>OU744802.1:20575780-21982067 GCA_916614155.1 Mesoligia furuncula | reverse complement strand
AGTGATAGTTTTGAATAAATTAAACGCTAATTATATTTGGTACTGATGCGTGCTGCGCAGTAAGATTATGTTATTCATTTTGGTTGAATGCGATTGAGATATCAGCCGGGTGGTCTTTTCATTTCATTATAATTCAGGTGCCATTTTTTAACGCTGATTAGTAGTCTACTGTAATACCTAAACAACGATAACAAGGGCCACCACTACTCAAAAAGTTCATCATCATCATCATTTCAGCCGAAAGACGTCCACTGCTGGACATAGGCCTCCCCCAAAAGGGGGGGTTTGCCATAATCGCCATGCTTGGCAGGCGGGTTGGCGATCGCAGTATAGTATGGTGGTGGAATGCATAGAGAACGCTGCTGCCCATTCTCCGGTACGACCCTTAGTCGCCTTTTACGACACCCACGGGAAGTATGGGGTGGTGCTATTCTTTAAGTCCGGCACCACACAGACCAAAAAGTTAGACATCATTTAATAGATAACTATTAAAATCATCATCATCATCATTTAATAGACTGACTAGTTGTAGGTCGTGAGTTCGAACCCAGGCAGGCACTTCACTTTGTGTATTTAATTTCATCACCACTGCTCTTAAAACGATGGCAGACAACATCGTAAGGAGAAACCGGCATGTCCTAGAACCAAGAAAATTTAAAACTTATGACATCCACCAACTCGCACTGGGCCCGCGTGGTGGATTATGGCCGACTCCCTCTCACAGAGAGGCTTGTGTCCCAGTAGTGAGAACAATATTATGCTTATGCATACTTATTGAAGCACGTTGGCTTGCAGCAGCATCTATACGTCAATCAAACAATTGCCTAAGACGCCAACAAGCGGTGGGTATACTGAGAACTATCTTCTATAACTTTTGGCGTTTGCAAAACTGCCTACTTTCAATAAATCCTTTTTGATATTGCCTATCACAGAGGACTGGACACATGCATCCCCAAACTTCGTCTATTACCTTTAATTTCCTCATTCGATCTAACTCTACATTTTCTATTTCCAGTTCTCGAGACAATATGCTGCCAAGTCACGTGAAGCTCAGCTCATCCCTCACCTGCCGTCTCGTCGGAGGCCTGACCAGGGAACAGAGAACCGTCTGCCACGAAGCGCCAGATACTGTCGCCATAGCCTTTGAGGGTCTACAGCTAGCGGTCAGGGAATGCCAGCATCAGTTCCGTTGGCACCGGTGGAACTGCTCCAGTCTTTTGATCAAGAACAGCAATCCACATGGCAGTTCTATTATGAAAAGAGGTTAGTTTTGCTTGTCTATGTCCCCCTTATTACAAAACAAGGTTTTCTTTGAGAACTGAAGGCTAATACTCGTAATGTAAAACGTTAAAAATCTAGTCGCTATCTCATCTCGTCGACAAACAATTAATGTCAAAAACCTGTCAAAATGTAGGGAAATGAGAGGTATTTTTGACAGATAGAGACAGATCAGACTGTGAACTTTCTTAAGGGGCTTACAGGACCTAAAGCGCGGTCACTGTCGGACTGCATAGAAAAGAAAGAGAAGCGCGATGACACCTACGCATACTACGCGTAATTTATTGCAAAATATGAAGCGATTAATTCTAAATTTTTTTTTTTTTTAATCTATTGTTTGGACTAAAACATTAAAAAAATAGTAGTGTTTTAGTATGTTGCTTGTAGAATAATCTGCCAAAAATTCAGAATGATTGTATGTAAATTAGTATGGTTTTTATTGTAAAAAGAAAGTTTTTAGAGGTATTTTCATGATTTTTTCTATCGTATCAAATTTAGTTGTATTATGATTTCAACACACTGTCTACCTAGCATATATCCTGAAGAATATCATATATTTTTCTGATTTTGTTTACTGTAGTCGATCATATACTTTTATTGTTTCTGAAACTTGCGTTTTTTGCGTTTAGGTCCTGTAAGCCCCTTAAAATTACGAGAATTGCCCCTCAGGTTTAAACCATTGTGCCAGTTATTGAATTAAGAATCTTACTGGCATAGAAATGTAGTTCTTTATACAAAAATTACAGCTTTGTTCGGTGTCAAGTTGACATTTTATTATTAAGAACTTGCCTAAATCGAAATAAAGTTCGAAATACAAATACTGGCTCAAAGGTTTGGGCTAGAACAAAAGTTAGTTTTCATTTTGTAATAAGACGGTGTATGTTTTAGGATTTTGTGTAAAATGAGTAGCAGACTATAAGCTACCCACTCCATCTATGAGTGTCACAAAAGACACGCTATTCCTCATTTGAAAGAATAGTAAGACATAACAGAGAACCTTAGAGTGAATAAAACCGACAAGGGTCTCTCGTAAACTAGTCGGAGATACCTCGCTTAATTACCTTGTCACAGCAACACAAGACAAACGCCACTGTCCTTAAAACTATACAAGCTCAAATAAAACCTTCAAAAACATAATAAACACATGTATTTATGAAGCTTTTGTACAGAGGACCAATACCATCATGAGATTATTTCCAAAAACGTAGGTGGTAGCAATCATTGTCGATTAATGCCAAAACCAGTCCCACATGAACGTAATTCCATAATACTTTTTTTATATATTAAAATAAACGCAACTAAAATTTCAAACCAATCGCGATCAACCATTACAATCCGAATTTATTACGACGAAAAATTATTCACGCACATTAAGAGGCCACCGGTGAACGGACACATGCACGTATTATGTTCTTGATATACGTATTTACTGAGTCGTCCGTCTTTATGTCCTGTATTCGGGTGTGAAAAGGCTTTGTCGACCTCGTTTTTTCCACAATCATCGCACACGTTGACGTGGAAATTTACGAGCATGGAAGATGGGAGACAACAAATAATAAGCTGGTGGTGTCCAGGTGGGGCTCGCACCCGCGCCCCGCGATTTCACGCTACGTGTGGGTCCGCTGGGCCCCCGTCCCACCTCGGCCCTGCCCCGTCCCTCTAGCCGTTCAACCAATTAATATCTTAACTGGAATTGCCTGGAGTCGAGTACCAACGGAGTTACTCAATTTTCTCCACGCCCTTTTATAGCTGCGCGCATTTTAATAGCAGTTTGAAATTCTTCATTAAACCTCATAAACGCAGATTGGATAATACACGTTTTTTTTAAATAGGCACACTCACATATAAAACGTAGGTAATTGAACATTGAAATAGTGAGAGATCAAACTTAAATGTTATGTGGTCTATTGTGTTGTCGACTTTATTAGTATTGGTAATGCCCGTAACGACACCTTCCGGCCCTTCAGCGACACGACTGTGTTTAAATTGAAAAATTGTGAAAAAAGCAGCATAGCTAAACACTTAAACATCTTTCTTAACGTGCCCATTGTTGGGGTCCCGAATTGAAACGCCGACGGGAGAGTGAAAGGAAAAAAAAGTGAAGAACAAATCGAGATGCTTTTAAATAGGATAATAGCGATCGATGATCGAAGAAGAAAGATAATAATGATTCCGGACCGTTGGTTTTTTTGTCCGAACGTGTAGGATCGATGAAAGAGCGCTGTGGACGGATGGCATTCTGGATAGATCACGCGATTTGTTCCGCTTCCCCGAGATCCTCCACACGTTGTTAGCGCTGTTGTACGTGACGCTGTTACAATATACTGTCAAAGATTTAATGACTTTTGTGAGGCTAATGAGACTATTGTCGGAAAAGTTTTTCGCCTCGGGCGTTAATAGTTGGATGGTAGGTGAGATTAGCGTGAGATGTGTGGGTCGGCGCGTCGGCTGTCGGCAGAGTCGCGTGAGAGAATGGCGCGCGTCGGGGCACACAGGGTGGCGAACATGCGTCGATACAAATCTGACGGCACTCGCGCACGTGACGTGAATTCACGACGCGAATGTGTCATAAAAAAGTGACATTTAATGGCGTTTTATATCAACAACATGTCGTCAGGTGACGGAGTGCCGACGACAATGTGGTTATGATGTTGCAAAAACATGATGCGTTGTTGCGTCTTATCTGACGATATGTCGTGGGAACTTAGTCGGCGAGACGAGACGACTTTATTAAATGAGAATCGGGCAATTTTTTTATGAGTCTTGTGTCATGTTAATAATTTGTGGACGATATATCGCACTAGTGAGACGTCAAAATTCTGCGGCTGTAATTTGCGGATGTGACGACTTGAGGACGGTGATATGTCAGGACGAATACCGATAAAGCGCCATCATTGACCTAAAATAACAACTTTTAAAAGGATTTACACAAAAACTTGGACGTGTCGAAATGTCTCAATGCGATGTAGCTCAACCCTCTAATGGTCGCGATAACATCTTCCTCGGTGCGTTACCGAATCGTGCTCCTTCAGATGCCTCACAACTGTGAGAAAAAACACACAAAAGACCCATAAAAACATGAATTTGTCCAAAGTTCCCAGTTTTAGACGTGACATCGAGTGGGCTTTTTTTTGTTCGGCCCTTTTTGTTCCCTGTCGGATTATGAGTCCGCTTTTAAGGGTTAATTAAGTCAAGAAGTGTCTTAGTGATCTTGCGGAAAAGTGGAATGATGGTGATTCATCCAAGAGGATAAATCTTTATTAACTTTAATTTATTTTGTATCTTTTCGAAACTTGATCGTCAAACAATACCTCTTTTTAGGGTTCCGTACCTGAATAGGAAGTAACGGAACTCTTGTAGAATCACTTTGTTGGCCGTCTGTATGTCTGTCAAGACCCTTTATCTCGGGAACGCGTGAAGGTATCGAGTTGAAATTAAAACCATATACTCAGGTCTACAGTCCCTTAAAGCTGTGAAATAAAACTTCTAAGTTCATGTAAGAAAAAGATACGGCCGTTTGTGCCGCATAAAACGTATATTTCGACACTCTCAAGAGAATCAAAATTTATAGGGTACTTCCCGGTGACCTAGAATCATGAAATTTGGCAAGAAGCAAAATCATGTAGCACAAGTAATGGAAAAATCCGAAAACCGCAAAATTTGTTGTCAGTAGCGCGACAAAGACTATATCGACGATTAAGAATCCATAATGTCTATCTCAATTTTTTACATTTTCTACTTTTTTAAATCAGTGGATTTAAAGTCTAATTTGGCATAGGTTATTCGGGCTGCTATCTCAAAATTCACAATATTTCCTAAATTATTTGCCATAGAAATACCACTTATGTTAGGAACGCGTAAAATTTTCTGCCAATATGGTCTATCTCTCCTTAAAAATCGTCTTTAGTCCTTAAAAATATCTAACTCAAGGTATCTTGGGATATAAGAATATGAATACAATGTAAGTTTACCTATCTTTTTCCAGCAATTATTTACTATTTTTATCAATTTTCACCTTTCTAGTAACTTATTTTGTGAAGCAAAGAAATGTTTTTTTTATCTACTGTAAAGTTGACTTTTGTGAGATAGACACTATTGATTCTTAACCGTCGATATATATATATATATATATTCTCTTTGGTGCGCGAGTCCGACTCGCACTTGACCGGTTTTTTTATAATACATAATTATTCGTGAATCAAAATATAGTTTTATGGCTGACATCTTACGACGAAACCTCTACCTATGTACGTATTCCCCGAACGGTTGTGCTGAGGTGGAATTACCTATGTATAGTAGATACAAATAAATAATTTAATATAAATATGAAGTCCCATTTAAAAGCAGTCGAGACTATTGCGATCAATCGGGACAAGTCCAGACTCCGGCCTACTACTGAGAAATACTTAATAGTAAACCAACTACTTGGCAACTAGCATTTGCCAACTTCTACGATACAGCCAGCGGCCTATTACATGACACCGACAGGCGACGGGTGACAGGCGATAATTGGACAATTTTACAAGTTTCTCTCATACATTTCTGCTTTATTAAACAGCGAGATAATTGCGTATCTCACATACAATGGCAATCGAACGCAAAGACATTCATTGCTTCATTGGTTTGAAAAATTCGTCTGCTCAACAAAGTACATAGTGCAATGAACGTGGCTGTACTGTCAGAATGACCTTTCATTCTGACAGTTCAGCCACGTTCAGAATGAAAGGCATTGCGATCGATTGCCATTCTATGTGTCTTACACAATTACCCCGAAATTCTGTCGTGAAAATGTGATTTTGTCATTTTCGGACAAATTTGTCGCATTGTTAGTTAACTAACCTACCTATATTAAATAATTCTTCTTAACTACTCCATTTCTGTATCTCCATCAACTCATTAAGTCACAGCTTCTCAATTTCGATATTAAACCAAATCTAATTGAAGCGCGTGCGAGCCCTACGGATCGTAAATTAGTCTTGCTGACGTCACAACCGAGTTATCGTCTGGTTTTGGTAATTAGCGATTCGCAACACAAGCCGAAGGTACCAAACGGGGCTTAATTGCTACGAAACCCTTGCAGCGTCGTATATCTGCTGCTTGTATTATTTTTTGGAAACTTCAATTTTGGGAGTTTACATTTTTGTTTATGAGATAGTATTATCTAATTTTAAGACTTCAGATAGTTGGGTTTTAGATATTGCAGAGTCTAACTTCTCTAAATGGTTAAGAGCCGTCGTCACTTATATCATTTTATGCTGAATTGGCGTGAATTTTCAACAACTTGATTTCTTTTGACTTAAAATTCCCTAAGGTCAGGTGTATAAAACTACTGTCTTATCTAGAGTAGAAATATAGGTATAAACTAAAGGATCTCTTAATTTTTATAGAACGCAAACGCGTAAGTATATAGCTGCAAAAAGCTACTGCGTTACAGATTCCCATCCAATTTGGTCCAGCGATTTAGACGGCAGGGCTGTTTGCACATTCCTTTTACATAAAGAGTTGCTTAACTAAACACATTAAGGCTGAATGGTATACCTACATAAATAGAACACATTTACATAATGGCATCCTTTAAAATCTTTAAATAATGCTGGCTAACAATAAAAGTTTAATTATTTCCATAAACGGATTCTCAACACTTGACAGTAAAAAAGAAAGCTCGGCGATATGGCTCAGCTATTTGAATTGCAGAACTTAGCACAATATTCTGCATGTTATTTCATTAGCATTTTATCTACATAACATCACATATACATTCCCCGTATACATTTCCCACCGAGAAGAAGAAGATAGACATTCTGGAAATGAGGAGCTGGAGAAGAATGCTTCGAGTGTCGTGGACTGAGTTCCGCACCAACATCTCTATACGCCAAGAACTCAACACCAAAAAGCCAAGCCATCCAAACGCGCTTCCTCAAATACTTCGGACATGTCTCGAGGCGTGAGGGAGACTCTATTGAGCGCCTTGTCGTGCAGGGTAGAGTGGAGGGTACTAGACCACGCGGACGCTCACCCAAAAGAAGGACTGACCAAATTAAATCCGCAGTGGGTGATCCCTTGTATGAGTGCACAAAAAATACCAGAATTCGGAGTAGGAGGCGAGAAATCGTGAGGCGAATTACTACAGCCCCTAGACAAGAAACTACATGAGGACCACGACCGCTCTGACAAAAGTGCTATGAAGAAGAAGAAGATCGCTCAGATGTGAGTTCAATGTACGTACTATAGAGCTACCATTTACCGGGTAATATATCTTTCATTGACTTGAATGTGCCCTGGCGGCTGATAGTATGTCATGCTCACACAAATGTCTCGCTGACGGTGGCGTGTGTGTTGGATCATTTAGCTCCCTTCAAAATGGTTGAGCTGAATGGTACTGATCTATGCGTCATGTTCGTGAACGGGCGCCGTCAGTTGGGGCTGGTCATCACTTAGCTGCCTCGGCTTATTTTTTTTATTTTATTTTTTTTATTATTGTTTTGTTACCATTTGCTGCACTCTGGACGCATTTAACCCGTACGTCTTTTTTAAATCGTTCTCACATATAATTATAAATTCAACATTAATGATGTAACTAATATTTTTGTAAAAATATAATTCAAAAGAGTGGAGTTTCTTGCCCGTTCTTCTTGGAATGGGCAACTAGCTTCATATTTTCTGACTGACCGACTTCTTGACAATTTAAAAGTGCCTGTAAATGTTTTAATTGAAATAAATGCTTTGAGTTTGAGTTTCATACATTTCCCGAATGGTTAAGCAGAGTTGTGTGTACCTATAGTAAAACCACATTTGGCCAGTTATGTTTAGGTTCCATGTAACAGTAACAGGGGACAAGCCTATTGCCATCAACCGCAGAGTCATAGTCCGATGGGACGGCAATCCGACACGACCGGAGACAGATCAGGTGCAGGACCAACGGCTTAACGTGCTTTCCGACTCGAGACACGGGAGTTTCACACCGAGCCACTCTGTTTCGTCTAGAACAAGCTAGCTGGACAAAAACAACATTAAGATTTCCTTGAAACATTAATGGGGGTAGTTAGGATATTAGTTGGTAATTACCGTATTAACTATGGTTTTTGCATAAGTCATACACAGCATCGTTAATGAGGGTAAGTATATAAAACAATTGGGAAGAAATCATAATTTCAGTTGCATTTTTGTTACTGACACGATTGCGTCTCCCAAGGTTATTTTAGAAGTTGTGATAAATTTTATTTATGGATTCTATTGCCAAAAGTGAGTACTTTTTTTCTATATAATAACAATAAACTAATATTCATACTAAATTATATTCTGAGCGCCGCTAATCCGGAAATTGAGTTATTTTTTCCAAAAATTCAAATTCAATGGACGATAACTAAAGATCCCCCGAGATCCCCCGGCTGATTTTTTTTCACCTGATAGACACGTGCTTCTTAATTATAAGAACACCTTCTCTGTCTGCGATGGTCTGCGACGTAAGATGTTTTTTTTTTTTTTCAGGTAGCAGTTTTACAGTCACTAAAATGGAGCTTTTCGAAGAATGGGTGAAACATACGAAAAGTGACCGAAATAAGGCGCTTTTTATGTTTGTTTCACAAAAACATAATCTCAGTGGTATAACAGAAGCATCTGTGAAGGACATCAAGACTATTCTTTCCCGGTTTCCTTCAAAACTTTCGGAGAAATGGGAGAACTCTTTCCGAGGTCGAGATCGTTTCTTAGCTTCTAATGCTAAGTGGCTAGAAGGTCAAGACATACAGTTTAGTGTTGCTTATGACCTAGCACAAGCATCAACATCATCACACTCGCTGCATGGTCCCGGAAGACCGTCTGTGGATATGGCAAACGCAAGTGCCAAAACCAAAAGGCGACGTGTCGATGATTTGGTTCAGTTACGAAGCACTGAGGAACTTTTGGTTGCAGCTGAAATAGTGTCTCGTCAATCAGGCAAACGCAACGTCACGAAACTGATTCGAGAAGTTAGTGAGGGTCCCGAGAAGTTTAATGATCGAAAGTCGAGTGATCTCAAGCAGCAAAGGTGCCTTACAAGTGATGAGGCGCTTGCATATTATATAGACTCCAAGTCTACTAGTTACGCCTACAAACAGACGCGGAAGTGGAGTATGCTGGCTGGACATCAGGTATTTCCATCATTTCATAGTCTTAGTAAGGCCAAGAAAGCTTGTTTGCCACCCGATGAATATGTGACGGTAACTGAGACGCGTGCTGAAATTAAACTACAAGCTGTTTTAGATAAAACAGTTAGGCGTTTAATTTCTGCGCAGCGAGATGTCATTACGGCTTGTTCTTCTGGTGGTAATAGTGGCACATCATTCACTTTAGTTAGCAAGTGGGGTTGTGATGGAAGTTCTGGTCATAGCACTTACAAACAACAATTCACGAATAGTAGCGATACAGATGAATTTTGTCTGTGTGGTGCCGGATGTCTGTGTGGTGCCGGACTTAAAGAATACCACCACCCCTTACTTCCCGTGGGTGTCGTAAAAGGCGACTAAGGATCGTACCGGAGAATGGGCAGCAGCGTTCTCTATGTATTCCATCATCATACCATACTGCGATCGCCAACCCGCCTGCCAAGCGTGGCGATTATGGCAAACCCTCCCAAAATTGGGGGAGGCCTATGTCCAGCAGTGGACGTCTATCGGCTGAAACGACGACGAGATGAATTTCTGTTTGTTTTTTCTTTTGTGCCGCTTCAACTACGCGAAGAAGGTGGTAATATCGCTTGGCAGAACCCTCGCCCATCCTCCACTATGTATTGTCGACCGATAAAGTTTATTTTCTCTAAAGAAAGTACGGGGTTGACAGTTTCTGAAACCAATAAGGTATTGGAAGACATAAAAGACTTATTGCCAACAATATATAGTGTTGATAATGGGCCTGAGGTATCTGTCAAACATGAACTACTTTTAACAATGGTTGACGGTAAAGTATGTAATGCTTTGACCGAAACTTCTTCAGCACAAAAATGCTACATCTGTGGAGCAACCCCAAAACTAATGAACGATGAGTCCAAGGAATTTGTGGCTAATGTATCGAATCTTGGTTTTGGTATATCTACTTTACATGCTTGGATTCGTTGTTTCGAATATTTGCTTAACATTAGTTACCGTCTTAATGTTAAGAAATGGCAATTACGTGATCAAACTGAGAAAGCTCTTGTAAAGCAACGTTCAGTAAATATCCAAGAACGTTTTAAAAAAGAAATGGGTTTAATTGTGGATAGACCAAAGCCAGGATTTGGTAATTCCAATGATGGAAATACTGCTCGTAGATTTTTTGGAAATCCTGAAATGAGTTCTGAAATTACGGGATTAGATGTGGCACTTATTCGACATTTCGACACGTTACTTCGCGCTTTATCGAGTGGTTTTAATATTAATGTAGAGAACTTTCAAAAGCTGCACTAACAAGAAAGCTTTACTTGGATTTATATTCGTGGTATTACATGCCTGTTACTGTGCACAAAATTCTCGTGCATAGTGTGGATATTATCCAATCGGCTATTTTGCCAATCGGGCAGCTTTCTGAGGAAGCTCAAGAAGCTCGAAATAAAGATTGCAGAAGGTTCCGAAGGGATAATACCCGGAAACGATCTCGTATTGCCACGAATACTGATTTGCTAAATATGTTGATCATCACATCTGATCCTTTAATTAACAGTCTACGAGACATCCCCAAAAAAAAATCCGGTAGCTTCCCTTCTGCAGTCTTAGATCTAATAACCCCACCTGTAAATATTGTAAAAAATGTAAATACTGTAAATGTTAATGATGAAGATTATTATGCAGAGGATTCTTCTGAAGATGAACTTAGTGATGATGAATAATTCGTATGTTTGTCCTCATTATAATTCAATTCATATTAGTTTTTAGTAGTAAATCGTTATTTATTAGGTTAATTGTGTAGATAATTTGCTTAGTCGTAATTTTTAATTTAATGTATAAGTACTAATTAGTTTAATTATTCTTATAATATTAGTTTAATGATTGCATAATGTATTTAGCTCTAAATATCCATTAGTTTAATTGATATTTCGAACAAGTCATGCAATAAACACCTTTATTTTTAATTAATGTATTTTATTTTCGAAGCCCCCCTTTTTATGGGTTTCCAAGTATTTTAAACGATGAAATCTTTTATATTCGTGTCCTGCAGAGGTTTTAAAACCTATATCCATTAAAAAATAATTTTGTCCAGCTAGCTTGTTCTAGACGAAACACAGAGCTGTTACTGAGAAATTCCTGACGGAAAATCGAATTTACACTATGTCCGACCGGGTAATCGAACCCAGGACCTCAGGCTCAGCAGTAGCGCTTGCCACTACTAGACCAACGAGCCAGTTATATCTAATTTTAGGTTTATACAGCTCCCTTAATGCGACCACCCCGTTATCCATATAAAGAACGACAAAAACTTAAGTAATCATTACCAGTAATTGTATGAATATATACGGAGTATTTCCAATAATTGACAAGCGAAAAACTCAATGGAGTTCATTCATTTTGGCGCCAGATTTATAAGCTATCCAGTTGGAAGCGAGAACCTCCACTAAAAACTGTTTTAAAAATCACAAAGTGCACAATCGTAAATCACGCATGATGCGCGAGCATGCGCGTCGGCCGCGCAGCGCGCGCGCATCAGAAACAATGTTACACAACACGGAAAAAGACGACCACCGCCGACGCTGCTCGGAAAAACCAATCATTATGCGCATTCGATTAAATAAAACGTCCGCGTTCGTATACGCTTAAGAATCGGAAATGAAATAAAACGTTCAATGATAAAATTGAAATTTGTATTTACTTAGGCCCCTGATTTTTTGCAAGTCGGCGCCGCGTCGCCGTATATGGGACGAATGTAGATTTACCAATTTAATCCGTGGTTCGAGGAATCGAGGTGGCGCTGCGGTCGCGGCCGGCCGACGTGAGCTGTCCAACTGTCCTACTGACGGACAGGTATAAGTAATTATGTCCAGAAGCGTTACTTGTTTTTGCTACGTTGACCAACCGACCAACTTTAAATCGCAAATGTGAATAAAACTGCCTCGATTTCAACATTGTATACCTACTTATGGTTAACGCGAACGCTATTGGACGGATAAATTAATATTTAAATTGCAAATATCGGTCCCATATTAATTATACAGCAACAAATTATATGAGGACAGAACTCGTTGTAGATCGAGTGTCGTAAATCGCCGAACGTTTTTTTATTCGTCGACTCGTAACGAAAATAATTACATATCATGCATTATTAAAACAAACACGTACAAAAAGCTATGGTACAAGTGTAAGGGAAGAATTTAAAATCTGTCACCCGTTCGAAATTCAGAGCATTTCGTTGGAAAAAGTCGAAAACGAATAATCGGAATTCATTAAAGTCGATTAAAGAATTCGGCATGGGTATCGGTCCGGGCGATATACGACCTTAAGGACGACTAATTGGCGCAAATTGACACTAAAACGTGGGATGGTGGTAATTATAATACAACCGTGGTATAATGCGGCTCAGTTAAGTCCCTATATAGATATGTTCCTGTTTGATTTTTAAACCACTCGGCTCAAATAATTGTTTGTGTCTACTTAGAATTCAATAAAACTAATTTTCGAGTCATGCTTAATTATTTGTTAGTGTGAGAACATTCGTGTGGACAATACGGAGCCCATTAACCAACTTGGTCTACCCGACGTTGTTTCAGTTTTATTGTGCTTCATACAAGGCATCTACGGCCTACAGAATAAAAGTAAAACATGAAATGTATAATAATATCTAAATTTAACTCATCATACGAATGCCGCCATTCAGTAATGCCTAGACGTTCCCTTGGACAGACACAAAAACTTGAATTAATTGTATCATTACGGAATACAACATTACTAAAATAGACCATATTGTAGGTTAATTGGGAAGCAATTAAAGTAGACAGAATGCAGTGTTTTCAGTATTCCAATTGAATTTTTTGAACTGTCAAACATTTGACTTTAAATATCATTAAGTACAAAAATGGAGTGAAGCGAAACATATTCGGTCTGTAACACCGCTTTCTTCGTTCCGTTACGAAATCTTTCCACGAGAGCCGAGTCCCCATTTCAAGACAACAAACTTTGGCAAGCATACAATAATTCGTCGATAACAGTACACCCAATCCGATACATAACTCGGGATCATCGAAATCGATCAATCGAGCATGGTATAAATCGCGACGCATCGATTCTATCGCGTCTCGGTCGATCGACAAATATAAATTTGTCACTGGCCAGTCGGAAAAAGCACGGCCTGGATGGGTAGAGTTTATAAATAAACAATAACATCACCCTATTTGGATGGGACATCGTAACATACATCAGCAGTTTATATTCGATCTCGAGTGATAACCATAGTAAGAGAAGGCTTTTAAAGCATACGATTCGGAGATTTCGATCAGTCGTCGGACAGACTGCGTATACAGTTAGTTCTACTTTGAAAGCGAATCAAATATTTTCAAAGCAATAAACGAATTAGGTACTTAGGTACTTATAAATTACTGGTTGACAACAAATAAGCCGTCATTGTCGTCATTGTACCCGAGTCTCTCCAATTTTATTGATAGACCAAATGACTGCTACAATTTTCAATAACAGAGGGCCTAAAAAGGCCACTTTGGCAGAATCATAAAAGGATAACATAATGGACAGTTAGCCGTTAAGTTAATCGGGGTATTCCACTCAGAGCACTGATTTGAATCGCACTTGGACGAACGGCACCTGAGCACTTCCACTAACCGCACTGAAACAAAATTTCGTAACGTGCGGTTTGGTGGAACACTTTACCGTTGTTGTTTCAGTTCCCGAACGGCACTTGCATACAGTTGTAGTGATGGGACGTATGTATTCTTTGTTCAGGATATTACCAACGTATCGATACGGCAACTGCGTGTAGAACCACGGTCCAGTAAAGGTTATGAATGCGGTTAAATGTTTACGAATGTAATTTTATTAACATTTGACCTAATGGCTATTGATGCCGGAGTTCCTCAGGGGTCTGTTCTCTCTGCAACTCTTTTCCTGCTGCACATCAATGACCTACTACTTCAGCCTGGTATTGTTGGGTACGCAGATGACAGTGCTGTTTCAGAGAGATACTTGTCCAGCGCAAAAGCCAGCAGGGCCGAAGTTCGTTTCTAGAGAGAGGCCCCATGGCCTCTCTCAAGAAACCTTAAGAAAGAAAGAAAGGCTTAAGGTCAAATCTGTCCGCTCTACCATTAGAGCGGACAGATTTGACCTTAAGCCTTATCTCCCAGTGGGGTGATGACAATTTGGTCTCTTTTAACGCCACCAAAACACAGGCGTGTCTTTTTATCGCGAAAAGGAGTCGTTTTGACCATACTCCTACTTTTCGGGGTGCATCTATTCCTGTAACAGATCGGCTCGAGCTCCTAGGCATGGAGTTGACATCTAGTCTCAACTTCGGCGCTACCATCGAGTACAAAGCCCAAATTGCGGCCAAGAAGCTGGGCATCCTAAATAGGGTGAAGCGATACTTTACGCCTGGACAGCTTTTAACCCTTTGCAAAGCGCAAGTCCGATCCTGCATGGAGTATTGCAGCCACCTTTGGGATGGCTCAGCGAAATACCAACTTGCCGCGCTAGACTCGGTGGAACCCAGAGCTAAGAGGCTCATTGGCGACGTAGAAACGGTGGATGCCAAGCAGCACAGCTTGGCTCATCGCCGCAAGGTTGCCTGCTTGTCGGTCTTCTACAGATTGTACTTCGGTGAGTATACCGAAGAACTCCACGACCTCATTCCACCGGCCCCTTCTACCTTCGGACATCCAGATGCACTGCAAGTTACCATCCCTACCTAGTTGATATTCCATCAATTCGCACTAAGCGTTTTCAAATGTCCTATATAATGCGCACAGCAAAAGAGTGGACCCCTCTACCTGGGTCTGTGTTTCCGAGCGGTACAACCCGAATCTCTTCAAAGTAAGAGTGAACAGGCTTCTTCTGGGTAAGCTCATTCCATCGTCGACTTTGTCTCAGTCACCTCTGACCTAGACTAGAGTCAAGAGCAAGCAAACCCATTTCAAATTAAAAAAAATACAAAGTCAGCTGATAGTGCCATTTTTCCCTTCAGAAGCCATTATTAGAACAACATATTAATTTCCACCATATTTGAATGTCATATGCTGTTTACTGCATCATATACTCTTTAGTTTACTGTCATGGGGTCTATGTAAACAGAGCCACCTGCTCTTTAAACAACGTTTTTTAGGTGAAACCCAATGATAAAAAAATATGCTGTGATTATCTTTACCTTCTATCTTTTGAGAGTATTTTTATGAATGTACGCGAAGTCTAAGTGAGACACCCAGATTACATGGAGTCCTGCCATTCTTTTTTATTGCAGGCCGTAGGTGCCTAGCTATGGTCACGCCATCTACATTTAGCTTTGACCGACCTTTGGGGATTTTTTGTAAAGTAACCTCTGTAGTAGAAACTTATTCAATGACATTCTAATTTGTAACGCCGTTAACACACCGACGCCGCGAGCCACGGTGTGAAAAAAATAAATTTAAAATTTAAAAAACCCCCGACACAAAATAATAATAAAATTAAATATAATTGGAAAACGATTAAATAATTTAAAAACCCCCGACTTAAAGAATCTAGGTAACGAGACTAAAACAGATAAATTCATATGGCAGTCGGGGGACCTCTTAGAACAGAAGGTGTTCCACAGAACGGTCCCGTTTTCGGGGGCCCAATATTGAGTGTGCAAGTCACCCGCTGCCATGTTATCTGTGTAATTTATATAAAATATTTTTCAGGCAGGGGCCATAGAATTCTAGTCCTAAATAACCAGTTCACTTTAGCCACCCAATCCCATTGGCGTGGTCATACACATTTGTCTACGCAAACACAATGTTTTTGGTTTCCGAGCTGCATGGAAAACATTCCCCGCGCGGGTGAAGAAGGGAAGGGTTGGTTTCATTTTTAACCGCAGCGTGCACCATCTACATCTAATCACATCACATCTGCAGATCGGATCGTATAAGTTAACACAATTCTTCGAAATCGGTTTTGAAACACGAAAGAAATTGACCGATTCAATTCGAAAACGATTCGGCTTAAAATCTGTCTTCTCGTTAATATTGAGTCTATAATTGCTAAAACTGGTAGACTTACTATTACTGACTTCCTCTTCGGAACTCGACATCTAAACAAAATGTGTTATTATCCTAAAAATATGCAGGAAATACGCAGGAGACAGCTTGTGTATGTAACAAATGTTTTTGTGTAAGGTTTGTGTAGAAGGTCTCGAAAAAACACGCGCAGCACACACGCATTACCAGTAAGATACATGAACAAGATGGAATTATCCGTTAAAAGACTTAACTTCTGCTGATTTGTATCGATATGTTTTGCTTGGTAATGCTTTGAACGAAAAAGTATATCCCATCACTAAAAAAATAACGATAACAACAACGATAAATTGTTCCACCGAACCGCACGTTACGAAATTTTGTTTCAGTGCGGTTAGTGGAAGTGCTCAGGTGCCGTTCGTCCAAGTGCGGTTCAAATCAGTGCTCTGAGTGGAATACCTCAGTTAATCGTATCAACTCCCATTGGTGAAACATTTTTCAGTTATTTTTTTTTTCTGTGCTAATTACCAATCAATCCGATCCAAATCCAATCCCAATCTCTTTGATTATACCTACGTAGTGCAGTGAAAAAAAGAAAAACACGGACTGTCTTCGCCATAATACGATTCATAATGTTATTCTTTTATGATTCTCCAAAGTGGCCTTTTTAGGCCCCCAGTTCTTAGCATATGTTTCCAAGGCTAATTGATTGTAAGGTTCAAGAATAGACGTACTACATCTATGGGTTCAAGCAATCTGACAAAGTGACAACCACTGAGAGGTTTTAATTAAAACAATTAAACAGCCCCGACTTTCATTGCTAAATCGAATTATCTATCAGCATCACAAACATACTTTCGACTTGAAATAGCTTAGCTTGACGGTGCTGGCTGTTTGAAAAATTTCGTTGACACAAAAAGTTTCAACCCATTCAATGACAAAAACTTAATAATTTATAAGAGTGTTAAAAAGCAGGAGTAGAATCATGGAGAAAAGCGATAGTCAAAATGAGTGCCTTCAAAAAGTTGTACAGTCTAAAAGTCCTTAAAACAGTATTAATTCATCGAGCGAACGATCACTTGACGAAGATAATGGCTGATTTATAATGATTATCATCATATTAAACGTGATTCATCCTAAATCATGTCTGGTAGTTTTTGCGACCATCCGCCAGCTAGAACTTTATATTACCATTGTGGGTAGGATGAGTTGATTTTTCTAAGTTTTTTCACACACGATTTGCAATCATTACGCTTTAGCGTTTGATAGGATAAACAGGGATGTAAGCACTAACGCATGGAGAATTTGACAGCTAATAAGTTACCATAGAGACTGATATTGCTCTCTTGCTGGAGATAATTAATCTCAAAAATGTTCTGATTAGGAGGAATTTATAGTAATCAGTCAGTTCTGACAAATAACTGTACTTTAAGGTAATCACTAGAAACAAAACTCATACTAAATAGCAGAACACAAAAATATAACATTAAATCACATGTAATATAACTTCGAATATGAAGCCATAGATACAAGAAAACGATAGCTTTAAATACCTAAAAATAAAACCCCCACTATTTTAATAAACCATATCTCTGGGTGTCAATTAGGCTCACTCTATAGAGGGAGCCACTAATCCGTAGAGATAACTCGGATCCTCGAATTAATCACTCGATACAATCGTTTTAATTTATTCGATTCATTCCGATCAAATTTATCGAGATAACGATTCGGGTGCACTCGTGGGAGCGAGGAAAAACAACGATTGAATAAAAAAACTTACTAATTATGGGGACACTTAATTAGTAATTATGAATCGATTATTTTATACTGATCGGAGATACAGGTTCTTGAAAGATTGGTACGGGACTCGGGCAACAAAATCTTACTTAACTTTTTGTCGAAATTGCAAGACTTATCGTTCGATCTGATTCCGATTAAAATTCATAATGAATTGGAAAAAAAGCAGGCACACACAATAAGACAAAATGCATTGCAAGTACACTTAATAAGTACTTCAACAAGAGGTTAGTAAAGTCGAGAAAACAATAACAAAGACTTAAATGGTCTAACGCAACGTTTAATGAGCCCATCACAAGCAAACAAATCGAAATTAAAACCATACGAAAGCCAAACTAATCATCTTCAACATGAGATACGCAATAAATTGCACGCACCCACGAATTAACGGTTCATATAGCTCTAGAAACAAGCAACAAAGCAGGTGGAACCCCCATAATTGCCCATTAAAGATGGCACTTAAAATCCAAAGGCCTATTCAGGTTAACACAATGAAATAGCAAGAATAGCACAATTAATTTAAAGACAGACCTAACTCAAATGCAAATCGGTCGTCATACTATTTATGGTAAAAAGATTACATTGTGCGGGTTGAACAGCTTATCTGGACATCACGCGAATGGATTCACTATTTAATTTATTGGAATAAAACAGATAAATGGTGGTTGTTCCGTTCCGCGTTCCTATAAATTTGTGGGACCAGACTTTTAGCTTTTTGCGGGACAGTCCTTTTGTCTAGGTCCTGGAACGGCGGGATTACAGAGGTTTAATGTTCGAAGATGCTGAAGTCTTTTATGATTTTGACTTAAAAGAACATATCCTATAGTTCGTGGTTATAACACAAAATGTATTATTTAATATCTTTATTCTTTTCTCACACATATTTTCACCGTGCGTGTGCGGTGTGGTCGAATCTCTCTTAGTTAGGCTGGACACTTGGACAGCATACCAACGCTTGAGAGTGTTTTGCGCTGCCAACTATGTCTAAGAGTGCAGTTCAAAAACATTTTGTATTTTATTAATTACCATTCCTACATTATTGGCTTAAAATGTGTCCCAAATAACAGAGCGTTGTTCCGTGTGGTCTCGAAGCAGTCTACAGGCCACCCGTGGGTGATAAAACAGGTGTATAGAGGATAAAGTAAAACATTATGATGATTGAATGATATATATTTCTGAAAATTGGTTCAAACAAACTATATTATGTTTTAAAACTAGGTGATTCCGGTGTTTCCTAGTCGACTACTCTGAGAAGAAAGACCGAAATAAACTCAGAGGAGTCTCTTTTGAAGTCCAAGTGGAACCTCTGAATTAGACAATGAAGTTAGACAAGAGTGATGATTTATTTCCCTTTACCAACTGACCTTTCATTGAAGTATTCTTTGGAAGGCCGGCAGCACAAGTACGTATAACTGAAGAGATAATAGTTTCATACAGCCAGGCTGACATGAAAATATCGTAGTGGCATTTTCGTGGCAGTTCAAGAGTGGCATTCCATGAGCGGTCAGGGTACAGTAGACTTCACATGAGTGGTGAACGATTGTCAACACTTTGACCTTGACAATACGTTTAGGTGGTTAGCAGTAAGGAAGATTATTACAGTGCAATTGTTACCACAGAAGTGCAGCTGGCTTTACAAATACTAAAATCAAACCACCTTGCTGTCTGCCGAATTTTTTGAAGCCTTCCTCTTTTCTTAGTCCCAGTTTAAATCCAAAATATTCTGGTCATGTTACATAAATCGAATGTGGACTGGAAGCCTCCTAGTTTATGTATGATAAATACCGTATCGCGATATCATCGGAATGCGCCTTGTACTGTTGTTGCTTTGGATTTATTGGAAGTGCTGCAGCTATCTGCTAAAGCGGTAATGGACAGCGTTTGAAATTATTTCAATGGAAAAATCGCAATAGTCTTAAGACGCAAATAAAAAGCTTCAAAACTGCATAATCATTTGATTGGTAAAGCTCTTTGATGTGGTTAAACGATTGTCAGTTATTTCGATTAAATGTACTGTAGATTACATAAAAAATTTGTTCCTCCCATCAACCTGTAGCGGTATCTGCAACGCCACATGCAAACAACGCGTCATACTGGCGTCACGCAAAATCCTGAATCTCACAAGCAGAGTTTACCGCGCAACTAACATAGATACAACGGCCCGACATGAATCATCGGGCAGTTGCCCGCCAGACACAACACCCGTTTGGTCGGAGGATCCTCCCTTTTCTATAGACTCGTATGAGTGAACTTTACACCCTGTTCCTCACACCTCCATAAACCAACCAACTCAGCCTATCGCAGTCCACTGCTGAACATAGGCTTCTCCCGACCAACATAGGGTTGCGCCACAACACCCTGTCCTTCGCCATTCGCATCCAGGCTTTCCCAGCCACCTTTTGTGGTCGTCGATCCATCTAGCTAGGGCCCTAGGGGGCGCCGCAGTCTACGCTTGCCGGTACGCGGTCTCCAATCCAAGCAGGACTCGGCTGCTCCACCGGCCATCAGTCCTCCGACAAACATAACTAGCCCATTGCCACTTCAGTTTGCTCACTCCGCAAGCTATGTCGGTAACTCCGGTTCTTTTCCGGCTTCATTTCTGATTTTATCCTTCAAAGAAACTCCGAACATAGCCCACATTTTTGTGGCTGCCAGTAACTATTCCACTTATTTGAATCCTCTTTGGGCAACGTTGCAACGAAGTTCTAACCTGAATACATCTGACTCCTTGCATGGACCGTATGCTGTTATATACGGTGATTTTAACAGTAAGCCCTATATCTTCTACAAGCTTTACAGGTTTCCTTGCACCTTGTTTTTAAAGTATCATTTAAGACGCAAAATATAGCATCATCTCCGCGTACACCTGATTTTTTACAAGCCTACGATACACTCAAGATATAATTGAGAATTTGACTGAACCTTTTTGCAATGTAGATTTAATTCAAATAGATTTTGAACCGATTTTGCAAGCAAGTAGATACGTACGTATAGTGTGGAATGCTGCGTACGCCTTCCGCGTGAGACGAGCCGACCACACACCGAATAAGGGAAATAAAGAACCAGATATATCTGCAGGCGAGGACATAGCATCCCTGGATGCGACTATAAGTCTTTATACCTTGCGATTTTGTGGAAGTGATTTTGGTTTTCCGCCACTTACATGTCTTTGATGTTTGGTTTTCAGCCTGTTATGTCTTCGATGTTTGCGGTTTATTTATTTATAAATTTATACTTTAATAATAATAATCATTTATTTCAGATTCATCTTACGATTACATCCATATTTGTTAGTACGATTACGAGCTTACAAACTAGTGTTAGTAACAATAATGATTGATTGATTGATATTTATAATAATAATTTAATTAAATAATATATAATAATAATAACAATTTTATCCTATTTAATTAAACATTAGGTAAGTGGCAAGTGGCAAGTCCGGGTGGACTCCCCGATGATGGTGACAACTCACTATACGACTGCGTGCAGCCGTATCCAGCGAGCCAGCATCGGAGAGTCCCACCGGTTCGCCAACGCGCGCAGGATGGTGTTGGGACTGTCGCGCGTGCGGCGCATGATAGAAGCGCATCGCTTGCGCATGATGGCCGCAAAGCCGTCTGTGTGAGCCGCCGCGAACATCGCGGAGGCGCTGCAGTGGCGCGGCAGCCTCATCAGCACCCGGAACGCGTTATTGTATTGCACGCGCAGATCGCTGTATGTCCGCTGTGTATAGTTAACCCACAGGCTGCAGGTGTAAAAGGACTGACAGTACGCTTTAAAAAGTGCAACTTTGACAGTCCCCGTGCACCGTGAAAACCTGCGGGCCAACATGTTGCATCGGACAGACAGCGCTCTGCGCTCCCTTTCCATGTCTACACTGTCCTTAAGGTCCGCAGTGACCCAGTGACCCAAATACTTAAATTGCTCGACTTTGTTAAGAGCTGTACCACATAAGGTGAAATTCGGAACGAATGTGTATCGCTTGCTGTCCGGCCTGAAAATCATTATTTCACTCTTTTTCGTGTTGTATTTCAGCCCATGAGTCACCGCATAGGACTCACAAATTTTCAGGAGCCTTCGTACACCAAAAAAATATATAACAAAAAAATACAATTATCACTACAAAACATTCATAAGGCCTCGCGCCACTGCCTGTTATGTCTTTGATGTTTGGTTTTCAGCCTGTGAATATTTCGTGCAGTTTTCACTATCGTCAACTGTGTGATAAAAAAATTAAAAAAAATACTAAGTAATACTTACTAATTAATACTTACAAACTTTCTCCCAAATTGTTATTTCGTTTTTTTTTTTTGTTTTTTTTTTTATTTTTTGTTTTTATAAGCGTCATCTTGGCCGCAAATAAACGTATTTTCTCTCTAATAAATGACAATGCTGAAGCGGCTTACTGATCCAGTCTTGTACCTACATGCTTTCTTCGCTTGAACATTACGTAGGTATAACCACTAGTCTTCATAAAATTAAGCTTTCGAGCGTCAATATAGATAATTTTATTAGCACTTTCTAAAACCCACACAGACATACAGACACATACACACATTTATACCAAAAAAAAAGCCTGAAATCAATGATCCCATCTAGACGCTCTACATCCACGTTATCTGTTTTTAACCCAGCAAACGCGATCACATAACTTTTATACCAGAAGATAAACTAGTCCCTTTCAATATTCAAATATTTATTCATTTTACTCGCTTTACATGAGCAGCAACTACTAGCGATTTGCCTAACAGGATTAGTTAACTTTATCCAGCTAATTTAAATGAGACCAGTCGCGCTTAGCTTGGGTGGGCCTTTTAGGTTCTCTACTTTATTGACTAGTTGCATGCAACGGACTAGTTTTTAGGTTATTCACTAAGTATCTGAATAATATTCGAATTTGAATGAATAAACTTGGAATTCAACCGTTTGCATTCTTACTTGTCGGTAGCGTGTTGTTTTTTTGCGACATTGTCTATACTAATATTTATATTATCGTAACCTAACTAATATTTTACTAATATTACAAATGAAAGTTTGTGAAGATGTTTTGATGTTTGTTACTCAATCACGCGGAAACCGTTGAACAGATTTGGATGAAAATTGGCACATAGATAGACAATTTTCTTCTACTAATATTAGAAATGTGAAAGTTGTGAAGATGTTTGGATGTTTGTTACTCAATCACGCGTAAACCGTTAAACAGATTTGGATGAAAAGTGGCACAGACATAGACCATTTCCTGGATTAACACATACGATACTTTTTATCCTGATATTCCCACGGAATCGAAACTTACGCGGGTAAAACCGGGCGTTGCTAGTTAATAAATAAGAACGTGAGTTTGTTTCTTTGTTACGCTTTCACGCTAAAACGACAGAACGGATTTAGATGAAATTTGGCACATAGATAACCACGACCTGGGTAAAGACATAGGCTACTTTTCATCCTGGACCGCAGACGAAGTCGCAGGCAATAACTAGTAAAATAATAAAGCTGAAGAGTATGTTTGTTTGAACGCGCTAAACTCTGGAACTAACTGTTGAATTTTAAAAATAATTTTAGCATTTGATAGCCCACTTCTTGAAGAAGGTTATAGGTTTAACATCACGCTACGGCCCTTAGGAGTCCCCTAGGAGACGAACGAAGTCGCGGGCAGAAGCTAGTATAACATAAAAGATAGAAAGCTTCGGTGACATACTTCAGGGACAGAAGGAAAGTGCAGGCAGATAGTGGAGAACCAGGTGTTGTGGTTCAATTTGGCAGAAGCCTATCGTATGTCCATCAGTGGATTGCGACAAGCTGAGTTGAAGATAATGTTACTTTGATTAGTGATACTGACATTTTGTCAATTGCTTAACGACGGGTACATGAATAGGGGCAATTTTCCCATCCGGAAATACAATAGGGGTTCCTGGTTTTGTACTGAGCGTCTGTTATATTACTTTTGCAACTTGTCGGAAAACCATTATGCAGTTTTCAAGTCTTATTACAGTTTGATCATATCCCATAACCATTAAAAATATAGCACTTCTTTCAATGTTTGTGCGTACTAGAATAACAGATAGATCTATATCTAACGTTTTCGTCCCTACCAATACCAACCACCATTTCTCATTTACAGGTTTCCGTGAGTCCTCATTCCTCTACGCCCTAACAGCGGCAGGGGTGGCTCACTCCGTGGCCCGCGCGTGCGCACAAGGCCGCTTGATTTCCTGCGGCTGTGACCCCCTGGGCTACCGGGCCTCCCACGACCCTAGAGGCAGGGCGAAGGTTAACAAATGGGAGTGGAGCGGCTGTTCACATAACCTGGCTTATGGCATCGAGTTTTCGAAGAAGTTTCTCGATGTTAGGGAGCAAGTGGATGATTTGCAGTCGAAGATCAATGTTCATAATAACAATGCCGGGAGATCGGTGAGTTTTTGAACTTTTTCTTAATATTTTTTTAAGATCAAGATCGACCTATTATTATTATATATTTTTGAACCGCAATTATTTAAAATATCTTAAATCTGCCTCTCCTGAATGTGCTAGATAAGGAACTTTTGAGTGCTTTCCACCTATTGCATCTCCATCTCAGATTTCCGAATCTGGTATAGGTACTCTGATTCATATTTCATTATAATAACTAAGGTAGTACGGATCACAGTAATATACGTAGAAACTACGTAAATATACCAGTAGGAAACCGAATTGTGTAACAAAATGGCAATACCATTCATTTTGGTCGAGAAAACGAATCATTCAAACTTATGAAGGAATATATTAGGAATATATTTCAAAATCTGAAAGATTGCGATTAAAGAACGATTTACTCTTTTAAATAAAACGAAAACTTCATAACCAAACATTAAATATTAAACAAAACACATGAACACGTACAAAAAGAAATCCCTCCATCAATTATCTTTGATGTTATATTCAAGAGCAAGATGCGAGGATACAAAAGACACCGCAGCAGCACGATGACACTTCAATTTACTTCGTTAGGCCACCCCATGTGCCTACCTGATGAGAGGGTGAATTACAAATTGGAAATTAGACAGAACAAAGGATAATAATGATTTAAATGTCGTTCAATGTTTTGATTGATCTAAAAACAGTAAAGAAAATTCAATATTAAAGTAATTAGAAATAGGTTGAAAAGGTTACGATGACGCAGGGAATGAAATTGTTTTTTAAATTGTTGACGCACTACGCTAATTTGTCGTGTAATAGATATTTCTTAGTATTATAATTACTGTCAAAGAATTAGCGTAGGTACTGATTTGTATATGTTACTGTAAAAGCCCGAACTGCGGTAAATCTTGGGATTTACCGGTAAATCCTAAGATTTACCAAGTCTCACCGGAGAAGTCCGAATTGTTTTATAATAATCTTTAATTTCAAACTTTTACCGGCGTTCAGTTGGTAAATCTTAGGTTTTACCGCAGTCACCGGTAAATGTCCGAAATCAAAGAATGAAATAGACTCGAGAGCAATGAATTAGGGTCACATAAAGATACCTGAAAGTCTAGGAAACTGAGAGTACTAGCTAAATGAAGTGAAATTGAAGTTGACAAAGAAAAGAAGTGAGTCTTCGAGAAGTTGTCAGAAAATTCTCTTTAAGCGGAGGGCAAGGATTCAAAAAGTGCAACTGCCTTATAAAAAGCTGGACGAAGAAGTGCGCTTGCAAGTCATCAGGATTACTTTGTAATTCTAAATGCCACAATAATTCACCATGTTGCAACAAATAAAATCCTTTTTTTAACGGATACTATTAAGAACGCTTAGCTTACTCGTACCTAGCGTAAAGTAAGTGTTATTAGTGAAAAGTATTTTTTTTTGCATTTTATTTTTGTAAATCATGTTTTAGGACTTGACTAATAATAATAATAATGAGTGTACCGAATAACGAAATGATTATCAAAAGACTGTTTTGTTTCTGATTTGTGTTATCTGCATTTTATTTTTTTAAGGCATGTTTAACATGTTTTAAGACTTGACTAATAACAATATGATGATAGTAATAGTATTGTTGAATAAATAGTTTCTCATTTATTAACTGCATTGTTCCACTCTGAAAACTAACATTTACCGGTATCTGTGGTAAAACCTAAGATTTACCGACTAAAAAGTCAGAAATTAATGATTATTATAGAACAATTCAGACTTTTACCGGTGAGACTTGCTAAATCTTAGGATTTACCGGTAAATCCTAAGATATACCGCTGTTCGGGCTTTTACAGTAACATATATACGGACAATTTAAAATGGTAGGTGGTAAATTGTTAACAGCTTAGTGGCTTCACTAAATCAGTCTCTATATCTCTAAAATAATAGTTTAGCTGTAGAAACGTAGCAAAAATGTTGGTCTACTGATTATATGCACCTGCCACCCATTCAGAGCTTGGATCCATAAACTCAAATTCCCAAATACTTGCCAAAATAATTTTCACTTTAGGATCGTATAAAAAGGTCATGCTTCGGAGAGGGCCGAAAACATTTCAATCTTGGCTTCCCTGCAAAAACTTGCGTAAGCATCATAAGCATGGAGTTATCATAAAATATGTAATTCCATGCCTCTTACAAAATGTTTTCATCATAAAAAGACACATAAGCTCTCGAAATGACTCAATTATTGAAATAAAGCTGCAGTAATGATACCACCAGCAATGTGACGTGTAATTTACCGACGTGACAACCCAAAATTAGCCTCCGAAGCAACCTTCAATTTTCGATTCGATTTGAATAGGAATACCGATGAAGTCATTATTCGAATAATCGATTATTTCAGCTTACCGATTCCTTTGTGGCGGTCTATTAAGACAAGTTAGCTTGATCAAATCTTGGGCATGCCCTAGATAAAATACTAAGTCCTAATAATAGATGAAATAAGTCGTTGTTTAGCTTTTATTATCGATATTTTTTTCAATACTCAATATCCTGTACTTATATTGAGTATTGAAAAAAGGCACTTCAAACAGTAAACAAAAATTCAGTAAATGATGAACCCCACTACGTTGAAATTTATAGTAGGTTATTAAAAAAAAAATGCTGATCCATACCTTTTAACCGCGTAGGTATTTCACTTTCCTATGTAACAGCTGTTATTTTTGATAACCGATGAAAAATTTATACGCTAGGGGGTCTGGACTTATATGCTGAAAATTCATGGTGACTGTTTGCGAATCGATATCACTGCCACCTTGTATTTAATGCTTCCACAATGAGAACTTAGGTGGTAGGTTTTACATGGTCATAATCTTTGTCAACCCTGTCGGGCACAGCAAAGTAGGAGAGAAGAAGAGGCCTTTAATTTGATAAATTAGTTGCGTTGATAATAAATCGACTAAAATAAGTCTAGTAATTTCACTGCCTTACCGATACATCATCGCATCCCTGCAGCGAAATTACGTAGGTGTACAAATTATGAAGAAAACACGTCAAAATAACACCCAATTTATTCATGTCAAATTGGACTCTGAATGGGTGAGGCTTTAATAATTTAATGACCCACGTGTGTGGTCCCTTCGTTTATGAAAACACTTCAAGTGTCTACGTTTTTATTGGTCGAATAAGACTATTGTGTGTTGCGGTGCCTTTAGTCGATTGCAATTCATCGGAGGAAGAGTTGAAAGACTATAATAACTATTGGCTAGTCTAGTGCAGCAGGATTTTTCTTAAATAAATTGAAGAACATAAAACAATACGGGTTTTTAAAATCGATAATTTAAATCGTTGATGATAGAGGTTTTTATAAAATAGATTTTGCTTTTGATTAATGCAAAAATGAGTGGTTTCAACGTGCAACGTTGTCAAGAAAACCACGAAGAAGCATCTTAACACCACATACTTATGAATGTCGATGAACATAGATAATTGTAGCCCTGTAATGAAAGACATTAGAAACAGCCCAATAAAATTAGTCGATATAAAAAACGGACTAATCGACTATGCCCATCCCTTCATACTCCGAATAGAAACCGATCACAATCCAAACCGAAACGATCGTAGGTGTCCAAATTAGTGAGCCAAGGCGTCAAACCAACACCAGCTTATTTCTTCAAAATTGAAGAGCGGTAAATGGGCGTGGCCTTTGTAAATCGACTATGTGGGTGGTCTCCTGTTGTGGCGATACATGCCTATAAAATATAGTATTATATTGCATTGGCTGATCGTTTTGTATGATCACACCCCGTTTTATGTGCTATAAACTTTGTCGTATACGGTATTATGTTCTCGATCGATTATGGTTATGCGCACATGTTCTCGTGTGATGTTATTTTCTGTATTTAATTTTATAGTCAACATGTGGTCGGTTGGTGACGAAAAATTGTTGTGTAAAAGACGTGTTGATGCTGTGGAAATCAATCAATGCTTAGGTAATTAGGTATGTCTCTGACTTGAAAATCATATTGTTTTAATGCATGTATAGGTACAACCATTCCACCACACCACTGGTGAAATGTGAGTGTACTGTCACGAGCATAAGTATGTATACACTTGGCTTTATTCAAAGGCAATTTTCTCCTTTATTTTTTAATGAAATTGTATGTTATTACGAGCATAGTATTTTCGAACCCATAGGTTTATGTAAAGTGTCGTATTTCAACGTTGCATTCGTCATTTCACGAAAAATCGCAATTGAAAGTTGCCAAGTGTTGAGAAATTAGTGGTCGATGACTACTGTACTGTAGGTACACCTCTGTTTAGCCCTTCGGGGAATATAGGCGTGACGTTATACAACAACTTAATCCTAAATATTTCTTAGAAATATTTTTTAATCTCTTCCATGCATGATTCACCACCATCATCTACCGTGCATTCGCGATTTATTTGCCAAAATTGTAAACAAAAATGAATTAATGGAAAAAGAACTTTAATTCCTACACAATAAAGTTTAGTTTACGCTACAACTTCAAACATTTTTATAACTCTCTGAAATCGACTTAATTATCATTAAAATAAAGTTGTTATTTGTTTAACTTGAAATAGGGAAGGGGTGTGCAACACTGCGCATTTTTACTTTAGGTACAACCTTTGAAAGTTTTAATTTTTCCGGTATCACCCGTGATTACAGGAATACATATCATTGAAATCGAAGTCTGATGCTATCCTTGTCCCGAAAGGACATAAACGCCCCATGAAAGAAAACCGAAAATACTAAAATATGAAAAGAGTGTCAATCTGAACATACTGATTTTACACTCCTCATTCTCAAACTTTCACACTCCAATTTTTTTACCATCCGCAAATACGAAGCCACAATGGCATCTAGCATTTCAATTCATCGTGTCTCCTTATAGAGTATCATTATAATTTCCTCACTGACACCTAAACATGCCGTAAGCCCTGATTTGTGGCCACCAGCTAATGCTACAAGCATTCTGACACGAGTGCCCGACAGTTGAACCAAAATACCGGGACCTACCGTGCAGGATTACTACAAATAATTTAATAGGCCCCTTCCGTCTAATAATAAACATGTCAAACCAAAGTTAAATACTGCCCAACAAAGCCACATTTGCAGATAGGACATTCTCAAAATTCACGAATTTGTACCTTATGTTTTAGACAGCAAGATTGGTGTTAGATTTTTTTGGACTCCCAAATTAAGCTGGTTAATAATATTATATTAATGTCCGTAACCAAATCTGACATGAGACCGGCATACCACGTCCCGTGCTTACTTATTAAGGGGATTTACGATTTAATACAATTTACGTTCATACATTCGTTTTTTTTAATACAAACACGACGCTTAGGTACAAATTATTTAATTTGTAATACGTTTAGAGTTGTTAATTATAGGAGGAGACGGCCATTTAATTTATTTCGGACCCACCGGAGTCTAGTGACATTTATAGCGAGATAATAAGGCTGTATCTACACTGTTCTTAATTTATGGCCGCGGACAAAGAGGCATAGTGTTGTTAATCAGATGTGATCTTTATTGACAATGAAACATAAAAAGTCTGTAACCTATTATGGAAGTTGTCACTGGCATATAGAATTAATTTATTAATTAAAGCAAAAAGAATGCAACGTTTTTCACTAACCTACAACGCAGGACTAGGAGGTCTTTAATCGAAATGCAGCTTTAAGAGTAAACTAGTCGCGAGCTCGAACTCACTGGTGGTCATGGCTTAAAAGTACGCTGTCCTGACAGAGCTAGTATCAGCGATGAGCAGTTAGGCGCTAGTCTACACGAACAACGTCTAGTTCTCACGCACAGAAACACCGTCCCAAACTGATAGGCGCGTAAAAAAAATCGATAAGTGCTTCGGAAAATCGAGTTTTATGAAAAAACCACTGCATAAATCTACTCCAAATAAAGTTTATATAACTCTTTGATATTGCTATTTGGTACAGACTTGGTTTTAAAGATTTTACAGTTCTTTTATTACTTATTTACACCCATAGTTACGTTAAAAATAGCAAGATAAACAATTTTTTTGTGGATTCATAACTTTTTACTGGCTTTTTATTTTACTATTCTGTTTCCGTACAGACAAAATTAATAATAAGTCAAAACGATATCATGTTTAACTTTGGATGCACAATGTCAAACAGTAGAGTAATACTCTTCCCAAATTTTTATGGAAAAAATATCGACTAGTGGCACCTTAAAGTGAATGCGCAGTGGTAGACCGCGAAATTCATATTTTCTTACATTTTTGGCAATTTGCAGGTCAGTGTCAGGTTGTATCTTGATCAAAATATGATTCGCGACAATAATAGATATGTATTTACAGAATTATAGTCATTACAATCATTAATCGATCTCTTTAAGTGAGATTTGTTCCATAAGCACTTTTCCATAAGAGATTTGTTCTTATGGAACTAACTTAGCTTGGTGGATTACGGCCCACTCCCTCTCACCGATACGAAGCCTGTATCCCAGCAGTAGGAACATTATATGCTAATTATACAGAGCCATTTTCAAATACAAGTACCTAAGCTGTTACACCATGAAAAGCTTACAGTGGGGTTCTGTATTTAAAGACCATGCCAAGTCATTTGCCTCAGTATAAAACAGGCAAATCAGAAAAGTCTCCATAAGCATAACTGTAACATGACAGTAACCTAGGTTGAAGTCATCTTTCAGCAGGAATAGGTAACAGTTGCAGCTGAATATTAAGAATTGAACACACCAGCTTCTACCATAATTATGTGCAACCTAGGGTCACAAAACAACAATCTCATCAAGTATAACCAATTCATATTTAATGATCCTTACAGATAGGGTTGCTAACTCTAGTATATAATATACTAGCTGCGCCCCGCGGTTTCACCCGCGTCAATGTCGATCCCATGAGAAAAAGTATCCTATGTGTTAATCCTGGTTATAAACTATCTGTGTGCCAATTTTCATCTAAATCTGTTCAGTAGTCTTTGCGTGAAACAGTAACAAACATCCATCCATCCTCACAAACGTTTATAATATTATAGTATAGTATTATAGTATAGTATATAGTATAGTATATAGTATGAAGTATGATAGTTTGAGGTATGATTGTCCTGCTATAGGTATTAGAAGTCTAACTATATTTCTAAAAAAAAATATAGTAGGCGAAACTACTTTATTTTCATTTCAATACAAAATGGCAAAATAAGCGCAATAGGGTCAGTATTACTCTTATAAAAGCTGCTGTTATGCTGTTGGTCGCGGCTGTCATTCGTGGATCTTTTACAGTCGTCACAGGTCGTCAGAAGCCCGAAAGTCTGACAACCAGTCCTACCAAGGAGTATAGTGTTACCTAGTAACTGGGTTGTGGAGGCATAAAGCACTGGCATTCAGCTGCATCGGTTAGACTGGAAGCCGACCCTAATAATAGTTGGGAAAAGGCTAGACAGATGATGACATTCTAAGTATATTGTTTTTATTTTTTCGCCATCTGCTATATTTTTACAGGCAAATACTATATTTTACATAAAAAAAGTTTGCAACCCTACTTAGGTACAGACCGTGACCCATCAATAAACCTACTTACTTTTATACAAAACAGGACTATGAACCTAGACAAGTAGCAACAAGTATTATGTAGTAATTAAAAATAATTTACAACTATACACATACTTTATGACATTAATGTCCAAGCGATCGGATGATCTTTAAATATAACGACTATTACAATGTTGCCATTACTAAAATCTACTACAACGTGTCGTAAAAATATTATATGCGGTAGAATTAATTTTTATAGACGCAATATCTTTCCGTCTCATTAATTGCTCATTGTTTACTACTTGGTTTTAATGCAATTTCATGGTCATTTATTAAGAAAATATTAATATTAAAATATAGAAGTGGGCTTCTTTATCGGCTCAATTAATTATGTTCATCACACTAATATTATAAAGGCGATAGTTTGTGAGTGTGTGTGTGTTTATATGTTTGTTACTTCCTCACGCTCAAACGGCTGGACCAACTTTGATAAAATTTTGTATGGAGGTAGCTGACACCTTGGATTAACTTAAAGGCTACTTTTTATCCCGATATTCTCACAGGATCGACACTTATGCGGGTGAAACCGCAGGGCGCATCTAGTAATACCTACTATAAAATTACCAGGACCTGGTGAGTTAAAAAATATATTGCCTTGGGCAATTTCTGGCTCTCATCTTCAACATCGCATGACAATATTTTCATCCCGTTAAAATGTTCAACAAGATTTTAGAAAACTCACTGCGCTCACTGGGCTCACTGTGGCCCTACCATATATACCACGATTGGACCGGAAAATCTTCCCTTACAAGCAAGCAGTAGACAAACGGTACGTGATTTGTATGTCCGTTTTTTTTTTTTTTGACGCGAGAGGTCATTCTAATAAAAAAAACAGTGGCAAAACCGAGTACATCCCGAGGACAGCCAAACACATCCGAAGCGGGTATTTTTTTAATCGTCTTATAAACAAAACACGCGCGGTGCCTCTTACGGTAACAATGACGCGAGTTCAATGGTTTTTTCCCTCCTCAAAAAATGTCCAACATGCCTAAAGAATTTTTCACTTCAAAATTGTTTTTACCTGTTTTGTCCCACTGTGGTAGAAGTCCCCCACAGACTTCCACTCTTCCCTGTGTGTTGCCTTCTCCTGCCAATCGTTTCCTATGCCCCCCCTTGGCGACGACACCCTTCATCTGGCTACCACTGCGTGACGACTCTGGCCCATCTGTCCCGATGCATCCTACATAAGTGGCCTATTTTCGGATAGTATATCTTTGCTTTTAATAAAAAAAGGATCATAGTTATAACAATGAGTATTTACAGTCAAGCATGCAAGAGCAACAATTTTTCGCAACAACCTCAACTCGTCACTCCACCCACAGACACCTGAAGCAGACAATCCAAAGAAAAACCCATCAATTGCAACCATCAGAGCTCACCCACTTTTTGTCCATATACATCAAATATTTAATATTACGTATTACGCATCAAGCCGTGAAGGTAAATTGACCCATTAAGGTGAGAGCGAACCCGGTGGTCCCGACCACACTTGACCATTGTTCCGGAGGGATCCGACATTTTGTTTTGTGGCCACATAATTAACAGCCTCCCAGAGAGATATGTTAGACACGCTCGGTTATAATAACCCCCGCGATGATATTTTTATTAATGTCAAAATAAAGTCGGAGGTGCTCACACCGTTTTGAAACAGGTGTTTTGGCCAGCTGCAGTGGCTTACGAACCCAGCTGTAACGTTTAAACTTAAAATTATTTTTTCAAAAGTGATTGTTCAATATGTCTGCCTTTCTTGCAACTGGTGAAACTAAATGAAGGCAAAGTAAAGCAAATATCACTAGCTGCAAGGTGCCTACCTGTATTGTCTATGGAAAATTATCATAATTTATACATAACAATTAATCTTTGCGAGCTTTGTATCGTTTACAGATAATCCATAGAAGGTAATCGGTTCTGGTAATTTAGATCAAGTGCTAATTCGATTCTAGTGCTACTTGATAGAAACCGACCTAGCGCTATTCTAGGCAGATTGATTAAATATCTTTAGAACTATAGACTTAGCATAATTTATCCGCTCTCAAAACGGTGAAGGAAAACATTGTGAGAAAACAAACAAACATGTTCTAGAACCAAAAAAGCAGTGGCAGTTCGAGAGTGCCGACAGAAGTGAAAACAAAACACAAACAGAATACTTTGCCATCACTCAATGACATATGTGCCGACATATCGGATATACATTAAAATCGAGTAGGACATCCCGAGGACAGCCGAACACATCGGAAGCGGGTATTTTTTTAATCGTCTTATAAACAAAACACGCTCGGTGTCGCTTACGGTAACAGTGACGCGAGTTCAATGGTTTTTTCCCATCTCAAAAAATGCCAAACGCGCCCTAAGAATTTTTCACTTCAAAAAATCGAAGACGTGTCTCTCCCTCTCATAAAAAGGAGATCTGTGTCCCAGCAATGATCAAAGTAGACCAATCAGTGTCAGCCTTCCGGTGACATAAATATCACATACTTTGACGTACACCGACGCCATGTTACCAAGCGTAACATTCGCTCACGCCCCAATAGATACATCACGGTGTAATAGGCGGTCCCCAAGGCCCCTCAGCGGGATCTATAAAAGATCTCGCTTCGACCCACACAAGAAATTAGGTACCACATTAGAGTCGAGGTGATAATTATGTTATAAAAAATCTATACGATGAGTTAATATTTCGTTGTTTCGATGAGTCCAATATCGATTTAAATATATATATATGGTTTCGTTTAAATTTTTTCGGGTTTTTGTTGCGTAAGATAAATTAGAGTTGATGAGAGTTGCTTAATCATTGTTTGAATTCGTTTTTTGTTTCATAATGAACGTAAGGTTGATAACGCTAATATGCGCTTTTATAATTTCTAACTTGACGATATTATCGTCCTTAAAATGTAAGGAAACACGTGCACGTTATGACGTTATTTTGGATGGAAACTTAAAAACGCCTTCATAAATTTCCATAGATTTTACTTCCCTGTGTTATCGTGATGCCGTGACGTGAGCGTCCACTGCAATAACGCCTCGTTAGAAATTAAAAAGCGGACAATTATTACACAGCTGAAATTGGGAGTTCCTGCATAGTATGTATATACTACATAGTAGTAGCGACGACCTACATACCTACAGGTATGTCCGGCACTGCTGTATTTATTTAGTTGTATGTAACACAACGCTGAAAGGCTTATTTGGGAGCCAAATACGATGAGAAATTGGTGCAACTGGGTAAAGTCCTCTCTGGATGGAACTACTGACCACGAATACTAACTCCAAGTAGACGCCCCAACATATGGTCCTTCGAGCCGGATTTCCGACGTTCTAAGTAACATTCTGAAGCCAATTCCATACTTGATACTTATCAGTTAAAAATGCAGCCATAGCGACATCTGCAATGCCACCGACGCGGGACGATGCCGTGGAAGTCGCGAAGGTTTGGGCAAACAAAATTTTATGCACTGTCGTGCATTCGACACGAACAAGAAGAAGGAGACTTATTAGTTATTAAGTAGCGTTTATTTGTACGAGAAGACCCCAAAAACATGGGTCAGTTATCACCGAATTGGACGCAAAGTGAATGCGTTTGCTCCATACTAGTCAATAACCAAATAAATACAGTATCGGTTTGGAACAAGTTTACGTCATTCCGTAACAAAATTCCAACTTTACTTCTGTTAGGGTTGTCGACATAATGGAAAATGGCTTTTAAATTCCGTTACTGATGCTAAATCCTTGTAATAATCTCGAATTCAGTAGTCAATTGAAGTACTAGTTTTTTTACACAACGCTTTGCAGTAAATATCACATATCATCAGATTTCATTATAGCTTTTCTACATGAGCTTTTAGTAAAACCTTGACTCCTAACCAAGACGATAGTGCAAGTATATATATAAGTGTATATATAGTAGTTATTACTTGCAGTATCGTCTTGGTTACTCAAAAGATTAGAGGTCCTACAGATTTCTTCGCTAGGGGATCACGAGTACACTGATTTGACATGTCTAGTCTATGCATCAGTATATACGAACACTGCTGAAGATATCCTTCGTCGTGTCGATGGCACAACAGTGAATTAGATTTTGTTGGCTCAAAACTTAGCCACTCCCGCAGCGCAGAGGTCATAATGGCCGCATGTTTTGGGACACAGAGGGCTGAAGATTGACCTGTAGGCATCCTAATAAACTCAAAGTGTGATCGTAGCTTCGAAAGGAAGTAATTACTAATCAGCACAAATAACTCCTCATCATTTCTTCTTCGACAACCCTACCACAGTTAGAAGCTGCGCCTTCTCCTTGTGCGGTTTAACTAATGGTTAATTTGCCCGTCAGATTAACCACGGTCATCTTAAACCTATTAACGTTAGTCTGTTAATCGGCAGCGAGATTATGTTGTGATTCACATTTCACAACATTAACAAAATGTCTGGCTTTTTGTTTATCTATATGCTTCTTTACTTGTAGGGTAGATCTAAATGGTCCAGGATCTATTCGTGTGTTGTGTAGATACTGTGTAGTACCTATAGGTCGACTTTTTCGGTTTTTGGTGACAATCCCGTGATCCTAGCGCGTGAAGGGCGACGCGGGTAAAAACAAATTCCGCGCACCTACCGCAAAAGGTATTACGTTGAAAAAGATGAGTTTGCGGATTTCTCTAGGAACTATTTCATGATTTATCTACCTGTCACTAACGAAAAAGTCTGCCTACAGTAGAAGTAAAGTGTTTTTTATAATTTAGATAAAAGGACAACATGTTGCCTGAGAGGGTGATCCAAGAAAAAAATATTTATTTGGAAAGATTCTGAGAGACTAATTCGACTTGATCTTTATGGTTTGGCTTCTCCTAAATCTGCTGTTCTTAAGTTGTTTTGGTTCTGTTGTAAGTGTGACCTTACTTCGAGTTTCTTCTATTCTGTTCGCAAAGTGATTATTACGAGTGGAAATTAGACAAAACAGTCGCAACTGTAAAAGCAAACGGAGTACTCATTACATATGATCTATCAATCGTATTTTTCTCAATTCGCTGTTTTAATTAGTTTTCGCAGTAATACCAATATTCCGACATCAAAACAAACGTTAATGAGCCATTTCTCAGCAGAGCATAAGACGCACATAAATAAACTATAATATTTTAACAGCACTTTAATGATAACATGTTTAGTCTGCACTTAAGGGCCTGCAGACGTCATTAAGTAAATAAATCAACTATAGTGCTTAAAGGTAATTTAGATTGATGACAGGTACCCGATGATTGAGTCCTTCGAAGCTCCTGGTGTTTAATTAAGCACGGTGGAGTTCTCAGGAGTGGTGTTTATTTTTAGCACTTAAATTAAATGATTTATAGAGTTATTAATGAACTTAACTGGGTAAAATACATCATTAAAATCATTCTCATGATTCCTATGGGATTATAACGGAATAATAATTACATCGAACGTGCTGTTTGGAACCTGTAGCAGATGATGCGCTTTGTTGTGATTTGCTACTTGTACCTACATCAACAATCAATCAATCTTAGATATTTTCAATCAAACCTCACCCTTTTGCGTCTGAAAATCTGCATTTAGGAGTAATATCGTATTCAATTCTTGCAAGATATTAGTTATTATCTGTATTAGGCTGGGAAGAACATGTTTCAAAGAATCAAACATTAAGATTCCCCATCACGTATCAAGTCGTGATCAAGTGCTATAAAAGTGAATTGAGCCGTGTTGCACATAGCGCCACAATTAGGAACTATTGGTAGTGTCGGAGGCCTGAGAAGCCCGGGGCTCCGTATTAGCCAGCCGTATTTCACGAGTCCGCCGCCCCGTCGAGGTGAGAACATAATAAGCGGTTCGGAACCATTTTTAATATTCCGGCTTCATTACAACGTATTACAAACTTCTTGGGTGGCGAATTCTATCGCGAACGCTCTTAATACTACGCTATTAAGGTCCCGGGTTCGAAGGGGCGTGGAGGATGCCGATTTATTTGAATTTTTGCTCCGACTCAATTTGGGAAATTGTTCGGCCGGCGGCTCTGGCGAAATTAAGACGTCAGTTTGATTGCAGTAAGGCGTTTAATTATGTAAATGTAAAGCTAGCGGTGGGTGGCACAATCAGTGCGGAGTGTCGATGCGGTCACGTCTAGAGACAACAGATTTACGATTCGACGCGATGTGAGAGCGTGCTCGTATCATAATATTATTGTTTTCAGTTTTTTTTTTTTGCGTTCGGTTGCGAATAGTCTGCTGTTCTGCTGATTGTGTGAGGGTAATTTTGTTCGTGATATGTGGGGATTGAGATTGATTTCTTCGTTGAGGTTGTTTCTACTTTTTGTTTAGGCTGGTTCTTGAAGACGGTATGATAATTATGCTGGTTGCATTTTTAGGTTTTTATTCTGGTGAGTCAGAAGTGTTACGTACGAGTATTGTAGGAAACTAATTATGGAATTAACTCAGTACCTTTTAAATATCCTCGCGGTAACCACTGATTAATAATAATAGATGAGTTAAACGATAAATTAATAATTAATTATCAGGTATGAGTTTTATTTATATTGTTTCTTGGTATTTTGTTTCCAGATTCTGTCGTCCCACATGGAGGTGCGCTGCAAGTGTCATGGATTGTCAGGCAGCTGCCAACTCAGGACATGCTGGAGAGCCACGCCAGACTTCAGGGCAGTAGCTTCTACCATCAAACGACAGTACAGAAAGGTAATTTTTGTCACAAATGTTTCAATGAAAAAAGATGTCGCAGACCTTTACAAGTCACAAATACCTACAGATGAATAACAAACAACACTCATTATCACTGCTATCAACCGATTACAGCTTACAGCGAAAAACATGGTTATCTGTGTCCATAGAGAGAAAAAAATGAGTAAGTTGTATCGATCACCACAAAAACAATCTAAAGGCCCATATTTCGGTTTCTACAGGCATTGTTAGTGGCTCAAGAGGAGCTAAACAACAGTCCCTCTGTACTAAGAGGTCGACCGAGGGGCAGGAGGCGAGGGAAAGCACGACCAGCTCCTAAGACCAGCCTACTGTTCTTTGAGAGGTAAGTTTTGAAGACAGCAGCGGCAAAGGTTACAACTCGATTGATTCCTACCGGCTTCCCTTTGAAAAATGGCACAGATAGATACAGAAGATATCTACTCCGGCTTACTCTTACAAAAAATTGACCCTGCGCAAAAAGGGATAGTCTTCCAGTAGGAAGACTGTCCCTTTTTAATGACTGCTTTAACTTATGTGTTAACTAAATAAGTAGTCTGCAAATCGTGAAACTATACGTAAGTATAAACGGTTCTCTCGGTCTCTGAAAATCTGAAAATTGTTGGCCTAGAGCACGTTGGGTTCAAGAAGTACAAGTGAATATCGACCTCATCTAATTTTTAGGGTTCCGTACCCGAAGGGTAAAAACGGAACCCTATTACTAAGACTTCGCTGTCTGTCCGTCTGTCCGTCCGTCTGTCTGTCACCAGGCTGTAACTCAAGAACCGCGACAGCTAGACAGTTGAATTTTTTTACAAATTATGTATTTCTGTTGCCGCTATAACAACAAATAGGTACTAAAAACAAAATAAAATAAATATTTAAGGCGGGCTCCCATACAAAAAACGCGATTGTTACTAATACTAAGACTTCGCTGTCTGTCCGTCTGTCTGTCTGTCACCAGGCTGTATCTCAATAACCGCGACAGCTAGACAGTTGAAATTTTCACAAATTATGTATTTCTGTTGCCGCTATAACAACAAATACTAAAAACAAAATAAAATAAATATTTAAGGGGGGCTCCCATACAAAAAACGCGATTGTTTTGCCCTTTTTTGCTCGATATCAAAAATGGCAACAGGTAGGCACTTGAAATATTCACAAAATACTCAGTTGTATTTTTACTTTAATAATAAATAATAAAATTGAAATAAAATAAATTATTTAAGGAGAACTCCCATACAACAAACATGTTTTTTTCGGCGTTATTGCCTTGTGGTACGGAACCCTTCGTGTGCGAGTCCGACTCGCACTTGGCCAGTTTTTTTAAATATTGATGACATAAAAGAGTTTGTATAAACCTTAAAATATCTTTTACCAACCAAGCAGTGAGTTACTGGCAATCCAGTTTAGTATCTTTAATTCCAGTTTTGATCCGTTAAACAACTTAATATTTAAAATTCTGTCTTCTAGATCACCAAGTTTCTGTGAAGTGGACCCTCGCACCGACTCGGCAGGCACATCAGGCCGTGTCTGCCGCATCGGTCGGACTTCAAGGACCGGCTCCTGCGATCTGCTCTGCTGCGGTCGAGGACATGCCCTGATCAGGAAGTCCAGCATAAAGCCATGTAACTGCACCTTCCACTGGTGCTGCCGAGTCGACTGCGAGAGGTGTCGTGATGATAAGTGGGTCGCCATTTGTAAGTAGTTTTTGAGACACCACAGAGGCAATTCCTGTATTTTTAAGAACGTTCACATTCTGTATATCTAAGGGCTGATTTTTTTATAGCCAGATAACTTTTATTCGAGGAATAAAATTGACGTTTGACAGTTTTTGTATGAAATAACTGTCAATATTTCAAAATTATTCCTCGAGTAAAGTTATCAGACGATTGAAAAATCAGCCCTAAATCTGTCAAAATTACCTCTTGTTCTCATACATTTTTGACAAGTTTTTGACATTGATGAGAGTGAGTCGCTGAGATGACATTAAAACTAGATTATGGACCTTTTTATGATGAACGGGAATTGGTCTTCAGGTATTAAGGTTGTGACTTGTGCCTTAGTGAGAGTCGTGGCGGTACCTAGCGGAGCGACTTATTTAAGAGCGTTTACGTCGAACGGCATTTCATACAAACTTTCAAGCCCTTGTTTTTCGAAGTGAATGAACCGATTTTAATGAAACTTCTTATGCACAAGCAGGTTACAAAGGTCTAAATAGTTAGTAGAGAACATTTTCGAAAAATAGTGTTACAGCCAAATTAGACCGATTTTAAACTTTCCATAGAAACAGAGTTTTCCAGTTATCTTTTTTTAAATAAGACATTTCGAAAATGTTCTTTTCTAACTTTTTAGACCTTTGTATCCTCCTTATGTGTATGAAGTTTCATTAAAATCGGTTCATTAATTTCGAAAAACAAGGGCTTGAAAATTTGTATGAAATGCCATACGGCGTAAACGCTCTTAAGATTAACCCCGGTGTGAATGCATCTTAAGACACAGCACGGTAGCGATGCAAAGATCGCCCCTCTTCCGCCTATGACACAGGCCACAGCCGAGAGTTACATTGTCATAATACTAGTTTTACGTAATACGTACCTATGTCTTCTTTTATAATAATATTATTCCTCGATATATCAATTTACATTCCTGTGTACATTCCATTAGTAGATAATCCAATACTTAGGTATCACTGCAAATACGAATTACCAAATAATGACATTATTTTTGTTAATTTAATTTTATCTTTAGACTATGCTAAAGGAAAGGATATAATATAGAAAGGGCGAAAGAATTTAAAGTACATAATAGATGGGTAGTAATTTAAAGTACCTACCTACTTTGTCCTGCCGTGGGACAATAATAGGCTGGTATTATTATAATATTAATGGATCAATGTAAAGTATTTTCCTCGTCTATGGACACCTGCAACACCTCAAGGGGTTTGACAATTGCCAACCCATAATTTTACGAGCTTAAACCGGAATTTAGCAATTCTGCTGGTCGACAGAATTATTGTTCTTTAGAAAGAGGTTTATAGGAAGGAGTTTTAAGAAGGCCTGTTACATAAAGACAATCAAACAAAAAAAAAACACACGACTGCAACTAAAATACTCAAAACAAAATCACTTTTCAAGCAGTCTGATGCAGTTGGTGGCAGTTCTTTTAGTTCAATCTAAAATTTGATGCCATCTTGTTTTGAAAAACACAGCCACGTCTTTGATAAGAGGCAGTAAAACAGTTTCTAACGCCAAATACGATACAATTTCCACTCAATTTTCCCATTTTCTCCATAGATATATTATGGCAATCGTCTATTTCCATACTGTATATTTGTAATCACGTAGGAAATACATTATTTTAAGGCAATTTTCTTCAAATATAAATCTTAAGCTATGTTGTTAATAAAATCAGTATTAACTTTAATTAATGTAAGTACTTATGTATTTACTAGACGGATAGTACCTACACAACTAAACATATTCCATTCTGTAAATACTCTCATACGTAATATTGTACTTAAGCATTCCTGTTCAGTGATATTTATTGAATTAACTATTTATTGTAGATCTAAGACTTTGTACCGACGGTTTTTATTTAAGGAAATAAAAATTATGAAGGAATATGTAACTTTTTATTCGTAGGTAATTACCATCATTTTTCTAGTACTTATACTATGTAATATACTAATTCATTGACTAACAATTAATTATTATTATCGTTTATATATTTACTTACTTATTAAATACATGTTTGAATATTTTCATAAAAATACATTTGAAAATATAAAACATAGTAGTCCGTCGGGATCGGGAGCAGGGTCTCTGGAGACTACCAGTGGTTAGGGCTATTATTATTATTATTACACTGAGCGAGTATAATCGTTTTATTACTGGGTGCTATCAGTTTCTACGCCGTAATAGACTTACGGAATTATTTATACCAATAATAATTAAATTATTCAATATTTGCCACAAAAAATGCAATAGTGTACCTTTTTTTTTTTTTTTTGTGGATGGGAAATCATCAAATGACTCCTCCCGCTCTGGGTGGAGCGGAAGGGAGTGTCAGACTCTTACTGACTAAAACCCACCCGTGTTCCTTCCTTAGCCCTTTATGTTCCGGGCCAGCGGTAACCCTTTCGGACAATCCCGCTGACCCGGCAGGCTTCGGCCCTAAGGGGCCCCTCCTCGATGCTGACATCTCTTTGAGGCGCGCGTGGAACACGTACGCGCCGTCCGGCACGGGCCTGGTCCTGATCGGGCGGTGAGCTACCCATTACTCTCCGCCCGCAGGCCCGCGCCTACGGTGGCCGGGAGTCGTCACGCGGCTCCCGACGCCCGGAGCGTCTCCCGCGGCGGCTGGGACGGGAGGCTCTCTCCCTGAGCCGTTCCGCCACCTCCTTCGCTAGCATGACTGCTTCGCAGAAGGAGGTGACTGCCTCCCACTCCCTCTCGCCCCGGACCATGGCTTGCACCAGGGCCGGACGCTAGAGGTAGCCGTCGCTGCCAATCGCCTCTACGAGGACACGGCGGTGCTCCGCCCAAGCGGGGCAGACCTCCACCGTGTGCTCCACCGTGTCCTCTGGGCGATCCTGGCAATGGTGACACCCGGGCGTTTCCTCCCGCCTGATGATGTGCAGGAACCTCCCGAAACTTCCGTGTCCGGTGAGGACCTGCGTCAGGCGGTAGGTGAGGGCGCCGTGGCGCCTCTCTAGCCACTCCTCAAAGAGGGGTCTTATCGCCGCTATCGCGGCGTGCCCTGCGCTGGGTTGCGACAGTCGCTCTTTCCATGCCGCCATGAGATCGCGCCGGAGATCCGTCCGCTCCGCAGCGATTTGCCGCGGAAGCGGATCCTCCCCCCGGCGTAGTGCCTCCGCGCGCCACTCATACAGGCGCGGGAGGACTATCGCCTCCAGATCCCATGGCGGCAGTCCGGCAAGGAGGCTTGCCGCCTCGCCAGAGATCGTGCGGTAGCCCCGGATAGCCCTTATGGCTACCACCTTCTGGGGCGCGTTCAGGTAATGGGCGGCTCACCGCCGCAGTGAACGCGCCCACACCGGGGCCCCGTATATGGCCATGGACCGCACGACCCCCGCGTAAAGCCTCCGGCAGGAGGCGTTTGGCCCCCCCAGGTTGGGCAAGAGCCGCTTGAAGGCGGCCCCGGCCCGTTCCAGTTTGGGGGCCAAACGTCGGAAATGCTCCACGAAGTTCCACCGGCTGTCGAGGACGAGACCCAGGTATTTCATCGTCATCCCGACGCCGATGTGAACCCCTCCTACCGTTAGTTGGGATCCCGATGGCGGCGCGTTCCGGGGCCCATGAAACGACATGGCCTCGGACTTGTGCAATGCCACCTCGAGACCCAACTGCCGGATCCTCTCCACGACTATCGCAACCCCGCGTGTCATCGCGTCGGCCGCCGCCTGATGCGACCTCCCCTGCGCCAGGACCAGCGTGTCGTCAGCGTAGCAAACCACGCTGACGCCATCAGGGAGGTCGGCGCGCAGCACCCAGTCGTACCCGATGTTCCACAGAGGCGGCCCCAGGACCGATCCCTGTGGGACACCGCACGACATCTCTCGCCGGTTCCACTCCCCATCGCGACCGGGGTAGCTGACGGCTCTTTCCGTCAGATACGCCTCGACTATTCGACGGAGGTAGGGCGGCACCCGGTGATACCGGAGTGCCTCCACAATGGTGCTCCAGGGCAGGGTGTTAAACGCGTTGGCGATGTCGAGTGACACCGCCACGACGACCCCACCCCGGGACACCGCGTCCCCCGTCGTGAGGGCTCTCACGCGCATGATGGCGTCCACCGCCGAGCGCCCCTTGCGGAAACCGAACTGGCTGTCCGCAAGATCCGGCCCCGTCCTCACCAGGTGCCCGACGAGGCGGCCCGCAATCACTCTCTCAAAGAGCTTGCCGACCTCGTCGAGCAGCACGATGGGCCGGAATGCGGACGGAGAGTCCGCAGGGCGCCCTGGCTTCCGAATGAGGACCAGCTTCCCCGTCTTCCAACGGCGTGGAAACTGGCCTCTCTCCAAACATGCACTTAAGAACGCCTCCAGTCGAGGCCCGAGAGCCCCCGAGGCCAGGACCCAGGCTTTACCTGGCAAGCCGTCGGGTCCTGGGGCGCAATAGTGTACCTACCATATTATTTTTGAAAACAAAGTCCATTCTCACACCAATTAAAACATAGAGGGTGACATCGATATCGACGAGCAAACTGTAACCAGGAATTCAGCACATAATTCTAGACCAGATGGCCTTAAAAGGCCACTTTGGAGAATCATAAAGGGATAACATTATGAATTATAATAAGGCGAAGACAGTCCGTGTTTTTATTTTTTCGCTGCACTACGTAGGTACAATCAAAGAGATTGGGATTGGATTGATTGGTATTTAAGCACAGACAAAAAAAATAACTGAAAAATGCTTCACCAATGGGATTTGTTACGATTAACTTAACAGTTAACTGTCCATTATGTTATCCTTTTATGATTCTGCCGAAGTGGCCTTTTTAGGCCCCCAGACAGACAGGAGTAGATATTTTTCGAAGGTTATTAAAAAAAAAAGCTGTTGTTGTTGTTGTTGTTGTTGCTGTTGTGTGCTGCATTTTGAACGTATAGGTAATGCACTTTAAAATGTTTAGGTATCTACCTAATTTTTAAAAAACTTTTCAAAAGACTACTTAAATATAATTTTCCGATTGAAATAGGTACATCAAAGTCGGAACATTTTTTCAAAATCATCACAAAAACAAATCAATATTTCAGCCCTCAAGTTTATTTATAACCATTCTTAACAACATCTTATTCAATCTCATGCTTACAAACACTTACAATCTCAAGTAAGTGCTTATACAGGAGCTGCTCGTATATTTTCAAGTAGGCCCACAATTATCGTGTTACTTTCGGCTGATTTGACCTCTCATCTGAAGAGCCCTCGTGCTTTGACGCTTTGTTGATGGGTATCATTTCAAGCATTATAAAAGAGACTTTTGAAGTAGAAAAAAAAACTAAAGAAAAGATGAAGTTAAAAGAATAAATGATAAATAATATATAATTAAAAGAGATGATACATGATGATGTCCCTTTGTACAGTTTCTATATTTATGTCTGTAATTTATATGGTGTACATAATAAAGAGTTATTCTATTCTATTCTATGATTGAATATGTCGATTTTCGTGACACTAAAGCAGGCCCATATACTCCTTAAAATAAACTATTTGAGTTTAAATGTATGTGTACTGTGTATATGGCGTTCCAGTAGAAAGAAACAGAAATAAATAAAGATCCTTTCAGGCCTTTTAAGAAGGTTTGCGTTGAAAAGATTCTTAAAATAGTAACAGCTAGTACAGAATACATAGGTAAGTTTTCTGAGAGCAATATGCAATGCAATGTTAAACTCTGCTACTACACAAAAATCAAGGCCCCAAAAAAAACCACTATTTGAAATTACTTTTACCCTTCCGTTTTCATCCCCCAATAAATACTAACACACATCTTCATTCATAAATCTTTCCCTAACTGTATATTGAAAGAACTTTAAAAAAAAAAGACTTTTGACGGGTTAACGGTACTCGGCCATTTTGTATTCACTGATGTATTCCGCTTTTAGTATTAAATGCGCTTGATCGGATACTTGTTGGCATGACGGATCGATTTTTTTACAGAAAAAGATAGTTCATAGTGGGTGTTGCGAGTTAATTTCGATTATTGTTACCTAAACAAGGATTTTACACACGTCCTTTGGAACGTTTACTAGATTGAGATTGATTTTGACGATCTTTTCATAACATTTTTTGCGTGTTTTCAACTAAATAGAACCTATTTCTGAGGTTTGAATGAATTTCTATGCAATCAAATATGTAATATGTCACGACTTTTTTCATTTATTGGTTACCCAGAACATGATACATTTCAATATTTACTTCGAGAGTTCCACCAAGAGATCTAGAGGCCTACCAAGAGACCTTACAAAGTCATTTGCTGTAACTCTATCCAAAGTCATTCCCCTACTGCCCCGTTGGACTCGTGGTTGCAAGCGCGACTGCTACGCGTGGGATCCTGGGTTCGATTCCCAGGTCGAGCAAAGTGGTATTGGTTTTTTTTTCCATTAGGACATTCTTAGTAACAGCCCGGAGTTTGGAAGTCGACGGTGTGATACAGTGGCTCGGAAAAAACGGTAAACCGTTGGCCCTGCGCCTGATCTCTCTCCAGTCGTGTCGGATTGCGTGCCGTTGGCATAGGACTACAAGAGTGAGGGAAGTGAGAGTGCACCTGCGAACACACTTGTGCACTATCATATCACTCGCGCCGAAGGCTAGTCTCTGTTGAGATTGGCCGCCGTGGCCGAAATACATTCAAAGTCATGCTACCAAAGAAAAAATTGCAGAAACATCTAGAAAATCCCAAAAGAATATAAAATCTGTGAATCTTTGAATACACGTGTGTAAAATAACTATAGGTAAACATAATGAAACTAAACAAACACGAGTTACAATTAAACGCGTTCCCAATTAAATTGAATCCAAGGCATGTAGGAAGGTCGTTGGGCATTATGACCTAATACTATTATAGGGGATTAGCAGTGTTCTTAATACCGAAGCCCCGGCACTTGTGAGCACTCGGCGGTGGACGGAACACTCGGCCCTGCGCCGTTGTGCATGCCGAGTCGTTGGAACTGACTGGCGGGAAACTTGGTGAGTCTACCTTTATTTGTTTTTAAATTTAAGGATTTTAAAATGTTTATATTTAGTTGACAAAGTGTTTGAAGGGATTGAACAGCTTAAACCGCGGAAACTGATGATCTGTAATCATCAAGTGTGTTTTCTAATCATCTACCAAACAGCAGGGCACACTGTCATCAGTAGCAATGGCTTCCATTTTGAAAGTTCAACAACATTCATTGTTTTATTTACGTTCTTGAGTAGACAAATTTTTCGAACATTTAAAACAATATATTAGCAATGTCCTTCGAAATGATTCAGATTGTGATTAATAGTGTATTACGCAATTAGGATGCAGTTTAGTTTAATGAAATGTAATGTAGCCAAATTATGATTGTTTGACCAAAATAATAACAATCAATCATCTGTGTATGTCAACATGAGATTTGACTACAAGCAAATTGGGAAGAGCACTTAGCCTTTCCTATGTTGGGGTCGGCTTCCAGTCTAACCGAATCCAGCTGAATACCAGTAAAGACGTCGTGTAGACGATTGCAGCAAACGAGGTTTAAGATAACTGATGCTGGTGGCCTAAAGAATTGGAATACAAAAAAAAAACTTATGGGGATCCCCGAAGTTATTGACGCTAATCGAATTTGTGGTGACTAGAAAACACGACACATACCTACTGACTACTTAGGTTCTTGCAGTACTTGGCAGTATAGTCAAGTATGAATAGATCGAAAACAGGCTTAGAAGGAAATAAGTTTGTTTCAGAATATCCAATCCTAAAGAACATTGCTAAGGACCACTCCTTACCTAATATAATTGGAATTGCAAAAATACAACCCCAGCCCATCATCTGAAACCTACAACAAACTTTATCTGCTAGTTACATGATTCGTCCACCATGAAGGACGGACTGAACGTGTCGTCCCTGCAGAACCCTTTCGATCGATACAAACTTGAAGGTAAGCTCGGATCGGGCATCTTCGGTGAAGTACACCGAGCTTCAGACTCACAGGCAGCCGGAAAAAATGTCGCAGTCAAGATCCTAACGTATACAGACGAAAATGAAGATCACATACAAGAAGAATATAAAATACTTAGGGATTTCACAAATCATCTTAATCTGATAGACTTCTATGGAGTGTTCTGTGACAAGTCCGATCGCGTGAAGAAAATTTGGTTCGTGCTTGAGGTACGTCCGACACTTTTATTTAGTATCTAAATTAAATTTAATACAAAACTCAAGAAAAATGGAACATGAATAATATATGAATAAGTTCTATAATAAAGCAACGGAAATCTATAGTCTCCATATTTTAATGTCCGATTGTTTGCAGTTACTTTCGCAAGTCATCATGATTCAAATAATACAATGAATCATCTATTTTCCAGTTGTGCGAATGTGGATCTGTCATCGATATTGTCAGAAAACTGAAAGAAGCAGACAGAAAAATGTCCGAGGAACACATCGCTTACATCCTCAAATATACGATCAAGGTAAGACCATATTCGACTGACTATAAACATGTCGCTCGTCACATACGAGTTGAGATGGCTGTTTATAAAACAAAGGGCCTGCCAGTCCACCTTTCAACGGCTGAATCAATTGGTAGGTACTTTGAATGCAAACTCAATTGTTCTCGGATCTGTGTCCCGGCTATTTCTGTTGCTCGCGTGACGTCGAATAAAATATTGCCAGGCGTATGTCCACGTACGTTGAAATACAATCTAGAGCCATTACTTAAAATGCACGCCGCTTTATTTGATGTGATTCGCGACGGAACAGTCGAACTTGTCGATGCGAATGTCGGAGCGCGCCCGACAACACCATGATGGCCCCCCATCGCGGCGCATCGCTCAATTATCGTAAATAATGCTCGCGCACACAAGATATACGGATCTCAGGCGCAGTAGCCGATGATCTCTCTAACGCGGATCAGTCATTTGAAAACCTTTCTTATGCCCTTTTCATAAGGTTGATTAAAAACCATGCCTGTTCGTCCTTCGGGCTCTCAAGTTATCGGAGAGGGTTAAATGCGTATTATCTTTATGCAAGCCACTTGGTTCACAATACCGGTGCTCTGTCCTCTTCGTAAGGCAGATCTTCCACGCATATCTATCGATGTTGCATCTCGTAAAGTACGATCAAAGTCGAACTTGTGATGTCATCTTTGTCGATATTATGATGAAATATAACATCGATTGTTTTATACAATTGCAAGACAACCGTTACAGGGCAGATACATATGAACGCACTAATTATTTCTCCAAATGACAAGTTAATGGTCCTAACAAAAATATATTTTGTAACGTAGCCTAAGTATACAGTGGTAAATATATAATTTATAACAATTGTGATAGGATTGTGTTTGCCCAGATGTACGAACGTAAACGAGGCAAAAGAAGTATAAGGTACTTGCACCCAATAAGGACCAGCACCTATTAAGGGCCACTTTAGAAAACTTACACTTGCCATTTTTTCAACTGCTTCAAATTTCGCGCGCAGCATGCTATACCACCCATTGGTTAAATGCAATCGCGCGATGACGCGTAGATGCCGCCATTTTGTCAGTAGCGTCCAGTTTGTGTAAGACAGCGGTTAGAGACACTATTTTATAAAATTGATGCGCGTTGTTTTGTTAGTTTTTCGTAAAAAAAGTAGTGTATTTAAGTATTTTTTTATAGAAGATTGGATTTAAACATTCATAACTCTGCAAAGGTTGTTTATACATTGTTATTTTTTCATTATACAACTTTAAAATGTTTTCATCTATCACGATACCCAAATCCTAATAAGGACCATAATATGAGTTCGTATTAAGGTCCGGTTCCACGAAGAAAGTGTTGGCTTGACGAAAGAAGATACTGATGATTTTGTGTGTTCATTTGTATATAATATTTTCAATTAGTGTTTTGCGACAAGGTTTGCGACGTTGTTTTTATTTGATTATTTTGATTTTGTTTAAAAAACTTACTAATATATTATAGTACTCCTAATACGGCCCATCACGGTATCGTATATGAAATTAAGACTGATTTTCCTTAAATTGCTGTAATTAATGACTGAAGAAAGAGTAATTATTTACTAAAAAAATAAATATAATGTTGATTACTGAAATAAAATTAGTTTTATTCTTAATTTTCACTTTGATATACATAATAAGGCCCACCTTAAATTTTTTGGTCAAATGTTAAATATTTGCTAATAATATAACAATTAATTAGTTAATACAATTGAATACGTTAGATTAAAAGAAATATTTTTACAAAATAATCAAGATTTGTTACATTTTAGTACGGTCCTTAATAGGAGCATAGGTGCTTAATTTGGCCTAACATGAACTTTTTTTAAACTGGTTTTTTTGCCAGTTTAACAATGCAAACTGTGTATTTTTGTCATAATTATAGATCTTCACAAAATTTTATTTATAGCTTATTAGCGTTACTTTGTGTAATTCTGTAAATTTTAAATTTATAAGTATTCTAATAAAGGTGGTCCTTAATGAGTGCAAGTACCTTATAAGGACCATAACAGGTACCATGGCGTCCTCATGGGAAGATGATAAGATATCCAAAAATTATAAAACAGTTCAAATTCCTGATAAATACAAAATGTTAAAAAATTCTCGTCACATGTAAAGTTTTATTTCTTATTAGGTACCTAAATGCTGAAAAGCAACAAAAAATAAAAGGACCATACGTAATGTCGTCACCAAAAACTATCGATAAACAATCCCTACAACACTAACAACTAAACGATCGTAATGAACGCATTAAACAAGCTGATATATCAGACAGCAGAGAGCGCGGACAGCTCGCCTGCGACAGCCTGAAGCCCCGATACGTATGCAAATAGGCCCCAATGAATCTTCGGGGCGTGGGGACTTGATTGACGCTGACGTTGCTATCGCCCAACCGTCTTAACAATCCGCGAGTCCTCCGCGTTAGGGGCGGTCACTCCATCACTCCCTGTCAAACTACCGTGTTGACTGCCTCGATTGGTGCAATCAATTCTACCTCACTCATTTGTATTCTAGGCGCTCGTTTACTTGCACGAGAACAAAGTGATACACCGCAATATAAGATGCAGCAACATTCTGATTACGAAAGCCGGCGAAGTGAAGTTGACCGATTTTGGATTGTCTTGCAAATTGAATGGTACGCTGGATACGAGTACGACAAATATTGGATCGCCAAGCTGGATGGCCCCTGAAATGGTGACGTGTGGTGAAGAAGGATACGGGAACAGGATAGATGTATGGGCTTTAGGTATAACAACAATAGAAATGGCGGATGGGAAAGCTCCGTTTCAAGATATGCATCCAACAAGAGCGCTTTTTCAAATTGCGAGAAACCCTCCACCAGGTCTTACAAAACCAGCCATGTGGTCTAATGAAATTAATGATTTTATTACCGAGTAAGTGTTCCTGAGATTAATTGAATCATTAATCTTAATCCTCTCACATTTTTTAAGCAGCCTCTGTTTTTAGATGTCTCGAGAAGAATCCTGAACATCGACCCTACATGATCGAATTAGAAGAGCATCCTTTCATACAATCTGTTCCAGACAATGATTTTCATGTAAGTTTATTACAAACTAACTTCTGTCCGCGATTTCTTCCGCGTAAAATTTCTTTTTCGACCCACCCAGTGGCATCGCGTCGCCTGCCCGCGCTATTACTTCGTTTTCGCTTAGCGTTGTTTCTGCCATTTTTTTTTCTTTCTGCTCGGCTCCTAGGGGTCGTACCTTGCTCAAATCAAATATTGGGATAACAAATACAAAAAGATAGACTGGTAGTTCCAAAGACAAGCGCGTTCAAACAAACTCTTCAGCTTTATTATTAGTATAGATATACTCTCTGAAGTAACGACAACAATTATTATATTAAATATATTTTGCTACAGCTTACAACAGAATTAAAAGTACTAGCAGCAGACATGAAGGATATACCTCTAGCGGATAAAATTCCTGAGAGGATGATGAAAGATGGTCTACTTACAACACAAGGAGTTTCCGAACCAGAGACCTTGCAAGTGGAAGATTTAGCTGCATTAGAAAAATTAACAGAAGACAATATACTGACTGAATTACAAACTAAATTATCCAAAGGAGCATTTACGTCATTTATTGGAGATGTTCTCCTAATTCTTAATCCGAATACGAGCGATGATATTTATAACGAAACTGTGAGTAAGAAAACTTCCTAAATAATAGATATAAAAAAATGATCATTGCTTGGATTTGTTTACCACTTTCTATGATACTTGTTGACAGGTCTACACTTTCCTCCCAAACCCATTAACAGTGTAGTTTAAAAACATTGTAAAAGCCAATTATTTTTAAAAGTGTAACCGTGGAGTTTCTTGCCGGCTCTTCGCCATACGAAACAACCAATTGGAATCGTGCACTTAGCTTCTGACGTTTCATAAGTGCCCATGCAGGTTTATGTAAAATAAAATAATTTGAATTTGATCATCATAATTCTTTTGCCCTTGTTCCAATTTATTTGGGCTCGGCGTAACATGTGTTTTGCTTCCATACTTCTCTATTAGATAAATAAATGATGCAAGATGATTCACGACGATTTCACGATTTCAGTACCACCAAAAATATGAATGCAAATCAAGATGTGATAACGAGCCCCATATATTTGCGGTAGCAGACAGTGCATATCAAGATGCACTTCATCACAATGAGCCGCAGCATGTCGTGTTTTCTGGTGAATGTAAATCAGGGAAGACTACCAATATGCTACATGCACTAGACCACCTCACTTTCTTAGGATCAATGAAGAATAATACAGCTGAGAGGATTCAAAAAGCAACCAAAGTCATACAAGCTGCTATAACTGGAGCAACACCATTAAATGCTCACTCTACGAGAGGAATCTTCCAAATACAAGTCACTTACGGCAGTTCGGGAAAACTAAGCGGTGCTATATTTTGGCTTTATCAACTAGAGAAATGGCGCGTCTCGTCCACTGACATGTAAGTCGGATATAGTGATATTTTTTGTTACGGTTACCGATAGAAATAAAAGTCAAATAAGTGTTTCAGGTCTCAAGCCAACTTTGATCTACTGTACTATTTCTACGACGCTATGGAAGCTGCGAATCGCACGGAAGAATTTTGTTTAGAAAAAAACAGAAAACATAGATATTTGAGGATACAAGACGAAGCGATTAAATGTATTAAAGGAGTAAGGGAAAGTACAGAAAATAATGTGGCACTCTACGCTGAATTTATCGAAAATCTCAAAACTATTGACTGGGAAGTAGAAGACATATCGTTTTTCGAAACAGTCTTAGCAGCTATTCTAGTTCTTGGTAACGTAAGGTTCAAAGATGGAAAAAGTGGTACAGCAGAAATAGAGAATCCTGATGAAGCGAAGAAAGTTGCTAAACTGTTATCTGTAGAGGAAGTCAAATTTCTTTGGGCGTTGCTTAATTATTGTTTGATAGAAAGTGGAACTGCTGTGAAAAGGAGACATTCCACTGATGAAGCCAGAGATGCAAGAGATACTTTAGCAAGTGCATTATACAAGAGACTTATTGACTGGATGATCAATTTAATAAACTCCAAGCTATCATTCATGAGATCTGTTTTGTACGTATTACTATTCTAACATGCATGTTTTTAGTTAAATAATATTTTAATGAACGAATTTATTTTACAGCGGCGATAAATATTCAGTGAGCTTGCTCGACATGTTTGGATTCGAATGTTACCACAGAAATCGATTGGAACAGCTTATTGTTAATACAACGAACGAACAAATACAGTTTTTATACAATCAGAGGATGTTTGCGTGGGAGATGCAGGAAACGGCAGAAGAGGAGGTTCCGGTGGTATCTTTACATTTCTATGACAATAAGAATTCAGTTGATCAACTCATGGGAAGGCCTCTTGGACTATTTTATATTTTAGATGAAGCCAGTCGCACTGGTAGTGGTCAAGAGTTTATTATGAGTAAGTAAGCTTTTAAAAGGTTTCTTGAACATATCGGGGGTGGAAAATAATACCTTTATTTTATGTCAGGTACAATTAGAACGACTTGCAAAGGACCCTATATCAAACTATCAGGCAGTCACGAATTTAGCGTCGCGCATTACACAGGCAAAGTGAACTATGATTGCAGAGAAATGGGAGACAAAAACAAGGATTTCCTCCCTCCAGAAATGATAGAAACTATGCGGGCTTCCACCAATGTAACGGTGCAACAACTCTTTAGAAATAAATTGACCAAAACTGGAAACTTGACCGTGTCGTCCAGCCAGCCGAAAGTGACTGTTGCGAGGTCTAAATCTGAAAAGGAAATGGATAATCTGAAAGCCAGAGTAAGTCACACCATCATGAAACACATAAGACATCCTCACACGTGCCATTTGTGGAAAAATATCAATTATGTGCACTATATTTTCGAAAAATTTCAAGACTCCCCATAAATATTGTTTTAGAAATACAACACGGTATCCAAAGGGCAATATTCTCAAGTCCATCGAATGAGGACCGCTGCTGCAACCTACAGAGCCACCAGTTTGGAGATCCTTAAGCAGCTGTCTGTAGGTCCTGGGAGTGGAGGCACACATTACGTCCGCTGCATTAGAGCAGATCTAAATGACAATCCCAAGGGGTTCCAAACTGAAATGGTCAGGCAGCAACTCAGAGCCTTGGCAATATTAGACACGGCGAAAGCAAGGCAGAGTGGGTTCTCCAGTCGTATTCCATTTGCGGAGTTCATTCGAAGGTGAGTTGGTAGATCGTAGATTCAGAGAAGATAATGGCAATGGCTTTAATTTTGACAGTTCAGCCATGTTTATTGCGTTCTTTACGTTGTTGAGCAGACGAATTTTTCAAATCAATGAAACAACGGATTAGGAATATCCTTCAAAACCCACGGATTGTGATTGAAAGTGTGTTACCCAATGAGGGTTCTGGTCTTAAATATTACCAAACAAACTGTTAGCAGGACCAGTTTTGTAAGATCAAATAAATAATATGCGGATTGTCAAAGCTATCCCGGTTCTCATCAAATAATATCACTCGGATTGTCAAAACTATCCCGGTTCTCATTAAATAATATCACTCGGATTGAAAAAGCCATTCCGGTTCTCATTAAAAATAATATCAAAGCTATCCCGGTTCTCATTTTTACTAAGACTTCTCTGATTGAATAGGTACCGATTCCTGGCATTTGATTTCGATGAAAATGTGGAAGTGACGAAAGATAACTGCAGGTTGTTGATGATTCGCCTAAAGATGGAAGGGTGGGTCCTTGGGAAAACTAAAGTATTTTTGAAATATTATAACGAGGAATTCTTATCAAGGTAAATATAAATTGGATACTAGAAAACGATGAATGGGGCGATGGAAATGGTAATGGAATTTAACGTCATATTCATTGCAGGCTCTACGAAACGCAGGTGAAGAAGATAATTAAAGTCCAATGTATGATGAGGGCTTTCTTAGCAAGAAGAAAAGCTAATAAAGACAAATCGAAAGCTCTACATAGTGAGTATAAATCAATATAAAAGACTTTTAAATGACAAATGATATCTTTTTTAAATTGGCTAAAAATAACAGTAAGTTCTCCCAGAAGAAACACCGAAACAGTCACAAATCAGTCTTTTAGTCCTTGTAATGATAAAGCTTTAAAACTTTTAATACCATAAACAAAATTATAAATACTTAACTACAACATGCTTTTTTTTCAGTAAAGGAACTGAAGAAGCAACAGTCGATGAACGTAACTGAGGACGAAGCAGCATTATTAATACAAAAAGGTAAAAACAATCAATTAGCTACTTACATTTTCATTCCACGTTTTTCTTTGATTCTTCTTCCCTATTAACTCTGCTCCGCCGATGCAGCTCAGCTTCTGACGCATCCTCAAGTTATAATAATTAATTATTATATTTTCCTCGACCGAGGGCCTTTTTGTTTATTATAAACTATTGTTCTTATAGAATTTGTCGACGATGATTATTATGCAAAGTGGCTCCAACTGATCCCATTTTCAACCAAAATACGATCCATAACCTCGTAAAGCCTTGCTAGTACCTATACTTTCTGAAAATTAATCTTACATTTTTTTTTGTTTTTTTTTTGGACTAGTATCTGCAATCAGCCTTTCGGCTATAAGCAAATATGTTGTTGGTTCATGGCGTGGCTATGCAGGGCTCCAGTGAGCACCGCACATATGGTGCTTAATTACTTGTTCAGCTCGAGCATGTGGTGCCTTTTGAGGCGCTTGGTGATATTTGCATGAAGCAGGTCTACGGCCAACTGATTTGGATGGTTTTTGAGTCTGTCCTTGTATACATTTTCTACCATCAGCATATTCTCCTTTACTGTGTTTACTTTTAATAGCTCGTGGATTTCTGCATTGGTGATGAAGCATGGGGCATTGGAAATTGACTTCAGAATTGAATTTTGTAGTCGTTGCACGATGTTGATGTTTGAATCCGAGGCACTCCCCCTTAGCTGCATCCCGTAGGTCCATATTGGCTGTATCACGGCTTTGTAAACCAGTAACTTGTTCTCGAGTGAGACTTTAGACTTTCTTCCCAGCAACCAGTACAAATTCCTAAAAGTAATATTAGCTTGGTCTCTTTTGGCTTTGATGTGGGTTTTCCAAGTTAGTCGCCTGTCCTAGTGCACACCCAGGTACTTGACGTCTTTGTGTGGCAAGTCATTGCTTCCCAGCTTGACCGCAGGGCAATCACCTTTTCTGAGTGTGAATGTCACTTGTGTTGATTTTGATACCCTTGCAGTAATTGTCCACTTCTCAAGCCAGCCATCTATTAAGTCTAGTGCCTCTTGCAGTTTTCTCGAAGCTTCTCTTATCTCTCTTAGCGAATCTTATATTAACACAATAATTCTTCGCTAGTCTTGACAAAAGAACAACATTTGAAGCCATTTCCTTACATAATACATTAGGTACTATTGTTACAGCTTACCGCGGATACGTAGTTCGCAAAGCGTACGGGCCGCTCATAAACCGAAGTACGGGACAGATAGACGAGGAGACAGCTTCATTCCTAAAGAGATTCGCCATGAGATGGAAAAGCCGTTCCATCTTTCAAGTTCTGTTGCAATATCGGGCCGTTCGTTATCAGGATCTAGTGCATTTTTCACAGCAGGTAAAACACATATTCATCTATCCGTAGGTATAGTATGCGCCAAACTTTATGGCGGCTCCGAAGTGCGCTACTCGGTGCGCATCAGTTCCCCACCCCTCACCCCCGCTGACACATGAATTTGTTAATGCGCAGCGACTCGCCTCATGTTCCGAGTCGCCATAAAGTTTGCATAGGGCTAGTATGCTACTGTTTCATCCCCCCTTTTTTTTCTTGTAGTTTAGCTTGCACCCCCTTTTTTTTGGCGAAAAGGGGAGGATGTAACAATTTTCGTGGGTACGAGTGTAACATCTGCCTTCTTTGTCTGACTTTGTAGATGCCTAAACATTACCTGAGAAAGATAAAGAGAAGTATGACTGTGATGTCACAACAGACGGTCAAGTACGAAGAATTAAGTGGTAGTTCTAAGATAAAAGCCGTTGATAAGTGTGGAGTCAACTACGTTTTTTCTAGGCTGTCGACTTTGAATTCACGTAAAGTGCACGGGTGGTATCAGAAACTATCTTCACAATAATTCTTTAGATGACTTCCTTTATTTTTTTTAACCAACGGAAGTGCTAGACATTAAACCTATATTTTATTTTTGTAAGATTTTTTTCCAAGTAAAGTTTGTGCTACTATCTATAATTCCTGCCAAGTATGCACTATGGATTAAGGCTTTGACAAAATACTTATACCTAAAACTGATTAATTAAGTTAATTGATATAATTTCTGTGTTACAACTGACAACCGCAATAGGGTAAGTTATCGCAGGGGTCAACCTCTTTTTATGCGCATGAGTCATTTTCTACTACACACTCTTGCAAAGGAAAATGCTATTAGTAACTAACTCGGAATTCTTTTATCTGTAGAAAAATCGAAACTTTTTAATCAGTCCACAATAACTTGCATTCAGCTAAACCTAATAGAAATTACTACATTCATCTATTTAATTTTTCGTCACTGAACACCTTAACATAACCGATTCATCTTGTTTCCAGGTGCATATTTACAATCAAGCAGTTTTGGAAGCGCTGCTAAGCACTAGTACTTCGATCCTCCTCGACCGAGTGGATCCTCATTCTAAGGAAGGCGACTTCCTAGGTTCTGGCCCTCCCACTGTGTGGAAGCTTCCCTTCAGGATCGACCAGCTGCAGTATTACGACACCTCGTATATGTGTGACCCTTCTGCCAAGAGCAAGTGAGTACTTAGTTTGATGTTTATTTACGCATTCAACGCCAAGAATTCATTGAGCCAAATTAGTACATGTATATTGAATCAAATAAAACTAATCAAATGCCCTTCACACTATTATTATGGTCCCAATATTGAGACAATTTTCGCAAAATAATCTCGACACCTAGGCGATCTTTTATTAACCTCATTCAAACTTATTAACTTGTCCAATTTCTTCTTGTAGCGACACATTTGCCAGTCAATACGATTCCGACCACGAGCAGTGGGACGAACCGTTCAAACGTCGATTTAGTTCAGCACAAACCGACACCAGTAAAGCATCGGCGAGCACACAAACGCTCATCACAGTGCCATTCTGCAGAGACCCCACGCAGCCGGTCCCCGTCCTACCGCCCGATGAACCGGACCAACCAGCCGCACCAAAACCAGCACGTAAAGAGGGACCTACCAACAGACCAGCAGTTTACAAGAAGAAACCAGGCCAAGCACCACAAAGCTACTACCAACCACCAGAACCTTGGGCAGGAGTACGAGATGACACAGACATTCTCGAAGACACAGCACCCAAATTACGAAAAGCAAACTACACCAGAAGCATGTACGCTATTGACATGGAAGCGCAAGACCCGATAATGGAACTGCAAGCGATGGCTAAATCAACCAACGACATGAACGAGGACGATCCTCCGTTCAATTTCCAGGCATTGCTGAAGAAAACTCCGCGGAACAGGGCGTCCATGAAGAGGTCTAACGAGTTGGGAGATGATTTGGAGGAGAAGCAGGTGGTTGCCAAGCATATAATCTCGCCGAGCAAGGCAAAGCCACCGGCAGCTCCTAAACTGCCCGCACCGACGGCTCCGCAAGGTAAACCACCTCCTTCTCCTCCAACTAGTAAACGCACTGCGCCTACTCCTCCACCGAGTAAAATGGCGCCCGAGGCTTCTTCACCATGCAAAATGGCGCCCGAAGCTCCTCTACCCAGCAGGGTCACTCCACCTCCACCACGGTCTTCAAGCAGAGAATTCATCAGACAAGACTCAAAGGACCTTATCATTGCTGAATTGAAAAAGAGGGACTCATGTACTGATCTAATAGGCGCAGACGATAACAAAGTGGAAAGCGAGAAAGTGGAATTAGCGCCAGGGATCATAGTCGAGGGTACCGTCACAGATTTATAAAAAAACAAATTAATTTCGTAAAAAATATATTTAATCTCCATTGCATTGGAAGTCCGCATACATTATTCTTTATATTATGGCGTTACAATATTAATATAGTTTTTGACAATTAAGTTTTTAAAGCCATAAGTTTTATGTAAGTCATAAGATTTTTTGTTAATTTCTAAATTATATAATTTATATCTCAATAGAGTTAAGTATATTAAATACAAAAGATGTTCTTAAAGCGAATTATGGCGAAACGTTGTGTTTATTTAACACGTCTTTAGGGTTCCATCACATCGTAAAAAAATATATCAAGTTTTATACTTATTAAATCTTAAAGTACCTTAACCGAAATTGCTTTGGTAACTTATTATATTTGCTTATAAACTAGAGTGTGGTGACATGGTTACTATTACCACAAAAACAGTATTGAATGGTCCATGTAAGTTTAACAGCATTTACTGATGAGCGATACATTATTTTTTTAATAAAATATCGTATTATTTATTGCAAAAGAGTGTTATTTGTAGCAGTTGAGACTTAAGAACGAATTGAAGTATTTTTTTAATGTGTAAGAATGAAGATTTAAGTTCTACGATTTTATTTTACTGAATGTATCGCTCATTTATCACATAAGTACTAACAAATAAATAGATAACGTAGGTATGTTTCATTATGCTTATAAGCTCACTGTTATTATTTTAAAGAAGCTCGATCGAATCATTTGTACAGTGTGATATGTTTGTTAAAACTTTGATTTATATTTAAAAGGTTATGTTTTAACAGCCCGTTGACTGGCTAACGTCATTATGGTGCAAAAGGAAACATTCTAATGTACAGACGCCAGCACATCAAGCTAGTACAATCTGTCAAATTTCTATAATAGATTTTCAACTTTATCGCTAAAGCCTAAGGTTCAAAGTTGATTGGGAAGATTTGACAGTTTCGGGTAGCTTGATGTGCTGGCATCTGTACATTTAACATGTCGACATGAAATATTTGTACACGTTGTTTCCAATGCAAATGAAACTCGGTCATAGGTTGTTTTTCTCCCGCTTCAGTGATATTCGAAACAGTATGTTTAGAGGTAGGCCCGTTGAACACGGCACGTTTTCTTTACGGTACCGCTTCATACGGCGACCACGCCGTGCCGTAGTGCCGCCGTTCTTATCAACAAGCTTTCATAGTGATCCATACAACACTGACGACCGTGCCGTGACCGTGTGCAAACACGGCGAACGAACCGCAGTTATTCACGGCAAAAAAACGTGTGTGTACAATGAGTCTTAGGCTAAGCGCGCACTACGATTTTAATCGTTGCGATTTAGTTATAAAATCGAAAACACAATTTTTTTCAAGCAAATTCTTAAGCGATTTTTTCCGCAGAGCGCGGACTCTATTATGCTAGTATTGTCTACAGATTTGTATATCAGGAACACACACGTACGCCACTTCACTAACGCTTTAATACCCACAAATACAACACACGATACACCGTTCGAATTTCGAATTTGAGTTTCAAGCTGAGAGTTACGCCCGTTTAGTTAGAGCCACGTGCGACGCACGTTGCATCAAGTATAAACAAAGGCTGGACAGGACACGTCTGTCCCCTTCGGCGGTCACTATCCGAATCCTAGTATTGTCTACAGATTTGCGATTATTTATCGCAATTATTAAAATTCGTAGAGCGCGTTTAGCCTTAGAGAGAAATTTCTATGTTAAGGAAAAAGCTTCATTTGTGTGCGAAACAACGTGCCACTAGAGAGTACACCCACCATTATATAATGTGACGAAAATAATTACATAAATTGTTGACGACCACAAACTTTCAACTGCCTTACATATTAAATCACTTGGAAAATAGTTAAATAGTTAATGCAATAAAGTACCAAAATATACGTTTATTTTATTTTTAATCTCATTCCCATAAATATTTTCTTTTTTTATTTTAATTTAGGCCACGCGTAATATCTAATCGAATATTTAATTTCCAAAATGTTAATTTTATATATTTCTCAAAATCACATCCTAATGTTATTGCCGAATAATTGACTTAAAAACTAGTTAGAAAAATACATCAAAAGGGTTATAAAAATATCAAGTATTTTTTACGTTCTATTACTAACCTTAAGCTCTATGAATTCAGTCAATGTGTTAAAATGTTTAATAGATTGTAGGTACAAAATGTAAAGCTTCAGTGCTGATACCGCTCCGGTTTATATTTAATTTCACCCAATGTAGTAAAACAACTAAAGAATTAAAGAGTAAACACAAATAGACCTTTTCGCATTTTTATAAATGGTTATAGGTACAGTCAACAAAAGAGATAAGTATGCAGGATCGTCGGATATAGTTGAAGTTTAGTAAGAAACCGATGGATGTTCTCGAATAAAATTTTATTTTATTAATAGTAAACAAACAGCTCATTTGTGAGTGGTTGACCAAAAAGGGACCTGAAGGGATTGAAACCGTTTTTTTTTTTGAATTTTTGAATCTGTGGTCTTTTAGCTTTGTTTTAGTCTAACCAGAATATTTTTAGGTGCCGTAGTTTTTTTTATGAATTTTTTTGTGAGCCGAGCACGAGTCGAAACTTGTTTCAACACGAAACTTCAAGTGCGATTTACTCGAAATCAATTTATTTTCCCTTGAGGTCCCTTTTTGGTCAACTACTCACATTTATCAAATTAAATTTCAGCCGACAACATCCATCTTCAACTATATCCGACGATCCTGGATACTTATCTCTTTTGTTGACTATACATAAAAAATCTCTCTAGGGCAGACCGTAAAGAATAACGATAAAGTAGATCCAAAGTTACCAGTTGGGAATGAAAAGAACTGCGTAACACACTATTAGTAGCAATAGCTTTCATTTTGACAGTTCAATAACATTCATTGCGTTATTTACGACGTTGAGCAGACAATTTTTTCGAACATATGAAGCAATGGATTAGCAATATCCTTTAAAATTATTCAGCTTGTGATTGGAAGTATGTTACGCAATTAGGCCCCCCCCACATTAGGCGTGCGACGGGCGCGAGCGTTCCTCGGGCGTGTGACCGACGTGCGCGCCGCGCAGTGAAATTGACACACGCTCGAGGAACGCTCGCGCCCGGCGCACGCCTATATTGGGGGGGCCTTAGGGTGCTGGATTGAGTCCCTTTTAAAGTGTTGTCCTCTTGTAGCTTAGCAAGCAGTCATTTATAGGACACTAGCTTCCGCCCGCGGCTTTTTCCGCGAGGTATGTCGATAAAAACTATCCTATGTCCTTCCCCGGGATGCAATCTATCTCTCTTCTAAATATTATCGAAATCCGTATAGTGGTTTAGGCGTGAAATGGTAACACACAGACAGACATACATTCAGACAGTCAGACAGAGTTACTCTCGAATTTATAAATAAGTATGGATACGTTGGGCCAATACGAAAAACCCATTGCATCTACGTTGGTAAATGAAAAGAAAATTCGCTGAAAGGTCTATTACAGACGCCAGCACATCAAGCTACTACAATCTGTCAAACTTCATTAAATTTTCAACTTTATCGCTAAAGCATAAGGTTCAAAGTTGATTGGAAAAATTTGACAGTTTCGGGTAGCTTGGTGTGCTGGCGTCTGTACGTTGACTACGGAGCGGTATCAGCTCATCGGAAGGCCCCGTAATTAAAAACGTTCAAAACCTAGTCGTAATCTCATGACAGCTACAATCAATGTCAAAAACTTGTCAAACAGTGACAGTTTGAGACAGATTAGATTATTATGACAGAATGTGAACGTTCTTAAAAATACGTGAATTGGGCCTTATTATTGTCATGCGTGTTTGCGCCCGCGTGCAGGCCAGGCACGCATGCTTGTCGCGGGCCGCACGCAGAGCAGATTATTTTCGCCACGCCGCCACAGTATTGTGCGTGTCGCCAGGAAGAGAACTCGTGTCAAAATGAATGGAAAAATAGTCATTGTTGATCATACAACGTGCGTGCGACCCGCTTGACAGTAAAAACAACACTGACTGTCCAGGTTCGCCACACGCACACGGGCGGCGCGCATCCGTGCGAACTACCCGCGATCCGCCCGTGTGCCGCGTGCGTGTGGCGCGCATGACAATAATCATGCGCGCCACACGCACGCGGCACATGATATGATACGCCACATGTATGATACGATAGGTTGCGGGCAGCACGCATGTGTTCCTGGCCTGGGGCCATATTACGAAGTATTAATGCTATCATGATTCCATTGGCAAAAAGGGATGGTGCTATCGGTCATGTATAGCTCCGTCTCTCTCTTACACTGAAACCATGATGGCATTAAACCGTCGTAATACGGCACCTGCACGCGGGCGCAAACACGCATAACAGTAAAAAAGCTCATTATCCCTCAGAATTTAGAACAGGAATCCATTTAATGGTAGTTTCTAGATTTTGTCTGAAAACTTTTATTGAGTTAGTGTGCTGTGACTTTTATTGTGGTACAATGATTGCCAAATAATTTTATCTTAAATTCTTTAAAGCTACACAATTAATTAGGGTTGCCCCAGAAATTATTTTTAAACCTATTAATCCCGTGCAAATAGTGACTTAGAATACAAAATGTAAAGTATTATTTGTTAATTATTTATTTAGAAGCAATTATTATGGCGCTTACGTTACTAGAAACCGTGACTTCATAACTTTGAGATCATCACATGCCTTAATTATAATTAAAATTTAAACAATAAATACGAACAAACAAAATATATATTAGAAAAGTTATCCTATATAATATCCAAAAATATTTTAAGGGGGAATGAGCTAGGTCTATTGATTGGTAATTCATGAAATAGTAATTTAATAGGATTATATGAACGTGGAAGGTTGTATTGATGATTTTAATAATTATAATTCTGTAAAGTCATATTTGTTACGCTCGCGAGTCATATTTTAATCAACATACTACCTGGCACTCACCTGCAAATTGCAATAAAAAAATTGAATTCATTTTTTTTACGTTTTTTGCAATTTGCTGGTCAGCATTAAGTTGTACGTTGATTAAAATATGATTCGCAACCGTAAGAAATATGTATTTGCAGAATCATAATCATTAGAATCAGTAATAAAACTTATTAAGTTAGTATAAATCCCAAAATGTCAAGATTTCATGAAATAGTCATTCTGTGGGATTACTTGGTCCTAGAGAGTTGGTGATGACGTTAATGATTATAATTCTGTAAATACATATTTGTTATGGTAAGAGAATTTTATTTTCGCGGGCTACCTTAGCGCTTCCCCCTTAATAGGTTAATTTTATATGCCTTTAATAATTTTAAAGCAGGTACAGACCAAGACAACGAAAGTCAAATTATGAAAAGCTTATTTGCCTGTTCCCTTTACTTAGGGTAATTACATGCCGAAGTTGCCTCACTACGATACCTCGCGATCGCAGTTCATGCACGTTAATAGACACGCACGCAAGCATAATAACAGCCGCACAGGTCGATCGATTAGGTTAAGCTACGCTTGCCGCGGTTGGTCTGTGGATGGGTGACCATCTTTACATACCGTGACCCTCTCCGTGCCTCGGAAAGCACGTTAAGCCGTTGGTCTCAAGTGTCATTCGTGGATCTTTGACAGTCGTTACGGGTAGTCAGAAGCCCGAAAGTCTGACGACCGGTCTTATCAAGGGGTATCGTATTACCCAGTAACTGGTTTGTGGAGGTCGGATAGGCAGTCGCTCCATGTAAAATACTGGTATTCAGCTGCATCCGGTTAGACTGGAAGCCGACCCCAACATAGTTGGGAAAAGGCTAGGCAGATGATGACGCAAGTGCCGAAGGATACCTCACTGCGATGCATCGCGGGCTACTTGGGGGTTTACCTCGTGGCCTGGCATGTGCGTGCGAGTCTATTAGCATGCATTTGTTTTGTATCGAGGTACAATCGAGGTAGTGAGCTAAACTGCGATCGCGAGGTATCGCAGCATCTTCGGCGTGTAATTACCCTTAGCGCTTGCCAAGCTATCTCTATGGCCACTGTCAACACAGCCTGCACCTACCTTAACTCATAATATACGTCATGGCTCACCAAAATATATCTTACCGGAATTAGGCAAACATTAAAATCATCATAAAACACGTTGACTGCCAGACAACAGACACAATAGAAAATCTATTGTTCGCGGTCACTGGTGACCGCGGTGGCAGTCAAAGCCTTAACCATTCTTGACACACCTCAATATGACCTTTGTTTTTTTATCTCACGAAGCGACACGCGCTTTACTTGTGGTTACCAAATGTAAAATTACGCTGTGAATGTGCGTGTAATCGCGGGAGTTCTCGATACAGTTCCTTATAATGGCGAAGTTGGATGTACGTGTGTTATGTGCTGACGATAATCGTCTTCACGAACAGATTCACAGCCTGTCGGTAGACTTGGTTACCACAAGTAAAGCGCGCGTCGCTTCGTGTAGTTAAAATATTACTCCCGGTAAAGTGAAAATAAAAGTAATTCCCCCAGTAATCCTCCCAGGTGGTTTCCCCAGTAATTTTGCCATACCTTCCCCCCCCCCCCTTACCTTAAAATAAGTGCAAAAATAAAAAACAAGTGTATGTTACTGACCATGTTACTGTCAAATAATGCTTGGACTGGCCGTACGGTAGGTACTTATATTATGCCCTATGATAAAGCCCGGAATACACATGCATCTAACTTGCACAAAAGTATGCAAGTAGCCGGCACGCCATTATGGTATTCACCAATCAGAAATTGTTATGGCACACGACATGCAAGCTACTTGCATACTTTTATACATGCATAAAATTGGCACAGGCAAGTGTATTCTGGGCTTAAATTTAAATCAAAAAGGATAAGACCAGAAATTTTCTCACTGTGCAATAAAAAGTTAAACTTATGATACTACTACGTTTAGGTGCTACATGCGGATAGGTTTTGCATCGATATTGTAAAACAAGATTATTAAAGAAAGCTCTTTTCCTTCATTTTGATAACCACTTTTTTTTGGTTTGATTGGCTGCCAAGTCATTGATGGTCACAAAAGGGCTCGCGAGGTTGCCGCGCGAGGCACTTATTCGGATATTTAGCTCGCGATTAGTTTTAGTAAATGAAAGATAAATAACTAGACAATTGACTCGACTTTCAGCCATAAACAAATGGAGCTACAGAATACTATAACGATGCAAATCTAAACCATAATGCTTGAAAATGTGCCTGTCTAAGTGTCATTCTTAAACCTCCTCGCACACTATGTGACATGCGATTGCAACAGCTGTACGACAAGACGACGAAACCTTATTTTTTCTTACTTTTGTAATCTTACGTAAGAACAATCATTTTGAACAAGTCTCATTTTATCTTAAGAAAAAAATAAGAATTGTTCGGACTACAGGGAGTCCACACAACTCTTATTTTTTCCTTTCAAATTGTCTTACGTAATAATAGTAATAAATGAACAGCCCCTTGGCTGTTAATAAATCATTTAACCAATCAACAGTTTAGGTGCGCTTTACAATCTGTTACATTAATTTCCCGATAATTTTCGTTCGAGAAACTGGCCCTTAATAAAAGTAATAAATGAACAGTCCTTTGGATGTTAATAAATCATTCAATCAATCAACAGTTTAGGTGCGCTTGACAATCTGTTACATTTATTTCCCGATAATTTTCGTTCGAGAAACTGGCCCTAAGTTTCATCAGCGCTTAACGAACTGCTACAAAATAAAGTTTACAAAAAACAATTAGGTACTGTACGCACTATACCTCCATTTTCATATCATCCAACGACTTCAAACGAGTAACTGGGTGACATTAGGTTCGTTGAGCGTCAGAACGGCATGTGCTTCCACCATGACGACGAGCGAGTTGCGCGCCTCCTCGTGCGGCACGCCGTGCGAGCGCGTCGCGTGCGTGTACCACGCGCCTGTGGACGGCAGCACTGACACGCACCATTTGCAAGACAGCCTAGAAGTGAGACAAACGAGATGACAGCGAAGATTTCAATCGTAGATTCGCCCTGCCGCGTCTTAAGGCGAAAGCGCCAGGGTAGCCCGCAAAATTCAATTTTTCATAAGTTTTTTGCAATTTGCTGGTCAGTATTAAGTTGTATGTTGATTAAAATATGATTCGCGGTCGTAACAAATATGTATTTACAAAATTATAATCATATTTTAATCAACGTACAACTTAGTACTGGCCAGCAAATTGCAAAAAACTTATGAAAATTTGAATTCCGCGGGCTACCTTAGCGCTTCCCCTTAAGGTCACGTTTCTGTTTTGTTTCGACACCTCTGACACACAATTTCGCAGAGACTTGGTTGTCATGGACTGGCCATCATTATTTTGTGAATGGGCAAATCTAACGATTTAAATCTTTACATGACAGTTAATCTAAAGCTGTATGGCGAAAAGATATTTTCCGAAAAACGATAAGGGCAGGGTTTTATGCATAAATATAGCGTTGAGAAAAACGGACCGTCTACATTTCTAGTAGGTAATATTTGTATGTGTCGAAGCGACGCGTGCTTTACTTGTTATAACCAAGCGTACAAACACGCTGTGCATGTGTGCGTGAAGACGAGTAGCGTCAGCACATACACACTTCCGACCTCGCCATTGTTTCCAGCGCTTACAAGTATAAAGCGCATTTCGCTCCGTGAGATAAAAATACTGTACTTAGTTAATGGGGATAAATCGCTTTTCGTTTCTGTCTATTACCGTGTTGTCACAGATTACTAAATAGTTACTACGTAACAGATACTTCACTCAGTAGAAAATTTCCAATACCTACTGCTATAATAGCCTACTCCGTCGCGTCATCAACCGCTGCATGCTAAAATGTGCCTAAATGCTCAAGTGTACAGTTGTGATTGCTTCGCACCGAGCGATCCCACAGCAATCGCAGGGCTGCCTCTTCGATAAAATTAAATTAACATAACTATTTGTGTCTTATTTTATTGAGAACCGTGAATAAGTTATGACTATAGGTGGTAGTTTAAAATTGTATCGTTTATGAAATATTTTTTTTATAAATTGATGCTGACTGTGCAATACATCTAAAACATGACATGACATCTTCATTGACAGGTAAATGAAAATGTTAGGTGTTTATCCCTTCTTTTACTTGATTTGCACCCATCTACTGCACATAAAGCACCAGACGGCATCGTAGGCACGCGTACAAACGAATGGAACTATTAAAATTGAATAACGTGCGTGCGCTTCGCTTGCGAAAACCGCACTGAATTTGGTCCGCAAACGGCCCGAGACCGCTCGGCCGGGCGGTAGGTAATTATAGCGCGCAAGTACATGGAGTGACGGAGGCCTGGTGTTGTTCAAAGAGTAAAGTAAAGAGGCAAAGAGTAACAACTCTGTGGTAAAATTTGCATGTATGGAAAGTGCTGCCACCTTGAGTTTGGTGGGTGAACTAAGGCTATACACCTACCTATAGATACAAATATACACCTATCTATAGATATGCAATGCATAATATCTCGTATATCGTCGTTGTCAAACCAAAATCTGCTATGTGTCGTTTTTTGAGTTTTCAAGATTTTGATCACAGCTTATAGGTCACTGCCTTATTTCTCATATAAAAGAACTGCTATGTGCTTATGACCACTAGTTGTGGAACTATGGCCTCAGAATAAAATGTACTATGTGCAGCAGCTAGAACTTTGTCAAAACTTCTTTAGTCAATATCTCAAAAGTATACTTTTTGCACATAGCAGGTTTTGGTTTGACAACGACGATATTCTCTCGTATATTGACTCGCTACTCATAGTAATATGCATACTTACTTACTATGAGTAACAACCAAAACAAATAACAGTAACAAGTAACAACTAAAACAGAAATAACTGGGATAAACTCGGAATTACGGGAAGCGCATCAAACTCGGGAAAGCCGGAATTGACAATGGCGGATGCCTGCAGTGTTGCCAACAGATAAACTAGCTCTCCACCAGATTCAACCTCGAAAACCACCAGAAAACCACTAATAAAAATCGGCCCTACTACAAAATTCGCTAAAATTTCCATTACTTAAATAAATTTTTAGTTTTTGAGAAAGGAAACAGTAATTAAAGTTATATTAGTAAATAAATTCTTTATTATCACGTAATAAAATATTTAAAATCAGTAAATCACCATAAAATATTATTAGTAAATCAACATGTCAAGATGAGGAACATAAACATTATTCAATACGAACAACAACTAGGATAAAAAAGTGATATTCTTAAATTCGTCTTCAGATGAATTTTTGTCTGCACCATCATCGGTTTCACATTTATATGATTCTTGGGTACTGATTTGTTATAGAACTTTTATTAGAATTTACCTACACAGTAAAAGTAAAAACTTCTGAAAATTAAATGAAGTAAAAATAATATATTTCGTAATGTTTTAGTGGCTTAGTGGTTCAGTGATAGCATTTTCAGTAATTGAAACTGAATTCTACTAAACCACTAGAAAACCCACCAGCTACTAAAAGCAATATTTCGCCACTAAAAGGGGGGTCGAAACCATCAGTGTTACAATTTTATTGTCGGCACGGATCTTGAGCGCTGACCTTCACCTGCGCAAAAGTGAGTTATTGGGTCCCTTTGGTGGTATGAAGTGAGGCGCGGGAGCGGGGTAAATAATATATTGTCGTACAGTGATTATGATAATAATAATATTATTATTACCCCGCCGCCGTATCTCTACGTTGACGCCGTGGTGGAGCTTGCGCGCTCCGAACTCTAGGCCTATGCCGGAAGAGTTTACTTTGCTGGAACAGGTCTAAGGTGAGGAGCCAGACCAAGAGAGATACAGAAATCCTCAGGGCAGCATGTGGCGAGCTGTTGGGCAGTAGCGACCCCACGGACCCTATCTTCAGGGAGAAGTCTTGTTCCTCACCTCTGGCTTGCCTTTATTGGCCGGCTGGAGTGAACAATGACGAGGAACAGAGCTCCCACCTCATTCTTGCCTTTATTGGCCGGCTTGAGTGGAGATTCGCAAGAGCAAACGTGTTCGGTGGAAGGAAGTGTTCCAGTAAGATGCTGGTAGGGATATTGACCGTAGTTCCGGGATTGTCCTGATAGCCGTGGAATACCTCTCCACTCCTCATAAGCACCTCAGGACATGTTGCCCCCTTGTTGCTACGTCACTATGTGCTAGCGACCGTTTCCGGGGGCCCATTGTTGAGTGTGCAAGTCACCCCCTGCCATTTTATCCGTGTATATATAAAACATTAATCAGGCAGGGGTCATAGTTATTCCATAGTTCTTGGTAACCAGTCCACTTTAGCCACCCAAACCCATAGTCCAACTTTTTATTTTTCCATATCCTGCAATAGTCCTACACCAACCGGGGGTTATCCTTGGGTGCACTTGCATAGCGCATACAGGGATAATCGTGGGTTGGTGCCGCATTTCATTAAAATTTCCTAAAGGGCCTCTGCGAGTTGGCTTCGGCCCCTCGTACGCCTTCCAACGGACCGGGACCCGATGGTTCCGAGATATATAAATTCATATAAATTCATATTATTATTATATAATATTATGTTTTATTTTGCCATAAGTGTACGATGCGCAAAGCGATTCCCACTCTACCGTCGAGCGTTCAAGATCCGTGCCGGTAACTATAGTGGAAAATTCACTAAGTTGGTAACACTGGATGGCCGGCGACAATGACAATTGTTTGACAAACAAGACAAGATGGCTGCCAAGTTTTTTTAACCCGCCAAACTCCAGATGTCGCTGTCGTCTGTGGAAATGATGACAGTGTTAAGTGTGCCCCCCCTGGTGTTGTTCTAATAAACTACGCAATTGATTTCGATACACTTTTTCTTTATTTTAGAAAATTTATTCCATGTTTACTTACCTATGTGTAAGTTATAGATCTTAAAATTGATCAGTGTGATGATGTGTGAAAAAGACATTAGTTTTAAACTCGCATAAAATAAAGAAATCTCGATGCTGGCAAAAACCGTGCGAACCAGGGGAACCTGTCGTCAGCTAGTGTAAAAGCTTACCTGTTGGTAACGTGTCTAGATTTCACATGTCTTCGCCTATACCCCCAACTGTTGTACACGCGAGGGCAGAATGGGCAAGGAAATGATGGATCTGCAAATAAAACCATGAAGTCATAATACTATGTAAAGTCTATTCAAACTTGTTTCAAATTAATATTATTTCAAGTTAAGGCGACTGCATGACCTAAAGCGCGGTCTTTGTCGGACGACAAAACGCTGGTAATTTATTGCGAAATATGAAGCAATTATCAATTTACAAAAAAACTATTCTTTGGACTAAAAAAATAAAAGACTATTGCTTTAGTATGTTGCTTGTAGAATAATCTGACAAAAAATCATAATAGTTGCATGTATATTAGTATGGTTTTTATTGTAAAAAGAAAGTTTTAGAGGTATCTTCATGATTTTTTTCTATCGTATCAAATTAGTTGTTTTATGTTTTCATCACACTATCTACCTAGCATATATCCTGAAGAATATCATATATTTTTGTGATTTTGTTTACTTTAGTCGATATACTTTTATTGTTTCTAAAACTTGCGTTTCTTGTGTTTAGGTCCTGTAAGCCCCTTAAACAAATATAAACTTTATTTTAATGATAATTAAGTTTATTTCAGAGTGAATAGCACTATTGAAAAAGTTATAAAAATGCTTGAAGTTGTAGCGTAAACTGAACTTTATGTTGTAGGATTTAAAGCTATTTTTCCATAAACTCATATTTGTTTACTTTTTTGGCAAATAAATCACGAATGCAGATTAATGTAAATATGTACGACATTGACCACTATTGCTTTTTTAGGGTACAGTTATATTATGCTAAGCGTTAGAAAGAAAAAAAAAAAAAGAAGTAATATACGTTATTTGCTGTAAAAGACGTAGAGAAAGAACACAAACACAAGAAATAACAAGTTGAGGAAAATATGCGTCACATTCACGCAAAACGGACATCGCTCAGCATAATGCTACAACCATTCCACCACACACTCTTTTATTATTTTCTCATTGAATTGTCACAGGAGAAACTCTTGAACGGACAACTATGGGTGCGCGCTGATAGCGTAAAATTATAGCCAACGAGCCAAAGAATAAGAATAAAGTAGTTTTAAAGCAAGATCTATCAAGACTTGGCCAAATTTTAGCAGTTTCTGTTTCATTCCATGCAACAAAAATTTAAAATATTTTATTCCGGGCCAACTATCAGTTTTAGAGAAAAACGTTTCATAACAACTATTCATCAGAATGTCAGATCGTTCGACAGGTATTTTTTTTTAATGCAATTTGTACAAAAAATCCCTATGTCCCTCATATAGCAGTTTCGACCCACAGTGCGGCGCGCGGCGGCGCGTAACCTGAAAGACCTATGGGATATTTCATGGATTTAAAACACGAATTATTTACTAATCATTTTTTTTTATCTAACACATTATCACAAAACAAAATTAAAACAAAACAAAATTATCAAATCAAAATAATATTCTAATTTTCTTTGGATTAGTAAGCAAATTGGCATCATACATTTTCTTATACCTCTAGCTTTCGCGTACGACGCCTGCGCCGCGACTAAAACAAATGCGATCTATGCACTCCGGAGGGTGCGGGGAGAGGAGGTAAACAGTTTATTTCGTGCACAGTGAAACAATGACAGGCTACTAGCGACGGGAAATACATGCGACAAGAAATAACGATATTAACACGTTGAACGCCAGACAGCAGACACAATAGAAAATCTATTGTTAGCGGTCACCGGTGACCGCGTTGGCAGTCAAAGCCTTAAGAACGAAAGTGTGCGGTCGATTGGACGCCGCGCGCCTGCTTGAAGGTTAAAGCTAACTAAGTAATGATTAGCAGGGCGGGGTCCGTGGCTAAATAATAACAGCCACACAGGTCGATCGATCACGCAAGCGTAGCTTAACGCTTGCCTCGGTTGGTCTGAGGATGAGTGACCATCTTTACATACCGAGACCCCTCCGTGCCTCGGAAAGCATGTTAAGCCGTTGGTCCCGGCTGTCATTCCTGGATCTTTGACAGTCAGAAACCGACAGTCTGACAACCAGTCTTACCAAGGGGTATCGTATTACCCAGTTACTGGGTTGTGGAGGTCAGATAGGCAGTCGCTCCATATAAAATATTGGTATTCACCTGCATCCGGTTAGACTGGAAGCCGACCCCAAAATAGTTGGGAAAAGGCTAGGCAGATGAGGAGATTGTTTGATAGCAATAATTATTATATTAATATCAAATACGCCTTTCATTTCTCGGAGAAACGAGGCCTGTATCCCAGCAGTGGGAACATTATAGGCTGATTATGTACGTCTTTCATTAATAATTATGATAATATAAAGGGCTCCCATTACAGCACGCGTAGCATGACGACGTTTTGTCGACGGAAGAATAGACAAAATGACACACTGCCATGCTTAGACGCGTAGAATGCGTACAAATATTTCTACAATCTGTCATTTTGTCTATTCTACCGTCGACATAACCCGTTTCTACGGTGGTCATGCTAAGCGTGCATTACAGAAAGAATAGAAAAAGTAAATAATGTACCTTTACAACTCTGGGCATCAGCTGACACCAAATTTAGATTCTCCGTTTTTATACTCAGCGACTCAATTCTTGTTCCACTTTGCAGTACAGTTTCCACTTCTTTGTCTATTTCAATTATTTCATCGGATGCATCACCACTGTTGATCTTCTCATTCAAACATGGCTGTGTACTGCTCACTTCGATCTTATCGATTCGGTCACTTAGCATATACATCCTTTTGTTGAGACAATTTTCTGCACTCACATGTTTCTTGTCTGATGTATCTTCTAGTAATGCTATGTCTGTGTCATTTGTATTATCTCCTGAATAGTCGGTGAGGGGTGATTCTATGGGTTCGATTTTGAGTACGACATTCTGAAAAAAAGAAACATTTATATGCTGCAGCTATCCTTGCATCTCTTTACCTATGAAAATACAATATTTGGAAGCAATTTTTGTCAATGTTAATAATTATTAAAACCAAAAATGTTCCTCTTACAGATTGTTTTCCGCTATCTGAGCTAATCTTGTGGACGTTTTCAGTATCAATAGTTGGTATGCACTTTTTGCACTTATTGTTGTTGTCTTGTTCAGCCCTTTTCCGCTTCTTTAACTGAGCTGCCGATGATTTCTATAAAATTGTTAAAAATGGTTTACAATATCAGATCTAGGCAAAATCAAACCGGGTGCTAATTCAATTCTAAAAAATTTATTCTTTTTTGACATTGATTTACATTCTGTAATTACTTTAACTCCCTCTGACTTATTACAAGACTTGTCAATTTTTTTTAATGAAAATTGTCTACTTTTACTATGTTTGTAAATACATATGTATGTGAGCACCATGTATCTATCACATAATTAATTTATACGTCACGGTTTCATTTTCAATTCTTTTACCTATTGTGGCATAGTCATTTTATTCTAGGTGCATTGTCTTCACATTATATGATTATTTATATAATTAATGTATGCAAAGTATTGTAAAACATTTTAAAAGAGTGGAGTGGAGTTTCTTGCCCATTCTTCTCCATAGAAAACTACCTTTTTGAAGCCGCAACTAGGTTCCTATTTTATTGTAATTTTTTACCCTCAAAAGTGCCTTTTACGTGCCCATTTGAAATAAATGCTTTGAATTTGACTTTGAGGTTTGTATGCCACTTACATGTAAATAACTATGATCAAAGTAATGCTTACATTATGCTTCTTCTCCACAACATCTTCAAGGACTGCAATATCAGTATCATTTGTGTTTTCACAAGAATAGTCTGTTAATGGTGACTCCGCTGGTTCTAATTTTGGCACTAGGTTCTGTAATCATTGGTTTATGGTAATTACATATTTATATTTATCTGGTTTTTTAAGTTGTTCACTTTATGTTAAGATGATAAATACTAAGAAAGTTCGTCATTGTTTAAGGGTGTTCCTAAAATCTTTTTACTGTCAATGAGAAAAAAGTCAAGATAATAGTATGAAAACACTGTTTGAATTGGTTAATTAAGAATTGTATGTTGTAATGTACTTGACTGTCAATGAATAAACATATTTTATGGGAACCCTGGACTTAAGTAGATACTTACTTAACTCATTGAAGGAGATTGAACAAGACACAATAGAAGTTTTATTGTTTTAATGTACGGGGACGTTTAGTCTCCCGCTAAATAAGTGTTAAGTTTGAAATTGCTAACCCGTGTTAAGCAAGTGTGGTGTTCAATGCTCATACCTTCTCTGTATAGTCATTTGCCCTTCAGTAGGACAATAAAAGGCTGGTGCTATTATTAGATCAAGTATGAGTAGAACATAACTTACATTCTGAGCTGCATCTTGCCTACTTTGTGCAGATACACATTTCTTGCATTTTCCGCTTACATCTTCTTGCTCACTTTTCTTACGCTTTTTTGGCACTGTGCTCCCTGTAGTCTTCTATAAATTATTTTGAAAATTATAACAATATGTATAGATGATCAAAATTATAGTGAAAAAAAGCTAGGCAGGTTGATTTGACCAAAATTATAGTGAGACAAAAAATTAAGCAAATGTTTGTAAGTGTATTCTTTCCTTCAAGGTATTTTTAACCGACTTCCAAAAAGGAGGAGGTTATTATGTATGTTCGACTTTATGTAGGTATGTTTTTTTTTATGTATGATCACCAATTTCTCCGTCAATTGTGAACCTATGTTAAAATTATTGTTTTCTTTGAAAGGGTATATCTCTTGAGGTGGTCCCATTGTCACCAAGTCAGAATCTGATGAAGGGATCCCATGAAAATCGAGGAAAATCCTCAAATTTTGTAGACATGTACAGTGTGTTAGTAGAACTCTCTTAAATCAATGAAACGTATTCTGCCGTGCTAAACGCAAAAGCGGTATCTCAGGAAAAGCTAGTTTCAAGAAAATTTAAGTTTTGCTTTTATTCTCTTAGTGATTTGAGGCAAAGCTGAGATAGGGAACACTTTTCTAAGGGCTTTTTTTTATTAAGATAGTGCTATTTGGCTTAGCTCATTGGATGCATATTTCTTTAAGCTATCTGATGTTACAAAAATCAACTTTACAATTTTTTTGAGATACCGCTTTTGAGCGGCAGTATTGATGATCCAGGTGTTTGAGCCTGAGAGTTGTCACTTAATGCTACCAAGCTGATGGTTGTAGCCACAGCAGGTCGTAGCTGTTAGGGGTTAGGAGATACTGCAAAATGTCGACAGAAACTACTTAGCAGTTCTTGGATAGATGTTACAACTAACAAATAAAAAGTGAAAAATAAAACTTTTTTACAAACAAAAACAAGTTTGTATGGATAATCACTTTTTGTGCCATGTAATTTTAATGAATAGCAGTATACACATGTGTTTCTACCTGCAAATCATGAGATGTATTTCAAAAATAGCTAATAAGATAGAAACTTACATCCTCTTCGCGTGAAACCTCACTGCCTGTAGACAAACCACAAATTCTCAATGTCTCTGCAGTCTTCAACAGTATTGGCAGGAACTCTTCAGTCACATTCACCTCCCCGTTGTACATGAACGTCAGTAACGTCCGCAGAGAGGCCGTACTGATGTCATGAAGCACTATAATTGGATCCTTGTGGGGGTTTTGCTACGAAAAAAATGTGTGGGCGTTAAGACTTAAACCTCACGTTAGGAAACCATATAAAGGCAATAAGTACAATTTTTACAAAATTACCTGAAAGATCGTCCTGAAAACTGAACTATTCGCTGATAATATCACTTTATGAGCCTTGAAACTCTGGCCCTCAGAAACCAAAGTCACATCCGACAAGCCTTCGTCTTTGAATAATTCTTTTACGTTGAACAGTATGTTGCTCTGATACCCGTTCCATTTTAAACTTATTTCCTGATTCGCCATTATGAGCCACTAAGTTAACATAGGGAAATATGTTAATTTAATATTCTAACTAAGCAAAATAAATAATAGAAAATGAATTTTATTTACGAAACGACGCAAAATTGCTTTGATTGAAAGAAAACAATGCCACAGATACTAAATATTATATTTCAATGTTACGAGCGTATAAAATATTTTTCTTAGCTGTTCATCAGTAAATAATTTTATTAATTTAATTTGTAGATCGATCGATCGTTACTGTTTTATTCACAAATTTTACAAAATTTATATTTACCCAATAATGTGAAATTCCGTTTTTGCTTGTGCTAAAAGACCAATCATCAATGCTATAAAATAAGTAAAGGAAAAAGAACATTGTGTTCTGGCGGGTTGTCGCCTTGGCGGTAAAAATTGAAAAAGTTGTCTTTCCCCACGCCACGCCACACTACGACCGCTTGCCCTTTTTGCTTTTATGTGTCATTATTTTCCTTAAAATTGTGTATCAATATTCAATTCAATTCAAATTGTGTACACAGGTACACTATAGATAATTTCATTGTACATTGTACATGCAAATAAACAAATATTAATTTTATTAAGTAACGAAACTGGGATCGTTTCTAAGGTTTCTCAGACTTCCAGCACAGAATGAAGGTATGTTACTACGTTATTTACGATGTATAAAGATCCTGCCTGTGATAGCTTGTTAACCCACACTTGACCCTCACGCTCGATATTGGATTGGTTGGATTCGGTTGTATTACACAATGTCCTTATTAGACAGCATTTAACTCTTAGGTACGGTCAGCTAATATGCTAATAACTGAGATTTTCAAAAACTGAAGTGTTAATTGACTTTTGTTGCTGACTGTACCTTTTTTCTTGATACCTATTTTATAGGCAGCAGCTGCGTAGGTACTTTGTGGGAACAACCGACCTAAAAACCATTTACGTATGTGCATAATTATGGAACAGAGGAAGATCATTTCTTCACCATGCCTCAAAAGCATATTTTCAGCCAATACCAATTTTAGTGCGATTTCTTAGTTATTAGAGTTCTTATGCAGAAAGCAGCCAGTTACCAAATCGTTATTTGCCAGTTACCAAAAATCATTTGCAAATTGGTATGAGTAAAACTTAGAATTCTACCTAAACCTAGAATACCAGGCAGCCCAGTACCTACCCTCGAGCTCTTAGCTACCGACTCACAAAAAGTCAATTTAGACCAAGCGTGCTGCCTTGAGGAACGCCGTGTAAAGAAATCACCGTGACGAGCTATAATAAAATCGTGCTGATTGCAACAGTAAGGCTGCGTTTCCACAGAAGTGGAGCTGGGCGGAGCGGAGCGGAGACGTGCAGGAATCGTCCAATTACGCACGAGACGAGTGACGCGATGAGGATTTCAACAATTGTGATTGGTTGATTCCTACACGTCTCCGCTCCGCTACGCTCAGCTCTACTTCAGTGGAAACGCACCCTAAAGTTAGGTAGGCCGATAACGTACCTTAGCTACTTATTCGTCCTCAGCAAATATTTGCGTACAGTTCGCGTCAAATAACTTTGCCGCTCTGAAGCTAGGCTTTTCGCTAGCAGCGCATGCGCGCTGCTGTTTTTAGGGTTCCGTTGCCAAATGGCAAAAAACGGAACCCTTATAGATTCGTCATGTCTGTCTGTCTGTCTGTCCGTCTGTCTGTCTGTCCGTCCGTATGTCACAGCCACTTTTCTCCGAAAGTATAAGGACTATACTGTTGAAACTTGGTAAGTAGATGTATTCTGTGAACCGCATTAAGATTTTCACACAAAAATAGAAAAAAAACAATACATTTTGGGGTTCCCTATACTTAGAACTGAAACTAAAAAATTTTTTTTTCGTCAAACCCATACGTGTGAGATATCTATGGATAGGTCTTCAAAAATGATATTGAGGTTTCTTATATCATTTTTTTCTAAACTGAATAGTTTGCGCGAGAGACACTTCCAAAGTGGTAAAATGTGTGTCCCCCCCCCCCCCGTAACTTCTAAAATAAGAGAATGATAAAACTAAAAAAAATATATGATGTACAATACTATGTAAACTTCCACCGAAAATTGGTTTGAACGAGATCTAGTAAGTAGTTTTTTTTTAATACGTCATAAATCGTAAACCGCAATTTACCTTTTATTCAACCAACTAAAAAAATAAAAAAACATTTAATTTCATAAACATAAACCTTATGCATGAACCTGGATGTTACGGAACCCTCGGTGAGCGAGTCCGACTCGCTCTTGCCCGGTTTTTTTTATGCATAGGATTAACTACTGCGCAATGATTTGTTGCCTACTTCAGAGCGCCAAAGTTATTTGACGCAAACTGTACGTGGGTGTAAGTATTAGCGTTATAATAAGGGAATGCATTCTACGCGAATAAGCCCAATTCGTATGTTGTACCTACTTGTACCCGATATAACCGTTTTGCGACATACTCACAAGCTGATTATGTATGTAATCAATTAATGTCGCAACCGTTGTTTTTGAAGTGATTGTAAGGTATTTATAATTTATCTTCTAACCTTGATCCTCAGCTAGCTATTTCGAAATATTTTAGTTAGGTACCTACCTGTTATCGTAAATATTCACCTTATCTTATGAACATCTCACACCTCAGACACACCTCACACAGTCACACCATACACACACACATCTTACTTAAATGAAGTAATTTATTTATTTTATTCAAACAGCTGACCCTGAATAAAACAAACCCTTTCTTATCGGTTTTTTTTTTGTATTATATTTAAGAGCGTTTACGCCGTACAGCATTTCATACAAACTTTCAAGCCCTTATTTTTCGTAATGAATGAACCGATTTTAATTAAACTTCATATGCATAAGCAGGATACCAAGGTCTAAAAAGTTAGTAGAGAACATTATCGAAAAATAGTGTTACAGCCAAATTAGACCGATTTTTAAATTTTCCATAGAAACAGAGATTTCCAGTTATCTTTTTTTAAATAAGACATTTCGAAAATGTTCTCTACTAACTTTTTAGACATTTGTATCCTGCTTACGCGTATGAAGTTTCATTAAAATCGGTCCATTAATTTCGGAAAATAAGGGCTTGAAAGTTTGTATGAAATGCCGTACGGCGTAATTTTTACCTTCACTGAATTTTGTCAACACGTTGTAATCACAATGTTGTGAATAATAATTTGTTTTGAATTATTGCTACATTACTTTTCAATTTATTTCTACATTTTGTAATTGCAAGCCCGCTGTTGTTTATTTAAAATACATATGTACAGGAAACATAACTCTTAGGGGACGATGGGGGAATTGCGGACGCGGGGTAAATACGGACTAACTTAAATCTACTCTATCCCTGCCGCCCGCGTCCCGCCGCCGCGATCACGCGTTATGTTCCGCCATCTTTAGTGCCCACCAAACGTTCCCCATAGATTATACAGTATATTATTGGACGTTCCCGACAGACGGCTGCGCACACGTTTCAAGGTAGGTAATTAAAATTTTACATTTTTTGTGATTTTGATGTAATTTTTGGTATTAACTATTTTGATTGTTATTCAAAAAAATAAGTATCAGTAAAAAAAACCGGCCAAGTGCGTGTCGGGTCACGCACAGTGAAGGGTTCCGTAGTAGCCCGTTATCACAATGTAGTACGATTCTGTTGTTCTTTATTCTGAATAGGTAAAAAAAAAAACATATTTTGGTTTTCAATGCAAGTCTTTACCCATTATAAACAAGCAACTACTTCATCTTAGTCACTTTAAAGGATTAATGCTAAGGATTTTGTATTTGGTACAAAATTATCCAACACCCAAGTTCAACGACTATTACTGCTAAACTAATAAAGTTATCTTAACCGCTATACTTTTCCTTTAAAGTTCATGAAATGCACTATCATCGAGAATTTTTCCAGATTTTTCAAACTAGTAGTTTAGCTTTTAGAGGGGGGGGGACGCCCTACTGGAACAAAAATTTGCACTTTAAACTTTAATATTTCGTAAATGGAGCATTCAATCGAAAAATAATTTTAGCAACCCCTAAGCCATTTTAGAAGACCTATTCGACGATACCCCACACGATGGGGTAGATGATGAAAAAAATATTCATCCCCACTTCACATGTAGGGGAGCTACCCTAAAAAAAAATATTTTCCAAAATTTTATTTTACCACTTTGTCGGCGTAACTGATATACGTACTCCTACAAAATTTCAGCTTTCTAGTGCTGACGGTCACAGAGATTAAGCGAGGACGGACAGACAGACGGACGGACAGACAGACATGGCGAAACTATAAGGGTTCCTAGTTGACTACGGAACCCTAAAACGTCATATTTTCTGTTGATTGCGATGTTAATGACGAGTAAATAGTGAACCGTTTGCCTTGATAAATATCGTTAACCTAAAAAATTTATTGTTGTACTTTTTCTAACTCGTTTGGATCAATTGCGGACAAATGACCGCCAAACGCGTGGGGTAAATACGGACGTCCGTAATTACCCCATTATTTATCAAAACCTATTATTTTTATATTATTTTTTGTAATTACCCCATTATCTATCAAAACTTATAGTTGTATTATTTTTTGTAATTACCCCATTATCTATCAAAACCTACAGCAATATTTATACAATGTGTTTTTTTTTCATATCCCATAACTCTAGGGGGTCATTGTATTCATTATGAACAAACAGCTTTTACTAAGGGACCAGACCTGAAATCGCGAAAAAAAAATCAGTTGTTCCCTACATTTATTTTCGTATAACTCGTCAAAATGTAGGGTACAGCTGATTTTTTTTTCGCGATTTCAGGTTTGGTCCCATATCAAAAGTTATTCATGATGATGACTACAATGACGCCCTAGAGTTATGGGATATTAAAAAAAACACGTTGTATATTCCAGATGCGCAGGTCCGTATTTACCCCAAGAGCTAAGGGTAATTACGGACATATATGTTTTTGATTAAAATTTAATAAATGTTGATTGATCTCATAAAATAATTAATGTTGATTTGATAATTAATAAAGACAGACTGATTATTATTAATAGTTTGAGTTTTATTTGTGATTCCGCTTAAGCATCCGCAATTCCCCACCTTCCCCTACTCTTGGAGTTTCTAATAATTTACAGGAATTATTTCATCAAATAACCGTCGCGCTTCATTCTGTGGCATAAGCACAAAGTGGGAAGTGGTAGTGAGAGTGACATACAGTAGTTAAACATAATAACAACACAAACAAATCAACAACACTAATCCAATATTTGTACAACCGATAAAATTATTGTTATTGTGGCTACTTCAAACTGTTGAGGAAATAAATAATAAGTAGGTTATCGTAGCTAATCAAATAATCTAGCCCTTATGAAACTATTGTCTCAACTGTAGTCAACAGTCTATCATTAACAATTGATAGCTCATCACCTACTATAAATTAAATTTGATAGAACTGTTCACTCATTACTAAATAATCATTTACTTCCCAAAATGTATAGTTTTTTAAAACTGGTGTGTTATATGGCTTTAGTGTTTTTTCCCCAAATTGTTCATTCATTTGATTATTATAAATTCTATTCGTCTTCTGAAGATAGTTCGTCTGAATATACTTCTTCTGATGTATTAGAAGACGCACGCTTAGACACGGTAAGTACTTTATCATAATCATCATAGACTGTCTTGTTTCCATTAGTGTCATTGCTTCTTTAATTTTGTATCTATTCATCACGTCTGACAAAATCTCAGATGAAATATTAGGGTCCAAAATAAAAAACTTCCCTATATTTGTAGAAGCTACTGAAACTATATACCATTCATACACATACAGCGTCCTTTCTGCCCGTAGATACCAGAAATTTATAACTCACAATTTAATGTAACTTTCTCAGCAATTTGGCAACTCCCGGCAGACAATCGTCTGGTCAAAGTTTGCGCTGACTCACAATTTTCTCCGTAGTTTTCATTGATAAGAAAATATGGGTACCCGTGCGAGATTCATCGTGTTTACACGGAAGATAAGTATATACTTGAGATGCATCGGATACCGAACGACTCACCAATGGCACCCGTGGTTCTGCTCCAGCATGGCTTACTCTCTTCATCTGCTGAATGGGTGCTCATGACACCTGGCCGAGGACTTGGTATGAAGGTTTAGAGATTAATTTTATTTGAAGATTAGTGATACCAACCCGCACTGGGCCCGCGTGGTGGATTACGGCCCACTCCCTCTCACTGAGACGGGGCCTGTGTCCCAGCAGTGGGAATTTCTTAGGCTGATTATTAATGTAAGCAGACGCTATGTGTTATATGATTCGCATGGTAAATCCTGTACCCTTTCATTGCTTTAAGAGCGTTTACGCCGTACGGCATTTCATACCAACTTTCAGGCCCATATTTTTTTAAATGAATGCATTGATTTTAATGAAACTTCACACGCATAAGCAGGATACAAAGTTCTAAAAAGCATTTTCGAAATGTCTTATTTAAAAAAAGATATCTGGAAATCTCTGTTTCTATGGAAAATTTAAAATCGGTCTAACTTGGCTGTAATACTATTTTTCGAAAATGTTCTCTACTATCTTTTTAGACCTTTGTATCCTGCTTATGCGTATGAAGTTTCATTAAAATTGGTTCATTCATTTCGAAAAATAAGGGCTTGAAAGTTTGTATGAAATGCCGTACGGCGTAAACGCTCTTAGGTCCTAAGATTTAAACATTTTTGACGCGAAACTCAATAATCACGATCGATTCGCTGACATAATTCGGTAATGATCAGATTATTTCCAACTGTCATTTCAGCGTACCTCTTGGCAGACGCCGGTTATGACGTATGGATGGGCAATGCGCGAGGAAACACTTACTCGCATAGGCACGTCTCTCTGAAACCTACATCATCCGCTTACTGGAAGTTCAGTTGGCATGAAATAGGCTACTATGACCTTCCTGCCATGATTGATTACGTTCTCAAAGACACTGGAGCATCTAGGATCCAGTATATAGGTTTCTCTCAAGGAACCACAGTTTTCTGGGTTTTGATGTCCACAAGACCAGAATATAACGAGAAAATCGTTGCCATGCAAGCTTTAGCGCCTGTGGCTTATGTGAGAAATATTAAGAGTCCTCTTATAAAAGCTATTGCGCCATTTACAAACTCCCTTGAGGTAAATTGGGATAAATTATTTGTTTTTCTCATCAATTACGCACATTTACATAATTAAAATTGTTACTTATTTTCAGCTCATATTCAAGATATTAGGTACCAATGAAATACTGCCGAATGGCAAGATAAATGAACTTGCAGGACAAAAATTGTGTGTAGAGGAAGCTATAACTCAATCTCTTTGTACAAACCTTTTATTCCTTATTTGTGGATTTAATTCGGAGCAACTGAATACCGTATGTTTATTATGTTTTATTAACCAAAAATTTACTCAAAATAATTTATTTGTAATAAGTTTATAAACTAGACAGTGTAATTTTGGCTCGTAATTGGAGTTCTCAACAAGAACTATTTTCAAAATCAAAAGTCGTTTATTCAAACTAGGCTAAGAATCAGCACTTTTCTGACGTCAACATTGAATAAGACAGTCCCCCAAAACGCTCACCCGTCAGCACTAACTATAGTCGGACTTTTAATTAGCTGCAGTAATATGACAGCTTATGTGTTACCTATATGTGACCAAAATTGGGGTCTTTTCGTTTTTTCGCAGCCAGCAAATCTTGTTTTTCTTAGTGTAACAAATGAAACTTATTTGACATGCATATTTCTAAACTCAGTCCGAAATGAGTTACTAAGAAGTGTCGTTTTACTGCAGATAATTTAAAAGTTCGGACTCTATTGCTTTAGTTCGGAAGAAGTGGCGTAACAAACTCCTGAGCACCACAGAGCTGTCAGTTCAGTGTTCAGTTAGAAAAACTTGTGAATACTAGAAGTATTAATATAGTTCATTCATTTTCAGACGATGTTGCCAGTAGTGCTAGGCCATACGCCAGCAGGAGCTTCCACCAGACAACTCATACATTTTGGTCAACTATACAAATCGGGAAAGTTCGTACAATTTGACCACGGGTGGATTGCAAACAAACTTAAATATGGAAGCTTCAAACCGCCAGCATATGACCTACAAAAAATCAAAACTCCTATATTTCTTCATTATGCTGACAATGACTGGCTATCAACACCTACAGATGTTAAGAAACTAGCTGTTGAACTTCCATCTGCTATCGGAATATACAGAGTACCTCTAGCAAAGTTCAATCATTTAGATTTTGTTTTTGCCATAAATGCGACGGAATTAATTTACAACCGTCTACTAAATATAATGGCGCAATTTAAAAACGAACCATAAACTGGGACACTATATTTTACAAAACTTGACATTACAATACAAATACATTTTTGTTTTCGTCACATTGTTTTTATCTTTCATTTTCACCTCTTGTCCGAGCCTGTGAAATACAGAATAATATTCTTTTGTTGAAAGAAGCATGAAATTAAATATACTGTTTAATGTATGTATGTATGTGTTTAATCAGTATATTTAAGAGCGTTTACGCCGTACGGCATTTCATACAAACTTTCAAGCCCTTATTTTTCGAAATTAATGAACCGATTTTAATGAAACTTCATACGCATAAGCAGGATACAAAGGTCTAAAATGTTAGTAGAAACATTTCCGAAAAATAGTGTTACAGCCAAATTAGACCGATTTTAAAATTTCCATAGAAACAGAGATTTCCAGTTATCTTTTTTTAAATAAGACATTTCCAAAATGTTCTCTACTAACTTTTTAGACCTTTGTATCCTGCTTATGCGTATGAAGTTTCATTAAAATCGGTTCATTAATTTCGAAAAATAAGGACTTGAAAGTTTGTATGAAATGCCGTACGGCGTAAACTTTTTACTGAGTTATTAATTACTAGCTTCAGACCGCGACGTCCGCGTGAAGCCGACCTACCCCGTCGCATCTCATTAGGTAACTGCCCGCGCTATTAGAACTTCGTTTTTGCTTAGCGTTCTTTTTGCCTTTTTTTTTTGCTCGGCTCCTAAAGGTCATAGAGTGACGTTAAATAGCCTACTGCCTTCCTCAAGATTTAGGCTATCAAATAAAAAAGCTTTTTTTCCTCTCCGACTGGTAGTTCCAGAGATTACCTACCCCCTACATACAAACTTAAAAACTTTACATCTTTATAAATATTAGTACAGATAACTAAGTAAATCGCTACTTACAGGCTGTCTGTCCGTGTTTATCATTTGTAATAATCAGAATTTTATAAAACGTGAGTCAGAGCTGGCAAGTGTTGTTGTTGAACATATAGGTGCAGACTTGCAGGCATTCACTTTATTGAATGTAGCATCAATATCGCATTTGCTTTCACACTCTCTCTTGTTATTCGCTATTCCCATTTCTCGTTCCACGATAGCACCAAAAGTGTGTTGTACTAAAAAGATTGTCATAAAACAATATTATTATAAAAACCACACAACTACTTAAGTAAGGTGAATGGGTAGTGGTAGATCGCGAAATACAAATTTTCTTACGTTTTTTGTAGTTTGCCGGTCAGTGTCAGGTTGTATCTTGATCAAAATATGATTCGCCACAATAACAGGTAGGTACCATATTGCAAAAAACATAAGAAAATTTGAATTTCGCGGTCTACTACTACCCATTCATCTTAAGTCATGAAATTAAAATTATTTTGTATCTAGACAACAAAGCAACGCCCAATAACAATAAAACAAAGCTCCATTGTTAGGTATAGTTGTAGCAAGTATTCATAGACTACCTTTGGTCAATAGCTCAATAGGATCCTCTTTCTGATTAGAACAAGCTTGTCCCAGCTTTAACTCTCTTATATCTGGACAGTTGGTTTTATGAAGAACTTGTAATAAAGAAATGTGTCCGTAATCCTGATAAAATAAGTTTTAATTTTATACAAATGACTAAATTACAGCTTGAAAACCTAGCCTGGACATTTTAAGGTTTTACCTCATTTTTGCCATTCTTCATTGTAATAATCATTTCCGATTCGACACCATCAACTTGTGTTTTATCTACACTATCGGCTGCACCACATTCAAATAAGTTTGGCAATGTAGCAATACTATCATGAGTACTAGAACATTTTGAAGGAGTAAAAAATGCGGATTTCCATGAAGAGTTTTTGTAAATATTTTGAAGCTCAATTCTTAAGGAACTATTTTCTTTTCTTAGTTTGTCTATTTCTTGCTTTTGACATTTACATTTATCTTGCAAATGTAGCAAAAAAGTGTTTTGAGCATTCATTTCTTCAGTAACTTCATTGCAGTCGCACCCTACGTCTACCGTTTTGGCTTTCGGAGTGCTGCATTTACTGTGTCTTCGACTATTTAACGACGAACCTGTTTTATTTGATCTATTTACCAAAGGGTTTGATAAACAATCAGTGTCTGTTGATTTAACTCTGTAAGATTTTATTAGGTGACCAGTCCAATAGTCTACCTTCCCTGCTCTTTTATTGATGTCATTACTTTTATGATCTTGAAAACCGCAGGGGGTACAAGGGGCGATTTCTGTTTTCAATGTCTTCTCTTCCCAAATACAGGGATTAGGAAAATCTGGGGAACGATTCATAAACGAGATATTTTTCACATACATAGCTTGTTGGGTCATTTCAGACTGCCAAAGTTTTGCTACAGACCGCACACTATCAGTACGACAACATCTTTTTTGGTCAAGATCATCATTTTTCGGAATAGTTACTTTAAATATCTTTTCAGTAATTACTTTCCAAAACATCTTGATGCTTTTGAGAGCCTCCAAGCATCGGTCACAGGGCCAATGGCTGGTTTCAAACTCCTCCTATAAATGAAGTACTTTAGCTCGTAAGTTCTTATTTAAATTATAACACTCGTAGGACATTGAATCAGTTTATATTTGCCAAGTAAGCATTATTACTAAAACATGCACATGGAATGGAAATGATCGTGTTTAGGGTTCCGTACCAAAATGGTAAAAAGGAACCCTTATGGTGCGACTCAGTCTGTCCGTCTGTGTGCCCGTCTGTCACAGCTGGATATCTGAAGAACTATTAATGGTATGTGATAGAAGTTTATGTAAAGATTACAGGAAAAATAAAACGATGTCTATAAATAGCACACTTTTTCATAAATCATTGACAAAAGTTACATTAGTTCCACTATCGTTCAAGAGATGGCGCTGACCTAAAACTGCAATATTCTACATCGCAGCATGCAGTGTTAAAATTCTCTGACGAATATAGGCCTCGCCAATGTTTAAAAACATAATATGATGGTACGGAAACATCGGTGCGCGAGTCCGACTCGCTCTTGCCCGGTTTTTTTTAGCACAGATTACTCTCTTAGTCGAGCCGACAAGTGTCTCGTCCGGCGTGCGTTCCGCCGAATTTGCAAAATCGCGCCTTAGAGGACCTAATAAGTAGATAAATTCATCGTTTCGATTATTTTAAATAAGTTGCACTCTTGTAGTTAAAAAACTTACATCGTCAAAATACTTTTCAAAATGCTCTTCATTTTTTAAACATTTTTTCATTGCATGGCATGAAATGCATATGGTATCTAGTACGACTTTTGATTTGCAATCCGGATGACAACGTGGCGTAGCCTGGGAAGAATGACTATTAAGATTATCATTATAATAAAACAATAAAGCAATAATCATTTAAAGCTTACCCTGCCTCGACTCCTGCTCGTCATTGTTCTCATAAATCTGGCTAAAGTGCCCGTGGGTAATACGCAAATAGGCATATCGCACTTTATCCATTCCCTGAGGTAACTGTCGCGCGCCCGTACGTCATGACTCCATGCCCTGATGTCTCGGCAAGACTCAAATGATTTGATCTTACCCTCGTTGCGTGAGCAAAGTAGTAAGTTGCTATGACCTGCTATGTGAATCATTGAATTCAAACACTTTTCAAACTATTTTTCAATCTTGCTCCCATGTTGACGTAAAATTTTGAGATCCAAAATGAAGATGCCCACAATGTGCCCACAATGCAGCCAGCCAAGTGTCAAGGTGACACATTGAAACGTCAGGTACCTACCTAATTTTATGAAGTTTCCAGAATTTAAGATCATCATCTAATAAGAATACAAACTTTTAAACTCCCTAATAGTACCTACCTACTGGCATTTTAAACACAAAGAAAACAATTTTAAATTTGACATTCTATTTCAAGCCACCATTCCGCCTCGATTTCTTTTGACAGTTCAAAATATTTGATAATTTTCGTTATACACATTTTGCTGTAAGTTAATTGCAAAAAAAAAACATTTCAAATCGTATCATGATGCGTAAAATGGATGGCGGAGAAAAGTAGCAGATATTTATATACATGCATATGTTTAGAAAAATCAAATATTATCCTATAAGTAGACTAAACAGTTGGCATCGCGATGTCTTTCATAACGAAAAGGGAGCGTGTGTTCAACGAATACGATCTATTCGATTTGCCGGCAAGGAACGAAGGGAAGTTGAAGGCCTATGCGTCATGTACGGACGCGAGAGCCTGGTCCCACTTCTGTTCGGATAAAAGCGAGCACTTGGTGGATATAATAAAGAGGAACAACGAGACGGTCCGGCCGAAGTATTTGCCAACGGACGTGATTGTGGACACGCTTATGGTAGCCAAAAATGCTGAAATCGCGCGGTTGAAGCGAAAGATTGAAGAGTTCGAGCAAATGTTGTCCGCGTACGATCAACTGGAGCTTTCTTGTGATCAGAAATGCGAAATTGCTCATGCTGTAAGTAAGCGTCGATGCATTTATCAGGACTCGTACTTAGGTATATGAATTTTATCAAATTTCCTAAAGGCAAAAAATCTGTTTCTTTTGGTGTTTGTCATACTGGTGTGATAATCTGCTGTGACTACGAGTCGGCAATGGTAAGTAGTAGTAGTAGTGGTAGTTTAAGAAAACCCAAATTACAAAATACTGGCAAATGTAATAATAACCGGAAAAAAAAACAATTTCCTAGTATTACCTAATATAAGATTTTTTGTTTTTATTTACCTAGTTAGGTTTGTCAGGGTTTGTATATGTGCAAAATACGGTATGCGTATATGAATAAAAATGCACCTCTGCATACCTAAACCTTTTTTTTTAAAGGTTTCTAGGAAAGGTACCTATCACCTACTTTGCAGTTGGAGTGTACCCCAATGCAACACGCCATGAAACAATCTTATTTGCTGACGATACGACACTAATAATAAAATGTAAGGACAAAAATTTGTTGGAACAGGAAATGGTTAAAGTCTTATATCAAGTCGCCTCCGTACGAAGATGGGAGGGGTGGAGGGGGGTTGGGGGGGGCGCCCTGTTTCACCCCCCCTACTCCTGCCCTGCCGGAGATGCGTAGTTTTTCTATTATTCCACTTTGAACAAAGCCTTCTAACCTAACCAACACAAGTCTGTGTGCTCTGGGTAGGATCTGTCACTCATGCCCCCCCGGTGGGTTCCCGCATTGTTGAGGCGGGGGGGCTCAGTAGCCGTGGCTTGGACACCCACGGTGAAGCGAAGAGGAACCCGAGGAGGGGCCGCTCGTCAGGGTTTTTGCCTGTAAGCCGACGACGTAGCGGCCACCAAGTAGGTTGCGGTGCCGCTTCGGCGACATCGCAACTGAGGCGGGCCGCGATGTCGTAACGGAGGCATCGCGGCTGAGGGTTGAAGGCCGCGGCGGGAGAGGAGTGCCGGTATTGCGGTGCGCCGCTCTCCCTACCTTCCGCGGCCTTGACGGGGTCGCCACCGTTCGATGGCGGACGCGGTGGGGCCGCAGGGGAGGAGGAGTGTCGGTATGACGTTGGCCGCTCTCCCTATCCTCTGCGGCCGAAAATTGGCAGGCGGCGGGGCCAATGTCCTGACCCGTCACAGGGGGACCAAGGGTGCCCAGACACGGGGTCGTCTGGCGCCCATGTGCTGGTTTGGTCCCTGGGGTGGTCACGGCGTGCTATGTGTTCTGGTGCGCCGGTGATGGGGAGTACTCCCCAGAGGAGGGTCCGGTAACGGACAGCCGCGGCGGGTTCACGGTTGAGTGCTAACGCGTGCCCGTGTTCCCGCCGTAAGCGGCAGAGGAGGACACCGTGGAGTTTTAGTGGGTTAGAGTCCCACATAACTGCACTATCTCCCCGTGGTAGTGCAGAATGCATGAGCATTTCTCCACGTTAAAAAAAAAAAAAAAAAAAAAAAAAAGGATCTGTCACTCATTAGGGTACGGGGAGGTAGTTACTTTCTGGCGCTTCGCCGGCCGCTGCCGCGGCACGCTCGCTGCGCTCGCTCGGCTCGCGCTAAGTGGTCACCGTTCTAACCTAACCTAACCTACACAACTCGCTTCGCTCGCTCGGTTCGCGCTATCTAACTTAACCTAACCAACACAAGTCTGTGTGCTTTAGTTACGATCTGTCACTCATTAGGGTGCGGGGAGCTAATAATCATAGCAAAATATAAAATTAACGTAAACTCGAGAGCAAGGGAATGACAAAACGAACGCCAAACAAAAGTATTTGTCAATGTAAACAAACCCCGCTTTCCGAATCCGATCAACGCGCAACGTCACAATAGTACTCAATAGTCCTTATATTTTGTGACTATTAAATTTGGTTGGATTCGCGATATAATCGCTTTTGACTCAATTCGGAACGCGGGAAAAATGGTTTCTTTTCACGCATTTCGATAAACGCAGTATCGAAATCGCTACGAAATGTATCAAAATTACGTTCCTTCTTATGCATTTGTAAAATTTCCCAAGATTTTTTAAATAATAATTAAAATATTTTGGCGCGTCTCCGGCAGCAAAAAATACATTTTATCGCTTAGTACGAACCCCCTAAACCCTCCCATATCTACACGTAACTCAGATTCAGGCGACTCGATATAAGACCCAACGACCCAACCCCAGGAAATTAATGAAGCAATCAGAGACATAATAATTTGGCTCAATAACAACAATTTAAAAATCAATATAAATAAAACAAAAATAATTCAATTTCTGAGTATAAAATATGACGACACTATCTTAGAACAAGTAGTATACACAAAATTCTGGGGCATAATAGTGCATCAAAACTGCAATTGGAAATTACACATCAATTACGTATGCGATAAGCTAGACAAATTCGTACGTATACGCACTAGAACGTCTTTGATCAACAGTGTCAATAGACGCAGCAGTCACTGCATATAACGGATACGTAGCGGTATATATATATATGGTCTAATACTATGGACCAATTCAGTTGAAGTTTTAATGGCATTTCGGGTAAAAAGAAGTGTCTTAGGGCAATTTCTGGCGTCTGGTTTTTGAACAGCTGCAAACCTTTATTTAAAAAACTTCACATTTTACCATTACCCTGCATGTACTCATCAAGGAACTATGTATGCTAGTAAAGCAAAATCCGCACTATTTTCGCATGCAATCAGAAGTGAGCCACAAAAAGGCTTCTGCTAGAAATAAATACATACATGAATTAAATGTGCCTCAATGTAGATTGCAAATATTTAGGAGGAATGTATATGTTAATGCCATTCAGGTGTATAACAAGTTACCAAACTCATTTAAGGAACTTCCCATCCCCATGTTCAAGAAAAAGCTGACAAGTTGGTTATTGGATAATTGTTTTTATGACATTGGTGAATAATAATATATTCACGATCTTAGATTTTTACATTAAGCCATATGGCTTAATGTAAAAATCTAAGATGACATGTACTTAAGGTGAAAGCGCCAGGGTACCTAGCCCGCGAAATTCAATTTTTTTTACGTTTTTTGCAATTTGCTGGTCAGTATTAAGTTGTACGTTGATTAAAATATGATTTGCGGCCGTAACAAATATGTATTTAGCGCTTCCCCCTTAATTTTGACATTGACGACTTCCTAATTATAATAATTCATATTGAACATATTTTTAATCATTAAATCTTTTAATTGTACTTAGTGTGAGAATATAGGGATAAAAACTATCCTATCTCCTTTCCCGGGACTCAAACCATTACTATACAAAACATCTGAATCGATTCAGCGGTTTAAGCGTGAAGACGTAACAGACTGACAGACAAACTTTTGCATTTATAATACTTGCAGCGTCTCGCGGTTTCACCCTCATATATGTAGATCCCGTGGGAATATCGGGATAAAAACTATCCTATGTCCTTTCCCGGGACTCAAACTATCTTTGTACCAAATTTGAAGAGGTGACAGACGGACAGACAGACACACTTTCGCATTTAAAATATTAGTATGGATGGAAACGGAAACTTATATAAACTTTTAATTTTAACTCTTACTACTGTAGGTATAGTTTGTTTGTGTGTAGGTTGTACCGTCATAAAACTCATCTTATTATATCAAACAACAAAATAAATACCACCACCGAAAAGAACAAATTTATAATACTTCATGATCTAATATGGACTTGTCAATATGATACCAATTGCATCATGTTCCTTTTCAGCATGCTGCAATAAAAGCGGCCAATAAAGAGCTCGATGAACTGGTAAGAGTAAAACTCCTAATTTAAGTATTTACTTTGTTATTTACGGTATGTATAATCGAACTTGTAATAATTCCCTTATTGCGCTCCTAAAATATTGTACGCTTTTTTATTGCGTCTCTTTTTGTAACGTACGTTAATAGTCAAGTTACTACCTACGACCAACTTGTATGTAGCGCTCGCCGGCCGCTGACGCGGCACCGCTCGCTTTGCTCGCTCAGCTCGCGCGAGTCTGGTCACAGTTCTAACGTAACCTAGCCCATTTGGTCGGGATGCCCTTTCTGAGTTACTGCGGCCAATTCGGCTCGCGTGTGTTTGGTCACAGTTCCAACCTAACCTAACCCGTTTGGTTGGGTTACCCCAGCTTAGTTACTGCAACCAACTGTTAGAAAAGGCAAGAAAATTAAAAAAAGAAGCTCATTATTTTAAAAGGTGTTTATCATTAGAAGGTCATTATGGTTTTAGGGGATCAGTTAAATCATCATCTGCCTAGCTTTTTCTTTTGCTTTTTGGAGTCGGCTTCCAGTCTAACTGGATGCAGTTGAATACCAGTATTTTACATGGAGCGACTGTCTGTCTGACCTCCACAACCCAGTTACTGGGTAATACGATACCCCTTGGTAAGACTGGTTGTCAGACTTTAAGGCTTCTGACTACCCGTAACGACTGTCAAAGATCCACGAATGACAGCCGGAACCAACGGCTAACGTGCTTTCCGAGGCACGGAGAGGTCTTGGTATGTAAAGATGATCACCCATCCACAGACCAACCGCGGCAAGCGTAGCTTAACCTGATCGATCGACCTGTGCGGCTGTTATTATTTAGCCACGGGCTAGGGGATCAGTTAAATATTTCCGTTTATTTACTGGGTTGAATATTCATCATTGTGCACACATTGCCTCCTTCAATATGCCAAAATGGACGATAAAGAATGGTATTTTGTAGTATTACTTTTTATAGATTTTGGAAACATTGTAGGTAGGTAGCCCTACAATCACCATAAAAACGTAAATTTTCACTTATTTGTTGTAGTAGTATAATCTGCCAATGGTACAAGTATATCAATGTTTCAAACAGAGGTAGGGTTTGAATTATATATACTTGTCTAAAGGGCTGATTTTTCCAACACCAGATAACTTTAATTCGATGAATAAAATTGACGTTTGACAGTTTTTGTATGAAGTACTCGTAAGTGTGAAAATTTCAAAATTATTCCTCGAATAAAGTTATTAGATCATTGAAAAATCAGCCCTTAATTATATAAATTTACACATAAATCCAAGGAAAATGATATTTCCTGCTAATTTTCCTGTTTGGTTGCAGTTCATAGATTTGGATGTATCCGGTTACACGGAGGTGAGTATTAAACCCTAAAATTAAATATAACCACTCAGCGGTCCATCGCTGGAAATAGACAGCGAACGAAAACCAAAAATTGTCCGATAATTCATGAATCTAATAAATAGCGACTTTTGTTAATTTGTAACAAGGTACTTAATACTTATTTATTTTCAGGGAATCGATTCTGAAGGGTTTGCGGTAATTATATTGATTATTTTGGCATTTTATGTTGTTGATTAACAAAACAAGACACTCGCTCTAATACCATTTTTTTTATTCCAGACCGGCAAGTCGAGAGGAGACGAGGTATTTTGCCTAAAAATATTAGTTCTTCAATATTTTTTACCTACGTCTTATTCAATTAAAACCACAGGCGACCGACTGACGACGAATTTTTTTTTATAATTTTGGTGCTTTATTCTAAACAATACCTGACGCGAAAATTTGTTCATTTTTGACAAATATGATGACATTATAAGTTGTATTATAGCCCCAGATCTACTTGCTATAAGCTGACTAACGAAATACACATAATCTTGAAGTAGGGGAGGTAAGCCTAAAACGGGTAGCCCGCCTAAAACGGGTATGCTTTTTAAATTGCGCACCCTTATTGCTATTATGAATGTGTGCGTGCAGTGCGCGGCGACTGCCGCTCGCCAATCACAGGGAATCAGCGCACTTCTCTAGCGGACAGGAGTTCACGGCAAGATAAGAAAGAAGTTTTTTGCTATTTCCACTAAAAAAAAATGAGTTACAATACTTTTGAATACTCGAAATTGGTTTACAATATGTTCTTACTAGTTTTGTGTTATTATTTTGCAATAAATAGACGTTTTATTTGTGTAATAGGTTGGCGTTTATTATTTCGGTTTTAAGGATATGAGTCGATTGAAAATAATTCATGCTTTTGGGCAAAAAGGGTAGGGATAAAATGGGTGCCCGTTTTGCCCATACCCGATTTGCCCTGTATAATTTCATGGACTGCTTATTAGTTCTTTTATTTTTGCAGATGGTTAATAAATACAAAAGAAAGACTGCAAATGCATCGTGGGATGAGGGAGTTATGAAGGTTATGATAGAAGAAGCTCTCAAAACTTCCATCAAAGGTGCAGCAAAAAAATATGGCATCAACCTTTCGACTTTACAGATACATGTAAAGAAAGTACTTATGTAAAAAAAAAACTAGGAAGATTCACAACAGTTTTTACAGCAGCTCAAGAATTAGAGCTAGTTGAGTATCTATTTCATAATGGATAATCTGCTTACGTTGCCAACTCATTAAGTTGTCTACAAAGTGCCGGAACCTTTCCAAGAATACTGGTCCATTGATCCAACCATTATCACTGCAAGTAGCTGATGATCCTGGTGGAGCTCCATCTGAGTTATGATTGTTATGAAACAGTTCTAGTCATTGATTGACGTTGATCTCATGTAATTCAGTCCCTACCCGCTTTGCCCAAAAGCCCTACCTGCTTTAGGCCCCCCCTACGGGCAAAACGGGTAATTCGAATGGTAAAGATTCTTGTTATTTTTTTATTCTTAATGTACAAAACTACTAAATATGTCATTTATTTTATAGTCCTTGATAACTAAACATTTCAAAATGTGCAAATAAATGTTCAATTTGTATCTATAAATTGTTTTTATTTATCATCAACCTTAGCTTACCCGTTTTGGGCTACTCTCCCCTAAGTAATACTGTGCGCGAGAATGCGTTCTTGCAACCTGTCAGTTTCATACAAACGAATACGTTTTTGCGAATTTGATCTTTATTAGCTACTAGAATTGTCGCGGTGACAGGTGTCATGAATGCATTCTCTCCACCCGGACTGTAGATGCAGTAAAGTCCTCCTAATCAAGTTACAATATTACGGCCGATGAATTGTGTCCGGTCTGAATATAGGCTCTCCGAACTTTCGCGCATGCTCTCACACTCGCCTCATGTCACCACTTGGTTCCTAAAAAATGTTGCCATGATTGAATTAAGTATTCTACCCTCGTTCTTAAGCAATCATAGTTCAATTCAAATAATTTTATTTTCTCTTCACAAACAATGGTATCATATAAATATAGACAAGCTTAGAAAGTAGTTTGTGAGAGACTGGTGTCTGCACTAGAAATACCTGTATAGCAGATCACCAGGGTCCCACTACACGGTATGAGAAATTAATTACTTATTTAGTAAATGTGAAAGGATACAGTGCATAACATAAATTCAATGAGAAAACACACAGATTGAAAACAATAAAAGAAAAAGAGAAGTACGTGATCTAATATGTGTAGGGAAAGTACGGCATTGGATTATTTTTGATGAGTTAGTAAATCCTCAGTTACTTGATAATCTAAATTAAGGAGCCATTCAATCTGGGCAATCTTACACGCCTTTGTTGTTAGATGATAAATCGTTGTAAAACGATTTATTTTATTATATAAGTGGAAACCTAAGATAGTTACTTCTGCTTCTGGAAATTGGTGTTAATAAATATTTTTTAAACAGGAGCCGTCTCTGCCGTCTCCGCCGTCTCCGAAGTCACCGAATAAGTACTCTAAAAGCGTTCAAAATGATGACCCGTATACTTGTGAAGTCGCTACACGTAAGGAAGACCTGAAATAATGGTTACTAAAAAAAAAAATACAAACATCCTAATTGAGAACCTCCTCCTTTTTTAGAAGTCGGTTAAAAAGTAAAAACAGTCGAGAGATGACACCACCCGGTTGGAACGAAGTTTCTTGCACTTTTTTAACGTAATTCACTGCGCCCAACGGTTTCATCTGCATAAGTCTCGATCCTGTGGGAATATCGAGTTAAAAATTCCTAATCCAGGACATGGTCTTCCCATTTGCCTCATCCAGCCGTATTAGCGTGAAAGCGTGCCAAGAAAAAAACAATCTTTTGTCTCTAGAGTTTTATACTAAAGTGTCGTGACGGTCAAAATGTTTCACAGTTTTCGGTCTAAGTCTCATTCGCCAAGTAGCAGAGTATAACCGGCGATAAGGAACTTCGTTCCAGTTGGTAATAATTAATTTTTTAAATACATATTTGGCAACTGACAAGTAAACAACTTATTGTGAATTGCTATGACACTTTAAACACAGGACCGGCGAGGTATAGGTCTACCAGAATCTCATGGCAAAAAAAAAACAAAAAAACTTTGTGGTTTGCATACATTTGACAACATTGGCAATGTCAAATGTATGAAAACCACAAAGTTTTTTTTTTGCCATGATTATTTTTTATTTGGTAGACCTATAACAGCGTAACACACTAACAGTAGGAATGGCTTTGATTTTGACAGTTCAACAACATTCATTGCATTACTTACGTTGTTGAGTAGACAAATTTTTCCTACATATGAAGCAATGTATTAGCAATATCGTAGCGTAGCGTATTGCGTACCACACTAACCCGAGGGCCACGGAATGCGACGCTGCAAGCGAATTCGCCTTGCGCTGCAAGCATCAGCGTCGAGCGTCAAAAACAAATGTATTGTCTATTATGGACAAGGCCACAAAGTAGCGCTGCAAGCAGCAGCGAAATTTGCTACGAGCGAATTTGCACGAGCGTTGGATGATCCGACGCGCGTTTTTTATGAGCGTCGAAAACAATCTCAGACTAAGGAAATTCCTTAGTCTGAGAAAACAATTGTATGAGAACGTTCCACAGTGTACACGAAACAGACGCTCCACGCGCTCCGATAGAAGCGGTCGCTCCGCGCGTCAGCGTCTAAAACAAATTGTTTTGTTTTTGTCGCGTTTATAGTAACTAATCTAATATGAATATTGAAGAATTTATCACTGCAATCCAAAATCGACCTGCGTTATGGATGAGTTGACATCCGCAACATAAGTTTAGGAATGTTGTAAAAAAATTGTGGGAAGAAATTATAATTCTTTTTAAGGCTGCCCGCCCACGTCCGATAATCGGCGACCGATTTTTTGTAGGAGAAAAATAGAACACACTGATAGCAATAGTGCAACGCACACGTCTTACAAAAAGTAGGTCAGAAATAAAATCGGCGCATCCCGACTGATCCGATTATCGGTGAAAAATGGAACGTTCGGAAATTATATGCGTTAACGCACACTACTCACCGACAGTCAGCCGCATGCACTTGCTAGGGAAGGACGTTGTGTTGAAGACAAAGTGACGGACGTGTACGTTGAGTCGGTCACAAAATCGGTCATAAGAATCGGAGGTAAATCGGCCCGGTTCTACATAAAGTCTGACGTGGGCGGGCAGCCTTAAGATGTATTAACAATATAATTATAGGTATTTTTGACAGCAACATTTTCACGTATAATGTTGACGCGTACTTACTTTGTACTCACAGAGCATGTTACCTTTTTCTGTACTGTACCGATTCATTCTCCCACCGACGTACACGCTACAGGCGAATATTTGAAGTTCGTGGCCGTGCTTTTGACGCTTAGAAATAACGCTTGTAGCGGATAGACGCCTCAAGCGTGGCGTTATTTTCGTGGCCGAGGCATTAATCACAATTTGAATAATTTTGAAGGGTATTGCTAATCCATTGCTTCATATGTTCGAAAAATTTGTTTGGTCAATAAAGTAGATAGCGCAATGAATCTTGAAGCCATTAGTACTGTTAGTGCGTTACGTTTTTTATTTCACTTATCATGCTTATCTTGTTATGTGCACGTGTTTCTGTGACAAATAAACTTAATTTTCTTTCATTCATAATGTCACTTAATATGAATCAGTCGTTAACTTTATTGACTAGCAATGATATTGGAATACTGTCAATCAAAAATATTTCAGATTGAGAACAATTCAATTTTGTTGACAAAGTCATGTAAATATTTATGTGATGTCTCTGAGTACCTGCAGCAATTAGTAGGAAGACTAACTGCCGTACTCAGAGATGTCATGGGGGCTTACATGACCTAAAGCGCGGTCACTGTCGGGCTGCATAGAAAAGAAAGAGAAGCGCGATGACACAACGATGGTAATTCATTGCAAAATATGAAGCAATTATTTAATTACAAATATCTATTATTTGGAATAAAAAATTAAAACATTAGTAGGTATTTTAGTATGTTGCTTGTAGAATAATCTGACAAAAAATCATAATGATTGCTTGTATAATAATATGGTTTTTATTGTAAAACGAAAGTTTTTAGAGGTATCTTCATGTTTTTTTTTCTATTGTATCAAATTAGTTGTATTATGTTTTCAACACACTAGATAGTGTGTTGAACCTAGCATATATCCTGAAGAATATCATATATTTTTCTGATTTTGTTTACTGTAGTCGATCATACACTTTTATTGTTTCTAAGACTTGCGTTTTTTGTGTTTAGGTCCTGTAAGCCCCTGAAACTATCAGTGGTTGAAATACAGTTCTTAATACAAAATTGACCACCAAGTCTGATATCCGGCTTTTATCTGAAGAATAAATATGGCGGTTTGACATATTTTTTATACAAATTTATTCCTCGGTTAAAAATTATCTAAAAATTTTAAAAAGTTGGTCTTTAGAGGTGTACAGTTTGGCTATAAAGTCGTGACATTAAATGATGGCGTTGCTAACGCGCATGTAGCAAGTAGCAACCCTATATAGTGTGACCAAAATGATTTTGATACTAGCAGTTCATTCAATTAAGTGAGTAAATAAATGAGACACATTATACAGTCAAATTTGTTTCTGTTTTATTTACAGTAGGTACAAAAAAACAACAACAACTTATAAAAAGTTTTCTTCTCGCTTTGCAGCAATATGTGATTGTTCGATTAGAGCCTTTCTATTATTTTGGCATTTCTTGTATTTCTTGTAGCCAAAGCCTATTATTGCTTTTAAAATTTTACGGAGAACTCCAAGACTACAATTAAAATCCAGTTTAGTTCTGGCGATCACCTGCAATTTTCTGAGGGTCGGTACCTGAAATATCAAAGGGTTCGGTTAAAATTTCTATTGTGGGCCATCGATTTATGGGGCGGGACGGGGGGGGGGAAGGGGCAACCCCTCTGCACCATCCCTACCCCGCGGAACCCCATGGTTATGGAGATATCCATGGTTAAAGTTTTTAGGTTAGGTTAGGTTCCCCCCCGGTCCCCCCCGGTGGGTTCCCGCATTGTCGAGGCGGGGGGGCTCAGTAGCCGTGGCTTGGACACCCACGGTGAAGCGAAGAGGAACCCGAGGAGGGGCCGCTCGTCAGGGCTTTTGCCTGTAAGCCGACGACGTAGCGGCCAACGAGTAGGTTGCGGTGCCGCTTCGGCGACATCGCAACTGAGGCGGGCCGCGATGTCGTTGTAACGGAGGAATCGCGGCTGAGGGTTGAAGGCCGCGGCGGGAGAGGAGTGCCGGTATTGCGGTGCGCCGCTCTCCCTACCTTCCGCGGCCTTGACGGGGTCGCCACCGTTCGATGGCGGACGCGGTGGGGCCGCAGGGGAGGAGGAGTGTCGGTATGACGTTGGCCGCTCTCCCTATCGTCTGCGGCCGAAAATTGGCAGGCGGCGGGGCCAATGTCCTGACCCGTCGCAGGGGGACCAAGGGTGCCCAGACACGGGGTCGTCTGGCGCCCATGTGCTGGTTTGGTCCCTGGGGTGGTCACGGCGTGCTATGTGTTCTGGTGCGCCGGTGATGGGGACTACTCCCCAGAGGAGGGTCCGGTAACGGACAGCCGCGGCGGGTTCACGGATGAGTGCTAACGCGTGCCCGTGTTCCCGCCGTAAGCGGCAGAGGAGGACATCGTGGAGTTTTAGTGGGTTAGAGTCCCACATAACTGCACTATCTCCCCGTGGTAGTGCAGAATGCATGAGCATTTCTCCACGTTAAAAAAAAAAAAAAAAAAAGGTTAGGTTAGAATAGCACTATTTAATCAAACTGGGGGAAAGCTTCCCTCTCCCCCTCCCCAGTTTGCCCCCTGTACCATCTCCACCCCACGGAACCCCATGGTTATGGAGATATCCATGGTCAAAGTTTTTTTTTTGTATCCTATGTCGACGTAGCCCCGCTTCGCGGGGCTCCTATTTTTTGTAATGGGTTTAAAGTAACCTAACGAAACCGAACCTCGGGGTGCCCTTCGCTCGCTCTTGCATCCTATGTCGACGTAACCCCGCTTCGCGGGGCTCCTATTTCTGTGTAAAGGGTTTAAAGTAACCTAACCAAACCAAACCTCGGGGTGCCCTTCGCTCGCTCTTGCATCCTATGTCGACGGAGCCCCGCTTCTCGGGGCCGGCCCCTATTTCTGCGTAAAAGGTTTAAAGTAACCTAACCAAACCGAACCTTGGGGTGCCCTTCGCTCGCTCTTGCATCTGAGTCCAACACTTGCACATCACTCGACTCTTCAGGCACAGAAGCATAGGGCTCCGGAGCCCTCGAATCGAGATTGTTTTGACTACCATGGTGTCTCCGGATACGCTATGGTAGTCAAAACAATCTCGATTGCAAGGGCAACAAACGATGCACAGAGCACGATGACTGATTGACTGACTGACACTGACGGCTAACAGATAAAATGACGCTATAAAACAAAATGGCGTCGCTTTACGTTCCTTTCCATAGAGTAAAAACTTAAATTCGTTATTTTTTGTGTAAAAACGTCAATGTGATTGCATAATACAGCACGGTTATTGTGCACATTAATTATTAAGTAAAAATAAAATTATATTTAAGTAAAAAATATGACATAAAATTGAATAAAATACACGTCTACTGTCAACGGAACGTAAAATGTCATCTTTGACGTCTACCATGACAATTTATCCAACCTAAAAATTTGCAAATGGCTTGATGTTTTCCAATTTGTATGGAAACTTTGAAAAACTATATCTCGTAAACCGTGAGTGTCCGCAACTTGAAAATTTGTGAGAAGATTTCTATTTATGAGTACCATCTACAAAAAAAATATGAACTTTCAAATCATTGGCCCACAAAGGAAAGTTTATCCAAGGGTTCCATTGATTGTGCTAAATGTTGCCTTTTTAAGCATACACATAAAAACATGCAATTATAGACAAAACATGTTACCTCTTTAGGCACTATGTAAAAGAATTGGATTTTTTGGCGCAATACACAAATGTTAAAAGCGTCCATTTCTTTCTTTGGATGGCCTTTCCTGTGTTTCCCAGGAGTTTCAAACTTTCCATCATTCTTAAAACCTTCCTTGACTATCCGCCTAACTGTACTCTCTTATTTTCCTGAAAAAAAAGTAAAAAAAAATTGTAACGGAATGGAAACAATAACTTATTGACATGAAGCAATTAATACAAATTCAAAATTGGTAGAAAACCCGAATGGACTGAGTTGTACCATCCTAATGTATCAAAAATTATGGTCATACTATAATATGACCTACTTACAATTTCAATCTAACCTAAAAATGTGCAATGTAAACAATGCCTTTTTTGGTCTCCAAATCGTAAATTCAGTGAATTTGTAACTTCAGGCAGATTAAAAACAAACAATAACACTATTATATACCCGTCATAGATGCTGTTCGCCCATAAACATCATCCAAATCCCACAAAATTCGTCCAGCTTTGTACTCCGCGAAACATCGCTGGAAAACTTTAAAAATCACTTCCTGCGTGCCACTCCGATTTACTTTACTCATTGTTGCCAGACACGTGATTAATGTTAGTTCCTCAAACATTCATGTCACGACTTTATAGACAAACTGTAACAGTGAACTAAAGACGAATTTCATCTCAGTTTTTATACTTTCTATATAATAACTTATCATTTCTAATTAACAGTCGCAAAAGATCCTAGAATCGCCGAAATGCAAGACATAATTGTTACAAAAGACGCAAAATTAAACGCTATGAAAAATACAATAGCTGTATGTAAAGGTTACTTTTTTTGCTTGCCTAAATAATTTCTTATCCTACAGTTATAACATCTTTTATTACTGTTACAGGTTATGGAAAATGATCTCTGCGAACCTTATTGCATATATGCTCACATATACACAGCATTAGAAAAAATATTTGCGATACTTTACCAAAATGACAAGTATAGACAGTACTTGAAGTTAATGGTTTGTAACAACCAACACTTTATGTGGGCTCCCGTGCACTGATTGATCACGGCCATGAGTTTGGTCACCACTGTCACCAGCCACAGCGACCAACGTTTTATTGTTAAGGTACGATTCCACCAAAATAGTGTGCAGCACATTTGTTCACAAACGTTTTGTGCAGAACTCCAACAGTGCAGTGTTTCCACCGGCAAAGCTGTGCGTAACTTGCACGGTGTAGCACACGTGCACGAACATGATGTTCACTGAGCAGAGATTTCTGCCTTTGGTTGTTAATTGAAAGGCGAGCAAATAAAAATTCAAATAAAGCAACAATTCGGCGCGAAATTCTATAAATGACTATGGTCAAAGGTTCTCTGTTATTGATTCAGTTTCAATATACCTAATTTCCAAGAAACGATTATACGAATAAAGGTAAATTAATAAAATATGAATTATTTAATGGCGTTAACATATGAGTTTTTATCTAAGGGCTGATTTTTCAATCATCTGCTAACTTTATTAGAGGAATAATTTTGAAATTTTGACAGTTATTTCACACAAAAACTGTCAAACGTCAATTTTATTCCTCGAAAAGTTATCTGGCGATGGAAAAATTTGCCCCTGCTCTCTTAATTAACGCACATTCAGAAGGTTTGATGGGTAGCATAATAAATATTTACATAATCAATGTAGGGTGTCGTATGTCGTAATGTCGTCATTCTTGGGTCCGATGGGACCCCGTACCGAGCTGGTGGAGGTCCGTGTGTTCGGGTCTAATCGGGGCAATTTGCGCGGAAAAATAAAGGTTTTCACTCCGGTAGCGGAAGCAAGACTGAGTTATAGTTACTTTACTCTTTGGACTGAGTTCCCGAACAACAAGTGAGTACGCGTCGACGCGAGTCCACTGCTTGCATGTGTGCGCACACAAAAGTATGCAGATGTGCGCGAACATTACTAGAACCAACATTTGTGTCGACCAGAATAAACATTTGTGTCGTCACTGTGCATTACAGTGCCGCACAGTTCAGCACACTGGTGGAATCGCACCTTTATAGCCCAAAAAGTTGGTCGCCCAGTGCGCACGGGCTCTATATATTAAGCAACTTGGACATTTATTTTATAATATTTATTATTTTTAGACTGCCGGTAAAGATATTCGTTGTATTGATATTAAAGGTAAAATACTGTTCAAACTGAAAGTCTTAGAAAAATTTTGCTGCGCATTGATAGCTCCTTGTACACAAGATTTCTTTGCTTATCCGAATCAACAAACTGAAGAATCTACTTGTTATCGTGTTGACGTAGGACAATCCCGTGTTCAAACGACCTATGCACTTACATCAGCAGAATCAAAACAACCTAACCTAGATAACAAAAGAGCACATCTTGTTGCCGATATTATACAAAATGACGAAATGAAAGAAATTCTCTACAAAGACAATCCTACATTTGTACCTGATGAAGATCTTAAAGATGAATTGATTGATGAAGTCTTAATTGTTGATAATCCTTACAATATAGACAAAGAAAACGTGAAACGGTTAAAAAGTCTACAAAATAATTACGATGAATTAATTACTTGTTATGAAACCATAAAACACGAAAAAGAAAGTTTAGAAAAACGTTGTAATCAATATGAAGAAATGGAAAAAGAATATGAAAGTATGAAAGTACAAATGCACGAATATAACTCTCTATGGGCTGAGAAGGAACATTTTCGAAAGCGCTCTGCCGATCTTGACTCATTGAAAGAACAATATCTTATACTAACAGATGAGACTTCCAATTTAGAGACAGAATTAAAAGCTGAAGGAGAAATTAATCACATTAAATCTAAAGCGATGGATGACTTGCGATCTGAAAATATTTCGTTAGAGAAAAGGATAAATGATGCTTCTATCGATTTTGAAAAGGAGAAAAATGGTTTACTATGCAAGTTAAAGGAAGCTGATTGCAGAGCTATGTGCCAAGAGCAACAAATTAAAAGTTTGTTACAACAGATTGATAAGCTGCTTGACCATGAGCAGGAAAAGGTAAGTTTTTTTTTTTTTAAATAATGCTGCGGTGAACTGTCATCGGTTTCCGGAAACAGTGAAGCAAAATATTTAGCACACTAATGAAATATTTTTATATAAACCCTAGCTGTGCCGCGACATCGTTCGCGTGCATGTCGGGAATCAAATTGTATTTCACGGGTCTTAATTTCTTTGCGCGGAACTTAATTCTTTTTCTAAAATAAAAATTAGACCCGTCAAAATCGGTTCAGCCGTTTCAGAGATTAACCGGAACAAACCGAAACAAAATGTTTTTGTTATATGTACCGTAGGTATACACTTTCATATTACGCATTTAGTAAAAAGCTGTTATTTGTTGTCTGAATAGCCTTTTCCCAATTATATTGGGGTCGGCTTCCAGTCTAACCGGATGCAGCCGATTACCAATATTTTACATGAAGCGACTGCCTATCTGACCTCCACAACCCAGTAAGACTGGTTGTCAAACTTTCGGGCTTCTGACGACCCGCAACGACGGCTTAATGTGCTTTCCGAGGCACGGCGGGGTCTTGGTATATAAAGATGGTCACCCATCCACGGACCAACCGCGGCAAGCGTAGCTTAACCTGATCAATTGATCCGTGCGGTTGTTATTACTTAGCCACAAGCCCCTCCAAACAGGCCGGTAGAAGAATACAGGGTTATTGGTAAAACATTAACAACCTCTTAAGAGATCATTGTGCTCATCATTATGAACAACTTTTACTATGGGACCAAACCTGAAATTGCGAAAAAAAATCAGCTGTTCCCTACATTTATGTTCGTATAACTCGTCAAAATGTAGGGAACATCTGATTAACAGCTGGTTATTAGCTGATTGCTTTAATAACGTTACAATAAAGTTGCTGTTGGGTTGCTGCCACTGACAAAATCAAAATGAACTTTATTATCTTTAAAATAAGGTTGCTGTCGGTTTGCTGCTGTCAGGAGTAAAATAACTTCGAAAGGACTAAGTTTTCGTGGTAAGATTTTTACGGAATGGATCGGCTGGACGTGACATAACGTATTGTAACATGGTATTAATACTAGCATTGCTATAAAGATCATTATGAATTAATAGATAAATGTAAGTTGGTACTAGAAGACAAATAAATGTTTAATAGACTACTTTATCTATTTATTAGCTGTGCCCCGCGGTTTCACCCGCGTAAGCCCGTAGGAATATCGGGATAAAAACTATGTTAAGTCCTTCCTCGGGAAGCAATCTATCTCTCTGCCAAATTTTATCGAAATTCGTTCAGTCTTTTAGGCGTGGAAAGGTAACATACAGACACAGAGTTACTTTCGAATTTATAATATTAGTATGGATATACAAAATATTGTTATTTCAGGCTTACTCACGAGAACCAGAAACGAATTCATTAGCGTTGCTAGATGAACTTGAATCTTCAAAAGAACAAATTCAAATTTTAAGAGATGCCCTACTCTGTAATGAGGAAGAAAAACATGATATACAAAAACACTACCAACGTCACCTAGAACTTATCAATGAGCTCAAGCTGGAAATAGAAGATTGGAAAAGTAAAGCAATTCGTAATAGTATTAAATATGCCTCAAACGGGCTGAATTTTTCAAGTGTTTTCGGAAGGCCATATCCGAAATTATACGAAAAAACTAGCCAAGTGCGAGTCGGACTTGCACACGAAGGGTGCCGTATACCACAAGGCAAAAACGCCGAAAAAAAACACGTTTGTTGTTTATGAAATAAATATTTATTTTATTCTGCTTTTAGTATTTTGTTGTTATAGCGGCAACAGAAATAACAACATCTGTGAAAATTTCAACTGTCTAGCTATCACGGTTCATGAGATACCTGGTGACCGACAGACAGACAGACAGATGGACAGTGGAGTCTTAGTAATAGGGTCCCGTTTTTACCCTTTGGGTACGGAACCCTAAAAATAGTCCAGCTACGCTATCATTAGATTTTTGAAAAATTCAACCTACCTAGTCAGTAATCGAACCACTGATTTAGAAAAAAATACTTGCGTTATTGCATCATCCGATAGTGTCGCTAATAAACATCAACATCGAGGAAGTAATGACATACGGCAAAAACGAATACCTACTGTGCATGCGTAAATATTTGTCCAGACTACGGAACCCTGGACTGTGCGAGGTCCGACACGCGCTTGGACCGACCAAGTGCATTTAAATAAATATGTTCAAGTATTCATACATTTCAGAAACAGCATCTTTATTTTTTTCTTTTTAACTAGGGTACGGGTGACGACCTTAGCTAATATTTTTTTTCAAAAATCCAATTATGACGTTTTAGTTTTTATCAAAATCGTCCCTGAGACTCGATAAATATGTTTCTCTATTTCTTATAGTTTCGGATTTATCTAGCCACGCAAACTTGTATCTGCCTTGTGTACCTACCGTGTACCGGTGAAAAGTTATCGTAGACCTACAAAGATTTATTTCTTAAGTTTCTTACTTAGGTTCGATTTTATAACCCACTCATGGTTTTAAAATCGAACCTAAGTCAAATCAGATATCATACGTTCAGCTGTGTTCATTTCTGACAGTTTAACTATATGTACCTACTGTAGGAATGTTATACAATTTTAGGCACATACGAAAAAACTTTACAACGCAATGACTATTTGGAAAAGTATAATGCGAGTTTAATAGAAAAAGCTGAACATGTTGTGGGTGAAAAATCGAAAGCCGTAGAAAATTTAATAAACGTCGTCAAAAATAAATCGCATGAAATAAATAAATTAATGCAAGACATAGAAAAGGAGAGAGATCAAAATAGAAATTTATATAAACAACTGAATGAATTACGAGACCGATTTGAAAATGAAAAGTTGGAAGCACTACAATCACTGCAAGTAGCCAGACAAGAAAGTCAAGAGTTATTAGATAAAGTTAAAGATTATGATCAGGTTATCCATAAAAAAGCTGATGTAACGAAATCTTTGGAACAACAGTTACAAGATAACAAAGAACTACAAGATTTAGTAATGGCTACGATGGAGGAAAACAGTAAATTGAAAGAGGATTTAGATAGTCGAGAAAGCAATAACTCTGTTCTCCTACAAGAGATTCAAAGATTACGTGATGTTAATGAATATGCTGTTGTGAGCATCAATAGTTTAGAAGATCAAAATATGCAATATAAAACGTCTTTGGATTTAACTCGAAAAGAAAGTAGCGAGCTAAAAGATAAAATAAGGGATTATGAAAATTTAACACTTCAACTGCAACAATTACAAGATTCACACGATAAACTTTATGAAGAAAAAAGGCGCCTCGAAAATGAATTCTTTGAAAAGTCTTTTGAACTTGAAAACAGAATTCAATCAATTCAATTGAGTAAAAGAGAAAGCGAGGAAATTATTGACAAATTGCAGCAATCTGAAGGCTCAAAGGATAGCGAACTATCTAGAATTCGTGAAGCTCATCAGAAGCTGTATAGTGAAAAAAATGCAATCCTAAAAGCTCTAATGGAGAAAAAAAGAGATATGGACAAATTGCTGCAAACTTTGAGTGATTTGGAACTAGAAAATGAAAAATTAGTACAGAAATGTAGTCAAGCTGATGATTTAGAACAAGAATTAGAATGTTTGAAGAAAACTTATGCTGAATTATTAAATGAAAGAAATAAACTAGATGCAAACAAAACGGAGGAATTAAACCATTTGTACAATAAGTTAGAGAAGAAAATTGAGGAAAATAGACAACTAATGGAACATAATAAATCTTTAGAGGCGAAACAATCCTCAGCTGCAAATGCTATACAATCCTTACAAGGCGAAAAAATTATGACTCAAAGTAGACTAAACTTAATAAAAAAAGAAAGTGCCGAATTAGTAGATAAAATTAAACACTATGAAAATATAGAAACAGAATACGAAAATTTGAAAAAAGCACTCGGTCAAATGAGTCGCGAGAAACAGAATTTGCAAACTGAACTGAACAGACAATTGGCTGACCTAAGGAGAATGGAGAAAGAGAACTCGGAGTTGCATAGTCACAGTCAAAACTTAATAAGTCACAGCGAGGACTTAGAGTACGCTTTAATAGGTGCAAGGAAAGAGGTGATTCAACAAACATTATATTTACATATCTTCGCAACTTTTATGAGGGATTTTATTCACGTGTTTTTTTTTCAGCTTATTAAAAAGTCCAGCACTACGTCTGAACCATTCAAAGACATAATGGACGAAATCGAAGTGATGCGGCAAGAAAAACTACAAAACCAGAAGAAAATTAGGGACCTACACGATCAACTAGACGAATTCGTATGTACTATATGATCTTACTCAACATTGTATGTATGATCTTACTGTGTATCATAATCATAACAATATATATACAGGGTTATTGGTAAAACATTAATAACCTCTTAAGAGGTCATTGTACTCATCACTATGAATAACTTTTACTATTGGACCAAACCTGAAATCGCGAAAAAAAAAATCAGCTGTTCCCTACATTTTGACGAGTTGTACGAACATAAATGTAGGGAACAGCTGATTTTTTTTTGGCGATTTCAGGTGTGGTCCCATAGTAAAAGTTGTTCATAATGATGAGCACAATGACCTCTTAAGAGGTTGTTAATGTTTTACAGTTGAGCTGCACGATTTTTGACAAATGCGTGCACTGATTGAACAGGTCCGCTCAATCTGTGTGGTTCTTTCCTCAAAAGACCATTTCAGACACCAATCTACATGGTCTTCGCGCGATCTGACCAAGATTTTGTCTGGACTTTACAAGAAACTGTGACCTCTGAGTTTGTTTCGGCCTTTCTTCTCAGAGTAGTCAGATAGGAAACGCCGACCTCATCTAGTTTAAAAAATATGATTGACGTGTAAAAGTGTTTGTAAAAACCTACTTACAGAAATAAATCATTTATCATTTACCAGTAACCCTGTATAATTATAAATCCATATAACGGGCTGTGCTTACGATCATTAATCTCATAATAATTAAATATTAAATTATTATGGTGTATTTCAAGATACCTAACCTTGTCGAGCCTTACTATAATTATTCATAGGCCGCGTTTATGTTGTCATGGTCGACTAAAAAGTGACATACAGGGTTATTGGTAAAACCTTAACAACCTCTTAAGAGATCATTGTACATACTACAAGCTGTAAGTTGCAGCTGTTACGACGCGCGACGGACCCACCACTGCTCAGCGATAAACGGGTGTTTTTAGAAGTTTTGTTTTTAAATTGGCGACACTGTTTCTAGTGATTGTCAATTTGACAGTTGGCGGTATATTTGTGGCCAGTACGTTTTGCCATTTCACAATGAAGACTTACTTCAGAACAACGCTTGCAAATTGTGCTTTATTTTGAAAACCATGGTTCAGTTCGCCAAACTTACCGTGCCCTACGTCCATTTTACGGTCGACATAATCGTCTATCCGAGCAAGTTATTCAGAAAACAATGCACGGTGGTCACGTAGAAGGTCACAGGCCTCCGATGGCAATGATTGAGCTAAGCCTTGATATCTGGTTCAGTTACCCACTAGTTGTCATACTACCTGATGCTATAAAAGGTTTTGCAATCTATTGTTCGCAACATTCCTTTTTCGGCATCGGAAGTGAACACATCTAATTAGTCATCAACCGTGTTTATCACCAAGCGCTAATTAGCCTAAGACGCGACGCGTGTTTTTAAATTCCAACTTGTGTGTGACCTGTTATTTTGCAATGGACATTCAACTTACAGGTATGTATTATTAATTTACTTTACTATTTTGTATTTTCAATCCACCATTTTTTTTAAATAGAGTGCTACGCCATAGCATTTCTTACGTATTTATATCTATATTTTTTTTCTATGTTGAAGCTTTTACTTATGTTTGTGTCTACTTGTGCCATTGAATTAGGTATAAAAAGGTCGCTTGAAATCTATACTACTAGACTTTAAAAAATGTATTTGCGCATGCTGCAGCTGTAAGGTGCAGCCAGGGTCTACGCCGAGCGCTTGGGCGCGTAGCACTTGCTACGAAATATGTATTGTTTTTGTTGTTTTGTTTTAGGTACTAGTATTGAGTGTTCTTTCAAAAGAATGCTTGTACTAGATACTTGACTGTCTATTAAGGACAGTAAATCCGAACTGGAACGGTGGATTCGAGTTTTTCAAGCCCTGATACAGTTGCTGCCTGATGTTGAGAATTTGATTGCTGATGACTTAGAAAAAAGAGTTACTAATCTTTGTACAAGATTTGTAGTTATCTGGAAGCAAGTCTCTCGCAAGCATTCTCGCATGGTCTCTAAGTACGGAGACCGGCTGAACGAAATTGAAGTTTGCGTTCTGCCAACGATGGAAACACTACCAGAAGGTCTTTTTTCTAATTCAGCTATTTCAGCGGAAATTACTGGATTAGACAGACCTTATTGACAGATGTCATAATCTGCTGCAGTGTCTTTCGTCGGGATACAAAATTAATAACGCGGTTCTTAAAGAGTATGCACTAGACATAGCACGTTAGCTTGTTCCTACCTATCCATGGTATAACCTGCCCTCGTCTGTACATAAGGTCCTCATTCATGGTTCGGAAGTAACTGACCATGCATTATTGTCAATAGGTGAGCTTTAGGAAGAGGCCGCCGAATCTTGCAATAAGTTAGTTAAACAGTTAAGCCGTGACAACACGAGGAAAATGTCCCGGGTTGTCACAAACACCGACTTGACACATAGACTTCTTCTTAATTCGGATCCTTATATTTCTGGTTTAAGAAGGTTACCACGGAAGAAGAAGTCTATTCTATCTAAAGAGGTGTTGAATTTGTTGTCGGTATAGAATAAAATGTATGTAGATATACAACGTGGCGCTAGAATGGTGACATTAATTTAACACACATATACGTTTTCACATTTTCATTTCATGAAGCAATTATATTTCCATTAAACTATATTGTTTACGGATTTATTTAAAACTAGCTGCGCCCCGCGGTTTCACCCGCGTAAATTTCGATCCCGTGGGAATATCGGGATAAAGAGTAGCCTATATGTTAATCCAGGTTGTCAGCTACCTCCATACCAAATTTTATCCAAATTGGTCCAGCCGTTTGAGCGTGAAGAAGTAACAAACATATAAACACACACACACACTCACACACACACTCACACACACACTCACAAACTTTCGCCTTTATAATATTAGTGTGATTTTAGAAAATAGCATCTTGGAGCAACCTGTACGTCGCGCAGCGGTCATTTGCCGGGGTCACGGATCATAACATCACATCAATGAAATTAAAACGAATAAGCAATACTATTAGGATGAAACAAATACAAAGAGGAGGCGAATTGAAGGAAAGAGATAATCAAAGTGATGGCGGCGCGCGGCGCAGGCGACCCGCGCCCCCGCACTGCACTCGAATTCTTTTTTTTGCTTTTCAAGTGCTAGCCGAACCTGTGTCCTTGACACACTTCGTCATTGTGTAATTAGGATAGTAACTTGATTATGGTACTGCGATAAAGACGCTTTGCTTTGTTTTCTAATCTAGTAGGTACGTTTACATCTCTTGTGATACGGACGCGAGATGGTTTTATTTCTGTTATATGCTTGTGTAAACTTGTGATCGTGATGGCAAATACACATCCGAACTACACAGCAGCTGAATATGCGGACATGATCCTAATTTATGGAGAATATCATCAAAGTGCCGCCCTTGCGATAAGGACATATCGCGAGAAATATGGCGATTCAAAACAATGCCCTACTAATCCTCGCACTATTGTAGGACCTCTTCAGCGCATCCACGAAAACCGGCCAGTGGGTCCTAGGTCTCAACGCCCAGATCGACCGCATACACGACAAAATGTGCTACAATATTTCGAAGACTAACCCAAAACTATATAGCCTCCGCCAGAGCGCTAGGAGACAAATAAAAGCAGTGATTAGTGATGAGTGATGTGATGATAGTTATAACTAATAGTAACAAGAAAGCGCCGCGCCACCGCCGCCGCTCGGTTTCTTTGATGAATGCGGCACAAAGAATCGGACCGATCACAAGTACGATCGCGCGAAGCGTAGGTAAGTAATTTCATGAATGAATTTTTGCAAGGGTGATCCCAATTCTAGTTACTATTATTTTTCAATTTACAATTTTTTTTAACCTATCTAAATATATATGATTAATGAGCACTAGCCCTACCCGTGTGTTAAATTAATGTCGCCATTGTAGCGGCACGTTATATAATAAACACTAGATTTATATTATTTTAGATACACCCCCTATTATGTAACTACTAGCTGCGCCCCGCGGTTTCACCCGCGTAAATGTCGATCCCGTGGGAATATCGGGATAAAGAGTAGCCTACATGTTAATCCAGGGTGCCAGCTACCTCCATACCAAATTTTATCCAAATTGGTCTAGCTGTTTGAGCGTGAAGAAGTAACAAACATATAAACACACACTCACAAGCTTTCGCCTTTATGATATTAGTGTGATTAACATGTAAATAATATATGTTTGTCCATTTCTGTTTGTAGTTAGATAATAATTAGGTAGTTACTTTATTTTTATTTTACTATCAAAATGTAAATATTTAAGTTTATTAGTTATTAAGTTGCAATTCTTTTCTTGTATTTTAGTATGTATTTCGTCAAATAACTGCATTATTTTTTTGAATAAAAAAGTTTTTTTACATTAATTCGCTTATTTTCATTTTATTAAAACGTAAAGTATTACAAAAAAGCATAATAATAATAATTAGTATTGATAACGACAGTCATTACCTTCGCGAAACCCTATGACCGCCTCTCTTAGGGCGCGAAACCACTGTGCAATGAATCGTTTTCGTACCACGCACACTCTAGTTGATAATACGCATCCACAAAGACGCCGTACAGTGCGCACAGAAGAAGTTACGTATTGCTGCTGTGGAGCGTAGTGTTGAAGAGGACCCGAATGAGTCGATTCACCATCGTGCACAGCAATTAGAGCTGTGCCCACTTTGTGGAAGATTTTGAGGAAAGATCTTGGACTGCGAGCTTACAAGATCCAACTTGTGCAAGAGCTGAAACCGCGTGACCATTATGCGCGCCGTACTTTCGGTGAATGGGCCGAAAACAATATTCAGTTTGACTCACTTTTTCAATGCAAAATTTGGCTGAATATTGCGTCCACGATCGTGCACCTATGGATTACTTTCTTTGAGGGTTTGTGAAGTCACACGTCTACGCAGACAAACCACAGACGTTGTACCACTTGGAAGCCAACATTTGCCGCGTTATTGCCGATATTCGGCCCCAGTTGCTCGAAAAAGTGGTCGATAATTAGACTTCCCGAGCCTTCATTCGAGCCGATTTTTTTTTCAGAAATCCCCACTAGTTACCTAAATAAACTCAACCTGGTGGGGATTTTTGGAAAAATAAGTAACAATCCCCTCCAAGTGTTGTTGTTTTTAATAAGCTATTTTAAAACACTATTTTAATGTTATTGTTAAAATTAACTTTGACGGAAACTATAACAGAGCTCTTGAAGCAACCCACTTAAAATTTTGTTCATGAAACAACATTTATATTCGAATACAACTTAAAAAGCTCTAAACCTCAAATTTTTTGTGACATAAATTTTTGTTAGTTTGGTAACTATCCATAGGCACAAAATGTCACTTGGTACCAATAATGCAAAATCAGAAAAAAAAGAGTACGTATCTATCTACCCTATGTCCTCAGCAGTACAATGTTAACTTCTTTTCCTTTCAACTACGTTACGTAGTAATGTTATCATTAATCACTACAAAACCGATCACAAAGGACGTATTTTTTGCTTAGAACCAAAACAGTGCAGAAATGTTGTATGAAATCTCAAGGTTGCACAGTTTTTCATTAACCGCTTGTGTGCCGTAATTACAGACACAATTAAAAAGCCGTTGTGTCTCGCGTAGATCTACGTTCCGGCAGACTAAGGGTTAATGCACTGTTTTTTATTTTTTATTTAGATATTAATTTACTTACCACAGAGGTTTAATGTCTCCCATTAAGTTTAATATAACAAAACTAGCTGACCCGGCGAACTTCATACCGCCCCGCCAGCCGCTCTGCCCCGCTTTTTAAATCTCTGATATTATCTTCTAAGATATTCATTTTAATGATAATATGCTGTAAAAGGCAATTTCGATGTCCATGAAATACACAACGTATTTATTAATGTATTTAATTGGATAAGGAATGATACTGTATTGTTTAAAATAGCTTGGTAAATAACCCATGTAGAGGATGTTGTCACCGTTTCCGGCACAAAGAAGTCTTGTTGTGGTGACGAAGGATTTATTTACACAACGCACAGAATATATATAGGACGAATCCACGTAACCTTTTCCCAGAAGGGACGAAGGGGGATAAGGTGACCTCTAAATTAAAAAAAAAACAGTTTCGCAGTCGGGTTTTTTTATTTTTTAAATTGCTTTTTTTATTTTCAGCTTTTTAGTTTACAAATGTGAAAGATTTCGCAAACGATTTAGTACTTCGAATTACTTTTAACCATATAAGTTATATATATTTTTGTAATCACCTTTTAAAACCCTGTATTTTTATACCCCACTCAATAGGTTACGAGAAAAAAAAAATTTTTTTTGAAGACATGTCGCCAAAAATCGGCCATTTTTTTTTTCAATTTTGATATACACAGTGTCACTCTCACAATTAAGACGAATCTAACGGCACCTCTCAAGCTGAAATCGATCAAGCCATTTAGGCTACAGAGCGTGCCAAAGAAATAATACATACATACACTCGAAAAACATAACCCTCCTTCTGACGCAGTCGGGTAAAAATGACAATAAGTCGTAAGGTTTAGGCTAACTTGGTAGCGGTGTCCCATGCAATTAAATCAAATAAATTAAGCCTGGGTTGCATCATCTTACTTTAACTTTAACAAACGTCAAAAGTCTGTCAAACTGCATACAAAAATCACCAGTTATGGTTAAAGTTACGGTTAAAGTCAGATGATGCAACTCAGCCTTAATCTTTGAATTTCTCGACTTTTCTCTACTATAATATGCATATATTATACACCAGTTGACCCGGCAAACGTTGTTTTGCCATATAAATTATTTCTAGCTGCCCGGCGCTACTTTGTTCGCTTGGTGTCCTACCCCTTACCCTACCCTACCCCTACCCTACTCCTACCCTACTCCTACATTACTCCTACCCTACTAATACCCTACTCCAACACTACTCCTACCCTACTCCTACCCTACTTCTACTCTACTCCTAACCTACTCCTACCCTACTCCTAACTTACTCCTACATTACCCCTACCCTACTCATATAAGAAAAAAAAACCTGATACGAAGTATCCTATGTCCGTCTCCTGGTGGTAAGCTACCTCCCCACCAATTTTCAGCCAAATCGGTTCAGCCGTTCTTGAGTTATAAATAGTGTAACTAACACGACTTTCTTTTATATATATATATAAACCAGGAAGGTTTATATCACCCTATCTATTAAAAAAAACCGCATCAAAATCCGTTGCGAAGTTTTAAAGATCTAAACATACATAGAGACAGACAGCGGGAAGCGACTTTGTTTTTATAGTACGTAGTGATGCATGCATTACATCAAAAAGATACTGGCTGAAAATAAAAATCGGCGGAATAAAACCGACTCGGTGAAAAAAAAACAAATGGCGCACATTTGGTACCATGGTAAAACTTTGATACTTCATATTTAGCAAGAAAAGATTAAAAAAATGGAAAAAGCGATAGCAATATGAATGAAACTCCAGAAAGTATAAAAACAGCTGCAAATGAAATTGTCAATAACCTTTTGCCGCAAAACTCGCGGGATAAATATTTAAAAGCTTAGGAAAACTTTGTTTTCCTTAACTTGAATTTTTATTTTGAGTAGGAAGCATATTTTTACACGGTAGGTAGATTGACAGTTGAAAGAAAAATTGATTACGCACCTTGCTAAAGTGAGTAGTAGTAGTATATATTAATGCACTCGTGTTAATTTAAAAGTACCCTCGCATGCGCTCGGGCACCAACATAACTCTCTTTGCGCTCGATGCAACAATCTACTATTATATGTGCTCACTTGGGACCATAATTGTAAATCAGAAAAAAAGAGTAATTCAGAAAAATACTGGATTCCTTCTTACTATGTTTAGGTAGCCATCTCTTCTCCCAATCAATAGCAAATAGGGACTGGATAATAACTCTAAAAAACTCTTTATTTCGCGAAAAAGTGAAGAGTGGGTATAACTTGGAACAAGCACATAACTTGGGAGCCAGAATGTACTCTTCTCTCTCTATCTTTGTAATAAATAATATAATTTTTAAAAATATTTAATTTTTAGGAGAATATAATATCTGGGCTAGGTGATGACGTTTTGGCTCGGGATGGTAAAATTGCAAATTTACAAAATCATATAAATGAACTGGAAGAAGAAGTATCCAGGCTTCACAGCAGCTTGGATGAAGTTATTAGCGCTGGTGAACAAATGAAGGAATTTAGCTTAGAGAAGATCGATACCTTACATAATATTGAAGCACATCGTGAGTGTTACTACACATTATTTCCTTTAACTTTAAACCTTTTAATTTCCTGTTGCAATGATGTTCAATATGATTAAATTACATTTTTTTGTTTAGACTCAAGAACAACACATAACATGAAGATGGAATTAGCAAAACTTCAAAATGAAAACATCATTCTATCCGAACAGTTATCAGTAACAAAAATAAAATCTGACGAATCGTCACGAAATAAGTATCAATACGCATCTCAAATGAAACACTTACAAAATGAAAGAGAGCTAATTGTGACTGATATAAAGCAACTCGAGTTGGAAAGTGTCGGCGATACTTCCTTAACACCAAATAACTGCACTGTTGAAGATATCTTAGAGTCACTAGATAGGATCAGAGAATCCTTCAAAGCTAGAACTTCTAAGAGCTCCTCTTTGGAGCGCACATTATTAAAAGTTCAAACATCTTCACAGTTACTTCTAAGCAAAGCGGATGAAGCAAAGAAACTTGTCGAAAGGGAGAAACAAAAAATTATCAGCGAGAAAGAGGATGCAATCAAAGATAAACAAAATATGGAAAAAGAACTATTTGATCTCAAAGCCAAACTTGAAAAGCAAATCGCTAATGACAAAGGTGTAATTGAAGATTTAGAGGCAACAATATTGAATCAAACACTAATTATCGATAGAATAAATAAATCCACTCAAGACTACATTTCTAAATTAAAAGAAGAATTGCAAACTCTTAAAGATCTTTATGAAAACTCTGTTGAGAAGATAGGCGAATTGCAAGAAAAGTTGAAAATTATGACTGAAGATAAAAGCAATCAATCAGTAATGATGGAAGAGATTAAAGCAGACTTAGGGAAGAAATCCAAAGAAGTGTCGGAATTGCAACAGCAATTAGAAGTTTTAAAGAAACCACGTAACGTGGAAGCTCAGGCTAAAATAATAGATATTCATCAAAATATGGGAAGTCAAACGGACAAGGAAAAGTTATCAGTTGAAATAGACAATATGCAAACCACAAAATCAAGTGCAACGATGACAGAAGAGAAAATTGTTGATAACATAAACATGGTGGAAGTAAATAAACCACCACTTGACGGAAAGTATACTCAACCCGAAAGGAAGGCGAAAAACTCACTCTTAGACAATGAACAGATATTATCGGCGGCTGTCGGACAACAGTTTGATTTCGTCCGAAGCAGTTATGTGGATTACAAAATGAAATTATTAAGCACAGGAAAATTAGAACAACATTCTATTAATAGCTTAACTGACAAAGAAAAAAATGAAAATCTAGCGACCACGAGTAATCCAGAGAGAAGATCCGCTATTACAAAGGGCAATAATTTAATCGATATTTATAATAGACAATCACAAGATTTAAAAGGAAATGATGAGTCAGAAAATATAACTACCGGTAAGATTGCATCCCAAAGTCAAGAAAAATCTACTTTTGAAACAGATAGTAACATAATCAGTAAATACAGAGACAGTAAAACTTACGAAGGATCTTCATCAGGTAAATCAACTGACAAAGATTTGTTTGTTATATACAAAGACAGCGATAGCAGTTCTACCAATAATAAAGAACTATCAAAAGGTACATGGTCAGACAAAGGTCATCCAGAAATAGTGGTCGAGGCCGTTACTGTTCATCCAACAAAAAAAGGAATAGTCGCCAACATAATTCGTCCTCAGAGTAACATTAAAGAAAAAACGTTCATTTTTCAAGAAAATGAACAAACCTCTAAAGAAGCTCGCGTAAAGCATGAACTGAAAATAAATTTACCAAGGATTATAACAGAAAGTGCTTCTGTTGACACTACCTCGGACGTTGACAAGAAATCATTTGATTCATATTCTCTCGCACTTTACTCATCCCGAAATCAATTTTCTGACTCGGACACTAAATTTTATGAAGGCTTCGATGACAAAAATATAATGGTCTCGTTACCAACGATAACTGACGAAGACAAACAGTATTTGGGATCTTACAGTACTTTAAGAGTGGGTTCAGATGAAGATGCTGCCAGACCTAGAATAATGAAGACGGATGAAGACGCTTTTGAAATGGAAAGCGACACATCAAAGCAAAAGCATTCTCAAATTCCTAGGAAAAAGGCCACAACTTTTGGCAACGAATCTCATCATAAACTTTCGAGAGTAGGAGCCGATGTTCTTCTGCTGAAGGCAGAACAAGACCAAAAAGTTCCACAAATTGGTATGAGACAAAACTTTGGATTAGAATACATTATGGATAACATTCAAGGCGAAGTCGAACCTGATGTGGGAAAATATTATACTGCTAAAGAGTTGCGCAAGACCAGGAGTGATGAGATATTTAATCTAATAAAAATAAGAGAAAGATCTGAATCTAGCCCATCAAAGATAAGTGAATATAAGACGGCATCCGCTGAATACAAGACTATTTCAAGTAACAGTAAATCTAGTGACAAAAGTCCCGAAAAATCTTATACTGAACGTAGCATTATGGCCAAATTAGATGTTAATAATGATTATGAAATACAGATAAACACACTAACAAGGGCACTAGAAAACATTGAAAAAGATTATAAGAAGAAAATTGAAGCTATTAAAATGCAGTATGACAGCAACATAAAAAGCATAATAAATGAACATAACCAGGGCGTAAAAAGCATACAAAGCCTACACGAAGAAACACTGCAAGATCTTATTAAGATTCATGAAAGCGAAGTAGAAAACTTAAGAACGATGAGTATGGAAGCAATGAGAAGGGCAGATAAATTAGAGAAAGAAAACCGAGCTATGAAATCAAAAGCTCGTGATTCGAGGACTATATATTTAGATGAGGTAAGTATTAAGATACAGATAATTAATAAAATAACGGGTGTAAAAAGGCGCTTAACGAAGCAGAGGGTCTGTACTATACTTGGGAACCTTCTGGTTACGGAGATATTGAACGTAAAAGTTCCAACTTTTTTTTAAACGAAAACATATTTTAAATGTTATTAATTATTATACTTAACTTTAAATACCCCACAACTCCTGTACCGTTGCATGCACAATGTTTTGCGTGTGTTACATTACGCGCTGCCGTAAACGGAAATTTTTCACATCAAAAATAAAAGTAGTTCCCCAGACATATTTGTTCATGGTTCCGTTTGATGTACAGAATGCGTAGATAACGGCTATGTGATGGGCCTTTTTACACCCTGTATTTAATTACATTTGTCAGTGGCGCCGACTCTGTGTTCACAAACTAAACTAAATTTTAGTTCAGGCATCTTTTTCTTTTTATTTCATTAAGAAAAGGACAGAAGATAAATATAAGTTTAGTCCTTCATAATGAACTAGGAAGAAAAAGATGCATGAACTTAAATTTAGTTTAGTTTGCGAACAACAGAATCGGCGCCATTAGGGGCTCTTTGCAGGGATCATTCTGATTTGTAAAGTCCATGAAAACGAGAACAATATAATTAGTAATAAAATAACACGTAACACGCCTGCAATCTCCGAAGGGTTAGTAGAAGTGTAGCTTAGTACATCCACATTTCGCAAGTTATGTTTAAGGCAAAAGCGCCAGGGTAGCCCGCGAAATTCATTTCTTTACGTTTTTTGCAATTGCGGGTCAGTATTAAGTTGTACTTTGATTAAAATATGATTCGCGACCGTAAAAAAATATGAATTTACAGAATTATAATCATTAAAGTTATCAACACAACTCTCTAAGACCAGGTAATCCTACTGAATTTCATGAAATCTTGACATTTTAGGATTACACTAACTTAACAAGTTGTATTACTGAGTCTAATGATTATAATTCTGTAAATACATAATTCTTACGGTCGCGAATCATATTTTAATCAACGTATAACTTAATACTGACCAGCAAATTGGAAAAAACGTAAGAAAATTTGAATTTCTCGGGCTACCTTAGCGCTTCCCCCTTAAGTCCCATGTAATAGAGGGGGTACGAGCCTATTGCGATCAACCGGACACAAATCCAAACTCCGGGCTGTTACTGAGAAATTCCTGATGGGAGAAACCCAATAACACTTTGCCTGACCTGGGAATCGAACCCAGGACCTCATGCTCAGCAGTACCTACTGCTTGCGACCTATCTAATTATAATATATATATATATATGTATATACAGGGTTATTGGTAAAACATTAACAACCTCTTAAGAGGTCATTGTACTCATCATTATAAACAACTTTTACTATGGGACCAAACCTGAAATCGCGAAAAAAAAATCAGCTGTTCCCTACATTTTGACGAGTTATTCGAACATAAATGTAGGGAACAGAAGATTTTTTTTTTCGCGATTTCAGATTTGGTCCCATAGTAAAAGTTGTTCATAATGATGAGTACAATGACCTCTTAAAAGGTTGTTAATGTTTTACCAATAACCCTGTATAAAATTCAGTCCTGACTGACTGATATATCAACGCACAGTCTAAACCGCCTGGTCCTAGAGATACGAAATTCGGAGGGTGTGTTCTTTGTGAAGAGTAGGTATCCACTAATATAGGGTTTTTCGAATTTCCACCCTAACGTGTTTGTTTGTCGTTTCCACCGAATAGATCGACAAAGAAAATTTCATTCGCGTAGTTAGTTAGGTTTAAAAACATTAGAGATGATCGAGCGTATACAATACAACATTATTTTTAGTATATGCGAAACCCGAAACACGTGTCTAGTATTTTTATGTAAAGAATCTATGTACAAAATTCCAAAACTGTATCATGAAAAATCACAAAGTTATAAGCTTGTTAAGTTACCTGTTTGTCCGTACAAAAACATGCTCACCTGCGCCGCTCGCGCCGCGCCGTCTTGCGCTCTTTGATAATAGTACCTAGGTACCTAACTGTTCGGTGCGGAGATTGGATAACCTACTTAGTGTCGCTCGATGTCCAACTTTTAAACTTTTTTAAATATTTTTGGGACAAAATATAACATGGGGTAAAAATTATTGGAATCGATTCAGTTACTTATTCTGAACAAACTATATTCAGGTTTCGCATATAATAAAATAACGTTGTATACTAAACAGGATTTCATGAAGAATGCTTGATTTTTTTTTTTGTTGAACATGAACAAGCTTTGATCTACCTACTACCAATCTTTACGGTTGGTAAGATAAAGCACGAACTGCCCAGCTGCTTTTTATGAAATTAAAAACGTAATTAAAAAGTTTATTTTAAGTTATATAATTTAAAGAACTCTTCAATTTATGTTTTTATTTTTAATTCTTGTATAGGAACCAATAAAAATGACATCCCCGGAAATAAAGAAGCGAAGGAAGTGTCGAGGTGATACTAGGATGTTGACAACGACTACAGTGGAGGCGATTAATGTGAAGCCAAAGACACGCTTGACCGGTCCCTGTACCTGCTCCCTTGACGTAAACATATCGGACACTATACGCAACATATTCGAACAAGTTGATGTCGAACAGCGAAAAATGGCTGAACACACATATTTAAAATACATCGTAAATAAGATACTGAATACTGTGGAAGTAAGAGCAACTTTTATATTTTTCAGTTTTTTTTAAGTCCTAGGCTAGGTACTTACAGATCTTCCAGTAAGAGTATGCGCTTCGGCAATCATCGTTTTTCTTCGGAAATACGAACACGTGATGATGAAATTTAGATTAAAGTAACAGCCTTTAATCTAAATTTCATCATCACACACACATTTCACATCACCTTGGAACTTCTTGCCTATTTTGTATTAATTACCATGATTAGAAAATTTTGATTAACAACTCTTTCCAATTCCAAAAAACTTTTTCTTTTGAGTGATAAATGAGGCGGTCCGACAGGTGGTACCGTAGGTAACCGTCCAGAGAAAACTTTATTCAAATACCCAATGATAAGTGCCTTGGAAAGCGCAGCAGTAGAAAACTTAGAAGCTTTGCCTCTGTGGGGGTTTACTTTGTGGCGCGACCCTCATATTAATCCGGAAACCCGAAGCGCATACCTTTTGTGGTTTAACTGTAGATCCTTTTTTGACATAACTTAAGTACCTACGTCCAAGTAAAGTTAAGCGATAGATAAGTGACCATCGCTAGCGGGCTTGAATCGTAGATAATTGATGTAATGAAACGATAGACGTGCATGAAAACTAAATCCATTGAACAAATTTATGTTAATGGATTGATTTAATAATTTTAGGTCAATAATTTATGAAAAGGAGAAATCATTGAGTTATTAATTTTAGTCTGTCCCGTCTAAAATACGAGACTGTGTACTTATAGGGACCTGGAAAGCATGACGCTCTTCAGGCTTTGGACACGCAAGAGCTGTCATTTCTCCATCTAAAAGTATGTCGCACTTGGAAAACGAAACTAACCAAAGAGGAAGCACTCCAAAGGAGGATAGACTCTTTGGAAATCGAACTCATGAACAAGCAACGGAACGCACAACAACACAGTAAGTAAATCAGTTGGTTATTTAGATTCATTTTCCTCCCTTTGTTTACAGGAATAGCGCTTATCCATTTTATTGTTCGTACTAAATTAGTATTTTGTGATACTACTCTAAATACATTGTTATAAAATAACAATGTATTAGCTTTGGTTTTCCTGTTATCAGGTTTTTCTGTATATAATGCCTACTGATACTACAGTTACCTAATTAAGTGCACATGATGTAGCCTGCCCCAACGTAACGGTAAAGTAAAGCTATCATAGCTTAAAATGTTACAAAACAACGAACAATAATTTTACTTCTTGCCCTGAAACAGACATTAGATACGCGTTGGCGTACCCAATGGCGTACGAGTGTCTTTTTCAGGGCAGAAGTCCTCAAACGGCGCAATTAAAACAATCCTTTTGAGAGCTATATGTTTGAGCTATTTGGGGTTGAAACACTAGGGCCGTGGGGGTACGAGTGCTCATCGAGTATTTCGGGACATCGCCAAGCGGTTGTTCAAATCTTCAAGTGACAGAGAGAGAGAGAGGGAGAAGAGAGAAGAGAAGAGGGCTAGCCTATTTTTAGTTCAAAGAATCAGCATGCCATCCAACGTGGCAACATTGCCAGCCTTTTAGGTACTTTTCCCACTGACAGCGATATGCAGACGATTTTTTTGATGCCCAATGAGCACTTTCCCTTTTTTTCCTTTATATACTTGTACATAATATATATATTAAAGTGTTAGATTCCATATTGTATTTAAGATTTCTTATAAAACTCTATAAAAACCTAAATAAAAAGGTATTTTATAAATTTTTACAGTTGCATGGACTTTTAACCGCCTTGGAGTCGGTTTAATATATTTTTCTATATCCTTATCATTCGCTCTCTTTTCATTTGTATCACTCACAAACTATCCGTATATCTTATTTTTGCTCACTGTCTCCCTCCGTCCATCCATAAACGTTTAAATTCACGAGAGACGAATAACAGAACTAACAAGAAAACCTTCTGAAAGATGTCAGAAACTAGACAAATCCAGTACATTTCATTTTACCTTTTGTTTTTAACCACGTTCATAGAGGTTCCGAATCACAGACAACCACCTAACAACAGCTATTAGTATTAAAATGAAGTACCCAAACTTATTTAAACATTATGATTATAATAAACAGTAACGGAACTAGATCGCAAAGTGGTGGCGGAGCGCCAGCGCCTGCAAGAAGTACTAGAGGCGGTTTGTCGCAGAACTCCTGCATCCTCTAGAACCCCTAGTCCTAACCCTGATGATCGTGTTGTATCGCCACCAACACCAAACGCTAATGCTGAGAGAGACGCGTATGTATCAATATTGCTATTACATTATTTTATTATAAATTTTCGTATTACCTTACTTCCGCGGAGGACTTGATAAGGGCGATGGCTGAATTGTAATTTTCTCCTATATTTACATGTGAATTAATAGATTAAGGACTTCACGTGCGAGATAAAATTCTCATAACTGTGAAAAAGCCCCAAGAACCGCATCAGGGGGTCACACATGCCATGCGCCCCGGTCTGAAATAAAATTGTAAAAATTCGCTTTTTCCTAAAAAAGTCCATCATAATATAATTATGTAGAATCATTTTCTTAGTCATTGTAGATTATGATGTTGTAAATGTATAATTTTTAGGAGGGGCCCCTTTAGCCTTCGAAGCCTTCGAAGCCTGCCGGGTCAGCGGGATTGTCCGAAAGGGTTACCGCTGGCCCGGAACATAAAGGGCTAAGGAAGGAATACGGGTGGGTTTTAGTCAGTAAGAGTCTGACACTCCCTTCCGTTCCACCCAGAGCGGGAGGAGTCATTTGATGATTTCCCATCAGAAAAAAAAAATGTATTATTTGTAAACATTGGATTTTTTCCAGTTGCGGATGCATCGCTATAAATATGGGAGAAAATAGCCGGCCATCTGCGGGGGACCTCGCTCCCAAACTATCCAGCGTCGGACTTCGAGCAACGGTGCGTCGCCCACGACCCGAAAGCAACAGAGTTAGTAATAGGATAATAATAATAATTACGTATTTAGTCCGCTGTTAATTTAATAATTCCTCATTCTGTCTCGTTCTGGTACAACTGGTAAATTGATGAACATAGTCATAGTCCTACCCTTTTGCTAGGTGCAAAAGGGTAGGACTATGACTATACTAGTGCAATTGCCAATTTAGTTTTCCACATATTTGGGAAATCAAACGTTCATGCTTCAATTGTATTATTATTATTCTGATAAGGGCAGGCGAATAATAATTGCAATGCTTGTAAAAGGCTGCTAAGTCATAAGTACTAACAAAACATAACACCAACATTGTACACTTAGTTCGCAATAAAAGTTTTGACTTTGACTTTGACTTATCTCAGGCGACCACCGCTGGAAGACTAGACTTTGAAGAGCGTCGCGAGAGGAGACCGACGTACAACGAAGAAACCCCGACTCGGCTGCGCCGCTCGCACGACCGGCACCCGCCTCGCTACACGAACAAAAAGTAAAATTCACGCACTAACGGAATTTGGCATTCTGCATGTAACATTCTATCTCTTCGACAGTACAGAATGTCGAATTCTAAACAAACTCAAAGACCAATCATAAGGCCGGAGTTACTTCTTCTCTTTTGGAAAGATCCGTCGCGATTTTTTGAAAGGGCACTGGAAACATTTTTGAAACGAAGATGATAACAATCTTCATCCAAAAGGTTCTATTGAACAATATTTGTAATTTTCGTACACGGCGTCGGTGTGCTGCTGTGAACATTTTGTAACAAAATTTGTAAAAGATTTTTAACTTATTTTTATATTTGTTTATTTATATAATTTATTACATATTTATTTCAAATTACGCGGGGGATATTGTACAAATTTTAAGTACTTACCTAATAAAACTTAAAATTAAACGTGATTTTTATTTTTAATAAACGGGCTGACTATTCCGGAAAAAAATGTTACCTGTGAAAAAGATCCTAGTGATGATTTCTCACCGGGCTTATCTTTATCCTTGTAAGAGCGCATTCCACCAAACTTTTATACATAGAATAAGTCGTATCCTGAGAATAAATTTTCAATTTTTGACAGGTTTTCCATACTAAAACTGTCAGACGTAAATTTTATTCCACGAATGAAATATTATCTTTGGTAAAATCAGCCCTTAGTAATACAACACTGGTTGCCATATTTTTCTGGGCTGTAACTGAATTTATTGACAGTCATTTAGGAGGTTTAAGTAGCGAAAATATTAACTATAGGACCAACTCTGAAATATCGAAATGAATATCTGCTGATTCATACAAAACTGTAACACTACTGATGATTTTTTCGGTTTTTGATTTGGGGGCCTATACGCAAAAGTTGTTCACATTCATAATAAAATTTTGTACTTTCACTGTATTATACAAGTACGCTGGACTTCATACTATCGATGACAAAATAAAGACATTTGATTTTTGCCATTTTGGCGCTGATAGCAACATGAGGGTCCGTGAAACTAATATTAGAGATGGGACATATCCTTTGATAAAAAAATACTTTTATGAACTTTATCGATCGTTATAACCACTGAGAGTAATTTATTACTTAAGAGAAAAAAATTGAATCACTCCCAGAGTTATTTTTATGCTTCATTTTTAAGTTTTCAGTAATTGCTGCAAAGGTTAACTGAAAAATCAGAAAATTCATTAGGGTGCAGTCAGATCGCAAGCTATAAACTAGTGGAGTCTAGTACCTACTAGTCGAGTCCTAGTAAAGTTATAGCACACGACGCGACGGTCAGATCTGTGAGCTTTAAAAATGAGGATATGCTTAAAATTTAGCCTAAAAACTACTATGGTTGAGCCGTAACTGCTTAGTTGAGTCAGTGGGAAATCTGAAATTAAGTAATTAAAGTAAAAATGCTAAAGTATACATTGTAGATAGCAATTTTTATTTCGATGTTAGGTGTTTACTTTGGAAACAAGTAAACATTACATATTATTATATTTATCTTTTGAAATTAGAAACTACTATTTGCGAATTTGTTTTAGCTAATCAAATTGCAGTTGGCGACTTTAATTTTATATTTGAATGACGTAAATTAAATTTAAAATTACTCGCTGTCTGAAGAATATTATCGACACATTATCGACATGAAACATTCACAACTTTATTTATTTGAATTTTAGTTCCTGAAAACCTCGAGCGCGATCGGCACAAAAAAACTGTCATTTCGTATAGTATATTTAGTTCAGCGTACTTGTTTAATAGAGGTCAGTGTTCCCAATGCATTGGAAGTCACTGAAAATCTTTTGTGTACTTAGGTATAATATTTCTAGATATATCCTACAGGAATACTACTGACAAAAATATTCTTGGTTTGATTTTATCTAACACACAAAACATAAATTCATCCTGATCATTTGCCGTTTTGTATTTTTCCAGAAGACTATTTTGGTCTAACCCTGTTTGTTTTCCTCAAATATTCTTCCATATATAGCATTGACACTATACCCAATACATGTTTCCTTGTTTGAATCATCAATTACATTGATTATTATACACTGGATTCGAAAAGTTAATAGAAGGGTCTTGGTACAATGGATTCTGTGAAACATCATAACCTTGGGCTAATGCTTCTGCCGAGAACTTCTGATATTCTTTTTTGTCATGTATGTCCACTAGAATCTTCCATATGATGACCGTTAATATTCCAATCAACAGAACCAACCCTATCGCCGAGCCCGCCGCAACTGCAAAAAAGAATACAACGATTGTAATGTACAGAAAATAGATTGAAGCAGTAGCTCAGTATATCTTTTTAACAACGGATATTCCTCAGATAGCACACGCAATTAAGACGAAGATTATGAGTTAGGGTGAAGTCAAATGAACGTTATTTTGGTCGCGAAAAATAAGGCGCATTCCTCGTGGTCTAACTTAGTAGTCAAACTGATTTGACCACGAGGAATCACGTATTTTAAGATACTTATAAACTATAAAAATCTCCAAAATGCCAGCTTAAGTTGCGTCGTCGCCGTCATGCGGCACTAACCGGGCTTATAAAACGCTGCATGCAGCGTAAATTATAGCGACTCAAAACGCAAAAAAATACCTCTGACTGATATGAAAAACAAACAATACTTACTCCAGATATTAGCTTTGGGTGGTGTTTCTAACTCCTTTTGAATCGTGATTTTTAAATCATTTTTTTCGTATTGGTATTTAAAGACCATGTAACTGCCGTTGTGACTGTCTAGCTCTTTCATGCACCACTTAGCCATATATAGTTTTGGACCATTAATTTCAGTTTTGTTCACAAAGAAGACATCTATTCCTTTTGTCGTTCCGTTGTTCTCTTGGTCGCAAAATGCTTTGTCATTCTCGTGCATGTAATTACAGTAAGCGTAGTTTTCAAGTTCTTTACAGCGCCTTTCGGCACATTCTTCACAGCTGTCGCAAAATGCTCCAGAGTATGTTTCGTTTTTACCTTTTATTTCGTCGCACTGGCACACGCCACAAACACATTTGCCTTGTCCAGAACAGACCTAAACCCAATCAGAATGGTTAGTTTACGTTTATATTTTTGTTTAGTTTCTTATTCATTTCTAATACCTCTCAATCTACGTAGGGAATTTATACAGTTTGTAGTTTATTTGCAAAGATGAGTTGTACACCTTTCCTCGCACTGTAAAAGCATATTTCCGTTTATACTGTAGAAAAAAGATTTAAGTACCTCCTTAGAATACGGCGCGAAACAGTCCTTGTTATGATCGGGGCAACTGCAGTCTGACCCACTCCAATGTGAGTCACATTGGCATTGCGCTCGTTGGCATCTACCATGCCCAGAGCATAGAATATTTTTCGGTCTCGGACATGAGTTATCATCAAACTCACAAAAGTCACCCGAGAACCCTTTTTGGCATCTCTCGCATTTTCCACATCTGAATAAGAACAAAACATTAATGGCTAGGAAAATATTTTAAAAAAAACATATGGTATATCCATGTCAGTCCAAACAAGATAATTACAGGACCTTCCGTGGATCGTTATGTCGTCGTTATATATTATTAAATCTGTTAACTTACCTGCATTTTCCTCTACCACTGCACAGTTTTGCATCGTCGGCATTCAATTTACATTTCTGAATATCCGTCCGATCAGTGGATGAGCCGTCGCACTGACAGTCGGAGCCATATCTTAATTTTAAAAAAAGGTCTCATCTTTATTTTTGGTAAATAACAAATAATAATAATAAGTTATTAAATAATAATATGGTAGGTATTTTAATTATTTTATAATCTTATAATAATAGCTGTTAATTAAATTAGTATTTTGAAATAGTGTTTTACCTTCCCGGGTCACATTTGCAAATACCACATTGCAAATAACCCGAACCGTGGCATTTACCGGCAGTTGGCACACCTATTTGCTTCTCACAATCGCATTCACAGTCTACATCCAATTCTATGATGAGTTTATCAGCTAGTCCCATAGGATTGACCGTGACGTTATGCGTTAGCTTCCTAACATCATTCGGTGGGCATGATGTAACTTTCAGAGTCCCTGTTATATTGACTATCTGCTTGTGAGGACTTTCACAATTCCTCTTATTTTCAGACTCGCAGTCCTGGTCTATGTTTACCTCTACAAAAGATGGCGCTTGAAATTTCAACTTTACAGTGTTTGCAAGTTCCTAGAAAGAGAGTTAAATTATAAAATACGCAAGACATGCCCAGTCGGTTTACTTTACCTGTATAGGTCTATTATGTTTATTTTTCTCACCTCATAAGCTTCTTTGATAATCTTAATAACACTTTTGCCGCCTTCCAATTTTGCATATTTGGCTCCAACTATCTGGTTGACTAATTCCCGGTATTCCTTTTCAGGGGTTTTCTGAATTTTAATGTAAAAAAGTGTTAGGCATGTGACGATCGAAGATTAGCTGGCTAGTCTTACCTTCATCATCAATTTAAATATTATAGATCTAGTCAACAAAAGAGATAAGTATGCAGGATCGTTGGATATAGTTGAAGTTTATTAAGAAACCGATGGATGTTCTCGAAAAAATTTGATCGAAAACAAAAAGTTCATTTATCAAATTAAATTTTAGGCGACAACATATGGATGTTGTCGACTAAAATTTAAGAAACCGATGGCGGTTTGTTACTAAACTTCAACTATATCCGACGATCCTGCATACTTATCTCTTTTGTTGACTGTACATCAGAGTACTTGCGCACTGTGGCGCACACACTTCTACACTACACACGAAAAGTGGGATAATAATTATTATAATTTATGTAGGGACTTACACCAGTTTCATGATTTTCAGTAATGCCAAATATTATTCTAAAGTTGCCATCTGTTGCCGCTTGATTGATTTGGCTTATAGACGGATAGTCATACGTCAAGGCTTCAGAGTATATGTTATTTTCCAAGTGGCAGCGCATATCGTTTGGTTTGATGGCGCCTACAATTTTTCCGTCTCCTGCACTGTGATACGTTGAATCCGTGCATAGTACGATGATGCGCCTCGAACCACTTCTCCACCCTACTGCATCTTTGCATGTCATGGCTTGCATAAGAGCATCTAATCCAGCTTCCGGATCGTCGAAATTAGATCCGAACGTTATGTTGGCAATCATCGATGTGAATAGTTCCATATCGTCCGTTAACTTAACGTCATTTTTAAAAGCATGACTTTTGTGCCTAGAATGGAAAAAAGTAGTTTTGGTCAATAACATGAAAAACAATATTTTTGACAAAATGTATGGAGCAACAGATTTCTTTTTCGCTGTTTCTGGGTTGGTCCAATCGTAATATTTGTTCATAATTAAAATAAATCAAACCCGAAAAATGTTTATTACACTCGTGTACAGAGTTACAGACCCCTTTTCGAGTTTGAGTTATTTTAATTACATCTTGGATAAATATGCACAATTAAATAACTTACTTATTAGGATCAAAGTACGGGAAGCCAGGTTTTTCGACAAAACTCCCGATACCCAGTCTAACGTTATTCGTGTAAGCTGATAAGTCCCGATATATTTCTAATGCTTGATCTTTCAAGTCGGCCATTCTCCTTTTCATTGTATCAGAGACGTCCATAAGATAATACACATCTAAAGGAAAATCTTGAGCTGGTTTGAAGAACATCTTGAATGGCATTTTAATCCCTGGACGTGCCTTTATTTTGATCAGCTCTGGCTTGAATTGGACTTTGAAGCCACCACTTTTCCTCATTTCACCAAAATTTTCATTACTGAATATCACCTCCGATTTTGGCTGAGGATCTACTAAAAATCCATTCTTGCACCAAGTTTTATTTGGGTTCGCGTAACTTAGGGGGCGACATCGTCGATCATTGAATTCGTCCTAAAATAAATAATTGTAGATAGAGATTATTATCTTCTATATCCTAACAACTAACTAATATTGTAAATGCGAAAGTATAAAGATTTTTTGTTACGTTTTCACGCCTAAAGGCCTACGCAGATCGGGACGGCATGGCAAGGGATTTTGCCGTCAGTCAGCGCACACTAGCCGCTTAGATACCGCGGCATTCCAGCGGCTTCCCCGCTTCTCTACCCCCGCCGCCTCACCCCGCGGTATGTCACAACGAGCGCCGGAATCCTTGGCATGCCGTTGCCTACCGCAGGACGCCACGGCAGCCCGCCGCAGGAGCCCATGGCGCGTCTTTCAATACCGTGCAATGAAATTCCTTTCGATGCCACGGCATCATTTTAAAGCATAGCAATTTATGTCGTATTTCTTTATCGATACGTTTGAATGTCCATTAGTAAAAAATTAAATCCCTTGCCATGTCGTCCCGGTCTGCGTAGGCCTTAAACCACTGAAACGATCATCCTGAAATTTTTCATATACATTGTCAGATGTACAGGAGGTTGGCGGGGCCGTGGCTAAATAATAACAGCCGCACAGGTCGAACGATCAGGTTAAGCTACGCTTGCTGCGGTTGGTCTGTGGATGGGTGCCCATCTTTACATACCGTGACTTCCTCCGTACCTCAAAAAGCACTTTAAGATAACTCATCAAATAAAACCTCATTTAAAACATCTCCATTTCCTCCTATCCAGCATTATATTGAAAAAAAAGTGGTTTTTCTATTTGTGGAATAGGGATTTAACATTTTGGTAGGTATATGTTTTTTGACTCTTTGGAGGTAACTTCTCTTCTTAGTCTGTGGTTACACCGCATTATATTGTAGTCTTTGCGTAGATCTCTATGGAGAAGAACGGGCAAGAAACTCCATGGACACTCTTTTAAATCAAGTTATTACAAAATCCTGGGTATATTATTCTTGTTGCTTCTATTATGTGAGAACAATGTAAAAAAAGACAAATGAAGAAACAATTCAAAACATAAGATTAAAAATAAGCCTTGGCAGTTAAGAGATGACCAGTCTAGTTTATAGAACCATATCTATTGTTGTCGCTAGACAGATAGCCTTTAATGAAGACTGCTGATCAGAAGCGATCTGTCTTTAATTGAAAATAGGGTACAACCACTGACCTGTATTATGCAAGCATGTATGATAGAGGTCAGTGGTTACAACTTATTGGGTTCGGCCGTTAATCATTATTCATGAATTTTCTTTTAACTTTGATACTATTAAAATGGTTCATCATCCATCAACCTTTTAACTATTGCATGAAATGCTAAAAAGCTGTGTAAGTACCAAATAATCCCCCCCAGTGGGTTCCCGCATTGTCGAGGCGGGGGGGCTCAGTAGCCGTGGCTTGGTCACCCACGGTGAAGCGAAGACGAACCCGAGGAGGGGCTGCTCATCAGGGTTTGGCCTGTAAGCCAACGACGTAGCGGCCAACAAGTAGGTTGCGGTGCCGCTTGGGCGACATCGCAACTGACGCGGGCCGCGATGTCGTATGGGAGGCATCGCGGCTGAGGGTTAGAGGCCGCAGCGGGAAAGGAGTGCCGCCGGTATTGCGGTGCGCCGCTCTCCCTACCTTCCGCTGCTTTAACGAGGTCGCCACCACTTTATGGCGGACGAGTTGGGGCCGCAGGGGAGGAGGAGTGTTGGTATGACGTTGGCCGCTCTCCATATCCTCTGCGGCCGAAAATTGGCAGGCGGTGGGGCCAATGATCTGACCCATCGCAGGAAGACCAAGGGTGCCCAGACACGGGGTCGTCTGGCGCCCATGTGCTAGTTTGCTCCCTGGGGTGGTCACGGCGTACTATGTGTTCTGGTGCGCCGGTGATGGGGTGCCGTGTACTCCCCAGAGGAGGGTCCGGTGACGGACAGCCGTGGCGGGTGAGTGTTAAGCAGCAGAGGAGGACACCGTGGAGTGTTTTAGTTTTAGTGGGTTAGAGTCCCACATAACTGCTCTATCTCCCCGTGGTAGTGTAGAATGCATGAGCATTTCTCCACGTTAAAATAAAAAATATCAAATATTTTTGTTACTTTTCCTCACGATGATTTCCTTCACCGTTTTGAAAGCACTAGTGATGAAATAATTTACTTAAAGCAAAACGCCTGTTTGGGTTCGAACCTACGACCTACAACTCGTAAGTCGGGCTCGTTACCACTGGGCCGGACTGCTCTATCAGATGCCCAATTCTCGTAATGAAAAACCTTCAAAATCTAGTCATAATCTCATCTGAGCGACAATCAATGTCAAAAACTTGTCAAAAATGTAAGGAAATTAAAGGTATTTTTGACAGAGATATTAAAAAAACTGGCCAAGTGCGAGTCGGACTCGCACACGAAGGGTTCCGTACCACGAGGCAAAAACGCCGAAAAAAACACGTTTGTTTTATGGGCTATCCCCCTTAAATATTTATTTTATTTTGCTTTTAGTATTTGCTGTTATAGCGGCAACAGAAATACATAATTTGTGAAAATTCCAACTGTCTAGCTATCGAGGTTCTTGAGATACAGCCTGGTGACAGACAGACGGACGGACAGACAGCGAAGTCTTAGTAATCGGTCCCGTTTTTACCCTTTGGGTACGGAACCCTAAAAAGTAATTTCATAATGCACCAAACCCATAGTTTAAAAAATTTCGTTCCTTCCTCGTGGTCAAACTTAACGTGGTCTAACTTGGCCCTGCGCAGTAATTAAGTACCTACTTAGGAATAGCTTACAGTTTGACAGTTCAACAACATTCATTGCGTCATTTTACGTTGTTGAGCAGACAGGGCACCATTGTATGGATACTATACCCACGCTGTACAGAAAAAAAATAGGGTGGAATAGACAAATGAATGTCTCTAGTTTACGATAGTAACTTCTTAATCACGCATTCTTATTCATTTTAGGGTTCCGTACCCAAAGGGTAAAAACGGAACCCTATTACTAAGACTTCGCTGTCTGTCCGTCTGTCCGTCTGTCTGTCACCAGGCTGTATCTCAAGAACCGCGATAGCTAGACTGTTGAAATTTTCACAAAGTATGTATTTCTGTTGCCGCTATAACAACAAATACCAAAAACAAAATAAAATAAATATTTAAGGAGGGCTCCCATACAACAAACGCGATTTTTTTGCCCTTTTTTGCTCGATATCAAAAATGGCAACAGGTAGGCACTTGAAATATTCACAAAATACTCAGTTGTATTTTAACTTTAATAATACAAAATTATTATAGAGCAGTGGTGGCCAAGTGGTAACGGCCGCGACTTACGAGTTGTAGGTCGTAGGTTCGAACCCAGACAGGCGCTTTACTTTGTGTAAATTATTTCATCACCACTGCTCTCAAAACGGTGAAGGAAAACATCGTGAGGAAACCGGCATGTCCTAGAACCAAAAATTCGAAGACATGTGACATCTGCCAATCCGCACTGGGCCCGCGTGGTGGATTACGGCCCACTCCCTCTCACCGAGAGGAGGCCTGTGTCCCAGCAGTGGGAACATTATAGGCTGTATATGGTAATACAAAATTAAATTAAATTAAAATAAATATTTAAACGGTTCTCCCATACAACAAACATGTTTTTTTCGGCGTTTTTGCCTTGTGGTACGGAACCCTTCGTGTGCGAGTCCGACTCGCACTTGGCCAGTTTTAATTATTTTGCGCCATTCATTATTATTGTAAACGAAATATTTTTGTATTTGGTTTTTTTTTTGTCACGTTCAACGCGGCATCCTTATGACAGAGTTTGCAGGCTCGTCCGTGCGTTACGGCCGCTGTATATCCCGTATCAGAGTTTCCTGGTATGCATTACGGCCGGAATAAACATCGATTCTCTTATTGACCTGTTAATTTTTACTGCCATAGCTAAACAAAAAAAACCGGGCAAGAGCGAGTCGGACTCGCTCACCCGAGGGTTCCGTAACATCCAGGTTTATGCATAAGGTTTATGTTTATGAAATTAAATGTTTTTTTTATATTTGAGTTGGTGGAATAAAAGATAAATTGCGGTTTACGATTTATGACGTATTAAAAAAAAACTACTAGCTCGTTCAAACCAATTTTCGGTGGAAATTTACATGGTATTGTACATCATATATTTTTTTTAGTTTTATCATTCTCTTATTTTAGAAGTTACACGGGGGGGGACACACATTTCACCACTTTGGAAGTGTCTTTCGCGCAAACTATTCAGTTTAGAAAAAAATGATATAAGAAACCTCAATATCATTTTTGAAGACCTATCCATTGATACCTCACACATATGGGTTTGACGAAAAAAAAATTTTTAGTTTCAGTTCTAAGTATGGGGAACCCCAAAATTAATTGTTTTTTTTCTATTTTTGTGTGAAAATCTTAATGCGGTTCACAGAATACATCTACTTACCAAGTTTCAACAGTATAGTTCTTATAGTTTCGGAGAAAAGTGGCTGTGACATACGGACGGACAGACAGACAGACAGACAGACATGACGAATCTATAAGGGTTCCGTTTTTTGCCATTTGGCAACGGAACCCTAAAAAGTAAGTACAGACGCCAGCACATCAAGCTACTACAATCTGCCAAATTTCTTTAAGGCAAAAGCGCCAGGGTAGCCCGCGAAATTCAATTTTTTTTACGTTTTTTGCAATTTGCTGGTCAGTAATAAGTTGTACGTTGATTAAAATATGATTCGCGGCCGTAACAAATATGTATTATTTTACTGAATTATAATCATTAAAGTCTTCAACACAACTCTCTATGACCAAGTAATCCCCAAGAATGACTATTTCATGAAATCTTGACATTTGGGGATTATACTAACTCAACAAGTTGTATTACTTACTGTTTGTAATGAATAAAATTATACATATATATTTTTCCTCAATATCATTTTTGAAGACCTATCCATAGATACCCCACACGTATGGGTTTGATGAGAAAAAATTTTTGAGTTTCAGTTCTAAGTATGGGGAACCCCCAAAATTTATTGTTTTTTTTTCTATTTTTGTGTAAAAATCTTAATGCGGTTCATAGAATACATTTACTTACCAAGTTTCAACAGTATAGTTCTTATAGTTACGGAAAAAAGTGGCTGTGATATACGGACGGACAGACATGACGAATCCATAAGGGTTCCGTTCTTTGCCATTTGGCTACGGAACCCTAAAAAGTGTAATGATTAGGAATACTCACTTGAGAACACCAAACGCATCTTTCAGGCTCATAACTAATGCATTCGCCGCAAGTACCGAAATTGCAATTATCCGATTCACATCTCACATAATTGAAACAGAAAATGAACAATAAGGGAACTAAATAGTTCACCATTGTCATTGTATTCTTCATAGCAGAGCTTGGTCCAATTATGGACCGAGCGCGAACGATACCACGAGAGATTTGGTGCAAACTAATAACTATTATTCATCATTATAAATAATTATAATACCCATAAATCGGTACCGTTAATGACACCTGCTACCGCTCGTATCAGTTACTGTTGATGGAAGAACGGGAAAACGTTAAACCGCAAAAGAGGAAACTCATAAATAAGGTATAGTTTACAATGGACCATTGTCTGTAGGTAACGCCAGCACATCAAGCTACCCGAAACTGTCAAATGTTCCCAATCAACAGTGAACCTTATGCTTTAGCGATGATGGCTTGATGTGCTGACGTCTGTATGTCGTTTCAGCCGATAGACGTCCACTGCTGGACATAGGCCTCACCCAATTTTGGGAGGGTTTGCCATAATCGCCACGCTTGGCAGGCGGGTTGGCGATCGCAGTATGGTATGGTGGTGGAATACATAGAGAACGCTGCTGCCCATTCTCCGGTACCTACGATCCTTAGTCGCCTTTTACGACACCCACGGGAAGTAAGGGGTGGTGGTATTCTTTAAGTCCGGCACCACACAGACTCAGGCCAATTGTAATAATAAAAAAATATATATTTTAAAGTGTGTGTTGTACTCCAAATAAATAAACAATAAGTAGAAGTGAAAATTCCTTTCCAATATTAACAGTTGGTGTAAAACTAAGATGGAATAGAAATTAATTTTTGTCCTGTCATTATTGCACTTTTGTCAATTTAAGTTAAGTATTTATAAACCATACCACATTCCGGCGAATAGACTAACAAACCACGCTCATTTTGGTGATTTTGATCTTCGCGGGGACGTCAAGGCGGTCCATGATATATGTCGGTAGGGGCTAGCGTTAAAAATTTAAGTCTTGAAGTAACAAGAAATAAGAAACGCCTCACGGCTGAAATCAAACATGAATAATTGTTAGCTGATGTTCAGCGTCGACAAAAATGCCGATCGGAATGTTTACGACGTCTGTATGTATGCGACCTAATTCAAGTTTACAAAAAAATACAAAATCAAAATCGGTTCATCCGTTCGGGAGCTACGATGCCACAGACAGACAGACACACACACACACACACAGACACGTCAAACTTATAATACCCGTCGTTTTTGCGTCGGGGGTTAAAAATAGAAATTCGTGGAATAGTACCTACGCTTTAATATCGTGCTTGTAGTAGGTACTATGGGGATCCGTTTTGGGGTTTCAAGTGAAAAAGTCATGTACATTTTCATGTGCTTTTTCCCGTGGGGGTAGATAACTTCCAGGGTACGTGAAAAGCCTCCTCTACACGTAGACAGATTCATCAGCAGATGGACTTAGCCTCTGCCGACGTCAAGTACCTACCACAGACTAGCAAATTACCCCGTCTTCACGTCGGCGGAGGCATTCGCAGATGGCCATCTGCTGATGAATCTGTCTACGTGTAGAGGAGGCTTAAGACGTGACAGGCAATTCTCGTAATTTTAAGAACATTCACAGTCAGATCTCTGTCTCAATCTGTTAAAAATACCTCTAATTTCCCTACATTTTTGGCAAGTTTCTGACATTGACTGTTTCTGACATTGGCATGTTTCTGACATTGACTGTTTCTGACATTGGCAGGTTTTGGCATGTTTCTGACATTGACTGTTTCTGACATTGGCATGTTTCTGACATTGGCATGTTTTGGCATGTTTCTGACATTGGCATGTTTCTGACATTGGCATGTTTTGGCATGTTTCTGACATTGGCATGTTTTGGCATGTTTCTGACATTGATTGTCGCTGAAATGAGATTGTGACTAGATTTTGAACATTTTTAAGTACGTATGTCATGTATGAACGTAAACGAAGCAAAAGGAGTAAGTACGTAAGCGTAGCGGGTTCTGTAGTTTCTTAAAAAAACATTGATTTCCGTAAAATTAGTTCCACTACTCAGCTCTTGTGAACAATATAGCGTGACGATATACATTATACCTGATCGGCGTTGATGCTTTAGCAAAAATTACACGTTAAGTGGCTTACATGACCTAAAGCGCCGTCACTGTCTGACTGCATAAAAAAGAAAGAGAAGCGCAATGAAACAACGCTGGTAATTTATTGCAAAATATGAAGCAATTATTTAATTACAAAAAATCTATTATTTGGACTAAAAAAATAAAACACTAGTGTTTTAGTATGTTGCTTGTAGAATAATCTGACAAATAATCAGAATGATTGTATGTAGGTATATCAGTATGGTTTTTATTGAAAAAAGAAAGTTTTTAGAGGTATCTTCATGATTTTTTTTTATTGTAACAAATTAGTTGTATTATGTTTTCAACACACTATCAACCTAGTATATATAATTATATCCTGAAGAATATCATATATTTTTCTGATTTTGTTTACTGTACTTAGTCGATCATATACTTTTATTGTTTCTAAAACTTGCGTTTTTTGCGTTTAGGTCCTGTAAGCCCCTTAAAACATAATGCCTGAAAATGTAGACACACAGTCTGAAAAACTTTAAGAAATTGTTGTTTTCACTATTTTATCGTTAGTATGCCCATACTATTGCGGTGTTACGTGTTCGTGTTCCATGCGCGCCTCAAAGAGATGTCAGCATCGAGGAGGGGCCCCCTTAGGGCCGAAGCCTGCCGGGCCAGCGGGATTGTCCGAAAGGGTTACCGCTGGCCCGGAACATAAAGGGTTAAGGAAGGAACACGGGTGGGTTTTAGTCAGTAAGAGCCTGACACTCCCTTCCGCTCCACCCAGAGCGGGAGGAGTCATTTGGTGATATACCAATATCGAAAAAAAAAAAAAAAATGGGGTAAATGTTTCTCTCTGAGCAACACTTGCTTACATCTTGTTCCATAGGTGTTTGATTACTTTAAAGTGTTAGAGTGATTATTTCAAACATCTAAGCAACAAGAGGTACGCAAGTTCACAAAAAACTGGCCAAGTGCGAGTCGGACTCGCACACGAAGGGTTCCGTACCACAAAGCAAAAACGCCGAAAAAAACATGTTTGTTGTATGGGAGCTCCCCTTAAATATTTATTTTATTTTAATTTTATTATTAAAGTTAAAATACAACTGAGTATTTTGTGAATATTTCAAGTGCCTACCTGTTGCCATTTTTGATATCGAGCAAAAAAGGGCAAAAAAATCACGTTTGTTGTATGGGAGCCCCCCTTAAATATTTATTTTATTTTGTTTTTAGTATTTGCTGTTATAGCGGCAACAGAAATACATAATTTGTGAAAATTTCAACAGTCTAGCTATCGCGGTTCTTGAGATACAGCCTGGTGACAGACAGACGGACAGACGGACAGACAGACAGACAGCGAAGTCTTAGTAATAGGGTTCCGTTTTTGCCCTTTGGGTACGGAACCCTAAAAATTAGGATGTCACGTGATGAACTTTGATCTTTAATATCTCGGAAACGTGACGCTTTACGGGGATAGGTCCTATTATATTTTCCGTTTGCATTGATGTCAGCTATCAATTTATATAGGTTGCATGACTGGCCGCCATTTTGAAAAAAAAAGAACAAAAAACATTTTGTATGCGAGCCCGACTCGCACTTGGCCGCTTTTTTCAATACATAAGGTACCTAATCTAGATTTTTTTTATAATAATGTAATAAATTAAACCTCTTGTGTATATAAACCTAATAGAACATTATTATTATAGTGTGTTTACGCCTTTATAGGATTTTAATTATCCTCATGGTGATGTAGTTATTCCGTGTTATTCAGTATGTCATGTATATTTAAGTATAGCGTGGTCGTTTCGGCACCATGTTAGCTAAATGCATAATATTTTGTGTGGGCTTCAGTTTGCAGTATCAATTGATTTCCACGTCAGACTCTTGTCAGAAAAGGATTACGTGTCAGGAATGCATTAGCGATCCCAGTATCTGTGTGTGGTGTGCCGAGGTAAACGCTTTTTTTTTTCGTATCGTAAGGTAACCATTATTCACCTTTGCCTTTTACCTGTCCATCTAACGTTTTGTTGTACGCACGGGCGATTTTTTTAACTTGACTATTTTTATGGCGCACTGGATTTTCAACTTTCTGAATATGGAGGCGAGCATTGAGAATCCAACAGAGTGCATCGCAGCGCGTTAAAAACACACCGTTGAATTTTAAACTTTCTGCGCTGAGCATTTCGTTGAAAATCCAGTGCGCGAAAATGAATCGCCCGTGGATACGAAGGCAAACAGACGAACAAACTAAAAAGGTTAAGAAGAGAGGATGTGCAGCAGCATCCTCACTGGACAACCAAGCGTATCTAATGATTATGTCAATAACGCTGACTGCTGGTCATTGGTAATTCAGTATGCAACAGACTCGTACAGGGTAGAAATTAAAGAACTGATGGTTCCTGAAAGGCAAGTACCGGAAATGCTGATCATAGCAAATTATGGTCACAGGAAACGTAACAGAAAATTTAACGGCAGCATGAATACCCAGACTACAGATTTTAAATAATTATCCTTGTTACGAAAACCACAGAGTGTTTTAATTTAAAACACTCTGTGGTAGGTACTAGGAGTTTCATTATATTTTCAGAACGACTTCAATGGTACAACAAGATGCATACCCCAGGGATCTGTTGAAGACAGCTGGTGTCCAAAATCTCTACAGAACCCACAAAATGTGCGCCTCTCATCGGAAAACGATGATTTTAGCACCGTTTCAGAGCACATCATTCAAATAAAGCCACAACGATACAAGTTAAAATTACGCCAAGGAATGCCGGAATCTTTTAACTTTTCTTTCAAGGGTGCTCAAGATTATCCAGTAGATTTATATTTTCTTCTAGACGCATCTAGAACCATGGAAAATATAAAGAATATGACTGCCGAACAAGGACAGAAAATTTATTTGGCCATTAAAGAAATGACAAATAACGTTCATTTAGGATTCGGTACATTTATAGACAAACGAATGTTGCCGATCATGAGCAAGTGAGCAGAAAAGTTTTCTAAATATTATTTTTTGCTTTGATGTTTTACTCACACTTGTACATTTTTCTCTTTTAGTACTGATGACCCGGAATTAACCTACTCATTCAGACACCGTTTGAAATTAGTTGATGACTTTAAGCAATTTAAAGAGGAGGTATCAAAATCGCCTAGTGGAGTCAGCCGTGATGAGCAAGAAGGAGGCTTGGACGCTCTTGCCCAAGTTTTGGCTTGCAACGATATTATAGGATGGAGAAACGAGTCCAGAAAAATAGTAGTATTCTTAACTGATGGACCGTACCATGCTGCCGGTGATGGAAAATCTGCAGGTTTGTTTGAACCATACGATGGTCAATGCTATACTGAAAATGCCACCTATACCAAAGAATTAGAAATGGACTACCCATCAGTCGGCATGATAAACAAGCTTGCTGCTGAACGCGACATCATAATTATCTTCCTAGTAGAGTCCCATGTTTCTACTATTTACGATGAACTCAAAAAAGTCGTGAGCGGTTCTCACGTTGCGAAATTTATCCGAAAACAAAAAATGAAGAACGATGCGCTAGTGACTATCTTAAAAGATATTTATGAGGTGAGTGAAACGCCATGACATTTCAATTTCATATGAATGTTTGAAAATGTTTGATTAAATTCTGTGCAAAACACAATTCGTTTAATACAGATCTTCATTACAGAACATTTCCAAGAAAATCAAACTGATAGCAAAGGTGAAGTCAGGAAGTAAGAAACATTTAAAAATTTCCTTTAACCCTGACTGCACCACTGACAACAAAAACCCTGCTTGCGACGTAGAGAATGGTAAAGAACTACATTTAAAAGGGACGGTACAATATGATTCTGCAGAAAGCGCTGTTGTAGATATAATAGTGGAAGGCATCGGGGAGAAGCTTACGCTTGACATTGATACTATTAGAAATTGTGATTGCGAACGAGCTGTCGAGATCAATTCCACATTTTGTTACGGAGACAAGAGATTGTGTGGAATATGTAGCTGCAGTGAGAATCGGTGTGTGTTTAATTCTGCTTGATGTTATTTATTTCAAAGAAAAAATGATATCATTGGCAAAAAAACATCTCTTTTGGACAAAGGAACCGAACAATAATAATTATTTTCCGCAGGTACGGTGACAAATGCGGTTGCGTCAAAAGTGAGAAGAACGGTTATAAAGACAACTCAACTTGCTTAGCTGAAGGCAGCACTGACGTTTGCAGCGGGCATGGCTCCTGTATTTGTGGCACTTGTCAATGTAGAGAGAGGTAAGAACATTTTTACTAATAGACGTGCATGAGTATTAAGTCTGTGTGGTGCCGGACTTAAAGAATAGCACCACCCCATATTCCCGTGGGTGTCGTAAAAGGCGACTAAGGGGCGTACCGGAGAATGGGCAGCAGCGTTCTCTATGCATTCCACCACCATACCGTACTGCGATCGCCAACCCGCCTGCCAAGCGTGGCGATTATGGCAAACCCCCCCTTTTGTGGGAGGCCTATGTCCAGCAGTGGACGTCTTTCCGCTGAAATGATGATGATGATGTGCATGAGTAGGTAATTCTGACCAATCCAAACCAAAAAGTTACACAATAATTTTAGGGTGTAAAAAGAACGATCACGAAGCCGTCATCCGCGCATTCTGTACATCAAACTAAATAATTTAGCATTTCATGGTAGTGAGCAATGTAACGCACGCAAAACATTGTGCTTATCGGTGGTGGGTACAGGGAACGTAGGAGTATTTAAAATCAACTTATAATACATATTTCAAGCTTGTTTTCGTAAAAAACTGGAACTTCGATCTTCAATACCTTCCTAACCAGGTTCCCGAAGGTATGGCAAACAATTGTGATGAATAGTATTACACAATTAGGGTGCGGAACGAAACGCCTAAATCAGAAGAATATTCTTCTCTTATCTTTTGCTGTAACACTGAAATTTCTATGAAATGCTGAATACCTTACCAAATTGGCCCACACTTCTTAGGTACAACGGTAAATTTTGCCAGTGCAACATGGACAGCTGTCCCCGTAGTACATGGAGTTCACCTGAGAGCGTATGCGGTGGCCCGGAGCATGGTGAATGTGATTGTGGTGAAAAATGCAAATGTTCCACCGATTGGTCCGGCGACGCCTGCGACTGTTACAAACCAGACACGTATTGTAAAGTATACAATAGTAACAGTGTGAGTACAAGATCCTACTCTTAGATCCATATGATTTGGTTACCCGATGAAGGCAATATCTGGAAGTACTATTAGAACTTGTGGCTAAATAATAGCAGCCGCACAGGTCGATCGATCAGGTAAAGCTACACTTGCCGCGATTGGTCTGTGAATGGATGACCATATTTACATACCGAGACCCCCCCCCTCCCCCCTAAGCCGTTTGTCCCGACTGTCATTCGTAAATCTTTGACAGTCGTTACGGACAGTCAGAAGCCCGAAAGTCTTGACAACCAGTCTTACCAAGGGGTATCGTATTACCCAGTAAGTAACTGGGTGGTGGAGGTCAGATAGGCGCTAAAATACTGGTATTCAGCGGCATCCAGTTTGACTGCAAACCAAACCAACATAATAGTTGGGAAAAGGCTAGGAAGATGATGATTAGAACTTGAACCATCCAAACATTGTTTGGGCGCTAAAACGTTATAATGCTTAACTTAAGCTTCATGTTAAATAATCAAATACACCTCTCTCTGCATATGCTGGCAAATATGTAGGTATCACACTGACTTCTACGTTAACTTGAGAATAATCTTACAGGTTTGCAATGGCCGTGGACAATGCGTGTGCGGTGAATGCCAATGCGATCCACTTGCTGAATGGGATGCCCGAAACAGCCAGACCAAGAAATGCCAAATAAGCCCCTGCACGGACTGCCACGAAAGGCAATGCGGAAAGTTGAAAAGCTGCGCTAAATGTCAACGAACTGGAAATGAGGACTGCAGGTCCTGCAATGAACATATGATGGTAAAAGTAGTAGAGTCCTTAACGGAGGAGCACAGGAATAGTAGTTCATGGAATTTGTGCAGTAATGTGAAGGTGGAAATCGGCTGCCAGACGAGCTTTGTCTACCGATACAACGACACTAATTATAGTGTGGAGCTGGTAGTGGCGAAAGAAAAGGATTGTGCTCCAAGTTATATCTGTGAGTATATTCAGGAAAAATGTCTATTCAAACTTATGTTTCAAATTAATATTAACTTAATTTTAATGGTTATTGTATTGTATTTCAGAGTGACTAGCACTATTGAAAAAGATTTAAAAATGCTTGAAGTTGTAGCGTGAACTGAACCTTATTGTGTAGAATTTAAAGTTATTTTTCCATAAGCTCAGATTTGTTCACATTTTTGGCATTTAAATCGCGAATGCAGATTAGTTTCAGTGTAGTACCTAAACTTCCTTTTCCTTCTAATAGAAGCAAGCGTGACTGCTGAAAGCAGTTTTCCGAGTTCCCAAGTACAACAAAATGATATTTTTGGGTTTAATTAATAGCAAAAGTTTCGCCACTGTTAAGGGACGTAAACTACTGGCGAAATGTGGGGATACAGGTTTAAGGCGAAAGCGCCAGGGTAGCCCGCGAAATTCAATTAGGTACTTTTACGTGTTTTGCAATTTGCTGGTCAGTATTAAGTAAGTTGTATGTTGATTAAAATATGATTCGCGACCGTAACAAATATGTATTTACAGAATTATAATCATTAAAGTCATCAACGCAACTCTCTAAGACCAAGTAATCCTACTGAAAGACTATTTCATGAAATCTTGACATTATAGGATTATACTGACTTAACAAGTTGTATTACTGATTGTAATGATTATAATTCTGTAAATACATATTTGTTACGGTCGCGAATCATATTTAAAACAACGTACAACTTAATACTGACCAGCAAATTGCAAAAAACGTTATAAGAAAATTTTGAATTTCGCAGGCTACCTAACGGCCTTCCCCCTTAATATAAAAACATAAAAATATTATATTTTTCCAGTATTCGGCGGCATATTTCTCGTGACACTCCTACTGGTCGGTGCCGGCACACTGATCGCCTGGAAGCTGCTGACTGACGCTCGGGATCGCCACGAGTACCTCAAGTTCACACAGCAGAGCAAGGCGGATGGTTTAGGACCTAGCACCAACCCGCTGTACGAAACACCCACAACTACGTTTAATAACCCCGCGTTTCGAAAAAGATCTGTTGATATACGATAAAATTGTATTCTAAGCTTTATTCGAACTATGTTAGCCCTTAAGGCCAAACCACACGGTGCGGTGCGGCGCCGCACGGCAAAGAATTCGACGAATCAGCGGGCGCACAAGCTGGGCGTCAAGTCTGCTATTACAATAGTGTCAGAATGGTATATCATTGATTTCATAATTGTTGATTTTGACAAGTTTGGTAATCTACCAATATAATGGCGTCATTAAATAATATATCGTCGTCTCGCCCGTTCCATGTCCACCGCGCACAGGATGGATAAGCACATGAAGTAATGTTTTGCTCCGTTGGTGTAATTGCTGTATGGCGTTCCAGCAGGAGGATAAATAAATAAATTATGACTTTTCAATGGTCAACCACTGACACTTCATTGAAAGAAATGGCCCATAATTGTAATCTCGTACATAATGAATAAAACTGGCCAAGTGCGAGTCGGACTCGCACACGAAGGGTTCCGTACCACAAGGCAAAAACGCCGAAAAAAACATGTTTGTTGTATGGGAGCCCCCCTTAAATATTTATTTTATTTTAATTTAATTATTTATTATTAAAGTTAAAATACAACTGAATATTTTGTGAATATTTCAAGTGCCTACCTGTTGCCATTTTTGATATCGAGCAAAAAAGGGCAAAAAAATCGCGTTTGTTGTATGGGAGCCCCCCTTAAATATTTAATTTATTTTGTTTTTAGTATTTGTTGTTATAGCGGCAATAGAAATACATAATTTGTGAAAATTTCAACTGTCTAGCTATCGCGGTTGTTGAGATACAGCCTGGTGACAGACAGACGGACAGACGGACAGACGGACAGACGGACAGACGGACAGACGGACAGACGGACAGACAGCGAAGTCTTAGTAATAGGGTTCCGTTTTTATACGGAACCCTAAAAATGAATTACTGACTTATGCGGTAATCTGCTAAAATTTTGGCAGTTCCTTTGATTAGTGACTTACCATTAGAACGTCATTGTGCAGTCATTGCTTTTAATTCGTTACGAGTATCGTATAATTTCTGTACCATTGACCGACCAATGATCAACCATTATGAATTTAGCAGATTACGAACTTTTAGCAAAATGACAATGGGATGGTGCTGGTGGGATCGGGTTGGAATGACGAATTTATAAAAATAGCAGACTTGGGCCCCAGCTCGTATGCCCGCCGATTCGTCGAAATCTTTGCCGTGCGGCGCCGCACCACACCGTGTGGTTTGGCTCTAATCTTAGTGGTTCGCCCCAAGTATTTTGTCTTTCTTATTGTTCAGTTAAAGACAGACCGCTACTGATGATAGCCAGTATAATCATATCTGTCCTTGACTGTCGTCTCACAATCATCAATAAAGACTATCTGATTAGCTTCAACAATAGAAAATATGGTTCTATCGAAAATAATAAATCAATGGGTTCTATAAAGGTTCTATATTTTCTTCTCCCGTGCGTTCCGTTACAGATTTTTTAACACTTTAAATTTAAATTCTTAAATGGCTATATTAAGTAATACTTAGGTAATTCATATTAAATTAAAAGTCTGTAAGTAAGTAGTACTTTATACAAGACTTTACTGGATTTTATTCAACAAATTGTTAATGCTGGAGAGGAGGAATGAAACGTAATCGACAGTTTGACATAAGAAACACCAAACTAGCTTGAAGTTACATAAAACTGAGGTTTTATTTCAGTCAATAACACTGCTGTTTTATTTGAGCGAAATCTACAAAACAACTTAATTTGCTCATATTGTTTTGGTCAATGTGGCAATTATAAGCCCTTTTGATTTGAAGATTTAGTTTTCATCTCAAAATCATAATCCAATCGGGCGCATATCGTAGGTAGTTTCTCTTGAATCGGTTACCTATGTAACATGTTTTAAATGATTTTTTATTTTTTTATTTTTTTTTAAGGAAATTTTGCTTAGGTTTACGTTTATCCCTGCAATTCGGCCAATATACCTATTTGTCATCTGTAGTAACTGACCTGTCAAACAAATAACTGTCAACATGTTATAGGAACGCATACCTATTTTGGCTTTTTCATACAAATAGCTATCCGTAGTAAACGGGCGGTATACCATCATCAATAGATAGCGTGGATTGGTAGGATTCCTAGATTATTAGGACGTAAAAACCAGAGATACGTAGGTTTTTCTACCTCCAGTATGCCAAAATTGATAAGTTATTGGGTTCGGCGGTACAGTCTAGTACAGACTTTATTATATTTTTTCATTAAATCTTCTCTTTTATTTACATTTTTTTATTATTAATTTGTCTTGATAGTTCACTACCTTTATTTAATAAAGTATTCCGTCCATTTTGAAACATCCTTACAAAAACATGTCTCGAATTAAAATAAATAACGCAATTCAAGCCCCAAAGATACAGGCGCTGCTTAGTTGGGGGACCACTGTTCAAATATCTATATTTTAGTTATGCATAATTATTTTTCGATTTTGTAAAAATGAACCAATAAATTATTCTTATTCTTATTTTATATCGAACGCGTGTGCACATGACTTTAGCAATAAATTGTTAAAACCCAACTTCGAACCGCATTTCATAAGTGTCGCCATAATTTCAGCGGAAAGACGTTCCATTGCTAGACAAAAGCCTCCAAGTGCCGAACCGCAGTCAGATTACTTATTTAATAGGTGTCTAAACTCGAAACTGAAAGCATTATATCAATTAAACCAATTACAGGCACTTTTAAGCCGTCAAGGAATCCAGTCAGAAGGTTGACGCTAGTTGACCATTCCAAAGTGTAGAGGTTCTTGATTGATCATAATATTAAATAGGTACTCAGGGTAGGTAATTACAAAAATATACTTGAAATTTTGTTTTTTGTATGACAGGTACTAATATTTATTCTGTGGTATGACATAGTTTTTGTTCAGAGCCAAATGCACTCCACACACATCAAACATAATGTGATTGTGAGGGATCTATGTGAATGATGTGTGTGCGTGTTGTTAACTTTTTACCTGAACTTGATGATTTTATATTTTCTCTTTTATGTGCATGTGTATATGTCACAGCCAAAGTAATAAATCCGGATATTATATATATTTATTTATTTATTTATAATTAATTACAACGGCTTGCGCCAATGACAGTAATTAACAGGTAAAACTAAACATAAAACTAAACATAAAACTAAACATATTACATAACCAACATAATTCAACTAAGTACAAATAACAAGTCAGAGATCAAACATATTTAACAATAGCTTTAAGAAAAGAAAACAAAACAAAATAAAATCGAAAGTGATAACAATATACAACTTAATCACTTATCAAACCTATTTTTCACAGAACATGAGACAATTTGACATGATCACCCTGAGTGTGTCATTAGAGATGTCACATTCCGGGAATTGACTCCATTAAGGAGTTTATAGCACCATGCATGCGACACAACGGGGATTGCGCGCGCGACACTGTGCGGCAATGGGATCATGGGATGTGGATGTGGCGAACAGTCGGTGTCGTTGAGTAGGCCTATGACGCAGGTAGTTGCCAGGCACATAAAGTGTACACAAAGTATTATGTAGCTCTGTGGAATCTACCATGCTCCTCAAAATCTTTATGGCTATTAGGATCTGATCTCTGGCTGTACGCACTGAAAGGGAATTATATCCTAACATTCCCAGCAGGAAATGAGTAGGATACATAAATGGATAATATCCGTAAATCTTTTTATATAAAAAACGCAGGAAGGCTTTCTGAACCTTTTCGATAAATAATTCATATGTGGATTCATGGGGATTCCAGACGGCTGCAGCAAATTCCAACTTACTTCTAACCAGACACTTAAATAATAATTTGATCACAATAGGATTATTGAAATCACGGGCATTGCGTAGGACAAAACCTAGGCGTCTGTAAGATTCTGAAGCTAGGGCAGACATGTGCGCATGGAAAGTCAATCCGCAGTCAAATGTCACGCCAAGGTCTCTAATGGCCAACCAAAACAAGAAGAGATGAGGAGTGATGCGGGGTCGGAGTCCGACGCCGCGTCTGGAGGCGCGAGCACGGGAGGCTCAGGGAGCCCCTGTCGTGCCAACGAGGTGGCCGCTGCGAAGAAGTACAGCAAGCGGCCAAGGTCAGAGGACAGCCAGGGGTCGTCCTCCGACGGAGAGCTGGCCTCGGCTCGGAAGATCCCCACAAGTAGGCGGGGTGGAGTCCGAGAGCGAGGCAAGGGAAGGGGGCTCATTGCCCGTGAGGCGGCCGAAAGAGCGGAGGAGCCCACAAAGGAGGGAGGGACCGGTCGCGCGGTCGCTTCGGGGCCCTCGAGCGACGAGGCGGTTGAGGCTGGCGGCCCCGATGCGGGCCGCAAGCTAAAGTTTGCGGAGGTTGTGGAGGCCGCGATCCGGGACGTGTCCTTTAAGAAGATTCAATCTTCTAAGAACAAGGCCATAGTCTCGGCGACGGCCTCCATCATGGCCGCAGCGGAGGCGGCCAACTACGCTGGCCCCTCGGCCAGCGAAGTGGCCGAACTGCGGGCGGAGGTAGCCCGCCTGACGGCCGCCATGGGGCTTTTCCAAGAGGAGAACGAGAGGCTCCGAGGGGACCTGGCCGGCCTGAGGGCCGCCGGCGGCGCGCAGGCGCAAACGAAAAGCCAGCCCGTCCCGGTAGAGAACCAGGTCCTGAACCTGGTCCGGCAGGAGCTGGCGGCCTTCCAGGCGCGGTTCACCGTCCTGGAGGGCATAGTCCTGCGCCCCCCCCCCTGGCGGGTAGGACGGCCCCGGGGCCGAAGGCGGCCACGTACGCGGCTGCTGCGGCAGCTGCCGCCCCTACACACGGGCCGTCTGACCGGGCCCAGGCGCCGGCCAAACCAGCGTCGGCCAAGCCGGTGTCGACCAAGCCGGCGCCGGCCAAACCGGCGTCGGTCAAACCGGCGTCGGCCAAACCGGCGTCGGCTGGAGGAGCCCCGGCGCCGACGTCTACCGGCAACACCCCGGCGCAGGCCCGGAAGAGGGGCAGACAGCAGAGCCAACGTCCCGCTCTCAGGTGGTCGGGGAGAAGAAGAAGGCGGCCAAAGCGGCCAGGAAAAGGGCGCAAAGGCGGCGCCGCAAGGAGCGAGCCGTTGCGGCTAGGCTTCGCGCCCCGAAGACTGCGGCTGTAGTGATAACGCTACAGCCGGACGCGGTCAAGAGGGGCGTGACGTATTGCGACGTGCTCACCAAAGCAAGAGAGACGGTGGACCTCCGTGAGCTGGGGATCACTGGGGGCCTCCGGCATAGGGTGACCGCTACTGGCGCCCGCATGCTGGAGATCCCCGGGGCGACTAGTGGCCCCACCGCTGACGCCCTAGCTGAGAAGCTGAGGGCGTCCCTTAATGCGGAAGAGGCTCGAGTCTCCAGGCCCGTCAAATGCGCGGACATGCGCATCTTGGGCTTGGATGACTCCGTAACGGAGGGAGAGGTGGTGGCCGCCGTCGTCAGGACGGGCGGGTGTCTGGCCGATCAGGTAAAGGCGGGCACCATACGTCCTGACTTCGCGGGGATGCGAACCGTAACAGTAAGCTGCCCCGTGACGGCGGCCAGAACGATTGTGGAGGGCCGAAGGCTCCTGGTGGGCTGGGTCTCAGCGCAGGTCAAACTGCTAGAACCCAAGCCTCTGAGGTGCTACCGATGCCATGTGGGGCACCACGTTGGCATCCAGTGCACCTCGGAGGTAGACCGCAGCACACTGTGCTTCCGCTGCGGTCAGCCCGGACATAAGGCCGGCTCGTGCAACGCCGCGCCGCACTGCTACGCATGTGCGGCTGCTGGCAAGCCGGCCGATCACCGGGCGGGGAGCAAGTCCAGCGCTCCACCCGCCGGAACCAGAAAGAAAGGCAGGCCCTCCGCCGCCGTCGCCACCACCACCGTCGCCGCCGCCGCTGCCGCCGCCACCACTGCCGCCGTTGCTGTCGCCGCCGCCACCACCGACGAGGGGCCCACACAAGGGGCCCGGGAGGGGGCCGAAATGTAGGAGTAATGGCTCCCCTACGCCTCCTTCTGGCGAACATCAACCACTGCGCCTGCGCTCAGGACCTGTTGCTCCAGAGCGTGGCGCAGTGGTCGATTAACATCGCCGTGGTCGCTGAGCCGTACTTTGTCCCGCCCAGCGATGACTGGGTGGAGGACCTGAGCGGCTCAGTGACCATACTTTCGTCGGCCGCCGCCGGCACCCCGTCCCTCGAAGGCGTCACGAAGGGACAGGGGTGCGTAGCAGCACGGTTCGGAGAGATAGTAGTAGTGGGGGTGTACTTCTCTCCGAGCCGAACTCTCGCCGAGTTCCACAACTCTTTAACAGAGTTGAGTGTCGTCGTCGCCGGAAACCATCCCTTCCCCGTGCTAGTGCTCGGGGACTTCAATGCCAAGAATTTGGCCTAGGGTTCCCGTTACACGGATGTGCGGGGCAGGATGGTGGAGGACTGGGCTCTGGAAACAGGCCTGGTCGTCCTAAATCGGGGTTCTGTTCCCACGTGTGTGCGGATGCGGGGTGAGTCCGTGGTGGACATCTCGTTCGCCAGCCCCGCTCTGTCACAACGTGTCATTGACTGGCGCGTCATGGAGGGGGTGGAGACCTACTCCGATCACCGGTATATCCGGTTCGACGTCTCCGCCCAGACCTCTAGCGCGCTGGTCCAACAGGCCCCGAGTGGTCCGCGGTGGGCGCTGAAGCAGCTGGACCGGGAGCTCCTCCTGGAAGCCTCGATCGTGCAGGCCTGGGTGTCATCACCGGACAGGCCTGCCAACATCGACGATGAGGCGGAGTGGTTCCGGGAGGCCATGTCCGAGATCTGTGACGTGGCAATGCCCCGAGTCCCGGCCCCGGCCAGGACGCGCCCGACGTCAGGTGTACTGGTGGTCGCAGGAGTTGGAGACGCTACGCAAGGCGTGCGTCGATGCGCGACACCTGTACACCAGGCACCGCAGGCTCCGCATTCGCCCTCCGGATGCGGAAGCCACGGAGGCGGAGCTGTACGAGGGGTACAGAGCGGCGAAGACCGCCCTCCAAGAGGCTGTCCACCGGGCCAAGGATGTGGCCCGCGAGGAGATGGTGGAGACTCTGAACAGAGATCCGTGGGGGCGCCCTTATAAAATGGTGCGGAATAAACTCCGCACCTGGGCCCCCCCGCTGACGCAGAGTCTCCGCCCCCAGCTGGTGGAGGAGGTGGTGAGCGCTCTGTTCCTTTCACGGGGGAGCACACTCCCCCGCCCATGGCTCCGCCACTGGCGGTGCCCGAAGCGGACCACGCGGACGACGACGACGACGACGACATCCCTGAAGTGACCGGGGTAGAACTGAGAGCGGCGGTAGGTAGGCTGAAGGCCAAAAATACCGCCCCAGGACCCGACGGCTTGCCAGGTAAAGCCTGGGTCCTGGCCTCGAGGGCTCTCGGGCCTCGACTGGAGGCGTTCTTAAGCGCATGTTTGGAGAGAGGCCAGTTTCCACTCCGTTGGAAGACGGGGAAGCTGGTCCTCATTCGGAAGCCAGGGCGCCCTGCGGACTCTCCGTCCGCATACCGGCCCATCGTGCTGCTCGACGAGGTCGGCAAGCTCTTTGAGAGAGTGATTGCGGGCCGCCTCGTCGGGCACCTGGTGAGGACGGGGCCGGATCTTGCGGACAGCCAGTTCGGTTTCCGCAAGGGGCGCTCGACGGTGGACGCCATCATGCGCGTAAGAGCCCTCACGACGGGGGACGCGGTGTCCCGGGGTGGGGTCGTCGTGGCGGTGTCACTCGACATCGCCAACGCGTTCAACACCCTCCCCTGGAGCACCATTGTGGAGGCACTCCGGTATCACCGGGTGCCGCCCTACCTCCGTCGAATAGTCGAGGCGTATCTGACGGAAAGAGCCGTCAGCTACCCCGGTCGCGATGGGGAGTGGAACCGGCGAGAGATGTCGTGCGGTGTCCTACAGGGATCGGTCCTGGGGCCGCCTCTGTGGAACATCGGGTACGACTGGGTGCTGCGCACCGACCTCCCTGATGGCGTCAGCGTGGTTTGCTACGCTGACGACACGCTGGTCCTGGCACAGGGGAGGTTGCATCAGGCGGCGGCCGACGCGATGACACGCGGGGTTGCGATAGTCGTGGAGAGGATCCGGCAGTTGGGTCTCGAGGTGGTATTGCACAAGTCCGAGGCCATATCGTTTCATGGGCCCCGGAACGCGCCGCCATCGGGATCCCAACTAACGGTAGGAGGGGTTCACATCGGCGTCGGGATGACGATGAAATACCTGGGTCTCGTCCTCGACAGCCGGTGGAACTTCGTGGAGCATTTCCGACGTTTGGCCCCCAAACTGGAACGGGCCGGGGCCGCCTTCAAGCGGCTCTTGCCCAACCTGAGGGGGCCAAACGCCTCCTACCGGAAGGCCTTACGCGGGGGTCGTGCGGTCCATGGCCCTATACGGGGCCCCGGTGTGGGCGCGTTCACTGCGGCGGCGAGCCGCCCACTACCTGAACGCGACCCAGAAGGTGGTAGCCATAAAGGTTATCCGGGGCTACCGCACGATCTCGGGCGAGGCGGCAAGCCTCCTTGCCGGACTGCCGCCATGGGATCTGGAGGCGATAGTCCTCGCGCGCCTGTATGAGTGGCGCGCGGAGGCACTACGCCGGGGGGAGGATCCGCTTTTGCATCAAATCGCTGCGGAGCGGACGGATCTCCGGCGCGATCTCATAGCGGCATGGAAACGCAACCCAGCGCAGGGCACGCCGCGATAGCGGCGATAAGACCCCTCTTTGAGGAGTGGCTACAGAGGCGCCACGGCGCCCTCACCTACCGCCTGACGCAGGTCCTCACCGGACACGGAAGTTTCGGGAGGTTCCTGCACATCATCAGGCGGGAGGAAACGCCCGGGTGTCACCATTGTCAGGATCGCCCAGAGGACACGGTGGAGCACACGGTGGAGGTCTGCCCCGCTTGGGCGGAGCACCGCCGTGTCCTCGTAGAGGCGATTGGCAGCGACGGCGACCTCTCGCGTCCGGCCCTGGTGCAAGCCATGGTCCGGGGCGAGAGGGAGTGGGAGGCAGTCACCTCCTTCTGCGAAGCAGTCATGCTAGCGAAGGAGGTGGCGGAACGGCTCAGGGAGAGAGCCTCCCGTCCCAGCCGCCGCGGGAGACGCTCCGGGCGTCGGGAGCCGCATGACGACTCCCGGCCACCGTAGGCGCGGGCCTGCGGGCGGAGAGTAATGGGTAGCTCACCGCCCGATCAGGACCAGGCCCGTGCCGGACGGCGCGTACGTGTTCCACGCGCGCCTCAAAGAGATGTCAGCATCGGGGAGGGGCCCCTTAGGGCCGAAGCCTGCCGGGTCAGCGGGATTGTCCGAAAGGGTTACCGCTGGCCCGGAACATAAAGGGCTAAGGAAGGAACACGGGTGGGTTTTGGTCAGTAAGAGTCTGACACTCCCTTCCGCTCCACCTCCCTCCCTTCCGCTCCGCCAAAAAGGCTCTAATGGCTGACACGCGCTTTATTTCAACACCTGCTAAGGTATAGGTGGCATGTGTAGGTTGTAACTTGCGGCTATAGGTCATGACGTAACATTTATCGGCATTAAATATCATTTTATTGTCTATACTCCACTTATGGATTCGGTCGATGTCACTTTGAAGATGTTCGGGAGTCACATCCTTATCAATTACTTGAACTAATTTTAAATCGTCAGCATATAGGAGGCATTTGGCATGCTTTACTATTTTAATGAGATCGTTAACCATAATGAGAAAGAGAGGGGGTCCTAAAACTGAACCCTGGCTTACACCAGAACGCGTATGATATGACTTCGAAATAAAGGATCCATGGCTAACATACTGTTTCCTATTTGAAAGGTAATCCGCGAAAAATTTCCGAAGTTTGGGGGTGAAACCCATGCTGTATAATTTATTTAATAGAATATCGTTATCCACTGTATCGAATGCCTTTTTAAAATCTAAATATAGCACATCTACTTGTTGACCTTTATCCATGTTAAGAGATATATAGTCGACGAGGGATAACAAGTTAGTCTCTACTGATCGACCCGGTCGGAAGCCATGCTGCTCCTCACAAAGCCGCGTATTTACCTGCGCGTATATTTCTTTATGAGCGATATTCTCAAAAAGTTTTGCAGCGCATGATAGTACTGCGATAGAACGATACTCTTCAACCAAGGTCCTATTGCTTGTTTTAGATATCGGAGTGACTTTCGATATCTTCCACTGTTCAGGGTATATTTATATGTATTTAAAGCCAAGTTAAAAATATAAGAAAGTACAGGAGCAACAATCTCCTTGCAACCTTTTAAGATGTAAGATGGGCCTTTATCTGGAACCACAGAACTAAGTGGTTTTAACTTATTTATTCCTGCTTCTACTTGTGATAGGGTAAAAAAGCTTATGTTGATATGTCCATCGCATGACAAGGGAGTAGACTAGACACATTGTTGAAATCCTATATGGGACTATTGGGTAGAAACACACTAGCAAAATAATTTGCAAAGGCATCTGCGGCTTCACTACCGGAAAAACTACAGCCTTTATAGGTCACGGTGGGCTCAAAGCCACATGTGCATTTGGATTGAGTGATCTTTTTTTATTTCGTGACAAAATCTGATTGTACATTTAGTCAAAAATAGTCAAAACTCATAGCCCAAAGTAAAAAATTTGTCACTCTCAAGGATCTTCAGTTATTGCCGAAAATGTGGATCACTCAATTCAGACATTTTGCAAAAACGGCTATGAGCTAAATCTCAACAAAAACTTACTCTACTGACTAAATTTATATCTCAAAAATTTGTCAAAAATTTGTCACAACATTTTTTAAGCCCATCAAGGCATTTAAAGCTTCTTCCAGGTATCTTTGGACAGTATCATTGGATCACTCAGTACAGACACCGTTTTGTCTGAGAGATCGTTGTAATAAGGTTTCGGATGAATTTTTCTATAGATCTATTGTTTATCCTAAAATGTACATGTTCCGAATATATTTGTACAATAAATATCATAACACAAATACCTTTTGTTAAAAATTTATGAGTGACTCAATGTTTTTGAATTTGCTGAACTGAGTGATCCATAAGAATGTCTTATAGCTAAGTACCTGTTTCGTATTGATTTACACAAACTGCGATTAATTTTTGTACAACTTTGTGACTAAAGTTTTACATAAAAATAATTTACATATACAGCTTAATTTACGAGATATTACATTTTTAATTATATTGTTAGGGAAAAGTGCAGTAGGGTGACCATATAATATGAGATCATCGGTAATATAAATGATACAGTAAGTACCTACCTATATAATCGTCAGTTGTAATATCAATTAATGTAACCAGGACTTAACTTGACTTTACAGGAGAGGCAAAAAACTAAATTCTATTCACAAAAAGAGTTGTAAGTTTTTGTTTTCATCCTATTGCAATGCAATGCTGTTTAGAGCATTTTTCTCTTAAAATGTTGTTATCTGAAAGAAACCACAATGAAGCCTACTATTGTAGTTTCGAAGATGACATGGTGGTCACGTTATTTTTTTTTAAATATCGTGTTACTATAACGTAACTTATAGAATATACAATTTAGTTTAACGTATATCACACGTTGATTGTAGGAGTTACTTCACTAGTACTAAGGTCTAGTTTAGAATAAACTCTACCTTTTAATTAATTCAAGGCAAAACTTCTTCGTTATGAATAAAACAGATGCAATGATAGAAACATAGTTTAATTGTTAACACGACAAATAAAAAATTCGGAAATAAATAAATAATAAAGTTTACTGTTAGTAAACTTTATTATTTAAAGTATCAGTATATATAGTATTTATCACTCAGTTCAGCAAATTCAAAAACATTGAGTCACTCATAAATTTTTAACAAAAGGTATTTGTGTTATGATATTTATTGTACAAATATATTCGGAACATGTACATTTTAGGATAAACAATAGATCTATAGAAAAATTCATCCGAAACCTTATTACAACGATCTCTCAGACAAAATGGTGTCTGTACTGAGTGATCCAATGATACTGTCCAAAGATACCTGGAAGAAGCTTTAAATGCCTTGATGGGCTTAAAAAATGTTGTGACAAATTTTTGACTAATTTTTGAGATATAAATTTAGTCAGTAGAGTAAGTTTTTGTTGAGATTTAGCTCATAGCCGTTTTTGCAAAATGTCTGAATTGAGTGATCCACATTTTCGGCAATAACTGAAGATCCTTGAGAGTGACAATTTTTTTACTTTGGGCTATGAGTTTTGACTATTTTTGACTAAATGTACAATCAGATTTTGTCACGAAATAAAAAAAGATCAGTCAATCCAAATGCACATCAACCACCACCACAGTTCGAAGGCTACTAATATGATTCCAAATTTTTTTAGGATTTTTCTTAATGCCATTTTCAACAGCTGCTATGTAGGCATTGTATGCCGATTCAATGCGTCTGGATGAATGGATATGGAAAATGCCTTGTAGACATTCAGATTATTATATCGTTTCCATTCTTTGTGGAGTTTAATTTTGCGATTTACATCTTTAAAGATATCATATGAAAACCAGACAGGATAGCGTTTCCTGTTTGAAGCTTGTCTGCTTTTCTTAGGTACGCAAACATCAAAAATATTATACAGGACTTCATAAAATTGAGTAGTCGCAGATTGCACATCTGATGCATTAAATATACAACCCCAATCCGCTGTAGACATCATCTCATATAAGAGAGAAAAGTCAGCTTTGCCAAAATTCCAATCAGAGGTTGAGTGAAAGTTACTAGGCTTAATATTTTAGTTACAAGTATTTGATAAAATGTTAAGAGCAATATCTAGCCATCATTTATAATGTCTACTCAATTTAGATAAAGGTGATAATTGACACAGAATTAATCGCATTAGCGAAGCGGGGCTACGTCGACATAGAATGCTAGAGCGAGCAAAGGGCACCCCGAGGTTCGGTTTAGTTTGGTCACTTTAAACCCTTTATACAGAAATAAGAGCCCCGCGAAGCGGGGCTACGTCGACATATGACGCAAGAGCGAGCGAAGGGCACATTGAGGTTCGGTTTGGTTAGGTTACTTCAAATATAATGACCAGTCATTGTATAATATATTATTAGCTATTTAATCACTATGACTGTAACATATTAATTTTTGTAATTGGTTTTATAAGAAATAAATAATAATAACATGTTTTCTTGCGATGGAAAAGCTATTGATGCTTTAGAAAATTAAACAGCTTATTTGTTAGCCTTAAAAAGATGTTTACATCGTCAAGAATTTCACAATCGGTACTAAGAGCCTACGCGCACTAGTGATTTAAGTTGGCCGATAGTTGGTTCGGTCGTACAAATGTTAATGATCAAGTGCGCACACTGCCTTATAACTCCATACTGATCCTCTGACCGATCAAACTATCGGCCAACTTAAAATCGCTAGTGCGTGCAGGCTCTTAGTTGTTGATTGATTTGTATTATTATGAAACACAAATTGTAGACAATCAAATGAATTCTTGTTTATGATATCCTATAGATCTGTTTAGGCTAACCGTACTATAGATGATTATACATAAAAGTAACTTCTAAATAGCATACAGCCTATAATGTTCCCACTGCTGGGATACAGGCCTCCTCTCTTTGAGAGGGAGTGGGCCATAATCCACCACGCGGACGGTTGGTGGATATCACATGGATTCAAATTTTTTGCCGGTTTCCTCACGATGTTTTCCTTCACCGTTTTAAGAGCAGTGGTGATTAAACTGAATACACAAAGTATAAAGTGCCTGCCTGAGTTCAAACTACCACTCGTCAGTCGGGGCCAATACCTACCACTGAGCCACCACTGCTCACTGAGCTGCCACTGCCGCTCCTCTAAATACTATTTAATAATTTGCGCTATTATCTAAAAACTTATCCTAACAAACTATGACACAGTCTGTTTGTGTCGATTGATAGAGGCAAAATATGACGACATACTTATTTCACACACAAAAAAACAACTAGTAGTGTCTCATACTATTACAAGATGGCGTTACTGTCGCTCCTGAAGCATTAACGTCAGTATTTCGCCAACAACTCACGTAAAACAGCAAATTCCGTTGAGAGTAATCAGTTTTAAGATTAAGTAAGATTTTATATTGAGAATTCGCGATGAATTGTAAACAATTTGGCGTTTTAAAGCGATTTATTATGCGAAAATTTTACATCGCGCTATGAATGTTTTCCTTGCGCGTTGTATAGGTACAGGTTCGATTAACTTAAAGTGGGGAGTCCTTTTCTACACAGTAAAGTAGTGATGGGGTGAAGCTACCATAAATCCGACCCAAGAGAAGCACAATTTGCATGGGGGAGCTTATTGTGTGGATCCCGTCTGTCGCGTAGAGATTCCCTCTCGCGATGACGCGCTTCAAGCCCGACAGGTTTCGCCTGAAGCCTTGTCAACCCACACAGATGTCGGCCACTCGGGGAAGAGGTTCCCAAGACCCACCTCCTCCGGACGATCGAGCGCCAGTCCGCTGCGCCATCGTCCCAACGCGAGTGGCCGTCAACGTCCGCGCTTATGTCGCACAGCTCGGTCTGCGGACCGTACGAGGGCTTGCCTTCAAACCATTCTGAAGTAGAAAATTTGACTTCCTTTTGTTACGGTTGCCTCAAAAATTAAGGGCCACGCGGTATCAAGTCTGTCTCAAATAAGGCCGGTAGAGCGACGTAGAAAAGACGTCTCTGTCAATAAGCTTCCATAAATATTGATCCATACACGGAATGAAAAACAGATGTGTGTGTACAAAAGTCCCAAGCCTGTTATTCGGTCGAAGCTTGTCTATCGACTCCTAATAATCAAAAACGAATCGTTTGCTTACCAATGGTTTGCAACCATTGGTAAGCAAACGATTCGTTTTTTGTTATTGCCAAACTGGACATATAAATAGATTCGTAAGCAAATCTTACCTGTGATGGCTACTTACTTACATATGGGAAGGTCGAGGTTCTACTATGCAAAGCTTTGCTTCATTAAAGGAATCGGCCAATAGTAAGACAGACTTGATACCGCGTGGTGCACAGTGCCGGATTAAGAATACTTGATACATGGTGGAGGTCTGCCCCGCTTGGGCGGAGCACCGCCGTGTCGCACCGATCGGCAGCGGCGGCGACCTCTCGCGTCCGGCCCTGGTGCAAGCCATGGTCCGGGGCGAAAGGGTGTGGGAGGCAGTCGCCTCCTTCTGCGAAGCAGTCTTGCTAAGGAGGTGGCGGGACGGCTCAGGGAGAGAGCCTCCCGTCCCAGCCGCCGCGGGAGACGCTCCGGGCGTCGGGAGCCGCGTGACGACTCCCGGCCACCGTAGGCGCAGGCCTGCGGGCGGAGCGGCTATAATGGGTAGCTCACCGTCCGATCAGGACCAGGCCCGTGCCGGACGGCGCGTACGTGTTCCACGCGCGCCTCAAAGCGATGTCGGCAACAGAGAAGGGGCCCGATAGGGTCGAAGCCTGCCGGGGCAGCGGGATTGTCCGAAAGGGTTACCGCTACCCCGGAACAAAAAGGGCTAAGGAAGGAACATGGATGGGTTTTAGTCAGTAAGAGTCTCCCTTGAGGAGTGAGACTCCCTTCCGCTCCACCCACAGCGGGAGGAATCATTTAATGATTTCCCATTCGAAAAAAAAAGACTACTTGATGCCCTATGATGCAGTTCACGCCTATGGGCCCTCCTATCCACTAGTCACCTCGTATTATTTCTGAAAAAATCGACGAGTAATTTGTTAAGATTTAGCGCTCGTCTCAAGAGTTACTTTTGGGTCTTGTAATATCTTGCTGACGAACAGCCTTGCCTTAGTTGCCTTATATTTTTAGGGTGGTACATCTCCTCGATGGTATAGTGGTCGCAAGCGTTACTTCTGACCATGAGGTCCTGGTTCGATTCCCAGGTCGAGTAAAATGTTATCCCACAAAAACATTTCATGTTAAATGTTGCCAAGACGAGACCATGTAGCTCGCACTGTCAAAAAGTAATCAGATCTCATGTAGAGCCAAGCTTCTAACTCTACATGCCCTAACTCTACAAGGCCTAACTTCGCAAACTCTAAACCTTAGTCAAAATATATGGCTTGGCCGTTTCGTTACTACAAGAACCATTAACAGTATGAGAGTTTTTCACCTTACGCTCATGTGAATGTAGCGAAATGGCCAAGCCATATATTTTGACTAAGGTGTAGAGTTTGCGAAGTTAGGCCATGTAGAGTTAGGGCGTGTAGAGTTAGAAGCTTGGCTCTACATGAGATCTGATTACTTTTTGACAGTGCGAGCTACATGGTCTCGTCTTGGCAACGTTTAACATGAAATGTTTTTGTGGGATTTCATTTCTTTTTGTAAGTTGCTTATGATATTTATACGAGTATTTTTTCTGTTGTTCATTTTTTCTTTCTTTTTTTGGGGTTTATTTATAACAAGGACCCTGTATATAAATTTTCAGACCTCTAGCATCAAAATTTACGGAAGTCTCATACAAACTTTCCCCCCCTAGTTTAAGGGGTTGGGGGTAAAAGTTTCAAGTTTTAAGATTTTTTTGTTGTTTGTGTACTATTACTAGCTTACATACCGAATTTCAGCTTTCTAAGACTTTAGGAAGAACCTTAAGAATATTGATGATCATCAGTCAGTGAGTCAGTGACGAAATCGGGGTATTTTAGATATCAATAAAATCTAAAGTATAAGAGCTATGCAATTGAAACTGTATAGATTTAATAAGGCAACCACTGATATCATATCCCGAAAATTTTGTTTATCTGGTATAATCCAAAGCCAAGTTAAGAGGGTTTAAAAATACGACGAAGTGCTTCGAGAAAAGGTAGGTAGTGCCATTGCGCTTCGCTTGGCTCGTCTTGGCGGGGGCACTCCCGTGCCCCCAGATTAGGTTTTTCAATCAGAAATTTCGCAGAAGCAGCTTGGAGTCTGGATTTTATGCCCGGTTGGTGGCAGTGCGCTCGTCCCTTAGGACATGGGACTTAAAGATAACTGTCGCAATATGGGTGTAACTACTGTATGTAGTACCTACATATTGTACATAGTATCTACCTAATTCTTCAGGGATTAAAGGCGTTATGTTATTTTAATGTTCTCATACATCTCCGGCTCCACATTATTTAATTAAGCTATTGAGGGACGCAGCTTACACATGGGGGGTTATTAATTAATCACGCAGCATGTTTTGATAAATAGATGGAATTATTATAACAGTACATTATGTAGGGTGAACAGAGCGAGTGAAGCGAGCTCGAATATTTTAACAACCCGCCTCGGTTACCTTAGGTTTTGTTTTACATTTTTAAACAGAAATAGGAATTTATACATTGTCGACTTACACAGAAAAGCACAAGCAACTATGAGAATTTAGTGTAAAAAATCAATTTCTCAATGCAAAATTTTGCACACTTTCGGATAGGATACCTACATTTTTTTTCATGATTCCAAAAGAACTAGGAACTAGTCCCTTTGTGGACTTATGAGCAAAAGCTCCAGAATCAAGAGAATGTAGAAGGGAGCGTTCAAGTATTACGTAACGCATTTTTTGTAGATTTTAGACCCACCCTCCCCCCCATGTAACGCATCGTAACGTTTTTCTGTACCCCCCCCCTCCCCCTCCCTAAATGTTACGTATCATCTAAGTGATCATTTTTACCTAAAAGTCACAATTATTATGTTGCGCAAAGTAGGTACCGGAAAGGCGCTAAAATACCTTTGCTATTGTTTTGATCGCGTTTACAATAATAATAAATAAAACAAAAAGAGATTTTTTAAGTTATATGTTATTTATTTAGCCATAATTATATTAATGAAATAATAAGGTATTTAAAAAACAATAATTGCGAACAATCAAATCACGTACAATACAATCGAGGGACTCCCCGTAAAACATAAACGAAAAGGGTTGCCAACTTGGGACATTTTAATTTCCTAGTTTTTTATAAAAATAACAAAGTTACGTAACGCGTTGTTCCAATACCCCCTCCCGCCCCTGTAACGCACCGTAACGTTTTACAAGACCCCCCGCCCCCCAAATTGCGTTACTTAATACTTGAACGTTCCCGAATGCAGGAGCGAGCGAAGTGAGAGAACTTACTTTGTCGAGTTATGACGAAAAGGTTCAACTCGTTTTACAACAGTTTAGGTTTTGGAATCTGGCCTTAACCTTAGCCTTTCGAACCTTACGTACGAACGAGGAGCCCGATATCCCGAGTTTGCTTCGCTCGCTCTTGTATCTTAGATTCTATTTTTTTTTAAGTAAAAACGGCTTTTTTGAAGTAAAAACGTTTACGTTTAGGCGCGTTGATTGACTTTTGGTAGGAGAAAATCTTATGGGTTCGCATCACCGACATGCTAATGATAACAGTAGGTATTCCTGTAGCTATGAGTACCTATGTCGTGTTACACTTGTTGTTGCACGGAGTGCCGATAAATGTAAAAGCTGACTAATGTTAATAATTTTAATTCAGGTACAATTAATTTTAAAATTAAAAAATAAAACTATTTCATACTCAGCTTTAAGTTTTCACGTCTCTCGGTAGACCCCACGACTACCTCAATGTTTTTTTAAGTGCCCATCAGACCCCGATGGGCGTAGCTCAAGTACCTACAGTTTTAAGTTAGTGACACAAGTAAATAATTCAGGCTCTCGACAGCTTGAATGATTTTGGGTGTCATGATCCCCATGACCCCTGGGACCGCGCCTGGTTTATGGTGCCCCCCGAGCCGTGATGCCCGGCCCTAAGCAATTGCTTAATGCGGTCTGGCACCGGTGGGTGGTGCAACAGAAGAAAATATGTTACACAAAATATAATGTCAAGTGCTTATTTTGTATATAAATGTACTACGACACATATTTCGCAACTTGATTAATCCATCTATCGTATTATTATAACAATATTAAATTAAACCTTGTGTGAATATGCGCTAGATGACGCAACATAACGCGTAGGAAGTAGGAACCTAGGAACGCGTAGAAACACGAAGCTGTCATCGTCAACGTAAAGGTGCTGCCATCTGTGGATGTTTGCGGTTCTATTGTCGACCAATAGGGAGACGACATCATCGCGTCATCACCACGAACCAATCAGGCTGAAAAATTGATTGTAAAACTTGAAAACTAGCAAACTCAACATTAATAGAAAACAAACAGCTTATTTATTAAATTAAATTTCAGTCCAGAACGTCCATCGGTTTCTTAGTAAACTTCAACTATATCCGACGCTCCTGTATACTTTTTGTTTTTTTTTTTTTTGCGGATGGGAAATCATCAAATGACTCCTCCCGCTCTGGGTGGAGCGGAAGGGAGTATCAGACTCTTACTGACTAAAACCCACCCGTGTTCCTTCCTTAGCCCTTTATGTTCCGGGCCAGCGGTAACCCTTTCGGACAATCCCGCTGACCCGGCAGGCTTCGGCCCTAAGGGGCCCCTCCTCGATGCTGACATCTCTTTGAGGCGCGCGTGGAACACGTACGCGCCGTCCGGCACGGGCCTGGTCCTGATCGGGCGGTGAGCTACCCATTACTCTCCGCCCGCAGGCCCGCGCCTACGGTGGCCGGGAGTCGTCACGCGGCTCCCGACGCCCGGGACGCCCGTAGCGTCTCCCGCGGCGGCTGGGACGGGAGGCTCTCTCCCTGAGCCGTCCCGCCACCTCCTTCGCTAGCATGACTGCTTCGCAGAAGGAGGTGACTGCCTCCCACTCCCTCTCGCCCCGGACCATGGCTTGCACCAGGGCCGGACGCGAGAGGTCGCCGTCGCTGCCAATCGCCTCTACGAGGACACGGCGGTGCTCCGCCCAAGCGGGGCAGACCTCCACCGTGTGCTCCACCGTGTCCTCTGGGCGATCCTGACAATGGTGACACCCAGGCGTTTCCTCCCGCCTGATGATGTGCAGGAACCTCCCGAAACTTCCGTGTCCGGTGAGGACCTGCGTCAGGCGGTAGGTGAGGGCGCCGTGGCGCCTCTCTAGCCGAGTGGCTAGAGACAAAGAGGGGTCTTATCGCCGCTGTCGCGGCGTGCCCTGCGCTGGGTTGCGACGCTCCTGTATACTTATCTCCTTTGTTGACTGTACCTACACGCTAAGATGTCCTAATCAAATACACATTTTAAACTGCTATCGTTGTTTATTTAATACAATTGTTTTATTATAGGTGTCACACTTTCTTGTTGTAATAGGCTATTAATGGTTATGTTTTAAAACTTTTCGATTGATTTGCAGTTTTGAGTTTCAATCTACGAGTATATCTCATCATCATCTGCCTAGCCTTTTCCCAACTATGTTGGGGTCGGCTTTAAGTCTAACCGGGTGCAGCTGAACCAGTATTTTACATGGAGCGACCTTCGTAGTGTAGGTACCTAATGTTGGTAATCCTCGGATTCTGCGTTTGTTTCTGAATGTTGCCTAAAGAAGGTTACAAACTCCATATAAAAATAATTTGTTCGGAGTTTCACAAGAGGAGGAATGAAACGTAATCGACAGTTTGATATAAGAAACACCAAACCTGATTGAGGTTACATAAAATTAAGGTTTTATTTCAGTCAATACGAGTAACACTGCTGTTTTATTTGAACGAAATCCAGCTTAATTTCCTCATATTATTTTGGTATAAATCATGTATAAATACCTATTGCATAGGTTTACGTATAACCCTGCAATTCGGCCAATAGAGCTATTTGTCATCTTTAGTAACTTTCCTGTCAAACAAATAGCTGTCAACATGATATAGAAACGCATATTTTGGCTTTTTCATACAAATAGCTGGTATGCGTAGTAAGCGGTATCATATCAGCGGTATACCCTACCATCAACAGATAGCGTGGACCGGTAGGTTTCCTAGATAATTAGGACGTAAAAACCAGAGATAGGTAGGTTTTTCTACCAAAACTGGTGATTGATAAGTTATTGGGTTCGGCCGTAAATCTATAGCTAACTGGTACAGTCTATTTTTATTATATTTTTTCGATTTATTCCGGTCTGATTCATTAAATCTTCTCTTTTATCTACATTTTGTACCTAAGTATTTTTTTATTATTAAATTGTCTTGACAGTTCACTACCCTTATTTAATTAAGTGTTCCGTCCATTTTGAAACATCCATATATTAATGTCTCCAAAATAAAATAAATAAGGCGGCTTTAGTTGCCTTATTTATTTTATTTGACTTGTATTATTTATGCTGTGCCCAAAGATATAGGCGCTGCCTAGTTTAGGGACCACTGTTCAAATAACTGTATTTTATATTTTAGTTACAGTAAGTATGCAATATACAATGTTATTATTTTTGGATTTTGTGATGCAATGAACCAATAAATAATTCTTATTCTTATTTTATATCAAACGCCTGTTCACATGACTTTAGCAATAAATTGATAAAACCCAACTACGAACCGCATTTCATCAGTTTTATCATAATTTCAGAGGAAAGACATCTACTACCTCACAAAAGCCTCCAAGCGCGGAACCGCAGTTAGATGACTTATTAAATAGGTATCTAAACTCGAAACTGGAAGCATTATATCAATTAAACCAATTAACAGGCACTTTTAAACTGTCAAGGAGCCGGTCAATCAGAAAGATGAAGCTAGTTGCCCATTCCCAGCGGGATTGTCCGAAACAGCGGGATTCACCGAAAGGGTTACCGCTAGTAGTAGAGTCTGACACTCCTTTCCGCTCCACCCAGAGCGGGAGGAGTCATTTGATGATTTCCAACGAAAAAAAAAAAAAATTCCATTCCAAAGCGTAGTAGGTTCCTATGGAGCAAAACAGTCAAGACAGGAGACTGTTTCGCTAGAAACTCTTTTAAATAAATAAAAAACTTGTTACAATGTCACAATAATGGTTAAGTACGTCATTCAAAAGAGATGTCAGCATCGAAAAGAGATGTCAGCATCGAGGAGGGGCCCCTTAGGGTCGAAGCCTGCCGGGTCAGCGGGATTGTCCGAAAGGGTTACCGCTGGCCCGGAACATAAAGGGCTAAGGAAGGAACACGGGTGGGTTTTAGTCAGTAAGTCTGACAATCCCTTCCGCTCCATCCAGAGCGGGAGGAGTCATTTGATGATTTCCCATACGCAAAAAAAAAGTACGTCATTCATGTTGAAGTTATGTATTTATATGTACATGTACAGTCACGAGCATAAGTATGTATACACTTGGCTTTATTCAAAGGCGATTTTCTCCTTTATTTTTGAATGTTTTTGTTATTACCTACTAACATAGTATTTTCCAACCCATAGGTTTATGTAAAGTGTCGTATTTCAACGTTGCATTCGTTATTTCACGAAAAAATCGCTATTGAAAGTTGGCTAGTGTTGACTTATTAGTACTCGTGACTGTACATGTGAGAAAGACGTGAGACAAAATACATACTCCCTTACTAATAAACGTATTAATATATCAAATGAATAGTTACACACCGATTTCTCTCTTTCAGTCGTCAGTAATTTGACTTTCGAAAGAAGAAGACAAAGCGTTGTGTAATTATACAGACGCTAGGTATACAACGTTTATTAGTAAGAGGTTTAGGTATTATAAATTAAATAATAAATGACAGGCACACACTGACGCCGATTCTGTTGTTCACAAACTAAACTAAATTTCAGTTCATGCATCTTTTTCTTTCTATTTCATTAAGAAAAGGACAGAAGATAAATATTAGTTTAGTCCTGTCAAATTAAGATACTCCATAGACAATTTAGACGAGATTAAAAAATTGGCTATTAAAAATACGTCAATTTACGTCAGGAGCTGACTAATTTGACGGGACTAAACTAATATTTATCTTCTGTCCTTTAAAAAGAAAAAGATGCCTGAAAATTATATTTAGTTTAGTTGGTGAAAAACGGAATCGGTGCCAAGGTATTGGTGCCGATTCTGTTGTTCATAAACTAAACAAAATTTAAGTTCAATGCATCTTTTTCTTTCTATTTCATTAAGAAAGGGACAGAAGATAAATTTTAGTTTAGTCCTGCCAAATTATTCAGCCCCTGACGTAATTTTAGCGGGCAAGTTTTTAATCACGACTAAACTTGCATGGATTGTGTCAGGCGCTGATTAATTTATTATTTATTTTTTTATTTGTTCTCTACTAACTTTTTAGACCTTTGTATCCTGCTTATTCGTATGAAGTTTCATTAAAATCGGTTCATTCACTTCGAAAAACAAGGGCTTGAAAGTTTGTATGAAATGCCGTTCGGCGTAAACGCTCTTAAAAGTAATTCGAAGTGACAAATCGTAAAAAACACGTAGCAAGAACTAAATCGTTTGCGAAATCTTTCACATTTGTAAACTAAAAAGCTGGAAATAAAAAAAGTAATTTAAAAAAACCCGACTGCGAAACTGAAAAAAGAAGCCCCTTTTAAATTAAATAAAAGTTGGAAGCAGGCGGGCCCCATTTAAATGTGAAAATATAATAAAAATGGTATGGTTATGCTTCAACCGGTTCTGTGCTTCTCGCATCCAACGGGTTCCTGCGGCCTCCACAAGGTCGTCGGTCCACCTTGTAGGAGGCCTTCCAACGCTACATCTTCCGGTACGCGGTCGCCACTACAGAACCTTTCGGCCCCATCGGCCATCTGTTCTGTGAGTAAGCCCTGCCCTCTGTTTGGCAATTCTTCGTTTTGTTGGGGGGTCGACTTCCAGTAGGTATAACATAGAGCGACTTTTAATTTTCCATGTTTCAATTTCTTTGTGCTTGTACTGTATTCAACAAATTGGGGCTTTATTTATAAACGATGATTGAAGTTAAGAGCGTTTACGCCGTACGGTATTTCATACAAACTTTCAAGCCCTTATTTTTCGAAATGAATGAACCGATTTTAATAAAACTTCATACGCATAAGCAGGATACAAAGGTCTAAAAAGTTAGTAGAGAACATTTTCGAAATAGATAACTGGAAATCTCTGTTTCTATAGAAAATTTAAAATTGGTCTAATTTGGCTGTAACACTATTTTTCGAAAATGTTCTCTAACTACTAACTTTTTACCCGACTGCGGCGAAGCCCAAAAGGAGGGTTATGTGTTTGACCTGTATGTATGTATGTATGTATGTATGTCCGTTTCTTTGTTCCCACGTAACTTCTAAACGAATGAACGGATTTTGATAAATTATACGTCTTTAGATTTGTCTTGGTAGCGCGAGTGTCACTGGGTATATCAAAATTGAAAAAATATAAAATGGCCGATTTTTGGCGCAATATAATGTCTTCAAAAAAATTTATTTTTCTCGAAACCTATCGAGTGGGGTATCAAAATAAAGGGTTTTTAAAGGTGATTACAAAAATATATACAACTTATATGGTTAAAAGTAATTCGAAGTGACAAATCGTAAAAAACACGTACCAAGAGCTAAATCGTCTACGAAATCTTTCAAATTTGTAAACTTAAAAGCTGGAAATAAAAAACAAGTAATTAAAAAAACTAAAAAACCCGACTGCGGTAAAAAAATTAAGTTAAAAAAAACCATACCATTTTTTTATTATATTTTCACTCAAATGGGTCCCGCCTGCTTCCAACTTTTATTTAATTTAAAATGGCCTTGTTTTTAGCTTTTCAGTTTTTTTTAACTTAATTTTTTTACCGCAGTCGGGTGTTTTAGTTTTTTTAATTACTTGTTTTTTTTAGACCATTGTATCCTGCTTATGCCTATGAAGTTTCATTAAAATCGGTTCATTAATTTCGAAAAATAAGAGCTTAAACGTTTGTATGAAATGTCGTACGGCGTAAATGCTCTTAAGTGACGTTCAAAATGTCAAAAATGTATGGTTATACAGTCACTAATTACTACTTAACTGTAAGCAGCGTCTATATGAATAAGGGAGATTATGTTTTAGAATACAGGCTGAAATGGGAGTGGGCCGGACTCGTCTCGCGAATGCACCCGGAGAGATGGACAAAGATCGTCACTCACTGGATGCCTGAGGGAGGACATCGCTGTCGAAGTAGACCACGGCGAAGGTGGTGTGACGATCTGGTAACGTTTGCGGGGCTAACATGGCCAGAGATCGCACAAGACAGGGAGGTTTGGAAAAAAGAAGGAGAGGCATTTGCCCAGCAGTGGGACACAAGGTAGGCTAACAAAAAAAAAAGTTTTTCGACTATCGTTGCCAAAGATGATCAACGTCGTTGATCATTATCAAGGGTTATATTGTCTTTGGCAACGCTTAATATGTATACAATATACAGGGACACAACAAAAAAAAAAGTTTTTCGGCTATCGTTGCCAAAGACAATATAACCCTTGATCTAACTACGTGAAACGACAAAACCCGCTGGTTTATAGTAACACACGGCGCGTGGGCGCGGCGTTGGTTTCTGTCACATTGGGTACATAGTACATACGTTTAGGCTAACCATACTATAGATGAATACATTAACCAAACAATAATATTATACATAAATATAACTTCTGAATAGCCTATAACGTTCCCACTGCTAGGACATAGGCCTCCTCTCTTTGAGAGGGAGTGGGCCATAATCCACCACATTGACGGTTGGTGGATGTCACATGTCTTCGAATTTTTTTGGTTCTAGGGCATACCGGTTTCCTCACGATGTTTCCCTTCACCGTTTTAGGAGCAGTGGTGATTAAATTAAATACACAAAGTATAAAATGCCTGGGTTCGAACTACAACTCGTCAGTCGGGGCCGATATTACCACTGAGCCAGCACTGCTCACTGAGCTACCACTGCTCCTCTGAATACTATAATTTAATAATATGCGCTATTATCTAAAACGTATCTTATCAAACTACGACAGAGTCTGTTTGTGTCGATTGATACGAGGTAAAAATAAATATTACGACATAACTATTCTACACACAAAAAAAACAACTAGTAGTGTCTTATACCGATACAAGATGGCGTTACTGTCGCTCTTAAAGCATTAACGTCAGTATTTCGCCAACAACTCGCATAAAACAGCTAATATTTCGTTGAGAGTATTCAGATTTAAGATTAAGTAACATTTTATATTGAGAAGTCGCGATGAATTGTAAACAATTTGGCGCTTTAAAGTGATTTATTATGTGAAAATTTACATCGCGCTATCAATGTTTTCCTTGCGCGTTATATAGGTCCAGGTTCGATGAACTTAAACCGGGGAGTCCTTTTCTACGCAGTAAAGTAGTGTCGGGGTGGAGCTACCCTAAATCCGCCCCAAGCTGAAGCACAATTTGCCGGGGGGAGCTTATTGTGTGGATCCCGTCCGTCGCTTAGAGATTTCGTCTCGCGATGACGCGTTGAGGCCCGACAGGTTTCACCTGTCACCCACAGAGAGATGCGCCACTCTTGGGAAGAGAAGAGAGGTCCCGTCCCAGACCACCTCCTCTTGACGCCAGTCCGCTGCGCCGTCGACCCACACGAGTGGCCATCAACGTCCGCGCTTAATTGTCGCACCACAAGGTTCTTCGGACCTAGCGAGGGCTTGCCTTCAAACTCACTGATGTAGAAGATTTGACTTCCTTTTGTTACCGTTGCCTCAAAATTGCTTTGCAGATGGAGCAACTTTAGTTGAGGCAACTATCAACTTTATGAAAAATTCCTTTAAAAGTTGCCAGTTGCTACAACCAAATAGTAAGTAAGCAAGTAAGTAAGTTTTATTTGTATAGATTGCAGGTACATAAAATAAGATGTTACAATAGGATGGGTGAGCCTTGTACAATCTACCTTGTTTAAGGCATGCAAACATTAATTAAATTGTTCACTAAATTAAAAATAAAATTAAATAATGGAAATAAAATTAAATTAAAACATAGCACATCCACAATACATAATTAAAAAATAAATTCGAGTTAAATTATTCAATACATAAGTCCATTTCATTTAAAAAGTCATTTACTGAATAATAGCATTTGTCAATCAATAGTAATGTCAGTCTCTTTTTAAATTTTTTTATTGTGTCATTTTTAATTATATTGGGTATTTTGTTGAAAATTATTGGGCCCATGCTAATCACACTTTTTTTGAACAAAGCAGTATTACATCTCTCAACATTTAGTAAGTGTTTATACTGTGTTCTTATAGGTCTCTTCCTAGCTTCTGGCAACACTGAAGTGAAAAGGTTCATGTTACATTTAACGAAGAGTGCGATTTCTAAAATATACATACTCGGGAACGTTAACAGTTTTAGGGACTTAAACACAGGAACGCAGCTATCCGTCGTTTTCATGCCAAGTATTGCCCTAATGCAACGTTGTTGGGCTTTGAACACCTGTTCTCGTAGAGTACAGTTTCCCCAAAATATTATTCCATACCTTAAAATGGACGCTACTAGACCGTGGTATGCAACTACCGTTGTGGTGATGTTGACCTTTTTTGCAAGATTATGAAGGACATACGCCGATACGCTCAGTTTTTTGCATACTTCTTCTGCTTGAGATTTCCAAGACTATCTATATGAATACCTAAGAAATTTCGCAACTTTTACTTGGTCTATTCTACAGTTATCATATTCTATTACTATATTCGGTACCGATGTGCGTTGATAAAAGTGCATTACGTTAGTTTTTTGCAAGTTGATTACTAAATTATTTACGTCAAGCCAATTCACAATGTCATTAAGTGTAGAATTGATGTCATGTTCGTATTCATTAATGTCTGTACATTTAATTAGTGCGGTACTGTAGAGGTCCTGAGGGGTCCTCTATAGTTGGCGGAGGCGCCTAAAAACCCGAACTCCTAATTTAAATAAGCGCCTAAACGAAGTACGCGCCCCAAGTCGTACGAAATTTGTTTCAGCATATTTTTAATGAAAAGCGCCAAGTCGCACGTATGATATAAAAAGCGAGACCTCTCGCAAAGCCAAGCAGTAAAAGCAGTGTAAGTGAGTATAGAACGGGCGCAGAATCGTCGCCGAGGAAAACAAAGCTAAGTGGTTGAATATATTTTTATTGTAAAGAGAGTGAGAGATGGCTCAATTTTTCACGGGCTACAACGGTTGCCTAGAAGAATTTATCAGACAATATAAGGTAGTTGCCGCCTACAATAATTGGCGTGAGAATGATTGGGCGCTGATAATGAGAGTTTACCTTCAGGGCGCAGCCCTAGCGTTATACAATTTTAAGTATCACGAAGGTATTGCTTTTGATGATATGTGCGATGTCTTTCGGGAGGAGCTTCCGTGCAGATGTCACAGAGCTTTATATAAGGCGCAGAAAGAGGAGATTTTAAAAGATCCGTCGGAAGAATACGGACAAGATAATTTTATAAATGTAGATGATGATACTTCTTTATTAATTAGTGGAAAAGAAGATGACCGACTACAAGATGAGCAAAGCTGTCTAGAAAGCAGCGTGGAAGTTGATGGAGATGAGGAAGATGATGACGAGTGCAGCAGCCAAGAGAGCAGCCATGCAGAGGATGAAAAGGAGCTGATGGAAGTGTTCGAGAATGAACACGAGGAAGAAATTAACGAATCGGGTCAGTCCATTCCAGTTATTGATATATCTAGTTATGTTTCAGAGCCGCAGGAAGAGCATCATGATCACGATGTACAAATCAATACAAATAACATCGCTATTGATCAATTTACTGAAAATAATTTTTCGTTTAATAATTCCAAAATAAAGGAGGATGACCATTTCGATTTTTCGACTACAAAGGACAATGCACAAAACATCGTTTTGTCAGTTGACAATAGTAAGGTGGATAGTGAAATGGGGTTAGTTGAAGGTGATTTAAAGTTGGATGCAGTCGGAGATGAAGACATAGAGGTGAAAGACAATTCTGTGCAACTTTTAGACTCATTTAATTTTTCTACAGATGGAGTTGCAGTCTTCAATATTAGTGATTTTGTTATTAATAACAATAATAGTATTTCACAATGTGCAACAATCGATATAAGAAAAGCACGAATTAAGAAAAGAATCCCATTTGCAAGAAAAATACGCATTAAAAAAAGAATCCCTTGTATCAAAAAAGCTAGAACTAAAAACTCTATTCCAAAATGTTTTTCATCTATTTGTAAATTTATAAAATTATCTTCTAAAAACATAACCCTCCTTCTGACGCAGTCGGGTAAAAATAATTATCATTTTATAACGAAGTTTTCATTTTTAGAGCATAAAGGAGAATGGCAGAAGTTCATAGAACGCTGGCATTAAACTTTTTTAGTTACTACAAAAATAAAAGTGGCATGGTTTGAAAGGGAATATTAAGAGCTTTTGTTAAAAAAATAAATAAAAAATTATAACAGTTGGGTTCAAGAGAAATCATAATTTTTGTAAAAGTGAGGTTAAGTGCATTCATTTTAGGTTATTTTACCTCTATTACTATTTTAACGCATAAATGTTTATTGTATGCATAACATATTGCTAATTATGCTTTGTAATGACTTGAAAAATTATAACTAGTTGTTGAAGTTCGTTTAATTCAAAGATTTACTCACTGATCATTTATAGACCTAATGGCAGTCTAAGGCTGCGTTTCCACCAGAAATGTGCGAGGATGCGTAGCGAGTGATGTGTGTGAAACAAACCAATAACATCGCTTCATTTTCATACAAAGACGACAATATAATGTGTTTTCATAGCTTGAACTAAGTTAGCGATGTTATTGGTTAGTTTTAACCTACGCATCCTAGCTCATCTCTGGTGGAAACGCAGCCTAAGTGTACTCTGTTAGTTTTAATTAAACATAGTAGGTAGTCACAGAAACTCAGGAGACTTTAAAGACTCACTTATCGGAATCTAAGCATATAATATTGTTAATGGTAATTACCTAAGGATGACAGGATTATTGTAGTATAATAAAAAACCAGTAGGTATTTAATCATAATATTTTATTCATCATATATTAGCAATATATTATCTAAGAAAGGTGCACGGGGAGACAGGCTATCTTGATGCCGTGCCCATGCCAAGTACCATTCCATTCTCGAATCACTTTATATATGCCTCGTTCTCTGTCCGAATCAGTCCGTAATTGGTGATTTCTGGAACGTGCTGTAGAAGATCCACAATTGACACACACCTGTCGGTGCCCAATGGTACAAGAAGGTAGATAGTATAGTTATAGTTTAGGCAGCGGTCCGTGGTTGACATCACGTTGACTCGTAATGTTATACACACAAACACATCGCAACGGTTGTTCAGAAAGGTAGGAGTCTTCGAAATCCAAAAGCAAGCCAGGTCGTTGAAAAGATCCACGTAAAACTTTGGGAGCACAAAACATTTACACTAGCACAAAACAGTAGCGAGCGAGCTAATGTGACTAGTTTAGTATTTTTATCTATGAATGTGACTTGTGAAGTTGTCGAAATATAATAAATAACATGACGTGAAATGTCATCTTCTAAAGAGTCATGTTTATGGGTTTTAGTGGGTGTTCATGTTTAGGGTAAGGAGGTTGAAACAAAGACTACAATATAATGCGGTGTAAAACCTCCTTTTTTTGAAGTCAGTAAAAAAATTAAAAAAACCTTGTATCCGGCCGCTCTGCGTTCGATCAAATCAAGTTATCTACTCATATTTTTATCGAGATTTTATCCCCATTGTCAATAATAAAGTTAATCTGGCTATCAGTACATAAAAATAAGCGCGTTTTTTTTTAAATAGCTTTGAATTCTGTAGCTTTCCAAAATTAGTAATGCCAAAAAATGCCATCTCCTTTATTAAATGGAAATATAAAGACAAAATATTTTTAAATTGATTAAAAACTTTTCTTGATATTACATAGACTTTGACTTTTTTTTGTTGACACTTGTCATGTCATTGTAAATAATAATATGTCAGTTAGATGTAAACATTATTATGACATTATTTTAGTTACTAATATGCTACATTTTATTAACATGTTTTCTTGTGTATGTTTCATATGCTGGGAAGAGAATATCGGACGCGGCCGGGAGTGTGAGGTGCATTACCTCTCAACTCTCGGAGGTCTGTGAGGTGCAATGCCTCCACCTCTAAGCGGCCGGGAGTGTGAGGTGCCTTGCCTCTCAACTCCAAGAGGCCTGAGGGAGCGAACATATCGTCGTCGTCAATGTTTTCCAAATTCGAATAGGCCGGGATAGAATGAACATGCTCCAGATAGTTATGATGCGAGTTATGGGAGGATAATGGTTTAGAAAACTGTGGTCACTCCTACAGGGGGGGTGACAGACACTCAGCTTAAGTTGAAACCAACTTTGCTAACGGGGCATAGCCTGTGCAAAGTGTGTTGAGTTGACACAATTGGTTCAGCTTATGTTTGAGCACCCACAGCTTTGTTGTTGATGTTTCATTGAGTTGTTATTAGATGATGATGGAGTGAATTTTGAATTTTCCCTCTGGAGTATGGGCATGTGTTAGATTTTTAAATGAACCCTGGCCTCTTAAACTTTTCCCTCCCTCTGGCTCATACCGTCCGATGGGGTAAAAGAGTTTGAAGTTAAGATCATTTAATTTTTTTTTAAGCCTCATCTAGGCCGATGTGAACTTTCACATCAATTGTTTTCCTAGGAGGCCTAGTCGCATCTTTTCCGTTGGTTTTGGTGGGACGAGGTTCAGGCATGACGACGTTGGTTTGTTTTAGTGCACATTGGCACTTATAAATTGTAAATTTACCTGACACTTGTCGAAGAGTCAGATATGCGGTTCGTTCGTCCTGACTTTAACCTTTCTCTTGCAGGAGATGGTCTCACCTTGTCTAATTCCAACGTCATCTCTGTATAGGGTCATTTTTCTGTATAGGGTTAGGTAGGAAGAGTTTGAATGTTCGAATGGTATGAATAAAAGTCTTGTTTGGTGTTTGAGTTATGTCAATACTTTTATTCAAGGGTGGGCGTAGCTCATGTAGTGTCTTGTGTGTTCCGGCCTTTAGCAGAAAGGTCTGGCTGGATGTAATATTCCATTCTAGCATTCAAATTGTGATGACAGCAACGTTAACATTGTGTTTTTTTATAGAGTCATTCATATATTTTCTGTAAAGCTGCGAGGTCCCTTTGATCAATACAATATTTCCAGGTCTACGGTCTTTTAATTATAAAGTAGAAACCGTAGAGATCCAGTGCAGACCTCTACAGTACTGTCGTCAGCGAATAAGACCATGGGGTGTTTAATGTGATTAGGTAGGTCATTTATGTATAGCAAAAATAAGAGTGAGCCAAGAACTCCACCCTGAGGTACGCCATGTCTTACCATTCTTGCTTCGGATTTATATTTTTTCTCACGCCTAGTGTTGGTGCATATTTTAGAAATTTTCGTGTATTGTTTGCGGTCACTTAGATATGACTTAACAAGATCCAGTACGTTTCCTCTTATTCCGTACATGTAAAGCTTATTTAGCAGGGTTTCGTGATGGACACAATCAAAAGCCTTTGTCATATCTGTAAGGATTGCGCAGATTGGTATTTTTTTATCAACATTCCTCATTATAACACTTAGCAAGTCGTAGATAGCAGTATTTATACCTTTGTTTTTTCTGAAACCTTTCTGTTCCTCACATAAAATATTATATTTACATAAAAACTTATTGATAGATTCATATATTATTTTTTCGATGACTTTTGAAAATATGGGAATTAGGGCAATCGGTCTGTAATTACCTAAACTCTCTTTATCGTTTTTTTTAAAAAGTGGTTTTACAATAACTGTTTTTAGACCGTTCGGGAATGTTCCAGAGCTAATACATAAATTTATAATCTGGCATAAATGTTCGGCAATATTATTACACACGAATTTTATGACTTTTGTATCTATGCCATCATACCCTACGCTGTTAGTATTTTTTAGTGTCTTTATTATCCTTATTACGTCTTGGGGTAGCACTGGAGGCATGAAAATTGAACGCATGTTACTAATTAAACCAGTAGGTACATGTGTTGGAGGAGTATTAGATCGTATTTGATCAATGAAGAAATTGTTAAATGCATTGGCAATTTCTAATGGGTTACTAATGACGGTGTCTTGAATTTTGATTTTACCCATTGGCTCAGTCATGCGTGTTTTGTTATTTATAATACGCCAAGACGCTTTTGATTTGTTACTGGAAGTATTTATAAAGTAATTGTTTTGTGCTCTTTGGGTTAATTTAATTATTTTCCTGAATTTTGAGGAGTAATTTTTGAAAATATTTTTATTTTCGACTGAAGACTCATGTCTGTATTTCCACAACAAGTGCCGCTGTCTTTTACTGCATACGCGTACACCACGTGAAACCCATTTAATTGTTGGGTTTGATTTGATGGTTACTAACTTGTATGGAAAACAAAGATCATACAGCATTCGAAAGTGTTCCAGAAAGTAATCATAAGCTTCGTTTGCGTTCTCTGTTAGGTATATTTCCGAGAACGAGAGACACTGGAGATAATTTTTGAACCTAACTAAATTTTCAGTAGAGAGATCACGTTTCTTAATACGCCAGGAATTAATTCTACAAGTTCCATTTACTTTTACTTCCAGTATCTGAGCAGTGTGATCGGACAAAGCAAAGTCTATTATTTCACACTTACATTTAAGTTGAGAACTACAAGCAAAATTATCAAGGCAGCTGTTACTGGATAATCTAGTCGGTTGTCGTAGTTCTAAATTAAGACTGTATAGTACAAATAGCTCGAGATGTATGTACCTAAACAGCTAGTTGCCTTGCCCGTGGCTGCAATAGTTGCTCCATCTACAAAGCGCCTAAGAGCCACGCGGTATCAAGTCTGTCTCAAATTTAAGGCCAAAGTTACACGCAGGGTTTCATTACGGTAACAGTGCCGTAGAAAAGACGTGTCTGTCAATAAGCTTCCATATATAGCAGGGGTGGCCAACTTGGTTAGACCCAAGATCGACTGTTCACTGACGACACCCTGTGCGGTCCACCAATTACATACCTACTTCTTGAAATCTTAAATGAAACAGCATAGTTCAGTACACAATCATGTACTATTTTTTATTTTAAATATAAAGCTCAAAATTATTATTAATAAATTCAAATCTTTTATAAAGCGAAAACTATGCCAGAAAGCCTATTATACCGTAAAAGACTATATTGAGGACAAAAAGGCTTGGGATTGAGCTGCTCCAATAGGTTTAGACAGTGAATGTTATTTTGCTATTTTTCACTTTAATCTTTTTTTTTTTTTTAAGTATCTATTTTCTTAAACAATGACATGTACCTACATTTACTGTATAAAGTATTATATTATTTTAATTATTGTGAATGTGAGGACTACGTGGGTCATTGTTTTCATTTTAATCATGGTCAGGCAGTTTGAGTAGTTTATGCGGCCTACCCAAATGTCCTGTCTTTGGTATTGTTCGTCGAATCGTTGAGCTCCTTAAGTTCTGAGTTGAGCTGCACGGTTACTGACAAATGCGTGCACTGACTGGACAGGTCCACTCAATCTGAGTGGTTCTTTCCTCAAAAGATCATTTCAGACACTAATTTACATGGTCCTCAAAGATTATGTCCGGATTTTTTTATATACACATTGACATTGATGAATTTTATTTAGACAATGACATGAATATTTACTTTGTAAAGTATTTTTATTTTTTTATTTTTCATTTAATTATTGTGAATGTGAGGACTATGTGGGTCATTTTTTATCTGTTTTCCTTCTTAGTTTTAATCATGATCTGGCAGTTTGAGTAATTTACGCGGCCTAGCCAAATGTCCTTTCTTTGGTATTGTTCGTCGAATCGTTGAGCTCCTCAATTTCTGAGTTGAGCTCCTCAATTTCTGAGTTGAGCTGCACGATTTTTGACAAATGCGTGCACTGATTGGACAGGTCCGCTCAATCTGTGTGGTTCTTTCCTCAAAAGACCATTTCAGACATCAATCTACATGGTCTTCACACGATCTGACCAAGATTTTGTCTGGACTTTAAAAGAGACTGTGACCTCTGAGTTTGTTTCGGCCTTTCTTCTCAGAGTAGTCAGATAGGAAACGCCGACCACATCTAGTTTAAAAAATATGATGACGTTTAAAAGTGTTTGTAAAAACCTACTTAAGTACAGAAAATAAATCATTTATCATTCATTTATCATTTATTCTTAGTAACTACTTATTTATATTATTGGAGCGTTTGAGCATCTTTCCCTAGATTAGCAAAATCAGGTTTGTAGTTGGAAATATTTTTTGCCTTGCCACAATCGACTGGACTAATAGTCACGGTCGACTAGTCGATCGCAATCGACCGGTTGGCCACCCCTGTTAGATACTGATTCATACCCGGAATAAAGAAAACAGATGTGTGTGTACAAAGGGCAGCCTGATATTCGGTCGAAGCTTGTCTAGTAGACTGCTAGAAGCTGGCGCAAAATTAAGTACCCTATCGGAAGATATTATAATTTTTGCAAATGACGTCGTACGTCAATCATATTTGACAGTTGTGAACTAGACAGCTGCAGTATACAAACAGACACGCAATGGAGCGCTAATACCCCGCAAGGTATTGGATATTGTGAAGGCAGCGTTTCCTGGTCGCGTAATCTCCCATTTTGGCGATTTTGAATGGAAAGCAAGATCGCCCGATTTAACCTTCCTAGACTTATTTCTTTGGGGCTACATAAATTCGCGGGTTTATGCCAACAAGTCTCAGACAATCGCAGGCGAACAGTTATCACCGGAAATCTTGCAGAAAGTCATACAAAATGTGATAAAACGGGCACAAAAGTATCAACACTGGCAGAATCATATTGCCCTTGACGGATATCATATTTTCCACTTAGCAGAAAAAATTGTAAAGGTCCAAATAAAGATTTCCATTACGATTTTTTTTTTTTTTTAGTAAAAAAGTTCTTCAAAAACAAAATTGGATGATTATTTTGCGCCACCTTGTATAAACAAAAACGAATCGTTTTGCTTACCAACAATGGTAGCATTTGTTATTGCCAAACTGGACATTTATATAGATTCGTAGGTAATCACCTAGTACTATATAGTATACTATTATAGTACCTACCTGTGATGGCTACTCCTTTAAGGGAGGGTCGGGGGTCTACTATGCAAAGCTATAAGGTCTTTGCTTCATTACAAGCTTTTATTTAACTTGCACTGTTTGCATGTAAGTATGTAGGGGAAGTACGTCCAAAATGACACACTGGGCTTTTTTCGAAATTGGTGGGCTACAATGCTACAATTGTCATAAAATCACGTGAAGAAGGCCATGTTGGCATACCTGTCAAGTTCTCAGAGCCATTGACTCAGTCACGCCCGGTGTAAGTAACTGGTACTTACGAATGCGTTTTAGGCGCGTAAAAGTTTTTTGTTTTGATGAAGTTAGTCTCGTTTTTGAATTGATTGATTTGAATTTGAAAATATAATAAAAATGGTATGGGTCCCGCCTGCTTCCAACTTTTATTTAATTTAAAATGGGCTTGTTTTTAGCTTTTCAGTTTCGCAGTCGGGTTTTTTAATTTTTAAATTACTTTTTTTATTTCCGGCTTTTTAGTTTACAAATGTGAAAGATTTCGCAAACGATTTAGTTCTTGGCACGTGTTTTTTACGATTTGACACTTCAAATTACTTTTAACCATATAAGTTATATATATATATTTGTAATCGTCTTTTAAAACCCTTTATTTTGATACCCCACTCGATAGGTTTTGGAAAAAAAAATTTTTCTTAAAGACTTAATGCGCCAAAAATCGGCCATTTTAATTCTTTTTTCAATTTTGATATACCCAGTGTCACTCTCACAATTAAGACGAATCTAAAGGTACCTCTCAAGCTGAAATCGATCAAGCCGTTTAGGCTACAGAGCGTGCTAAAGAAATATACATACATACATACCCTCGAAAAACATAACCCTCCTTCTGACGCACTCGGGTAAAAAGTAGTCAGGAAAAGGAAGAATACAGGTATAGAAGACTCATTACAATGAAGCCTCAGATGTAGATTTTCTAGCTGCGTCGAACGGTCCACGATGATGATTGCGCATGCATTTACTGTAACGACCTCTTTTCCCGTCCTAAGCTTGGCTATGGTGCGACATTGTTCTCTTTGGGTTCATACAAGTCATAGATCATGTGCTGATGTACCCAAGACTAAAATCTTCGTCCGTAAAATATGTAGGTACTTCATTATTTGCTTGTTTAATATTATGTGTTTAGAGGTTGTTACATATATACAATTATTCAGTTACAAGTTTAGAACCAAATATGACATGTCATGAAACGACATGACATACAGCCCATACAGGACATGTTTTAGTTTATTTTTGATTTAATTTTAATATAATTTGATTTTGTTTTAATTGTAATTTGAATTTTTGGTGTAATTGATTTGATTTTTATTTAATAGCAGTATTTTTTTAAATTTGTACTTAATTTTTATTGTAATTTTGATTTGTAACTTTGATTTTGATTTTAATATTTATTTTAACTTTGATTTTAATGCACAAGATAATTTTAATTTAATTCCAATTTAATTTATCGTTTAATTTTAATTTAATTTTAATATAATAATATTACGTGTACCTACCTACTAACATAGTTTTAAAATATTGTATATCTACTAACAAAATATGGATTATTGTCCGAAATAAACTTTTTGATTGATTTGATTGAAATATGAATATTAAAACTAAAAACTGATTGTTACTACGTTAATTAAAACTACGTTTTTTAATCATATAATTAAAAAACAAAACCGTATGTCATTTTGGACGTACTTCATTTATGTAAGTTGTCCGTTCAAAATTTGCAAAGCATTTTTCGACGATTTGTTGTTATTGGTAAAGATACGAGTCTTAAGTTTAACCAATTACGATCCGTAAATTATAGGAGTCGGCCATTAGTGAGACACACTTGATACCGCGTGGTGCAATAGGCCATCAGGAAACATGTTACACAAAATATAATGGTTATGTTTTAAAACTTTTTGATTGATTTGAAGTTTTGAGTGCAATCTACGAGTCATCCTAGCCTTTTCCCAACCATGTTGGGGTCGGCTTCCAGGCTAACCGGATGCAGCTGAATAGTATTTTACATGGAGCGACTGCCTATCAGTGGCCTTAGTGTGAGTTTTTTCGACTCACGTTCGATTGCGAGCGCGTTAGAATTTTGTATGGGAAATTAGGTTTCTTCTAGTGACCACCAGGTGGCGCTATAACCTTTTTCCCTACAAAATTCTAACACGCTCGCAATCGAACGTGAGTGAAAAAACTCACACTAAGGCCTCTGACCACCACAACCCCAGTAGCGGCCCTATGGCGGTGCAAGCGGTGCGACCGCACCGGGCGCCCTCATGGGACAGGCGCTGAAATCAACCGAAATGCGACCGCCGGTGGTGGTCGCATTGCGGTTGATTTCAGCGCCCCGACGATCGGCTTTATAGTAAGGTACTATAATCCCGATCGATTACAAGCAAGCAAGCAACTGCATATTACCCATATATCATAGGAACATGGTAAGTACATAGAGGGACGCCACGTTAAGATTTTGCACCACCTAAAAAAAATTCTAGGGCCGCCGCTGCACAACCCAGTTACTGGGTAATACGATACCCCTTGGTAGACTGGTTATCAGACTTTTGGGCTTCTGACTACCCGTAGGCAACGACTGTCAAAGATCCACGAATGACAGCCGGGACCAAACAGCATAACTTCACGGCCGGCACGGCCGCCGCCGCCGCCGCCACGCCGTTCTGAAGACTGTTTGAACGTGCTATAATCTCTCGAACTACCAGTCGGGATTGAAAAACATCTTTCCATTTGACAGCCCAATTCTCGAGAAATGCTTTATGCAACTTAACGTCACGCACGACCCTTAGGAGCCGAGCAAAAAAAAACAAAGTTATAGAGACGTGCTTATAAAAATGTGGCTGTTATTTTAGTATAATAGGTAATGGCGCCGATTCTGTTGTGCACAAACTAAACTAAACTTAAGTTCTTGCATCTTTTTCTTTCTATTTCATTAAGAAAAGGACAGGAGATAAATATTAGTTTAGTCCTGTCAAATTAAGATACCCCATAGACAACTTAGACGAGATTAAAAAATTGGCTTTTAAAACAACATCAATTTACGTCAGGCGCTGACTAATTTGACAGGACTAAACTAATATTTATCTCCTGTCCTTTTCCTAATGAAATAGAAAGAAAAAGATGCATGAACTTAAATTTAGTTTAGTTTGTGAAAAAACAGAATCGGCGCCATTGTGTATCTATTACGACTTCCACTCGAACTAAGTCGCGGGCACAAGCTAGTACTTAGTTGTAAATATAAAAATACATGTTATTGTGACGTCACGAGGCTTATGACACAGCCCTCCCCCCGTTACCACTATGACGTCACACTTTATTGACCCCCTTAGCGTGTGGCGTAATTTATGAATGGCCCCTTACAATGAGTATAGTGACTTACTACGTAACGTACCTGCCTGCAGTAAACCTACTGCAGCCTGAAAACATTTTGAAAATATTAATTAGATCACTGATCTACAAGCATTGTATGTGGGTTATTTTATGTTTTTTTTTAATTATTGTAATGCCTCTAACCGTTGCAAACATGCAGAAACCATGCAGACCCAGGACAACTACCTATATAAAGGCCATACTCTAGAAGGCATTACCTTTAAGGAGGAAGTAAACCTGCAATCCGAAGCGCAGAAGTCAATTCTTCGGCCACTGCGCGAACCGGGCAACCGTGCCACATAAAAATTACCTACCCACCTAGTCATCATCATCATTTCAGCCGAAAAACGTCCACTGCACCTCCACTTTTACCGGTTTTGTGATACTCGCATCCAACGAGTTCCTGGATGCGAGAAGCACAAAACCGGTAAACAACTTCCTTGGCCTTCACAAGATCGTCGGTCCACCTTGTGGGAGGCATTCCAACGCTACGTCTGCCGATAAGCGGTCACCACTCCAGAACCTTTCGGCCCAATTTCGGCCCAATTTCGGCCCCATCGGCCATCTGTTCTGCGGGTTCTGTTCCCAAAGGGCAATGGAGAGGGCTATTCTTGGAGTTTCCCTGCGTGATTGAATCAGAAATGAAGAGATCCGCAGGAGAACCAAGGTAACCGATAGGTAGCCCGAAGAGTTGCCAAACTTAAGTGGCAATGGGCAGGGCACATTGCTCGCAGCACTTACCTAGTACTCCTGGGAATTTACGCCGAATTTAGGCTTTCAAATATTTTTATATTTAACTTGTAAGGCATTGACAAGGTAGTAAGTATGTTAAAAAATGCACACACCTTATACCTACCGCGAAGAAATTTATATTAATATTATTTGAAGAGCTAAGTTCAAAAATACGATTCAAGAAAAAAATTGCTTACCTACCTATATGATTTAGTGCAAGGTTCAAACCTAATTTCCCCGGCCTATAGTCAATTAAATAGGATTCAGGATAATGTAATAAAACTTAGGATGTTAATAAGGATCCTATTTAGCCAGTCGGTGATGTTCGTGCCTCCCCGACTCGCTTAGCTGCCTTCATAACTAGGATTCTTAAGATTTTTTATTCGTTGTAGTGAGGAAGCACATAAACTGTGATTTCCCAATTCCCGATAGTCTCAACTCAGCCTATCGCAGTCCACTGCTTAACATAGGCCTCTCCCAGGCTGCGCCACCACATCTTGTCCTCCGCTTTCCGCAACCAGCCTGTACTACAGTTGCCGATACGCGGTTACGATATGATGTTCTTTCGGTCCATCTAGCTGGGTGGTACCTACCCCACAAAGCACACTGCACTTGCCGATACGCGGTCTCCACTCCAGGACTCGTCTACTCCACCGGCCATCGGTCCTTCGACAAACACGACCACTGCATTATAAAATAAAAAAAAAAGCAAATTTTTGAGATAGTAAGGCAATACCGAACAGTCGAACTTGGGAAGAAAATTGATAAATACTTACTCGCTTTTTGCATTATGCTGGCAACAAAAAGTTTTCGTCATAGGTACCTTTATTTTTATTTTTAGAGGGTAGTTTTCTTAAAATCCATCCATCGACTTCTCATTTTCTAATTTTCCCCTTTGTTACCCCCACATAAAAAGATAATTAATTTACCATAAAAATATAATCATACCGAAATACCTACATCGCGAAATAGCCATCAACAATAAATTCCCACTGTTCCCAGACGCTATAAACGTGACGTATCACAAGAACGAAAAGAATTTGAACGAATTCAATTTATTACGACGTCTTGACGAGACGCTCACGTAAAGAGTAATTTCCGCGAATTTTCCTCACACGCCCGCGACGATGCGATGATTCATCTCGTTCGCGGGTTGAACACTCTGCCAGTCTGACACTAGTTCGTAAGTTCGTATACAGTCTGTGCCGAGACGTGCCAACGAGCGCGCGCATTTTGGATTTCGAACGCAACATCGCGTCTTTGACTTCGAATTTTTTTTTTAATTATAAAAGAAAATCAGTTCGCCATTTTTTTTTCTTACGAACAGTACTTCGGTAGTGTTGATATTTTGCAATAATTACTAAATTAAACATGAGAACTATGGCTAGTGTGTGGTTTTCGGTGATAGTGCTGCTTTCAATTCAGAAAGTTTTCGGAAACGTATGTCTGAAGGAAGATTTAAACGATTATACCTGCGATGAATGCATCAGATGCAATGGTCAATGGTGTAACGAACCTGGGGTGAGTGTCATTTTTTTTTATGAATATAAATGAAACCGGTCACGCTCGAACTCAATATTTTAACTCGCGCATTTATCCCCATCTCCGTTTAATTGACACTTCGTAAATTAAACATGTTATTAACATTCCTTTCCAAAAAATTCTTGTGAATTGGGACTTTGAAAGTTTTTCCTTTTTTTAGCCTACACTGGATTACTGCTGACCGGGAGGGTCAGCCACTGCCAAACACTGTCAAGGGATAATGTTCCTTAACCCTTTACACGAGAGAAACGAAATTTGTACAGCCGAAATTTGTATAACCACCCGACTAGTCTAACTTTAAGGTCGATTTGATATTGATAAAATCGACCTTAAGTCAGTCAACTACAAATTTCGTTTCTGCCCTATAAAGGGTACCTATTTAATAATTCTGATATGATTCTTGATTGACAGACAAGGCTCTAATCAGAAATTCTGGACTTGTTAGTTCCTTAACCTTTATCTATCAATATTAATCAATATTAATTTGCATAATTTAATCTAAACGGTTCGTCAACACAAACACTTGCGTAATTATTTATTAGGAGCAGTACACACTAATTTCGAACTTAATAACTTCAAAGTAAATCGTTTAGATAACAAGGAAAAAACAGCATATGAGGTGTTACAGGTTTAATATCCACACTAACTCCCTTAGGTACTAATAAACGTATTATGTCAGATGAATAGTTACACACCGATTTCTCTATTTCAGTCATCAGTAATTTGACTTTCGGATGAGGAAGACAAAGCGTTGTGTAACTATACAGACGCTATACAACATTTATTAGTAAGGGAGTAATACATATAAGGGACACCCAGTAGGTAGGTAACTGGGTTGTGGAGGCAGTAGCCATGTAAAATACTTGTATTCAGACTGGAAGCCGACCCCAACATAGTTGGGAAAAGGCTAGGCACATGATGATGACTAATATTATTATAACTTTGTCTGACTGTTTGTTAACTTTTTACGCGTTAAAGGTTGAACAGATGGTACACAGCTAGAACATGACCTAGGTTAGGTTATAGGTTACTTTTTATCTCGGTAGTATGCTCCTGAGCCGTGGGATAATTTTCGACCTCCACGCGGGCAAAGCCAAAATATGTGTTTAAAGAGAACCCTGTAGTATCACAACTTTGCATCGAAATCTTATCTACAACTTCCACAAGCAACATGAATTCCATATTTAGGAAATAAATACCAAATTATGGCACAATTTTATGAACTCGGAACCCGATAAGCACATTGACACATTTGAAGAAAGCAATTAACTTTAATGAAATGTCATTAAGTAGGTAGTCGATTACGAGAAAAACATTAAATACAACCGCTAAGTTATAAGTAAGAAATAAGAATTCAATTAGAAAATGAAAATAAAAAAACGAATGCTACCACAAAGAGGTTCAAAAGGGGAACTTTTAAATGGACATCACGACATTGAAGAGAGCAATAAATTGATCAAAGAAAAAAACGAAGATGTCAGAAGTCAGGCTGAGCGGAAGGAAACAATTGATTCAATGAACGTACTTACTGACCGACCGAGAAAATCTATTTTTGATCATCAACAGAATGCATCATACCTGCTTGCATGTATGTACATGGCTGTTGTCGTAAACAAACCTCTTTTGATCAAAGGATAATTTATAATCATCTTTAATTGAACAAACTTTTACATGCTTGTTTAGTTCGTTAAATCTATCAGTAATGTCTACGTGCTAGTTTGGTAATTATTACTATAGTATTTTTATCTTTCTCTAGGCTAAGATAAATTTCATATCTCCTTTATGAGACACCTAAGAAAAAGTTAAAATTCGAAGAATTTATTTCAAACAAAACAATATCAAGACTTTTTGTCGGTCAGTCAGAAAGATGAAGCTGGTTGCCCATTCCAATGCGTAGTAGGTTCCTATGGAGAAGAACGGGCAAGAAACTGCTTAAAATGGTATTTCTATTATTGTATCACTTTATTCTTCCATCATGTAAGGTCATGTAGTTATTTTCAGTAGATAACCCCCATTTGAATAATTTTGAAGGATTTTACTAATCCATTGCTTCATATGTTCGAAAAATTTGTCAGCTCAACAACGTAAACAACGCAATGAATGTTGATGAACTGTCAAAATGAAAGCCATTCCTACTGTAATTGTGTGCATAAACTCCGCAGGACCAATGTTATCGCGAAATGTGTAGATACAGGGGAATCGATTGTTTATATGTCTATATTTGATGAGCTATACAACGCGGTCACATTAACTCGACGCTCGGCCTTGATGACGTCATTTTGGTTTTTTGGTAATATACCTAATAAAAAATATAATTAAAACAACAACAGAAAACTAGCCAAAATGTCGAAGCGCGTATCGGTAACAAAGATAAAGACAAAGGCCTAACACTTGCTGGGCGAGCTAAGGAATGCGGGCCTCGCATTCCAGAGATGCGTCGAGTTAATGTGACCGCATTGTAATTATATTTATTTACTGGCTGCCAATGACCTTTACACTCAATTTACACCAGTGCTGATAGCTCTCGAATTGAAATGTTCTCGCTATACTATAACCCCTCTAATAAACGTATTATGTCAGACTAGCAGCGCCCCGTGGTTTCACCCGCCATAAGTGTCGATCCTGTGGGAATATCAGGATAAAAACTATTCTATGTCCTTTCCCGGGACTCAAACTATCTCTATACCTAATTTCATCTCAATCGGTTCAGCGGTTTAAACGTGAAGAGGTAACAGACGGACACACTATCGCATTTATGATAATACTAGCAGCACCCCGCGGTTTCCCCCGCATAAGTGTCGATCCCGTGGGAATATCGGGATAAAAACTTTTCTATGTCCTTTCCCGGGACTCAACTCTATACCATGTTCCATCTAAATCGGTTCAGCTGTCACGTTTCACTTTCGCATTTATAATATTAGTGTGGATTAATATTATGTTTGCAACGTCGTCGGTTGGTTGTGTGACAAATATAGTACTCATCGAAATAGAAAAACCCAGTTCAAGACCAAATAGTCATATGCCACACGAGCTGAGAAACGATATTATTATAGTATTGTCCATGCAAAATTAAAGCTAACCTATCCTTTCTGACTCACAAACAAAGAGATGCCTAGTCTGCCTATAATGTTCCCACTGCTGGAAAACAGGTCTCCTCTCTTTGAGAGGGGAGCGGGCCGTGATCCACCACGCGGGCCCAGTGAGGGTTGATGTTGATAGATGTCACATGTCTTCGAAGTTTCTATTCTAGGACATGCTGGTTTCAGTGCATTGGTGATGAAATGATTTACACAAAGTAAAGCGCCTGTCAGGGTTCGAACCTACGACCCATAACTCGTAAATAACGGTTGTTACCACTGGGTCACCACTGCTCTCAACAAAGAGATGAAAGACCCTTAATTAAATCTCTTTGCACACAATTAAAAACATAACTTCACAGACTCTCCGAACCAGTGAAGACGCATTAAAATGCAAATACGTGCAGTAATTCTCAAACTTATGCATATGGATAGTAGGTACATACATAAAGGATAGGTGTTATGTAAATATTGTACGGAGTAATGCGTCAATAGGCCTTTGGCGAAGTTGGGTTTATTTTGAAAATACCCATCATACCACGAAATCGGGGTATTACTGGGCTTCAGACAATAATAGAATTCATTTACCTTCCTATGCTGGTTATGAGGCCTTTATGAAGGCCCCAGGCCACTGCATGCTATATACTCTAGATACTCATTGTTATTACGAAAATCTACAAGCAAAACCTACCCTCTATATTTTTATCAGAGAAATAGAAGTGGTGCATCGATCATAGAGCGTACGACACGCTTTCATCGCGGGCTCCAATTTAATCGATCCAATGTGTTGAAGTTAAGACCTAGTTCAAACATAATAAAATATGGCAAACATCATAAGGAAATCGAGTACCATAATAGCATCTAGTTAGAACCTGACCTCTACCTAAGAAACGCCTGCTTCAAAATACCAAAATATTCTTGATGGACTGTGTTTTGTCATTAAGTGCATCATTATAGCACAATGCACTTACCACATACTCACATAAACTCACGCCTTTTCCCATGAGGGTAGGCATAAACTACAGAACGCCTAATCCTACGATCCTATAATAAAGGTACAAGTTCGTAGCCGACTGCAGACGACAGCAGCAGGCGACATGTCGCCGCGACACTACTGGTTTCTATGTATTTCTATGAAATACATTCCGTAGGTAGCGAAACGTCGTCTGCCACGTATTTATACATAGAAACCAGTAGTGTCGCGGCGACATATGTCACCTGCTGCTGTCGTCTGCAGTCGACTACGAACTTGTACCTTACAAACTCCTTTTGCTTCGTTTACTTTCATACATCTTTTCATACACACGCACATCGGTTGCAGTTGCAAGTTTGCGACTTACAATATACATTAATAATTCGATGTTATACAAACGCAGCAAGTATGTACCTTCTGGTATATTTTGAGAACTTCCGCTCCAATAAGACATGTAGGTAGGTGCCTGAATCCTACCTACATGTCTTATTGGAGCGGAAGTCTATCTGGTCACGACCACGAATACTTGATGATGACTTCCCTCGGATCTCGTGTCGTGGGGAACTAGGATTGAATCGGAAGGAGGGCTAGATGTGTTACATTCAACTGTAGGAAGGAACACCATTCGTTAATTTATCAATATGTGACTGTGATGCCGGAGAATTCAAATATGATGTAGGTATGTATTTAGTACTGATGATGACGCACCGGAAAGATGACAGTTCTGAAAAATAAACGGTTAAATATAGGTGATAATAAATGGTATATATGTATATAGGTACTATAGATTGGTTCTAACTCTTTATTAGTCGTTACCATCAAAATTTCCTTAATCAACTTCCGTTTTTCCTCTTTTATGCAATTGCTGATTCATCAGAGCATAAAACTGCAAAACTAGAAATCTTATTAAGATTCTGTGGATTGCAGCACAGCTTTTGAGTGTGCAGGAACCTTCATATTACCCACATTATAAATAAATGAACCCTGACCGGCAAACTAATTTGTCCCTTCACTACTAATTAAGCTAATTGTTCTTCCAACGTTTGTATATAATTTATACTAAGACAAGTTCATACAAATATGTTATATATGTGTAAATTAAAGTGGGCTCATGTTTGAATAAGTTTGTTTAGTCTTCTTTGTCGTGTCGATGGCACGGCATTGAATTAGATTTGGTGGGCCCAAAACTTAGCCAATTCCGTGGCATCGTCGCGGTGACAGCGCAGAGGTCACTATTGCTGCATTTTTTGGGGAAAAGAGGGACAGGTCAAGAGGTGGGACATGGTTTGTGCCACAGCGCCACATGCGGTGTGCATGTGGCGCTACTACCGTTAGTGAGCCTTATCTAAGTAATCATTTCTTACTTATAGATTACGGTCATGGTAGCCAAATATTTATACTTTTTCAACATGATTGCTTCAAATTCCAACATCTCCATTAACGCTAAAATGTGATAAGTGTAGAGAAAAGTAAACACTTTTTTGTGTGACAAATACACTTTTTTCCCCCAATAACGAATCTTATTATTATCAGGGACACAAAGGGCTGTCATTTAAAGTGTGAACTATGAACCCATTCATTACAATTATCAAAGTAAAGTTAACACTTCAAAATGTCGGATTTTACAGTCTTTTGGTTTGTTTTGTAAAGTTCAAGCCAGGATCATGACGTTAAAATGCTTAGTCAGCGCCGAAGCATGCGTTTATTTTGCTCTTTACGAGCACTAAATGTTCTCACATTCTTATGATAAAACCTCTTCTAATAACATTAGCAATTACTTATGTAATTTTCTGGTCTTCGAAAACTCTGATTTACTTAAACAATCGATGAGCCAGAAACAAAATTTACTTTAGATATAGAGATTATACAGAGGCAGTAAAAGTGTCTACATTGCTGAAATTTTAACCGCGCGCCGAAAGTTGAAAATCGCACAGCACGCTCTAATTTAAGCATTATTTTAAGTGTCGCCTAGTGTAAGTGAAAACAGGAAAACATTTTTGTGGAAGCTTCCTTACAAAAATATCGTACAGGTACTTATGTCAAAAAGTTGTTACAATGAGGAAAAGCTAAATAGCTAACTAGATATAAGTTTTGTTAGAACGTATTCAATAAATATCACTGTTTAACAACTCCCAAGAGTCAAAATTCCTATAAACAATATGCATATAAGTACAAAATCTTCATTAAGCTGACAATACACAATCAAGTGAAGTGCCTTTGAATGGCGATCGATAGGCGAATTTCCTGCGCAACCCCATTTTCCAATATCCGCTGTTCAGAACAAACTACTTTTTATATAAAAACTAACAGCTAATAACATTAAGGTGCAATCGACGTAATACTATAATAATATCGTGAACCATTTAGACCATACCTTTTTAAAAAACACGATATTGGTACAGTACGCAAAAACACCTCAGAAAATGTCTTAAGAAAACCCGATAAATCTTAAAAAAGAAACAAAAATACTAGTCGTTCTATAAAGAGGTTTAATTTATAACAAATAAAAAACCGAGAACTTGCAACAGCAATTGCAGTAAGAGCAATAAATAGTTACTGCAAAGCCGTCGCCACCCGGACTGAGACACGATAGAATGACGTCACAAGAATTCCAAGTGCAAGTCTAGCCCTAAACCATTAAAAGTTACTTGCACTGTGTTAGGTACCTAGTTACTTCTTCCCAATCAGTCTGCCTAGCCTTTGCTCAACTACATACAATGTTGGGGTCGGCTTCCAGTCTAACTGGATGCAGCTGAATACCTATCTACCTAACTGGAGCGACTGCCTATTGGACCTCCACAATCTACACCAAGCGGGCAATACGATACCCCTTGGTAAGACTGGTTGCCAGACTTTTTGGGCTTCTGACTACCCGTAACGACTGTCAAAGATCTACGAATGACAGCCGGGACCAATGGCTTAAAACATGCTTTCCGAGGCACGGAGGGGTCTCGATATGTAATGGATGGTCACCCATCCAGGCATAGCCTAACCTTCGATCGACCTGTGTGGCTATTATTATTTAGCCACGAGCCCCTTCTTCCCAATCAGTATAAAAGCCACGAAACAGTCATATGAATGCAAGACCGTAGTGAATCATGCTCAATCATTGTTATTTTTGCCATAAATGCTTTAAACCGTTTGGCTCTGTGCCATTCATATCCTTTTGTCAGAAGAGCGGGGAATAACGGCATTCATATAATATTAGTAACGGAGTATACTGATATGGATGCAGTTTCGCTGCAGACGCAATGGCGTTTCAGTGCAATCAAGATAACTAAAATGGATTGCTTTGAACGTATTTGATGGCAAAACGTGAAGGAAGATCTGGACAGTAAGGAACTAGGTATACATAATTCGTAAAACAATATCAATCACAATCGGAATCATTTTGAAGTAGGTATATTGCTAATCCATTGCTTCATAATGTCGAAAAATGTGTGTGCTCAACAACGTGAATAACGCAATGAATGTTGCTGAACTGTCAAAATGAAAGCCAATCCTACCCCGCTTTCCGAATTGCGTCAAAAGCGATTATATCGCGAATCCGACCAACGCGTAACGTCACAAATAGTACTCAATAGTCCTTATATTTTGTGCCTATTAAATTTGGTCGGATTCGCGATATAATCACTTTTGACTCAATTCGGAACGCGGGGCTGCTGTTAGCGTATTACACCATTACTGGTTTTGTAATTTCTTAACATCGCTAGAGCAGTTAGCATAGTTCCACAAACTTTTTTGGTAATATTCAGAAAATAAAAGATAGGTTTTTAAAGGACTCCCTTGTTTTGCTATCCTTACGTCTTGTAGGAATTAAAAAGCCACAATAAGAAAAATCCCCAAGTGGAATGCGGTAAGTTGCCTGCGGTCAATCACGTAGGCACAAATCGCGAATAAAATGGACTTCCCGTTCTTCGCCAATGTTTACTGTGACACACAGCAAACAAGGACTCTAGTTATTGTGAAACTGTTCATTATACTAGGTTACACTTTGTATGAATGAAAAAGTGTTTCGGATGTAAATATTACAACGGACGTAAAAGTTCCTAGATTTCTAAATTGGTTAACCTAAACAAATCAAATATTATTGATACAATACAATGTAATTCATCTCGAGTAAACTTCCAGTTAAGTGGCAAGTATACATGAGGCGCGATGAAGTGCACATAGCCAGCAAACATCCGCGCAATCACACCATTCTGAGAAATTATAAATACAAACCGTTGACCTATATCTGGGCATGTTTTATACATTAAAATGTTACACAATTTTCATGCACGTCAATGTAATCGGGGGAACCGTTAAAACGCACTTGATGAAACACACGCCACTGTCATCAATCATTGCTATAAGTAATAAGTTGTGAACTCGTGCGCAATCCCAATTACTTTTTGTCACTTTAAAAATATGTTTTACAATTATTTGCATGAACTTTACATGCTTTCGAAATGTTATTGGATCCAAGTTACCCTTTTGTTACTTATACTTTAAATTGAGGATAATCATAACCTCTGAACGATTGATTGATGGGGTTACTGATCGTTGGGTAATGTTGGTATTCTGAATGGGCTTGAACCACGACACCTGACATTTGGAGCCTCTCGCATATGGCCCACAAGAGTGACACAGATCATGTAAAAAGGTCAGGCCTGAGTCAAATTTCCAGTCAAGGGTCCCATGTCTTAAATGCCTATAAGAATTATCGTAACGATTTATTTGGAAATTACGCTCGTTTATCAGTTTATATTTAAGTAAGCTGACATTTCGTTATCTATTTCTCAATTCATTGACACCTTACTATAATGGGACACGGTCCAGTTTTTTTCTGATGATTTCTTAAAACAAATTAACGCGGTGTTTACTTGTGTGTTTCTGAAACGGTTTGCACTAAAGCACTTAAATAAAATGAGATGCCTCTCAGGGATTTAGGCATGTGAGAAGTTTATTTGGAAGGGTTACTCGTACCTACCGATAAGGTCCAGTTTTATTATAAGAATCAGCACGCGATTTATTAGTTCTCACACGGTATTTTTTTTCAAAGAAAATCTTTTCTATACTAATCATAGATAAGTATAAGTTATATATTTCTATGATACTAATACAATCAACATCTACCAATTTCCCTTTATGTAAATAGGTACCAGTGAAAGTAAACTGGTCCCACAAATCGAGCTCATCTTGTAACAGCTTTTTACTACAAAATCCAAGCAATAAAATACAAATCTTGACTTCTATCTTTATGGATGTCTACTTAACATTGTATTGAAGCCAAGTCTAATCAATCACTTAGTTTAACTTAGAAAACAAAGCTGTGTTTGTTGTAATCTGACACTTTTATTTTGTTGGCTTCGGGCTTTCACTGGGCATTATAGCATTATACTCATAATGTATTTAACAATATAAGCCCTTCGATATTGAATACCTGTGATGTCCTATACTCCACTTTGTGCTCTATAAAACAAAACACTAACCTTACTACCTACAAAACAGTGTTTATCAGTTGTTGAGGCTGAACACAACCTAATTACATGTACTTTGACCTATCACTGACATTAGATATACGTTTAACAAGTGTTTAAGTTTTTGTGGTAAGAGTGTTTAAGTTTCTGTATTTCATAGATTATTTCAATTGTTTGTCTACGTGTGCTAAACTCTATTGGTAGGTATCGTTACCGCAAAGTAATCGATTTAAAAATGCATCGATCTAAACTTTTTAGCTATAGAGTTGTGCAGTAGGTCTGGCCACCCGACCATGACATGAAATGCACCTGCTAATTACGAAATAACTTTACTCAACTAAGATTCTTGCGAACAACCATTAAATTAAGACCACTGTTTGATCTAAAAAGTGTGATGTTTTTCAGTTTCTGTGGTATAAATGTCAAGTGAGTGAGTTAAGTATATAGAATTATATTATACCGACCCAGTTCCTAGTCCCAGGACCAAAACCAGGATGATGATTGCAGAATCATCATCATCAGTTCTGATGAGCAAGTGCAGACTTGCTCATCAGAACTTGCATTTGGCACTTCTTCGCTAAAACTTATTCTCCAATACTGCCGAAAATGTAAATGGACTTGTAGTTTTAACTACAACGATCGGTAAGAAATGGAATCAGAGATGCATTACCAATTTCATACCATTATGAAATCCCTACCTGCTTAGACTTTCCAAGTAAGTAATATAGGAACAAACAATGAGACGAAGGCGTATAGTTCAAAGTGGTACAAAGCTCGACCAGAGTTCGTAATTTCGTCGCCTACAATTCAACAATAACTGGTTTTCCTCAGTTTTGTCTAACTGCTTACGACACAGGGTAACATACATCTTGGTAAGGTCGTAAATAATCTTACTAAGATTCATGTACACTAAAGTATTATGTAGGTTTATTTTCCATACAAATGAGCCCACCGTACAGCTGCCGAACAACAACTCAGACTCAACGCAGATCGATGACTCGCCACAACTAATTACTGCTGATAAAAACAAAAATAAACGGAACACCCAAAAATGGGTGCGCGTGAAAAATTAAAAGATCCCATTGCATATCAATCAATGCAATTAACAGGCGCTCCACTTACCTATTAACATGTTTTAAAGATTTTAACACTGAGCGCGTAAAACATCTCATTTTTTTATGTTAACATGCGTTGCGTAAGGTTTACCTTTAAAAATTGGTATTACAAAGGGCACGTTATTTCACGTTGAGTTGCTCAATGACTTAATAAGATAACGCAATCTTACAGCTACAGCTGTCTAGGTATAATTGAGTGCCTGGCAACTTCGGAACAGTAGTTTATTACCGCGGATCTCTCATCAGAGCTGCAGTGTTAATAAAGTTGATTCTTCATAGTTCAGCTTGGGTCAGTTAAATTATCATGCCCTTAAATCTGAAATTATAGTTGACTGGTAGAGTAATTGCGAGTTATTAATGTGAAGAGCAACGTTGTCTAGCTACATCTGGTTATTCGCTTTGTTGAATGCAATAGTGGCCCTGCAAGCAATTCGCTGCCGGAGATTGAAAGAAAATATTTTATTTGGGACACGCACAGGAAATACAAATAGTACAAAAGAATCATTTAAAACTAACAAAGTTACATTAAAAACAACCAAAGCAAAACAAAAATAAAAAACAGTGGCACTCCGGGAGTGCCGACAGAAGTGAAAACAAAACACAAACAGAATACTTTGCCATCACTCACTGACTTATCGGATATACATTAAAACTGAGTACATCCCGAAGACAGTCGAACTTAATGAATCGTCTTATAAACAAAACACGCGCGTTGTCGCTTACGGTAACAGTGGATCGAGTTCAATGGTTTTTTCCCATCTCAAAAAATGCCCAACAAGAAACGGAATTATGATTTAATCTGAGGTTTAAATGCTAGATGTGAAAATTATGGTACTTTTGCGATGCCCAACAAGCCTAAAGAATTTTTCACTTCAAAAACCACAAAGAAGGACCAGTGCGAGGCCAAAAAGGCTCCTATCTAAGCGTAATGCTGCGATATTTAAAAAATAAACACCGCAGCGCTGGTATTCTAAAAGGGCCCGCTATGATGCCACGGACATCTATAAATCCCACTATGGCATAAAAAGATAGGAAATAAGGAACAAAAATGTAGCAATAAAATATAGAAGTAGGCTCTTAATCAGTACGGGATGGCCTCATCAATTGACACCACAGGAACCGTAATTGGATGCGAAATCACAGAACTAAAATCTACCTACTACCAATAATCCGATGCCGATGGATGTAACTTTACTCAAAATCAATGAATTGTAGTGATTGTATCACGATACAGATGTTCCTCTCAATATTAATTAACATGATGGGCTGATGGCATTAATTACATTAATTGCGTGTGCGTTTAAATTACCGTAATTTTTAGAAAATCTTCCTAAATCCATGTTTTAGACCAACATAGAAAGTTTGATCCATACGCGTTAAATAAAGTTAATTGCACAGAAGGCGTATAAAATAAAGCTAACAATGCATTTCGTGACAGACGTCACTGTGTTATCTTTCATGATCACTAGAGATAAACCTCGCTCTTTCGCCTTCCTTATCGATACCGCACTTTCATGTTATGAGGGGCTTGTGGCTAAGTTACGATTGATCAGGTTTTAAGCTACGTTTGCCATGGTTGGTCCTCGGATGGGTGACCATCTTTACATACCAAGATTCCTCGGTGTTTCGGAAAGGTCCCGGCTGTCATTCGTAGATCTTTGACAGTCGGTAGTCAGAAGCCCGAAAATCTTTGACAGTCGTTAGGGATCGTCAGAAGCCCGAAAGGCTGACAACCAGTCTTGCCAGGGGGTCGCTCTATGTAGAATACTTGTATTCAGCTGCATTTGCATCCGGTTAGACTGGAAGCCGACCTCAACATAGTTAGGAAAGGCTCGATAGATGGACCTTCAGTTTATCTCGAATTTCATGATTTTCCGGTAAACTTTTCCAATTTTTCTTTCTATAAAAACTTGATTCAGACTACAAATTACGACCATTTTAAACCAAAAAATAGCCTAATTGCTCCAGCCACCAGTCCAGCAGTGATGCGCTTACCAACGAATAGTATTTCACTTTTATTTATATAAATAGATAAACGTTTTGCTTGTTCGTATGTACATCACTCAAAAATCTTCTCATATATCTTTTAATGCTTAGGTCCGGAAACTGAATACTTCAGACGAAACAAAAAGGCGACATTGCACTATAAAGTTGGCACCAACTCCATACTGCAAACATTCTAGTTTAATAAAAGTCTCTTGAAGATATCTTGATGATACTTAATCCCTGCATTCGCATCCTCTTTTTGGAATACTTGCAATGCGACAGTGGTTTACTCTTAAACTTTATGTTTTATTTTAATTCTTGAAAATATCTTCTTGCTTACGAGTTTCTACCCTTTGTCTGAACTCCTGTTGAATAATTTCCGATGATTAAATACGCTGGGGAACGCCTTTTTGGTTTCTGTTTTCTGTAACTTACTATTATGATTGGGCATTTTTCCAATATAATATGTCTATACAGGGCCTTATTGGTAAAACATTAACAAACATCTTAAGAGGTCATTATACTCATCATTATGAACAACTTTCACTATGGGACCAAACCTGAAATCGCGAAAAAAAATCAGCTGTTCTCTACATTTTGACGAGTTATACGAACATAAATGTAGGGAACAGCTGATTTTTTTTTCGCGATTTTAGGTTTGGTCCCATAGTTAAACTTGTTCATAATGATGAGAACAATGTCCTCTTAAGAGGTTGTTAATGTTTTACCAATTACCCTGTGTAGGTACTAGGCAAGTTGTAATACATAGGGTGTTAAAATTTATAATCCCAAGGTTCTGTTAAATACCTACTCAATATTGTTTTCCCACACAATGTTTCCTGAATTTACACGGAAAGTGCGGAAAGTTTATTAAACCGGAAAGACAAGAAAAATAGTGTGATGCACAACTTTTTGGATTTCAGCCAGCAACTCATCGATTTTTCTACAAACTTGTTTACAAGTCTGGGACTTCCAATCTTCTTGCAATTCTCTTGAAATTCACTCAAAGTGCGTCGACCTCGGTGTCAGAATGTAGGAAGAACAAGACACACGTCACACGTCTTTTATTTTTATTTTTTTAATAACGAATGTATGCCATGGCTTCTGTTTTTTTTTTCTTATTTGGCTGCCGTACCTACGTGACAAAACGTGCTGTGCCAAAAAGTTAAAATCAGCAAAATACTGAATTTGTAATAAGGTCAGCAGAGAAGTTTTAAAACACAATAATCATTGTTATTGGAATGCGGACTGCAGTGAATATACCTATGCATGGTCGTGTTTGACTTGTCTTTTAAACAAACAGACAGTAATGGCAGCATTTTAAGTCAATCATCAGCTTTAGGTGTTAACGGTACCGAAAATACATTGGCTATAATAAAAATGTCACATTCTACGACACTCAAGAAATAAAAATAACGTTTTAATTGAACTAAAAAACAGCTTGCGGTTCTTGATTGACAAACAGCGCAGAAAATAATGACATAGGGTAAACTAAAATACATTCTAAGTAAGAATATAATGTTATAGAAATATCATCACAGAACTGACTCAAATGGTGTGGAATTACCGAGAAAACATTGATGCGGGTGATCTCATTATTTAGGACAAACAATAACTTTTGTCCTCTATTAATAAGGGTTAAGGCAGCCATTGTTCTAGACGAATCAATAAGGTGAATTTTATTTTTTCCTCTATTTATTCAATATTTGCTAAATATGTCAGAACTATCATGGACCGCTGAATCGCATTTAATGTTTTGGAAAATACAACACATTTTATTTATAAAACGTGAAACAATTTATCCAAAATGAATTTGATTTCTTTGAGCATCATCTCAATCAAGTTCCTATTGATCTCGGAGCCAAAACTCCACAACAGAACAACATAATCAGATTCTACATTTATATTATGTTTATTATTTTTATTTACATTATAACTGGTTAGAGTGCCAGTGATGTCGCAACAGGGAGACAACCTTTCTATAGGCAGTCATATCGCCTAACGCCCACATGTTTTAGCTAGAGATGTACCAGGTAGTATTCGAGTTATTCGGAAATAGTCGATAGTAGTGTCGATTCTTTCTAGCACAAGCTATACTTAATTTAGGCTATTTCCGTCTTTTTCCTCTAATAAACCAAGAAAGGCACGGACATTATATTATAGCTATCGGTTTTAGTTAACTTAAAACTTCAATACATAAATAAATAAATGACAAATCAGACTAAAAACTTGACATCCCTAACTTAGTTAAGAGATGTCAATTCTGCAATTTCAGTTTATTTTCTGAACAAGTGAGTCAGCGCCAAATTCTCGATTTACGAAATAACCTTAATACATATTACAAACAGAACTAAGCCTAAATGTAGATGCTTACGTAAAACCACAAATCAAGTGCTCAATAGATGCAATAAACAAACCATATCAACTGATAGTCTATTTCCGTAATGTTCGTCAACAATGGCCCAACGCACAGCCACAGCGATAAGACAGAGTCAAGAATTTTATCATGTCCTTTAAAGCTATTAAAGTTAATTTATTTCTTAATTATTATCACAATAAGTTACCGGGTATCCATCAATCACTTTTCCGCTACTAGAATAGATAGGTAGGTACTTACCAAACTTTTTAATAAGTTTGTCGATATTTCTTAGTCTATTCGGCGCTGCACTAGTCAAAACCTACTTCCGTAATTTTATAGTAAGTATTGCTGTCTCAGTCACACATTCAGGAGAAATATGGGGTATCGTTTAGATCGACTCAGGTCGAGAGCAATCGTCAAGATCTGTGCTACTATTGTGACACCCACAGGCACTGTTTCGTATGCACTAACGGCTATAAAAGGTTTATTGCCCTAGAGTAATGAGCTCCGATACTTCGTGACTGCCGCAAAGAAAGATTATCATTTTTTCCGTTCTAAATTCTTATAAAGCAATATGTATTGCCTTAGTAAAGGTATGGCTCTATCATGAGACATGCCAATTATGCCCATATATGTATTTTCAAGCACTCAATAATTTAACTAGGTTCTCGGCTATCGAACTGGTTTCTGAGAGCCCTTTAAGCGTATCTTAAACTAATGATAGACTATATGAAGGTTGAGTTACGGCAATCATTACCTCATGGACTTATTGAGCGGTAATTATTTTGACAAATTTTTAGAATGAACATTCTAGACGGTAAATGAAATTGAGCATATTTCAAATCCCGTACGTATTTGTGTAGCTTTGTTCTTCTGCCTGTTCAGAAGGTGTTCTCTCTAAGTCCGTCAACGAAGAAACGGACCTAAACAAAGTAAATGAGTTAAAATTGAATTTTTCGGATAGGCAAAAACCCATCACAACACGATTTGATAATTGTCGATAGGACAACTGGCTAATCCTGTTGCCATTCATTCGTTGTTCGGAAACCGAACTAATCTAATGTCCATAAGTGATACGGAGTAGCTGCCGTATTTTCGGCCGATACTACGGACTGCTTTCTTGGGAGTAAACCCGTTCCATATTACTTGTGGTCGGTGCAACATATTTATTCTTTTTCAGTGTCTCTTAGTTCTAAAACTTAGTTACCTACTAGATAAAAGTCTCCTTTACTAAGATCACAGATTTTATACCAGTTAATATAAAATCTCCCCACAAAAGAATGCTATTATAATAATGTTCTTTATACCCTGTTGAAACCACATTCCTTGCGTAGTATTTTTTGCGTAGGCGTCGAACCCCACACCCATCGTTTCTTGCATTATAATTATCTGGAACGGATAAACATGGACTATACTTACTTAGTTTACGGTCCGTTTATAACTTACTCTCATAAATTAGTTCTACATTAATTTATAATTAGCCCTTGGGCAACAAAGGTTGATTAATTAAAATTACCCAATCATTTGGGTACTTTGTTAATAATGCACTTATTCACCCGAAGAAATCTGTAATGACGCTTACAATAATTAATTAATGCTTAATGATTTATGTATTGATTAATATATTTGTGTTAAAATTACCGGACTTTTAAAAATATGATACAAATTACCAACCATGTAGGTACAGATGTACTAGATAATCCGCTTTTATACGCAATACATTGAAAAAAAATTACGCCGTTCCTTAGTATTTATATGACGTCGGTAAAAGGGTACCATGTTTTGAAATTCCATAAAAGATCCCGCAGCAAAAACCACTTGCACAAGAGCTACCAAATCAAAGTCGATATCGAGAATGGAGAACCTTTAAAACCCCCGCGGCAAAATCGCAAATCGCTTACATAATCGGAAAATGCAGTACACAAATCGACTTACAAAATCACCTATAACAACCGTCCATAATTTATCATCTCGCGAAACCAGGTAGCATACTAGCAATATCAAGTCTCTCTGTATCTGTTTACAACTTTACCTGACTATATTTACTTGTGCTTTTCCATCGAATTATTCATACGTCCTTCGTACACCATAGTCAACAATGTGCTTAATGAAGGCAGGTAGCGTATAGATGTACTCGATGTTAAGCAAGCTGCCAACTTGGTCATTACTTGAACGAGTCGACCGCTGGCGCCAGGCGATATTATTCATGGAAATATGTTGACCGGATATGCCTTTTGTGAATGGTGTTAATAATAACAGTTAAATATTGCTCAGAATTTATTCGCAATTAAGTATTCTAAGTACCTATGGCAGATGGTTCGTCTGTGTGGTGCCGGACTTAAAGAATAGCACCACCCCATACTTCCCGTGGGTCTCGTAAAAGGCGACTAAGGGTCGTACCGGAGAATGGGCAGCAGCGTTCTCTATGCATTCCACCACCATACTATACTGCGATCGCCAACCCGCCTGCCAAGCGTGGCGATTATGGCAAACCCCCCCCTTTTGGGGGAGGCCTATGTCCAGCAGTGGACGTCTTTCGGCTGAAATGATGATGGCAGATGGTTCATTGACTGAAAAATATAACACAGAATGTGTCAGAAAAATAGACCATAAATAACTATGACATCTTTCTAATGCTATTCTGCGGTTAGTACCTACCTACTCCTAATCAGTTTTCTATGTAGGTATGTGTTGATGTCCATGTATGGTTACTCCATAGACATTCGTAGCGATGTACCTAAGAACGTAAGCAATAATTAACGCTTACTTCCCCTGTTCCCAACTCCAAAATTAATACTGCATTTTATATGCCTATAAGTATCTTCGGCTATCAACCTAAAATACGTGTCTCGTTTACATTCGAGTGGCCAGTTAATGACATTAACGACGAACATAATTTGGCCTTGTGCCAACTATCGCCTCGGACCTGTTTTACAAGACCCTCTTGATAAGAGTCGACGTTTTAATTACCTTATATGACAATTTACACTGTCAACAGTGCAATTATGATTTAAGAAAAAAACGCATACCTTGTAACGTCTTCATTATTTCGTTGGCAACTGATGAAATTCTTGTCTGAATAGTAAAAAGTACTTAGTCGGATAGAATAATGGTAAATCAGTTACAGCTTAACTTCTTAATGTAACAAAAAACCATAACCTTCTTGCATAAAATTACAAGATAAAAAAACCGGCCAAGTGCGTGTCGGGCCACGCACAATGTAGGGCTCCGTAGTAGCCCGTTATGTTATATTTTGTTTTTCCGTGCATATCTTTACCCGTTATAAACAAGCAACTACTTCATCTTAGTCACTTTAAAGGATTAATGCTAAGGATTTTGTATTTGGTACAAAATTATCCAACACCCAAGTTCAACGGCTATTACTGCTAAACTAATAAAGTTATCTTAACCGCTATAGTTTTCTTTAAAGTTCATGAAATGCACTATCATTGTGAATTTTTCCAGATTTTTCAAGCTAGCAGTTCAGCTTTTAGAGGGGGGGGAGACTAGAATAAAAATGTTCTGTTCATGTTTCTAGTACTGACGGTCTCTTAGCAAAATCTCGGAGAGACAGACAGACAGACGGACATGACGAAACTATAAGGGTTCCTTGTAGGAACTACGGAACCCTAAAAATGATGTTACAGGACACGCTCTATTTAGAACGAATTTCACGCCCTTGTCACATCTAGTTAGCGCATTAACATTGTTAGTGATTTCAACCAGTTTGAATCTTAACGGCATCATTTAACATTTCAATTTGTATAATTACATGTCTAGAAACAACTACACACCATATACAGCAGATTTATATACCAGCAGAGTTACAGCACATTCCTTTGTTCATAATATATGGATATAATTGGCTTACAATATAAGATTTATATTGTGTAAATAAATATATTAGTAGGCAAGTGACTTATAAGGTGGCAAAGTGACATCAAGTTTAATGTGGACAAAGGATAATTAATATTATTTGAAAGGATTATAATTTGCTGTTGCATTTATTCAGAGGTTTAGACATGATAAATAACAACTTGTCGATACTTAATTATACCCATAGCTATACAGAATACTAAACAAATATACCTACGTCGATTAAGAGGGGAGCATTACTTCTTATTATTGTACTGGCGCCAGCTGAGCCGCATTGCACAGCTGACAATAAAAAAACACGATACCAAACTAAAGTATTTTAACAAAAAAAAATAAAAAACTTAATCAACATTGAAAAGGCACAGTGCCAAATCTTATACAACTGTCCCTAAGCCCATTCCGCACTTTCAAACGCACCTGCCTCCTACATTATACATTGTAGAAAACGGGACAGCAAACGACACGGCTGTACGATTTGTACTTTCAATTAGTACTACTATATCCTCCACTAGACGCTGTTTCAATCATGTCGCACCCAGAATGTTATATATATACCATATGGTCTATGAAACACACCTTGGTGAAACGTTATTCGCAGTGGAGTCAACGAATTTCTATTTCCGCTGTTTAAATTTCGCAATAGAAGGAGTGCTACGGGCTTAATTTTATTTTAAGATATCCTAGCAATCTGTGCATTTGAACCCTAATTGCCTAACACATTATCAATCACAATAATTTTGAAGGATATTCCTAATCCATTGCATATTGTTTAAACAATTTGTCTGTTCAACAACGATTTACGTTGTTGAACAGACAAATTGTTTGTTGAACAGACAAAACGCAATGAATGTTGTTGAACTGTCAAAATGAAAGCCATGGCTACTGTATGTGTCGCAATTACCCAGCTGCCAGCTGGTGTTTACAAAACAGCTGGTACATTTTCTTTTTGTACTAATTGTTTTGTGATTTTGTTATAATCTTGTCCCACGAAATCACGACAAGAGACTATTACAAGGAAGCCTCACTTTATTTCAGCGTATATTTATTTTTTAATCATTTCGTTACAGTCGACTCACTGCGAGTTCAAACCAAAAGATGGCTGGTGTCCCAAAGGCAGAGAGTACCTCGTAGAGATCGAGGAAGCGCCAGACAAGAAAGGAGCAATGATCAGCCCGATCTACGCTGAGAGAAATCTGCACATCGCGCAGCCGAACCAACTCGATATCAGCTATCCAGCGAAGAGCAAACAGAAGGTAAGGTCTATTGGATTTAATAGCAGCTTCTTATACAGTAGTACCGCATTAAGAATTGGTTTTTCGGTGAAGGAAAACATCGTGAAGAAACCGTCATGTCCTAGAACCGAAAATTCGAAGACATGTGTCCAACCCACACTGAGTCTGCATATATATGGAAAGTTTAAAGTAAATGGACTAATACTCTGGCTAGATCGCCCAAGAAGATCTGAACAGACAGAGTTAAGGTCAACGAGAAGTCAAGAATGATCTAAGAATAGGGTATAATAATAGAAAAGACTAATAATAGCTGTTACTTGACTAGTTGACACTTACTACGTAACAACATGATAAAACTGATGATATAGTATAGAGAGGTACAAAATAAGTTTTGTCCATGATTCAACAAATACTGACAATTAACCTAAATTGTTTCTTGCTTACAAATATGATATGGTTGTTAAACCCTACGTTGATTTCACACCGCGTTATCGTATAGGCACAGGTCGGAATGACTAAAACTGTTTAATACAAGTATGTAGTACGTGAGGACACGCCAGTTTTACCCGAAGGCGGGACGAAAAATTTTCGCAGGTGTTTGGGCAAAAACAATAGTTTAGATAAAGCGTGTAATATATTGTTAATTTGAGAGAAATTACTGCTATTAAATAAAATACAAATCAATTAAATCAAAAATTCAAATTACAATTAAAACAAAATCAAATTATACTTATTAAAATTAAATAAAATAAAAAAAACAATGGACAACAGTTTAATTTAACGACAATTGTGGGGCAAGACATGAAACATTTCATTGAGATTTTTTATTGTATTGTACATATTTTTGTCATTTTGTCTATCAACGAAAGCTTCATTGATAGACAAAATGACAAAAATATGTAATTATGTTAAAATAAAAACCTAATTGAGATTTAACAAATCGTTTAGAGCCTGCACTATTCGGGTATTTGAACTTCAATGATTCTCAAACTCCGGGAGGATAAACCATACCGTATTCCATGAATAATCTCCCATCGCTGAAGAAAATATACCTACATTTACAAAGTACCTCTACCTTAATTTAACCTTCCTTCTCCATAACGGTAGCAACATGCACGAGGAAGCAAATATCTGAGAACGTATCATTCTAACAGCTTTATGTCTCAACAATTTAAGAATTAACATCAGCATCTCTACCGCGCTTCACTGTTCCCTTTGAAATAATTACAACAATTATAATAATTGTTATAATTACAGCAGACTATGCTTAAATAATGATACTATAATTATAATTACGCTTTAATAGGCGTGTACTCCATATGATAGTTGGATTCAGACAAGCGAAAGGTTGACAACCCATCGAGCCTGGTAGTTGTAGTTGTACATATATTTCGTTTAAAGAGATTAGATATTCAGCCCTATCTAGGTCTCAAATAAAACTGGGAAAAGCCTAGGCATATCCGCATACGAAATTATGTGCACTAAATGTGCACTAGTGATGATCTAAAAATATCACTGACAAGAAATATCAAAGTATTGATAATTATCAATACTTTGATATTTCTTGTCAGTGATATTTTTAAATTTATATATATATAAATTTATATTTTTATATTGTAATATAAGTTTACATTTGTTACCTTTTTAAAACTTCTTTGTTGATAAGCAGTCACTGCTTGCAATGTAAACTATAATTTAGCGTACCTATATTGTTATATAGGACCATCTGTATTTACAAACCTTTTAAGTGAAGTAAGATCAAACAAAAACCCTTTTCAAAAATATGGGCGCACGTTTTATTGATTTGAAGGATAACCCAACTATGAATCACTACGAATACACGTATATTGTTCCAATCGAGAATCCACATCCTCTAAATAATGGTGCAATGCATTCTCGCTTAAACCCTAGTTATTGTTAAACTTCCTGACGTATATTAACTTTTGCAGCCAGAGATGATGATTGTTCATTCGACGCAAAATTCGATCGAGCTGAAGCAATATGAGCCGAAGTGTTCTGGGACGACTTGTGTCGTCAGCATCGAAGTTACTGCTACCCGGGAGTTCTGTAATGCGACAGGGGGAGTCACTGAATCTGTGGAAGTGAAGGTCAACGTGGGGTTGGAAGAAGAAGCTCACATTAAGTACTTTGTGGCATGTGCGTGCGCATGCAGTCAAGAGTCGAAAGTAGAGAGGAGTTCCCCAATTTGTAACAAGAATGGAAACTTCTCTTGTGGAGTCTGCCAGTGTGATCCAGGATGGTATGTAACATACAGTTTTTATTACTTTCCGTAGTTCTCTCCAAGCAATTGTTGTTGAAGGTTCAAAAATGTTCAGTATGATTTTGCAAAGGCTGCAATAACAATGTCATCAAGTATATTAATCACAACCAAACGTGCAAAAACAGCTTTATTCAGCAATATTCAAATTTAACCTTTTAGTTAAAAGTCATATTACTTATTCAGAAGAAAAAACGACATTGAAATAACATTTTACTTGCAAATGAAGGAAAACATGGTCATGTTCGTACATTTACTCGATCACTAACAAATTACGGTATTCTAAGAAACGTAGAATAAATTGTCTAACAACTTAGTGTGTGAGTAGTGCTAAAAATAAACTTAAAGAAAAATAGGAATAGTAAAAACATACCGAAAGTAATGAACATAGTCAATTTCAAGATTACACAGAGCAAATATTGAAACGCGGTCATGGTACCGTTCACTCTAATCCTGCAAAACACAGGGTGGTGTAAAAGGTGGACACTTTGTTTGTAATCACAAAACAACCAGAGTTGTGTAATAGATGCCTATTGTAAAGTACAAGTTGTAGAAAGTGAATGAGTGAAACTTAGCACTCCAGACGAAGCCAAACAAAATACTAAAACGCTCGTAAACTCACAGCTCATAAACATAATACACTTATTTAGCTTCACAAACTGTGGTGATCTACAATCAATTCACCATTCAATAATACTAATTCATTGTTAGATAGTTACTGATTAAAAAACTAAAGTAGACAGCACAGTTGAAGACACGTTACGATCAAAACTTCGTTTACATATCAAATTCACCATGCATAGGTAAACGTTATTCATCGAAATGACGACACAATGAAGCATAACACGACTCATTCCAACGAGCAACATAATTATGTCGTAATACCACACGCTAAGGTTGATTTTCGCAAATAAATACTATCTCTAGTACTCAAATATTTAAGTTCAACCCAACAAAAACATCTTTGTTCGAGCATCGATGTGGAGTTAATTGTGGCACAAGCGGCTTTCATCTTGATGGTAGGGTGATTAAAAATGCTTCATGTTTTGATGCAATACAATTTGTAGGAGCAGCTGCATGTAAAAATCTAATTATTTCAATGCAATTTTTTTAAGGTTAGGCTGTTGCGGCAAGTTCTTAGTTGAAAAACATCAAAGTCAAAGGCAAATCATTTATTTCAAATAGGCACATAAAGGCTCCCACAGACAGGAGAGGTTCGACTCTATTAGAACAATTTCTATGAAAATTTAATGGAAATTATTCTACACGAATCACGTTAGTTTTTTTGGACACCGTAAGGCCGCTTTCACATTTAGGCGACTTTAGCAGCGCGACAGTCGCGCGACCGTCACCCATTCAGAATTTCATAATAAAAACAGAAGCGCAGCGGACGCGCGGCCGGTGCGCTTCTGTTTTTATTATAAAATTCTGAATGGGTGACGGTCGCGCGACTGTCGCGCTGCTAAAGTCGCCTAAATGTGAAAGCGGCCTAAATATTACGAATATACATGTAGAAATTTTACAAGGGTGTGACAATGACACAATGGGCGGTCTTTAAAGACCACAGTTGTGTTTTGTCAAATTCACTAGACAGAAAAACTTTGCTATTGGAAAGAAAGATCACTTGAAAAAAGATTGTTCATGCTTCTAACATTTGCAATGACCATTCATTGGATCGATATTCAAATATAAGTACGGATTTAGTATGCATTGCAAGGTTTGCAAAACTATTTCACCCATCTATTCGGACATAATGCCTTCTTCAACCACACTCTGATACGGCGATAGGATGTCCGTCAGCAATGGACCGATAACCGATTAACTCCTGATTATTATAAATAGCCCCGTTCACCGTTAAAGAACGTCTAGTACTTATACTTACATATTTAGGTCTGGGCAACGCTTATTACAATCGATTTTGTTGTTGCTCAATTTTAAATTGATGTCGAGCATCTTTTTGTGATCAATTAATTTAAGTATCTATTCCTTCCATACAAAGATCAGTATCCATATGTTAATAGCACTTGACATTGATTTTCTGTCCCCATTTCGAGTCATCAAAATTAAATCACACTAATATTATAAAGGCGAAAGTTTGTGAGTGTGTTTTTCTTTGTTACTTCTTCACGCAAAACCTCCTAAACGGATTTGCATGAAATTTGGCACACATATAGTTTATAACCGGGATTAATACATAGAATATTTTGTATCCCGGTATTCCTACGGGATCGAGACTTATGCGGGTGAAACCGCGGGCGCTGCTAGTGCTTTAATAAAATTGAGTGAAACCTTCAAGTATAAATTTTAATAATCTTGACTCAATCTAAGACAAAACCTAACTGTAGACAACGCAGCCTTTCTAAATAGGTACACTGAACAAAAAAGGCACTAAGCTAGCAATTGTAACTGTAATATGATTTTAAGGTCTGCCGACTCCCAATGTCGTTACAAGTAATTTTATTCTGCAGGAACGGCGAGTATTGCGACAAACACACCCCGCCAACAAATTGTGAACATAGACGAGGAGATATAAACACGTGCTCAAGCCCAAGCAACGGTGTAAGTACCACATTGCAATATACAAAATCCTATCTAAGCATTTATTTCAATTAAACCAAATACAGACACTTTTGAATTGTCAAGGGGTAGAAGAAGTTAGTTGCCCATTCTAAAGCGTAGTAGATGCCTATTTAAAAGCCGTTTTACCTTTTTTTTGTTAATTTATCTAAATTAATATGTACGTATATATATATATATATATATAGAAGTGTTGGAGGGCCTGGTGACCCGTAACACAAAATTTTAAGCCTTTTTCTGGCACCATTCTCCCACAAATGTTATGCCTATTTCTTAGATTAAGCACTTTCAAGAAAACTCTCATAGAGTTCATTTATTCACTTTCAGTAGAACTTATTTTTGAGTTTTATGTGACTTCCCTTGTTTTAGACTATTTGACTTTCTTTCAAATCAAATCTCTATGTATGTCATCCTCTTCGCCTGTCTTACAACCAACCTTTTGCAGACGGAGTGTTACGGCAACGGTTACTGTGGTATTTGCGAGACTTGCATCTGTTACACAGACCGGGATGGCTCTCAGTACTTCAACCCCGAGGACAACTGCCAAGGCCTCTGCAGCAAGGTCGCCACCGAGTGTGATGACTGTCTCGTCAACAATACCATCGGAGAATGCTCCAAGTGCAATTACATTACTATCCAACGGTACAATGAGTCTTTGACGAAAGAAACGGATGCTTATGACGTAAAGCTTTGGGTGAAGTGCAGCGAAATTATTGATGATTGTGGTCAATTGGAGTACTTCGCTAGACGAGATGAGGCTAAAGAGGTTTTCGTGATGATGCTGAACCACTGCAATGCTATCATTCCTGTTGCGATTGTAGCTGATACAAAAGGTAAGAACCTAAGCAGATCATCTAGGTACTTAATAGGCAACGTCATCTTAAGAGGAAATGCGATCGGTCTATTGCCTATAGAAACGCTCTCGCCTGTTTTCTTTCTGATTAGTGACCTTAACGCAATGTTTTTTTTACAGAATAATAAATATTAACTACTCCTATGTCCCTATGTTGATACATTATTTTTATAAGCACTAGAACCCTCAAAAAAAGCCGATTTAAACCGCTGTCAACAGACGCCTAGTGTACACATTTGACAACTATTAATGAAAAAAGAAAAACATAGGGACACAGTATATATTCTTCGTATTCAGTTTATAATATTGGAGGAGGAAATAGGCGAGAGCCAAACCTCGAATTATGACTTTTTACTTAGACTTTTTCAAAAGTCTTTCCGACCGCATTTCTTCTTAACATTAATGAAAAAAGAAAAACATAGGGACACAGCATATATTCTTCGTATTCAGTTTATAATATTGGAGGAGGAAATAGGCGATAGCCAAACCTCGAATTATGACTTTTTACTTAGACTTTTACAAAAGTCTTTCCGACCGCATTTCTTCTTAAAAAGGACATCAGTCTGAAATTAACCTCGCTCTAAAAGTCTAGAGTCAACCCGTGTAATATTCCAGAAACTGATAAACAGCTAGGTATAAGTTGCCAGTAGGGCGAAACCGCTACAAAAAACTTGAACAAGTTACCTAATGATAAATTATTTCAATTAATATTTTGACTGTCAGAACAGTTTAATACGACGTGAGTAAACAAAATTCATGTTAATTAAGAACGATACAGTTATGAAATTGAAACACAGCAAATTCCATATCATTTCGTATCTTATTTACGTCACTTTTAAACAATCAGCTTCTTATGAATGAAAAAGTATTTCTTTATTACATAACCATACATCTACTGTGTTCAATAATATACTTTAATAATGAAGAGATAGAGTCTTTTCTTAAGGTTGGATACATTTTAATTTACACAGATGTGTTCAATAATTCTAGCCTTTTGACATGACAAAACAAATATTATGTGCCTGACACCAGCTGCGTTCGGTCTTTCTTAGAACATACATAATTATATTTATCATTTGGTCCTGTTATATCGCTGTTATTAAAACAATCATGTCCATTTGTATCATTTATTTATTATTATTGTAGTTTAGTGTCGTCAAACAGTCCCATTCGACCGTTTAGCTCAAAGGTGTGATTTCATTCCTTCATGCAATAATTAAGTCGTTTTTGTCTGTTCTGTGGTTTTACCCGCACACCATTTGATATAGGTAAATGCATTTAAATTTAACCGTCGATTTTGAATACGTTTACCAAAGTAATTTCGGTTTGGACCTATCGAAACCAAATTTTAGAAAGTCAAATAATCGTCAAAATTAAATATTTTGTTCGGTAGTTTATCTAATAATTGTCACTGACCTAGAAAATTATATCACATTATGACAATATTTACTCACTAAATCACCACTGATACAGAATGACAACATTCGTAGATAAGGGGGCGACAGACGATCATTATAAACAGCTTACTGAATCACTCGTATCGACCCCTTTTACGTCCCTTTGTCAAAAGATAAATATTTCCTCTAGCTCCTTTTCAAATAAAAATACAGTCTGGATAAATATTGTGAACATCCCCCCTCTCTATTATTACGTCATAATAAGTAATATTAGTAATCATACAAATAGGAACACGCATATACTCGTACATATTGAAAATACCCTGAGGTTTTTAACGAGTTACCTTTTATCAATATAATTGTGCCTTCTCTGTGTGTAAAGAAGTTTGCACAGTGCAACTATAATAGGCTAGTATTATTAATACTATTTTCAGTGTTAGCTAACTTTCGACTAGGCATCAGTATTAAATAATCTAGCTATCTAAGTATTAGTGTTTATAAAGTGCCCAAGGATGGATATAGTAAAGCGTTTACGCCGTACGGCATTTCATACAAACTTTCAAGTCCGTATTTTTTAAATTTAATGAACCGATTTTAATGAAACTTCATACGCATGAGCAGGATACAAAGGCCTAAAAAGTTAGTGGAGAACATTTTCGAAATGTCTTATTTAAAAAAAGATAACTTGAAATCTCTGTTTGTTTGGAAAATTTAAAACCGGTCTAATTTGGCTGTAACCATAGGCTGTACCACTATTTTTCGAAAATGTTCTCTACTAACTTTTTAGACCTTTGTATCCTGCTTATGCGTATGAAGTTTCATTAAAATCGGTTCATTCATTTCGAAAAACAAGAACTTGAAAGTTTGTATGAAATGCCGTACGGACTAAACGCTCTTAAATATGAAATGTGTAGACAGATAATATAAACCCACAAACGCCATTTCCATATAAAGGCATGGCATTTCTAAGAATGACGTCTTGGTATAACAGAGTCCCTTTTACCCAGCTTTTACGACTACAGTGGGAAGATAAATATCTGATACCATTTATCGCTATTACTCCCACAACAGAAAATATACTAACCTCTCAATTTCTTGCATAAGAATAGTTATATCTTTGCCATTTCCTACTAGCAACACAGTATTAAAATCTTAGCCAATCGGCTCCTAAATACACTACGTAGATAAGGGATATTTACCAGTTCGTTTACTTAATATACCTGGTTGGTACCTATGTGACAATTTGCAGTTTCTTTGCCCATATAATACTCGAGTACCGCCCACAGATGCATTGTTTTGGCAAACGAAAAGGAAAAGTGTGTAGGCAGTAGGTTGAACTGGAATACTACAATGAAACAGCTTTACATTTCATTATACGATGTTTATTTGTTTGTGAATTAACTTTCCTTATAAGGATGAGGAAAGTTATTTTGCTTATGAGCTGTCGTAAAGGTATATGTTGTATTCGTCATGCGTTTTCCCCGTCCTTTTCCAAAGTTTGTTTGTTAGTTTGTTTGAAACACTTTAATTAATCAGTCATGAAGAGCGTACTGATTTTAGAATATACTTTGCTTAATCGGAGAAAATCAAAATGAATCAAAAGTAATTTATTTAGATCAGTACTTTTTGAACGTCAACCACCCTTCATCGATTCGACATGTCTACTCTTACTCCTCTTCTCTACAAAAAATGACGAGGTATTCCACTCAGAGCACTGATTTGAACCGCACTTGGACGAATCGCATCTGAGCACTTCCACTAACCGCTCTGAAACAAAATTTTGTAACGTAACCGCACGTTACATAAAATTGTTTGAGAACAATTTATCGTTACTGTTTTCAGTCCCCGAACGGCACTTGCATACAGTTTGTAGTGATGGGACGTTACACCTGAATCATTCTATATAGTCAGTCAGTCCTTCATATCTGATCCGCCTTCATCAGATCGCCAAAAAAACAATTTTTCCGGGGTGCTCAAATCCGGAACGAGTCTTTAAATTGTATTTCCTGATTTCTTACCTTTTTAACAACAAGTCTGCGTTTAAGTCGTCACTTCGTTCAATCAAATATTTTCTGTAACCTCACCAAAAATATGGCTTTAATTCTGCTTTGTCTCCTTCAGTGCCAATAATCCTGGGAGTCCTGGGCATGTTAGCAGCGGTGGCAGCAGTGAGCGGCATCATGCTCTGGAAGCACATGAACACACTTCCTCCCGTGCCCCTCAATGACCCTCAGTACGAGAACATTGACGCTGAAGACTGTACGGGAGAGAACCCTCTGTATAAACCACCAACGTCATCATTCAAAAACCCTACGTACGGCAAGTGGTAGTAATGGTGAGTGTCTTTTAATTCTACTTTTCAATATTTATACTGCCTTGTAGGTCTACTAGTTGCAAGCGCCACTGCTGAGCATGAAGTCCTGGGTTCAATCCTCAGGTCTGGCTGGTTTTAAGTTTTTCCATAATTATGGAACATCTCAGCAGAGAGCTTTTTGGGATGCATGAAGAAGCCTCCTCGTGTGGCGCAGTTTGTTCCGCCAGTTACTCAACTGGACGCTCGCGCTCGACGCAACCTGGACAGTCACACCTAACACCTTGACTGGACATTTTTTTTGTATTTTTTTGCTGTTGAATGGGCCCCCATACTGCAATAAAAAAAATTAAAAAAGTCTCTTGAGTTGTGCCCGGTTGAAAGCAATATGCTCGCCCTCTGTTACCTACATAACATAACATCACACCTGGGCCTCAAGTCTGCTATTACAATAGTGTCAGAATGGTCTATCATTGATTTCATAATTGTTGATTTTGACAAGTTTGGTAATCTACTAATAAAATGGCGTCATTATGACTTTCCAATGGTCAACCTTAGTGGTCAACACTCCATTAAAAGAAATGGCATAGAATGGTAATCTCGTACATAATGAAAAATGAATTACTAACTTACGCGGTAATCTGCTAAAATTTTTGACAGTTCCTTTGATTAGTGACCTACCATTAGAACGTCATTGTGCAGTCATTGCTTTTAATTCGTTACGGCATAGAACATATTATGTTCTATGCCATTGACCGACCAATGATCAACCATTATGAATTTAGCAGATTACGAACTTTTAGCAAAATGACAATGGGATGGTGGTGGGATCGTGTTGGAATGACAAATTTATAAAAATAGCAGACTTGGGCCCCTGTATAACATACTTGGGATCTACACATAACTGGCGAAATATGGGGGTGTAGTATGAGTACAACATACACCTCTGCCTGTCCCTTTGAGGAACACTGAACACAGGCGTGTTACTACGTAATGTAAATCTTTTATTAGTCGGTTCACTTTAGTAAAGCTAAGTTCAGACGAGGAATAGCCGACGTGCGTTTTTATCACCACTAAAAACACAAGAACGCAATCAAAACCGTTGACCGAGTATAGTCTGAAATTAGCATAAGATAAATATAGATTAGGTATGTGCCTTTATGAACGAATAGGGTAAGATGTGCTCACAATTAATTTAGTAAGTAATTGTAAGTGTACACCAAGCCAACTTTAATGTTCTCAACATTTTCCTCATTACCCATATTATTTTCTTAATTTCTTGACCTAATTGAAAATATTTTACAGCACCTACTTACATCATCCTAATTAGGTAGGTCTGTCGTAGAAATCTTGTTTTACATGGGAAAAACAATACAATCGACCGGCTTTGGTACTTATTATTTCTATATAATAATATTTGTTTTCATAGATTTCGTTACTCACTAGGTGATTACTAGTTTCATTGAGGAGTTTTATGACATCATTGCTGCTCTTAGGTACCTATTATTAACAATGACCATTATTACTTTATTAAATAAAATATGCTCCCACAACTGACCAAAGGCCTGTTTTTCCTACTTGTCGCGGTTTCTGCAGGATTGAACCTTGGAAAAGAAACAATAATACAAAACTAATACATAGCTTCACAAACGTTTGCCTAGTCTTTTCCCAACTGTGTTGGGATCCCTTTCCAGTCTTACCGGATGCAGCTGAATACCAGTATTTCACATTTATCGACTGCCTGTCTGACCTTCACAACCCAGTTACTGGGCCGTGAGCCGTGTTAGCCGTTGGTCCTGCACTTGATCTCTCCCCGGTCGTGTCGGATTGCCGTCCCATCGGACTATGAGGAAAGAAAATGTAAAGGAAAGGAAAGGAAAAAAAATGAAAGGAAAGTAAAGGAAGAGAGTTTGCATCTGTGTTTGCGCACACACTTTGTGCACTATAATAACTCCTGCGTACCTGGCTAATCTCCATCGAGATTGGCCACCGTGACCGAAAACGTTCGGGAGGCTATACATACATACTGGGTAATACGATACCCTTAATAAGACTGGTTGTCAAACTTTTTGGGCTTCTACTACATGTAACGACTGTCGATGATCTACGAATGACAGCCGGGTTCTTTTTGAGACACTGAGTGGTCTCAATATGTAATGAATGATCACCCGATCATTTGATCGACCTGTGCGTTTGTTTTCGTTTAGCCACGAACCCCTCTATATTTGTTACTTGCAATGATTATTTATTCCTCATAGCTTGAATTTATTAATTCATAACTCATTAATTCTAGGTACAAAGTATGGTCTTTCAAGGTTTTTCATACCAAAGTATCAATACATTGAATCTTTGAAACCTGCAAATTACAATCACGTCCAACCTTACGCTATTATTTACTCTCTTTCGAATAACCTTGATGTTTTATAACTGCAAACTGCATAAGAGTCCGTTCACTTCGTTATGTACAACCTCATTACAAACACAGTGAATATAGGAACTATACATGCATATCCAGCTTTTGTAAGGTCCTCCCTTTTAAATACACGGAAAGCTTATCCTACTTTTTCATTTTACAATCTTAAACAATTTTAACCATTGGATGCTCCGCTTAATCAGTCCCAAATAGGTCTCCCACTCACCATGTAGTTCGTAAAGTCTACTTCAGTTCTTATTTTTCGGGTGTCGTGTTCCCAATCACTGGGTTGTAGAGAACAGATACTCGGATAGCTCATCGCTCTATGTAGAATACAGGTATTTACTATTTAGCTGCCGTTAGACTAGCAGTTGACCCCAATTCCCGTCGTCCAATATTTGGGTAAAGTCCTGGCAGATGAAGGTGGCCGTACATACTGGCGGTCTTATAGCGTATGGACTTAGCAGCGCCCCGCGGTTTCATTCGCATGAGTGTCATTCCCGTGAAAATAATGGGATAAAAAGTATCCTATGTCTTATTCTGGTGTATAAGCTACATTGCTGTAAAGTTTCATCAAAATCCGTTCAGTTGTTTTTGCGTGCAAGACTAACAAACATTCCTCCATCCTCACAAACTTTCACGTTTATATATAATATTAGTAGGACGATTGTAATATATTTTTACTTATACTTCCTTAGAATTTTTCTCAGTTCCATCTTTCATTAGGCATCGTAAACCGACAGATAGGAATGTATGGCACGCTTCAGAGTCGTAAGCTGCAGTTATGGTCTCTATTTCCTCTACATATATCCATTTTATGACACGGTTGAGCAATGTAGTTCAGTGCAATGTGCGATTTATGTTATAATAACCCTTCGATATTTACAGCGTAAACCTAATTTGCCTTCCAACTATCCTTACGAACAATAATATTACTTTGAATTAGATTAGGAAAGGAAGGAGACTCTTTGTGGTTACGTGCTGTAATTTATTTTAATGCAAGAAACGGTTTTCTCCTCTGTGTGTCGTGGCAAGAAATTATAACTAACTACTCTCAACATTCACGTTTTAAGTGGTACCTATTTCGCTATAACTAAAATTACTTCTATTAGAGGAATCGTCATCTCCTACGTTTCAAACTATGCTAAAGATGAATCTGTAGGTACCTACACTTTAGGTAAGACAGAATTATAGTGTCAATTTTCCGTAACTAGTCACTTATTTTTGTGTTTTTCCTTTATGTCTTTGAACACCTCATTGAAACGTACCTACGCGTATATTAAACAATGTCACTGTCACAAACAATGCTACTAACTACTCCACGTAGGTACCACATACTCTTTGTTCCACTTCTACTAGCACTATATTAGAGTCTACTATACTACATCATACATGTACAGTACCTAATATAGTGACTAAACCGTACAGCACCTATTAATCTCTGCACATCTCGTAACGATGAGCTAATCGCTACTTGTGAAATGCTATCAGAACGATCGACTGTACTGTTTTAATGTCGCAATGTACTGTTGCGATTTTGTAGTCACAAGAAAGCTGAAAGACTTGGCTTCTAATCTAGATCGGTTATTTTAATTTTTTACTGTCGACAATTATCTTCTGCCTAGCCTTTTCCGGTAGGGACGGCTTCCAGTCTAACCGGATGCAGCTGAATACCAGTATTTTACATGGAGCGACTGCCTATCTGACCTCCACAACCCAGTTACTGGGTAACACGATACTTCTTGGTAAAACTGGTTGTCAGACTTTCGGGCTTCTGACGATCCGTAACAACTAACGAAAGATCCAAGATTGACAGGCGGGACCAACGGCTTCACGTGCTTTTCGAGGCACACTTTTGCTTTTGCGTGCTTTTGTGACGGGTCTCGGTGTGTAAATAGGGTCACCCATCCACGATCGACCCGTGGGGTTGTTATTCCTTACCCACGAGTCGACATGCACAAAAAGACATCGTGTACAAAAGTCCTACAGCTAAACTCTTACTCATATTATCTCCTAAATATTTAGGACCTGCCTAGTCACAGGAGGCAAAATGTTCCGATTTGCGCATAACGAAAAATTCAATAATAATTCAATCGTTCGATTGACACCCATTTATTTTCACATAGGCAGCACGTGTGAGCGACAAATCATTTTTAATGTCCCATTAATTAATTAATCTAGTAGTAAAATCAAATTTAAGTTACAATGAGTTGAATAGAGCTATAAAAAATAAGATATGTACAGTTATCTTTGGCCTCCAGTCTTCAGAACAAGTTTTGAACTTGGATATTTCACTATCTCCGACAAACATCTCTTATCTGCGGTATCGCGACCCAATCTGTGTAATTACGAAGATAATCTTCATTGTGGCGGAACCATCATATGGTATATGGTTGCATTCTTTTATATTTCGCCACGTCATTTTAAGGAAAACGGAACTGTTTATTTTTCCAATTACGAAATTCAAATTCGGCTTCGTCAACTCACGTTCTAAAGTGTTTTGTTTTTGTGCTTGCATCTTTTTTGGGGAAAAAAACATATAGGTTTACTGGGGTAATTACGATAGTGGTTATATTCCTTTAGATAATAATTTCTACCAAACGCAGTAGAATTTTTATATAGCAAAGGCTAAGGGGACGGCGGACAATAGGTAATATGCGTCTAATCCATGGATAATATGATTTCTATGGTCTAATCAATATGCTGCCAATATAAAAACTCCGCTGCGTTTGATAGAAATTATCATCCAACGGAATATACCCACTATCATAATTGCCTCAGTAAACTGTATTTGTTCTTTGTCAAATTGCTGCAATTTGATGCAAAACCTAAATGTATTAAAACTAGAACTGCCTACCTGCGCACTAAAACAATACACGGTATTCATCATCTGCCTAGCCTTTTCCCAACTATGTTGGGGTCGGCTTCCAGTCTAACCGGATGCAGCTGAATACCAGTATTTTACATGGAGCGACTGCCTATCTGACCTCCACAACCCGACGGTATTATAACACATATTTGTGAGATAACTTACTAGCTTTTTTTCTGGTGGGAAATCATCATATGACCCCTCCCGCTCTGGTTGGAGCGGAAGGTGTCAGACTCTTACTGACTAAAGACGACCTCCTGTCTTCAGCTTTAGTTAAAATCCATCCTTTAGCGAGCTAAACAGACTATCATTATCAACTAATTGCTCATAGCGTGCAAACAATCAATTACATAGTTCATGTATTAAACATTGTTATTACTCCTTACCTAATAGGTAGTAAGATTTGATGCCACACAGTATTCGTTATGCGTGCAGTATAAGTAAGGCAGTGACATTAAAGGCTTATCAGCAGAGCGAGGCCACGCTATGCATTAATAGATTTATAATGTGCAGTAAATTATAGCGATAGCATGTACTAATTTATATGTACTTTCGTCCGATATATCTTTGTGTCCAATACGTCTTACTTATTAAAGAGTTTTAAGTATAAAAATGATGGACAAACAATTCTGTAAGTTAATTTGAGCGAAACTAAACTCAAAAGTGACTGTCCACCACTGAACAATGTGTGAAAGGAAATACTGATAGTGACATATTAATCAAGCGATCATAGCAGAAAACTATGTACACTTCTGAAGACCTGAAGAACTCCACTGATACCGCTGTTAGTGTGGCCACTTTCTGGACCCAATTCATTTTACACAAGACGTACATTTACCATCGACACTTTTAAGTCGACGATGTTGAAAAAATAATAAAACGCCATAATACATACTTTAGGATTTATGTATGTACCTACAAAATCACTTATTAACTTGACACATTCAAATGGAATCTTATTCGACTTCTCGAACCATAACTATATAAGAAAGAAATATATTTTTGACCCGTCGCGTCGATCCAACGACCTGTCGAACAAATGACTTGTCGCACAATAATTGACTCATTCGTAAGTTGTAGGACTAAAGCTTTTAATGTATATATAGCAATAGCAACGTACAGTTGCAGGAGTCGTGTAAACTCACCAGACTAAACAATCCAGACAGGAATCCCTCAATAAAGTCTAATGATTATTGTAAGCTTATGACTGTATGAGTAAGAGAAACACAGCCACTGGGAGCTCGTAATGTTTATTATATTAGGGAACAGCTTTATGTTTTACTCAGTTATAACTTGATATCTACAGTAGGTTTCTAAAGTTTTTGCAACTTCGTGTAATTTAATAACAATTATTTAATTTAATTACCTTCATTTTCGGTTTTTTGAAGCTAGAGTTTTTCTAAGCAGTGTTTTCGTATAGTAAGACCTCGTAGTCCAGTAGTACATCGGTTAGAAATAATAACAGGAAAATCTAAGATTTCTTCCATAAAAACTGCACTTACAATAAAAAAAACTGGTAATCCGTGCTAAAATTCACCTTGAGGATTCTTCAATTCATACCTCTTCACACAAAAAAGCTTATCATAAATTCCAAAAGGTCGTAAGTCAACCTCTTATTTGGTTTATTAATGTGAAGGGTATAAAGTCGGTTGTTGAGATATGACCTTCCGTAGAGTTCAGTGAACGCAGACAGTTTAAAACTTTGACCCTCGCACTACGGCGCGTCGAGTTGGCACCCCTGGCGAGAATGCACTCGAATAAGGATATTGCAGAGGAAATGCAGCGATATGTGTGAGCATTTCTTTGTTCTTTGCCAAATACGGTTGAATTGCAAGTATAAAATGTATGCCAAAGTGTCAAACATGAGAATGCTTTTATAACAACGCCGTTTCCGAATAAACGTATGTTGAGTTGCCACAATCTTTTAGTATTTTTTTGTCTATCAACCAGAATTGAGAATATTTTATAAAGCAATTTGAAACGCTGAGTTGCGAGACATTCTGTAAACTTCTATTGAGCATACCTCAACCCAGAAACGTCAGATTTAAAGCGATTTTACATAATATTACTATATTATATTTAAACTTCAGAGGCAAGAGGAGAATAATTATAAATTAAATTAAGTTACACAATCATAACACCATTATTTACCTTTACCTATTGCAATAATATTGTCCCGTTAGTCCAAATCGCCTACGTCTGTGGTTGAAGCGCACGTGTATTCTATTTCTTATGTACAAAATAAGGGGCCCGTGGCTAAATAATAACAGCCGCACAGGTCAATCGATCAGGTTAAGCTACTCCTGCCGCGGTTGGTCTGTAGATGGGTGACCATCTTTACATACTGAGACCCACCCGTGCCTCGGAAAGCACGTGGCCATCCCGGCATTGTCATTGGTGGATCTGAAGCCTGAAAGTCTAATGACCAGTATTACCAAGGGGTGACGTATTACCCAGTAACTGGGTTGTGGAGGTCAGATAGGCAGTCGCTCCATGTTAAATACTGGTATTCAGCTGCATCCGGTTAGACTGGAAGCCGACAACAACATAGTTAGGAAAAGGCTAGGCAGATGATGTACAAAATACAGGTAAATATACAAGGATAAATAAATATGCTTAAATCTGAAAATGTATACACTATGACGTCTACACGGACTTAATAAAACCAAATTATATTTATTTTTATTTATTTATTAGAAGCACCTACCTACTCCTCATAAATGTATAAGTTTGTTTCAATGTGATAACCATTGGTTTAACCGCATTTTAACACAAAATTAAACTAAAATACATTTGAATAAGCAGCTATAAGGAAAAAAAAAACTATGATACATGTATGCTTTGGTTAAACCTAAAGAAAGGAGTTCCACTACAGTCATTAAACTGTCATTCTAAAATTTTAGAATATAATTTGTATTAGAAACTATCTTGCATCTGTTGTGTCTCTTTAGACATTATGTAGAAGTAAAAGCTATCTTAGTCATCAATCGGCGGTCCTAAAACCCTCGAATACAAAACTTTTTTCTACTTGATATCTACAGGGTTATTGGTAAAACATTAACAACCTCTTAAGAGGTCATTGTACTCATCATAATGAACAACTTTTACTATGGGACCAAACCTGAAATCGCGAAAAAAAATCATCTGTTCCCAACATTTATGTTCGTATAACTCGTCAAAAAGAAAGGGGACAGCTGATTTGTTTCGCTTTTTCAAGTTTGGTCCCATAGTAAAAGTTGTTCATAATGATGAGTACAATGACCTCTTAAGAGGTTGTTAATGTTTTACCAATAACCCTGTATACATACAAATAAAATTGAAGTATCAGTTTGTAATGTCAAAATAACAGCCTTTTACTAAATGCATATGAAAAAAAACATTTTTTTAATTTGTTTCTATCTCTTTGTCTCGGCTAATTTCCTAAACGATTGGATCGATTTTGACGTGATTTTCGCTGGCAGATAGCTGATGTTCTATGGAGTAACATAGGCTAGACATAGGCCGTCATCCTGGCGGGCGATGCCGCTGGCTGAAGCTAGTGTACAAATAAAATAACACAACGTACCTTCTATGACAAACCAAGCAAAGGGGCTGCAGAAGCCCGGAGGTCAACGACCCCCATTCTAGCGTGCAGTTACAAAAAACAAATCATTTTGTCCAAGTGTATGTATGGTTATGTACAATTTAATCTATTGAGTTCCGCTAGACAAATGAGCTGGGCAAAAAATGAGGTGTGCCAAAAACAAGCCGAGCTTTAGAATGTACAATTTCTCTACCTACATACCTACTGATCATTTGATGGATCTAACATACAGAGTGTGCTTTTTCTTTAGCGTAAAGAAATTCATACTTACTTAATTAAATTACCGCAATAGATTACCCTGTAATGATAGATGTAAGTGGGAAAATAAATAAATACTTATATGAATTCATCTTGAACATTTTGTCCTAGCATTATCAGCCTATGATGTTCCCACTGTATGCTGGGACACAGTCCTCCTCTCTGTGAGAGGGAGTGGGTCGTAATCCACCACGCGGGCCCAGTGCGTTTATGCAGTACGGCATTTCATACAAGCTTTCAAGCCCTTATTTTTCGAAATGAATGAACCGATTTTACTGAAACTTCATACGCATAAGCAGGATACAAAGGTCTAAAAAGTTAGTAGAGAACGTTTTCGAAATGTCTCATTTAAAAAAAAAATAACTGGAGATCTCTGTTTCTATGGAAATTTTAAAATCTGTCTAATTTGGCTGTAACACTATTCTTCGAAAATGTTCTCTACTAACTTTTTAGACCTTTGTGTCCTGCTTATGCACATGAAGTTTCATTAAAATCGGTGCATTCATTACGAAAAATAAGGCCTTGAAAGTTTGTATGAAATACCGTACGGCGTAAACACTCTTAATTTTTTTGGTTCTAGGACATGACGGTTTCCTCGCAATGTTTCGTGCATTAAAAATCCACAATAAATCTGAGTTCCGGCGGGGTAATTGCGTAACACACTATCATTAGCAATGGGGTTCATTTTGACAGCTCAACAACATTCATTGCGTTATTTACGTTGTTGAGCAGACACATTTTTCGAACATATGAAGCAATGGATTAACAATATCCTTCAAAGTGATTCAAATTGAGATTGATAGTGTGTTACGCAATTAGAGGGGGGGGGGGGTCCTCTTACAAACTTAATGAAGTAAGTGATAAAACAATGTCTGAGGCATTAGAACGAGCACAGTTGTAGATTCTCATTGAAGGTATTAACTTATTAAGAGTACAATGCCAACGTATTCATGTATGAAGATGTATCAGGTTTCAGAATAAATCCTCATCTCCATACTAGTTTGTAAATGAGTGCTGTAAATCACAATGGGTTTCTTCACAGATTGCTATTATAGTGCACATTGCTCTTATTATTAACGAATAGTGAATGTGCATAATCACATAATAAGTGTTTTAGATGTACAATAAACTAGGTAGGTATTGTAATGAATACTTCTAAACTTAATATTCTAAAGGAATATTTGATTTTTTGTATGTTTGGTTGTTCTTGTAACGCCTTCACGCTAAAACGGCTGAATGGATTTGGATGAAATTTGGCATATGGGTTGGCATAGAATACTTTCTACCGCGATATTTTCACGGGATAGAGCTTTATGCGGGTAAAACCGCAGGGCGCAGCCAGTTAGCAATAACTGAGGTTTTGCCTAAAAAGTTAAGGTTTTTTTCTTTGCTTCAAGCGCAACACCAGCCTTCTCCAACTGACCAAACAGAGCCTACATACAGTACGAAAGCCTAATTTTGAGAACTATAATTCTTAAAAACCCTTTAACCCTTTGAATGCCGTAATTACAGAAACAATTAAAAAGCCATTGTGTCTCGCGTGGATCCACTTTCGATACGGAGGGTAAATTGAGTACAAAATACCTACATATTTTTGTTATCTTCTATTGACGACAGTATTGGGGTTTACCACATCATATATTATTATACTAACCTTAACTTTAGGTACCTAGGTTATTTACATCTTAAAGAAACGGTAGAGACCGAAACGGGACGGGACGGGACGGGAGAAACTCTACCGTTCCTTTTTCGACACCCTGTTTATCATACACACAAAAAATAATAAATCACAGTTTTCTATTAGCAACAAAACATATATATACTCGTACATTAAAATCTCTATCTTCGAGAATGTAAGGCGATTACTATCCTTCTATACGTGCTAACATCACAAATGAGATGTCGAGGTCATCGGCAACTGCCAACGTGGGCCATTGTCGAGCATACGCATCTAATTTACTCACTATTTTCCTAATAGGAACTTCCGTACATTATGCATAAAACTTTACGTAAATAGAAATGTTGTCAGTTCAAAGCCCTTTTGATTGAGTGGATAGTTAATATTGGTACTGAGAATTTGGTTCGTGTAAAGGGTATAAAATATTATCAGCTTGTAAATATCTATATATGTCTTCATAAACTCGGGAATATATTATGCTGATATAGTCTTAAATGCCTTATTAAGTTCTAAAGACCAGTCAAAAAAAATATTCTCTGAATCTCCCAGCTTGGGACATAAGTACCCCCAGTACTTATGTCCCAAGCTGGGAGATTCAGAAAAGCTTAAAAAGGCCACTTTGGCAGAATCATAAAAGGATAACATTATGAATCATAGTGTCCGTGTTTTTCTTTATTTCGCTGCTCTACGTAGGTATAATCAAAGAGATTTGGATTGGATTGATTGGTATTTTAGCACAGACAAAAAAAAACTGAAAAATCCTTCACCAATGAGATTTGTTAGGATTAACGTAACAGTTAACTGTCCGTTATGATTCATAATGTTATCCTTTTATGATTCTACCAAAGTGGCCTTTATAGGTCGTGCTACAAAAAACAAGTTTTTAATTATTTAACAATCTTTACATAAGTCATGTACAAAACTAAGTTAACCCCATTTAAATGATAAATAAACTAAGTCTTTGATCTAATGACCGTATAGATCGCTGCTATCGATTTTGGCGTAACACCTTGACACGGTTGAACGTGCTAGTTTACAAGTGCAGTTATTTTAGATACAATAAATAACAACACACAGTGCACAATTAATAATATGATCATTCTACAAGACTCAATAAAATTTTAAATATTTAGTTTATTATAATTTATAGCAGGGGTGGCCAACTTGGTTAGGCCCAAGATCTACTGTTCACTGACGACACCCTTTGCGATCTACCAATTACATACTTCTTGAAATCTTAAATGAAACATCATAGTTCAGTAAACAATGCAGTATTTTTTATTTTATTAAGAGGGAAAATATAAAATTGATAGTTATTCTTAGTAACTAGGTACTTATTTTTATTAATGCGTGCAGCAGTTAGTGATTAGGTATATTACGCAGTCTGTTCTACGTATTTATATTTTTTGCCTTGCCACGATCGACTGGACTAATAGTCGCGATCGACCGGTTAGCCACCCCTGATTTATAGCGTTAATAATAATGTAAATCGTGCAATATATACATAAAACTTAAAACCAAATACATACTTAAATAAAATATAAATACCATAAAAGCAATGATACTATTTTAATTTAATATTAAATAATTTTTCTATAACAAAAAGCGCCAACCTCTCATCCTCATCTCAAATTAAAAATCAACTTTGCAGTGCCCGATAGGGTCAATAATTGATTCGATGTGGTATTTTAACCATCTATCATATGTACACATTATGGAATGCAATAAATTATTGAGTATAAAATTACTTCATATACTTACGACTAAATAATATCTAAAGCTTTCAATAATAATTGCATTGCCTCCGTCTAAAGAATCATAAAAAAAATCTTTCCTATTATATACATTTCTTCTAAGGATAGCGAAGTATCGCTTGTAACATTTTATTTTTAACCGACTTCATAATATGAGTACCTATCTATTATGTAAGTAGATCTCTCAATAATTCTACAAATATGGCCTGTAAAATACTGGTTGGTCAAGTTCTCTTTAAGGCATAAAGTTGCCGATAAAAAAACATCTAAAAGTAAGTATGACAAGTTTAATGATAAGTATAACAAAACTGACATTTTTTTTATCGTTCTTTCACAAGCATGAAGACGTGATTAATATCCACTTAGATTCTCTTATCATTTCTATTTGTAACATTAATCTTTAGCCTAGCTTTTTATTTTGTGTAAATTTTACCACTGCTCCGAAAACGGTGCAGGACAACATCGTGAAGAACTTTCTTAGAAAAAAAATTCGAAGACATCTGACATCTACCAACTCGCATAGAGCTCGCGTGGTGGATTACGGCCCACTCACTCTCGCTGAGAGGAGGCCTGTGTCCCAGCAGTGGCAACATGTTCTAGGTTGATTCTGCTAGCTTTCAAATTCTATATAGGTATCTTCATCAACAACTTTGAATATCTACTAAGCACTACATTATATTAAACGTATGTAGGGATACTTACCTTTGAGTGACAACCTCTCAACAATAAACTTTTACCTCCGTTGCTCAATGCCCCGTAAATACAGCGTGAAGTTTTATAGCTTCAACAGCTACAAGAATAAGCTTTCGAGCTGTTAAACTCCCATTAAAACCGTTTAAAGGTTTTTAGACCTATAGCCAAGACTGGCATTTAGATGGGCCAGAAATTCAAGTTAAAAGGAATATCTAAAGAATCATTGCAAATGACAAATATGGAGGGGTTCGTGGCTAAATGATAACAGCCGCACGGATCGATCGGATAATGCGAATAATGACCGTCCATTAAATATCGAGAGTCGAGACCCCTGTGTGACTCGGAATTGGTCGCGGCTGTCATTCGTAGACCTTTGACAGTCGTTACGGGTAGTCAGAAGCCCAAACAGTCCGACAAGCAATCTTACCAAGGGGTATTGTCATTTGTCCACAACCCAGTTACTGGGTAAAAACCACTGCCTATCTGAACTCCAGGTCAGATAAGCAGTCGCTCCATGTAAAATACTGGTATTCGTCTGGCATCTGGTTAAACTGGAAGTCGATCCCAACATATTTGAGAAAAAGCTAGGCAGATGATGATGCAAATAACAAACTTAACCGTACCGTAAGAATCGTGAGTCATTTTAGAAGTAACCTTCACTTTTGCTTCTCATGAAATTAGTCACCTTTTTCACGGAAAAAATCCGTTCTTTATACTTGATTTTTATCGTTCATTCACTAGCGTCACGACATGATTAATTTATTCCACTTAGAATCTTGAATAAATTCGATTTGGACCATTAATCTTTGGCCATTAAGCATTTGAATAGTTAAGGGTAAATCTTGAGATTGAGAATATTCAGTTGATTCCTGTGGCGCATTTTTATTATTATTATTTTTTACAAATTATAGTTTAGTATGTTTTTTAGCCGAATTATAAACACATTTATCAAATAGGGGTCAGTTTTGAACGACGCGTTACAAAGATATTTGAAAACATATTTTTTTGGGCCAGGGGAATCTAAATACGATGACAAGGGAATCAAAATTAAAAGCAAGGTAAGTAATAAAACATACTATTTATTTAATAATCAGTCTCTTGTTCTCAGTTATTGGCACTTTTACACCTAATTATCAATCACATTATTCCTAAGTACCTAATAATGATAAAATGTACATACTAAATAATAAAAATAGAAACTAAAACTTTTTTTTAAACATAATCAAAAATTTTAACAAAAATTAGGAACTTTCTTTGGATGACACAATTTAAAAAAAATATAGTAGGTAATCAGATCAGAATCACAACCTTGTTTTATTACCTATAGTCTAAAAAATATTTAAGTGAAAATCAGAATCACTAGCACTGGAATGTTCGCCGTGAAGAGCTGTCAATACAGCGTTAGTTGTAGAAGCTGACAGATTTTCATTTATTGAAGGAACTTCTGCCCAGAAGCTATCATCGGAGGATACACGTAGGTCCTTTTTGGTAATCTCTGCGTGCAATAGGTACAAATCGCATAAAGATTCGATACAAACGGATTATAACTTATTTGAGTAAATACTTAGATAACCAGGCAAAACAAAACACTTAACACTGTCTGAGCAGACCGTGCAATTTGGAATGAACAAATAAATGTACTAGACGAACTAGAAAATATTGATTACCCTGGCAAAAACGCCAAGGGAATCAACACCAAGGTAATCAATAAAAGTTTGTTTTTTATCGATTACGTAAAAAGTTAAAAGTTCCAAGCAATAATAATAAGATTATTAAATCAATAATAACAAGATTAGTAATAATAATAAAAAAGATTAGTAAAGATATATCCGAGAAAAAACTTATACAATTTTTTATGCCGTCAGGGTAATCAATGACCCAGTGAAACAAAACCAGGGGAATCAAATTTTTACCTTCGTAATTTCGTCCACGGGCAAAGTGAGACCCGATCTTCCACCACGGCGTTTTAAGCGCGACTAGAGCTCGCACGAGAACGAATAACTGCGCTTCGCGACCGCTCCACTAGCGATCTATGTCTAGTTATGTAGCGCGCCACAGGAATCACTGTTTAGCTCTGGACAAAACTTTAAATCTATTTCTATGTAAAACTATGGGATAAAATAAAAACTGTATATTTTTATTTTCAACACATACTAATCTAGTTGATGAAAAACTACATAAATTGATCATTTTACATTTATAAATTGGCGTTTTCGGGTTGTTTTCATTAAAAAATGTGTAAAGGACGCGCCAGGGTTATCAATTTTTGTGACGTTTTTTTTTTTTTTTCGATAATTACACCCAAATTAAAAAGAGTAACTATTGTGCATCAATTAGATACCATAGTGATAAGACGTAAAAAAAATACTTTGGGTCTTCATTTCAATATTGCGGGTACTTTATACCTCCGGACATCATAAATTGAGCCTCTCAAGATTCACCCTTAACTGTACAGACAAATATAAATAATGGACTGACAACAAATTCCCAAGATCAACATATAGTAATTATCAAGGAAAACTTTTAAAAATATGATTTTTCACAGATTCACCTCAATGGATGCAATAAAATTTAGCTAAGTAGCGATTCGTACAATATATAACTATTGCAAATCGAGCGGTATCACAATTAGGATAATACTTACATATTTTATATTCTAAATTAATATTTGCTCCAGATGGAAATAAAATACTTTAATATTATAATTGATTTATTGAAGTCTTCAATTGTAAATGTAGGAACGTACTACCTTTATTGATTCATCTTATCGAATTGGAGCGCAATGAGGACACTGCAACAAATAAATAACAAGACGTGTCTTGTCAATAAAAATGTTCAATTAATAATTGAATGTATAATTTAGAGGGGCCCGTGGCTAAATAATAACAGCCGCACAGGGTTATTGATCAGGTTAAGCTACGCTTGCCGCGGTTGGTCTGTGGATGGGTGACAATCTATACATACCGAGACCTCTCCGTGCCTCGGAAAGCACGTTAAGCCGTTGGTCCCTGGTGCTGTCATTCGTGAATCTTTGACAGTCGTTACGGGTCGTCAGAAGCCCGAAAGTCTGACAACCAGTCATACCAAGGGGTATCATATTACTCAGTAACTGGGTTGTGGAGGTGAGATAGGCAGTCGCTCCATGTAAAATACTGGTATTCAGCTGCATCCGGTTAGACTGGAAACTGAACCCCACATAATTGGGAAAAGGTTAGGCAGATGAATTGAATTTATACTTAATTTACCAATTTAAGTAATTTATTACTCATATTCAGAGTAGTGTTTACATACCGCAACCGTATATAATGCGTCAGTGATGATGCCATATATTCATAGCCCTGTCAGGAATAATTGTCAATGTGTCCTGATGAAGGATACATGCGCATTTGATGCCTACTTACCAACAATTATTGTACGTCAAAATAGGCTATTCATGTTTTTCAGTATTTCTAATTTCACTAAGGGCTGATTTTTCCATCGCCATATAACTTTTATTCGAGGAACAAAATTGACGTTTGACAGTTTTTTATATGAAATAACTGTCAAAATTTCAAAATTATTCCTCGAATAAAGTTATCAGATGATTGAAATATCAGCCCTAAGCTGAACATACTCTCGACTTCTTCCCATGCGGGGTAGGCAAAAACTACAGAACGCCACGTCGCCACCTGTTACGATCCTTACATACTCCTTTTGTTTCGTCTATGTTCATACATAGGTACACACGGTATCGCTATAATGGATAAAGGCCCCCACAGACTGGTGCGACGCGACTGTGTGACGCGATTCTGATAGAATGTCTGTCAATGTCCATGAAGTTTTCATAGAAATTATTGTTCTGCAAGAGTCGCGTCGCGCTGTCGCATCGTGCCTGTCTTAGGGAGCCCTAAAATAATGGGTCACAGACTATAGTCCGCGCGGAACTAGTTGCCCGCGCCTTAGGTATGTGAACGGTGGGACGGAGGGGCGGGGGCGCTTTGTCATTACTCAGTACGTGCGTTGCGAACAATAGGCAACCCCGCCGCCCTCACCCCCGGCCCCACCCAAGGCGCGGCCAACTAGTTTCGCTCGGACTATAGCTCCATGACTCACGACCAAAAACGAATGGGAACAAACGGAATTCAATAAATTGCAATAAATAAGTCAGACTACGTCAGCATCTGTCTAGGCATTTCCCAACTATGTTGGGGTCGACTTCCAGTCTAACCGGATGCAGCTGAATACCAGTATTTTACATGGAGCGACTGCCTGTCTAACCTCCACAACCCAGTTACTGAGTCAAGTCAGACTAAGTAACGCAATATAAATCTGAAGTCGCCAATTTCTTGAACAAGCGTAGTCATCAATGCTCGTGCCTTCTCTGTATGAGAAGAGATCTGCCCAGCAGTGGGACAATAACAGGCTGAGACTACGACGACGTTTTGCTCTCGGACGTCGCGTTTAGTACCTACATGACATTGAACTTATAGTAAACTAACTGACCCGACAGACGTTGTCCTGTTTTTGACTCGAAAGACACGTAACCCCCATCTATTATCATAATAACGTTATTGTTGTTTTCCTCGGGAACAGCACTTTTTTTCGGAATGAAAGGTACTCTATGTCCGTTTCTGCACACCTGACAACGTATATGCAAAATTTCAGGATAATCGGTTCAGTGGTTTAGGCGTAAAAAGGTAACAAACAAACATACTTTCGCATTTATAATTTTAATTAGGAATTTAATAAATCAGCTTCCTCTGTAATTACGTAGCTATACCTACAGTCATGTTGAGGAAGTCTGAGTCGACTTATTAATAAAACAAAAAACACTTTTAAAGGTATTCATCACAGATTTCTATGTACTCTGTACTTTAACCAGTTTTTTACTTAGAACTAACTAAACACTACAATAACAAGATGTATTACAAATTACAAGTAATACCTAACACACTATTAAACACATAACCAGTTAGTCCAGGAAATTAAACTTAGCGTGAAAATTAAATCAAGTTTCTAAGAAATTGATGTCGTTTCTCGTTCAAGATATTAATTTAGCAATAACAGTTAGTGTACTGGTTGCACAAGTATCGTAAGCCGCCACCCACGTAAATACGGTTACGATAACTTACAAGTTACTATACCCGAATCACTTTAGCGTGGTAATAGCGGTCATTGAACCACCTACATTTTCTAGCATACTATATTTCAAAAATCGATCGATCAGTTTAAGCTACGCTTACCGCGGTTGGTCTTTGGACCATATTTACACCGAGATCCTTGCCTCGGAAAGCACGTTAAGACGTTGGCCCCGGCTATCATTCGTGGATCTTTGACAGTCGTTACGGGTACTCAGAAGCCCGAAAGTCTGACAACCAGTCTTACCAAAGGGTATCGTATTACCCAGTAACTGGGTTGTGGAGGTCAGATAGGCAGTCGCTCCATGTAAAATACTGGTATTCAGCTGCATCTGATTAGACTGGAAGCCGAAAAGGCTAGGCAGATGATCACTATATTTCAAAAATTAAACATGAAGTCCTGAATCAATATCTATCGCTATCTTAAACATATTCCAAAAAACATAACCAAAGGTTGTCTTTAAAAGATCGCGTTTAGCGATAAGACCGCCCATTGTGTCACCCTTTTTACAGTTTCTAGATTTATATGTCTGTAATTTATATGGTGTACATAATAAAGAGTATTCTATTCTATTCTATTCTATTCCAATAACGAAAAACCACAAATAGTTTGTTGGCTGGGTTCCTACGGAGAGATATTAGGGAAGGGGCAATGACCGCTATTGCTACGCTAAAGCCATTCAGGTATACTCATTTAATGAGCTAGCTATTTGCATAGGTAGTACACTATGCAGGGTAGGCGGTGAGGGAAATGAAAGGAAATGACTTAGGACTGACATGAATGAACTAAGCTGTAGAAGTTGCAAATCTTTTACGTCTTTGAAGCCGTAGCAATCTGTCGTGCACCTTGTTTACATAATTTTTGTTTACGCAATAGATAATAACAATATTATAGCGTAGTAGATAATAAAGTGTTTTTTAAGCAAGCCACTATTAAATCTGCAAACTAGACATTGGCGCCGATTCTGTTTTTCACAAACTAAACTAAATTTAAGTTCAGGCATCTTTTTCTTTCTATTTCATTAGGAAAAGGACAGAAGATAAATATTAGTTTAGTCCTGTCAAATTAGTCAGCGCTTGACGTAAATTGAAGTATTTTTAATAGCCAATTTTTTAATCTCGTCTGAATTGTCTATGGAGTATCTTAATTTGACAGTACTAAACTAATATTTATCTTCTGTCCTTTTCGTAATGAAATAGAAAGAAAAAGATGCATGAACTTAAATTTTGTTTAGTTTGTGAACAACAGAATCGGCGCCAATAACATACTATACAGCATGGATTTTTGAGACGGGGCAGTAAGGACAGGTACGTACGGTTACACATCAAGCTATACGTGACTGGTATAAGCTGACTTCTGATTGTACAAACAACAAAAGGTCAGCTAAAACTGGAAATGTATAGCTTGATACCTTAACCGTTTGTAGCTACAGGAAAACGCTCTTAGGAAACAGAACTTAGTTTTTCGAGTAATTGGTCCTGTATTTGTCTAAAGTCGTTTTGCATCTTATTGTATAAACAAGGCTCATAGCAGGCTTCTGTCAAGCAACATAACAAGAATTCAATTGTTTATTCCAATTCAATTACCTACATGTAAGTCTAACGCGATATTTATCTCAACAATTTGCACGGAGCTGCTACCTGCAGTGAATCATCGATCAGGTTCTCGATAACTTCTAATGTAATTCGAAAGATACCTTACCGTACTACTTACCTTATTTATTTAAAGATACTTACATAATATAACAGGTACACATAAAACCGCCAAGAAAACAATCAACTTAGTCATGAAAGAAAATTTAAAGTCAAATCTTTTATTTCAAATAGGCACTTAAAAGGCACTTTTGAACGTCAAAGATTACAAAAAAAAAAGAAATGATTATCATGAAGAAAAAATATCAGGAAGGAAAAATTACATGCAAAATTATTTTATTAATCATTCAGTATTTTCGACTAACGATCTTTTTACATTACCAAAGTTTTCTAGCTTTCTTGGTAGAGTTAATAGGTAGGGTCCTACATGTAGCCATCGCGGAAAAAACATCAACCTACATAGGTATTGTCGGTTCTGTTTTTTCTCTGTAACTAAAGATTTCTCATCAGAAAGTATTCACTTCCACATTGTACCTATAAGGTAATGTAACATTACTGCTAGTTGTTCTGTCAAGATGTCCCTATCTACATAGAGTAAAGTAAATATTTATGTGTTTACTGACGCATCGAATAATTATATACCAATACCTTCCTAAGTACTTTTTGTATGACTTTTTCATTATGTATTTTCCTGTTTTGCACCCGTTACCTACGTCATTCATTCATTCATGGAAAATTGAACTTCCCATCCATATTAATATTCTAAATTCGAAAGTAACTCTGTCCGTCTGTCTGTATGTTACCTTTTCACGCCTAAACCACTAAACGGATTTCGAAAAAATTTGGCAAAGAGATAGATTGCATCCCGGGGAAGGACATAGGATAGTTTTTATCGACATACCTGCGCAAGCTAGTAATAACATAAATAGTATTATCGGCTCTACCTATAGGTACATGCGCATGAGTTGAAATTATGCCCGCAAGCTGTTTGCTAATCTCCTTAGCTCATCAGGCCTCGTTACTGTCAATTGATCGGCAATAAGTTCATTGTCGTTTGACCGACAAAAAGTTGAGTAACAAATATTTAACAGTTACTGAAATTAACTGTACCTACCTACCTACTTACAGAAGTTTACAGTTACAATTCAGCGTTTGGTTTCTAGTTTCTAGTGCATAACAGTTTTCTTCAGTTATTAAATAGTAAACAGTCTGCAATGCGTGAGATTTGGGAAAAAAGTGTTAATTCTTATATAAAAGATCAAAGAATACTTGTTAGATACTTGTTTTGCTTGCGTGGAGGTCGGAAATTATCCCATGGGACCGTACTACCGGGATGAAAAGTATCCTATTCCTAACCCAGGTCATGGTCTATCCTTGTTCTAAATTTCATCCAGTTCTGTTCAGCCGTCAAGGGGGAAGCGCAAGGTTAGCCCGCGAAATTCAAATTTTCTTACGTTTTTTGCAATTTGCAGGTCAGTGTCAGGTTGAATGTTGATTAAAATATGATTCGCGAGCGTAACAAATATGACTCTACAGAATTATAATCGTTAAAATCAACACAGAGCTGGTGTCACTTAGAGGGCTCTAAGTTCATACAATCCTATTAAATTACTGTTTCATGAACCTACCTACTTAACATGGTGCTTTAACTTCGTTGTATTTGTGACTAGCTTCTGCCCGCGACTTCTTCCGCGTGAAAATTCTAGTTCCCCCGACCCACCCCGTCGCAACTCATCGCCCGCGCTATTACTTCGTTTTTGCTTAGCGTTCTTTCTTTTTCTCGGCTCCTAAGGGTCATAGCGTGATGTTAAATAGCCTATAGCCTTCCTCAAGAATTGGGCAATCAATTACAAAAAGATTGTCTCAAATCCGACTGGTAGTTCCAGAGATTACGCCCTACATACAAACTTACAAACTATAACAAAACCAAATGTTTTATGATGTAGGTAACTTAACAAAGTACCTTCGTTGCGTCGTGAAATAAATGAAGCTCCTTTGTTTATATAATTAGTAATTAAATACATCGTAATTAAACGAAAGCTAATGAATGGGTGCGTGTATCAAACAAGTTGTTAATAAGTTGCCACCGCCTTGTCGGTCGTGCGCTAAAATGAACATCATACAAATATAGAACTTCTGACGAAATCAAGAGGTCCCCGTTTTAACTTTTTGGACTTATGGCTTTTGGGGAGGCTCCTACGACTTTGCGAGACCATCGGGGTAATTGAGTAACACGCTTTGCGCACGCACAAACGCTTTTAACGCGTACCTACGTCTTTTTTACATCGTTCTCACATAATTATAATTAAACATTAATGATGCAACTAATATTTTTGTAAAAATATAATTTAAAAGAGTGTCCATGGAGTTTCTTGCCCGTTCTTCTGCAAAGGTATGGAATGGGCAACTTAGCTTCATATTGTCTGACTGGCCGACTTCTTAACAATTCAAAAGTGCCTGTAATTTTTTTAATTGAAATAAAAGCTTTGAGTTTGAGTTTGACACAATGGCAATGGCTTTCATTTTGACAGTTCAGCAACATTCATTGCGTGATTTATGGTGCTGAGCAGACAAATTTTTCGAACATATGAAGCAATGGATTAGCTATATCCATCAAAATGATTCAGGTTGTGAGTAGTACTGTGTTAGGCATTTATGGTGCTTATTGCGGTTTCTGAGAGATCATTCGGTATTTTTTGTACAAAAGAAAATGAATCATCATGACATGCAATAAGTATAGTAGTCTCTTTGACTAAGACCAACTTTAGCGGCACTTTCGCAAAATAAGCTTCGCTTCAACATTACAAAAAACTAAACCTCGCTAGCCATGTGCAAATAACTCCAAAAGTTACCACGAAAATATTGCAAAAAAAAAACGCAAGTCGTAGACACACTTTCAAAATAACTATTTGGACCATGCGACCGGTATCTCGAGTCGCACGAGGTGCAGTCACGTCGATCGAACTCGTACCTTGAGGATGAATGCCGGTCATTTTATGCGTCCAGTGCTCACTGCCCACTTGATACACGCGACCGATAAAAGGTCAGGACCTGTAAGCAGGATGCCTCGTCTAATAAGAGACAAGAGACATGTTTGTACCACAAACTATATTACCTACTGACAAAGTAGTGTAATGAACAGCGCTCCTTTTATGTAAGTAGTACCTACATCATTTTTATGGGTAGGTGATTGGTCGACTTGTTGGAGTCTACCGGTTTTATTATTATAGCGCTTCTGGTTTTAATAAACTGGTAGTTATTCATTATGAACTGGAATCGTTATGAACAACAACAGTGAATGGAAGTACGTAGGTTTTAGCCATAGAACAACACGGGCCACCGGCGGACCCCGCCTTTGGCCCGTGTTCCTCTATAGTTCTTTTCTATATAGCTGATTAAATTCATAGAATCCAAATGAAAGAAATTTGTAACATGGAAATACCCTTCCCTCTATGAATGAACGCGTAGGTATTATTACAAGTTGCGATAAGTCCTTCCTTGTGTAATATAACTTATTATATTATTATAATCCCATATGTAAATAACATGGGTTGTAATGTATGCAGCTATGCAAGTATTATTCATGGTATGGTACATAGAATAACACATAAGAAACACAATTTGTCATAGTTATTGTTTTTAACAAAGCTTGCATAATATAATAATCCTTGGCAAGGTACTTATTCTCTTGTAACGAACGCTTATTATTATAGTTTTTGTAGTGTATTAGGTATAAAACCAATGCGGTAATATTGTCTAATAGTCAATAACTGTATTCAACAGTTGCAATGCTTGGGAACCTACGCGGTTTGTTGTTCTTTTACGTCTATGTCACAAAGGAAACAGTGGCAAAGCAAACGTAGCCGTTTACATGTTAAACAAAAAGAAATTCTCACGATCGACGTTCACAAATATGGGTAGGCTACCTAATACAAAACGAAAACTACGGTTTCTATAAACTTTTGGTTCAAATAACCACTCTAGTACCTACAATGAATCATCTGAATTAGCAAAACAACAAAAGAGAATCAGAATAACTTTAAGTTTAAATATCCTTCAACTTTACAGTCGTTTCAAGGTATTTAAACCGGAAGCTTTGCTTATTTCGATGATTATGACTCCTAAAAGACAACAACGTGTCCGTGAAAGCGTTTTGTGCATCAACCACATATTATCGGACTCCATTCCCCATAACACTATAGATTCGTCACCATGAAGGCACATACCTATTAGTAGCCCATTATTCGTGGCTAACAAGATTGAGTCACCCGCGCGTCACATAACCTCTGACTCACACTGTCATGCGCGCTCCTCTCTCATATATTAACTTGTATTTTTTCCCCATAGGTGTTACCTGCTGGCTGAATCACCGAGGACCGAAGATCAGGGTCAAGCGGACCTGGGGGCCTGTAGAAATGACTACCTATGGCGAAAGTCTTAACACTTCTGAAAAGAAGAGCGCCTGAATCACCAGACGCGCTAATTACAAGCCGTTACATTTAATTTAGCCGCATAGTAATCACCGGGGCCCCCCTCCAGTCCAATATTCCATTCCAACACTGCCTGTGATCAACACCACGATGAAGAAATTACATTCGTCCGGTGTTCGTGTCGCAAATTGTAACTAGAATACATTTTATACCGTAGTTGTAAGTATTACGGTCGGTTCACACATCACCGCGCCCCGCCGCGCCCGCCGCCGACGCATCCTGACAGAAACGGGATTAAAACATCGTCGCATACGTTTTGCATACGATCTGCGCCTCGCCCATTAGTGGGTATCGCACTGGATATTTTCTCTTCACTGTCAGACGCTGAACGCTTATATCTGACGTCACATGTAGAAAACAACTGCTAATAAACATGTTAACGCGTATTATTTTGATACAGCTATTTTCTACATGACTGTGTCGTTCCCATGTCGACCCGAGAAAGGGCATGTATTAGCCACAGCACGGTGATCTGTGCACCGACGTTTTGAATTATGTAATTAATACCTCTGTGATATTTAAGATGATTAAATAAGAGATGTTGGATGAGTCACCGTGGAGCGCTGTTTGATTTGTAATCTAACAGTAAACACAGACCGCGTTGAACCATGTTGACGCATAATAAAAGAACGTATTCAAGATACGAGTTCAATCTTTTAGTATTGTGTACTACACTACACACGCAAGGTTAATACAAATTAGTAAACAACTTACCGGGTGACTCACGAACTATTAAGCTCGAAATAGTATAACGTACGCAGAAAAATATCGACATTTGTATCTTTCTTTCGAACTGCATAATTACCATCTCTTTAAGACGTCGTTAATTTAGAATATTTTTGTATAATAGAATTACGTTAAGTATTCTATTGTAGAGTCGTTGTGACTGAGTAGCGTATTACTTACTGGAGCGCGAGTAGACTGACTGACATAAATAGACAGTTTTGTATTTCTATAACATCAGTGGTGACCTAATGAATGATTTGTGAAGGAGAAAGCAACGCGAAAGTAGGAGGCTATAGTGTTTTTTTTTTACGTAGGTGTGCTACAATACTTAGTGGGCAGATTCGATTGGATGGACCACTTTTGTTTATTCGCGACCGGATGGTCCACTTTTGGTGACTAACGGGTTTTAACCCGAATCACGCCTGTTGGCTGCGTCCCTGTTGATTTCCTATTGTTAATCATTAGAATTATGACTACATGTCTATTTAAATAAACCACACAATTCCGCGAGTGGCGACGTTCTAATTTGCTTTGTAGGTACGTTAGGTACGTAATGTTTATTAATAAGTTCCTACGAAAGATTGATTTATTTAGGAATTATTAGATATGTTTTAAATTATGGAACGGCAATTATTATTTTTGGCACAATTCAACCAAAGTTATTAGAAAATCAGTATTGTATTAAAAATTTAAATAATAAAGAAAAATAACGCTTTTGCTACGCTTGGAGTTAATCATGTAGGACTTACACTAAATTGTTGTCTGCTAAACTGGGTGGCGTCGACGCACAATTTGTTACCTTAGGTTCAGTACATGGACCATTCTGGATCCCCCTGTGTTGAAATTTTTCTAGGGTGTTTAGAACCTTAAGCAGAATTCATGGGTACTGTTTGTGGGTCGATGCCATCTTGTATTGGGTATTTACCCAATTATTAAATCTTAATATTACTTACTTACCCAATTATTGAATCTCGTAAAGCCACCAGAACTTGTAAACAGTCTGCATAATACAGTAGACTATATCGCTATCAAAGTGCATTGTACTTCCGTTAGTTATATTTATGTAAATACTATAGTCGAATGTAAACACTAGCGAACGGTAGCAATAAGATACCTAAACATCTGTAAATAATGACTAACGATAATCTTCCATACTTACATACGTATAGCTTGTAGAATTAAATTATTAACATCACATGCAGTAGATATTATTAATTAATAGGTAGTTATTTCTCATTATTTTAAGTGTTATTGAATGATCTGCGCTGAATCTTGCTGAATGTCTACGTTTATTACCATATTATATATATATACATATTATAATATACTAGCGCATTTTGTATTTTTGTACATTTGTATCACTTGTTAAGCTAGTCAGTAAAATATCAAAACTATTTTCCGTTTTTTTTTATTTTTATGCTTAAGTACCCTTCAAAATGTAAATAGTGCATAAGCGTAAGCTGGGCTGGTCTGGTCGCATCTGTCGTCGGACGGAACAGCTACACCCTGAGTCCCTAACCTTATGCCTAAACAGACTTGCTTAGCTTCATGATATTTGACCCCTGCACTTGCACCTTGCATATATTGAGATATGAATAAAAAAAAACGTATGGGGTTGGAGGACCCCGCCAGGAGCTAAGTTCAAAATTAAAATACAAGATGGCAGAAGCGAATATTTTAAATTTTTTGTTGCTGTCATCTTGGATTTTCATTTTGACATCACTATCGGCTTCAGCATCCTCGAAAACCATAAAAACGAAACCCACGAAGAAAAATATAAATTTTTTGTAACCTCCACCTTGGACTTTATGATAATACCTATGAAGAAAAATTTAAAAATTTTTGCAGCCGCCATCTTGGATTTTAATTTTGACCTCACTATTGGCTTCAGCACTATCGCTATAGAAAACTATCGCTCTCTCTCTGACTCTCTATTAAATATAATAAAAGTCGCATGGAGCCCCCATAACGCTTTTTCGTTACGTGACTTTTTTCTCCAAGTTTAGGTACCCCTACCGCAAGCTCCGTTATAGAACTTCGTTCCAAAAATCCTATCAACTAGCCTAAAAATACTTAGACTATGGTGCTCTTTAATTTAGCAGCTCGTAAATACACTAAAAACTGTAAAATAAAGTTTCGGAAGTCGGTGGCAAAAAGTCAAGACGTCATGCAACGGTCTGCTGATGCCATCATACCGTTTGTACAGGCAGGTGCAGTTACTTTATTTATATTGGCAAAATATAAACCCCGAACAGGTTTTATTCGTCGGGCCATCGATTCTAGTCGGTAAGACTGATGACGACCCTGTGACTAATAATTAATATCATTTAAGCAGGTAAATGATTGTCTGTGTGGTGCCGGACTTAAAGAATACCACCACCCCTTACTTCCCGTGGGTGTCGTAAAAGGCGACTAAGGATCGTACCGGAGAATGGGCAGCAGCGTTCTCTATGCATTCCACCACAATACCATACTGCGATCGCCAACCCGCCTGCCAAGCGTGGCGATTATGGCAAACCCTCCCAAAATTGGGGGAGGCCTATGTCCAGCAGTGGACGTCTATCGGCTGAAACGACGAGGTAAATGATATGCTATAATTAAAATACCTACATTACATTACTAGCTACATTAGCTACAATTAAAATTAATTACTTATACCTATTAGGTATACTTAGTAATAATTACCTAGGCAGGTAGACCATTATAAACACGTTTATTGGGATGTTTCGGGAGCGGTGCTCATGCGAATCCCGCACACCCGGCCATGGGCAGAGGTGGTAGGTACACCGCGGTGGTTTTAGCCAGTAAGATCCCAGGAAGATTTAGAGAGTAGCCCTGAATCGATACCTACCTATAACATTGTCGTGAACATTTTCCAGAAATTACAACCGATAAACTATACAGGGTTAGTCTTCAAAAACCACAGACCATCAAACTGAACAACTTTTCTGCATAGTTCTGAATCTCTTATTTTATTATTTATTATTTTCATTTATGGAAAGCACAACTCAGTAAGCTAGCATTCTTAGTTTCCTTTCCGAGCCTTTCAGGTATATTTATGTGACCCTAATTCTTTGCTCTCGAGTGTATCTTACGATGTCGTTTTTTTTAAATATTTGCTCCATCGAGGGTGCGTTTATAAACACAACTCTCCTATAGATACACCAACAGCCACAACTGAAAAAACTGTCTGTAGGCTATACAAATATTTATTACGTGCGGGAATCGAACCCGGTGAACGTAGCGCCACAACTGATACTCAGCCACTGCGTCAACAGAGTCACAATTATTTCTAACTAGCTGTTGCCCGTGTTCGTCTGCGTGAATTTTGTAATAAATCTTCTTCTTCAGACAAATATCTTCTTTGTAAAACAAATATCCAGGATGAAAAGTAGCCTGTCTTTCTCCAGGCTACCTATCTATCAAAAATAACGATAGGTTCAGTGGTTTAGGCAGGTAAAAGTAACAGACAGACTGACGCTTTTATAATAGAAAGTAGGTATAGATATTTCTTTTCACATGCATTGGCAGTGATCAAAGCTCATGCCTTCTCTGTAGGTAGGTACTTAAAAGAAGAGTACTCTGCCCTACCGGTGGGACGATAATAGGCTGGTATTATTCATGCACTAATTGTTGAATACCCTACATATAAATGACAGGGTAGGCCCTATCATTTTGCATTTCGAAGGTAAATTATTGTTTATTGTGGCATAATCTAGTGGGATAATCATAGGGGGCAAGGAGGCCTTCGGTAGGAGAATCTGGGACTGCCATAAAAAATGGACAAACGTTCAGCGAGCGTTTGTTTTCTGCTCTGCGGCATACAGCGGCGGCCCTAGAATTTTTTTTAGGTGGTATCAAATCTTAACGTGGCGCCCAATATGCAGTTGCTTGCTTGCTTGTGGACGATTACTGGTTACTATCATCAATGACTGTTGCCTGGTGGACTGGTCACCAGGCATAGTCATTGATGATAGTAACTTACTATAAAGCCGATCGTCGAGATGCTGAAAAAACCGAAATGCGACCACCAGTTGTTGTGTTTGCATTTCGGTTGATTACAGCGCCTCTCCCATAACGGCGCCCGGTGCCGTCGCACCGCTCGCACCGCCCTAGGGCCGGCGGCATACTTTACCTACACACCTACCTACGAATCTGCATGCAACGATGACCAAAGATGAGTTTCGTGTGAAGCTCTTTCTCATCGCCTCCTGCAAGATTTGATTGATAGCTCCTAGTGTTTACTTAGTCAGAAATATCAAAACGCTAGTCGACAATATTAAGTGGTAGTTTTGGAAAATAATTACTGTAATCCTAGTTTTTGTTTACCCTAAGCCTGGAAAGGGGTCATGTACTCATCATCAGCTGCTCCATACTTTTTGTCGGTGTAAAACTGAACACAACACCTAATATTTTTTTCGCGATTTCAGGTTTCCTATATTCCCATATAGAAGATGTGTGAAGTGACAAGACTGGATAGTAAGAATGAGTATTATAGAGAAAGTCTGAAAGTGGCGACAGTTGAAGCAATTGACCGAAAACAACATCACGCCTTGTTTCCCCGATGGGTTGGGCAGAAGTGTAGGTACCTACCTATACCTACATTTCGCCAGTTCAGTTCACTGGCGAAATGTGGCGTATTATAGGGGTCGAGCCTATTGCCACCGACTGGGCCAAAATCCAGACACCGGGCTGCTACTGATAAATTCCATATAGAAAAAATCAATAACACTGTCCAACCTGGGAATCGAACCCAGGACCTCATGCTCAGCAGTAGCGCTTGCGACCACTAGACCAACGAGTCAGGTTGAAAGAAAATCGTTTGTATTGGTATATGGGCATGTAATGAGGATGGATGAAGGATGGAGGAGGGATGAAACGCATGAAACTAACAGAGTGTTGAATATTTTTGATGGATGGAGAGCGACAGAAAGACAAACATAAGATGGATGGATTGCGTGAGCATGAAAGAAAAGGCAGTGAAATATAGAGTGACGGCTGACGGGCGAATGTAAGAAAAAAACTGGCCAAGTGCGAGTCGGACTCGCACACGAAGGGTTCCATACCACAAGGCTTTTTGCCTTGTGGTAAAAAACACGTTTATTGTATGGGAGCCCCCCTTAAATATTTATTGTATTCTGTTTTTAGTATGTGTTGTTATAGCGGCAACAGAGAATACATCATCTGTGAACATTTCTACTGTCTAGCTATCACGGTTCATGAGATACAGTCTGGTGATATGGCCACGTTTTTACCCTTTGGGTACGTAACCCTAAAAAACGTGCTGCGCCAAATACGTGTTGAGCCAACTCCAAGTAACATGGGACAGCCGTACAGTACACGTTTTCCATAATGATGAATAGATGCCCACAATTGCCCCTTTTTAGGTTTAGAGTAAAAAGACAAAGGTTGTATGGTATACATAGTCTATTCAGGACATAACTACTTTGGTGTGGTTTTCTTTAAAAAGACCCATGTAATTAACTGTTTTACCTTTGTTTAAAAAAAAAAGAGTTTGCATCATTATGAACAAATTTGACAAAGGGACCAAACCTGAAATCGCGAAAAAGAATCTGCGTTTTTTTCGCGATTTCAGGTTTGATCCCGTGGTCAAAGTTGTTCATAAGATGAGTACAATGACCTCTTAAGAGGTTGTTAATGTTTTACCAATAACCCTGTATAAGTGTAGATAAAAATATTTGTTTTGTATCTACATAGGCCAGCAGCACTCCACCTGAATTGTTATTATCCATAGGGGATTCATAGACGATTACGCCTTGAGTGTAAATGTGGTGCAGTTCCACAAACGATGGGCCACTTAATAAACGTTCTGCGTGTCCTGTCAGCTACACGTTACAGGAACTGATGGACGCTAGTTAAGGTCAAAGTCCATTTAGATTGCCATCGACACACTAAGAACATGGGGGGGTCTCTGATACTTTACGTTGTACCTTTTCCAACAAATCGGGTAAAACAGACAAAAAATGAAACAAACACTTCCAAAATTAAATAACTTCTTTTATTTCAGAGTCAAATTTGTTTCCTACATAAACGTGTTAGAATGATGACGCCGTAACATTAATTGACCATTACACTAATGGTACGCGCCGTTAGCTGTTAACTTGGTGCACGAGTGGAGGGCCGTGAATTTATTCCATTATGACGTGTTAGTGCGCGCGTCACGTTTCCACGAACATACACAACATGTGCACAATGTGCAACAACCCATCTGCGGACTTCGCAACTCTTATTCCTTTAATTAGCCGCAAATATGACTGGGCGAGTATTTATAACCCGCCCGAACGGCACCGATACGTCTTACATGTTACATCTGAGCGATCAAACGAAGCAATCCCAGCGAGGCGCGCGCACTAACGCTCCTACACAGATAACTACTGTCGGTTTCAATACAGACTTTTATATTATAATAATATAGATTTTTATTTATTTTTTAATAACTATGCAAATATGATCACAAATACCCATGAACCAAACGACGCGATCCCGAAACATTTCTGCAACATCCGAAGATAACAATAACTACACTCCGCTACCGCGGCGCGCGTAGAGGTACTCGTGCGCACGTGACGTCACGCACGCCGCTACGCGCTCCGGCACGACGATGTCAACGCGTCTCAACTACTATCCAATGCCACAAACACCTAATTTTAATCAATAATCAACAATTATCGCCCACCTCTAACACTACACGCTTTATTTATACGATCAAGTGGAAAAATAATTTTTGATCCTCCATCGAAATCAAACTAACATCTCCCATGATATTTTCACATGGCAAAACAAAAATTCAAGGCAAAACACACACAGTCCGAGAGCGCGACCCACCGGGACTTATAAACTACGCGTCAGAGGCAATTTAATGTTCCTTCCTACGTTAGGGATAACAAGGTATCTGGACACTACAAACTAGACGTTATAAACAACGCGGGCCGCGCTCGCGCCTGCGTCACATAGGTAAATTGGAAAGACAATAACTACTCTCCATATGCTTATAAGAACACTTCATAAAACAGCTTTATATTATACTACATAATTTACATTTATATTAGGTTTACATTTTTACACAGCAATAATAATGTTTGTAGTTTCATTATAATATACTCTATATACTCCCAATTGCTAAATATTGTCGCATATTAAGCATGTTTTTTTTTTATTTATATCGACACCGCATGGTCATTGGTGTCAGCATCATTTTATATTAACAAAATACTTTAAATCCTTCTTCAAATCACTCTACCGTTATTCTTTACTAAATACGAACAAAACTATGAAACAGTGATCGGACTATTATTCTTTTAGAACTTGTATTAGTCGCTAATTAATTCCAAATCGGTAAGTAGCCGAATACACAACTAAAACTAAGCTTCAATTAACTAAACTACGGGAATTTATAACAATTTTTATAAACGGACACAATTCACAGATGTTGCAACTTCACAAAAATCAACTCAAATTATTTCAAACAAATAATCTATAAATGCTGACAATATTGTCTTTTGTTTGGAATGACACTTAACACTTTCTATATAAAGTTTCAAACATCGATTTCTAAAGCATATAAATATGTTAGAATTTAGACGACTGATCACAATGCTAATCAGACTTCTCTATACAAAACGATTGTGTTAGTAAAAAATAATTTTAGAAAAAAATAATTATGGCAAAATATTGGCGAAGTGTAGCGAATGAGCTCTCCACAAATATTTAAGTTAAAAAGATCCAATACCGTTGTAAAACAAACCCAAGCACTCAACAAACAGCCGCGGGAAAATTATACTAAAACAACTCACAGTGAAAACTTAAACACGCGGCCACACGACCGGACAGTTATGTACACACGTGTGATCACACTTTATAAATACGAGCTACGCGTGCGAGCTCCGAAAACTAAACGTTACAGTCGATAACATAATGTTACAACAGTATCAAGCTACTGTAATGTTACATGTTAGCACAACTAAGTTACCGCGGGGCGTTATGACATCACAACTAAATGATATTTACACAAATAATGCACATAATATAAAATATTATAAGACATAACCATCTTAAGTATTTATTACGTTATAGTTTTATTTATTACACTATGGCATTGCAACTTTGTGACTCGGTTGCGGCTACACGTCGACCTTCGTTACAGTAACATAAATTGTTAGCGGAACAGAAAGGCTAATAGTTTAATGCCTTGTCAAAATCATGGTATGGGTAAGAACATTTTCGACAGGTTTTCAGTTAACAACATATAAATATGATAATCACAGTAAGACAATAAAGTTTGTTTTGGCTGTATATAAAAATCATCGCATACGGAAGCAGGTAGTCATTCGAAAAGAATTTCGAATTGATATAGCTAGCGTTCAGTGATAAGAACAGAACGGCTCAATGTCAAGTGAGATAAAGAAATTCTTATAAATATCAGCTTTAAATTAAACAGGAAAACTGTTACTGTGGACCGTCGAAATAATTCTTCGCATAGTGGAACCGATAATGCGCAGACTTAGAAATCAACATACACAATATTGTAAAAATAGATCTTATTGCACGTAGTTTAGGGTCAGTTTTTTTCAAACGCGCTCAAATGTGTCAAGCGCGCGTAAACCGCTGATTGGTTGAATGATTTATCAACAGCCAATCGCAGCAGTTCACGCGCGCTTGACAATTTTTCACATTAATTTTCGTTCGAGAAACTAGCCCCTAGTTGACTATCGTAGATACATACAGTTCTAAACGTGACAGTAAAAGGTTTTACAAAATGACAATTGATGTGAGTAGGTGTTGGTTACTGACTTCTGATGACGAGCGTTGGAAGAGCTTGCCGACGAACAGTTATAACTATACTTACAACCGGTTTCTGGATTGAGAATTTTAAGTTGAGCACTTATCAAACTCTACTTGAGCATTCCTTAAGGTGATTCCTTCAATGTAGCCCGCGAAATTCTTACGTTCTTTGCAAAGATTTTGAATATCGCGGGCTTACATCTAAGTAATGCTGCAAGTTTTCAACTTAAAATTATTAATTCAGAAACCGGGTGAGATAGTTTGTTCACATTGCGATAGCAAAGCTCTCGTCAAGTGCTGGTCACCTGAGCTCAGCGTATTGCTACGTCAGGAGTGCAGTCCCCCCGGCGCGTGCGGCGCGGCCTGTGGCGCTGCCGCACTCGCGCTACGGTTATTATAGTTCCCTGGGAACACAAAAAATAATCATTTTAAAACAATATGACAGAGCAGCTAACAAAATCAAGATAATCTGACAATGATCTTAATTTAAAAAAGTAGATGTTTTAGGATTCTGGATTTACAGGCTCTGGCTTTTTTCACTAGTTTTTTTTTCTGCTATCCGACAAGGCTCTGATGTAACTTGTCGGTAGGCTCTGACGTCGATGCCGATGAGGTCATAACGCATCATGCATGACACAACACCAGAAAAATGTGAATCCGGCTTTATACCGACGGGTGACGGATATTGGTGGACGGACCTTTATCTTTGAGAAAGGACTGCGTTCACTAACCCTGAACAACGAGTGTTAACTATTAATTATTTCTTTGTAAACTTAGCATAGGCAATCGTCTATGGGCTTTTGTTGGCTGAGCTGACTACGAGAGCTTTTACACTCTGATCCAGTACTACAACAATTATCAAATATTATCACCAAACCAAATAAATTAATTATAATAATCCAACCACCACCTCCCTCCCTCTGTCATACATTATTAAAATTAACAAGATCGGAATCAATCCAATATTTACTCCACTTACAATGGAAAATTACTAAATGCTTTGAGCGCTAAACATTATGGAGTTTATTTATAGACGTTCCTTAAGAGCGTTTACGCCGTACGGCATTACATACAAACTTTCAAGCCCTTATTTTTCAAAATGAATGAACCGATTTTAATGAAACTTCATACGCATAAGCAGGATACAAAGATCTAAAAAGTTAGTAGAAAACATTTTCGAAATGTCTTTTTTTTTAAAAGATAACTGGAAATCTCTGTTTCTATGGAAAATTTAAAATCGGTATAATTTGGCTGTAACACTATTTTTCGAAAATGTTTTCTACTAACTTTTTAGACCTTTGTATCCTGCTTATGCGTATGAAGTTTTATTAAAATCGGTTCATTCATTTCGAAAAACAAGGGCTTGAAAGTTTGTATGAAATGCCGTTCGGCGTAAACGCTCTTAAAGTTAAGAAACTATTAAACGTCGAAAATTCAATGCTTAACAGTTGCTAATCATTATTTTACTATAAGCAACGTTTATGAATAAAGGGGAATATTTAAAACATAATTCTTTCTAACAACTGAGAGAAACAGAACAATGTTTTAAATAATTACAGCGTTAAACGCATTAAGTGTGCATACTCACGCGCAACGGCAGTGGCAACTGCACTGCTCGTGTGAATGAGCACTTACCGTCTTATTAAATTGACAACTTAGACTCGGGTTTAACGTCAGTTTTTGTAATAAGAGCTTTAGCTTCGTCGGATTATAGTTCGAAATTTAAAAATGGCTGGATGGTTTAAACCTGGGTCTATAGATAAATCTTGTTTTGTAATAAGGCCGTTAGTGATTAATGGTGCAAGCAGGTCTTAGCATTATAAACATGCGCATATCCATATAACTGTTTTATTAACCTCATACAAAAAGAACTAATGATACGTATAGAAACGAAAATAACCGTTCGAAGCGGCAGTTTCGTTTGTGTATGCAGTATTCATTCCTTATCCATCCCAATACCCAACACCTGTGCAAGTAAACTCGAGTCTACCGTAGTGCAGTAAATTGTTGGATATAAAGGGGTGATATTACCGTACCTACCTCATCCACTGCTGCGAGGGCGGGTTGTGGGTGGGCGTCGACGGCTGGTGCGATTGTGTTGCCACCCTTTGCACCACCTGGAAAATGAGAGTAACAGGTTAGCAATGAATCATCAGTATTAATGAGCCACATTAGAACTGTGGTAGCGTTTTTTTTTTGCTAGCCTATGCTATCCCACTGCTGGGCAAAGGCCTCCCCCAAATCCTTCCAGGAACTCTTTTCCTGCGCCACCTCAAACCAGCTTTCGTGGTATGCGTCCAGGTCATCTCGCCATCTCTTTCTGGGCCGGCCTCGGCGGCGCCGTTCATCTTCAGGCACCCATTGTGTGGAGATTTTTGCCCAGCGGTAACATAACCGTAGTAAATTCCAAACCAACACAAAATCCAAATTCTCTCTTAATTTACGACAGTGCAAGTGCAACAAACAAGACAATTCCAGACTTTTTAACACATTAAGTACATACATAATCAGCCTAAACTGTTCCTTCTTCTGGGAACCAAGCCCCCCCTCCGTGAGAGGTAATCGGCTACGTCCAGTACGTGTTGACGGGCTTGCCTTCGAATTTTTGTTTTAAACCGTGCCGGTCTCCCCACATTTTTCTTTGCCGTTTTGTGAACGATTAATAAATATTGTTACGTGTAATGGTCAGAACAGTTACCTGCTGCACAAAGGCGCGCGTGAGGTGCGGCGCGGCGCGCTCGGCGTGCTCGAAGGCGCGCCGCAGCTCCTCGATGGCGCCCGCGCTGCCCGCGCCGTGCGCGCGCGACAGCTGCGGGGGAGGGTGCGAGCTTAGTATACTAACACTATTGCATGCTCAAATTGCTCTAAACCACTAACAAGCTGAGTAGGTATTAGACCAAAAAAAGTACTTAGAATAGAATACTCTTTATTATGTACCCCATATTAATTACAGACATAATTATAGAAACTGTACAAAGGGTGACACAATGGGCGGTCTTATCGCTAAAATCGATCTTTTATAGACCTTTGGATGGATTATAAAAAGGGGAAGGGCAGACAAATACTGTAGGTAGTTTGTGGTGTACCATTTACATAATACAATAAATACATACAAAATAGTACATTATGATACATGTGTGCTATGTTGATCATTATGCTCGAGGCGGTATTATTCGCGCGAGCCGCAGGCGAGTGCGATAAGAAAGCCGAGAGTCTAATGATCGATGCACACGCGTTTCATACGACGTTTTTCAACACACTTGCGAGGAAAAAAACAGACTTGTATTGTTAAATATTAACTTGTATGGAAAATGGCGCGCTGATTTTGTCTTTCCGCATAGCCAGCACTAGCAATGCGCGCGCAAGTGTAAATAAAAGCACTGACCACAGAGCATGTAAAAACAATTGTAAAAAAAAACAATTGTAGTTTAGTTAGTATGGAATTAGAAAGTACTATCGGCATACAGAAATATACCTACATTAGTTCAGTGAGAATCCGCAATGATAGAACGCCAGTCAGGGTCTTTTTCGTTTGGTTTCGGGTAGGGACCACGGACAATTTTAGGTGGATAATTAAAATTTTCTTACGTTTTTTGTAATTTGCAGGTCAGTATCAGGTTGCATCTTGATCAAATATGATTCGCGACTATAATATACAGAGCGTTAGGTTAAACGAGGGACATACTTTGAGGGGAGTTAGTACTCATGAAAATGAACAACTTTTAATATGGGATTAACCCTGAAATCGCGAAAAAAAATACATACCTACATTTATGTTCGCATAGCTCGTCAAAATCTACTGAACAGCTGATTTTTTTTTTGCGATTTCAGGTTCGGCCCCATAGTAAAAGTTGCTCATTTTCATGAGTACTAACTCCCCTCAAAGTATGTCCCTCGTTTAACCTAACGCTCTGTATATGTATTTACAGAATTATAGTCATTAGAATTGAATCTTTCTAGTTAGATTTTTTCCCTAAGAACTTTTCCATAAGAAAGATGTATTAATGATTCGAATGATTATAATTCTGTAAAGATGTAGGTACCTGTTAGAGTCGCAAATCATATTTTGATCAAGATACAAACCTGACACTGACCTGAAAATTGCAAAAAACCTAAGAAAATATGAATTTCGCGGTCTACCGGTAAATTCAAATTTTCTTAGGTTTTTTCGGACAATTTAAGGTGAATGCGCAGTGGTAGACCACTGCGCATTCACCTTAAATTGTCCGAGGTCCCTGCGCATTCACCTTAAGGTAGGTAAATAAATATTAAGTAGTTAATTTTGGGACCAAGGACAATACAGACTATTAAAAAAAAAGTGAATTAATGAGATTAAAAAAGCGCGCATCTCCGACTAGTAAATAGTTATCTGTGGAAATAAAGCACATGTGGATTAAAGTAAAGAAAAAGCACACGTTTTTAATACACTGCATTATGGACCTAAAAGCGGTTCAATAAGAGCCACTTTACGAGCAAGTGTGTTGAAAAGTATATTATACTAATCTATATAAATATATACATCTATCAATAAACATGAAACAGGAGTAAAGAAAATATAATGATGCTTTTTTATCATAATTACTTACGTACTTGTGCCTTAATTGATTATAATGTAACAAAGCAAAATTGGAAAGATAGTCACCGATATTTATGACGAAAGAGTTGAGTATTTACGTCCCTTCAATTACCATAATATGCCAACATAAAAATGACTAAAAACAAGATATAATGTTACTTACCTCATTCAGTAGTGGGTATATAAGTTGTTGTAGATAAGGATGCCTCTTTACTTTGTTCTCCTCACTGTTTGTTCCTCTATGGTCCAAAGGCGTGGCCTGAAATCATAAGACATACATTTATAATAATGACAAACGATAAAATAAGCACACTGCACATGATTAATAAGTGTTTCCTGAGGCTCGTTTGGGACCTTAGATTGGTGTACAGTTCAGTATCAATTCAGAAGGAAATTTCCCGTATTAAAAAAACCGTTCAAAATCTAGTCCCAATGTTATCTCGACGGATGAAAAAAGATTACATGCACCGGAGATGAGAATGTTGAGATGGATGTGTGGAGTGACGAGAATGGATAAAGTAAGAAATGCCAGTGACAGAAAAGTTGAAAATAAATCGTTTGGTTTGGTATGGGCATGTGATGAGAAGGGACGAAACGCATGTAACTAAAAGAGTGATGAATATACATGTTGATGGATGGAGAGGAAGAGGAAGTCCGAAGAAAAGATGGATGGATTGTGTGAGGAATGATATGAAAGAGAAGCGAGTGATTGATAGTGTGTCGGTTGACAGGGGAGAATGGAAGAAGAAAACGTGTTGTGCCGACCCCAAGTAACATGGGATAAGGGCAGGAAGATGATGATGATGAATCTCATCTCAGCGACAATCCATGTCAAAAACATGTCAAAAAAATGTAAGTACATTAAAGGTATTTTTGTCAGAGTGAAACTGAGATTGGAATGCAAACGTTCTAAGACGGGAATTGCGTCTCTGATCATTTTTGTTGATTTGTAAAACTATTCTCTATCTGTTTAGGTAGCCTGTATGAGTTCGGTCAATGGTGTGTTTGGTCAAAAGTCGTTTTCGTCAAAGTTGTACTTCGTGAAGACCATTTTCAGTCAAAGTTTATATTGCCAAAAGTGCATTTCGTCAAATTATGCAGAAAGTACAGGTACGATTCCGCAGCGAGCTGCCTGCAGCTGCGGCCGTCTGGCTGCAGCTGCTGCAGGTGCTGTTCCAGGACAAAAGTGTCCTCTTTCAACCCAATTTTGTTCGCTGCCATTGCCTGCTAGTTTTTTGGTTGGAGTCAACGTTGCCTCGCCATCTTTTCCTTGGCCTACCGAGGTATCTTGCAGTTGCGCCCAATGAGATCCACTAACTACTTATTTTGAAACTGAACAATATTGTGTTTATTTTGTTGTTGGCAATACTAACGTTTTTGTTATAGACTACGCTATCCCTGTTGGAGGGCTGGTGCTCAGTCCGCTCCTTGCGTTCGTCGCGGTCGCCTCGGTCGCCTCGGTCACGATCGCGTTCCTTCACGCTTCTCTGTTCTGCGTTCACTTGCACGTTCGACGATTGCCGAGACTGGAATGTTAAACATAATTTTTGAAATTCATATTATTTTTGTAATTTTATACAGGGCAAGTTTAGGTTAGAATATTTTTGAATGGTTATTATGTGTTTTGTAAAAAATACAGTGTTGCTAGGTTAATTTTATTGGAATCACACCGCAATAACCATCTTTTAATACGGGCACTATAATGTTGTAAAAGTAAATGTCCGCCAGCAACTTTTTAACAAGTTCTGTTCTTGTTAAAAGTAGCTGGCGTATATCTACTTTAACAGGTTACTATAGCTCGATTATTGTAGCGTGGTACCAATAAAATTAACCTAGCAACATTGGCGTTGATTCTGTTGTTCACAAACTAAACTAAATTTAAGTTCAGACATCTTTTTCTTTCTATTTCATTTAGTCAGCGCCTGGCGTAAATTGACGTATTTTTAGTAGCCAATTTTTTAATCTCGTCTAAAGCTGTCTATGGACTATCTTAATCTGACATGACTAAACTAATATTTATTTTCTGTCCTTTTCTTAATGAAATAGAAAGAAAAAGATGCATGGACTTAAATTTAGTTCAGTTTGTGAACAACAGAATTGGCGCCATTGTGTGTTTTATTCATACATAATACCTGTTGTGATGGAATGCAAAACAGTCATAATATTTATTTAGAACACATTTAAGTGTCAACTAGTAGGTGGTGACATGGTACGATTTCTAATCTAATGCAATAGAAAAATCGCTGATAATTTATTGTCCTTACACTCGGGTTTTATAAGAGTGATCAAATCGCTGATCAGCAACCCTGCAGTTATATCTCAGTCAGTTGGTATTCGTCCAAATAACACTTGAACTATATGAAATGGAACAGCTCTAATGAGCGTCCAGAAACTAAATGTCCGGCGGTTACAGCTACAAATACAGCATTGAGAACTTACCGGGTGCTTATCATTAGTATTATTATTGAGCGCATGCGTATGCGCGGGCACGTGCGGCGCGTGCGTCGCGTGCTGCGCGTGCGGCGCTTGAGGCGCGTGCGGCGCGTGCGGCGTGTGCGGCGCGTGCGGCGTGTGAGGCGTGTGTGGCGCGTGCTGCGGGTGCGCGGCGTGCGGCGGCGTGGGCGGCAGCGCGGGCGGGTCGGCGGGCGGCGCAGGCGGGGAACTGCGGCCGGACAGCGCGCCGTTCTGCTTGCCGCCCGCGCCCACGCTCACTGCCTCACGCTCGCGGTGCGGCACTGGAAACGGAATTATACATCTTAGATAGCAGAACATGCTACTTGATGCTACAGTCGCATTTCAGTAGTACAACGGGCAGGTATCCGCAACTCTACGTCCACGTATTTGGGCATCTAATAAATATAAAACCTGTATTCATATATTGTTTGTTACAGTCACAGGAAGTTACTTGAAACAGGGACTAAGACGGTCAGCTTAAGCTGTTTATTTCAAATTCAGCTTCATCTACAGGCATCCCGTCTCATAGCTGTCAGAAAGAAGGTAGTAGTTTATCCTCTATTCTATTTATTCTGAAAACCAAGAAACACGGGATAACCATTCACCCATACTACAGCTAAACAAGGATCTTTTGGCGCGTGGCCAAATTCGGAACTAACGCCGAAATCTTTGTCTTTCCATACATTTCGCAAAAAATGCAATGTTAATCAACATCATTCAAGCGCCAAAAGATCCTTATAACACAGCGAATAACCAATAAACTTGTCAAGCATAGAGACTGCAACTATAACTCTTCTTGATAAAGAGTTATTGTTAATTACGTCCAGCCAGTGCATGAATTGCACGATTCTATAATCTGAACCTTGTTCCAGGGACATAAGAGTCATAAAAGGAGATGAGAATTCATACCATTGTCGTCATCAGTGTTGCGATTGTTGCGTCGCTTGTTTTCTCGCTCTGCGGAGGCCTGTAGGGCTCCGCCGCGGACCGTCATGATCCAGGGCTCGTCTGCCTCGCCATCGCCGCTCCGGCATTCCTCTCTGAAAGAATGATAGTAACTATATTAGGTCATTATTATATGGATATTGGACGTGGACGTTCTATGTAACTAATAGCAACGCGGTTAAATACAAAACAAGACTACCTTCTATAACAACCGTAAAGTCGATTCACCACTTTCGGGCTGCCTATTTTTTTAGTCATTTTTACAACGTTTGGAAGGGAAAAGATGACGCCTTTGCCTTTGCAGTGACGCACAAAGTAGGCTTTTTTTCATTAACCTATATTGTCCCACTGAAAGGCAAAGTTCTCCCCCATATTTTCCAGTTCTACTTATGTTTTAAGTAGGCTATCAAAAAAAAACAAGTTTGACGACACGTCAGTTGATACTTACACGACATTTTCGTAGCATAAAATTTATCGTTTACCCTATAATTTATGTATCTTGGGTACTTACTAAATCGTCAATCGTCAACAAACTATTATGTACTACAACTTAAGGGTGTTTTATTTATGAAGCTTAGGGATAATTAATTATTCAGCGTGTTGTGTGAAGCGTCCATATAATGCCACGTGTATCGGTTGCCATGCCACCGACAAGTTTCAGTATTGAAAACACATTAGGCGGTTTTGCGTAACAAAGGTAGATTTCAAGCAGAGAATTCCCAGAACACATTATTATTGTAATATAATACTTGAATGTTATTGGTCATAATTAAATTTTTGTCGAGATTATTTTAGGTTTTTTTAGAGAAATTTCGCCACTTAAATATTTTTGAATGAATTTATCAAGATTTCAATTAGTCTTAAGCACGTTAGGCACGGTTTGAAACCAGTATACAAACCAAGGTGACCTTGAGGGTGTTGTTGTTGCGAGATGCCTGCCTACACGGTTTAAAACCAACATCTTCTGCCACTGGTTTGTAACGCAGGCCTTTCTACCAAGGACGTTTAAAGGTCATACGAAATTTGGTTTCAAACTACTGTCTAAAACTTAGGTTCAAACCACCGTTTCAAACCGTGTATATCGTGCTTAAATTTAACAACTGATAATTCGTTAGTAAAAGAGTGTATAAAATATGAAATATACTCACGAATCCGAATTCTCCGACTCTGTTTCGCTCTCCTCGCTCCGTTGCGCCTTCCACTTCTTATACCTATCTATAAGATCCATTAGATACGAATTCTTCTTAGCCTTCCTGATAAACTGGAACTTTAGTAATTCCTTAGCTGTTGGTCTCTGAAACACAAAGCAAAAATGTTTCAAAACAACGATTAGAGACATTTTATTGCTGCGAGAAATACTGAAATTTCTTAATGAATTTTGATAATCTTAAGACAAACCTGCATAGGGAATAGTGATTCTAAAGCAATCTATTTAGTGCAATGAAATACGCGTTTATATCTTCCAGATTAAAGGATCACACGTAATCCGAAACACTCGGGAGGGTTCTAACAAATACGCTACACGAAATGCGTCGGTCGGGGAAATTAATCCGTATCCGCGCGCCTCCGGTCCTATCTAACTTACATTTTCTGGGTCCTTATTCAGGCACGCCTCGACGAACTCTTTGAACGGTTTCGAGTAGCTGCCGGTGAGTTGCGGAGGATTGTTCTTAGGGATGAGGAAGAGCACTCTCATGGGGTGGAGCTCTGAGTTGGGCGGCTCGCCCTTGGCCAGCTCGATGGCGGTGATGCCGAGCGACCAGATGTCAGCCTTGCTGTCATAGCACGACTGTTTGATCACCTCGGGCGCCATCCAGAACGGTGTGCCCACGAATGTGTTGCGTTTGCTTGTTGTATTCGTCAGTTGGCCCGCGACACCTGGAATTATTGAATAATTTATTCATTTGAGTTATATGGTGTGAGGTGTCCTTCCCCGGGATGCAACCTATCTCTCTGCCAAATTTTATCGAAATCCGTTCAGTGGTTTAGGCGTGAAAAGGTAACATACAGACAGACATCAGACAGTTACTTTCGAATTTATAATATTAGTATGGATGGCATTCCATTAATCTAACTAGGAAAATTGAAAAGCGAAGGGTCTATGTAAAATGTTCCATTTATTTAAAAACTATTTTGGTTTTCGATATTATTATTGGACTACGCAACGAGATGTTGTGACGTTTCTTTTCCGATACCAACAAAATAAATCACGTTAAAAATACGAGTAAACAAGGTACCTATCTACACAAATAAATCACAGAATGAATAATTTGTTTTGGCATATTATTGGAACATTCCTAATTTGCTATACCAGTCACGGTTATTTATGGGAACATGCGAACAATATACCAACTTCTGTAGATTACAAATGTATGGAAAATCATGATACGCCTACGGACGCACTCTAGCTAGATGGTAAGTAAAAAAAAAAAACTGGCCAAGTGCGAGTCGGACTCGCACACGAAGGGTTCCGTACCACAAGGCAAAAACGCCGAAAAAACATGTTTGTTGTATGGGAGCCCCCCTTAAATATTTATTTTATTTTAATTTTATTATTTATTATTAAAGTTAAAATACAACTGAGTATTTTGTGAATATTTCAAGTGCCTACCTGTTGCCATTTTTGATATCGAGCAAAAAGGGCAAAAAAAATCGCGTTTGTTGTATGGGAGCCCCCCTTAAATATTTATTATATTTTGTTTTTAGTATTTGTTGTTATAGCGGCAACAGAAATACATACTTTGCGAAAATTTCAACAGTCTAGCTATCGCGGTTCTTGAGATACAGCCTGGTGACAGACAGACGGACAGACGGACAGACGGACAGACGGCCAGACGGACAGATAGCGAAGTCTTAGTAATAGGGTTCCTTTTTTACCCTTTGGGTACGGAACCCTAAAAAAATCTTTAAGAGGAAAGTTTTGAACCATTGCAGGTGCTTGAATAAAGTCACAAATAATTAATAGAACCTACAACCACCTCCGTCTCATAGGAAAGCGTACATCTTCATCATAATAACAATTTCATGAGATGGGAATATGCTCGTACAGCACAGTACATTAAAGTTTCATATTATGACATGTCTCTTAGTTTAACCATATGTATGGTCACGTTTACCCAAGGGTTGTAAAGCGGGTCATTATTTAACTTTTCTGGGTAAAATGTCAGGTACCATACGTTGGTACATTAAAATTGATTAATGTGAGACCTTCATATTAAAACCGCATTATCAATCGTTGGACATCACGTGTCAAGGAAAACCACATAATGAGGTAACTTGGATACATTTGTAACTTTATAGTCACTGTTTCCCAAAATATTGTTATTATTGTAAAGTTAAACGTAACATAATCTTATTTCAAGTAGGTCACATACATATTAGCGTTGTTTTCTTCTTACATAGATGTTTATAATTGTTTCTACACTAATTTAATGTACGGTACGGATATAAAAGTGGTTTACCGTGGCATTTATTCATTTTATATGCAGTTACGGAGTATGAATAAAAATATAATATTCCCTGTGTAAAGGAACACAGCCCTACAACCTTATTAATTTCGAAAGGTCGGTAATATCTGTGGTCGGTAAAGTCATGCGGGCTTTTTTGTGACTCACTATGTTTTTATTATAACCCTTTAGCTAACGGTGAAACTTATAAACGCAATAATATTTTTATTAACCTTCTCGGCCACCAATGGTTTGAAATTTATATAGAACTAGCTGACCCGGCAAACGTTGTTTTGCCATATACATTATTTCTACCTGCCCGGCGCTACTTCGTTTGCGTGGTGTTCTACCCTTTACCCTACCCTACCCCTTCCCTACTCCTACCCTACTCCTACCCTACTCCTACACTACTCCTACCCACTCCTATCCTACTCCTACCCTACTCCTACACTACTCCTACCCTACTCCTACCCTACTCCTACACTGCTCCTACACTACTCCTACCCTACTCCTACCCTACTCCTACCCTACTCCCATAGATATATTAAATGTTTCTCTGCGTAAGAACCATCTTTGTACTTCAAGGAATATCCAAAAAAAGGAATTAGCGAAATTGGTTCAGCTGTTCTCGAGATTTGCGCTTAGCAACACATTCAGCGATTCATTTTTATATTATAGATTTATGCTGAACTATGAGTGTACTTCAATGCTTTCCGTTCTTGTGCCCCATTGCGGTATCGACGTAGCAAGGTTAAGCAAACCATCAATCAAAGTGCATTGGTACGGATTGGTACTACGAGCATATCAATAAAACGCTTTCAGCTCATAAAACTCCTCAAGATGACGTGTCGGACGAATTCGAAACGACATAAAGCTAAAGGTTAAGGCGTCGAGTGGTTATAAACATAGGGACTTCAAATTCACCGCCACTTGACTATTAACCTACTTCGAATACACTCAAATGTGTCTTGCTCAGTGTCGAAGTTCATAGCTATAAAAGTTTAAAAGAAACTTTACTTTGTTTATTAATCCCATGGCCATACAAGTGTTGTACACACAAACAAAGCTGTATCCAGAAAACATGGATGTTTGAACAGCCTGAAAGTCTTCACACCGCTCTTCCCGAAGCAAAAGGGTGTTCACTTTGGCACAGCTCACAGTTGCCTCGCAAACGGTCCAAACATTGGCCTCCAGCCAAAATTCATGGCCATAATGCACGCTTAACTTATAATGGAAGCTTCCATATTGTTGGTTTGACATCTTTTTTGAGAACAAGAGAAGAATATTTCACAACATATTATTATTATTTATTTTATCAATTTCTTATGGCAATGTTTCAAATCACTCACTTCTCGTTCACTAAAAACTATAGGTACAGCTGGTCGATTCTGTAAAAATCTCACCGTGAAAACTTAGGTGAAGTGAGTTTGTTTTTGCTAGAAATTGACACTATTGACAGCTCAGTCCACGCTCACTTCACCTAAGTTTTCACGGTGAGATTTTTACAGACTAGCACCGCAAGTTTCTTGAGTTTCCTAACTCAATCTACAGGGCTTAGGTAGACATCTTTAGCGAGATATCATCTTGATTCAATTCCCAAAAGATAAAATCGCCAACTCTGTCGAAATTTGAAAACTTATTTTTGCTCGCCCAAACAATATTTCCCGAGATGACACTTTACGAACTTATTAAGAGATTAAACTGTTGATAAAATAGCTTTCTGCTGCCGTCCCAAATTTTCTTATTATCTCCTTTAATAGATGCGGTTAATTAAATAAACTTGAGACACATAGGGTAATAAATAACTCGACAGGCTAATAGATACCCTCTTAAATGCAGATGCGTGTCCATTAACAGCTGAGCAATGATATTTATTGATTAAATTGTCCATTTATACTTTAATCGTAACAACTAAGTAGGTTACAAGAGTTTACGACACATTCATGAACGCAGCACACACAATCTTCGTTGTTGATTAAATTATCGTCAATTATGTATAGTCAGTCAGTGTCAACACTTCCCTTGGGTGTCGTAAAGGTTGACACTATTGCTTTAGCTCGCATCCAACTACATATATTGTTTTATTCAGAAGACTTAAATTCAGGCAGGGACAACACGCGACCTGTAACCATGGATTCCGTACATGATACTGAACCCCAATGCGTTCAAATTTTTAGTCTTTTTTATTATTATTAATTAGCCTTACTGTTCTACTGCTGAGTAAAAGGCCTCCCCCAAATCCTTCCGGGCATCCTTTTCTAGCGCCACCTAGATCCAACCCTTGCGGTAAGCGTCTAGGTCGTCTCGCCGACTCTTCCTGTGCCATGAAGTCGTCGTTTAGTAAAAAAAACCAGCTGTTCCATACACTTTGACCGCGTGGATATTGCCATTTTCTATGAAAGAGCTGATTTTTCGGGTTTCGTACCCAAAGGGTAAAAACGGGACCCTATTACTAAGACTCCACTGTCCGTCTATCTGTCTGTCTGTCACCAGGCTGTATCTCATGAGCCGTGATAGCTAAACCGTTGAAATTTTCACAGATGATGTATTTCTGTTGCCGCTAAACTAAAAACAGAATAAAATAAATATTTAAGGGGGGCTCCCATACAACAAACGTGTTTTTTTTCGGCATTTTTGCTTTGTGGCACGGATCCCTTCGTGTGCTAGTCCGACTCGCTCTTGGGCAGTTTTTTTTTTAAATATCTAACGAATAGTTTCTGCGCTAGGGGTCTACAATAATGTGCTGAATTCATGCGTTACAGTTTGCGTGTCGACACCCCAGCCTCATGGTCTGTATGGTGCCGGACTTAAAGAATACCACCACCCCTTACTTCCCGTGGATGTCGTAAAAGGCGACTAAGGGTCTTACCGGAGAATGGGCAGCAGCGTTCTCTATGCATTCCACCATCATACCATACTGCGATCGCCAACCCGCCTGCCAAGCGTGGCGATTATGGCAACCCCCCCCCCCCCAAAATTGGGGGAGGCCTATGTCCAGCAGTGGACGTCTATCGGCTGAAATGATGATGATGATGATGATCCCAGCCACCCTGTATAATGATATGGTCGCCACTCGGTCGACACAATCACCAGGATATCAATGTCATTCAAATACCACTTGTAACAATTGATGTTCGAACGTGCACAGAAACACGCCTGTACACTGTACATACAATTGCTCTAAATTCTTCATTACCGATATATTTCTAAGATAAGCGTTCACTGTGAATGGTTTTCGTGTTTAAACTTCATGCATCGTTCGGTTTATATGCGCAGGAGCAGCCGTCCATCCGTTACGATTATATTCGAAACTCGTATCACTGTTGCATAGCGTTCTGAATCACGTTAATGCGAGAAAAACCTTGACAGAGGATGTATAAGAACTGAGCTAAAGAAAGTTATTATTTATGCACATGTATTTACATACATAACGGCCTACAGTGTTGAATAAGAATGTGTTCTTGAGACAGCTACAACTGATACATATAATCTTGAGTGTATTGTGCTATAATTTTAATCATCCCACTTCAGTGACTTGACACTCAACTGTTGAAGGCTGTCTCTGCTACAATTATGGTAATAATTAAATTAGAGCAGTCAAGATATGAATGTCGCCGCTCTATTACACATACACATGCCTAGATTAGCATTCTCTCGTCAAAAAAACCCTATTTATACCCGACAAATAGTCATGTTTCTACGGCCATAGTGAAAAACTATAACATTCTACCACCACAAAGTATTTTACGTCCAATATGAATCATCATGAATATTATGTAAAATAGATTCGCATTTCTATTCATTTTTTGTGTATTTCTATTCATATTTCCACCGTCAGAGACGACTTATCGTTAGGCGAAAGGCGGTCAAGGATGGAAGCAAAAAGTGCAAGCGGCGCCATTCCATATCTACGAAATTTTTACACTTTTAAAATGTAGGTGAAACGGCAGAAGTCGGCAGAACCCAAAACCATTTTAGACCCCTTTTACAATCTGGATGATTTATTCTATGCGGGGTTTTCTAAATAAAACTTTGTCTTAATGAAAAAAGAGAAAAGTTGATGATTTTTTCTTTTAATACTTTACTGGATCAGAGTGAATCCAGCGGACCGGAACACCGTAAAATATAAGCGTACATTACATGGCAACAGAAGAAAGATTTGAACATCTAATGAATTAAAATTAACTAAAGGAGATGTGTCTTACCGAAATCAGCCAGCTTGACGTCTCCCATCTCGCTGAGCAGTACGTTAGCAGCCTTGATGTCTCGATGCAGTTTCCTCTCTGAGTGCAGGTAGTCCAGCCCTCGAAGGACCTCACGGAGTATGACTGCTATGTGCATCTCCTCGAAGCTGCCCGCCTTCATCAGGTCCAGGGCCGACCCCCCACCCAGATATTCCATTATAATCCATAATTTTGTTCCCTGGAAAGAAGAAAAGGAAAATGAGTACACGTGTCTTTTATTCGCAGCTTTGTCGATAAAAATTCCCCAGGCAGCTTTGAGAATTTTCCCCGAGATTAATCAACAACGCTCTAATGGATTCAAGGTAGTGCTATTCAATTAAATGTAGAGTTCATTTTAGAAAAATATAACTAGATGATGTAGTCAACAACTAGCACATATTTATGAAGTACATCGAAGTACATAAATGTAAAGATTTACTTTTCTTGGGAGTAATTTTGCTATATTTTAAAAGATTTTCAAAAATTATACCAAACCTTCATCAGAGACGCTTAAATTAATATTTTCTCGTCGGTAAAAATACAAAATTCTTTAAGAAATCTCTTACACAAAAATTCTCAAATATTATTTTTCTTATAAAAGCTTTTGTGGCAAATTGAGATACCTATTTCTGTGCACTATCCGCAACATTTTAAGTCTGTCCGTATATCAGGCGACAGATTTATTCCAGGCCTTTAGGCAAACGGTTTAATCCTCATTAATATACATTATTCAGCTCGGAAAATGTATCAGCATATTTAAGCATTATGCTAATACATTTTCGTAATTATGTACCTACGTAGGCTGTTGTTGACCGAGTAAACTGTGTTCATATGCGTCATTATTATTGTATGTAGTTGTTTGTAAGTATTCAACTTCTTCAGTATTCAAGTTTGTTTTTCCGCCAAGTACCTTATCTCTCTACCAGGGCCATACGCGATATCGTGCAATTGTGATAAGCCGGTCGATTCTGTAAAAATCTCACCGTGAATACTTGCGTGGAGTGAGCTGTCAGTGTCATCCCACTGATGATAGGGATTGACCAAGCAAACATTTACAATCATAATCGAGATTTTAATAATATTTTTTATGCTAATTCTATTGATCATTTTATATAATTTCGATGCTAGTATTTTAGTTGTCAAAACGTTACTATTTTATGCAATTTTTAAATAAAATAGCAAAAATACTAAAATAATTATCATGAAAAATATTATTAAAATCTCGATTATGATTGTAAATGTATGCTTGGTCAATCCCTAGTATCAGGTGGGATGACACTGACAGCTCACTTAACCTAAGTTTTCAAGGTAAAAATAGTTAAATAGTTACAGAATCGCACTGCTGTACTTTATACGCGATCTGAAGCATCCACCACTGAATGTTCCGTGAAAACCTATTCAGAAGCTTGCCATGACAAATTATTGGAAAATAAATCGGGGTAGCACACATACCTGCCCGTGAAATACCACAGATATAGATATACCTAGATAACGCAAGTATCACGAACTGTATGAAAACCAAGCGTGCCATTTTTTGACTACCTACTATGACGTCACAAGCTCGCGCTCTCGCTCACACTTACCCAGCAAGCAGTACACAGGACTGAGCGCGAAAGGGGCGGCTTACGATTTGTAATCATAAGTTGGTGCAATTTTTGGCACGCGAAGTAGTTACTCTTGCGTTATCTAGGTATATCTATATCTGTGTGAAATACACTAAAGAAAAAAATAAGAGCTGTGAAATGCAAGCATTTAATCCAGGGACTTGAATACGAAATGCATTTCGTTCCATTACCACTAATGTTTTCGTATAACGTTACAAAGAAAAACGTTATACTATATCATTTTCGTAGAACAATATTACAAGTAACGTTATAGGTAACTGTAACATTAAGCCTAACTGCTTGTAATAACGTTACAGGTGAAACGTTACAGATTCATTTGCAACATTATTCCTCATACTTTTTCGTCATCTTATGTCATGAAGCTGGCAAAGTTGAGTATCAAAATGAAAAACGTTATTAAGTATATTGATCATATAGTTAGTGAACAGTTTAAGACTTCGTTCGGTTTGTCAGATATCGTTATAGCCAAGGAATTAATTTTGTTACGATCCTGGTGGAACGGTACAAATTATCGGTACTGGAACGTTATTTTGAATAACGTTTCAAGTCCCTGATTTAATCTCGAAAATGGAAAAAGTACGTGTATAAATAAATCCAAATAAATATTTTATGTACATTTGATGGCTCGCGCTGTTTTTCCTCTTTTTTTCCTTGACGGCGATATTAACAAAGTACCTACAGCTGTCGAGAATTTACATAATACTCCATTTCTCTCAGTTAGCTACGTCTTGCGCTTAGAGATAAACACCGTTTACTTGTTTCTTTTCAGCGTCACATTGTTATGAAAATGTTTTCATGATGAGGATGGGAATTAATTAGTAGGTTCATACTGCGAGGTTAAGAAGCTAAACAGGTTTATGTACCAGAAACTTGGAAAACTGCGAACAAAGAAAAGCTAAACAGCAGAGTTTTAGACGGGGCAACTTACGTTCCCCAAAGTCTTTCAATAGCGAACACTAGGAAGAAGAATCCAACAGCATCTGAGCAATAAGTTTAAATAAGTATACAAACTCCGCCGTAACATTTTGAAAAAGTATAAAATAAAATTTATTGTCAAAGTTTTCACCAAAGGAAATATCTTTTGTACGGGACATTGTTAAAATTGATGTTAGTACTAATTTGGAGTTTTGACGTTTATTGATTATTCGAATTTCGAGAGCGCTGAGAGTCTTTGGCTCAGTCAGTGGTACATATTTTAAGTATTTAATTATGTTAATTATGTTGTTATTTGAAGACAAAGAGAAGGATAAGCTTCAAGAGCCTCAAGTGCGTACAAGAGCGGTGGGTACTTCCCGGTGGCACAATATTTCATCTATAATATCTATAATTAATTATATTATACGTATATTATACATATTACAAATTAGTCACTTTTCGTGTCTGCCTGTGACCGCATAATTTTTCTAAACTACGCAACGGATTTTGATGCAATTTTCACCATCATTTAGAAAAACAAAAAAAAAACATGAATATTAAACTTAGGTACATATAATAAAGAATTCTCGATGTTTTGTATAGTCGCAAACACCGTGCGAAGCAGGGGCAAGTCACTACTAGCTAGTTTATTTATACATAGAAGATACGGTAAAATATGGAAATACGTGTTACTGTGTCACAGACTGTTATCATTAATCCCGATAAGCCGATATATATTTATTTTAATTAAGTACCCAGCTATTTGGGCCCACAGTTTGTCGCCGCATGGACATGTCCTGCCCAGTATCATTTAAGTCGTTCAGCCTTTTGAGCCACGTCAGCTATCTTTATTTTGGAGCGCAGTATTGTGTTTCGAACACGATCCGTTAATTTAACGCCTTGTATACTGCGCTCCATTGCTCGTTGGCAGACCTTGAGTTTAGACTTCAGGATGTTGCTCCAAGACCAAGTTTGTGCACCATAGGTTAAGACGGGAAGAATACACATGTAATACCCTGAGACAGTGAGGCGGGGTCGCGGCAGACCACGTAGGAGATGGCGGGACGAGATGGATAGGTTCCGTCAAAACTGGAAGGAGGACGCGCTGGCTCGCGAAAGATGGAAGGAGTGGAGGAAGGCCTTTGCCCAGGAGTGGGACAACGCAGAGTGTGGAACCTAAGATAGAAACACGCTTGTACGATACAACTACAAACAGAGAGCAAAGCTCATAGAAATCTCTATTCCTAGACAACATGTTTCGCCGAAAACTTTGTTGATAGAAAACATTGTTCGTAGATATCTCGGTCCATAGGAAGCACTGTTGACAGAAATCTCTGTTCATAGATAGCACTTCTTGCTGTACACTTTTTTCATAGAAACCATTGTTTCCAGATACCTTGGTTCACAGAAACCAATTAGATAATTATTTTTAAGTAAGTTGTATTCCCATTCGCTCGCTCTTGGATCCTATGTCGACGGAGCCCTAACCAAACCTAACCTCGGCGTGCCCTTCGCTCGCTCTTGCATCCTACGTTGCGCTTTCTATGAACCAAGGTATCTGGAAACAGTGGTTTCTATGAACAAAGTTTACGGCAAGAAGAGCTATCTATGAACAGAGATCTCTGTCAACAGTGCTTCCTATGGAGCGAGATATCTACGAACAATGTTTTCTATCAACAAAGTTTTCGGCAAAACGTGCTGTCTAGGAATAGAGATTTCTATGAGCTTTGCTTTCTGTATGTAGTTGTATCGTACAAGCGTGTTTCTATCTTAGGTTCCACACCGGACAACGTAAGCTAGTAAAAATAAAAAGTATCCAGCACAATAATACTAATAATAGCGAAATTTGCTAAAACCGAAAGCGGAAATTCCCTTATCAGCTCATTTGTATGTAAAATTTTCCTTTCAAAGCGCCTAAACGTAGGAAACGAGTTTCCTTAAATTAATCAACTTTGCCGAGTACGTGTAAGTGATATTACGGTTGAGGAACAAATTACGTAGTCGGTAGATAGAGTGAAAACCCGGTTACTCATTCATCACATTATGTAGGTAGGTACACAAATTTCATACTATCCTTACGAGCGTTTACGCCGTACGGCATTTCATACAAACTTTGTTTTTTGAAATACATAAACTGATTTTAATGAATCTTCATACGCATAAGCAGGATACAAAGGTCTAAAAAGTTACTTAAGAAGATTTTCGAAAAATAGTGTTACAGCCAAATTAAACTGATTTTTTTTCCATAGAAACAGAGATTTCCAGTTATATTTTTTTAAATAAGACATTTCGAAAATGTTCTTGAGTAACTTTTTAGACCTTTGTATCCTGCTTATGCGTATGAAGATTCATTAAAATCGGTTCATTCATTTCGAAAAACAAGTGCTTTAAATTTGTATGGCGTTCTTAAGCTGGGAATGAAATATTTGCATACATTTTGTGTTTTGTGGATAACCCATATGATAACTTAACAATATCGACTCAACTATAGTTTAAGTTCCAAAATATCCCTGTTATCAAACTGGCTGGCTGTTAAAGGATTTTTACGAGGAAATAAAATTGCTACACTTAAGTTTCACGACCCAAACTTATAGATTTCCCTCGAAGGTCGCTACTGAGTGGCGCATTTACCAATGCAAAATAAGATCAGAGTCAAACCAGAATAATTATGTTTTGCATAACCGGACAATTGTTGACATTCGAAATCTTCGTCATTAAATTCTGTTCCTGTTCGTTCTGACTCTCTGACATGACGTTGGCCTTCTGTGTTCTAAAGTAATTAATATACCTACGGATAGTGCACAACTGTACATGCTGTGCCGACGTACATACATACAAACACACAGTGCCACAGCACCACTGCATGCAGTAATGCAACGCGGAAGACGACAATGGGCGCACCGGAGCACAGATCCGGCGCGACCCATTCACGCTCCATCAGCTAACGTACCCACATACACGTGTCAGGGTTACACTCGTCATATATGCACGTGCATGTGAACAGGGTTCGAAAGGATAATTATCAATATGATATCATGATAATAACATATGGATAATTATCGATTGATAATAACAAAAAATGCACTCGTGAAAGTGAACTGTATTCGAATGAACATTTCTGCACTTGCGTGTATCGGAACGCCAATGGAAATAGAATCATCATCGGACGAAGAAGATATTCCTTTGGCTTTACTTCATTCAATTTAATTTAATTATAATGTCGAATCTGACGGACACTGATTTTTACTCAATCTGCCTATAAGTAATGGTACTTTGTTTTGGATATTAAATGAATATTATAATTTTTTTCTGTGAGTATTGCCCAAATTATACTTAATGTATTTGTTATGAAACAATACAACAAATGAATTTCTAACACAGGTGATAATTATCCGATAATTATCGGATAATTATCAAAAAGCTTAATTATCTTGATAATTTCGAACCCTGCATGTGAATGTATCCGCACACAAAAACAACGGCTCAAGCCTAGAATAAATAACGTAGATTGTTTTGACGGCGCAAAGCCGCGAAATAAATGGAAAAGGCTAGCCTGCTATGATGTGGGATTGGAGAAATTGATTCAAACAAACACACTATGATTTATTTTGGCTTTTCATTTTTGACGTTATTCAGAAAATGTTAGAAAAGAAGACTTTCTTTATAACAGCTCACTATTTTGTTGAAAATTCTGCATGTGGATCCAAACGGATCAAAAAATGTTACGACGGTGGGTATATCAAAAGAATGCCGAGAATACATGGGACGGCGTTTACTCTTCAGTCTATGTGAAACATGAAAATACCAGTCTGAACGTCCATAAAGACATAATTTCGACCAAACATCAAACAAAAAGGGTAACGAATACAGAATCTCCTTTTTTGAAGTCGCTTAAAAAGAAAACAACTGCCTGAAATTCCTGGAGCAGGTAAACCCACGGATACACATGCGTCCGTATTTACTACACAAAGCCTCGTCATGTATCAGGTATTTTTACAAATAAAGGATGGGGTACAACAACGATAAATTTATCAAAGCTTTTACACAACTTTCGTAGTTCCAAACTTCTCCTTTGGCAGCCCTAACAATATTCGCAGCATATCGGAAGCCATAACAAGCGATAATACAGACACCACTCACCTAATATAATACAAGATGGACGCGAGTTACATTGGAAATAGAAAGATAAATAATTCAATTCAGGAGTTATTTGTGCCTTAGCCGTAGATCCGGCCGAGGTACAGTCAACAAAGGAGATAAGTATACAGGAGCGTCGGATATAGTTGAAGTTTACTAAGAAACCGATGGATGTTGTCGACTCCAATTTAATTTGATAAATGAGCTGTTTGTTTTCGATTAATAAAATTAAATTTTATTCAAGAACGTCCATAGGTTTCGTACTAAACTTCAACTATATCCGACGATTCTGCATACTTATGTCTTTTGTTGACTGTACATCTCAGGGAATAATAATATTATGTAAAACGAGAGAACCTTACTGTGCCAACAATAACAAGTAGATATTCTGAAAACTGTGATTTATTTGTTCTAAACTATCGGCGCCCCGCGATCTCGGGGGAATATCGGGATAAAAACTATCCTATGTCCTTTCCCGGGATTCAAACTATCTCTTTACCATATTTCATCTAAATCGGTTCAGCGGTTTAAGCGTGAAGAGGTAATGGACAGACAGACACACTTTCAAATCAAATCAAATCAAAACGTTTATTTCGGACAATAACCCATATTTTGTTAATAGATACAATATTTTAAAACTATGTTAGTACACGTAATATTATTATATATCAAAATTAAATTTAAATTAAAAGAAAAATTAAATGAGACTTTCGCATTTATAATATTAGTATGGATGGATTATCATCACAAATGTTTCTTGAATCTAAAATACAAAGGGATATTTATTTTATAAAGAGAGTAATATAAGTATCGTAGCAGATGGGGTTCTATAGTTTCTGTCTACCCTCCTGGGGAGAAGGCGCGAGATTATGTATCTATTTTATTGAAATTGAATTAATCAACACATCGAACTTATCATTTAATAAAATCCAACATACAATTTCAATAACTTGTAATTATCAAAAGTAGGAAATAATTAATATGCATGACTTCCTGAAATGATAAATCATCTTATCAATAATATTATTAAGTAGATATGCATGTAAGTATTTCACATAATATACAGTCATATTATGATATTCACAAACCAAATATTATTTTAGACACTTCCAAGACTAAAGGCGCGCGTAGCCACTTACATAAAAGAAATTTTTAACGAGAAATAAAAACTCAAAAGGCTGTATTCATAATAAGCTTTTTCATAGCAGTAACCAAAGGCTGGTTGCATGTAGCCATCATGTAGGTATCGTTGGCATAGCAACCCGATGGCGTCGGTCAAAGACCTCGCCGACGCGACATCCACTAAAGTAAAACAAGAAAGCGCACTATTAATCCCAGGGAACTTTATACAGGGGTAGTATAAGCATAAATAGGGGTTTCTTAAACTACTTTCAAATTGCCAATTGCATGCGTCACGAAATTTCTATTTTGATGATTAACAGTAAAACGTACCGAATATAGCACTGCAATCATACAAATTCGATTTCTCAATAGCACTACCCCACGTACAGTTCTTCGTGAGTCGTTAATTTAAATCGCGCTGATGACTTCCAAAAAGGGTAGTCAACGATGAAATAGTCGCTGTTTTAATATGAAAAAGGGCTTAATAAAAGACCTATTAATACCAAGTAATTTATTATTATCAGCCAATAAGCTACGACGTGAAAGCCTTCACGAAGAAATTATTTACTTTCTCGAGATTTTAACAGAGACGGATTAAAAAGACTTTTAATTATGAAAGTTAACCCAACTTCGAACTTGTTAATACATAACAACTTCATTAATTTATGATGTTGTTTTGTTTTAGAGTTTAGTGAACTTGCAATATTTTAATTAAATTCAAACACGTTTTGCTATAAAATAAAACTGATTATTTATATTTATTTTGTTGACAGAAAATTATAGAGCTTTTTGACGAAGAAGAATGTCAAGCGAACAAGCACGCGATTTCATGTGAAATAAAACTAACCCGGCGTACATAGACTACCTAGCCAAAGTTTTGTTATTAGGTACGTGCCTTTGATTTTAATAACGCCAGGCGTAGACAACTTTTTGGTTTCCTGTGAGAACGAGAGCTCGTTCCATCGTAAAAGGGCGTTTCAGTCAACCTGGTTTGAGGTGCCACTAGTCCATATTTTTTCCATTGAAACTTCGGGAGAGTATTACTCCACTGTTTGAAATTGTGCGTCCAAAGTTAAACATGATATCGTTTTGACTTATTATTAATTTTGTCTGTACGGAAACAGAATAATAAAATAAAAAGCCATTAAAAAGTTATGAGCCAACAAAGATTCGTTTTTCTTGCTATTTTTAACGTTACTTTGGGTGTAAATAAGTAATAAAAGATGTGTAAAATCTTTAAAAGTTCGTACCGACAAAGCTCAGTTATCGAAGAGTTCAATAAACTTTATTTGTAACTGATTTATGCAGTGGTTTTTTTATAAATCTCGATGTTCCATAGCATTTTTCGAATTTTTTTACGAACCTATTAGTTGGGAACGGTATTTCTGTGCGTGAGAACTAGACTTTGTGCGAGTAGACTAGCGTCTAACTGCTCATCACTGATACTAGCTCTGTCGAACACGAAGCCAGGTGAAACAGCGTGCTTTTTGGCCTTGACCACCAATGAGTTCGAGCTCGCGACTAGTTTACTCTTAAAGGAATACCAGGATCCTAAGCGCTAACATACTGCTTCGCAATTTCTTTAACAAAGCATAGTGTTTACGACAATTCCTGCAATAAATAAGGTGTTCATGATCAGTACTAGACGTTTACAAGCCCATAATATTCTGAAGATAACATAATGCGTAAACTTTGCCTATTTGGAGTACTCAACATTGTTAGTTTATGAGCAAAATGAGCTTTATTATGTGTCTATTTGCTTTACAGATCGCAGTACCATAATGATAACAAGGAAATTGCACATCCTCATAGCGGTCAAAGTAAATTATGTTTAATAAACTGCTAATTTAACGCACTTAACTGGTTATTAACGACTGTGATCTCGATAACTCCTTATTTCTGTAGCTACTTAAATGGCGCATGAAAATATCCTATGAAAGTATGTGGAGTAACTTTGATGGGTTTTACTCAGGTCAAACAATAAAATTTTGTGAAACTATATAAACTATTTTGTGAACTATATATTGTAGTTCCTAAAACTAAAAAAATAACAAGAGCCAAGAGAAATGATTATTTTGGCTACTGGTACCTTAGTCACAATTATCTGCGTGACAAACGACATCTTTTTCGCCTATACCAACATTTTCGAAAAAAAATACTAAAATTGTGCCCATTTCTTTTTAAATTTGGAGCCGGCGGGAATAAAATTATGGAGCGCCTGGGAATAAGCCGTTCAAAAGTGCCTTTTATGTGCCTATTTGAAATAAAAGCTTTGACTTTGAAATGTATGATCTGTTGGGCAAAATCGAAAAAATAGTGCATGATGCCATCGTGATCGTAAGAACATGGTTCATGAGGTCCAAGAGTAAGAGTAGAATCCGTTAATAAATCATTTGCACCTTTGATGATATCGCTAAAGTATCTTCGTTCAATTTGTACAAAATCAAGGTGCTGCTTCAACTTTTCTACAAGCTTATTCAACGTTATAATTATAAAATATAATTAAAATACTTAAATACAGATCTAAGGGCATAAAAAGGCCACTTTGGAGAATCATAAAAGGATAACATTATGAATTATAATATGGCGAAGACAGTCCGTGTTTTTCTTTTTTTCGCTGCACTACGTAGGTATAATCAAAGAGATTGAGACTGGATTGATTGGTATTTTAGCACAGACAAAAAAAAAATACTGAAAAACGCTTCACCAATGGGATTTGATACGATTAACTTAACAGTTAACTGTCCATTATGTTATAATTTTATGATTCTGCCTAAGTACGTGTACGCGGTATTACAACTTATTTTATTCCAAAACATTTGACACCTCTGGTATCTTTTTACTAAACTTTTCTTTTAAAATTTCTGGTACTTAGAAACATCATATAAAGTCATTTACTATATGAACTTGTACATAATTGAGCATTCATTAATAATCAATTAAAATCGCGAAATGCAACTTTACAAAACTGCGTATATTTCCGAAACTAAATGCCGAGAACAGGACCGTTTTTGCTTGTCGTTTCAGCCGATAGACGTCCACTGCTGGACATAGGCCTCCCCCAATTTTGGGGGGGGTTTGCCATAATCGCCACGCTTGGCAGGCGGGTTGGCGATCGCAGTATGGTATGATGGTGGAATAAATAGAGAACGCTGCTGCCCATTCTCCGGTAAGACCCTTAGTCGCCTTTTACGACACCCACGGGAAGTAAGGGGTGGTGCAATTCTTTAAGTCCGACACCACACAGACATCCGACACCACACAGACAGCTTTTTTTTGCTTGTAACATAAATATATTATTACGAAAACATTAAATAAAGGATAATGCAACCGATTGGCCCAAAAATATGAAACCCAATGTACATAATTAAAACCTATGCCAAACGTTAGTACTAATCATCCATGACAACTTTTACTATGGGGCCAAATAAATCTATCCTAGTAAAAAAATATACAGGGTAACAAATGTTTTAAAAAAGTGTCGATTTTTATATGACTTAATTATAGGTTTTGTTTATTTTAAACAGGTTTAAAGTATCCCCTAATGTGATTCGTAGGTTTAAACGCATACAGAAGTAATTCGCTGCTGATTTCATTGTTTAATAGTTAATTCCTGTTAAATGAGCGTACACAGATTGTTCAGAATATAAGAGAAGTATGGTTATTTACCTAACAAAAATAATGGCCCGTGCTGTAAAGCATACCTACGTGATTAATAGGCGCGTTGCTGTGCCGGTAGAGCGTCAGGTAGCCTGTAGCTACCGTACCCGCCCCTCGTCTCCCTCCCGCACCATTATATTGCGGCAATTGTTTAGACCTGCGTATGCGCTTTTGTTGTTGTCCTTTTCTATCTTAAGGGACATACCTGCCACCCTTATTGTCTGTTTTCTTTGTTACCCATTACAAAGTCATGAAGAAGCAAATCTTCGCAGTCGTCCATTGCTTGTCTTTCGGTGCGTTACTGTGCGATTATCGTGATTTTTTCTGTGACTCTGCTGTTAACCTTGGACTCCGATTGATTCTTAATACTCTGGCATTTGCTTTGTTTACATGACTCTGATTTGCTTCAATTACCGGACTCTGATATATTTGGAAAATGTTACTACCGCGAGGACGCCAAGTGTGTTTGTTATGCAGTATATCTGTACTGCGTATTCGAAGGATTACTTTGACTGCGAATATTCGTAATCGACATGCTGGTGCCATCGAGAATATTCAATTAGCGCTCCCATATGAGGTGAGTTTAGTGATTACTATCACCACTGTTTTTAATACCGAATAATAGCCGAATATTCGTTGCAAGTCTAAATGAATAGAATAGAATACTCTTTATTGATTTCTCTTGATTGTTTAATTATAGTTGTAACTAAGGGCGACTACTCTAACGTAGATATCACTCTAAGGTATAAGGTAGATGTCTATTTGTGCTTCGCGTAAAGCCCGGAATACACATGCCTGTAATTTGCATAAAAGTATGCAAGTAGCTGGCATACCAGTATGGTATTAAAAATAAGAACGTCCGAAAGTGCGCCTGGACATTCTGTGGTTTTATTTCAATGTCCATTTTGGGCGTTCGGTCATTTTAGGATTTTCGGCAATGTACGCGTGAGTGGGTATGGCACACGGCATGCAAACTGATTGGTGAATACCATAATGACATGCATGCTACTTGCATACTTTTGTGCCAGCTGCTGGCATGTGTATCCTTAGCATTAATTACAGTTGGCAATTCCCGCACACTTTTGTTTTCTTAGAAACTTGTTGCCACAGGCCCATTAATTGCCGGTTGATAATTTTTGTTGATAATTACTGTTCGCGCATTTTGATTCTACAAAAATCGATTTTTATTTTTCAGCTCACTTATAACAACGAGGAACACGTTTGTTTGCGTTGTTGGATGCGAGCCCAACGAGGAAGTATTCTGCAGCGTAATACGGAGGAAGATCGACCTATTGTTCATCAACCTGAGGTCGAACAGGAACAGCCAGTCGCTCCAGAGCAAATCGTCGTGCCAAATGAAGCACAACATCAACCTGGAGAAGACCTGCAACCTGAAGTAGTTCCAGAACAAAAACAGTCACTATTGGACCAAGAACAGCCCGAAGTCGAAGAACAAAGGCAACCGATTGAACAAAATGAATTAGTTAATAACAATGCTGTTTTCAATTTAAATGGATTTTCGCGAGGTCCAAATTCAGGAAATTCGTGTTTATTTCACGGATGTCAAAATACATCTTGACACAGAATTTCGGAAACTGTAAAAATGAAGATGATCATGGAATATAACTATTATATTCCTTTAAACGCACGTGTCTGCAGTGATCACTTGCAAACTGATAGTTGGCAGATGTTATTGGAGGCACCAAACCGGCGTTTTGAATTCAATCCGCAGTACATGCTCGATATAATTCGCTTATTAAAAAACCACAATAAAAAATAAAAATACCATTCACCGCCCTGCCCTTTCTTTGGATAGTGTTATAGTTGATAATGATTAATAATAATAAATGCTATCTGTGTCCACTGAACTATGTTGTATTATTTTTGATTCTGAATATCCTATCCTACATCCTATTTGGTGTTCTATTGTCCAAATGTTTACAATTGGCGATATTTTGAATGTTTAAAACAAACAAAACCTATAATTAAGTCAAATAAAAATCGACATTTTTTTAAAACATTTGTTATCCTGTATATTTTTTTTACTAGGATAGATTTATTTGGCCCCATAGTAAAAGTTGTCATGGATGATTAGTACTAACGTTTGGCATAGGTTTCAGTTATGTACAACAGGTTTCATTTTTTTGGGCCAGCGGTCAAAGGAAAAGTTGCATTGTCCTTTTAATATTTATTCATTAACACACGTGTTAGTTAATCTAATCGACACCATTTTTACTAATTGGAATATTAATTATAGGCGCCAACTTAATATTATTTCACGGAGATGAATCTGTCTTTGGAACTCTCAGAACTGTTATAAAATAAATAACATTTAGCAGTAAAATCTTCAATGGCGTAACACGCCATTCACAGCCTATAAACGTATAGCTATTACTAGTACACGGACATTCGGTATACTCTGACAATAAACTGGCATCTAGGAATAAACGCTAGTGCAGGCTGGCACGCCAACAATCGTGAACGAGCAAGGGTGGAGTTCATCATTCGTTTAACTAATTCAAGGCTCCATCCAGCGTTACCATGGCAACGCGTCGAGGGCGGGCGCCGCCCAAGTTCCGCCCGCCTTAAGGGGCTTACATGACCTAAAGCGCGGTCACTGTCAGACTGCATAGAAAAGAAAGAGAAGCGCGATGACACAACGATTTTAATTTATTGCAAAACATGAAGCAATTATTTAATTACAAAAAATCTATTGATTGGACTAAAAAATTAAAACACTAGTATCATAGTATGTTGCTTGTAGAATAATTTGACAAAAAATCAGAATGATTGTATGTATATTAATTAGTATGGTTTTTATTGTAAAAATAAAGTTTTTAGAGGTATCTTCATGATTTTTTTCTATCGTATCAAATTAGTTGTATTATGTTTTCAACACACTATCTACCTAGCATATATCCTGAAGAATATCATATGATTTTCTGATTTTGTTTACTGTAGTCGATCATATACTTGTATTGTTTCTAAAACTTGCGTTTTTTGTGTTTAGGACCTGTAAGCCCCTTAATAATTTCCCGGACGATTGGATGCTGCTAGTTGCCTGTAAACAACGGCTATGCGGCCAATTTAAGTTTCTAAGGAGAAACTCTTAAATGTTATTTAGTTTTTGTTGCACAGTAGAGATAGTTGGACACCCGCTGAGTCAGTGTCGTTTACTACGCGCGGCGTCGGCAAACAAAAAGTATTAGCATTGTTTAAAATGTTTTTAATTTAGAACTGTATTAAGTTTGTAAGCATTGTGTACATTTAGTTAATTAAAATTCGCAAGTGCATTACCTATGCATAGAATAAATATAGTTAGATATTTTGCATTTTTTATATTTCTATGCTAATATATCTAGCAATAATTTTAGTACCTATGCAAATCAAGACTACTTCACAGTTTCAAATTCGCCCTCGCTAACTCGCGCAATTTACACGGCGGGCCCCGCTGCGGAATCAATTTAATTTCAAACCGAGAGCGCAGCGCCAGCTCTATCCTCTATACCAGGGGATCAGAAAGAATAGGAGAGATAACGCCCTTAGGACAGATCTCCAACGCAGTCCGCAGGGAAAGCTCCTAAAAGCCGGTATTAGTACAAATCACATTCCCACTCCTCCCTTTATCAGAAAAGTGATAAAGAATTCCCGTATTGCTTGGGACAGTAACATGCTGTCGGATTTTATTACTACAGGGTAATAAGATTTTGTGGTTATTCGGACGATTCGTATAATTTCGAAGATTGTTTACGGTTAAGAATATTTTAGCTTATGCAAGGACCTTTTTTACAGTGAAAATAAAATATTGTATCATAAACAAACAAGCATTTCTGCAGGTAAAATTCGTGGAGGACAAACTTAAGTTACAATAAAGGAACAATAACATTACACGCACACAAACGTAGCGTTTTGCCCAGTAATTTGTACTTAGAAAAGTTTTTGACGGGTCCCCAAAAGTTTAGTCGTATTACGGCAAAACTTAAGACCAGGCGACGTTTTCCCATTTGTCATAAGCTGCAGCGCGACCGAGACGCCAAGTAATCCCCATATTACGGGGAATTATCCCGAAGGACCGAATGCCTCCAAGTTACTCCACAAAATGGCACGTAAGGATAGCTCAAGAAGGGAAGATTAATAAAATATTTGGCAATACAATATAGTGCAGTTTAGAAATTATTAAAGCTTCAGTCGAGTTTTGTAGGATGGTCTCCCGTTGCCAAGAGATAAGGGCCATTGCAGCGATAGCTGGCTGTTTGCTAGCAAACATTTTGCGCAGCGACGGCCGTATAGCCGCCAGCAACGCCGAGGGGTTCGAGATACAGCCTCTTTCTTCTCGTTGTAACAAGGGAATAAAAGAACAAAGAGGCGCGATAATAACTAAATAAATTATTCATATAACGTATACGCACATCGAAGTCGTGTCCAAAAGACTTGGTAACGAAAATGGATTTCGTGAGGTGAGAAACTGCAACATTTTCTGGTACAGTATCGATTTATAACGAAGTTCCATTTCATTAGCAATAAGAAAAGCAGAAAGGTATATAAAGTGACGGCTGAAGGAAATGTTCGCAGTAACATTTGAAGAACCCTTATTCGACATCGTTCTACCGGTCATAAACCCGTCAGAGCCACCACCTCATAAAACCTACCCTTGAGGATTCTTGAAGGTGACCGGCACGAAGGTAAAGAGAATAAGCGACACTAGACCCTGGAATTGTTATAAAATTTGCAGGATCACAGCCATGCAACCATTTTTATTTAAATTAAACGTAAAACGATCAGAGGACTATTGCGTGGAGATCCCGGTTTTACGAGAAAGCTACCCAAATAAAATTACCTCCATAAAGATTGAGGGATTGTGGATTCACAAAAATCGCGGTGATAAAAACTTTCGACTGAAACCAGGCGCTTAGATAACACACACACGTTACATCTTTATGTATTCGTCGTTTTAGACTCAAAATGCTTCAGATCCCACTACATTCCCCTAATAAGCCTCATTTGTTTAGTCCGGGTAATCTGTATCCACATAAAATTGAAGCTAAATAAATTGAACCAGATAGAAAGTAGGTCGTTTCAGAAATATGGCTAGCGTTATACTAATTGTAAATAGAATTTCAAAATGGTTATTCAACTATTGACCCTCTTTGATGACTATTGTTTGTGGTATGGCGTATGACCTAACGACATGACGCAACAAAAACTAGCCTAGTTCTACAACTAGTATAGGCCAAGTATTTTAAGTAGAATATTGCCGCTGTAATTTGTTAAGACTTTCGTGGCAACTGATTTGTTATTTATAGGATAATGTTGAGCCTGTGTGTAGAAGTGAGCTTCACATGCATTTAAGTTTTTATTCAGGTTAGAAATCTAAGCATAGTATGGTGACAATAATTGACAGTTCTGATAGCACACGCCTCTAATTGTTAAGCGCAACAGCGAAAGTATGTTATTATTATAATAACACATGACACAATATCGGCTAACTGTGAGATGAGTGAGCGCAAACCATTATGCGAGTCGTGTCCTCGACTGCTGTATTGTGTTGCACAACCCACACCTCCAAGATGCACGATCGATATTCTAATCGATATGACTCTCTCGATTGTAGTAATTGGGAATGGCGCCAAAGCGTTAGGAATCTTTGCTCATTTGTAAGCAAACACTAAATTGTAGGACTGCTTGTTTGAATGCAGGCCAAGATAGATTTATGGTTGCGTGTTGATAGCAATTCCACTTTCCAAAACCAAGAATTTCTACAGAGTGTTGTTAGTCCCTATTGAGACTATCAACATAAAATTAAATCGAATCAAATTTTTATTGTACTCATAACGCATAAAGCAACGCATTATATTAAAGCAAAAATTACACGTCGAATCAATTTTTTTTATCGTCAAGGCGTTCCCTCCCCGACTATAACTCTCATTTTATAGCTCCGGTAATAACAACACCGAATTTATCGAGTCATCATTGTGGTAAAACCCTTGGAGACGCTAGCGCATAGGCAGTTCCTAAACTGCGTTTCCCTTTGGGCACATTATTTTTTTCGTTATCAAGGGAAATGTACCTACTTTAAAGTATTAAATAAATATAATGTTGGTATTACAAGCGGAATCGAATCGAAAACAAGGGTTTTCCCTTTAAATTTGTAGGAAAAAGGTTTTGGGTGAGACAAGCTTACGGTTCAAAGTTGATATAGGACATTTGATAAGCCCCTGAAGACGCACCAAACCCCGGTAATACCGTAACGGTAATCGCGTTGTAACAGGACAGTAACCACGCTCCCTGTATTACACGGTTTCGGATATTGACGGCATGCAAATGTTAGTAATCTCATTCCGCGTACTATTTGAAACAGAAGTAGGAATGCTATGTACCTACATCGTACATAACAGAATTAGATTTACATGTCTTATTTGCATACAATCTGAACGTTTAAACACGGCCGTGTTTAGACGAGCAGAACTTCATTTTCCTCTATTGTTCGTGGAAAATTACTGAAACCTTAATTGAATTTTTCTACGAGTAATTAAGGTCATAGAAAAATATTGTTGAACTGAGAGACAGACTTCAAAGTCGATTTTGACTAATTACACAAAACAACCAATTTTAGTCAGAGCTAAACAATTTCCAACTAACAGCTTTGTTGTAATTTGAGAGGCGGTTGGCGTAACCGTGACGACCACAAAAACGCATTGTCACACGCCACAACGCACGATCTTAATAAAAAGAAGAGATCTCAACAGAATTAAACGCTTCCTAAAAAACTATTTGAGAAACGGGAAATGTTTTCCTAATTAATCTCGGAAACTTGGTAATCTGGGTGTTATTTTGTGAAGTTAGACACGGTTTGCGGCAAGACAATAGGCTGTAACCCAAAACAACGGTGTAGGTAATCTAGTTTTGAGGTCGAGTGCTCGCCAAGTCGGCATTGGTTGGACCGGGGCTGACTCACATAGGGCATACCGCACTATAGACTCTCATATAAAGAGCCAAGTACACACGTTTCCCGTGTTAGAAAGAAACATTGTAGGGGTTATTCAGTTTCGATACAATTGCTTTACTCGGAATTTATTGGCTAAATTACATCTATACGTGGCCTCGAATTCCAATGAATCGATTTGTTAGGAGACTAGGGTCCTACAGGATGATATATAATTCTGCAGAATTCCAACATATGTAGTCACTACAGAAGTTACTTTCTTGCAAGATCCAATAGAGAATAAATGTCCTTCCCATCCTGTAAAACTTGCGTGAAAGCTTTTAGCAGCTGTAAAGTTTTATTGGTGAGTTAACAAATTCACTCACTCTCTCAAGTCTACGGCTATCACATGGCTCGTTCGCGAACATAGTCATTAAACTTGAACCGCAGTAACTGAGAGAGGTAAGTTAGTTAAACAATTATCTCCCCGAGTATCATGCAGACAAAAACTTATTTTGTTTATTTGTCTGTGAATCTCGACGAGAATAATTGGGAAGTTTTCATTCAAGCTCTAAACAAACAAGCGTGTTATATTATCACAGTTTTATTTCCTCAAGATTAGAACTTATGTAACGTTTTCTTTCAGTATCAGAACAATAATTTATAATTTTATCATTTATAATCTCTAGAACTATAAATGACAAAGACCCTCAGTTCCAAGTGTGATCAATGTGATCATAAACAAGTTAAGTCACCTACTTGAATTAAATAGAAGATAATATTTATCGGTAGATAAATAATAGTTAAATCGACAATGGGACTGTATCTCAGAGAACAAAGCGGTTTAGTCCTTGGCCAATAAGTGTTGCTGGCCCGCCAACATACTTTTACTATTACGAAGTCTGTTGCCTGTCCCATTCAATTCAACAGCTGATTTAACAGCGTTTGGGCTCTAATATATCATTTCATTATTGGTGTCAGTGACATAAGGACCCGCATGTTTATTTTAACTTGAATTATTCTTGTTTTGTTACATCTTCTAAAGAGACAGTCGCTTAATGTACTTCATAACTAGAAAATAGTCTCTTTCTTATCTAAATTCCCTCACATTGAGATTTTAATAAATTAAATCTTTACTGTAACTAACAATAATAAACTTTACTGTTACTTTAGTAAAACACCACCAAAGTGCCTGAATACAAGCCGAGATACGCAGTTTATAAAGTATTTAATTAAAAAGACTAATCTTATCACATCAGGCATTATCTTTTTCATTATTTTCCGCGGCCAAGTTCCCAGCCGGCCGAGTGCCGCTTTCCCGGTCCTACGTATCTGCTGGCTCATCATCATAGCACACATCACAATAGACACAATGGCATGACTCCCACACGTCAACAAGCATTATGCGTAGCCGCATTATCAGTTCATGATTGCTCTCAAGAGCAGCGGTGGATGTCGTTTTACTACCCATTATTTCGATGAATAGCTACTTGTATGACGAAACTTACTTTCTAATGTTACTGCAATGGTCCGTAATTTTATTTGCCTTGTTTTGTAATGACACAGCCGACTATATTGCTGTGTTAGTAGTTTTTACGCTATGAATGCTGTACCATTACATCGTGATTAATAGGGCCCTGGACAGTGGACACATTAGTAGCCAATGAGATAAATGGGTAGCTCTCATAGGTATTTCAATACCATATAAATTAAACAAGTTTCAAAAGCTGGTTTTAGTGAATATCCTAATTCAAGTTTTCATCAAACTAAAATCAATTGCACTGGAGTCCGAGTGCTGTGCGCGCTTAGAAAGTTTCTCGTTCCCCAATTCCCAGTACAATTCGGATATTGGACATTTCTATTGGTGCCGATGTGCAGTCGTTTTATAGGCAATATTCTAGGCTAGGCTATGAGCACTGCGGATGGCATCGTAATGGGCCTTGACATGAACATTTTTCCAATTGCTACAACAGACGGCTTTGATCGATAGCTAAACAAAATGCCATTGTTACATAGCATCAAGCTGCATCAGTAACGTGCGTAGCTTTGCAACTACATTCTTAGCAATACAAGTTTACTTACTGTATAACAGATAGGTTTAACACGATGATAAATCGCACGTGGATCAGTATCTTAGGCCTGTCTCATAAACTCGATACTAAACTAACGAGTGTAACTACTATTTACTATATTGCTGTATCTTAGCAGTTTAGTTTAGAATAGGTCTGTTAGTTAACGATTTTAAAATAATTAATACAAAAAAACCAACTTCAAATCAACCGAAATATTTGAAAAGATAAAAAAAAATCGGGGTGTTGTTGGCAGCATATGCACTTAATAGCTGTCATATACGGTGCAGATATACGGTTCGACCAAATAGAAAATATTTTATTAACAAGGCAAGGAACAGATATACAAATTATAGGGAAACGAAACCCATTTGCAGAGCTTGCGTGTTTCTTGTACAACATCAGTAAATTAGATCTAATGAGGGAAAGTGACCCGAAACAGTAAACCACGTTACATAGCAAACAACCACAGGCAAGAAATGTCAATGTTCGGTTAAACAATAACTTGTAGATAAGTGAAAAGTCACCATAAATGGTGCATGCGTAAACAACACTGCGTGCGTCCCCTTTCTCAGCGAGTCAAAGGTTAATAAGGTGCATGTAAACAACTAAATATGATAGTTTAATGTATTGAACAATGAGATCCTTTGCGACTCTCACGTTCTATTTATAATTTAACAAACGTTTGGCCAATTTCCTTTCACGTACAAAAAGCGTGGTGCACACATAAATCCCGTTGGCGATGGCGGTTCGCGCGAATATCGCGTGTGTTCGCGATATAACGGAGCTCGGTATCGCTCGATGCATGTAATGTTATTACTTGTGACAATCGACTGCCGCATTGCTTTCGCAGAACAATGGTACCTACCGCCTTTTTTGCGTTTTCGTCACGTTTATTTTATCGTTCATTACTTCCTAATTATAATACGCGAAGCTAAACAATGAAGATGTAATTTATGGTACAAGAATAAATACAGTTGTTGCCGCGTTGTGTTTAGATCCGTTTGATCACGTTCGGCGGTTGGTTGCGACATTAAAATAACATGATGCCGTTTACATTGCTATAACGTGTGTAATAAAAGTAGCAAAAATGTAATGTTTACAGGAAGTTAGCGGGTAAACTTTCCGACATTTATATCCATCTAGATGTGACTGAAATCATCGATCGCGGACGGGTACAAACGATAATTACTGAAACTGAATGTTTTATTCATGCTGGTCATTTACTATCTAAATCTGTTAGGGCGACGCCCGACCATGCAAAAATACATTATAGACAAAATATTGACATTATTAATTTTGTCTCTTAATATGTTTTCGTTATGTGACCTAACAAGTAGGTACTTACATGATAATTTTCACGGTCACAATACTCGTATGACAAGTCTTATGAGCAAAGTGTAAACTGGATTATAGTACAAGTCTAACAAGATTGGCGGCGGCGCACTCCATCACCCGTAGACACTTGGACACAGCATTGATCATTCAGCTGACAACAATAAAGTTAATATATCTTAACACCGTAATTTGCATCATATTTTATGCATCTGTCAATACAAAGTTTCTACATTCATTTTATGTGCCTTTTTCCAACATGTTTGGGTCGGCTTCCAGTCTAACCGGACGCAGCATACCAGTATTTTAGATGGAGCGACTGCCTATCTGACCTCCACAGAATAGTTGCTGGGTAACACGATATCCCTTGGTAAGACTGGTTTTCAGACTTCTGGGCTTCTAACTAGGTACCCGTAACTACTGTCAAATGACAGCCGGGACGTGCTGTTCGAGACACGGGGGATTCTCGATATGTAATGGATGGCCACGCATCCACGACCCGACTGCGATAATCGTAGTAACCTTCAATCGACCCGTGCGGCTGTTATTATTTAGCCAATCGGGGCTCTCTTTAGCCACGAGCCCCTCTTAATTTTATGTGCCACGCATTAGGGCCTGTGCACACCACGTTTTTTAAAAGCGCCGTTGACGCGCGTTTTAAAAACGTGGGTCGACGGCGCGCTTTTATCCTATAAAGTCAAAGCCAAAGTCAAAGTATATATTAGTGCGATTTGCGCGCGTTTGTAGCGATACAGACGCGAGACGCACGCGAGTCAGATACTGGCAGGCACAGCTCCGCAGGATAAAAGCGTAAAAAGGTAAAATATTTCTAAAACGCGCGTCAACGGCGCGTTTAAAAAACGTGGTGTGCACAGGCCCAAAGATCTACAGGCTGCGTCTGAGTCACGTGCGTATCGCGTCTGTATCGCTACAATCGCGCGTCAACGGCGCGTTTAAAAAACGTGGTGTGCACAGGCCCTTAAAGTCATTGGAATATGACAAAATTCCGATAATATAATTTGCTATGTTAAAATTTTAGTAATGAAAAACATCCAACCGTAACGTGAAAATTAAATCTATGCGCTCGGGGAAATTGAGCAAATTTTATTAAAACCTCGCGGGATATTCGCTACCCGAGCCAGTGATGTCGCCACTGGCGAATGTACGGGGAAATATTGTAACAAAATATCAAAACTCGAGGGTAGAGAAAAAAGGATAATAGAAAATCTGGAGATTACCACCTGTTATTCTGTAGAGACACGTAATCAAACTAATATTATAAAGGCGAAAGTTTGTGTGTGTGTGTGTGTGTGTGTGTGGGGAGGTGTGTTTACATGTTTGTTACTTATTCACGCTCAAACGGCTGGACCAATTTTGATAAAAATTTGTATCGAGGCAGCTGACGCCCTGGATTAATTTTTATCCCGATATTCCCACGGGATCGACATTTACGCGGGTGAAACCGCGGGGCGCAGCTAGTTGCATCATAAACCGAGGTTATTTTGCTTAGTTTCGTTGTCTGTTGCCTTGTTTATCTTTGCCAGAATTGTCGCAACTGTAAGACCAAGTCCTAACCAAAGCGATGGTCGCGCGAACACGCGACTGTCGCGTTCATTTTGTACGGCGAACCGGAACGCGTTTTCTCGTCGACAGAGGGGGCCTTTATGTACTCCGACAAATGAGTGACATAATTATTATGATCGCGACGATCGCGTATTCGGCCGGTCGTTTTATTTAGGATTCTTCTACAGTTCACTTGGTAACCGTTTACAAGGGTCCCCAGTCATCCTTTCAAGAAGCAGCATTTAACTGTTTCTTTCTTTTGGAATGTCTCCCTCGCGTGTTTAGATCTCCCTTTAAATAAACACAACTCTTTCATATTTTATCAGGCATGTCTATGAAAAGAAGCATACGGCACACTGTGATTTCGTCATACATTATTTTCTGCGCGGATCGGTCGGGATCACTTCCTGTGAGGATAACTCGAACATTTTTATATTTTGTTATGGGTCTCTCTTCCTCTGCAAAAAGCAATATTTAAAGAAAATTTATTTAGTTTCCAGTTTATTGGTTATATAACATAATATCTGTCGTGTATCTGTATATCTAATACACTGCAACTCGAGTTACAGTGTTTTGCCTTAATAGCGCTCATTTGATTTTTTGAGGCAGTTACATAGCCCTGTATTATTACTTTTTCATTTTATAGTATGTAGAAAGGAGGTTCTAGTATGTTATAAATATATATTTCCAAAACGTACCAAAGACCAAAAAAATTTTAGGGGTTCACGAAATAGGTACTTCTGAGATACAGTGTTTTTGATTTATAGTGCAGATATTTCAAACACTGTTTTAGTTTAGATACAGAAAAGTTAAAGCGAAATACACTCTACATTATTAGCCCGATGGCTTCGTATTGTAGTATTTCAGCTACCTATTTATTATTGAACCAATTTCTAAACTCGGCACGTCTAACACAGGACGTTTACAACTGTCTGCGTGTACTTTGTCCAGCTTTAGAATATCACACTGATGTAACAAAATTGTGAACATTATTGTGCCCAGTTATAGCATGGCATGGCATCTAAACAAGTTTGATAGCTTGTATAAAGCCGCCTTCGCCATACCTTCGCCTTGTCGCGTCACGATTTGCGTAATGGACACAAAACCGCTCGCGGCCGACCAAGGGCCGGTTTCAAAGATATTCAATCATATTTTATCAAGTCGATAATGCTTATAGCAATGTGAAGGATAATAATATCAATTTGCGGAAATTCCTGAGCCATAGTCTCAGTAATGCCTATAAAACCAAGTATGGTAAAAACATTTTCATCGGCAAAATGTATCTAGCTAATTTGGCTCGATGAGCCGGATATTGAAAAAGAAACTACAAAGTTGGACATCTCTCGGCAGAACAACCACCGCCCGGGGAGTAACGAAGCAGGGAGACGTAAACAAGAGTGGCCGCTGCACTTCAGCTGAAGCAACCAGGCGGATAAACGCGTCGGCTACTAACCGGGTAAACACGGGACACTAGAGCCGTCCGCGTTCCCAACTGTAAAAACCAGACTATTTAAATTGTACGCTCAGCAAATTTCCCGCGGCGCTTCCATTTGCTGAACATTTTATCTTAACGATGTTTTTTCAAACAGCAGTCAAAGGACCTCTAGAATTAATGAGGTTAGCGAGATAATAGAAATAAGTTTAATTGTTGTTTGCTTTTAAATTCGCCGGGACCTGCGCATTCGCTCGCGTTTGTTTTTTTTGCTTTTCAGTTCGACATTTAATGCAATTTAATTGGGTTCACGTTTTATCTGCGAGCAGTGCACATTTGGTTTGTTTGCCAAAACGAAACGAGAAACGGTAAACAGTTCATATGAAAAGAAAACACGTCTCGTGTGAGCATTTTTATGCGCGCTTTAATAAAAACATAAATGTGTAGGTATTGATATTTCTGACAACTTTCATTGGATATTTACCTACTTACATCACCATTCCGTGCATTCAGATCTTCACCTTCTTACGCAGGCCTCTACCAAACACACCTCGCATCCACACCTCGCTTACACACCACACACACACTCACCAACACACTCACCACACTCAAACTCACCACACACACACTCACCACACACACGCTCACCACACACACACTCACCACACACACACACCCTCATACAAACGCACACACACCGTAACACACACACTAAATACTAACCCTAAAATAAGTTTTAATCAATAGTGCATTCTGTATATTTTTAATTTTCATTTTTTTTTTCCTTTTCTCTTTGCTTTCATAACTTACCGCATTTGTGTGCGAGTACATAATCCGATTTGAATGTAACTGCTTCTGAAGGGGTGGAGACCTGGTGTCCTGAAATACAGGCCTTACGCCTAGCTTAGGCACCAGTCTCCCACAATATAATTTAAACTATTATGTATTGTTCTTGATCTTTTGATGTACTTATATATTGTGGTGAGAAATAAAGCATTATCTTATCTTATCTTATCTTATATCAGAATATTGCAGAGCTCATTGTGGAACTTAATAACTGAACCGATTATCCTTTAAAGTTAATGTTCGCGAGCACATTCGCAAGAAGCTAGCAGTGTCATCACAACGGTAATATTTTCTAATTGTTTGTCTTATCTCTTTTAGTAAGTATTTTTATGTATATTTATTTGTACAAATAACATATAATTATGTAATATATAACTAGCTGCGCCCCACGCTTTCACCCGCATAAGTGTCGATCCTGTGGAAATATCGGGATAAAAAGTAGTCTATGTGTTAATCATGGTTATAAACTATCTGTGCGCCAAATTTCATCCAAATCCGGTTCAGCGGTTTGTGCGTGAAGAAGTAACAAACATATATTATATTCATAGTTTTAATAGGTTTATGCGTATCTTTATATTTAAAATATTTGTTCCTCAATTTTTATGATTGCACCTACCTCTGTTTGTCTCTGCATCACCCAAAGGTTGACTGGTAGAAAATGCCTATGGCATTAAGTCCGCCTCTGTACATTTGTGTGCTTGAAGTAATAAATAAATAATAGTATTTACTTAAATACTTAATACTATTTAATAGCATCCATCGTTAACCGGGTGAATAAATCACCCGGACTTGTTTTAGCATACTATTCTTCTACCCCCCAACTGAAGAAGAGGAAAAAATAGCCTTTTGGTTTACGAAAATTTGGTTTATTCAATTAACATAAAACCATTAAGTAGCAAATATATCACGTGATATCGCCAAACATAACTAAGTAAATATTTAAAATTTATTCAAGTGATCACGAAAAATAACAATTTCAACAAACCTTGAACACGGTTAACAAATGTGTTCATTTTGTTCGTAGAATGATTTTCATCAATTACCTGAAACAGAGAGAATATCTGAGTTAGTGTTTTCATTTAGATTCTAGATGAAAATTTTTAATAATAATCTAAGTGATGACGAGTAGACAGCGATTTGACATTAAGACATTTTCATAAAGACTTTTAAAAACGCCAACTGAAAAATTCATATTATTAAAATAATACGCAAAAATTATTGAGGCATAAGAAATATGATAACATTGTAACACCGTAACGTTATGCTTAGAAAAACAATATCTTGGCAGTGAGACGTGTTGCCGGCGCCAAACGCTTTCAAGATCCCAAAAACTTTTCCCATTACAGTAGCATTACAGGGCAGCTGAAACTGGGGGCGTAAAATGCCGCTTCCACACGAAACTGTAAACTTATGGCCTTACTGGGATTCAATTGCATTAACAGAAAGTGTTACCAAAGTGTCACCGTCTTAAAGTTCGTCTAAGTTACATTTTAGTCATTCAGATCTAGCCGATTCACGAAACTATATTTCCTTAAAATTTTCCCACGATAGAGGTCCTGGTACTTATTTAAGTGCATTAAACCAAGAACACAATATAACCAAGCAAAGGGCTTTATTGAACTAACTTAAGGACCCCTCTGTCTAGACAGCATTTGTACTTTGTAGTCTGAAAGCGTCGAACGCGCTAAACAGTAATCGAGCCAATCACTGCAGTGTGTGGGTAACGAGAGGGACCAATTACTGCCAAGTCTTAATGTTAACGACACTAGACGCCGACTGGAATTACCGCCCGCTCAATAAAACTTATTCCCGAATTCATCCGAGACGGAATAATGAGCCATTTTATACTCTAGGAACCGGAATTACCAGCTAGATTGGCTTCTTTCGCTTTAAAACTGTCTTGCTTGGCTTGATGGAAAAGGTATTTAATGTTGTTTTAATAGCAGTATTTATTATTAACTTCCATAAGTATGATTAATGATGACAGTTAGATGTTTAATTAATTCTTTGAAGACTACTTAATTAATGCTTTAAATAGATTCCTTAGCGTTGCAAAGCCAAATAATAACCGTTAGAATATGAGTGTCAAGTACACGGGTATTGAACGTGCAAGAGCGTAATTAGAATGTATGAATAAACCATGACTACTGCAGCAGTACACCTAAGGATACTAATAGAACAATCAATAAGCCTTGTAATTTTGTGATGATACCCGTTTACCATATCATAGTATACCGTAGATGAGTAATTGATATAGTAATAGGCGTATCGTATTATGCCTTAAGGCCAGGACTCTCAAAATTGACCTATTTTTGATTCAACATTTAACAATCAAATATTCTTTGTTTTAATCTGAAAAAAATATATGTTGCAGTTCAATTAACACTCTTGATTCTTCTACGGTTCAAAACACGATATTTACAACTTCACTCGATCATAAAAAATCGCAAACAAATCGAAAACAAGGAAGTTTTTGATCGTTTTTCAAGTTTTACTTGAAGTAGATCAAACTTTTACTCACAAAAAATATGTCAAAAAATAGGCAATGGTGTATAGAAGAAAATTCTACGGGAAATTTTTCTCAAAACTGAATTTTATTGTTTTAACAAGATATAATATAACAAGGCGGCCCGCGCGCATCGCTTCAGTAGCCTGCCAGGCGTCACCGAGGTAGGACCTGTGTCGCTTTTCCTGGCTCGCTGCGTTCCCCCGCTAATCGATCGAAATATACGTTCACAGACTGAAATATAATGCAGTATTGTTATTTACCGTGTTTGTGTATTCGTTTTAAAAATCAGTCTGTAAATATTGTTGTAGGTTCTAGTATTAATAATTAAACTAGATATTAGTTTATGTTGTTGAGGGGCCCGTGGCTAAATAATAACAGCCGCACAGGTCGATCGATCAGGTTAAGCTACGCTTGCCGCGGTTGGTCTGTGGATGGGTGACCATCTTTACATACCGAGACCCCTCCGTGCCTCGGAAAGCACGTTAAGCCGTTGGTCCCGGCTGTCATTTGTGGATCTTTGACAGTCGTTACGGGTAGTCAGAAGCCCGAAAGTCTGACAACCAGTCTTACCAAGGGGTATCGTATTACCCAGTAACTGGGTTGTGGAGGTCAGATAGGCAGTCGCTCCATGTAAAATACTGGTATTCAGCTGCATCCGGTTAGACTGGAAGCCGACCCCAACATAGTTGGGAAAAGGCTAGGCAGATGATGATTAGTTTATGTTGTAGTAGGTATATTATATAGTGATAATTAAGATTAAATTATGGGGAATAAAAACAGAAGTAAGAAAAAATGTCCAGCATTGAACTGCGGGAGCTTAAAAAAAATAAAGTAAGTTTGATTATTATTTTTCTACGTATTTATGACAACTTACCTATTTGTAAAAGTCGACGGGACAGAACAATATTGTAGTTGTTTATGTAATTAGGTACCTACTTGCTTTCGTCACAGTACTAGCAGTAGCAGGTAGGTACAGATGCCAGCACATCAAGATATCAGAAACTGTCAATTTTTTCCAATCAACTTTGAACCTTATGCTTTAGCGTTAAAGTTGAAAATCTATTAAAGAAATTTGACAGATTGACTACAATCTGTCAAATTTCTTTAATAGATTTTCAACTTTACTTTTAGCTACTAAGCTTAATGTGCTGGCGTACCATAAATTTACAATAAAATTAAGTATAGTAATATCAAAGTAAATATAAACTAGTTGATATTTTAGTTTTTAATATTTCAGTTTATAGACAAAACAGTAGCACAACTACAACAAAGATAATTTTTGCTAATAAAACTTTTTATCTTTGCAGTTCATCGATACCAAGATCTAAAGGCGTATTTAAAAAAAAAAACCGGGCAAGAGCGAGTCGGACTCGCGTACCGAGGGTTCCGTAACATCCGGGTTTATGCGTAAGGTTTATGTTTATGAAATTAAATGTTTTTTTATATTTTTATATTTGAGTTGATTGATTGAAAGGTAAATTGCGGTTTACGATTTATGACGTATTAAAAAAAAAACTACTTAGTAGATCTCGTCAAACCAATTTTCGGTGGAACTTAACATCATATATTTTTTTAGTTTTATCATTTTCTTATTTTAGAAGTTACAGGGGGGGGGGACATTACCACTTTGGAAGTGTCTCTCGCGCAAACTATTCAGTTTAGAAAAAAATATATTAGAAAACTCAATATCATTTTTGAAGACCTATCCATAGATACACGTATGAGTTTGTTGAAAAAAAAAAATTGAGTTTCAGTTCTAAGTATGGGGGATCCCCCAAAATTTATTGTTTTTTTTTTCTAATTTTGTTTGAAAATCTTAATGCGGTTCACAGAATACATCTACTTACCAAGTTTAAACAGTGTTATGGAAATTACCATATTCATATAGGCGATTTGAAAAAGATGGGTTTTAATTTAAGTGGACTGTTTTTCAAGGATGGCGGTAATCGCCTAGAAAAACTAGATGATGAACAGGCGATCAGTTGTGAGGAATAGGTACTAGGAGAGCACGCCTTACCAAAATGCGGCAAAATGGCGGCTGGCGAACCTGCTTTGAAGCTGATCACAGGAATCTCACACTGAATCACTCAAACACACCCGCGGGCGGTCGTTATTAGTTCAAACACAGTTTTTTTTTGCGGAAGCGGATAAAGCGAATAAAGCGAGCGGAGCGGTGGCGAGCAGTTCTTACACGGCTACTCGCTATCGCGGTTCACGGTCGAATCCGACGCCAATTAGGCGTGCTTTGGTGGGAAGGGAGAAAGAGATATCGCCTGTTCCGACAATGATGTCAAAAGAACTTACTAGGGCCGATATTAATTTATTATCAAACCCTCAAGAGATGGCGTTACCAAACAGTATAGTTCTTATAGTTTCGGAAAAAAGTGGCTATGACATACGGCAACGGAACCCTAAAAATGCACAGGCGAACAGTAACTACATAATCTACAACTCGATTTTTTTAGTTAGAGAATGGGATTTAGAATGACGACCGACGCGACGGCAGTATTTGCTTCTCGCTCAGGCGCAATAGCTATTACTACGTGAGCGATAGACATGTACACACTATTATCTATACAGTATTGTGACTCGGCCCTCTTCTAGAAATAATTACAGACCTACAGCCGCGCGTAAACACGCAATAGGGCTGCCCGCCTACAGTATTTTAATTTCATCAACCTGCCAGCTTCTTTCTAGTTTTGTGATTGTATAGGTAAAATATTACATTTTTTATTTAAAAATATGAAATTCGTTGTGAATGAAATAGGGAGAGTTCAAAAACAATACATATTTTTGTTTTTTTTTTATTAGTAGATTTAATTTTAAAAAAAACTTATTGACGAATTCAAGCAACCAAAAACAGCACAATATAGTCTATAATTGCTCTTTACCATATTATTAAGTAAGTACTTGTATTAATTATTTCAATGAATATTTGTCACAAATAGCACGCTTACTGCTTATAAAACGATCACACCGTCCGGCGTCCGTTCATCACTGCGGAGCATTCGAGACTGTTTGTTTACCGAGTGTAAACCGGACTCTAGGAGCGTAGGTATAACTCGCGTTCCGACCGTTTGTATGAAGATAGTATCGTCGTCGTTTCAGCCGATAGACGTCCACTGCTGGACATAGGCCTCCCCCAATTTTGGGAGGATTTGCCATAATCGCCACGCTTGGCAGGCGGGTTGGCGATCGCAGTATGGTATGATGGTGGAATACATAGAGAACGCTGCTGCCCATTCTCCGGTACGATCCTTAGTCGCCTTTTACGACACCCACGGGAAGTAAGGGGTGGTGGTATTCTTTAAGTCCGGCACCACACAGACAAGACAGAAGATAGTATACTGTATAGATAATATTACCGTGCCTACTGTATCTATTCTATAAATTATAATAATAATGCAAGGTTGTTGATGTTGTTGATAGTAGAGTGTACGTAGATATTTGTTACCTCCTGATTTAACGACTGACTTACTACTCGACTTACCGATCGACTTACCGACTGACTTACCGACTTACTGACTGACTTCCTGCGGGAAATTGAATTACGCGAGTAAAACAGCGGGGCAAGCTCGTCTAAAATAATTTCGATGTTTCACATCTGCCAGGCCTCTCACGATGGCTCAATTTATAGATGATCTTTTTATTATAATATACATTACATAGGTACCTACCTAATTACTTATAAAACTTAGTAATAGGATAAGCTTGCGAATGCGTCTATAGTAGGTTTTTTTTTTAGCATTGATCTATCTTTCAGACACTCTGAAGCAACGGAAAGCACCAGTGGAGATGGAGCTGGAGAACGTGATCCAAAAACTCAATCGCTTATGAGTCGCTGAAGACATACTAGAACGAGTCAACTCCGACCCAACATTCATGAAACGCATTGTTACTGGTGACGAGACGAGTTTGACATGCAAACTAGTCAACAAGCTTCGGAGTGGCGCCTTCCAACTGAACTGAAACCGAAAAAACCACGCCACGGCCAAAGTCGATCAAAAGTCAGTCATGTTGACTGTTTTCTTTGACTATCGCGGTATTATACACTCGGAATTCATACCGGAAGGTCAAACGTTAAATAAAATATATTATTTGAGCGATATGCGGCTTTTGAGAGAGTAAATTCGAAAAAAAGGCCAGATTTGTGGAAAGAAAACTGTTGGATCTTGCACCACGATATTGCGCCTTCGCACAAGGCCATCACTGTGAACGAATTTTAGCGAACGAAGGAGAATTCGCGGCGTAAACTAAGCTCAATTCCGGAAAAAGCGTTTAAAAATTAAAGTGTGTCGTTTCTGAAGGATCATACTTTGAAGGGGATAAAATAAATTTGGATGAATACCTAACTAACATTTTGTGTATTATTTGATTTCGGTACGTCTTTGACAGAGCAGTATTTTAGTATTTCTTATTTCTAATAAAGAATTTATTATCCTGTGCATTGTATTGTAATGAGTTTTATCAGAATTTATTTAGTCCAAAGTATATAACTAATAATAAATAACTAGCTTATGCCCGCGACTTCGTGGACTATAAATTAGTTATTAAACATACCCTATGTGATGGATGAAAACCAAAGCTACAGAATATCGAAACTTCCATCAAAATCCCTTCAGTAGTTTATTATCAGACAAAAATTCGACAAAACGGATCATTCATAAGGGTAGTGCGGAAGCGATATAACAGTCATGAAAGAAAAGATTAGGTAGCAATTAAAAAACTGCGCACCAGACTGCGGACTCGCGCAACGAGGGTTCCGTACCATCATATGTTTTTAAATTTTCATCGACGAGGCCCATATTCATCAGAGAATTTTAACATTGTGCACTGCGGTGTATAATATTGCAGTTTTATGTCAGCGCCATCTCTTGACCGATAGTGAAACTATTATAACTTTTATTGATGATTTCTGAACAAGTATGCTATTAAGAGACTTCGTTTTATTTTTCCTGTAATCTTTACATAAACTTCTATCACACAAAATAATTTCAAATTTTTCTGTTTGCAAACTTCGGAGATAAGGGCGGGAAAGGTTTTTTTTTGCATTTTACATCAAAAGTCGAAAACAATGCGGCCCAAAAAAAAGAATAAATGTTTGAGAATGTGCAAACTGTTTTCTTTCATATGATACCCCACGTGCTCTAGTAGCCCCACTTCGAATTCTTCAGACTTCCTTTCAGGCCCTGTTGCAAAAAACGTACATATATTTTTATTTCTTTCTTATTTGCAAAATAGTTGAGCAAACGTCATCTAAAACTATTCCAAATTTCAAGTTGATGCATTAGTAGTGCTTGACATGTCCAGCTGTGACAGACAGACAGACAGACTGAGTCTCACCATAAGGGTTCCGTTTTACCATTTTGGTACGGAACCCTAAAAAGAAATTTTTTGGTAGGTAATAAAATTAATTATGTTGCTATATTTATATTTCCCTAAAAACTAGACACCAGAAATATTTTAACATAAATTTTATACATAATATTAAAAAAATATAATATTTACAATCACAAAACTAGAAAGAAACTAAAGTAGGATGATGAAATTAAAATACTGTAGGCGAGCAGCCCTATATTTCAAGAATAGGGCCGAGTCACAATACTGTTAGATGAAATTACCGTGGCAGCAGCGGGGTCAGCGAGTTCATTCGAATTGCGCGTTCGCGGAACTTGCCACGCGCGGAGGGAGGTAACGCTAAATGCCTACTGCGCTCGAATATCCTGGCCTTAACAATACGGTCACGTAACTCTAACGTTATAGGTTACGACGTGACCTGCGAGTTTGCCCAAGTCCGCAAATACCACCGCTGCAAATAGCGCCCCATTACAATATAATGCGAGCGAGACGAGCCCTACCTCAACACGGAAATTATTATCACAGTCATAAATCAAGTCAGGTTTACAAAGACGTGGTGAAATTTGTAACGACCCGTCACATGGAAGAAGACACAAAAGTTTTCGCAAAGGAAACCGGAAAGAAATATGAAAGTTGGTTGTAAGGACATGGAATGTAGGGACATGGAATGCTCCTATTTAATGCCTCAAGTCGAGGCGGAGAAGGTGTTAAAGTGAGGCTTCTGCAGTGAACGATTAAACTTGCACGCAGCCATTACACCGTACACGCCAATAGTTTGTGGAACTTCACTAACTCACATTGTACTAACATTATGAGGCACAATCGATTGGGTACGAAATGGCTTTGAATTTGAATAAGGTTGAAAAACCCATGTTGGAATTACAATACCATCGCTATTTCGACCATATTGCGGCAATATATAAGTTTTGAACGTTGACAGACGCAGTTTTCTGTAGCTTTAAATAACTGAGACTTGATAGAAAGGCAAATACAAATTCCAATATCTACCAAAATGTCCGGTCACTTGTACGTTCTTAACCTTAAAAAAATGATTAAAGGAATATCCATTCGATGGTCACGAATAGACGGAAATAGAACCAATAAATTAAACAATAAAATCTTGTGACGTCGTCCAATTTGAGTTCCATTTACAACACAGATATGTCAGTATCATTGTATCAAATATTTATTATACCGTGACATAACAAATCGATAAACATTTGTGGGTATAGAATGGTAGATAGGGCGGGAGTGGCGCAGCGGCGCGCATCGTCATCCGCGGGACAATGGCGGGCCGTCCTTGAATTAGCACCGGAACTATTGTCACCGCGCACAATGGATAGGATTTGCCTAGATTGCCGTCGGGCCAGCCACGCGCCGCCGAGCAAAAACCGCACACAAAACGTAACGACCGAATCCGGAGAAACGCTATTGCGTCGTATCGCTGTCATTCGAAGCCTGGGGCCCTAGTCTGCTATTTTTATAAATTCGTCATTCCAACACGATCCCACCACCATCCCATTGTCATTTTGCTAAAAGTTCGTAATCTGCTAAATTCATAATGGTTGATCATTGGTCGGTCAATGGCACAGAAATTATACGATACTCGTAACGAATTAAAAGCAATGACTGCACAATGACGTTCTAATGGTAGGTCACTGATCAAAGGAACTGTCAAAAATTTTGCAGATTACCGCGTAAGTCAGTAATTCATTTTTCATTATGTACGAGATTACCATTCTATGCCATTTCTTTCAATGGAGTGTCAGTGGTTGACCATTGGAAAGTCATAATGTCGCCATTATATTAGTAGATTACCAAACTTGTCAAATCAACAATTATGAAATCAATGATAGAACATTCTGACACTATAGTAATCGCAGACTTGAGGCCCTGGATGTCCTGGATCCACCACACCAAATATTTTGGCGATAATCTCGCTGAAATATCGCAAGAGTTACGAATTTAGGAAACGCAAACCATGATCACTTGGAACTACTAAATCAACCTGAAATTTCGGCACAGGGAAACATAATTAAATTCAGACAACTTTGGCACAGAACCAAGGGCACTGATTTGTATAATATTGACCCGATAAGTTATTAACCCTAAGGGGCGCACGGTTCGATAGTTTTTCAAGTAATTCGTCAATGTCGGAAGGGAATGTATTGGGGTTGGCAGAGCAATGAAGATGTTCTCGTTGTAGGTTATTATCGGGGTCGTATCACGGCTAAGAATGATCACGGTGTGGTGGACGTGTCATCATGATTAATCGATGTGCTAACATCAAGTCACCGCCCGTGGCGAATACAATCACAAAGGGTTTAAAATCACGTCGCAAAATCCTCATCATGTATTTATTATAAGTGCAGACAAAAACAATATGAGTGGTTGACCGCAAAGTGCTTTTTAATATTACAGGAGGTTTAACCGTTCGTTAATATAGTAGGACTTGTGGTGATTAATGATAGCCGGCATCTTGTTGCCACTGTCACAGATAATATAATACTAGCGTACAGATACCCCATCCCATACAAAGAAACGTGACCGCCGTAACTACGTCATTTCTTCGGCCTATTCGGCTTATTTTCTAAAGTGGCTGAGTCCGGCTTGTTTCACTCACGTCGCCGCTAGATGGTGCTAGCAGCATTGACTCGCTAGCTTGTGGGCCGCGAGCAGTTATTTTACACAAACACCAATAGATGGCGTTAAAACCATACTGTACTTTTGTACTACAAAACTAAAGTCGCCCTGTGACCTTGAAGCTTACGTCGTCAGTCACTCGACTCGGCAATAATAAATTCACGTTCTTTCATGCATGCCTTGCGATAGCGCATGATTTCTTGAGCGTAGTAATGGTACAGCTAGGTACATGTTTTCCGATGTCCGTTTCAACCGCGCGGCCACCTCATAATATTTTATGAAACTTTGCCAGGAATTAGTGCGAATTTGTTACTTTACACACCTCTTTTCGTGAATTTGTTACAAAAAAAACTAAGACGCTATGACAAAGGATAGTTGACCGCTAGAACCGCCACTTGCCGTAGTCATCGCTCGTGATTACATAGAAACTACATAATGCAGATAGACGAATGATGCATCGCGAATAAAAATTCAGCCATCCCATACGTTTAGGTCGAGTAGGTATTGAAGTTTTCTATGGGCCAGTTGATACATTTTTCGCGATTAAGATATGGATCCCATGGAGAAAGTTGTTCAGTTTGATGGTTTGTAGCATACCTACTCTTAAATTTGGCTGGTCTTTGAAAACTAACCCTGTATAAGCACTCGCCCTAAAAAAATAAGATATGAATATCGAACATTCCAATAATCACCATTCAGTCTCACTTCATTGTGAAAATTCATGATCAGGGTTACTCTCATACGGTTTCATAGGTACTACTGTTTTTTTGTAAATATCTTATAAAATATGAATGCTGCAGTTATATTCGCCATATTTATCCAAACTAGGTCACGTTACCCGTCGATTAGTCCTTTAACTAAGCTTAAACCTACTTTTAATAACGAGATAAACGCCATTTTGTATTTTAGGCATATTGCCGTCCGAGCGGTCAACTAAAATCGACTCTAAGAAATTATTGAACTTACTTTCTAGTATTTTTTTCTATTTATTCGCTGTAACAAATTAGTAACTAATTGCCCATACACATTAGCCTCTATTAATTTGATATTTATGGTGATATACCTACCTACTCGTAACCTGAAAACTAAATATTGCATAACTTTTTGTTTATTTACGTTTTGACGTTTTTTATTTTTGTAACAAATTGAACAAATTAAGACCTTTCTTTTGATGCATCATTCGTCTATCTGCATTATACATATAGTTTCTGTGTAATCACGGGCGATGACTACGGCAAGTGGCGGTTCTAGCGGCCAACTATTATTTGTCATAGTGACTTATTTTTTTTTGTAACAAATTCACGAAAAGAGGTGTTTAAAGTAACAAATTAGCACTAATTCCTGGCAAAGTTTCATCAAATATTATGAGGTGGCCGCGCGGTTGAAACGGACATGTTTTCCGGCAGACTTAGTTATTTGTTAGGTTCGGCCTCCGCTAGGAGTATAGTGTTCTGTGGGTTCGGCGTCAAACGTCAACGCAAAAAGTATAAGATCGAAATACCCAGCTCTTGAAATGATTAGGTATTTGCTGCAAATTAGATGATTTTAAGAAGGGAGAGTTATTTTTTTAACAGAGTCAGTTTTGAGTGTGTAGAAAACATTTTACTTTAATTACAAGCTGTTATTACTTAACTAAGTAGCAATATTTGGGGATGCAATCTCGTTATCGCGAGATTTCAGCTTTTTTTTTAGCGAGATTGATTTCGGACGAAAAAAGGGCGAGATCTCGCGAGTTTAACGAGATTGCACTCGAGCTTCTATACGTCTTATTCGAAGAGCGGACTGACACGGACGGAGTTGCGATTCTGTTGGTTTCGTAGAAGACTGGTTGTTTCTTTCATTTGTTATTTGATAGATACATACGTCAAAGTTAACTACATAAAAGTTTGTAAAAAAATATAAAGACAGTACGTCAAACAATATTTGACGCATATTGGTCCTATTAGACATCAAACAATTAAAAGTTGCCTGCCAAACTTGTCCTTTAACACAAACCGGGTCGTCGTAAATGTTACTTAATTTCCAGTGTCCGAGGTGGGAAAGCCAATGTCAATCGTAATAACAGCAAAGTCAGAGTCCGTTTACGTGCCAAAAGTCGATCGAGAAAGAAAGCCGTGTCAATATCCGATTTATGTCCAGGTCACTATATACGTGGGGTACGAAAACTCAAACAAAGCGATGTGAAAAGACTTCGTCGTCATCGTGTCGTTGATTTCAAAGGAGTAAATATATGGTCCTTGCCTTGAGTTGAACTTGAAAACAACAAAAATTTCTTTTTTTATGTAATGTTTCTGACATGGCTTCAAGGCCTATAGGTATGCCAAAAGTTAACACAGATATATTTTCTACACATCTAAATATAAATAAATATTTAATTCTATCAAAATAGATATGGTAAATGGTAATGTGAGAAATATAGATATTGAGCTGTGTAGTAAAACTCAGAAAATGAAAACAACGCCATCTATATTGGAGGAAATAAACATTAAATGAGTGAGCAAACATTGATTTGTTAAAATCATGGAATTTGGAACTAGGAGCCCATTATTCCTTTTTTTGTGATAAGGGGATTTTTAAAAACAAGGACATACTTTTTCTATGGTCAAATTTAAACAGATACACAAACTTCAAAAACAAATCGATACATATAACGCCATCTATTGAGGCTTTTTTTGAACTATTTTTTCTTTCTTCGCAATGAGACCCCATGCCACTGTTCAACAAATTCATACAGCTAGAAGTCTGAAATGTAGAGACTAACTGAATTAATAGTACTGTAACGTGACAGTGAAATTCAAGGATATACAGAAGTTTTGATGTTTGCTGCTTAATCATAACTTGTGTCCCGGACTTTGTGTGTTGAATACGACAAAGCGATAAAGAGTTCTTGTTGTTACATCAACTATTCACATGGTACATTCACATAATGTAGGACCATAAATCTCTTTGTTAAATTGTGGTGGTTTCAGCCCTGAAGCGGCTTCCCGACGATCCTTTTTTGTAACAACCCTTAGTTAAGAGGCAGGCCTATAAGAAATCCTTGTAGGTATACTCAATTTAACTATTTCTATCAAAATAACTGAAGTGAATATACATTTTTCATCTACCCTTGGTAAAGAATACTATGATAAAATAATTATTTATTTAAATGATAAATCACTGTTTCATCACACGAAATCACGCGGTGACCTACATAATTATAAATAAATGCAAGAAATAAACAAACGCAGCCTCTTGTCGGTGAATGAGGTCCCACCATTAAAAGTCGTGCAATAAATGTCGTTCATTACGCACGAGAGAAATGTAGAGCATTTTAGAAAAATAGAACAACTTTGGAGACGAGGGCGCAGAAATCACAGCTACGACATTTTAAAAGGAATATATTGCTTCTAAACGAGGTTTAGTTCAGATAGAACCCCCAACCCTATGCCCCATATCAGTAGCGAAAGGTAAATTTTTGTAAGAGGAGAAGAAGCCGGAGTAAGATATCTTTAATATGATTATATTATTTGTCTATAGAATATTGACTGTGCCATTTTCAAAGGGAAGCCGGTAGGAATCGAGTTGTATGGAACCTTCGCCACTGCTCCATACAGCTAATATACATATAGGCATATTGAAGTTTTTCCTAAATTTTGCAAAATAAGGTTTTGCGTAAACCCATATCGAGAAAGGTAAAGTAGGTAGTAATGGAAAAATAAGTTATTAATTTTATACAAAGGTTCCTAAAAATAGGAATAGCGCAGAACTAGGAAAAACATGGCGAGTAAAATACGCAATACAAATCCGCTTTGTAAAATCCAATTGAAAAAGTTGAAAATAGATAACCATGTTACAGCTACCACCTAACTTGTTTATGATGCGACATAAAACATTATAATGTGATCGAAAACCAGATACCAGATTGGCTACAATTAACTCTTTGATTGCTGTATTTGTTGAAATGCGATGTGATTAAGCAAAATATCAAGTTTTCTAAACGACTTGATCACATAGATAATGTAGGTCGCGAAGCCCTCGTGCCAGGAGCTGCGACGTTCGAGTCCCTTCATAAATAAATACGTCACGCTAATTATAGAGGTGAACGTTGCCTATGACTTACGGAAAAGGTTATAGCTATATATATCGATGTACCTGCTGCTGTTGACACGATTAAATGTGGCGATGATTTAATATCGTATAATACACAGCTTGGCAACCGTACCGGATATTTATCGATTTACATTGAACACGTTTTTGTTATAATTCATGTCATGAGATACGGAAAGATAATTTTGCTTTTCAGATAAAAATCTGACAAGGTTACTGGAGATTTTTGTTGGCAGTTTTCGTGTGAAAATTATATTTTATTTTCGAGTCATCAATACAAACTTTCAGCGTGCGTTCGGATTGGAACTGGCGTTGACGTTGCCAAATGGACTGATTGAAGCAAACAATTCGTGCAGCATTATTGTACTTACAATGAGCGTACTGTTACAACGGTAAATTCATTCAACAGCATCGAAATATCTCTTCCATCAATATCGTGGCTTTGGCTAAGCATTGCTGTTTTCAATATTGAAATTAAACTTGCAGTTGTAATAAAAATGATGCTAGACACAATAATTTATCTACTACTTTACCCATATCGCTGTCAATCATACGAGTTTTAACTTAGAACTTGAGTGCATAGATAACGATAAAGGCAAAATAAACAAGCTGAGTACAAACTGACATTCAAGTTATGCAGATATCGATTATGAAGTAGGTATGCGTCATTGGTATCGATCCGAGGAATAACTCAATCAGGTATGCGACACGTTCTATCGGGGAATAGAAAGGTGGCATTGTTTTAAACCCACACAATACACTGAGGACATCGTATCTCAGGGGAGGTGCCACCACCTACTGTGAGGTTATCTCTCAATGGTTGCGTGATAAAGACGCGATTATTATGCAACATTAATTATTTATACTGTCCAACAAAGGTGCTGTTTCATTTGAATGCGATTGAAGGAAATATTGTTGCAAAATTACAATAAATAAAGCGTATGTTTTATTGTTTTTTTTTCTACTTGGCACTATCACAAAAAGGAGAGGTAATAAACAATGTCTTACAAGATGTAGGAGTCAACTGCACGGAAGGTATTTTGGTGCGTATAATAATGCAATAAGCAACATTTGTGATTCTGCAATTCTACATAAAATTTATGTAGGTGTACTAATATCCGTTCATAAACCCAAGCAATACGAAAAAGCATAAATAATTTACGTCGGTAATGAAAACGAAGGCATTCCTTCTTACGTATTTTCTTTGATTTTGAAGAAAACTCTACATGACGTGTCATTTGGGCATTTTGGCACAAACTGAAGCCCCACGAAAGCAAAAGTCGTATTTCAAATGACCTATGCGATGTGACTAGTGCTTGCGTAAACCTAACCTTGATATATCGATACTAAATACTGCGACACACCCACCGCGCCTTTTAGGAAGATGACGTGATAATTATATTGATGTTATCTCGGTCATCCGGTATTAGCGCGGTCATACCGGTCACCGCTTGCTGTTATCAACCGTTGAATACCAACGTGTATGTTTTCAGTTAGTATATCATTGTATCATTATCATGCTGGGCAAAATTTCGCTTAGCTTAATTAGGTACTTTAAGTTGATTAAATCTCTGGGCCTTATAGTTTGTGATTAATTTCTCGTTAGTAAAAGCATGATTTTTGGTACCGTTACCGTCTATTAATTACATTGCACGTTTGGAAAGTAACTTTTTATATCCGATACCACTTTATAATTCACGCGCGATTAATCACAGAGCGTGCATAACCTTATCCATGATCCAAGGCCTCCACTACAATTGACAGTTAGCACGTTACAAATTACGTTTCGCAATACATTGCGCAACCGAACAATATGTTCCAATACTCGTATCTAAGAAAGACGACAATGTAATTAGAAATGGAAAAACAATCTCATGTGATCGTCGAATCCTTCTCTTGGTAGGAGTTACCCCCACAGTCAGGTCGTATAGTGAGTCATACGGCCGCCCGCGTCGTATTTAGGCTATTCGATAATCATGTCGCAACACTAATACTCGATGCACATTGATGTCAATCGATGCGGGCGTAACAGATACCGCACTACTTAATGATTGAGGATCGATTACTGTCACGCATCAATTCAAACGACTTTTGTTATCCTTGCATCAATTGCTCTGTTGACATGTGGGCTGAAGTAGGCATGTATATTTTTTGAATTATGATATAATCACATTCATCCATCACACACAACGTGACTGACACTTGGAATATTTTCAGCCATTGTCATGCACACCTTTCAGGGTAGACAAATGCAATTAAAATATAGACATCAAAAGTCTAAAAATAAATCACATAAAATAATGCCTTGAGTTACCTGATTACTACTAACGATATTATCTTCTCTCGCGGCCCCAGATTTGCACTTAGTAATAATAGACGCAAGTGAAACTATAATAATCATGACGCATAATTGATAATTATCAGATTTCCATTCGAAACACATGTTCACATCCAAATATGTCATCGAGAGTTGTCGGCAGTAAACAATAGTCAGTGATTCATACGGGGGATAACGCAACTGTTTGTACACAAACTTAAAACAATGTATACAGAAAATACAGGTTTACAATACATGTAGTGATGGAACTGGTGAATACCGCTCGGCGGAGACAATTATTATGACAGTTGCGTCCTCTTTTGTGAATATTTTCGCTCGCGCCCGAAATCCTGCGTGTAATTAGCCGAAAAACCAAAGGCCCAACAATTAACGTATGCGCCGCAAAAAATAGTCTGCCGCAACAGGGATTCAATTAAAAAGCGTTTGCGCACGTAATCGGAAACCTGACCACGATTGCAATGCGATTTTTTAGTTGAGTTGGCTGTCTCGTTCAGGTGTATGTGGGCAACATAACGGAATATCGAAATTGATCGAGAACGTTTTACATAATGCGCGCCTTCTCTGATCTGAACACATAAATGGTCGAGTTTGTAGCACCTTTCCAAATCTCTAGCTAACATGCGCGTGTGCATTATGTCGATGTGTAACATGTTAGTGCAAGTCTTATTTTGTAAGTAAGATAGACAATTGGGATAATAGCCGATGAAAACTTTTAAAGCACGATTTACAAAACTGCACTTAAGTTTTAAACATTATTGCCCATGTTTTCGCATTTAATTGCATTGGGAACACCGCAAAAACAAACAGTAGGTATGCCGCAAAATTAAAACCAGCGCAGTCCAGTTGATTTAATTAAGTAACTACTGCTAACCTATTTTACAGCACAAAAGCTGACGCATAAAGGCAATTATTTGAACGACAACAAATATCAACAGTATTGAGCTAATTGAATGCCAAATATACTGAAACTCAACAAATTGAATGCAGTATTAGCGAAAAGTTGCAACACATCCAATTAGTGGAAACAGTAGAAACACATTCGTTATTCATTTCACAGCAAAATCAAAGAAGCACTTCAAAAAACGGTGTCCATTTTCACGAAAACAAAACCAATATTGCGCTGTTGTTGTGTTGAGGTACCGTACAAATTGAATGGAAAAGTTTAGAAAAACAACCGTCTCAATATCATGGAACTGTTCGGGCATATCTGATGTTATTTCAAATGTGAAATGCAGGACTAAAATTGGAAATAAATCCTTGATATTGAAAGGAATCGAGTGCGAAAATCGTTATGCTTGCCAAACTGTAAATAAAAACGTCAAGAAGTGCACTCGGCAAGTCTTGGGGAATTGCGATCTATCACCGATATCCATTACGCACAAAAGCTTTTAGTGCGCACCGAATGAAACCATCGGCATCGGCTTCAGTAAATCAACACCGACACTAAAACTGGCACTACCTTAACAAAGCGTTATATGCCTCGCAACGATTGCACTATAGTAAAGTTGTTCATAACAGTGTTTGCCGAGGAGTTGATACGGAAGGATTCAGGGAGAGGTAATTGAATCCCATTTGCTACAATCCATTACGTGTAATACCTAGCTAAAATGAATCGGAAGTGTACAATCACTTCCGATTCATTTTAGATACGATGAGCGAAATATGTAGATTTCGGCAGATTTGTGCGCTTTGTGTTATTTCGACGAAGATAAATGATTTAGATCTTGGCATTCAGTTAAGGTTACACGCAAGAATTCCTAATACAGAACGCAAAACACGCCACGTAATAATATGATCACCATAACAGCGCTTCACCGACCTGATAACAGCAATGAGGTGAGGCATGGGTGCGCAAACGCAACACTGTCACAACACCAGCACATGCAAATCGTTTATTGGCGCGACAATCAGATCGCGACGGGACCGGTCAACCGTACAGTCATTCGGTCGTTGACACCGACGATGGTGACACTGGACTCTTGCTGACCGTTTTACAGTAGAATGCTAAAAATTTGAACATATATTTAGAATAGATATTGAGCGATATATTGGAAATAGCGATGAGTATTCTACTTAAATCGCTTGTATAAATTGAAATGAAACCAGCCCGGAATAAGAACAATTCAGACTTGTGCATCGATAAAACATACTGGTTTTATGAAATACTCATCTCTCCACAAATAAATATGCGAAAAAGTTTTTTATGACAATTTAATCATGGCAACAATGGGTTTCCGATTGGACTCCTAGGTTCAAACCAGCCTAAGAACGATTGAAATTACAAACGCACCGTTAATGGAAATATTGAATCCCCGAGAATGTTCGCGGTTCGTGTTTTTAGTTTGTTTTAGACCGCTCAATATACCAACTGCTAAATATATATTTTTCATCTTGAACTAGATGGGGATCAATGTCCTTTTCTAATAACTTAATGGAGGTGGTTCGCAACAGATTAATAAAATTAACAGTTCACAGAACCGCCGAAATTTTCTAGATAATTACGCACAATTCAGAGCAAATGCGATTATATAATCTTAACGATCTCACAAGTTAGCACTAATCTTCTTACATCGTCGCCCCAGAGAAAACTTTGGCGATAAGAATGAATTCCAGATTGTTCTTAAGGTGGAGGATTGCTTTCGAAACTTTTATAATCTAATAACATAAGATGAATTGCGCCGCAAAACTTTATACTTTCTTAACATTCGCTGGCTATTACAATGTTTGTTGAAGAGTTACGACTTGAAAATAATCTTTCAACATTCCATTCCGTGTTCCATCACTTGATAAATTGATGCAATTTATCGAAACAAGTACTGAAATCAAGGGAATGCGACGATAACAAAATATCGATTAGATACAAAGCGCACAGTCAGTTGCGAAGAGCACTTCAACGGATAGTTGGGAAATAACAACATCTAGCACTTGACGGAAAAAAATGTGAAAATTTGTGCACGTTTCCAGGTAAAACATACAACTGTATATCAATAAAGGAATATAAATAGCAGCCGTTTACGAAGTAGTACGAACACAATTTATAAATAACAAAAACGTAATTAACGAGAATAAACAGCTGCTCATTTACAAAGGGTAATGAGGTTCAATGATGTGTAATGCACCTGTTCTTTTTAGGGTTCCGTAGTCAACTAGGAACCCTTATAGTTTCGCCATGTCTGTCTGTCCGTCCGTCCTCGCTTAATCTCTGTGACCGTTAGCACTAGAAAGCTGAAATTTTGTAGGAGTACGTATATCAGTTACATCAACAAAGTGGTAAAATAAAATTTTGGAAAATATTTTTTTAGGAAAAAAAAATAGAAAAAAATATTCATCCCCACTTCACATGTAGGGGAGCTACCCCTACATGTGAAGTGGGGATGAATATTTTTTTCATCATCTACCCCATCGTGTGGGGTATCGTTGAATAGGTCTTCTAAAATGGCTTAGGGGTTGCTAAATTATTTTTCGATTTAATGCTCCATTTACGAAATATTAAAGTTTAAAGTGCAAATTATTGTTCCAGTAGGGCGTCCCCCCCCCCCCCCCCCTCTAAAAGCTAAACTACTAGCTTGAAAAATCTGGAAAAATTCTCGATGATAGTGCATTTCATGAACTTTAAAGGAAAAGTATAGCGGTTAAGATAACTTTATTAGTTTAGCAGTAATAGTCGTTGAACTTGGGTGTTGGATAATTTTGTACCAAATACAAAATCCTTAGCATTAATCCTTTAAAGTGACTAAGATGAAGTAGTTGCTTGTTTATAATGGGTAAAGACTTGCATTGAAAACCAAAATATGTTTTTTTTTTGTACCTATTCAGAATAAAGAACAACAGAATCGTACTACATTGTGATAACGGGCTACTACGGAACCCTACACTGTGCGTGGCCCGACACGCACTTGGCCGGTTTTTTTTGACATTTAAATGCCGGTTGTGTCTAACCGTTCATAAGACGGCTGTCGCGATCCAAATGACAGCAAACCACGTAATTTTTTGGAGGAAAGTAAAAAAGTAAGTTTTGACCAATATACAATATTAAAACGACCTAGAATCTTGTTTGTGAAGTAGGGTAATTTGAGAACCCCACCATAAAGACAGAGCACTTCATCAACACATCATCATAACGAAAATAGCCTCGGACCCCATGCTCAGAGGGACACCACCACAATGGATCATTTCCGCAAGTTGACGCTGTTGACGCCTCATAATATATCTGAGAGGATGGACCTTTTAGTGGTTTGAGGTAACGGAATATTTCATAGTGTATTTACATAACTAGACACGTTATTCCACAAAAACCACTAATATTAGCCCAAAAGGATGCGACTCATATTTCGATAGAGCCCATTTCGTTCATATAAGAATCCATTAATCATGCAAAACGTATTCGTATTCAAACTGGAAGAGGGAAGGCCCAATAAAGCTGTACATTTAGTTCGCGAGATCCGAGGGGCCGGCCATGTCGTCGTGGACCGTGTTGAAGTTTTTTACTGTGCCTTCGTCAAGTCAAACAAAGAGGCGGAACAAAGCGGAGAGAGCGGCCTTTGTACGGATACGTCGAGTGCGACGGCACTTAACTCTGACATCAGTGACGGCAACATAGGCCCGTCGCGTCAGCCGGGACACCGCTCCATGCTCGTCTTCCGTTGGACCTTGCGGCCATCGCAGAAACTGTTTCGTAACTTCCACGTTTTTATTAACAAGGATTTATTAGTGTCGAGAAGGATATGGAAGGTTAGCCAGCGCGATTGGCTGTTATGATAATATACAACGATAACAAACCCTGAAAGGAATAGGTGTTTTGCCATCTCATGATGTCGCATCCGATGAATTTTTATTATCCCAGTTTTTTCAGATTTTCTTTTACTATGCCGAAAATAAGTGAATAGTTGAATAATGAGGCTAGTGCAGCAGGCGGGGAGGAACGACCGGTGTTCGTTGATGGCGATGTTTTATTGGCTTGCCCTAATTGCCTCCCGTCCCGCATTAACGACGTTTGCTACGACCTAGATAGGTTAGGAACACGCTCGGCGATCAATTTTCATATTGGAAACGTTGACGCCACATTAGCGTCCGTGCACCAGCGATTTAGCCTTGGTATAAAAGTGCGCTAGTTTGTGCAAACGCCTTAGAGATCACTTCTACTCCTATAAGCCGCATTCATGTAAAATTCTCTTTCCAAAAACTATAACAAGTCTTAAGACACCTTTTCAAATCTGACTGGAAGAGGACACAGGATAAAGTAATGAATTTTCTCAAAAATCTATCTTAACCTACAATGGCAACGATTCCCGAATACCACAACGCAAACGACAATAGTAATCAAGTATGGCAAATAAACCTGCAGGTCGAAGGCGCAAATTTCAATTTTCCGGGCGGACAGTCAGCTGCGCCTGGGTAATCCGGAATTTATCTCTTGCCTTCGGAACGGACACCCGACGCCTTTCAATCACCCCCGACACACCGAGAAACGAGAAATAGGAATTGTTGGGGAAATTCATTGTATTCCAGACATCTGACGCGGAATATGTTTCACACAGATGGACGGTCAAAGCGACCGCCGCGGATTCAAGGGATGTATCACGTACGTATTTGAATATTATGTTAGTCGAAAGAGGATAAGGTATGCGCCATTATGAATAGGCCCGCATACGTAACAAAAGCAGTAAAAACTAGCACCTATCCGTTACAGGTTACATGGCAGAATTGTGCCTTTGCGTGCGCGCACCACGATCCGGTTCTGTCCTTTGATGGCTAGAATTCATTGGTTACACAGATAGGTCGATATATTTATTACATCATGCTTTCGTTGCTAATCTGAGCGCATCGGCGTCGGTGACGCATGCCCGCCTCCTGCGGTCAATTTAACTGAATTTATAGCAGCTGCAAGGTCGGCTAAGGATAACGAACCCGACCCGCAGCGGTGTTATGAAACAGGTCTTCATTGAACCAACAATAAACGTTATCATTTCGGTGTAATTAGGCGCAGGTAACTGGAAGTGTTCGTAATCGGTAATCGGCCGTGGATTTCACTATAGATAATTCATATTATTTATTTTCACTTTTGGCGGTATACCTACTCAATTAATCGCAATGACCATGTGACCCGGATAGTAAATTGAACCCACAGATTGAACTCGTAGTGAGCAATAAAAAAGTTTTGCTCGAATAGAATGGATACGGTCGTATGTAATCTAACGTTGGATTAATTGAATCGCCCGGAGCGAGCGCGACTCTATTTCTACAGTAATGAAAGCTGAGCAAAAAGAAAGAGGAAATTAACGCAGTCATCTTCGTAACACGTGTCCACTTCATGATTACAACACCTGATTGCTCTGTACGATCACATTATTTATAAATAATTATCTTATAAAGCATAATCTTTATTTCTCAAATCAAATCATTTATTTTTGCTAACATGGGTAGGGGTAATTATGTATAGATGTTACACAATGTTTTGATAATGTTCTCCATGCTCTGCCATCACATGGGCATGCAAAACTTACACATTAATATTACAATTATTACAAAATTATTAAATTGGAAAATCATTTTAACCGTATTTTCAATGTCAATGAGTATTTAGTAGTTAATATGTAATTAAATAAATGTCAGAGTAAATAGTGAATAAATAAATAAAGTCCTAGTATAAATAATAGTTGACAGTTTCACTTGTCATTTCTATGATTGTAAATCTGTGGACACCACGTATGCATGGTAGGTTCTCATGACAGTGGATAAATTTTCAATTTTTGTGAGTATGTAAGTATAACATATAGGAATATTTATTTAATTTCTACATTTACATTTTAGATATTATTATTAGATAAACCAGATAAAACGTATAATCGATAACGAGTTCTTATATCTAAATAAATAAGATTAATTTTATTTATATTTCCTCAATCTTACCTAACTTGTTACGCAAATTAGAAGATAAAATTTCCAGTAGAATTCCAATAATTATGGTGTCGTGAAATCTTTTAAGTCACACGACTCTCCCTGTACGAGAGCGAGACATCGAATACTTTGCACGTTCGCGAAGTGGAAACTGGAAACTTGAGAAGTTGTAAAAACAATCAAATTGGAAAACAAATTAAGGATTAAATGCTTCATCGGCTTCACTTCACATTCTTATGAAACTCTCCAAACTTTTTAATGAATAGGTTTCGATTGAACACTTAAAAGGCCATTCAAACTTTGTCATTTCCCTTTTCATGCACTAATTGTGAATTCACGTGTTTACAGTTACACCCGGTTTAATCTTCAACAAAAAAAATAAGTGCACGTGGGGCTCGTTAAATGTAATTTTATTATTCAATTTATGTCGTTGAGTCGTCCGAGGGATAACAGAGCAGTGGTGTGGTGTTTAAGTTGTTAAGGAAGCCTCGACGTTACGCCACGTAATAAGATTAACCTACGGGCTAGGAGGAAACAACGTTAAAGCGGTTGGTAACTTGGTACTTGTCGGTTTTATAGATTATTTTCTCATAGCTGCGCCCCGCGGTTTCACTCGCATAAATCTGGATCCTGTAGGAATGTCGGGATAAAAAAAGTATCCTATGTCCTTATTCAGATCATGGTCTACCTATGTGTCAAATTTCAGTTAAATCCGTTTAGCCGTTAAAGCGTAACAAACAACAAAAAAAAACCAAATAATTTCTCTTTATTATAAAATAATTATATTAGTTTAGATAATTATGAACACGAAGACGATAGCTCCACGTGGGTTAATATTTTAACAAGTTTAGTTATACTAGAATCACAGATCTATCATTTGATCATCCAGTTTTCATACTAAAAATTTGTTGCTGTAGTAAAACAAAAATCTCAAATAAACAGTGCCACCATCAGAGTAATATGGCACTATGAGCTATTCTAACTAAAGAATGCTGACCACCAAGAACCGTTTACTGCATTGAATTTCACGACAGTCTTTGCATAATATTTGTATGAAATTATGCATCGACGTGTAGTGCTTACATGCCTATATTTATTGTGGTTATCATTCTTGCAATGTCATTTTAATATCATGATTTATATTAAAATATAAGTACTCCCAGATTTTTTTCTTATCTGTGTGGTTTCCACGACCCAGTAACATGTCCACGTTCCAGTACATACACAGTAATCCTGTTTATCGGTTCATATGTCGACATGTTCCCCGGTACCACCTATCCTGTCTGCCTGTCAGCACCGAGCACCGTGAATTTACGACTGTTTTGCTGCTAACTTACGTCACGTTTCGGGGGATATTGCAGCACTTAATTATCTTAGTTATCTAGCAATAAATTTAGCTACTAGAACAAGTACTTAAGGTTCCAAGAACGCAATTTTATGTACTGCACTTCAGACTAATCAGGTACTCTACAGACCAGGTTCTACTTACGACTCATTTTTACATGGGAGTTTTACGTCGTGTATTTCAAAATAATGCGTCACTCAAGTATCACGTAGTAAGCAAATTCCTTAGCAGACAATATGTAAGGATTTAATTCTAAAACTTATTTAATTCAGTGCGTTTAATTCAATCATATAATCACTTGATAATTCAATCATAATCAGTAGATATATTAATTTGTTAACAGAATTAATTTAATTACTTATACCTTTAAATTGCAAGATGGGAATCATTTTATAATTATGCATTTCATGAAAGAGAAAATCCGACCTATTTCTGTAATTGAGAGGATTCTGCACACAGTGGACAACACAGTTTTATGCGAGGAGCTAACGAAGCAGACAGGGCTTCAGGTCGTTAGCATTCATCGCATAATTCCTGGATTTAAGTTCAGCGAAGATAACATGCGATATCTCGGTAGGGTTATAACAAGGCACTGGCAGATTATGACCAAAACGTGAGCTTTATAGCCCGTAGCCCCGTAGGCACGTATTGAAGCAGTCATCACGTTCTTACTGCTGTCATAACAATTTATTGAGCTCAATATGGTCTAATAGGAATACCAAACATTGTAATAAAACCTTATATTGAAAACGACTCAAAAACATTTTTTTTTAGACAAATTTTTGTTTGAATACGGAAGGAGCTAACAAGCAAACATTAAAAAAAACCGGGCAAGAGCGAGTCGGACTCGCGCACCGAGGGTTCCGTAACATCCGGGTTTATGCATAAGGTTTATGTTTATGAAATTAAATGTTTTTTTTATTTTTGAGTTGATTGAATGAATGGTAAATTGTGGTTTACGATTTATGACGTATTAAAAAAAAACTACTTACTAGATCTCGTTCAAACCAATTTTCGCTGGTAGTTTACATGGTAATGTACATCATATATTTTTTTTAGTTTTATCATTCTCTTATTTTAGAAGTTACAGGGGGGGGACACACATTTTATCACTTTGGAAGTGTCTCTCGCGCAAACTATTCAGTTTAGAAAAAAATGATATTAGAAACCTCAATATCATTTTTGAAGACCTACAAATAGATACCCCACACTTATGGGTTTGATGAAAAAAAAATTTTTGAGTTTCGGTTCTAAGTATGGGGAACCCTAAAATTTATTGTTTTTTTTCTATTTTTGTGTGAAAATCTTAATGCGGTTCACAGAATACATCTACTTACCAAGTTTCAACAGTATAGTTCTTATAGTTTCGGAGAAAAGTGGCTGTGACATACGGACGGACAGACAGACAGACAGACAGACATGACGAATCTATAAGGGTTCCGTTTTTGCCATTTGGCTACGGAACCCTAAAAACAAACATCCTGGTTATCATTGAATAGACAAACACTTGTAAACGCCATCTTGTATTTTCTACGTAGGTCATACTTAAAAGATCTTAAATTCATGCACTGACAAATAACGCACAGCCTAAGCCGCTGGATCTAAACCATGAAATTGCACAAGAGTTTTTATTTAAGATGAATAATGCGCAACGTAGCCCTCGAAACTCAATTTTTCTTAGGTTTTTTGCAATTTGCTGGCCAGTATTAAGTTGTACGTTGATTAAAATATGATTCGCGAGCATAGCAATTATGTATTTACAGATTTATAATCATTTAAGTCATCAACACAACTCTCTAAGACCAAGATTTCATGAAATAGTCATTCAGTAGGATTACTTAATCCTACTTAATGACTATTTCATGAAATCTTGGCATTTTTGGATTATAAAACGTTTACTAACTGAACAAGTTTTATTACTGATTCTAATGATTATAATTCTGTAAACTCATTTGTTACGGCTGCGAATCATATTTTAATCAACGAACAACTTAATACTGACTAGCAAATTTCAAAAAACGTAAGAAAATTTGAATAATTAATCTCCTATCGGAAACATGGCTTGTCCTATAATAAAATCGTTTGGTATTCTTAGGAAACGATGAGGCTCTCAAAGCAACTGCTGTTTTCAATCTTGTTTACCGAAAAGATACCGGGAGAAAATTATGTAAATGAAAACAGGAATTCCGATAACAAGATACTTCAACATGGAAAATAAGAAAATGAGACAAAAGCCCAAAAAGGCCGAGGGAAAATGGACAATAATACTTTTAAGTGGCAATAAATCTTAAGTATTTAATAAATAATAAGTAAACATATTTAGCTACCTTTTAATCAAAGTGGATGAACGAAGACGACTAATTAATAACTTGAAACTTTGAGATGGTTAATTAATTATACAATTTTTTTAACTACAGTTGACGCTTCTTTGGAGAGCTAGATAGAAAACGTCTACCAATTGATAGACGCTTTTGGAGAGATTTTAATAACTTCATGTAAAAAAATAAATACTTTATTACAAACATACAGCAATGAATTATATTAAAATTCAACTTGACCTCATCCACAATAATAAAAAAACCGGTAGAATCAGATATCCAAAACGAGTAAATGACCTTAAAATGTACCGTTTATTCAAGGAATACGATTTTGATTCGTGCAGCGATTCGATTTAAAAAATAATGACAAGTAAATACTGATTTATCCCCAGAGAAATGTACGTAAAATATTAAATATGATTACAATTCTCAAGAGGCGCTCTTTCAAATCGTTTACATAAACGTTTATGAATCATGATATCAGCCATTAAAGGATCCCGCAGACATGCGCGACGCGATTCTGGTGGAACAATTTACATTCAAGTTTTCATAGAAATTGTTTTGTAAGAGTCGCGTCCCGCTTGTCTGCGAGAGCCTTAATTCGAAATAATGATGCCAGCGGTTGCCTGTGACAGGGTACATGCATAATGCAATGTATTTATAACAACTTCGTACGAAATTAAATAAGCCTTTAGTCATTGAAAATCTCTCGTCGGGGGAAAAGTGAAGGAATCAAAATGTAATTTTGTAAAAAGCTGCGTTATGAGGACTGTCATCGACAATTTGCGGATAGCCAAAAGAAGGAAATGCTAACGGAGTTAATTTGCAAAGAATAATAGACAACGTGGCCGAAGGTGCGATTTAACCACTCAGAACAGTAAATTATTTTTTGACCAAGTCGGTTAAGATATTATGCACGCGTAGCATGAGCACCGGTTTGTCGACAAAGATGACGAAGAGTAGACAAAGATGACGTTCCGTGTAGACAGTACGACGGCAGCAAAGTAGAAAGAGTCAACTGCACTTTTTACGAAATTCACTCTTTTACATAATTCTACTCAGAATTCTTTGTTTAGTCATAGGTATTTTTTTCTTTTTGATTCTTTATTTTTACTGATATTAAGTCACTTTATAAGGAGGGGTCCGTGGCTAAATAATAACAGCCGCACAGGTTGATCGATCAGGTTAAGCTACGCTTGTCGCGGTTGGTCCATGGATGGGTGATCTTTACGGTAGGTCTCGGTATGAGACCTCTCCGTGCCTCGGAAAGCACGTGAAGCCAGTGGTCCGGCTGTGATTCGTGGATCTGTGACAGTCGTTACGGGATTTTGTAGATAACCGTATACGTATACTTTGTGGCCGTCGAGTAGAAAGTTTTCTACCGTCTTTAGCGATTACAAAATCTCTTCACTACCTTAGACAACTGTCAGTTGTCAGTGTCATTTTGACAGTTTGGGATAGAAAACTTTCATCTGAATTAGTCTACATAAAAAAGGACCTAGACAAAGATCGTTAGAAACGAAAGACAAAATAACAGATTGTAGAAGGATTTCTAAGGCGGTATGTCAAAAATGAAGAAAAGAAATGTCACATGAATGTATAGAAAGCAATGTGTCTACTCTTCGTAGAGATAGAAGTGTTCATGCTACGCGTGCTGATGGAGTGTTCATAAAATATGTCCTTTTTCCTCCCTTTCACCGAGAAGACGCCTGTATACCAGCAGTGGGAACATAATAGGCTGATTATGCTTGTATGTCTTCTTTGTCCAATCAAATCGTATGATCAATCATATCTACACCCAAAAAAAAATCCTCTCTCTACTTAAATATCATCATTATATTTTCTTTGCTCCTGTTTCATGTTTATTATTATATGTATATATATTTATTTAGATTAGTATAATATAATCACAGCCACTTTTTTCTGAAACTATAAGAACTATACTGTTGAAACTTGGTAAGTATTCTGTGAACCGCATTAAGATTTTCACACGAAAATAAATTTTGGGGGTTCCCCATACTTAGAACTGAAACTCAAAAAAATGTTTTTCATCAAACCCATGGGTGGTATCTATGTATTCTTCAAAAATTATATTGAGGTTTTTAATATAATTTTTTTCTAAACTGAATAGTTTGCGCGAGACACACTTCCAAAATGGTAAAATGCCCCCCCCCCCCCCCCGTAACTTTTAAAATAAAAGAATGATAAAACTAAAAAAAATATATAATGTACATTCCATGTAAACTTCCACCGAAAATTAGTTTGAACGAGATCTAGTAAGTATTTTTTTTAATACGTCATAAATCGTAAACCGCAATTTACCTTTCATTCAATCAACTCAAAAATAAAACATTTAATTTCATAAACATAAACCTTATGCAATACCCTTTGTAAAATTTCTATATTAAATATAGAAATTTTACATTATGTCTGTAATTTATATGGTGTACTTAATAAAGAGTATTCATTCTATCACATTAAAACCACATCGCCTAAGTTTATTTGTTGCCCAAATCAGAAAACAGAACTGTTTTGAAAGTTGAAAGTCAAATTTACAGAAATATTTAATTAAGTACTTAATATCGATGACTCCTAAGTATACTGAGTCAACTATAATTCTATAGAAGTATAGTTGACTCAGTATACTTAGGAGCCATCGATATAATGCATAAACCAAAAGCCCAAAAGCCATTTTCATCATAATCAATGAAAGGTTCTCCAATAATGCGGTCCGAATCTGAGTTATTTGTTAGTAATTAGGAGTGAGTCTATAAAAAATCAATGACATTGAAAAGAACATAATGTAATCACCCTCAAAGTAATTCGTTTCTAGGAAACTTCATTCCCAAATTCTATTATCGATACACTCAACGAAATTACTCAATAAAGGAGAGTGTATAGCGAAAAAAATAAAACGTAGACTTTACGAAGATTGAGAGTTGTTGAATTTCGAAAAGAATGAAGTTTAGAAGACACTGTTTTTTCCGGCTTCCATAAGAAAAGAAACGCTGTTAGCATGTAAAAAACCGAATAAGCTTATAATGGTGAATAAGTAACCCAATCGTATTTAAGTAACAGATATTCAGACAAAGTTTAATATGTTTACCATTAATAATCATTTATCAATTTATGAAAACCAATCAATGACAATCAGGAACTTCATAATCACATCCAAATCGGGTCGTCAAAACCAGTCACTCAATAAGGCAAATTGTAAACTTTCAGAACTTGACCTTCCAAGTTCAGATGCGAACTGAACCCCTCCTCCATTCCCCCCTATCCTCCCCGCCTCGTCCGGCCCGCATTGCAGTGAAACAGAAGGACGATGCGAAATAAGAACCAGACCTGTATCAAGTCTTTTAAATCCTTTGATTCTACTCAACGATATGACTCCTCGCGTCGTTCAAAAGTCGTCGACCTCCTTATGTACTGTATTGAACTGCACAATTCTTCATTTGCTGTATTGCCTTAGAGACGGAATGCTAAATTATGAAAGTCAATAAATAGCTAGTTTGAACGACAATGAAGAGACAATTATTGGCTATTTGGTGTCAGGGCTCTGGGGGGGTAGCTTCGTAACAAAACACTATCGAAAGCTTCGATAGGGCTAGCAGGACCTTGACACCACCCGGTATACGAGCAAAGGTCAAGGTGGTCCTAATACGTTTACGACTTTCAACCTTGCGCACTTTATAGTCATCGCCCGGCCCTGAACGGCCGTTTCTTAAATCCTAAAAATAAAAGAAGAATAAAATACTCGTATAGACCAGATTTTGCTTTGATGTGGAATTTATGGATGCACCATTCAGAGTTCATTTTCCTCGAAGATTGAAGAATCTTGTTTGAGATTCGCTGTCTTGAATTCTTGATAACATTTTGCTTATATACGTTGAGTAAATCACATATTTTAATAGGAGTAAGAATTTTGTATATAGTTTATACAATGTATAAGTTCCAAGCCTCCAGCAATCAATCAAAATTGACAGTGTAATTAAACGGTCAATTTAAGCAAAGTTCTGCATTCGAAGAAGACGTGACCGTGACAATATCGATGTTGTCGCTGGTAAGACATGTTGAAGAAATAACATGCTGGCAACATCGATAGTGGACGTAACAAACAATTTGAACCTCATGCCAAAAACAGTTTGAAACTTATAATTCCATTACCAATGGTTAGGAATATTTTATCTGGGGGCACGGAAGTGCCCCCGCCAAGTCGAGCAAACAGCGGCACGGCCGTACCATCCTTTTCTCGAAGCAGTTCAGGCCATTTTCGACCCCCTATAACTTCGTTGTGGGATACATATTTACATAACTATGTTTAACACCGTAAATGTGAGAAATTCTTGACATTTTTCCTCGAGGCTAACACGATGAGTCACTAACGTCCTTCACCTCAGGCCGGCCGCACCGCCCGACATCCGCATTCACAATTTTGCCCACCAAAACCCTCTCATGACGAACACAGCTTATTCACGTCACATTTTAATTCATTCACAACTCTGACGTAAATGCGACGATTCTTCTACAAAAGCCTTTTAAGCACACTGCAAGCATACTTAAATAAAATGACTCAAATGTTTGAACTTTCTGAGGTGGAGAATAGGCACTACTTAGGCATTTAGAAACAAAATCGGTAGGCAACGTCAAGAGAAACAACTATCTTTAACAAGCTCTATTGTCAGAACTAATGTATCATAAAATCGTGCAGTTGGTTGATTGGTCAACGAAGATAATAATTACGAGAAAGATGAAAGAAAACAACGTTACCCAAGAAAATAGTGACGCGAATCATTGCGATTACGACACAGCCGGCGACATTACCACACTTTCTCCGCAGAACAAATCGCAAAATAGTAAATGGCGCAAAGTAAATTAACCGCGAGCCAAGAAAATTGTTTGTAAAGCCTTGTGTTTACTTGATAAAATAAGTTCATGTGTGATTCAGAACAATATAAGTTTAAACTATTGTGTTGTCAAAAACATACTTATATACAAATGTCCTTGATACGTAATACCATTTAGTGGCATATTAGTATTCACGGTCATTATCAAAACACGCGACGGTAAATGTAGTGGTAGGTGCCACCCAAGCGTTTGGGGTAGGTACTGCAATTCTATGAGTGTTAATTTGTTCATCAGAGCATAGTACTGTGAAACAATAGAAATATTGGTTTAATTGCTTGAACAGCATAGAATACATATTGTTAACGGCTGAAAAATATTCAGTTTTTATTTAAAAAAAACAAGGCACACAGGCTGTGAGCGTTTCTTTTTTTATTAAATCAGAGAATTATCATCAAAGTATTTTTTGAAGTATCATGGAAATTCAATAAAGCTTTTGCTTGCATTAAGGTATTAACGCATATTAATAATGTAATCTAAGAGATGAAAGTGGAACGTACCCTGCAAACGTTGCTGTCACGTAACGTCAAGTTCATTTGCTAATTGAGCGAGCCGGCCTTTCATAACTCGGACGAGTACCCATCACCTTTCATATGCCAGACGCATGTTTGTTTGCACAACGCAAACTGATTTTGTAACTTTTCAGGCTGAACATATTCATACATTCAGATGAAAGCGAAATTAAAGATACAATTTTGACATGTCTCAATATTAATATTAATTGTGGACATAGTTGAGATCAAAGATAAGTTTCATGCACATAAGTTGTAGATTTATGTACATACCAACCCGCATACATTGCATCGTATTTTGCAAGGCACGCATAACAACAACATTCGAAAGTGTGTCAAGATTGCAATAGCAACGTGGAGCCGACGCGATGCGCTAAGCGGGAAATGCAACACATTGTAAACATTTACCAATGATGTATAGGCCTTCCGCGTTAGCAATGATTGAAATTCACTACATTTCCGATGCAGAAATGAATAGTATTAGAGAGTCGTCAGTCGCCACATACACGGTGAATCAGGTAGAGCAAAAACGAATCCTAACATTTAAGTCGAGAGCTAAAATCTTCTGAATAAAAGAGAATTGGAGTGAAAGGATTCGAAACGAACGAAAAATAAATGTAGATGTTCATTTGTGAACAGTTATGTTAAACCTACTATTCATTAGACCCCATTTCACTAATCTACGCAGACACATAAATAAAATTGAATTGAGAGGGGCACAATAAAAATGCAAATATCGATCATAACGGGCCAGACATTATTGTCCGTGGTGGCGGGATGCTTCCCATTCTATTCGAGCTTTGTACGAGTTCATGATATGGGATGTGAAATGTCCATATCGATTCGTCTGTTGTTGACGACGACGAAGTCGGAGACACAACGGAAGCAAATTGGCCTGAAAACGTCACATGTTATTTTTAGCACAGTGAAATGGAGAAACAGAAAGAGCCAAATTTTCATGCCTCTTTCAATAGAGGCCACGTTTTCACAGTATGACGTGTTTTCCTTCCGTCAGCTTATGAATAGAAGTGTTTTCGAAATCTACTATTAGGCATAATCAGCCAGCTATTGTTTCCAAATCTGTTTATGACGCCCACGAACTTATTCATCGTGTATCAAAGAAGGGCAAAGGCAATAATAATAAATACATGATTAATGATTGCCTTATTGTTGGTTTGGAATTAACTTACTAGGTTTTTATAGGTAATGTCTGTTGACACAAAAAATAAAAAAATATTATTTTGGATAACAGGGCAGGATTAAATGTAGAATATTACTAATCTTTGAACCCAAAGCCGTGTCATAAATATTTAGTACGTCATGCAAATGTATTGTTTAGTCTTCGATTTCCAAACGTCATCGTCGTCATTGCAAAGAGTCAGGCAGGTTTTCCAAACATTTTGAAAAATGTATATATAGCCCCAAAGGCGTTGTGTGGTCTAAATATAACTGACCACTTGTGTTTAATGTCGTGTTCCGACCCCAAACTCCTCGTGGCGGACATCGTACAGTGTGGTACTGTACACTGCGAATGCGGTAAAGCACGCGAGCGAATTACGCGATCGAGTAAACGTTCCATAGTAACTTTGTTACAATTTCGTGACATTCAACAGCGAATATTGCGCAATCACCACAATCTAATAAACAAAATCGCACTCGAGTCGATTTCAATAACGCATTTGGCTAAATTGCTTGTCTATTACTAGGCGAAATCTTATTTCGAACAGTCACGACACTATCAATGTCCTATTACCTAGACCTGGATGTAATACCACGGGTGTACAATTACAAAGAGACAACAGCTACTCCGCAAAACGGTGGGTAATAACTATCCTAGTATTTCATGACAGTGCGACTGCGCCGCGCGCCGCAGCGCTTTCTGATATTCCATCTGGGTAAGCGGTAACAATACTGCGAAACTGCAAGGCATTCCGGTGCGTCACGCTGTTGTACACAACAGATAATGTCACGCAATTCAACGTTGGAATAGCAAGCGCTGTTGTGGAGCCATGGAACATAGCTCAGGAAGCGAGGGAAACGAATTCGCAGGAGGATATCACTCAACAAGAGAATACACTACGTAATGGACTCCATTACGTCTGATCCTTGTCTTTTATAAAGGCAGTAGATAAGCAGACGAAGGCACAGCTTCACAGACAATGATTGATGCCTCGTGCTCCAGCCTGACAAGATAAAACGTAATATATTCCACAAGGTTTATCTTACTCTGTGGCTAAATATGAATACGCACAAGATTATAGGCCTTTATAAACTGTAATGAATGTCAAATTTGTTGAATAGCTAACTTCATGCTTACATCAACCTGGACGGTTGTAATTTATCACACCGTGTATCAAGCTAAACTCATTTATATCAGACATCAGACACGTTATAGTAAGAGTTAGAAATGAATCATGCCCTTACCTTCAAGTATGATCCGTAATATTTAGTGACGTAGGGGCTGTCACATTGTGACAGCACCATGATCTCCTGCTGGATGTCCTCGATTTCATCTTCAGCTTCTTCTAAGTCGATTATTTTAATAGCGACCACTTGCTGGGTCCTGTTATCGACACCTTTAAACACTTCACCAAAGGAGCCTTTGCCGATCTTCTCTTGTTTCGTGAAGATCAGCTCGGGGTCGACCTTCTGTTGAACAAAGAGAAATAAAACGTTAAAAATCGAATAACGTGAATCCACAATAAACAAAACAGATGCAATAGTTATTTATCACAATGCAAGTTTTTGTACCACAAAGCTATAGATTTAATTCTAATACCGGAGTGAAAAATTGACGAATTAATGTACCCAGGATTTTGTAATAACTTGATTTAAAAGAGTGTCCATGGAGTTTCTTGCCCGTTCTTCTCCATAGAGATCTACGTTTTGGAATGGGCAACTAGCTTCAACTTTCTGACTAACTGACAGACTATTTAATTTTGACAATTCAAAAGTGCCTGTACAAGGTTTAATTGAAATAAATGCTTTGAGTTTGAGTTTGAGTTTGACAACTTCAAAGAAAACATCATTTATATAAAATAATCTTATCTCATTAACAATAATGGTTCTATCAAGAAAAAATTTATCCCTTTTTGTATTATTCAAGGAACACAAACAAATTCAGCAAAGTATAATGTATGAATAAGAAGACACGTGCGTTCATTAAAAAATAAACGACCTAACATACGGGGCGGCACATAAGATACGTTCAGCGTTATTTTAGGTGCCTTATTTACACGCAAATGTGGTGTTTAAAAGCAATGATTGATTGATTATTCATAGCGTGATATAAAATATTCATACGCACGATCTGTGAACATAATAATTGTGTTTTGTAGTCATTTTGATGAGTTCCATATCGTTGCTTTTTACGTCGGCTTGGAGAACCACAATCTCCTACAATACACATGATATTGAAATGCCTACAACAAATGAACCTATAAATCAAGTTATCAATATTTATCATATCTTTCAAGATAGTATTTTTAACCCTGACGCAATGGCAGGTATTAGTAAGTAATAAGAATGGAATTCGATAACGATCGATTAATTGAAGATAGTTGAAAACATATTTAGATTACCAATAATGGTCCATGGGCTACGTCTTTTTAACCGACACACTTCCGGTTCAATATTTTTTGACTAATTTCATGAAACGCAGAAATTTCACTTAAAAAACGACACTTTCCATGGAAATGAGGTTCTGTGTCAATAGGTTGAATGTTGTGTCTAACAATGGTTTCAAAAGCTAACATAAATTCATCAGCTAGCCGCTTTACAGTTATCTGTTTTAGGTAGGTATACCATGGCCACAGCGAGGTTATGTTATCCACGATTGCATTTTGCTGGTGACTCAGTTTGATTGCCTGGTCAGGCGGACAGACCTCTAATCAGCGTATGCCTCGCTAACTTTGAGCTAAAACCTCATGTTGTTCTCTTTTGGTCTAGACAGGAGATTATTATTTTAGATGTTTTATTTGCAGTATGTTATATCTGCCGTATAACGTACAATAAAGCTGTAGAGGTGAACCTTTTGGCATTTAGCTGACATTGCATGCGGAGTCAAGGCCTCAAGCAGCAAGATGCAATCGAAGTTAACGCGCCATTACACGATGCTACGAAAACTTAATCGAACATAATGTTGTTTATGTATGAGTTTGCTTATGTAGGAAAACTTAGGGAACTACGAACTAGATAAAGCACATGAGTAATTAATTTCGTTAAGTAGGTACTAGCGCAATTCCATAAGAGTGCTTATTGTGACAGTCACGAACTGAGTCATGAGAATAAATTAGATACCAATTTGTTATTTTAAAGGAAATAACACGGAAACTTCATACATGACTAATATTACGATACCCTAAAATACGAAAAACAAAATGTAACAAACAGAAACAAGAGGCCATTGATGCACTCTTAAAAAGTGAAGATCCAAAAAGCATTAAAGTTTACGTCTTCAATGTTGTCGGTCGTTAAATCGTGAGATGATAAAACGAAGTTGTTTCATAAAGAATCTGGTGATGCTATCGATCCAATAGCTAATTCATGGAGTGAAACTCGCATTCCTTTGAATATACACGCGAGGAAAAGACGGCGCTACAAGTGCTGTTAACATGAAACAAATTGAAGTGTCTTATCAGCAAATTATGTCTTAGTTATATGATTTATTAGTCATATTAAATGATGTAGAATACTTATTTCAATGTCATTGCGAAATATAAAGTGTTTAGCCTTAAAAGACAAATCGCGTTTTAAAAATATTGGAGAAAATCTGGAAATTTTAAATGAGATCTCAACGAAAGCTTCATAGTTTCCATGTTCTGATAAGTACAGCACGTGGATCGTTTTATCCGCGTTGAGACGGCACGAGACATAGTCGGAGGGGGACGTGACCAGACTACCAATGAGCTCCGCCAGAGAGCATATTGAGACGTAAATCTTCTTATTTTTCATCTAGTAGCACCAGAAGTAAATAAAACTGTTTTAGGTTTAAGTAAACCTATTCGACTCAGTAGCAGCGAAAGAGACGTTCCATTTATCCGTGGCTGTTTCTAAAAAATGTCGAAGCGATAGATAAGCGGGCAAATAAATCGAACATTGCGAGTGAATTAGAGGATTTCTAGCGAAGAATTGGAATTATTTCACTCGTTGGCGCAAATAATATGCATACTACTGAGAAATCTATTAGGTTTCTAGTTCTAGAAACTTGCCGACTCAGACTGAAGATGTAGAAATAAAATAAAAACCGACATGTTTTGCAAACTCTGCCGCTAAACTTGAACATTTTCTAAATACAGCGAGTGTAGAATAAGCTTTCGTGGAAGTTAGGAAGTGTACATAAAAGCCAGACCCTAAAAGCAGGTTCCCAAACAACAAGGTAGGGAACGTAACATCATTATTTCCTGTTATAATGCCACCCATGAGGGACGGAAAAAGGGGATGATAAAGTAAAAGGCTCATCTTTGTACGAACAAAGAGGCTTATTGTGTTCAGCAAGCCAGTTTCACACAAGCTTGTAAAGTATGAGATCAATTTGACTGACGATGAAGTTAAAAAATAATATTTTAGCCCAAGAGAGAAAAGTATATCCTGTTTGCGTTTCGCCTTTTAATTAAATTTAGTACTTAGTTAAATAATACAGAACCAACCAAAACTTTGTACAGGTAAATTGAAATGTATTTTACTGGCATTTTATTACGACGCACATTTGCACAACACTTTGTGTAAGCATTTCGAGATGTACTATATATTTACGCAAAAATGAAAAATAAACATATTTTCTCTTTATTATTTAGTGAGGGATTTTCTTTTTATTTTTTTAAAACTCTTCCCTAGTCGCTGGATAGATGGCGCTAAACTTGGTAAGTTACTGCTAGGAACGGAACATCACATAATTTTTTGATTATTTCACTTAGATATAATTTTGAGATCGTAATACGAAAGCAAACGAAAGTGTCCGTCAACGAGCGTATGTGACGTGACGCAATGTTTTTTTTCCATGCGTTTTAGCTTTGCCACCTAGTAACGTAGTCAGTTCAACGCCATCTACAGAGTTCTTGGAAACTATGTTTTTTTTTAACCATTAAAAAAACCTCTCATTGAGCTAGATAAGGTTGAATTAATTAAACGTACGAACTTTTGAAATTTGCCTAACATCACTTCAAAAACGCTTTTAAAAGCTTAATATTATGCGAAAAGTTTCGGTTGTCAAGATAAGAAAGGAATAAAAGTTCAGGAAAGGAAAATAAGTTGTTAAGATAAGAAAGGAGTAACAGACGGCGAGGGGCGAAACCCTTTTGAGTTGAAATAATAGAGACAATTAGAAAATGTTTAACGATACACACTCTTTTTTAAGACAGAATGGTTAAATGTTATCAGGAGGCATGTATCTTAAATCTTGGATTAACAACACACGAAACTTTTTGCAAATTAAATGGAAATGAATGTCTGTCAATAAGTATTTTTACTATTTAGGGCTGATTTTTCAATCGACAGATAATTTTTATTCGTGGAATAAAATTGACGTCTGACAGATTTTGTACGGAAGAAGTGTCAAAAATTCAAAATTATTCCTCGAATAAAATTATCTGACGTTTGAAAAATCAGCCCTTAGGTAAAGTATAAGGTATAGGTATCTAACCTACATAGATTCTAATCGCGGTTAATGACCGGAATTGAATTACCCATTATCTGACGAACAATACAAACTTTGTCTATATACGTATTGTACATAGCGGTTCTATTTTTCGTTATGTTTAGGTTACAAACATTCTAGAAACTGATCTATGACATGACTTTTTGCTACTAAAGGTTATAATTATGTAATTTATGCTCTATGACTTGACTTTATGCTCCTAAAGGTTATATACTTTACACAGGTTGTATATAGAATGACGTAAACTAGGGCGACGCGACGTCAGACTATCCAGCTATGGACAGGCCGGCCCTAATGGAGTGTTATTTTTATAATACTTTATACGTTTTATCCATGGCCGTCCATTGTGAGATAAGGATACATGCGATAAAGCTGATGTTAATTTTTTACCGCGATAATTTCACTTAATAAGAGTCACGTCCACGGTCCAGCAGATTGTTATGGCCGTGATTGAGCTGTGTTGTAAACCACGCCAAACAATTTTGGTATTTAATTTCAGAACCGTTGGTAATTTTTTTTTTTTTTGCGAAACCCGACATAGTATTTTGATTATACAATATGTGTGCAAAGTAAAATTCTAACTTTCTATTTTTATGATTAACAATTTCCTTTATAAATCTCTTTTGGAACTGAAATTATCATACTGTATTTGTAGAAACGCTTTCCAATTTATTTCACGAAAAGGTGTCGTCCCCTTAGTTTAGATTGCTAAAATGTCTGGTCTTATACTGGATGGGAAAATACCAAGGCTATTTATTGTTATAGAGAAAGATGTATTCTAAGCTTTTAATGACATCGCTAAAACCCTAGACAACTTCGGCCCTAGGGGCTCTGCGAGACCAGCGCCGTCCACTCACGTTTTAATTTATATTGATGTCATAAAGTTAAAACCTGAGTAATAATAACTTGTTTATGGTAATGGCTTATTCAAGTAAAGTTACATTAAAGCTACGTTATACGTTTTATCTATTTTAATTAGCACATACCTACTAGTATTTTCAATTAAGATAGCAACAAGTACAACAACTGATTATTACGAAGCGTAGGTACAACAGTGACTAAATTGCGTTTTTAAATTTAGGATCCTCTTCCTGTGTTTTAATTCATTCTTTTTTTTTTACTACCTCGATGCTCTAGTGGTCGCAAGCTCTACTGCTGAGCATTAGGTGTCACACAACCTAAAAATGAAGAAGATCAGAAAAAAACGTGTTTAAAATAAAATGATAATTAACTAAATATTAAAATGTATCTCTTTAGAGATTATGATAGAGTAGGTACCAAAGCTTGTTTTACTACAAAAAGCTTTAACCTTTAAGTATGGACGTGGAGTCTCACAGGCTACTCGATGTTGTCGTTTTCTTAGTTTCACCTACTTTCCCCCACTCCTCGCGATTGAGCGGCTCAGTAGCTTTTGTTTTACATGTAAAACTACCAACGAGGGAGGAGGTTGCGACTTCCGATGAATATCACGTAAGTAATGACCATAAAAATATTGACCGGAGCCTGTCAGGCTACACGTCCATTGTTGCCCTATGATATATTTTATAAGGGCGATTATGTTTGTTTCCGATTTTGTAGTACAAAATCTCAAAAAACAATAAAGCCGGTAGTTCTAAATCAAAACGACCATCTACGAGTTCTGTTCAGGGCCCTGCGAGAAAAACTTTGCGTGCAGCAGATCCATCTTTCGAACAAAAATGAGTGAGTTGTTCTTAGCTTCGGATCAGTCTGACAATGAAGAGAATATTGAAGATTTTTTTATATTGGAGTTCGAACTGATACAAAATCATGAAAGTGACAATTATGAAGATCAGGACCAGGACCAGGACCTAGGAGAAGAGTCAGGTAGTGATAGTTCGGACAATATTCCACTATCGGAGTTATCGAAAAGTAACTATTAGTTGTTAGTTGTCAAAAATTTTTATATTTGTTACCTGAAGTAGGTGTTTCGTGTTTTTGGTTTCTTATATATTATATATTGAGAAAAAAAGACTCATTTTGTTAAAGGAATAAGTTTGGCTGTTTTTAATACCTAAAAATGTAACCTAAGTAGATTTAGACTGAAAAGTGCCATAATTTTTGATTTTTCAAATTTCTATAATTTTTTAAATAAAAGTTGATTATATAAGCCCGTTATTTTGTTACTAAATCCCATAACTTTAATATTGAAACAGTTTTAAAGCGATCTTATATCAAATTCCCTTAAAAAAAGGTGTGTGCATATAGGAGCCTGTGAGACTCCACATCCGCAGTAGTGTTAAGAAAAAATGACGTCCATACTTAAAGGTTAATATGTTTTTCACGTCAATTACTACACATTGACGTAAAAAACATCATTATGTTATTGAGTATTTCTAGCTGCAATTTCTCAGTAGCAGCCATTAGGATTTGTGCCAGGTTGAGGTTGAGGTTGAGGCAATAGGCTCGCCACTTATTACATTAGGGTTTAAACTTAACTGGCGAAATGTAGATGTACTAAAGGTACACCTCTGCTAAACTTTCAGGAAAACGAGGCGTGATGTTGTATTTTAAACAATTCAAAACCGTTAATGATCAAATCGTGGCCATTTGTGGCATGTATGCGTTACCATGGTGGAGTAATTAAGCTTTCATGATAATGATATCTGTCGCAATCCAGTCACGATACTCGCCGCTATTATAACGCAACATTGACCTTGTTACAAAAGAAAAGCCAACTAGGTACTGGTTACGCAGCTTGAAGATAAATAGATTTGATTTTAATTACAGTCTGCAATGAAGAACATGCTCATTTTTGACTTGCTTCGTAAGGGTTAGGTGGACAGAGAGAATATGATTAATTAAAATGTTGTTACTTATAAAAAAGCAGGATTATTTACCGCAAATGGACATTATTATTAGGACAATTCGATGTCAAATGGTATAAATAGGCAACTTGAAATATTTATGGCGCAGCTTGTGTTAAATATTGAACATTTAAACCGTGCAGTAGTATAGTGAAACTAAGTTTAATAATAACGTTAATCATTTCGATACTCAACTTTGCCAGCTTTGTGACATAAAAGATGACGAAAAAGTATGAAGAATAACGTTATAAATGAATCGTTTCACCTGTAACGTTATTACAAGCGGATAAGCTTAATGTTACCGATACCTATAACGTTACTTACAATATTGTTCTACGAAAATGATATTCTATAACGTTTTCTTTTTGTAACGTTATTGATTGTTTTAGGTTTTAGTATAGTAGTTACAAATTTTGGAACGTTATACGATAACATTAGTGGTAACGGATCGAAATTCATTTCGTTTTCAAGTCCCTGGTTAAAAAGTGCTTCCAACGCTAAAGACACGCCTCCGTTACATTTCGCCGGAGGTAGTCACCTTAACGCTGGTGTCCTCGTACCGTAAACAGAACAACCTCACTTACGACTACATTTGCTATTCATTAGATACTACCCTATATAGGAAATCGTCTTACACCGGTACTCTGTAAAAGGGCTAACGGCATGCGTTCGGCGAACACAAGTTTTTTACTGGACCTTCGTAATAGTTACGTAAATAAGTAAACATGGACGTTACTGGGGACGGAGTCGTGAGAAAGTGTGCAAGTAAACAAGGAAGTTTTCGTTAGAAGCCCAGTTTATCAACATTAAAAAGCATAATTTGAATCACATCATTAGAGTTATCAACCAATCTATCAATGTCATCATTCAATATGACATCTACTAAAATATATAAATCGTAAGATCTAATGATAATCATGTAAGAGTTCATACCAGAGAGAAATGGCATGGCAGTTCGTGTCGAATGACGCGTGCGCAAGCCGACATCCGACACGCATTGCGAGAGACGAGGAAATAAATTACAGCTACATACAACAGCCGATCAACTCACGCACATTATACCAGGACATGAAAGTACCTACTAAACGCATTGAATTACAAGGCGGTTTGTTGCTTCCCATGTTTCACTTACATTATTTCCAGTATATCGACTTTGTGAAGGCCGGACGGGGGCCGGGCGCGCGGGCTGTGGAGGTACCTTCAGCTGTCGTCGGTCAAAGGACGAAACATGATTGCCTGACCAACCCCAGCGCCCGGGCCCATTACTTCCATGTGGCAGAGAATACGATGACTGTGGTCTTAAATGTCTCGTTGTACGACCAGACAATATGGGACCATTTGGCCCAACTTGTGGTATGGGACCCGCAGGTCCTTGAACATAGTGATAATGCGGTGGATTCGACACCGCTGCCCCCCACATATTATACTACACGTTCTTGAGTCACTCACAAACACTGCACAATCCAAATATCACCTCATCACATCGATATTGGTAAAGCACTGACATCCAATGGTATTTCGCGAGTTTCACCCGTCTTATCTCTAACGACGATAATTACAAATTAGCCAATCGTTTCATTGTATATTCTTTTCAGCATTTGATAACGCGCACATTTTCTATCGGCTACCAGTCGGTAGCGAGTGATCCAGGCCACTGTTCGCGATGGAAAGACAGCTTGAAAACATGAACGCCTCGAAAGCAACCGTCACCGGACGCAACCGAGACGCGTAGAGAATTAATTTATGTTTGATGGACAATTGTTTGTCCACAAAGGTCCACTCTAATGATCTAAAAACTGTTATGGATGACTTTTCAAAAACACAAGTTAATGAAGCCTCACCTAACGCAATTACTTAATATGACAAGGAATATAGGTCTCCAAAGTGTTCCCCAGGGAAACTGTCAGCCCACACTGCTCGATAAAATCGGCAGTTTTAGGGCACGACAAAGATTATGCCGTCAATGTACCGAAGACGTTAATCGAATTTTAATCAGCACCAATAACTACATGAAGTGGGACAGTCAATAAAACGAAAATAGGGACAGTCGAAATGTAAAAGTTCACATCACTGAATAACAACATTCAGTGGCAACTTTGATTCTAACGTCACTATGGTCACCGCTACACACATAGTTTCCACACCACCGGCTGTTAGAGAAATCTGTTTCCCGACACTACAAATCCATCATGATGGATGGCGTGTGAGTTTCAACGCATTTGAATGTAGACTGGTTGCGTGTTGCGAGTGGTTGCCGAGCGTTCCACACCGGCCGTCCTGGCGATTGCATTATGATTTTTTCGCAAGGGACCGCGGGGGTGAAGCGAACGCGCGGGCGGTGAGCGGCGCCAGCGAAGCGTGCAGCAGCGGCTGCTCCGGCGGCTCAACAAAGCGAAACTCGCGCGCAGACTTCATGTACCCAGCAGTGCATAAGTATTCACAGCTATTCAATGCTATTGCCATATCATTTGCTCGTCGCCAGCGATCTACAAATTATGCAGATGCGGGTAAAGTCCGCGATACTATCGCTCCATATGCCAGCAAAGTAGAATTTAACATGAATGAAATTACTAGCATTGCTCCTACTGGTTGGATAGCGAAAGTTATGCTGACATATTCTTTATGTTTGCTTTTATACAAAATAATGACATGGCCTAGATAAAATGAGATGATAATGAGATAACAGTTGGAACTAACACATTAGAGAAGCGTGCCTCTTTAACTGCTGGATCACAAAAATTGCCATCTCTATCAATAGTACCAAAACATGCCAAGCAGCAAAATATGACTCGCATAGCCATAGGCGATCCGTCAAACGAGCGTTCCAGTTAGCGAGTCGAAAGTCAGCAAGACAAAGGCATTACAAAACTTTCGTTGGGCCGCAACAACGAGTGTCTGAATTTGGACGCACAATAGGAGTAACATTAGTATTCAGTGTGAGGACGGCCGAGCATGGCATCGGTGGACTGTCGCGAGGAGTCACCGCCCGCGCAGCCGTGCATTGAATACGGTCCTTTCTGAACTGGAAGGAATTCCATGCGTTTACGGCAGTGCTACGCATCGCCATAAGCGTTCGACATTAGGCAATGCGGCCCACATACATTTACATTATTTGGTTTACGGTCCGTTAGAACCTTTTGTGAGTCCTGTCATGGTTCTCATAACAATGTCTTTTTTGTTATTGTAACAACGAAACTTCACAAATATACGTTTGTGATTACATGAGCTAGATACGCTTCACAAAGTAATTAATTATTAATCGTAAAGCTTTGACAGGGACACGGAGACATCAACAGGTATGCCAACAGGCGTGGGTTTCATAGAGGAATTCAACGAGGTCGCGTCATAATCATATGACAATTTAAATGTTATCAAATTAATATGAATGGTGTTATGAGAAACGTCAAATACATGTAATGATCAGAAATTTACCAGGCCGTTGAGTTTATAAGCCACATGAACTCAGGGGGATAATAAACCCCAACAAAAAGCCAAGCTGTTAATAAATGTTTGCTATCTAGAGACTAATAATGGACGATTTTGATTAATCACTTCGCTATTTTACTTGTGAATGAGTTAAATCACAACCACTGTCACTTTTTATGTAGCTATAAAGTTCGTAATAAACAGGGATCAAACGGTATTAGTTAAAAAAAAACAAAGCCATCCAACCGACAGGCGGCGATGCCTACGCGTGACTAAAATCAACGACGAACCAACACCGACATGTATTATAAAGAATGGAGACAACCTATCTAGGAACAATGATTACTTTCTGAACAAAAACATAGACACGAACGTGGGCCAAAGTAAAAAGAAGTCTTTTAAAATGGAGCTTAGTACCGAGCGCGACTAACACAAACGATTCGAATAATGCAGAAGATGAACGTGATATGCCTCTCTAAACATTTAGTAGTACGAGAACTCTTTGAATGAAATCATCTTAATTCCTTCTATCAGTTGATCGCTCGGACGACGCAAGGTAAACGATAAGAATTACTGTTATCGTGATACATTCCATATTCTATGTACTGTAAAGATATTTGATAAGAGATCTTGCAAAAATAACAACTCGTTGGACGAACACAACAAAGACAAAATCTCTTGTGTAATCAAAGTCACATTTACCCGATTCCGTTAAAAACAGACCCAATACGCTTTAATAGAAATGGAAACATCACTGATCGAAACCATGATAATCTAAAATCTAGTATTTTACCCAATACGCTTTAATAGAAATGATAATCTAAACATAGGTGTAATCGTTGGTCTAGTTTATAGGGTTTCCAGTTTGGAAACATTCGGAGCATAAATCTTCTAAACGCATTGGATTTGGAATTTATAGAGGCGATTTAGTTTTCACGACGATATAAACCACTGTTCAATGCTTAAGCTGTAGCTTCGAGAGCTGATTTTGAGGAAGTTCAAACGAATTCTTGAGGTTCAGAAAAGAAAAATACAAGCAAGTTACGTGTTTTTAAGAATAACACCCGTTCATAAGAACCAAACTGTGCTGTGACTACAAGGGGTAACAAAAGCATTGCTTGACACAATGGTTGCTATGCAGGAACAGTAAACTGTCCCAGTTGGATGGTTCACTGTTCACACCTGCACAGTGCACACCAGTAGCGGTAGAGTGACGTGAGCGCTGTTGCGGAGGCACAAAACATCCCATTTGCGTCACATCGGAAACGCATTAAGCGAACCGACGACGCCATAAGAGCGCAATATCCGACCGGTACCAGTATACCTGTATTTACTGCAAGCAACTACAAGATCGACTCCACTAAATGTCGTTATACAGGGTGTTTGGTACATCGTTTGCCAAATGGAATTGGCCAAAAGGAGAGGTCATTTGCTATCTCTTAAGGCCCAGTAACGAGTTCCTTGTTTCACTGGTTTTTTTTAAATGAATTTTTAATTTTTATTTGGAGAAATACAAGAACTCTGCATTTAAGCATAATTTTTTTTAAAGTTATGAGTACAGCCTTCAAATTTTATTTAAATTCTTATGTTTACTCTTGTATGGTTCTATGAAATTAAAAATTTACTTGCTAATAACATCTAGTTCCTTTTTAATAACTCCCAAAGTTTTTGAAAAAAGGAAAAATACACTTAACACTCAACTTTAAATTGCTGTAAAAAAAAACTAAAAGCGATCGGGATCTTCGAATTCTTTTAAAAGGTTCTCTAGTTTGTCCCCTTTCCAACAGTGTGCAATATACAGAAAAAAAACGTTTAATAACTTCAGTAATTCGCTAAATTTGTAATCGAGACACATCAGGCTGATATTCGATATTACGGTAAGAACACTAGTTTTCACATAAATAACATTCTTTGAGTAAGTCGATAGTGTTATCTCACTCTTATGCAGTCTCTTATCTATTTCTAGGGTTCTAACTTTCCTCGAACTTGAAATAAAAAATCAACTTTTATTTAATAAGTACCTAATTATAAATTTTGTTCAAATTGTCCTCCACTATTGCGTACACACGCCCGACATCTTCTTATTACACTCGGACGTGGATGATCCGAACTTTTTAAACAGAATATCTACAAACAGACTTACCCTAATTATTAGGTCAACTACCAATTTTCAGTGAACAAGACAGATCGTCTTTTGTTTTTCATCAAAACGATTATCCCGCTCACTGGAGATTAACCGCCAGGGAGTACAACATCCAAATGTTGCATTCCCAGAATCATGGATTGGGAGGGATGGCCCTATTCCTTGGCCTCCGTTCCCCAGACCTGACTCCGTTAGATTTTTACATCTGGGGATGGCCCAAAGAACTTGTTTACTCCACGGGAGTTGAGACTAGGGATGATTTAATCCAACGCATTGAGGCGGCTTTCGTCACTATCAAAGCAGAAATACCTATACACACCACTACAGTCGAGATAAGACGAAGATGTCGCGCGTGTGTACGCAATAGTGGAGGACAATTTGAACAAAATTTATAATTAGGTACTTATTAAATAAAAGTTTATTTTTTATTTCAAGTTCGAGGAAAATTAGAACCCTAGAAAGAGATAAAAGACTGAGTAAGAGGAGATAACACTATCCACCTACTTAAAGTATGTTATTTATGGGAAAACTAGTGTTCTTACCGTAATATTGAATATCAGCCTGATGTGTCTCGATTACACATTTAGCGAATTACTGAAGTTATCAAAAGTTTTTTTTGGTATATTGCACACCGTTGGAAAGGGGACAAACTAGAGAACCTTTTAAAAGAATTCAAAGATCTCAATCGCTTTTAGTTTTTTTTTACAGCAATTTAAAGTTGAGTGTTAAGTGTATTTTTCCTTTTTTCAAAAACTTTGGGAGTTATTAAAAAGGAACTAGATGTTATTAGCAAGTAAATTTTTAATGTCATAGAACCATACAAGAGTAAAGATAAGAATTAAAATAAAATTTGAAGGCTATACTCATAACTTAAAAAAAATGAAGCTTAAATGCAGAGTTCTTGTATTTCTCCAAATAAAAATTAAAAAGTTATTTTAAAAAAATCAGTGAAACAAGGAATTCGTTACTGGGCCTTAAGAGATAGCAAATGACCTCTCCTTTCGGCCAATTCCATTTGGCAAACGATGCACCAAACACCCTGTATAATCTGGATTTTTAAATATATTCAAAGCTGAACTTAAAAGAAGCGAAGAATAAACACCTACATTATCAGACATTGACATTAAGTATGCATAAACGAAAATAGAAAGCTCGCCATCTTCAATTCTTAAGTTATACAGACGGCTTTCGCAACAAAGCAGTTTAATTGATTTCATAATGTAAATTAATGTACGAAGTCTTTCCAGGTATTTGCATTGCCGCTAATGTTGAGACAGACGGCGCGGCCTTTGCAGTCGTCGAATTTTAACGTTCATTCAAATAAGACATCGTAATGACAGAAAGAGATGAACGAGCGAACAGCATAAATAAATTGAAGACTTGAACTTCAGTTAATAACAGCATGGAGAGGATTTACATTTTTTTTTTGGCGTCAATGATTACGCTGATATTTTAGTCACATTTCACTATAACCTGCACCAATCTGAATCCATCAGAACATAGGTAACTTAGCCTGAAGCTTTGTGTAATATAGTTCTCTTGAAAAAGATATTACTATTATTATATTTTTACTTATATTACGCTTGTATTCTATTCAAAGGAGGTGTTTTGGGAGCTTAGGACCTTTGTGTCCCAAACAAACAGAGTAACGAAACAGAGTATTAGTGCTCAATGCCGTGTGGGGTGTGAACGATGTGCCGCGTCCCGGTTTATGTTTCCCGCCGGTACATTAACGGTGAAATAGTGTCGCAGTGTTTATTAGTGTTTTATAGTCCAGTGAATGCACTAGTTATAAATAGCTAGTGGTTCATTAACAATGTTCTAGTTGAGTAACTGTGAAAAATTAAATATTTGCTATCCAGATTTACGAACGGTACGAAATCACTAAAATGATACCGATTCACAACCAAACCACTGAATATTGTAAGCACTGAACACTTATTTTTATTAAATTTACAGTAAGTACATACATCTATACCAGGTTTAGTGGCGTAATAAAATCCAGAGAACTTTCCTTCAAGGAAATGTGGAATAAAGTCGATCAATGTTTCATTCGAGCAGATAAAAATCCATGAAAATCTTTAGTAACTGAAAAATTCGTACCAATAAAGTTCTTTCGTTTCAACGTCTTCTAGCTCAAGAGCACTCGATTATTCAATGTACAACCGTGTGTTGAGCGAATTCAACGACGGCAATCGTCCGAAAAGAGCTATTTCCACATGATACTCAGTGGGAAAAGAAAATCGACGTAGAAAACGACGTGGCGCGCTACCAGCAGCGCTGTATGTTAGAATAGTTTTGAACAAACTAAAAGAAGTTACGCGAAAAACAATTTTAGAGCACCGAGCTACGTATTACTTTCGCGGAGCTAACTTACGTACGTACAACATGTTTATGAACTAAAAATTCATGCTAGTTGGTATGCTCGCCTTAAGGACTAAGTTCTGCAAACTACTAAACCATGTGTAATAATACTACTTACAGCGTATTTTACAAAGAGAAAGTCTGAACATTTTGATTGCGACAAAACCACCTAGCCTAAAGCAGTGCATTTACTAACAATCGCGAGTTCATGACGTATTTGGCGCCAGTGAGATTCAGATGAATCTTAACAAATTAGCCACCGGCAGGCTTATTACGTATCTTGCAAAAGCCTAGCAATAGCGAAATTTGCGCAATTATCGCGCAAATTTCACAAATTCGTATTACTTAACTGCGATAGCCACAGCATAGCAAACTATCGATAGTGCTGCCTCTATGGAACAATCAGTTAACTAAAAACTGCAGTTTCCTACTGTGATCGCGTCGTGATGGCGACTATTTCGTATTACGCATGGATTTTGACAGCAGAGCGACAGCCATAGGCGAGCAAATTTGGTTGTCAAATTGCGATAACCTTTTCCCTTGTTGTTAATCGCTCGCTGATTGCTTATTACAAATTAGTCTTATAATTCAAAGAATTTTATCTAAAATTGTGTACATTTTAACTCCGTCGTGTGTCGTGTGCTCATTAAAATAAACTGTGTGTACCGTAAAAGACTATTCATGCAGTGTATTCTAGTTAAATATATAATTTGTTTGCGTATCTAGTCTCTATTAAGGCATTGGTATGGCTCGTGCTGTTTTCTTGCTTGGAGCCAGCAGGATTGAAAGCCGTAACACAGCACGGTGGCGACGTACCCTGCGAGATCAAGCCAATGCTTTGAACTTATCTGATGCCGAATGCAAAGCTCATTACAGACTTTCCAAAGAGCTGTTTATGAATTTGTGCACTGAACTTAGACCGTTCATGCCACAAACGAGAAGAAGAACAAAAGTTAGTGTAGAATGTAAAGTAAGTAGGTGTAAATGATAATATCTTTGCATTGTTTAGTCTTTACTTTAATAAGGATATATAATATAGGTACATATTGTTGTGATTTTACAGGTGCTTACAGCTCTCTCATTCTATGCAACGGGCTCCTATCAAAAACCTGTGGGAATGAGTTATCTACATGGGCTTGAGTTATCTCATGGGTATTTGAACTTCTACTGAACTGGCAACAGGCTCAAGAAATTCTGAAGTTTCTGTAATTAAACAAAAGTATATTATTGGTCAAAAATACATATAAATCTAATTATAAAGAGAGAAACAAAGAAAATAAATACTACAAAGCAAAATGTAGTACTTACTTATAAAACAGATTCTGATGTGATGGATTAAATAGTAAAATATATGATTTATGAATGATTGTGCAGGTAATGATTTTTATTTACCTGATATGACAATGTCTTCTGAAAAAACAATGTCTTCTGAAACAACAATGTCTGGTTCTGTTGTAAATTGGACTTCAGGTTGAATGTTCTAAAAACAAAAATGTGTTATAATAATACATAATGCGCATTCAATTAATTACATTTTAGTAGGTAACTTACAAATACAAGTACTCTGTGCTGAGTATCACCATAAACAGCTTGTTCCCCTATTATAGCCAGGATTTTTTTTATCAATTTCTGATAGGTCTTGGTTGCTCGGACCACCACCAGTGCCTCGAGCATCATGTCTCCGTTTGGCTAGTCTGGTCTTGCTTTTATGCTTTAGGTGCTATAAAATCAAACAAATAATATAGTAAATCTATCAAAATAAGTTACAAAATTAACATGCAGTTATTAGAACAAACACTAAGTATACCATTTACCTTTTTCCACCGGTCGCCCGTCTTTGATGACCCAGAGCCAAAAGAATTGAGCTTGTTGACAAGATCATTCCACTGCCTCTCCACAGTTTCCTTGGATTTTGAGTCAAGGCCAACACCCCTGGCTAAAGCGGGATGCTGAGCTAGAAAATCTAATAGTTCCTCTAGTTGATCATTGAACACTATATCCATTTTATACTGAAACAAGATTATGTATTGTTAATTTCAAAGTTAATTATAACACCTTTGTTTCACATCAATATTGATCAACAATATTTTAAAACTTACTTGTTGAACAGCCGAATATCGCTTCGAGTCCAAGTTAACACTGTTTTCAACCACTTATGCATCTTGTAACCGGCACCAAGCTATTTTTGGTAAATTTTAAGAAGGTTTAAGTGGTTTATAAGTTTTTTTCGTAACAAAACTTGTTAGCAAACATTCTTAATTTGACAATTGACTTTAGTTCCGAAGTTGGCTACAATGGTTTTGGCGCTAGTGTCTTAGCGATAAGTGCATGATAACAATTGGCGAGCGATCAGCGAACGATTTTTAGATAATACCGATTTTTTTAGCGTTTAGCGATTGATCGCGCGATGACTGCGCGATATTTGCTGATTGCTCTTTCTTAGGTAATAAGCCTGCGGATAAGTTTCGTACTTGTATAATATAAAACGGGCCATTTCCTCTCGAGTGGTGCTGCGAAAACATCACGTTTTCATAGTAAAATATTATGCGTTTGCTCTGAAACCTGACGCCGTGTTCGATGCGTTTGTTTGTGTGGCGTGCATTGTGCGAATGTGAGCGCATACGCATAAGTATAATAATATGGTGTTTATTGTGTTGTCTAGAAGAGCTGTACCTAATTCCACTTCCAGAACCGTTAGTAAATTTTGTAGTTGAAAATATGTCACTTGTTTTATGTGACGTTTAGCTAATAGAGTTTTAAATTAAAAATACAGTTTATTTTGCATTAAATTTCACGGGCAGATAAAAGATTTGAAACCACTATACAAACAGATTAAATCATTTAGAAAGCTCGTTAACAGTTAAGTTATTCTTTGATATTATAGTACCAATCATCTGACAAACTTTGTACCAAATAGGCCACGGCGAGGTCACCCTACATGTAACTAAAACTAAGTAAGGCTCTATTTCCATGTATATTTAAGCATAGTTGTTACCGAGCTGTTTAGACTGACAGTACAGTTAGCGGCGGTAGAACTGCGAATAGTTCAACAAAGTTATAACGAGACCATCAAATTAATTAACCACTAACCTATTTGCTTTGGGGAGGCACTAACTAGATCATAAATACAGATCATTAATTCATTAAATGAATCAAAATATTGATTCAATTACGGTGACCACGTTGCGTGACTACTAAACAATACTTTATAAAGTGCGTTCTTTACGAGTAATTCATTTCTAGATCATTTACTCTCTATTTTATTATAGAAACATTTTATACCACTTTCTTAGTTAATAATGTTTATATAAACGACTTAATTACGCTGAAATGCTAACCAATGTGATTATGCAAAAGAGGCCTCCTTTTACGATATAGTATCGCTTCAATATAGATAGCTTTAATAAACGTCAGTCGGTCTAAGCTCTCACCAATTAAGCGTGCTTCTATTGAGATTAAAACAACCTCACTAATGTAGAAGCAATCAATATTGAATAATTACACCTTATTATGAATTTTGTTATCCAGTTCGGTAGACACAACTTTGAGAAAGAGGCCGACAGAAGGATCCAGTTGGGTTGGGCAGCATTTGGAAAACTCCGTCAAGTCTTCTCGTCGCCTATCCCGCAGTGTTTTGAAGACTAAGGTCTTCAACCAGTGCGTCCTGCCCGTAATGACATACGAAACGTGGACACTGACGGTCGGGCTGGTCCACAAATTCAAGGTCGCTCAGCGCGCTATGGAGCGAGCTATGCTCGGTCTCTTTGAAGGATAAAATCAGGAATGAAATTATCCAGAAAAGAACCGGAGTTACCGACACAGCTTGCAGAGTAAGCAAACTGAAGTGGCAGTGGGCTGGCCATGCCTGTCGAAGGACCGATGGCCGGTGGAGCAGATGAGTCCTGGAATGGAGACCGCGTATCGGCAAGAGTAGTGTGGGACGCCCCCCAGCTAGAAGGAAGGACGACCTAAAGTAGGTGGCTGGGGTAGACTGGATGCGAAAAGCGGAGGACAGGGTGCTTTGACGCAGTCTGGGAGAGGCCTATGTCCAGCAGTGGACTGCGATAGGCTGAGTTGATTGATTTTTGATAAGAATTCTTCGTTCGATAAAGGGGTGTTTAACTGAAAATAAAGAATTTTATTACGTAATACGTGAATTCAGTTAATTATTTATTTGACGTTGAATTATTACGCGACTACAGCACTTTCAGTGCTTAATGAGAGCTATAAAACAACACTGAATTCAAATTTCGTTGAAACTTTATATGCCATTGCGAAGTGTTAAGACGAGATGAAACGTTATTTTTATGTTTCAATAAATTTTACAATGGTCTCTATTAGTATAGTGAACGACGTTTATTATTTCAGTCAAAAGCAGTGCGCACACTAAAAATGGACGTAAAACAAAGTAATCTCATTATAAATGATTTGGTACATAAATTGCGCGTGGATTTATTGGATGAGGGTGACATTCGTACCTATTTAGACACACTTATCTGTTATAAATCTAGCGACCTAGAGTACCTCAAATGTAAGCAGAAATACATTTGAGGTACTCTTCACTAATTCGTCGCTAGATTGGGTCCGTGGCTTAGGCCCCCAGTGGTCGACGCACCTGTGGCCGACGCCCCCGATACGATTAATTTAATTCAAAGTAATTTTTGATCAAATGTACTGTCAGGCACAAATCGAAACGGGGGCGTCGGCCACAGGTGCGTCGACCACTGGGGGCCTAAGCCACGGACCCGCTAGATTTATAACAGATAGTGTGTATTGCATAGGTACCTACCTACTAGATATACTAAGCTGAATGGACGTAATTTTGGAAAGTGCTTACGGACAGCGACTAGAACGAGCGGTCACGCAACATTAAATCGTCGATTAGAATGAACTCAATCGGAGTGAATGATTACTAAATATGGTAACACGTTACGTTTCAAAAGTTTCACTTTGAAGTGTTTTTCTTTTTCGACAGAAAACTTATAGTAAACACACATTAATTCACTTGAAAACGTAATTCTATTATTTTGAGCAAATGGTTCGTTTACACACTCTTCATAAAATTATCAATTATACAAGGCATAAAAGCCAGTATTAATTATAATTTTCCTTCAAGGTCGGGGTGACACTGTACGTGGTACGTACGTCTCACTAAGAACGTAATTAGCGTGAATTTACACTGGCATTGTGAATATGTAATGCGTAATATACTTTAGTGTCAGATACACACCTACGCGAAACGAGTTGTGACGAAATAGTTAGCGTTGCTGAGAGAGAATTACCATTGCTTAGGTAGGTAGTAGGTACTAGTGCCCTATAGATTGCGCAAACATTATTTCAGTCAATGTCACTTGATAGCTCCCACATACATAAGGAACAGTTGTCCGAAGCAATATATTAAACTTAGACAAGACTTTCTCTCCCATCCTTAATTAATAAATCTAGGTCCTTTCGCAAGTTATTTATGAATTCTAAACTAAAGAGCTGTTCAGACAGACTAACAATATACTCAAAACACTAAACATTGGTACTTAAAGACGCCTAAAACGGTATAAACCAAAGGATTAAAAAGAGAGAAAAGATAAAGCGTGACGGGTGACAGGAATCCTGTTTTCGCAAAATTTATAGTGTCTTTAAGATCTCTATTCAATTTTTTTACGGAATGCAGACTGAATTGTTTAGTTCGAGCTTTTAGCACTAAACATAACGGCAGTGGCATCACTTTCTCGTCCTTAATGTGGCTTGTATGTAAATGAGTTTAGATTATCATCAAAAATATGTATACCTGTATCTTAATTAGGTATTATAATATGATCCACTTGCTATAAAGTTGTACAAATACAGAAAAACGTCTTTCTATTTTGAGTGCAACAAATCGATTTTAGTCTTGTGGTTTCGGGCTGAAAATAGCCCGACACACCTTGATCTAGAAAATAGCTAGGCTACCGGGAAACATTTAACTAATTGTTGAATTAAAACTGAGATTTGAAAGATATGTTGATTTTATTGTAATTGGTAGCAGAGCGTGGTTACAAGGCTGATAAGTACCATAGATACAAGAGAAAAAGTTTAGTTTGTCATAGACAGAATGTTAAGTGTCTATAGACGTCAACCAACACAATAAGGCGCCAAATTTAAACTACTTAACACTAATGAATAATGATAGACACCGAAGATTTTTAATATTATGATTTATCTGTAGTGATAATAAAGTTGCAGTTTGTTTGTTTGAACGCGCTATTCATTGGAACTACCGGTCGGATTAAAAAAAATGTTTTGCTTATGATAGCCCAAGTCTTGAGGAAGCGCTATCTAAGTTATTAAACATCACGCTATGACCTTTAGGAGCCGAGAAAACTAACTAAAGAAAACTAAAAAAAAAAATATTTAAAAAATAAATAAAATCATTTTTATCGGTTGTTTTTTTTTTGTAAAAATGTTTTTATTTTTCACTTTTTAGTGGGTCAGTTTGTAATTTATCTAAGTTACAAAAGCCTAATGCCAACTGTTCATCACCTTTTACAAAATATTGCTTTTCCCGATGCTGGGACGTTAATTGTTGAGGAGTTCTCCCGGTAAGAACCAGGAGATCCTCAACAATCACTCGCAATACGTAATTGTGACGAGCATAAATTGCTTAGCAACCATATTAAAGTAATCGAATCGCAACCCGTGAAATATTTGTCAGTGAGTAGTTCCGATGGTCATCTGTGATCTTCATCATCAACTCCACTTTACCAAGTGATGATTTCCAAGAGCAAATGCTCAAGTTACTTTAAAAAATATCCAAATCGCTTTAGCTTTGCCTATAAAATTTGAGGGTTTCCCTCGATTTCCATGGAATCCTCTCATCAGATTCCAACTTGATGATAATGGGACCACCTCGAGAGTATACCCTTTCAAATAAAAAAATAACTTTTGGAATCGGTCCAGTCGTCTTCGAGTAATCGGTGAACATATACAAGGTAGCTACTGTAAACTGTTGAGAAGTTCCCTTAACTGTCCTTCGTCTTCATCATCAGACCCCTAATGACAGTCGCAACCCATCAGGTGTAAAGTTCACATCAATACAAATTAATCAAGCCCAAACACAAGGTAACTGCTGTAAATCGTTGAGGAGTCCCCTCGACTGTCTTTCAGCTCCATCATCAGATCGACTCCAGACCTTCATCAAATTGTAGTGCTTTAAAATACTTAATGAAAAAATTTACAAACGCACTAGTCGCTCCTACGATTTTCGAAAGTTCCCCTCGATTTCACTGGGATGCCATCATCAGATCCTGGTTTCCTTATCATGGGACCACCCTTGGCATATCCCCTTTCCAACAAAAAAATAATAATCAAAATCGGTTCATAAACGACGAAGTTATCCGCGAACACACATAAAAAAAAAAATTAGAAAAAAAATATATATACGGTCGAATTGAGAAACCTCCTCCTTTTTTGAAGTCGGTTAAAAAACCCGACTGCGAAACTGAAAAGCTACAAACAAGCCCATTTTAAATTAAATAAAAGTTGGAAGCAGGCGGGACCCATTTGAATTTGAAATGAAAATATGATAAAAATGGTTTGGGTCCCGCCTGCTTCCAACTTTTATTTAATTTAGAATGGGCTATTTATTGTTTGTAGCTTTTCAGTTTCGCAGTCGGGTTTTTTTTATTTTTTAAATTAATTTTTTTATTTCCAGCTTTTTAGTTTACAAATGTGAAAGATTTCGCAAACGATTTTGTTCTTGGTACTTGTTTTTTACGTTTTATCACTTCGAATTACTTTTAACCATATAAGTTATATATATTTTTGTAATCACCTTTTAAAACCCTTTATTTTGATACCCCACTCGATAGGTTTCGAGAAAAAAAAAATTTTTTTTGAAGACATATTGTGCCATAAATCGGCCATATTAATTTTTTTTCAATTTTGATATACCCAGTGTCACTCTCACAATTAAGACGAATCTAACGGCACCTCTCAAGCTGAAATCGATCAAGCCGTTTAGGCTACAGAGCGTGCCAAAGAAATATACATACATACATACATACACTCGAAAAACATAACCCTCCTTCTGACGCAGTCGGGTAAAAAGAAAGAAAACTAACTAAGTAATAGCGCGGGCAGGTGATGCGATGCGACGAGGTGGGTCGGGGTAACAAGAAATTTCGCACGGACGAAGTCGCGGGCAGAAGCTAGTCTAAAATATAAATCAATCTGCAACGCAAATAGCTCGTTATTTAAAAGTGACGCAAACAATCATCAGATTAATAAAACAATCAAAACGTTAACGAACACGTACCTATTAACAATTCAGGTCAATTATTCTCAACTAAAATTACGGAGTAATTTATCGGATTTTAAAGGCGTTCTCCGAGATTTCAACTCAACGTGCCAGTGTATCATCTTAAAAACTTGTTTGATGATAATCTGGAACGCGATAACGCCGATAAGGCAACTGTGAATAAAACTGCTCTGATAAAACTGTAGCCTTTTTGGGTTTTCTAAAGTAACTAGTGAAATACTGCGAGTTCTGAAACGCAGTTATTGCGTAGATTTGGATTCTATTGGAGTGGTCGAATTAAGCCAAACTTGCTTTACCGACAGTCGTGCGTAGAGTAACATACTAGCTTAAATTAAATGACAATAATTAAAACACTGAGGTACTTAAGTACTGTGACAATCGTGTTTCATTAAATTACAGATGTGTGAGGTATTATTTGCATACATAATTGGTATTTCTTACAACAATAATTGCCAAGGCATCGCGTGTGGGACACCAAACTAATGATATCTAAGGCCAAGGTCGGATGTACACGCATCTCCAATTAATGCAGTCTCTCTTACCATGTCTGGAAATCAATTACTACTTAAGACACAACCGGACGTTTTCATTGTACGTAATTTTGCAATTACTGTCCTGTTATAAGAAAATAATGTTTTGCTGGACATTGTGTGTAATTAGCCGCTAATATGATTGTAGTTTTCCTTAACCCCCAAGCCACATTTGTAGGTTTTCACAAATATAATTTGTAATGTCTTCAACTGTCAGCTTTGCTGACGCAAAAATTCTATCGGATTATAATAAATCACGTGGCTTTTGTATTAGTGAAATACATACATTAACGCTTTCTTCCCAGGCGGGTAGGCAGAACCGACAGAACGCCACCTGCTAGGTTACATAAACATTTTGCTTACGTTCATACATCAGGGGGCCTAAAAAGGCCACTTTGCCAGAATCATAAAAGGATAACAGAATAGACAGTTAATTGATAAGTTAATCGTATCAAATCCCATTGGTGAAGCATTTTTCAGTTATTCTTTTTTGGCTGTGCTCAAAAACCAATCAATTCAATCCAAATCCAATCCCAATCTCTTTGATTGTACCTACGTAGTACAGCGAAAAAAAGAAAAACACGGACTGTCTTCGCCATTTTATAATTCATAATGTTATACTTTTATGATTCTCCAAAGTGGCCTTTTTAGGCCCCCTGGTCATACGCGAAATAGTCAAGTAAATTGTGCAGATCAATACTTTGATTTGAATATTTACAATACAGTTTGTACCTATTTATTACTAGCTTACAGATGTAATCCCGTAGTTAGCTCCTCTATCTCCAATACCAAACATTATTGGTTAATCTGTGGCATATGAACCGTTGAGTATTTACATAATGTGCACCGCAAACCGGCATGGGTCAGTCAAAACCTGACTTATAACGGGCCCGACCTCGGAACATCGTCGTGCTACTTGCTTACATTTTAATTTAACTATCTTATAGCCAAATTATAGAGGCATTAGCGTATAAAATGTTTACAGAGTCATTATTAGTTAAGGGGAATGCTCCAACCAGCCCGCGAAATTCAAAATTTCTTGCGTTTTTTGCAATTTGCAGGCCAGTGCTAGGTTGTATGTTGATTAAAATATTATTCGCGACTGTAAGACGTATGTAGTTACAGAATTATAATCATCAAAATCACCAATACAACCCTCCAACTTCATAAAGGTGTACGAACAAAAAAAAACAGAAAAAGTTATTCCTACAACTTAGAGCGTTTTATTGATGATTTTGATGATTATAATTCTGTAACTACATATGTCTTACAGCCGCGAATAATATTTTAATCAACATACAACCTAGCACTGGCCTGCAAATTGCAAAAAAACGTAAGAAAATTTGAATTTTGCGGGCTGGTTGGAGCATTCACCTTAAGAAACAAAATGTGGGTGTAATACAGGTACAGACACGAGCAAAAGTATGTATACACTTGGCTTTATTCAAAGACGATTTTCTCCTTTAGTTTTGAATGAAATATGTTATTACGAACAAAGTATTTTCGAATCCATAGGTCTGTGTAAAGTGTCGTATTTCAACGTTGCATTCGTTATTACACGAAAAAATCGCAATTGTAAGTTGCCAAGTGTTGACATTTTAGTGTTCGTGACTTTACACCTCTGTCTAACCCACCACGGATTACAGGCGAGATATTATGCTACAGGTTTCTAGTAAATTACTTTTTTTATCAGAATTTGTTTTTAGTTATTTTTATACATAGGGCAAGTTAAGATAGGCTTCTGTTGGAAACTGATGAGACCGTGAGCACTTAAAATAATTAATATTGACGATCAATCATCTATATAGCTAGGTGATCCGTCATCGAATAACCTTGTTAGTGTGGCCAATAGCGAACTGGCGCGAATACGGTACTCTGTGGTTAGAATGTGCCGCATCATTCAGCAAACGAAAATATTCCTTCCACTGCCTCACGAAGGGAGTAAATGGAATTTCGAACTCATAATTTCGATGTTTATTTACAATGTCCAAGTAAATACTGGTATATATATCCAATTTGAACAATAACAGATCCTTTGTTATAAATGTTTAATTTAACTTCGGAAACATTAATCAATCAAATTCAAAGCGATAAGGACAGTATTTGTCAGAATACAAGACAGAGGTCTCCCACTCCGTTATAATATTATTCCTTCATTAATTTTATTTGTAGTCGAGGAAAACTATTAAAACAACGTATTAACGTCATGAAAATCGTAATTCAATAGTTATTTATATGACTCGTCGATAAGGGCTCGTAGCTGTAATCTAATAACAGCCGCACGGATCGTTCGATCAGGTTAAGCTACGCTTGCCGCGGTTGGTTTGGTTGGTTGGACCATCTTTACATACTCTCCGTGTCTCAGAAAGCACGTTAAGCTGGTCGTGGCTGCTATTCGTGAATCTTTGACAGTCGTTACGGGTCGTCAGAAACCAGAAAATGTGTAAACCATTCTTAACCAAGAAGTATCGTATTACCCAATAACTGGATTGTGGAGGTCAGATAGGAGTCGCTCCATGTAAAATACTGGTATTCAGCTGCATCCGCATAGACTGGAAGCCGACCCCAAAATAGTTGGGAAAAGGCTAAGAAAATTATGAGTTATTCTTATATCAGCATTTACTAAAAAAAAAAGAAAAACAATATATTTCAAATACCAAACGACCTCTGGGCGATTGGTATTCAGTAAATAAAGCAAGCATGCTTCGAGAATATACGATTATTTACTAGCAAAACCTACTTACGGTATTAATGTTGATGACCTGAAGGAAATTCTAATCGAAATAGAAAACCAGTCCTGAAGTCTGTCTTAGTAAAACAAGGTATGTAAAAACTGCAATCATGCGAAGATAAATGAGTTGGGACGTGCCGGTATGTGTTGGTAAGTTCATTAACTGCGGTTAGTCACATTAGATGTTATCTACTGCTTTACGAACCTGTTAATTTAAATCCACTATCAATTTGCGGTTCCTTGAATTTACTCATTATTGGCACAAAGGAGCGTTGGCAGAGTTTACAGAATAACGTACGGACCATCCAGATGACCATCGCACCGTTCAGAGAAGTATGGCACAAAGGATAGGAATGTTATGTACTGCTTTACAAACCTGTTAATTTAAATCCACTATCAATTTGCGGTTCCTTGAATTTACTCATTATTGGCACGAAGGAGCGTTAGCAGAGTTTACAGAATAACGTACGGGCAATCCGGATGACCATCGCACAGACCAGAGGAGTATGGCACAAAGGATAGGAGGCTATCAGGCCAATACACACTCACCAATGGATGGAACATAGCAGCCAATGATTATGATGACACGACCAGTGTCTTGAAGGAGTGAACACAAAATAGGGAAGTAGAAATTAATGCATCGTATTTGTTTTATAAAAATAGTTTGAAATTAATTGGTGCTGTCGACTTTCTTTTGATCATATCAGCACTATTAAAAACGTAATTACTATAGACGCGTTCAGCTGTACCGCCATCTATAATTACATATATCCAAACTCGGTTAAACTACCGTCTATATTCAACCACATGCAGGAGATAAAGCTATAGTTCAGTGGTTAAATAAAATTAAGAAACCGTTTCCTGAACAATTTATTGGTGAAGCGGTTTTCTATCACCTTCTTGGTAAGTTATTAATATTGATGGGCCAGCGTTGGCTGCCTCGTATGAATATTTAAAGTCCAAGTCGATATTATGCCTCGGCGACGGTCCTTAGACACGTCTCTCGGCTAGGCCACACAGTAATTAACATTTCATAAATGCTGGAGTGTCAATTTTGTTAAGTTATGCAAGTCTTGCGAGACGTCTTACGTCTTGTATGTAATGAGAAAGCACGTAATGTTTATGTCATTTTCTTATGTTGAGTGAGGCAATGAAATAAAGTTAAGTTTCAAGTGCAATAAAAAATATGTTTGAAAATATTGTCATCGGGACATAATCTAAACTTTCGAACCAACATTTTTGTAATTAAAAACTCAAGTAGGTATGAAATGTGCAATTATTGCATTGTAGTTTTAAATTAAAATCCGACCCGTACTTACAAAGATAATGATGAAAAGAAATTTCAATAAACATTACAATAATGTAGGTACTAATAATATTACATATAATTAATTTTCATTTTGATAACAAAAATATTATATAATAACATGAAGAAAATAAATAAATACGTTGCGCAAAAATATTTTCTCTAACGAAACAAATAATTTTTACGTATTTTAATGCTTCGTTAAATATTACAAATGGCCTTACGTAGGCAAGAACACGATGCTTTCCAATTTCGCCCCACATTCCTTCACGCGTGTTTATTTTATTAAAGCATTTCATTTGGCTCCGAGCGCGTATGAAAATAAAGTGCAATATATTTAAAAAAAATAATGTTTTCACAATATTTAGGTCAACATTTCGAGTTTCGTCACAAGTCACAATGTCGCTATGAATATAACAACGACACGACAGAAGTGTATATCAGATCAAAAGTCGAGTTAGTTCCGCATAGCCGCTTATATTCTTTGTTACCCTATTTATTTGCATTATAATGGTCGCTTATATTTATTTATACAATTATTGATAAATTAATAATGATTTACGCATCAGATACATTTCCGTCACAAAACAAAATATTTAGAGAAACGGAAAACGTTGCGATTTTTTTAAAACATTATTTATACACTTCTTTACATATCAATCATGTCACTACGCGGCTAGGTGTGTCTAGGTCACGATAACCCGTCGTTTATGTACCATAAGTAGTGGTTTAAAGTTATTCATATTGTATACATATATAGTAAGTAGTACATGGTGGTACGATCACGCTCCTTTCACCTATTGAGCCCCATAGTTCACGTGGAGCACGAACGAGGTCAAAGGTAAATTACGTTAATATATCAGTCGACTTATAAACTATTAAGTAAGACTTTTCTGTTGTCATCGTTACACTTATTCAAGTTATACCTCCAATTTTGTAAATGTTGCAATTTTTTTTATAATGGACTATGTGGAAAATTACGCGTATTTACTTACTAACATTAATTTATTTGGCTTTGAGCAATTTTTCCAGTCTACGAACGCTTTTTTACCTTTACTTAAAAAATATCTGTGGCTATCATTCCACTGTGGGTTTCCCACACAAACGACTGTGACATCCAGAAAAGACAAACAAAGAAGGGAATGTCTGACTAAAGCAGGTGTTTACAATGCTCGACGGTAAATTGTTCGTCGCTTTGGAAATTATCCAAGTTGACTATACATAGCTGGGTGACATCGTACTTCGGGAGAATTTAAGTTCAAAACTAAACAATGTATGATACGCTAAATGGAATTTTCTGGTTAACTTTTTGCTTTTGTTCGTGGCGGGAGTAGACTCCTATGCAAATACTTGGAGGACTTGTGCTCTTCAGAGGGCTCCACCAACTTCAATGTTAATAAAGTTCGGGTTAATGACCTGCGCGCACGACTGCCTAAAATTTGACCGATTCGTTTTGACGTCACGTCATCATGGCAGAGCCTAACATCGCCGCATCGGTTGGATTGGATATCGCAACTATTTCAAAATGATGATATTTTTCGTGTGATGCGCATTTGTATTGTATTGAATTCTTGTACCCACTAGACAGTATACTAAAGTAGATACCTACTTCTAGGCTTTACTAGGTAATGAGTAAAGGTAAATAATATCACATATCAGTCTTCTTAAGGCATTAAATTCAGACTAGTCTGCAGTTTGATTTGTTCGTGGCTTCAACTGGTAATAAACGAATCAAAGTAAATGAATGATTTATAAATATAAATGATAGGGTATGACTGTGTATTTAATAAGGCCAGGTAAACCATTTCTACGTAAACGACCAAACAAACCCGATTTCGGAATGTATTTTAAATATTGACTTGAGAATTAGACAAAATTAACATTACAAGTTTACAAGACAATGCCTCCCGAGCAAATTCCCAAATACGAAGAGTTAAATACTTGGAATTCAATTAAACTCAGTGACGCCGCAGAACAAACATCCGAGGCGGTCGGGCCACATTCACAAAACGTATTTAAGTTCGGCAACTACCCAAGACTACCAATCTAGCACGTCTCAGCTAATGCTGTTAGATCCCACAAACTTTACCAACAATTAAATTTGGAGACTAACGAACTTAAAATAAAAGGATAGATTTTGTTCATTATACCGGGTGCAATCGGGGACCCAACGAGGAAACTACGGCCCATATAGATAACGACCGCCACACTAGGCAAACACCACAATATTTACGTACCTACCGGTTCTGCCACCTAACTAGACCATATTGTTTCTTTGTAGCACACAATAGGGCACTTACCTACCGGTTAAAGTTCATAGGAAACTATAACATGATATTTATACCCGTATCACGTTAAATACGCTAATAAGTACCGATACGTTACATATCATGTAATCAGTACGCCACTTCCTACTTTTGTTTTTTTTTACCAAGTAGGTAAGTATATGTATTGTCCTCATTAATAGTCGGCATTTTTAATATTCTTTTACTGTTTTATTCTTTAGGCCTCGTTGGTCTAGTGGTCGCATACGCTACTGCTGAGCATGAGGTCCTGAGTTGGATTCCTGGGTCGGGCAAAATGCTATTATATTGTTTTTTTCCAACTGGAATTTCTCAGTAGTCGCAGTCTCCAGGCTGCTACGAAGAAATTCTCTATGTCTGCATTTGTGTCCGGTTGATTACGGCATGCTCGCTTCCTTTTACTTACTTAACTCATCGAATGCCGTAATTAGAGACACAATAGAAAGACAATTGCTTATGTCGAACTGTGTAACTTAAGACATTCAAAAGGTTAAACATAACTGGCGAAGAATGGGTGTACGATTAAGGTACACCTCTGCCTAACCCATCGGGGATTCCGGGTGTGAAGTTAAGTTAATTTAGGTAGGTACAGTCGACAAAAGAGATAAGTATGCAGGATCGTCGGATATAGTTGAAGTTTAATAAGAAACCGATAGATGTTGTCGACTGAAATTTAATTTGATAAATGAGCTGTTTATTATTGGATGGAGTGTGGATTACGGCCCACGCCCTCTCACCGAGAGGAGGCCTGTGTCCCAGCAGTGGGAACATTATAGGCTGATTATGGTATGGTAAATGAGCTGTTTGTTTTCCATTAATAAAATAAAATTTTATTCGACAACATCCATCGGTTTCTTACTAAACTTCAACTATATCCGACGATCCTGCATACTTATCTCTTTTGTTGACTGTACATATATCGGGTGGATGATTTACTGGAAAATGAAAGGGCTAAATAAATTCAGTTCAGACAAAAATCCATACTAATATTATAAATGCGAAAGTGTGTTACCTCTTCACGCTTAAACCGCTGAACCGATTTAGATGAAATTTGGTAAGAGATAGTTTGGAGTCCCAGGAAAGTACATAGGATAGTTTTTATCCCGATATTCCCACGAGATTGACACTTATGCGGGTGAAACCGCGGGGCGTTGCTAGTGTTTTAAATAAAATACAGTTTCTTTTAGATCATATTTTCGATTCTATCAGCTTGGTCCGACGAACATCACGAAGCGAAGCCCTTTCTTGCGTATAATTTAGGTTGACATGATTATTTTAACCCGCGAGAAACTCCGTTAACGTAGTCCAATTTTGGCCTATTAGGTACACGCTCCCCAGGCTCTTTCTTTTCTTGAATTTTATTTATTTACTTGCATATTTTTCTCTGTTTATTTAAGACATTTTAAAAGAGTAACGGTGGAGTTTCTTGCACATTCTTCTCCATGCGAAACTACCTTTTGGAAGGGGCGACTAGAATCAATTCTATTTTATGTAAATTTTGAAGTTCAAGTGCCTTTTAAGTGCCTATTTAAAATAAATAGGTACTTTGACTTTATCATTTTTACAGGGTAAATCGAGTCGAGAATACTCGTGAGTGTCTCTCGTTTATTTGCAGTACACGTGTTAACCAAGGAAGTATTTAGGTAGGAGTGCACAGGAAGAAACGTATGTAAACCTACATAAGCACATACATAATACTCCGCAGCTTCCGTAAATACACACTCATGCCTACCTAATTAAGGCAACACTTTCCTGTTTCAAACAGAAATTAAATGTTACTCGTTCCTATAATATTATCGTGCTAAAAGCACCTACATGTCGATAGTATTAAATGGACGTAGTTTAGCAAAAAGGACTCAACAAAAAAAATGAGGGAGAAAAAAATGTGTTAGTTTGTGTAATACAACTTGACATATGAAAATATTAGTATATTAGCCCATAGGTGGCAATATTTCAAATCATTCCAGATACAAAATCATTGCAGCAATACACACCTAAACTTAAAACCTCGATTACTCAAAAATAACTTTATGTAGGTTGAGTCCTTTCTGCTAAACTACATTTAAATACGTCTAAATGTACCCTATACCTACACCTCTAAAATGAATGTTCGGAGCGCCAAAATTTTACAGCAACAGTAACAATGGCATGAGGAAGACGGAGGCCTACTTCTTATGGCTCCGTTTCCGAAAAGGTAACAGTGCAGTCTCACGCAGCGATATCAGTCACCTCGACGGCTACGCACGACGCGTCTCACATCAGGCACAGAATAACAATCGAACTGTGGGAAACTGCCGCTAAACGCCACAATTATGAAACGCCTACAACCAATCTGAGGATGTTTCATCCAAAGCCAAATGACTTCACTAACTTCACTTGTAGGCTGTGGCCGTAACCCGCGAGGAATAAATAACAAACCCGTCGTGTGAATTGGTAACGGTTGTTGCGTCATGAGCACCGCGGCCAATCCGCCCGACGCTGACATTTTGGAGCTCTCAAATTAGAGATGTAAGTATTGTGTAAGTTTCGAATGTATAATTTTTAGCACAATGGAAGTATTCAGACTAATGCACCAGGAACGAATAAGCAATGAGCTCTCATAAAACGTCATGCGTCAAAACTGGGTCTTATAAAATTATCTGTGCTATTGTAATCAAGTTTAGTGCCTAGGTGCAATTCAGGTAGCCTTGAATTTATATCAGGGCGCGTACACATAGAACGTCCGTTTTTACAGGATCCTTTTTAACGGATCTTATCTCATCTCTTTTTCTTTTTTTTTTTTTACAGGATCCGGAATACTGTATTGTGTGTGAACTCGCTCATACCACTACATACGCCATCAAATAACGCGCCCTTAGGAAATAAAACTTTTGTAGGCATTTCAGCCACATTCATTGTATGCCTGTTTTGTATCATCCTTCCAAGCACTATCAAGCTTGGATTCTAGGAAAGTTGTAAGCTTCTGTTGAAATTGTTTCCGATACAAAATTCATAGAAAATGAAGCGGCAACTCAATTAAAATGCTATTACTTAACGAATGCAGTTAGTGGAACTTATTGCCACAGTACCTGATTCATTAATTACTTAGAAATTGCAACATCTAATGGGAAAGACAATTTAAATCAACTCATTTGGTATTGTGGTGGTTAATTATAATTTATATTTCAATAAATAATGATTTTCGAAAAATATGTCTGAGTGGGACCAATTTAATAGAATTAAGTAAATAGTTTACTTAATTTAATACAAAATGTACTCAACAATGATAACATTTCTTAAGAGCACACTGATTCACTCAATGAGCTATGCATATTTACTATACAGTACCTAAGTAAAACAAAATGGACAACTTATTTAAAAAGTAATTTAGAAAGATATTCCTAATAACAGTACTTAATGTTTACCAGTAAGCAACACCTTCCAAATAAGGTTTGTTTCCAATTTCAGGATGAGAAAACAAAATACCAAAAATAATGATGATAGAATTATGCACACTGAAAAAATAGTGTTACAAATTTCTATATTTTAGTAAGGTATTTTTACAATTTTACTAACATTAAATATAAAAGTGCTAAGTTTGTACCCTTAGGACATTTACTAGTACTAGTACTTACTTCAGAACTCACGTTGCATGCTTGGTTACACCAAGCAAGCATGCAACGTGAGTTCTGAAGTATGGTGAGCAGTCTTTTCTAGGAAGAAAGTCATTACCATTCTTAGAAATAAATACAGACATTTATTTCTAATTAAGCAGCTAATGAACACTTATAATGTAAGTGTGAGTGTTATGTAAAAGAAACATTCTTATTGCAAAAGTCCCGAGATTATTTTAGAAGTAATAAAGTTAAACGTGATTTGCATAGGTATGTGCAATAGAAGCTATGTTTGGTTTCTTCAATAAATCTATAATCCGGGTTCATTAAAAGTTTTTTTAAACATAAATACAAATTGATTACAAATACCAAAACTTCCACACTTAAATGCAAACTAAAGGGCATACTTAAAAGTATTTGAGGTCATCGAGTTCACAGATCAGTCACAAGCGTTGCAACATGCATAAACCGGCTTTGAGAGTCATAACTTAGAATAGATACCATGTTTTGCATAAACTTATTAATTTTCTACAATAACTAAATTGTTTTTCAATGAGGTACTTGTGATGTCATCTAAAATATGGTGTGATAAAACTACATAGTTTGATAAATACAGTGCTCAATATGACTCACAATCTTAGCAACAATAACTTAAGACAAGTAGCAGCTACATGTAGGCATTTCAAGATACATTAAGCATGCATCACAGAGGATTATTACAAGGCATTATCAATTCCTTTCTAATCTAAAGTTATAATTATTTCCCAGATATAGAACGGACTTACAGAATTATCAGTGCCAAATATTTTTATAGCTAGCAAGTGGCAAAGTAGCTGATTTCAATGAAGTTAATCGCATGATAAATGGTAATAGCTTTGCCACATATCTTTTTTTAATAAAATACTTTTCTGTACAAAAGTAGGTATTACAGATTCCTTGTAATTTCCTCGGTTATGCAGGTAACAAACAACAAAGAAGACTAAGAAGCCACATAAATACAATTAAAAGACACTCACCTCACTGAAGGCCATAACTCCGGCCGGAGCTCTTTCTCCGTCCGACCTTCTCAATTTATTTTACCACGGTCTATCAAAACAAATAGTTCACGCTTTTGTTTCCCAACATTGGAAACAGTCCCGACATCTAGCATCCCCACAGCACAAATACATCTGAACTATGTAACTTCACTCACTGCGCAAGAACAAAATTTTAATTTTGACTAAAACGAAAACACCTGACCGAATCACAAATCACTGAAAAACCAACATTCCTCAGGTGGGTTAGATGCACATCTAACTAAATTAAGAACACTTTACAGTACTTAAAACACTTTAACACTACTTAGAGAATTTTTCACTAATGTTTGATTTGCCAGACCATTACGAAATAAGTTCGAAAAATGACATCTAATGTGTGAATTATCACAGAGAACCATCAAACGGAGATGAACTCGCCATCTTGCTTTCATGTCATAATCAGTGGTGCCAAACTTCAGAATCAATACCGTTGTGGACCGTCATTGTGCATGTTAGGCAACCTAATGAACAACAAAGTGAAGTAAGCTACGAAAGATAATAAATTATAAATTTAATGTATTATTTACACTGACCTCTATAATACACTTGTATTATAGAGGTCAGTGATTATTTATAGCTACAAAAACCACTGTTTTATTACTGTAATATCTAGTTTTTAATATCTGTAACGTAAATGAATTGAAGAAAAGTAAAGGCTTTTTAGTGCTGCCATCTAGTTTAAAATTGAGTAACTACTGTGAACGATTTTAACGTTTGGTACTTTGTAGGATCCCGATTTATTCCCAATAAATGATAATTCATGATTTATAGTACCTAAGTAGTATTTAATTATTTCGTCTTGTGGTCACAACCACTACTGCTAAGCATGAGGTCCTAGGTTCGATTCCCGGGTCGGGTAAACTATTAATGGGTTTTTCTTTTTCAATCTTGAATTTCTCAGTAGCAGCCCGGAGCCTGGATAAATTGTGGCCGGTTGTTGGCAAGAGACTCGCCACCTATAAAATGGGACTTAATTTTTTTTTTTTTTAAATTAAATCGATTTAAAAAAAAAGTAATTACTTGCTTAACTCAAAATAAAATTATGAAATAACTTTAATTTCGGAAGTCGGTGCCTTGGGATCTGTATTATAGCTTTAGTTTTTTGCCACCGACTTCCGAAATTAAAGTTAGGTACTTATTTCATAATTTTGAAGTCGATTTAATTTTTGAAATTATTTTTTATTTCGTCATTTTTTAGTTGTAAATAAAAAATGGAACATATTTTGTTTGTAATAAGTACGTACCTAATAGTTTTGTTGTAAATATTGCACTAGCATTTGACCAAGGTTTTGAGACGTTTTCCCTTTGACACTACACTATCATAAGCCAGGCCGTCACACTTACACGTATTTGTCCATATCTTGAAAATTAATGAATCAATTTTGAATTTTGATGAAACTTTCACTGTTCCCTAAGTTGGAGTAAGTGTAAGCCAATAAAAAAAATGGTCACGATCCGATTAATAGTTGCGGAGAAATGCGTGGACAAACATACATATCATATCAGCAGCGGCCCTAAAAAAATTTTTAGGTGGTGCAAAATCTTAAAGTGGCGCCCCTCTATGTACCATGTTCCTATGATATATGCATAAGCAGTAATTGCTTGTACAAGACTAGCTGTGCCCGCGACTTCGTCCGCGTGAACTTAGATCTTTTTCAGCCTGTAACAAAACGCAACGTAACTTTAGTTAATCTGTTCTTAAGTATGACTAAACAAATTATCGGATTGTACAGACGCCAGCATAACGAGCTACTACAATCTGTCAAAGTTCTTTAATAGATTTTCAACTTTGTCGCTAAACTATAAGGTTCAAAGTTGATTGGGAAAATTTGACAGTTTCGGGTAGCTTGATGTGCTGGCGTCTGTACATAGATTAGATAAATAAATAGTTTTAAATACACCCTTATATTTTGATCGTTTTAATCCTTAAAAGGGGTCATTGTACTCATCATTATGAACAACTGTTACTATGGGACCAACCCTGAAATCGCGAAAAAAAAATCAGCTGTTCCCTACATTTATGTTCGTATAACTCGTCAAAATGTAGGGAGAAGCTGTTTTTTTTTTCTCTATTTCAGGGTAGGTCCCATAGTAAAAGTTGTTCATAATGATGAGTGCAATGACCTCTTTTAAGGATTAAAACGATCAAAATGTAAGGGTGTATATTATGAAAAATCTAGGCAGATCTGCGTGACGAGGACAGTGGAATCTATCGAGCGTGACGTGATAGCAGACGGGCAATTCTCGTAATTCTAAGAACGTTCACAGTCTGATTTCAGAAATAAATCTAGTTTCCCTACAGTTTTTTACATTGACTGTTTCAAGTTTTTGACATTGACTGTCAATGAATGTCAGATTTTGAACGTTTTTAACTACGAGAATTCGCCTTCAGTTGTCCTGCTCGCGTTAAAAAAATGTTGCCCATTCCGTACTGTGCTTGCTCTCTTGGCATGCTGAGGTAACAAGTAGTAAAGATTAGAATAACAATCAGTAATTTTGTTTGACAACTTTTATTTACGCAGCAGACCACATGTGGCTCTTCAAGCTTTTGCGCTAACTAATTTCTGAATTATGTTATTCAGAATAATTTAGCTTTTGGGCAATTGTATTTTCTATGGGCAGGATTCCAATGTCCGACAGTCTTTCCTGACACAGTAGAACGTAAATAAGTTTTCTCCAATATGGACCTTTCCGCGCTGCCCGCTCCGTTTGCGCGCCCAAACCGCCGCGGGCTTGCTTTTGGATGCCTCAATAAATTAAGGCCTCCAGTCAGGGTTTAAAAACTAAGCGACTACACGCTAAGGGCACCCCCTGTGGGGTACGGACCTCGGCTTAGGGCGTCGCTGGGAAAGGGCAGCAAGGGACAGGCTGGATCGGAATTATTTAGGTACGAATTTAAAACTACAGTGGACATGGTATGGGGCGGCGCGACGGGCCTCGATGGCGAGGACGGAAGGACGGCTGTCGGGACTTGTACTTTCTGAGAGTACTGGTGGCCTTACTGCTCTCCTGTAGGAGGGTCGTGGCGTTGTCGTGGATGGTATGGGTATGCCTTGGTCGGCGAATCCTATATGCGGGAGGGAGTATCGGGCGGACGCCGCAATCAGGGGATTGGGGTGCTTTATAGCAGTATTAAAGAAACGCTTGCAGAGGCATTTCATGAACTGCTGGACGGTGGGCATTCTGAGATCTAAGTGTAGGTAGACTCTCATTGCGGACATAGAAGGGGGCTCCCGTGATCTTTGCGAGGAAACGGTTCTGGAGGGTCTGCTTTCTATGCAGATGGTGAGGCTTAGCGTGAGCGAAGACGACGCAGGCATAGGTCATGAAGGGACAGATGACCGCGGTGTCGAGGCGCAATTTGCACTTGAGTGACAATTTGCTGCGGGTGGTCAGTATGAATTGGACCCTACTGAGAGCGAAAGAGGCGCGCGAATGAGCCGTCTTTATGTGCTCACTGAAAGTGAGATGGTGGTCTAGGATAACACCTAAGTATTTATCTTGCTTCCCCCAAGGGATCGGCTTGCCATACATAGTAATCGGACTGGAGTCTCAGTCGACACTCCGCGTCCGCGCTTTATAGTAAGATACCATCATCTGACTGGTGCCCGGTGGTCGCATTTCGGTTGATTACATCGCCTCGCTCATGACGACGGCGCCCGGTACCGTCGAACCGCTCGCACCGCCCTAGAGCCGCTTCTGATACATATTATACAGGGTTATTGGTAAAACATTAACAACCTCTTATGGGGTCATTGTACTCATCATTATGAACAACTTTTACTGTGGGATCAAACATGAATTCGCGAAAAAAAATCTGCTGTTCCCCACATTTATGTTCGTAAGTCTACGAAATTTTTTTTCGCGATTTCAGGTTTGGTCCCATAGTAAAAGTTGTTCATAATGATGAGTAGGTACAATGACCTCTTATGAGGTTGTTAGTGTTTTACCAATGACCCTGTAATCCTGTATACATACATCTATAATTTTTTTTTATATTTGTTTGGAAGCCCTATTAGATTATATTATATTACATTACATACGTGTCGAATTGACGATAAAAATAGCCTACGACCTATCTCAGACCTAGCAAATATACATAAAAAAATTCATAAAAATCGGTCCAGCCGTTTTCGGTGGAGTTCAATAACAAACACTGAGACACGAAATTTTTATATATGTATATATAAGACTAGCTTCTGCCCGCGACTTCGTCCTCGTGATATTTCACCCTCCCCCCATTCACCCTCTTAGAGGTGGAATTTCGAAAAACCTTTCTTAGTGGATACCTACTCTTCACAAAGAACACAGCACCCTCCAAATTTCATGTCACAGGACCAGCGGTTGGAGGAGGTGGTGAGCGCTCTGTTCCCTTCACGGGGGGAGCACACTCCCCCGCCCATGGCTCCGCCAACTGCGGTGCCCGAAGCGGACCACGCGGACGACGACGACATCCCTGCTGTGACCGGGGTAGAACTGAGAGCGGCGGTAGGAAGGCTGAAGGCCAAAAATACCGCCCCAGGACCCGACGGCTTGGTAAAGCCTGGGTCCTGGCCTCGGGGGCTCTCGGGCCTCGACTGGAGGCGTTCTTAAGCGCATGTTTGGAGAGAGGCCAGTTTCCACGCCGTTGGAAGACGGGGAAGCTGGTCCTCATTCGGAAGCCAGGGCGCCCTGCGGACTCTCCGTCCGCATTCCGGCCCATCGTGCTGCTCGACGAGGTCGGCAAGCTCTTTGAGAGAGTGATTGCGGGCCGCCTCGTCGGGCACCTGGTGAGGACGGGGCCGGATCTTGCGGACAGCCAGTTTGGTTTCCGCAAGGGGCGCTCGACGGTGGACGCAACATGCGCGTGAGAGCCCTCACGACGGGGGACGCGGTGTCCCGGGGTGGGGTCGTCGTGGCGGTGTCACTCGACATCGCCAACGCGTTCAACACCCTCCCCTGGAGCACCATTGTGGAGGCACTCCGGTATCACCGGGTGCCGCCCTACCTCCGTCGAATAGTCGAGGCGTATCTGACGGAAAGAGCCGTCAGCTACCCCGGTCGCGATGGGGAGTGGAACCGGCGAGAGATGTCGTGCGGTGTCCCACAGGGATAGGTCCTGGGGCCGCCTCTGTGGAACATCGGGTACGACTGGGTGCTGCGCGCCGACCTCCCTGATGGCGTCAGCGTGGTTTGGTACGCTGACGACACGCTGGTCCTGGCGCAGGGGAGGTCGCATCAGGCGGCGGCCGACGCGATGACACGCGGGGTTGCGATAGTCGTGGAGAGGATCCGGCAGTTGGGTCTCGAGGTGGCATTGCACAAGTCCGAGGCCATGGCGTTTCATGGGCCCCGGAACGCGCCGCCATCGGGATCCCAACTAACGGTAGGAGGGGTTCACATCGGCGTCGGGATGACGATGAAATACCTGGGTCTCGTCCTCGACAGCCGGTGGAACTTCGTGGAGCATTTCCGACGTTTGGCCCCCAAACTGGAACGGGCCGGGGCCGCCTTCAAGCGGCTCTTGCCCAACCTGGGGGGGCCAAACGCCTCCTGCCGGAGGCTTTACGCGGGGGTCGTGCGGTCCATGGCCATATACGGGGCCCCGGTGTGGGCGCGTTCACTGCGGCGGCGAGCCGCCCACTACCTGAACGCGCCCCAGAAGGTGGTAGCCATAAGGGCTATCCGGGGCTACGGCACGATCTCTGGCGAGGCGGCAAAGCTCCTTGCCGGACTGCCGCCATGGGATCTGGAGGCGATAGTCCTCGCGCGCCTGTATGAGTGGCGCGCGGAGGCACTACGCCGGGGGGAGGATCCGCTTCCGCGGCAAATCGCTGCGGAGCGGACGGATCTCCGGCGCGATCTCATGGCGGCATGGAAAGAGCGACTGTCGCAACCCAGCGCAGGGCACGCCGCGATAGCGGCGATAAGACCCCTCTTTGAGGAGTGGCTAGAGAGGCGCCACGGCGCCCTCACCTACCGCCTGACGCAGGTCCTCACCGGACACGGAAGTTTCGGGAGGTTCCTGCACATCATCAGGCGGGAGGAAACGCCCGGGTGTCACCATTGCCAGGATCGCCCAGAGGACACGGTGGAGCACACGGTGGAGGTCTGCCCCGCTTGGGCGGAGCACCGCCGTGTCCTCGTAGAGGCGATCGGCAGCGACGGCGACCTCTCGCGTCCGGCCCTGGTGCAAGCCATGGTCCGGGGCGAGAGGGAGTGGGAGGCAGTCACCTCCTTCTGCGAAGCAGTCATGCTAGCGAAGGAGGTGGCGGAACGGCTCAGGGAGAGAGCCTCCCGTCCCAGCCGCCGCGGGAGACGCTCCGGGCGTCGGGAGCCGCGTGACGACTCCCGGCCACCGTAGGCGCGGGCCTGCGGGCGGAGAGTAATGGGTAGCTCACCGCCCGGTCAGGACCAGGCCCGTGCCGGACGGCGCGTACGTGTTCCACGCGCGCCTCAAAGAGATGTCAGCATCGAGGAGGGGCCCCTTAGGGCCGAAGCCTGCCGGGTCAGCGGGATTGTCAGAAAGGGTTACCGCTGGCCCGGAACATAAAGGGCTAAGGAAGGAACACGGGTGGGTTTTAGTCAGTAAGAGTCTGACACTCCCTTCCGCTCCACCCAGAGCGGGAGGAGTCATTTGATGATTTCCCATCCTAAAAAAAAAAAAAAAAAAAAAGGACCAGCGGTTTAGGCTGTGCGTTGATATATCAGTCAGTCAGGACTTTGAATTTTATATATTAGATATAATAATATGGATTACTAGGTAGGTACCTATACTTACAATGATAAAATTTACTTTCAGAATGGAATTAACTGTAACTGCCTATACAACGGCGATGTAAATTCGTTCATTTGCACTATACAATAAAATGTGGGCATTCATTTACAACTGTTGATCACGCAACGAAATAATTACAACTCAATCAGCAAAGTCTGCATAACACGCCAGTCTTTCATTTTAATTATAGACGAAATAATATTGAACTTTAATTAAAGAAATAAATAATAAAGCAGATTTGCCTGTCCCACCATGCACCGCATCGATTAACGAGCTAGTAACTATAGTCCGACTTTTAATTAGCTGCAGTAAAATGGCACTTTTTAGGGTTCCGTACCAAAATGGTAAAAAACATAAAAAAACCCGACTGCGGTAAAAAACTTTCAGTTTCTTTTAACTTAAGTTTTTTACCGCAGTCGGGTTTTTTTATGTTTTTAAATAACTTTTTTATTTCCAGGTTTTTAGTTTACAAAATGTGAAAGATTTCGCAGACGATTTAGTTCTTGGTAGGTGTTTTTTTACGATTTGTCACTTCGAATTACTTTTAACCATCTATGTTGAATATATTTTTGTAATCACCTTTTAAAACCCTTTATTTTGATACCCCACTCGATAGGTTTTGAAAAAAATTTTTTTTTGAGGACATAATATTATGGCGCCAAAAATCGGCCATTTTTTTAGGGTTCCGTAGTTCCTACAAGGAACCCTTCTAGTTTCGTCATGTCCACTCCTTTGCGTCGCGCAGTCGGGTAAAAACGGAACCCTTATCGTGAGATTTAAGTCTGTCGGTCTGTCACAGCTGGATATCTCAAGAACTACTAATGCTATCAACTTGAAATTGGGAACAGTTATAGAAATAAAAAAATAATGCAAATTATAATGTATAAGAAATAAAAATATAATACATATATGTATATTTTTTGCAATAGGGACTGAAAGTGGGTCTGAAAAATTCGAAGTGGGGCTACTAGGGTATGTGGGGTATCATATGAAAGAGCCTAGTTTGCACATTCTCAAACATATTTTCTTTTTTTTTGGGCCGCATAGTTTTCGACCTTTGATGAAAAATGTAAACCCCCCCCCCCCCCCTTACCTTCGAAGTTTGCAAAGAGAAAAATCTGAAATTATTCTATGTGATAGAAGTTTATGTAAAGATTACAAGAAAAATAAAACAAATTCTCTAAATAGCACACTTTTTCAGAAATCATCAACAAAAGTTACATTAGTTCCACTATCGGTCAAGAGATGGTGCTGACATAAAACTGCAATATTCTACACCGCAGTGCACAGTGTTAAAATTCTCTGATGAATATAGGCCTCGCCGATGAAAATTTAAAAACATATGATGGTACGGAAACCTCGGTGCGCGAGTCCGACTCGCTCTTGCCCGGTTTTCGAGCCCGGAGTTCGAGCTCGCTGCTTGTTGCACCTTAATAACTTATTTCGGACTGAGTTTAGAGATATGCATGTCAAATAAGTTTCGTTCGTTACACTATTCTGTACTAGAAAAACAAGATTAGGTTGATGACCTCGAAAAAACAAAAAGACGCCAATTTCAGTCATTTAAGTACCTAACACATAAGCTGTCAATTTACTGCAGCTAATTAAAAGTCCGACTATAGAAAGGACGAGCAACGAGCGAGAGAATAGGTCGCTGGTCTAGGAGCGAGTGCGTGAGTGTAACCAGTACTACCTACAATTACTGCCCAATTACTCGCTGGTAAGTACCAAGCGAGAGTCTCTCAGCGAATGTCCGCCAAGCGAGTATTTTCTTCGATAGCTCTTGTCGCTGCGATAAACTACCACCACAGTCGCGCCGGGCATTGTGAACAGTCAGCGAACAACTGACACGGGACTTAATATATCTATTGTACGTTTCATGAGCGAGAAAATAGTCGAAAGCTAGTTGGTTCCTCGCCGGCGGGGGGTCAGGTTTTCAGGTGCCTAAATACCTGCTTTACGGGAGTGCAGTACCTTCTCATGAAAATGGACAACTTACAACATGAGGTCTGGGAGCCTAAAAAGGCCACTTTGGCACAATCATAAAAGGATAACATTATGAATCATAATATGGCGAAGAGAGTCCGTGTACCTATATCTTTTTTTAGCTGCACTACGTAGGTATAATCAAAGAGATTGGGATTGCGATTAACTTAACAGTTAACTGTCCATTATGATTTATAATTTTATCCTTTTATGATTCTGCCAAAGTGGCCTTTTTAGGCGCCCTGCTCTGAAATATAAAAAAAAACAGCTGTTCCATACAAAAGTGCAGTGACACACATTTACTTAATTAGTATTGTTACGAGCTTCGGGTTCGTGACAATAAAAACTGCCGATTTAATAACCAAAAAAATGACACTTTAATAATCAACACTAATTACAACTCAAACACACTAATTACAAAACACAATTGCACTACTGATCGCTCTAAGTCGCACTTGAATATCGGTTCGATGCTTTCACTTCGATCGCTTTATCCAAACTGTCGGTCGTGGCGCGTCTCGGCCTTATATAGCGCCAAAGAGAGTTCTAGAACCTTCCATTGTAGAAACATCTAGAATGTTCGAGTACATACAGGCCCCGATCGACCAGATGTCGAAAGTTCGGGAATGTTCTAGAAAGTTCTCGCATCGAAATTTCTAGAAGGGTCTTCACTACTAGTTCCGCTACTCGATACTAGATGGCGCTAGTGGTAACTACTGTTACCATGTACCAGGCATTAATTGTGGCGCGCAACACTGCCCCCTCCTAAGACATGCTCGTCCCGAGCATTATCGGCCCCATAATAACGCGCCAGTCGATCCACGTGGACGATCTTAGGAGTACCTCTTGCACCTTTCTGTATCCGGTAGGTTACGTCATTGATCTTTGTCACAATCCGGTACGGTCCGTCCCATTTAGCTTGAAGCTTAGGAGATTTCCCTTTGCTGCGGACTGGATTGTGCAACCACACTAGTGAACCTTCGTCGAACCCTTTATTGTTAATTTTACGGTCATAACGGGTTTTCATCTTTTCAGACATTAGCTGGCCCGATTGTCTGACGTGCTCATCAATGTCATTCATTTTGTTCCGCAAGTCACTCGCATAATCGGTTATACTGCGTGGGGCATCAGGTGGTATTCCGGTGATCAGGTCTGCAGGCAGCCGTAATTCTCTTCCAAAGTTTGCAAAAGCTGGTGTCACCGATGTACTTTCGTGAACAGCGCTTCGATATGACAACAAAAACGGTTGTATGTGCTTGTCCCAATCTCGTTGCCGATTTTCCACAACTTTGGCTAGGTACCTCTCCAGTGTCTGATTAAATCGTTCCTCCATTCCATCTGATTGTGGGTGGTAAGAAGTTGTTCTTGTTTTATGTGTACCCATAACTCGACAAGTTTCCTGGAATATTTGGGACTCAAAATTTCTTCCTTGGTCGCTGTGAATCTCCAAAGGTACTCCAAAACGGCAGAAGACTTCATGAACCAGTTTATCTGCAACTGTTGAAGCTTCTTGGTTTGGAATGGCGAAGACTTCCGGCCACTTAGTGAAGTAATCCATCACAACCATGAAATACTTGTTACCACTTTCACTTACCGGAAACGGCCCCGCAACGTCAAGGGCTATCCTCTCCCATGGTGCACCAACATTGTACAATTTCAATGCACCTCTACTACGAGTCTGAGGCCCCTTTACAGCTGCACAACTTGCACATTTGCGACAACAGTCCTCAACATCGTCCCGACAGTGGACCCAGTAAAACCGTTCTCGTATCTTCAGTAGAGTCCGTTTTACTCCCAGATGACCTCCTGAACAACCGTTATGGTACAGCTGTAGAACATCCGGTACTTGAGCTTTAGGAACAACCATTTGCAAATGACAGCTGTCTCCCCGAGCATTTTCCCATTTGCGGCACAGGACTCCATCCTGCATCACCAAGCTGTCCCATTGGGCCCAATAGCTTTTTGTGACCGAACTCATCGCTGAGACGTCGCTCCACCTGGGCTTAGGAGCTCTGGCCTTCATCCACTCCAGAATCGGCTTGATGTCCGAATCTTCCTGCTGCGCACGTTGTATGCTTTCCTTCCACTCGTTGCTGAGGTCTGTCCTGAGCATCCTCACAGGTACCACTTCCTTACCCTCTTGTCTAGTACAGTGCTTGCGGTCTTCAGGACAAGGTCTTCTTGACAATGCATCCGTGTTGCCATGAGATTTCCCGCTGCGATGTTTGACCACAAAGTCGTATTGCTGCTGCTGCTGGGCGGTGCTGTTAGCCGCACTACCCTTTGGAGACCAGCCATCTTCCCTTTCTGCAGTTCGCTTAGGGCAACTAGATCGAAGGTGGCCCCTTTCCCCACAGCCGTAGCACCTAGGGCAGTATCTCCTATTGCGGTCGCAAACTGTAGCCGCTGCAACCTCCCTGACGCGATGGGAACGATGATCCTGCCGCACAGCTTCCACCTCCAGTGCATGAGCCAAGGCGTCCTTAAGCGTCCCGTGGTGCCCGAGCCTCACAGCAGCTCTAACTTCAAGGTCGCGGATGCCGTCGATGAATGCCTGCACCAGGTTCCCATCAATAAGCGCAGGTACGGACTGGTAAGCTTTGCGAACCAGCTTCTCCACTTCAAGGGCCCACTGCTGCAGGTTTTCGCTACTGCGTTGCACGCGATCCTTGAGCTGCGCACGAAACACGTGTTCCAGGTGAGCGTCGCCATACCGAGCCTCCAGTGCCTCAAGGAGCTGCTCGTAAGTCACTTCCTTACCGAGAGCTTCTAGGACAGTTAAGGCCTGGTCACGCAGGCCTAGGGTGAGAGCAGTCATGGCCTGGCTTTTGTTCCACCCGTTAGCCTTCATGACAGCCTCAAATTGGATTTTGTAGGCCGACCAGGAAGAAGTTCCGTCGAACGGTGGCACTTTGAATCCACGTAGCGAAGGTGTTGTAGCTACGGGAGCTGCGATTCTATCCTCAAGTTTAAGGTTACCCAACTCCTGCTTCACATCAGCAATGACGTCATTAAACTTGCTGATCTGAATTTCAGCTTCTGACAGACGGTTGTCATGCTGGGTAACCTTCTCTTTCACCTCCTTCATGTCCTTCCCGAGGGTTGCGTGAAGGTCCTTTATGAGGAAAATCTGCTCTTCCTGACGGCGCGCCTGCTCCTCCTTATCCCGTTTGAGCTGTTCTTCCAATCGACGGGTCTGTTCTTCTTTGTCCCGCTGGAGCTGTTCTTCCAACCGACGAGCCTGTTCCTCCTGTCGGTGGGCCTGTTCCTCCTTGTCCCGCTGGAGCTGTTCCTCCAACCGACGAGCCTGTTCCTCCTGTCGGCGAGCCTGCTCCTGCAGCATCAACATCAGAACAGCCAAATCTGGTGCTGCTGATGCTGGAGCTGCTGCGGACGGGCCGGCCTCCATGGTCGGTAGCTGGCCCTCCGACCTCTGTGGCGTAGCTCCATCAAATCGCCTTTGGTCCGTCTCCTGCTGGTGTTGACTCCGGGTACGGATACCCTCCGTGTCGTCTTTGGGTAAAACCGGCATGATTTTTTATCCCCTTTTCTGACACCAATTGTTACGAGCTTCGGGTTCGTGACAATAAAAACTGCCGATTTAATAACCAAAAAAATGACACTTTAATAATCAACACTAATTACAACTCAAACACACTAATTACAAAACACAATTGCACTACTGATCGCTCTAAGTCGCACTTGAATATCGGTTCGATGCTTTCACTTCGATCGCTTTATCCAAACTGTCGGTCGTGGCGCGTCTCGGCCTTATATAGCGCCAAAGAGAGTTCTAGAACCTTCCATTGTAGAAACATCTAGAATGTTCGAGTACATACAGGCCCCGATCGACCAGATGTCGAAAGTTCGGGAATGTTCTAGAAAGTTCTCGCATCGAAATTTCTAGAAGGGTCTTCACTACTAGTTCCGCTACTCGATACTAGATGGCGCTAGTGGTAACTACTGTTACCATGTACCAGGCATTAATTGTGGCGCGCAACAGTATTTTATCTATGAGTGACACTTAGTAACACGATGAAAATGTATGAAAAAGTACATTTATGTCCCTCCCTGTCTTGTGGAAGTAAGGTGATCCGCATATCCTGTGTTTGCAGCTTTCTTTGAAATTTTATTTTCCTCTCTATTTATGAATAGTGCCTCTTTCATAAAAATCATTTTTGTAGTACCTAGGTGTACAGTTTAGGTACTTACTCTCCTCAAAAGACCATTTCAGACACCAATCTACATGGTCTTCACACGATCTGACCAAGATTTTGTCTGGACTTTAAAAGAGACTGTGACCTCTGAGTTTGTTTCGGCCTTTCTTCTCAGAGTAGTCACAGTCAGATAGGAAAAGCCGACCTCATCTAGTTTAAAAAATATTATTGACGTGTAAAAGTGTTTGTAAAAACCTACTTACAGAAATAAATCATTTATCATTTATTTATCATTATCATTACATCCGTAACAGAAGAAGTGATATGGTCAGAGCCTCGGAGAATCGGTGAGATTAATTCATTTTCACTTATTTTATTTGGGTATCGATTGCGGACTTGCGGCATCCAAGCGCTCTGGTACTCTCCTGGTTCGTGTGTGCTGAGCTTAATATTATTTTAATTACTTAATTGATTAAAAACTTTTTGACACACACTGTTGTCTATCTGTATAGAAACTGAGTCACAGCCAACTTGTAAAATGTCACTCTCGTCATTCTCTATGATCCTCTAAACGCCATCAGAAAAGAGAGGATATTATATATTTTACTTAAATTTTATTATTAGATCATGACCAATATCTAAAGAAAACGAAAATGTTAAAATTATAAATTTGCAGTTTATTTTGGTTTCAACAACATCAACTTTTTATTTTATGAATGCTATTGCATTCGTTTTTAACCTAGTTTTCTGAGCACTGGCCTGATAATAGAGGTAAGAGTAATTTGGGTTTATTAATTTCCGTGTAACTACATTATGCACGATTTCCCAAGGAGGTAGGTACTTTATGACGTCATTCGCACACGTGCCAGGCGGGGATGTGCACGGGTGCTACTGATAGCCAAGGACCCCCAATGTAGGTTAAAATAAAGTAGGTTATTGCACTACCGGGTTATTTTTAGTCGGCCAGTCCAAGTAAGACTGTCGAACTGTGTACACGTCTACATGAAGTTAGAGATTGAAGACTAAAATGTTGATCAGATGTAACAGACTGGTCTGTTGCAGAATTCAAGTGAGTGGCAAGCGAGGCTCATGGCTGTAACGATGGAGCTTGAGGAGAGCGCGTCGGACTCGAAAATACATCGAGACAGCACGACCAAAAAGGAGTTGCGGCCATCGAGTGCTGTCTCCTTGTCCAAGTCCGAACATGGACCAGGTTTGTGGAGCACTTCAGAACTACTGTCTGTCTCATTCTACTAGAGCATGTTCGTTATAGTAATATCACTCTACGTTGTTTGATAGAAACTTCTACGTCGACCGAGCAATTAAAGCAATACAAAAGTTGGGTGAGCACCGAAAGATGGAATGAGCTGAAAAAGATCGCTGATAGCGCTATGAAAGAACGTAAAGTGTTTATGATAAAAGGCGGAGGATTCCCTGCGGTGCGCCGCTCGCTTCTCGAACGAGGGTGGATTGAGAAATATGAGTCCCATAAGGTATTCCAAAGTTTACCGCCCGGGGTAAGTCAGTGGTCAACTTGTTTCTAGATGTAATCTAATTGGCCGAAAATTATGGGCGACATCTAACCCCAAACAAAACTTTCGATAGTTTGAAAACTAAATTAAATTCAGTTTACGCTTAAATATTTCGTAGCTTACGTTTTGGTTAAAGGACAATCAATTTTCTTTTACTGATTTTTTAAATTCGGCAATTTCAAGGTCCGCCATCCTCCATCAAATGTAGATCCCAAAAAATTGCATGGTAAAGAGCTATCTAAAGTGGAAAGAATGATTTTGTACAAATTCATGGAACACCACTCCGTCGACTTTCTCTGGACAACGAAGAGAGATAAGTACGACTGGTTGCTTACTAACAAGGATGTTATGATAAGCAGGTAACCATATAAATAACAGTTTCTCGTTACAGTCATTCGAAAATGCGCTGTCCTAATAATCATTTTGTTTTAATAGATTTTGCAGATCAATTTTCACCACAAAAGAAGGCCTAACAAGTTCCCTGACGCAAATGCACTGGCACACAGAACCAGGAGTGGCAGTAACTAAATTCCCACGTTGTTACAACATTCACAACTCTGACAGCCTCGAGGAATTTATCGACGACTTTAGAATAACAGCCTGCATCAGTGTCCTTAAATGGCTATCAAAGGCATTACAAAACAACAACGAACAAAATCTTATTGAGCGTCACGGAAAAGTTCCATTCAGCGCAATAGAATTTGCTATTAGCAGATTGAACGAATATATAGTGTTCCTGACCCACAAGGACATCGATGATACTGAAGACCAGCAACATATTTGGGAGCACGAGTGGGATCAGTTCCTGACGCATCATTATCTCTTGGTCCACGAGAAGGCAAAATTTATGGAAGACAAAAACTCCAGCATTCGGTACGCATATGTTTCGTAATCATTGCGTTTGGCGCTATTTGTGTGTAAACATATTTGTGTCAGCATGGCAGTAATTAGATCACTGTTTATCGATTGCATCGCTGAAAACAATTCATCAATATTTATTATCTCCAGGCTAGTGTGCTAATTGAATGTCAACACTGACGCGTTATGAGATTCGATCATGTAACTTTCTGTACGCGGCCGTTGATTTCGCACATGGTAGGCAGAGAGGATGCCTTACAAAGCCGAACTTCTAAAATTCCATGTGCGATATATTAGCAGCTGGTTACTGTAAACTATTTCAATTTGTTCCTCGTTTCAATTTCTTTCATATATATTACAGGCAATTGGAAAGAAAAGCTATGAAAATTTTAGCAACAATGGCGAAGTACTGGCCTCAAATAGACATCGATGGTGTATTTAACATATGGATCGTGAAGCCTGGAAACAAATGCCGCGGCCGGGGCATTCAGCTCATGAATAACATAAAAGACATAATAGGCCTGATCAACATACCGGCTCAGAAAACTAGATATGTCGTGCAGAAATATATCGGTATTGTAGAACTGGGCTCTTTGTTGAATCAATGAATATGGTTCACATGCTAACTACATGCAACATGTTTGATTACAGAAAATCCGCTAGTTATCTACAATACTAAATTCGATATAAGGCAATGGTTTCTAATAACAAATTGTCAGCCATTAACGATTTGGGTCTACAAGTAAGAGCACCATCAAAACTCTTTAAATTGTTTCGTAACATTTAGACAAATTGCAGTTTTTTTTTTATTTCTTACAGGGACAGTTACCTCAGATTTAGCTCACAAATATTTAGTTTGTCGAACTACCACGAATCTGTTCATCTCACGAATAATGCAGTCCAGACGAAATATAAAAACACCGGTGAGCGAGACAAAGCTTTACCAGATGAAAATATGTGGGACTGCCATACTTTCAAAGCATATCTCAGGTAAGAATGAAAAAAACACCTTGAATACTTTCAACAATAATATATATTACTTACAACTTTATTGGGTATTTGAAGACAGATAGGAAAATATGAATTGTGGGAAGAGAAAATATATCCTGGAATTAAACAATGCTTGATAGGCGCAATGTTAGCGTGCCAGGAAACCATGGATAAAAGACAAAATAGCTTCGAACTGTATGGAGCCGATTTCATGCTGACTGAAGACTTCACTCCATGGCTCATTGAAATTAACTCTAGTCCTGACCTAGCACCTACTACATCTGTCACTGCTCGGCTATGCCCTCAATGTCTGGAGGATGTTATTAAAGGTAATTAAAGAAGCTTAATAAGAATACGTTTTCCGTACTCAGAAATAATTAAGAAATTGTTTTTTCACAGTTGTTCTGGATCGCCGCCACAGCCTTGAAGCTGATACAGGAACTTTTGAACTAGCTTATAAACAATCAATACCAAAAGCTCCAGCGTATCTTGGTTTATCTTTATGTATTAATGGCAAGCGGGTGGTCAAGAAGTACAAAGAGCGTAAGCACGAGACGAAGAGTGTTGCTGTCCCGATACCACCGCGCGTGCCCTCCGGCGACGCCATCTTCCTAGACCAAGATCAACCCATACCGCCCGAGTACAGCGGCCCCATCATCACAGACTTCCTCACTTGGTTGAACCCTTATGATGCTTTGCCCACTAATAAGGACGGTATTGTGCTAGCTGGTAAAGACTCTCTCACGGTACGCCAAGCTATCACTGTGGTCAAATCCAGCATCTCGTTAAAGAGCGCACCGAAAAAGCGTAAAACATCACTTTCTTTTAGGATTCATCGAGGAAGACGGGAAAGAAATACAGAATGTAAACGACGAATCGTGCCTCATTCATGCTGTCGACCTGATGAAGGTCAGTTCGGTAATCAGACCAGTAAATACCGGACCGAATCAGCGAGCAAAGCCGAGAAGAGCAAGGTTGACAGGTCGGTCGGTAACAAACGTTGTTATATAGACCCTATTGAATGGGAGCGGGAAACCGCTAGTATTCTCCGGTCTACAATATCAGTTCAGAATAAAGTAGTTAGCAGACCAGATCCCGCCGGGTCCGTACGACACGCCAATTCGAGTGTAGTTAGCTCCAATCGTAAATCTGTTGACACGGTAAACCGTCGAAATAGTCTGGACGACTCTGACTCAATAAAAAAACTAAGCGCGGTAGGCACAAGTATCTGCAAGTTACAGGGTAATAACAGAAACAAAAACAAAAATATATCATTCTCAAAGAGTTGCTCTTCGATATATACGCCGTACAGGGTTGTTCTTTCGCCTTTAAATGACGAATCATCGAATTCTTTCTTGAAAAGAAAGAAATAAGGTCTGTTAACTTGTGTTCAAATATTGTTCACCTTCGAAATCGTTCAGTGTTTGATATTTACTATTATAAATTAAATATTGTAGTTTATTAAATAACCTTACAAGACTTCGAAATGTTATGTCGAATTTTCACATTTGAAATTGTTAAAGTAATATTATTTTTCGCTATCGACTGTTGGCATGTTCAAATTCTAAGATTCTATAATATAAAATAAAGTATTAGAAAAAATAATACATTGCTATTTTCTTTGCAGATAACTCCGTATTTCATGGATCCCCTTCCTTCCTTACATTCCTGCTGCAACCTCTCTAACCAATTAGATACTGTTCGGTAACAAAGTATGTATACCAAATGTCAGAAATCTGATGTCTATACCGTCAATGTACGTCAGCGTGTTCTGTCAAAATTTTAAGTAAATTATTTGTAAAAGTAAAATGTAAAAACAATAAAAATTACAAACTCCGGACAATTATTATACAATTACAGAAAAATGTTGCCAATAAGTGAAGAGGTACCCAATTGTTTTATTTTTGCAGTGAGTAATTGATCATGAGAAAGCGCAGATAATAATACAGTATTTAGATGCATAAAATAGTAGTTCTAGAGAAGTACGAAAGAAAGACTGGTCCGAAGGTTGGGAATTCGGTGGCAGGAGCCAGAGGCAGGTTGTTTGCCACATACCTAAAACAAAGAGAGACTTTCATACATTATATTCATCTATTTAGATAAAGGTTGAGATTGTTTAGATGGTGCTAAAGATCATTTTAACTGAATGGACCACTTTCGTGTTGTACCTATTATACCTAACCAAATTTGCAGAGGTCAAAGAGAGTCTTTGGCAGAGGTCTAGACCATCATATTAGGTAACTAGGTAAGTAAAGATAAAGCAGTGGACTGTAAAAGGCTTTCCTTCAGTTTCCTGTGCCAGGAGTCACGGTAGGTCCTATCTCTTTCGAACAACCCGTGACCCTGGCAAGCATCGGCCCTAGCGGACCCCGTCAGTTAGTGCTGACATCTCTTTGAGGCGCGCGTGGAACACAACGCGCTGTCGACCCGAGCCTGTTCCTTACCGGACGGCGAGCTGCCTATTGCTCGCCGTCCGCAAGGCCGCGCCTGCCTACGGTGGCCCCGGGAATCGGCTATCGATTCCCGACGCCTAGGCGTCTCGTGCGGCGACTAGGGGCGTGAGGGCAAAGATTGCCTCTCCCTCTGTGACTGCTATAGGCTAAATAATTGATCTGCTAATTGATTTCATTCAGTTTTGGTAGGTACCTGCCTAATAAAAAATAAACATAATTTCACACCTGTACTCCCAAACAAGTAAGTACAGACGCCAGCACATCAAGCTACTACAGTCTGTCAAATTTCTTTAATAGATTTTCAACTTTATCGCTAAAGTATAAGGTTCAAAGTTGATTGGGAAAATTTTACAGTTTCGGGTAGCTTGATTTGCTGGCGTCAGTACATAGAAGTTACGCGCACATTTCCCCAGATGTGTCTAAGTCCCATATTATGGTCGCATCCCCATGTAGGTACTTGTGTACATATAGGGCGAGCCGTGCGCGTTTCAGCACTTGGTGAATAGTATGCTTACGCCCCGGGAGCAGCAACCGTACTCGGGTGAGATCTCGGCGATTACGTAAGTCCTGAAAGCCAATTCTCGTAAGTTAAAACGTTCTAAATCTAGTAGCAGTCTCATCTCGGCGACAAACAAATGTCAAAAACTTGTCAAAATGTAGGGAAATTAGAGGTATTTTTGACAGATTGAGACTGAGATCAGACTGTGAACGTTTTCAAAATTACGAGAATTGCCCCTCAGATGTGTGGCGCACTTCAATCAGTAACTCAGTAGTACCTAGTGTCAATAAAATATTGCACCTAGTGTATCTGTACCCAGTGTTGTAACTATACCTACAGTTTGGGGCCCGTGGCAGGGATGGGGCCCTCCCTCAATGTAAAGAAGTTCAAACGTTGGTAGAGCTTCTTTACATTGAGGGAGGGCCCCATCCCTTTTTTTTTACTAGCACTTTTCCGCGACTTCTTCCGCGTAGATTTCATATTTCCCCCTACAACATTTAACATTCCGTTCCCTCGCGGCGGCTGAGACGGGAGGCTCTCTCCCTGAACCGTCCCGCCACCTCCTTCGCTAGCATGACTGCTTCGCAGAAGGAGGTGACGGCCTCCCACTCCTCTCGCCCCGGACCATGGCTTGCACCAGCGCCGGACGCGAGAGGTCGCCGCCGCTGCCGATCGCCTCTACGAGGACACGGCGGTGCTCCGCCCAAGCGGGGCAGACCGCCACCGTGTGCTCCACCGTGTCCTCTGGGCGATCCTGGCAATGGTGACACCCGGGCGTTTCCTCCCGCCTGATGATGAGCAGGAACATTTAACACCTGACTGCTTCGTTGGTCTAGTGGTCGCAAACGCTACTGCTGAGCATGAGGTCCTGTCCAAAAAATTACACAAACAATGGGGAAAAGGTACAATATGTTCGAAACCTGAATGACGTCCTTTGTTACACATTTTCAAAAAAAGTTTGCATTTATAAACTTATTTCTGTGCTTCATGGCCCTCTCGGGCCGGGGGCCCCCTCTGGCTGGGGGCCCGTGGCATTTTGCCCCAATGCCGCCCTATAGTTACGCCACTGTCTATACCAATTTATGCATGGAGGGTCTGAAAATACGACATCTTATTTTTTGTAGTAATTGGACACTTTTTTCTGTTTTTAGGGTTCCGTATCTCAAAAGGAAAACGGAACCCTTATAAGATCATTTCATTGTCCGTCTGTCTGTCCGTCGGTCAAGACTCTTTTTCGTACTTCTCCCGTTGACCTAGAATCGTGAAATTTGGCAAGAAGCAATGCCATGTAGGACAAGTAAAGGAAAAATCCGAAACCCGTAAATTTTTATAGTTGCATTACAAAAAAAAATCCCGTGATAAATTATTTAAATACCTAAAAATTTGTACGGAATCCTCTTCAGTGCGCGAGTCCGACTCATACTTGACCGTTTTTTTTTTGCAAGTAAACTACATCTTACTGTCTATTTTATTTATGCTATTTTATTCCATGTTTTTTTTATTATTTTGTAGAGATACAGGTTTGCCCTCGGACTTGAATAAAAATGAAACCACTTAAAAATGCCGAGGCGAAAAAAGAATATTCTCAAGCGAAAAAAGGTAATTAGAGATAAACACTGCAAAATTTAAAATGTTAACATATCTACTACTAGTCCATAATTATGTATTCCCATTCACAGAAAACAACCGGAACCACATATAAAAAACGTGCTACAAAACCCAATGGCCAACATGGAATCAAAAACTGTTGTATTCATATTTCACAAGTACAACCATATCATAAAGTATGATAATTGATAGCTATACATAATTACATAATATGTATTATACTTATTTAACATTATTCCAAATAATATACACGACCTGAGTATTTCGTATTATTTGCAGAATACAGAATGTTGCGACAAAGGCGACGTAATAAAAAGAAAAGCGGCTGAGAAATTTAAAAGAAAGGTGGAAATAATCAATAAGAAAAAGTCCATGGAATATAAGAGCGTTAATCGTCCAGATGGCCTTTCACCCAAAGAAAAAAGTTATGTCATTTGCAGATGTCAGGCCAAATCAATTCGTTACCAATCATTAAAACTCCAAGCTGAACAAGCTATACGTGAAAAAAAAATATTTTCCGTCTTCGGCTCCTGCAATGCCATACGAACAGCTTTGCTGGAAAGGGGGTGGATTGAAAAACTACCTGTAGAGAAAATGAACCTATCCAAAATAAGAAACGGCACCTTAACCACGAAACCCGAAATACTCGGCGAATTAGAAAAATTGTTCTTGTCCAACTTAGTTGACAAATACCCATCCAATTTTATTTGGCGTACAAGAGATGACCGCTATCGTGCCATCGACATGAACAACAATGAATGTCCAACTATAGTTAGCAGATTAAAGACTGATGCTTTGTGGACATCGAAGCAGGGATTGTGCTCTTCGATGGAAAGGAATTACTGGTTCTACATTGAAGATGTGGCCGAAGTTATGGGCCCGCGCAGCTATACTACTAATAATTCTGGGGAAATAGAAGGATTTGTGAAAGACTACAAAATTACCGCTTGTACTAGTTTGTTGAAATGGGTTGTCTCAATGGTTGCTAACGAGAGGCCCGTGTTTGTAGACAAGGGAAAGGTTCCCTTGAGTGTGGTGCTATTTGCTTTGTGTCGATGCAAAGAATATTTGTATAGAAAAGAAAACAGGGACATAGATCGAGTCTTAAGCAACACGTCTAACCGACAATGGAATAACTTCTTAAAAAACTATTACCGCATAATAGGAAAGGACGACGTCTTTCAAAAGGATACAGAAAATAAGTTACCACTATATATGGCATACGCTAAATTTTTACTAAAACAAATGCATAGATTCCGACCCCAATTAAGTTGCGAAGGTTGCCATAACATTTGGATCATTAAACCGGCACATAATTCAAGAGGTAGAGGCATACGATTGGCTTCTAAATTGACAGTTATTGATAACCTGCTAAAAAAAGCTAACGATAAATATGTCATTCAGAAATACATCGGTACGACACTACCTATTTTTTTTTTTCATCAACCAATGTAGTAATTACCAAGTAGTAATGTAGTAATTACCAAGGTAATTCCCTTCCGAGGCCCAAATTATTTTTTCTAGACATAATTATTCTGCGTTAGAATTTTGGGAAATCTAAGTAAGTACATTAATAGGATCCCAATACAATAAATACTCTCACCTATTGCATTTTGTTTTTAGAAGAGCCGCTATTGATTCACGAAACAAAATTCGACATTAGACAATACTGCTTGGTCACAAGCACATTTCCTTTAGTGATATGGATGTACCGAGACTGTTATTTGAAGTTCAGCTCACAGAAGTACAGTCTTAAGAACTATCATGAATCTATACATTTAACTAACAACGCAGTTCAAAGGAAATATAAAAATTGTAAAGGAAGACACGAAGAACTTCCACCCGCGAACATGTGGCATTCTGAAAGGTACAAAGATTATTTGAATAGGATTGACAAGTGCAAGGTCTGGGATAAAATCATCTATCCTGGAATGAAGAAGTGTATTATTGGCATAATGTTAACTGGCCAGGACTCTCTAACAGTTAGTAAAAATCGCTTTGAGCTGTACGGTTGCGATTTTGTCCTCGACAAAGAATATAAACCATGGCTGATTGAGATTAATTCAAGTCCAGATCTTAACCCCACTACTCCCGTTACAGCAACGATTTGTCCAGCCGTTCTATCAGATGTCATTAAAGGTATGTTTGACGTCCATTAATAATTGCTTCGTAAAACTGTTTTTAGGTATTCAGTCAAATGTGTGGATAATCCTTTATTTTTTTTTCAGTGGTTATTGATCACGCTAAAAATTCATCGGCGTTGACCGGAAAATTTGAATGTATTTATCGGCAGCCTATGACCATGCCCAGATATGGAGGCGCGTTAGATTTGTATGTTCGAGGCTTGGCTTTACCAAATGATTACTTCTACAAAGGCGATATTGATCTGAGGGAAACCTATGACTATGACGAGGATATTGGAAATGGAAATAATATTAAAGCTATACTGGACAAAATAAAACATGCCTATGATACAGACACAATAATGGTGGAACCTGAAGAAGATGATAGTCATCTGTTGTTGAAGTTGGAAAAGGAAACAACCACTCACCATTCCCGATCTGATAGTGAACTAAACATAGCGGCAACTGTGATTACTGCGCAGTTGGACGAACTTATGAACAGAATTGTTTCAGAACACAATTTAAAATCAAGACATGATGCTGAACCTGAGCTTGAAACTTCAGATTCAGTTACATTTTGTTTGACACCTGCACACAGTGTAACCGACATCAAAAATATGTTAGACAAGGCTTTGAAAAAATATATGTCTTCTGGAGCTATGGACACGAAAGAATCATTTGATTTCAGTGAACTTGATGATGGTCCGCTAGGCAAGGCAAGTGCTGATGGCGTCAATTCCACTAATATAGTATTCAATTATTTTAAACAACTGACGGAGTACAAATTATTAAAAAGCAAGAGTACAGAAAGCACGTCCCTAACAACAGATTTTATGCTTGAGGCTGCAACAAAACTTATTAATTTTATTAATAAAAAAGAGCAAGAATATTCTACAGAATAGAAATCATGCATTGTATGCAGAAATGGGCTATAATTCAAATATTAATCAAACGTCATCTCTGTAAATAAGCAAATCTTTAACAGATAGATCAAAGTTTAATACAATTACCCACAAAATTTATGTGTATTATTATTTTGTCCAATACAGTCTTCAAGAATTCACGTGGGTGCTGTTTAAGTCACCAATGGTCAACATCAGTCAACATTTAATTAAATATCGCCTAGCCGTATACCGCTAAGAGTAGAATAAAAAAAATAAAAAAAAGGAATTTAAAAAAATTAAAATGACTTCAAAAAGAAATTAACTCAAAATTATGAAATAACTTTAATTTCGGAAGTGGGTGTCGTGGGATCTGTATTTTAGTTTTCATTTTTTGCCACCGACTTCCGAAATTTAAGTTATTTCATAATTTCTTTTTTTTTGAAGTCGATTTAATTTTTTATTTAAAATTATTTTTTATTTCGTAATTTTTAGTTTTAAGTAAAAACTGGAATATTTGTTTATAATAAGTAGGTACAGTCAACAGCAAAAGTAGATGATCAAAATCAGAAAGTCAATACTAATGAACGGAGTTCGTGTCAGAACTGTGTGGCGTCGAAGTGATTCAAACCACTCAGCGCCACATCAACTCCACACAGAAATCACTTCGACGCCACACAGTTCTGACACGAACTCCATTCATTAGTATTGAATTTCTGATTTTGATCATCTACTTTTGCTGTTGACTGTACCTAATAGTTTTGTTGTAAATATTGCACTCGAATTTGACCAAGGTTTTGAGATGTTTTCCTTTTGACACTACACCCGTAGCTCGTATCAATAAGCCAGGCCGTCACACTTACACATATACGTCGAAAATTACTGAATCGATTTTGATGAAACTTGCACTGTTCCCTAAGTTGAAATAAATGTAAGCCAATAAAAAAAGTTCACGATCCGATTAATAGTTGCGGCGAAAGGCGTGGACAAACATACAACATACATACATACATTTATAAAATTTTGTATATTTGTTTGAAAGCCCTAATAGATTGTCATATGTGAAAATAATGCAGTTCCAATAATATCACATACATTATGCATTATGTCCAATTCGCAAAATGTCCAACTGTCCAATTCTCAATTGGTCCAGTTCGCAAATGGTCCAGTTCGTAACTGGTCCAGTTCGCAATTGGTCCAGTTCGCAATTAGTCCAATTCGCAATTGGTCCAATTCGCAATTGGTCCAGTTCGCAATTAGGAGGTGTGAGGCAGTTTTTGACACGACCCCCACGTGAGATTGGGAGATTCGGGCTCGAAGTAAAAATGCACGTTTAGGAGCAATACTATCGATAGTATTGATAGTATCGATAGCTAACACTATCGATAGTTTAATAAACTGCGATAGTAGCCTTCCAATATTCAATTACATGGCTAGTATAAAGCATACCGATATTCATTTAAGATATACTATGTTTTAACTTACCCATCATTACAATCTAGCTACCAGTTAGCTAGTAACGGTGACACAACATAAGGCACAGCGAGTGACTACTTATGCTATAATTGGGAAACGATGCTATCGGCGGTTATTAAACTATCGTTGGTAATACTGTCGGTTTAATACTCAAAGTAGTATTATCATGTAATACTATCGATCCTATCGATACTATATTGCTTCCAATCAATAGTATTAGTTAATTTGTGATATCGATAGTATCGATAGCACTGTCGATATTGTTACTAGTTTTCGAGGTCACCTATCGATAGGGAAACTATCGATAGTTGGGCAACTTTAGTACACGGACTACATTATAATGCAGTGCGCATTATAATGTAGTCCGTGGGCAGCACCAATCTATAGCGTTCATAACATTGAGATAGGAAAAACATGGAGAGGCCGCGTTATTCTATACATACTTTTGCTTATACAAATATGAGTGAAATATGATTCAGAATACGAAATATCGTTTTGTCTCGTTCTTTCTAATAAGATAATCGTATTTGATAAAAGAGACAACAATATTTTAAGTTGTTGCTCATTTTGGCAACATTTTGAGGTGACGTAGTACAATTGTAGGTAAGGTGCCGTATCAGCCATCTTTTGCGACAAGTTTCGTGGTAGTTTTGCTGTCAAATGGTTGTTTACTTTTTGTAATATTGAGATTTGCGAGAAATATACAAGGATTTTACCTTTTAAAACTGCATGCAAATGTTGGAAAACAACAATTCAACATGTCTGTGTGTTGTATTGTGAAGTGTGGTGCAAGAAAGAATGAAAATCAACCTCTAATGTCTTTGCAGAGGTTAATAGCCGGTTTTCATGCAAAAATACATTTAATAATACACATTCGATGATACAGTTGTGACGCGATCATGAATTTATGGCTAAAGTATTGATATTTGGGTTCATTTCCGTATAATAGACCTTTTTAGTATATTTTGTTAATTCATTTGTTTGTTTACAATAATATGTCAAATGGAATAGGGTTGTACCGTTGTCGTAATAGTTTTCTCCGCTGAAACGTCATCGACATATTCTGCGATGTGAACATAAATAATTCTGTGTCTTATTCGGTCCGAGTGACCTTGCCAGGTCCGTCCTCTGGTTCACAGCACCGAAATTAAAATATTTTATTTCACATAAACCTACATGGCCACTTAGGAAACGTCAGTAGCTAGGTCATCATCATCATTTCAGCCGAAAGACGTCCACTGCTGGACATAGGCCTCTCCCAAAGGGGGGGGGGGGGTTGCCATAATCGCCACGCTTGGCAAGCGGTTTGGTGATTGCAGTATAGTTTGGTGGTGAAATGCATAGAGAACGCTGCTGCCCATTCTCCGGTACGACCCTTAGTCGCCTTAAACGACACCCACGGGAAGTATGGGGTAGTGCTATTCTTTAAGTCCGGCACCACACAGACTGTGGAGTTTCTTGCCAGTGCAGTAGCTAGGTGCACGGTTCCAATTGGTTGCTTCCTATGGGGAAGAACTGGCAAGAAACTCCACAATTTTTACAATGTTTTCTAATTTGTTAAGTACCTGGTACTGATTTTAATAAATAAATAACTCGTTTTTTATTAAATTTATGGACTATCTGTTTCTCTCTTCTCGCCACTGCAGATTTATTACCGAAAAAACTCAGTGAAAGCTGAAGTGACGGTAACAGAGAGTTTTTACATTTGGTACTTACGCTATCAGATGCATTTATAAGTAGGTATCTTATTATATTGCCATTTGTCTTCACAACTGGTTTGTACATAATACACATTGTTTGTACATAATACAGGTTTGTACATAACTATAATATTTTCTCTGAAAATTCTAACTCTAATAAAAGATTTTCTTTTTTGACATGTATACCTACCGATAAATAGTTCAGTGATTAACCATGAGTCTTTCGTTTCACGCATCACAAAAGATTATAAATAAAGTATTTTTGCACACTTTATTTTTATGCAAAACTATAAAGTTACCGAAAATAAAGTAACAAACGTTATTATAAAGTATGGTTGGCAACCGTAATTACAACTGACTTTAATTTAGTAAGTTATTATGATCCAAACGTAATAACTAGTAAGACTCATATTTAGTATCGATACTCGATAATAGTAACACCTGTGTTCCTTGATTGACACAACCCTAGCAGTGGCAGCCATTTTATGCGACAAAACGAGTTGTAGGTATGCACCCTTTTTTTGTAGGTATTTCCAGTCCATACTTTTTTATGTCAATGGTTCATAATAATTTGTCACTGCCCGTCATTGTCATGCATTTGTCATTAAGTACGTTTTTTTAAATTATTTTAATGGTTTGGTTGCTGGGACCTTTTAGCTATTGTCATTATGTCATTTATGCTTTACACAGAGTTAAAAGTGTTAAAACCACAGAACACTAATACAGGGTACTTATATATGTTCTGTGACCAATGATGATGACTAATACTCTAGCCTAGAGTATTAGTCATCATCATTGGTCCTGTTAGTTTTAACCCTGCCTAGAGTCTCTAGGCGGGGTTAAAACTAACAGGCATTATAGGATAAACAATGCTGGTTCTCTTTTTTACATTTCTGAGTAACTTCGCCTTTCTTGGGCTATGGATTTTTGCATTTCAGTTAACAACAACGTTATAAAGTTATTACGTTTGTCTGTGTAGAAGAATAGCACCACCCCTTACTTCCCGTGGGTGTCGTAAAAGGCGACTAAGGGTCTCACCGGAGAATGGGCAGCAGCGTTCTCTATGCATTCCACCACCATACCATACTGCGATCGCCAACCCGCCTGCCAAGCGTGGCGATTATGGCAAACCCCCCCAAAATTGGGGGAGGCCTATGTCCAGCAGTGGACGTCTATCGGCTGAAATGATGATGATAATGACGTTTGGTTTACACGTCTTAACACTTATTACTTAAACTGTGATAATTTTAGACTGTATAATAATCTGTAAGTATTTATAATTTAATTGTTTACGATAGTACCTACGTGTTTACTAAATAACTGTGTGTTAAGTAGTAAGTACTATTTTATTGTAAGAATGCCTCGAAGAAGATCCAACCTCTCCCAATGTAGCAGAAATGCTAAAAGGATGATATTAGTTCGATCACAGGAATCTGAGGAAGGTCGTGAGGCAAAAGGCTCTCTGCACCAGGCTAGGTTTCGTGCTGCAGAAACTTCGACTCAGCGAGAATCTCGACTGAGTTCAAATCGTTCTCGAATGATGACAACTCGAAATAGGGAAAACGGGGAACAACGAAAGGCACGTTTATCTGTCGATCGCGAAGCTCACGCGCTATCGCGTGAGTCTGAGACTTTTGCTGTCAGGGAAATCCGCCTGAGCTCCCAGAGAGTACGGACAACAAATGCTCGATTCCAGGAGACACAGGACGAACGGGAAATACGTCTCACTGCCGATCGTGAAGCTCATACACTATCGCGTGAGTCTGAGACTTTCACTGATAGGGAAATTCGTCTGAGTTCTCAGAGGGTTCGGACAGCAAATGTTCGGTCTCAGGAAACACAGGAAGAACGAGAAATACGTCTCACTGCCGATCGTGAAGCTCAAGCACTAGAGTCTGAGACTTTCACTGAAATTCGCCTGAGTTCTCAGAGGGTTCGGACAGCAAATGCCCGCTACCTAATTGCGTAACACACTATTAGGAAATGATTCAGACTGATCGCCTTCGTTTCGATCCGAATTGGCTTCATTTTTCGCTTTTCGTATTGCGTAACTTCATTATTTGTGAAACCAACTGGGGTCAGTTTGAAATTGGTTTCAACCGATAAAGAGTGAACGACACGTCATGAAAAACTAGGCAAAAGTCAATTTTTCGTATTGCGTAACTTATTTGACAAGCGATTATAGGCTTCAAACGTCAACTCGATACCAATTTACAGTTGGTTTCAAAGAGAAGGCAGGGATTCTTGCCACAGTGTGCTTTTGGGTAACACGTGTGTTCGAATTTTTGCTGTTTTTCTGTGATATTGTGCTTATTGTGACTTGTTATTGTGATTGTTTGTGTTTTGTCCTGTAGTTGTCTGCTGTCAGGTTTGTTTACTGTTTCCGTTTTAAAGATATTGGCCACGATTATCCGTATTCAAGATGAATATGGATAAAAATAAACCCCCAGATCCTCCTGATGATATACCCACTACCCCCCCATCCGGCTTTTCTATATCTAACCTCAGTCCCACTCCCAACCCATTAAGCCAGTTTGCAGATGTGGTCTGTAACCTGGAGTCACAAATCCTCCCATCCCAGACTAACATTCGAAAACGCCCCGGTAATGAAGAGGATATACCAAATCGTCCTACCAAACAGCCACGAACCCATGTAGGCCGTCTTAGGTATCTAGTAACAGATAAAGGCCCTTTCATCGTCCATGTTTCCCGTCAGGAATCTCAAGCTAATTCTGGTACTATCTTGCACCCAGTTACATTTGGGCGCTTCTTGGCAAACCATAAAATTTCGAATATTGTTGCAGTCAAGCGAGTTGGTAGAAACCGGGTTTCAGTTGAATTTGCATCCCCTCAGGATGCAAACGCTTTTTTATCTAACAACATCCTAGCAACTAATTTGTATGAGGCTGTCATTCCTTCCTTTAATATAACCCGTATGGGTGTTGTAAGTGGTATTCCTACTGACTTCTCAGAAGAGGAAGCAATATCATATTTAAAAGTCCCAGTAGGCTGTGGTCCAATAATAAAAGTTAGGCGTTTAAACAGAAAAGTTCACAAAGACGGTTTAACAGAATACAGGCCCACAGAAACTTGTGTCATCACGTTTGATGGCCAAGTTTTACCAAAACGAATTTTCTGTTTTTATACTTCTCTTGCTGTAGAACAGTATGTCTACCCCACCATCCAATGCCGCAAGTGTTGCCGATTCGGTCATGTAGAATCTCTTTGTCGTTCCAAACCCCGTTGCAGCAAGTGTGGCAATGATCACCCTGGTGATGGTTGCAGCATTGCTGAGAGCGAAGCTTTCTGCGTGTTGTGCACTGGATGTCACTTTGCAAATAGCAGGGCCTGTCCGGAGTACAACAGGCAGAAAACGATTAAAACAATTATGGCTGAGAAAGTGATCTCATATTCTGAGGCTAGTAAAACTGTTCCTATTTCTACCCGTAGCTATGCCGACATTGCTAAATCACAGACTCAGTCATACCGCAAAACTGTGTTTCTTAAGCCAAAGACCCATGCTCCCCTTTCTCCCTCCTATGATAAAACAGCTCATCAGCAGCTCACTAGCACCCCTCAATCTTCTCAGCCTAATGGCTGTGCTCTCAATAGTCAATTAGTAGAATCTCCTGAAAACTTGTCTTCAATAATTGAACTTCTTAGTAAACTCCTATTAACATTAATGTCTTCTTCCAATAAAACTCAATTACCGTCCAACGTTGCCACTTCACTTATTAACTCACTTTTATCCCATAATAATGCCTCGGTTCGTGTTCCTTCAGTGGAATGTGAGGAGCGTGTTTCATAAGAAGCATGAGCTCACATTCCTATTGAACAAATACAAACCCTTAGCTTGTTCCCTCGCTGAGACTTGGCTAGTTCCGAGTCTTAGTTTCCGTGTTCCTTCTTTTAATCTTCTCAGATGTGACCGATCTGATGGCTATGGCGGGTCGGCTCTCTGCGTGAACAATCGTGTTCCACTTGCGGCTGTATCTTTGCCTTCTTTAGGTGATGATATTAGCATCGTGGCTGGTAGGGTGGAGGGTATAACTCTCCTATCTGTCTACATTGCTCACCCTCATCAAAGCTTCCTTCCAATCATAAAGCATACCTTGGAAAACATAGATGGCCCTATACTTGTTATGGGGGACTTCAATTGCCATCACTTTAGGTGGGGTTCTGAACGTTGCGACTCTTTTGGGGAAGGTTTAGTTGAAATCTTGGATGACCTTAACCTGTGTATCCTAAACAACGGTTGCCCAACCCGTAGGTCCCTTCCTGGACAGAATAAGAGTTGTGTTGACCTCACATTTTGCACATTGGATATTGCAGCGGCGTGTCATTGGGAGTGTACCAGTTTGTCACATGGCAGTGACCACTATCCAATTATAATATCTCTGGCTGATAAAACCTATTTAGAAAAATCGAGCCCTCCACTCTTGAGGTATAATTTATCTAATCCTGATTGGGCAAAGTATTCCTCATTATTGGAGGACAAAATTGACTCTCTTCCAAATTTAGTTTCTGGTGATTTTGATTCCCTTAGTCCCCTCCATGTGTCAAACTGTTATAATAACCTCATTACGGCCATAACAGCTAGTGCAGACTCGTGCTTTCCTGTCAAAAACTCAGCACGTGGACAGATCCCTCCTCCACCATGGTGGGATCAGGAATGCACGTCGGCCATAAGGGAAAGGGATGATGCTGAAATGATATACAATGAGGCGATGAACAGTGATAACTTAGTTGCATTCAACAGGACTCTTGCTAAATCTAGAAGGTTGCTTCGAAGGAAGAAACGCGCTGGTTGGGCTGACTTTTGTGGTTCTCTGTCCCCATCCACTCCTTTATCAGTTGTATGGAAGAAGATCAACCGTTTTAGATCTGGATGTTCCCCTTCAATTTCTGCTCCCATCCCTCGAGAGACCGCTGAGCTGTTCTTTGATAAACTGGCTCCTCCGTATGTACCATTGGAAACAGAACATAATCAGCCGTCTTTCATTCCCTCACAGGATCCTTTAGATGCACCATTTTCTATGCAGGAGCTTAACTCAGTTTTAAAACACGTTCATGACTCTGCCCCCGGTATAGACGGTATTGTCTATTCCTTTATGTCACACGCAGGTCATAGAGCAAAAAACTACTTTTTAGACATTTTAAATTTTTGTTACTCTAATGGCTGGGTTCCCGATCAGTGGAAAACTCAAATCATAATACCTATTTTGAAACCTGGCAAACACACTGATGACCCAAACAGCTTCAGACCAATCGCTTTATCATCAGTTCTTGCTAAAATATTAGAACACCTAGTGAAGAATCGACTAGAATATTTAGTAGAATCCAGAGACGTACTTCCTAGATCTCAATACGGTTTTAGAAAAGGACTCAGTACCATGGATAGTGTAGGGGTTTTGGTGTCAGATATACGCTCAGCGTTTTCGAAAAATGAATCCGTAGTCGCTGCCTTTTTAGACATTTCCTCTGCGTATGATAATGTCCTTCTTCCCATTCTCAGGCAAAAATTGCAACAGCTGAGTATACCGGATAGAATGGTACAGTGCATATGTAGCTTACTCATGTCTAGGTCTTTGGTTTTGAGAGTGCCGGGTGAAGAATTTGACGTCAGGATGTCATGGAAGGGTCTACCTCAAGGCTCAGTTCTTAGTCCTTTACTGTACAACATATATACAGCTGACATCGGTTCATGCCTTAATAACAACTGTCAAATTCTTCAGTATGCTGACGACTTGGCTCTATATGTCACCAATAACTCTATTGGTGACGCTGCTTCATCTCTCTGCGTATCCCTGGACTCTCTAAACCAATGGCTAAATTCCCACGGTCTGAGTTTGTCTGCCCCAAAAAGTGCCGTAGTTGTGTTTTCTCGCAAGAGGCTCATACCTCAAATTTCAGTGGGCATCCAAGGGCATTGTATACCGGTTTCGTCAAAAGTAAAATTTTTAGCCGTTTTTTTAGATTCGAAATTGAGTGGGTTACATCATTTAAATTATTTAGTTAACAGATGCGAGAGAACTATTCCCATATTAAAGGTGCTTGCCGGTGTCTGGTGGGGTGCACATCCTTACTCCATGAAATTGGTATACAATGCCTTAATTCGGAGTGTTCTGGACTACGGATCTTTTCTTTTAATTCCCTGCAACAAAGGTGCTTTAGCAAGGTTGGACAGAATCCAGGCTAAGTGTCTACGGATCATATCGGGTTGTATGAAGTCCTCACCAATTAATGCATTGCAGGTAGAGTGCGCAGAACCACCGCTGGCCTTGAGAAGGCAGTATCTAGCGTCGAGATTTTGGGCTAGAGTCATTTCCAAATCTTCCCACCCTCTAGTTCAAAAAGTGGAGGACCTGGATGCCGCATGCCGAAGTTCCAATTATTGGAACCATAAAGAAGTTCCTCTTATTTTAAATTCCTCCCGTTGTTATCAAAATTTAGATTCCCCCATTGTTCAGCATCCGAAACTCCCTATTTTCAGTTTTGATTATGAAGTTTTAAGTTTTAAACCAGATATTTTCTACAATATTGGCATTTCGAAAAGGTCGCCTTCGGCGGACTCTATTTTCAATGCGGCGGTTGGTGAGCGATGGTGCAATTTCGAGAGATTTTTCACGGACGCCTCTAAATTATCAGATGCAAGTTGCACTGGTGCTGCGGTATACTACCAAAACTCCAAAATCATTTTTAAATTTAAATGCCCTGTTCAATCATCGGTGTTTACGGGTGAGTGCGTGGCCATATTGGAAGCGTGTTTATTCATAGAAGCCCATAGCATAAGTTTTGGTGTCATCTTTACAGACTCTCTTAGTTGCTTGCAAGCTTTGGAGCAGAATCCTTTCAAGAGTAGACTGCACAGTCCAATTATACTACAAATCAAAAAGTCTCTTTTCTCTTGTGCCAAGAATCACAAAACCGTTCACTTGGTTTGGATTCCAAGCCATTGTGGCATAAGAGGAAACGAATATGTGGATGCTCTTGCTAAGGATGCTGTTACGTCACAAGATGTTGACCTTAAGCATTTTCAATGTCAGGGCTACGATCTGCTGAACCTTCCAAAAAAGAGTTTGCTATCCTCATGGCAGGTGCAGTGGCAAAACTCGAGTAAACGGAAAGGTGCCTTTTATCACGCAATACAACCTAATATTACACCCAAGCCTTGGTTTTACCCTTATAAAAAAATAGCCAAGAAAGTAATATCAGTTATTTGCCGTCTCCGCATAGGTCACTGTTGTTCCCCGGTATTTCTTCACAAAATACGGGTCAGAGACACATCTCTCTGCGAATGTGGGTTGGATGAAGGTACTTTGGAGCACATCTTTTTTAACTGCTCCAAGAATAATCCAGCCCATGACTTGTATAGCCATCTCCCTAAATTAAAGATCCCTGTCCCAACTAACTTTCCATCCCTACTAACATATTCTTCCCCAAAGCTCCTTGAAGCTTTGATGTTTTTTATCCGCGTCAATGACATCAAATTATGATCATCGACTTATTTAATACTAGCGGATTTTTGTGTGTTCATGTATAGTATTTGAGGAGCGTCGGAACAAAAACCGATAAATCTCATTTGTGTTTTTTGTGGAAAAATGTAAAAATACGGCCAAGTACATGGTTTTCTAATTTAGAGTTGAACGAAATCCATCAATTTATTGGTGTTAGAATCACTGTTTGGAAACCTAAATTATGCATTCGTGATTGTGGTACCTGTTGAATTATAAAAAAAAAGAAAATGGATATATCGGTTATTGACCAAACCAACTGGATATATCGGTTTTTGATAAAACTCTGTAGGATATATCGGTATTTGATAAAACGCTGGTAGGAATATGAGAGCTTGATAAAATGCGGCTGAACATGCGTCAGTATTTCTAAAGCCAGATTAGGTGGTTTCCAATCAAACAACTTTATTTAAAATCACATCATACTTTAATTAACTAAAAGCTTAATGGCTATTTAGGTTAAATGAAAAACTTAAACTATTATCGCTATTTCTGGTTCCAGGCAATCGCAATCAGAATCATGATCATGTCGTTCATGGTTGTCAGGAACATCTGCTTCTGTATCAACAGGTTCAGTGGAATTTTCACTCAATAACGTTCTGTACCAAGAAAAAGTTTCATCTTTCTCCCAGTCGTCACCAAATTGCTTTACCATGAGAGACTTTACGTCTGCTTTCTTCAGAGCACTTAGACATTTGTTTACGTTAAGTGGTGCCATTGACTGGGGATGTGTCTTTCTTGATTTTAAGATGCTAAACCGTTTTCTTTCTTGATCAGACTCGTTAACCAAATTGCGGAAGGTTCTCACCTCATATATAGTTTTAGTTTGTCTCCTTGTTCCTCGTCCCTGAATAACATTATATTTTTTCAAATGAATACGTTTTAAGTCCCTCATTCCTTCGAGTTTTTTATAATATGTTTCCAAAGATTTGACATCCTTCAAGCTCCAATCTTCTTCTAGCAATAAAACAACCCCATGTCTCTTATAAATCGTTTGATATTCTTCCTTTTGTGTAATTACTGGAACGGTTTTAACCGCCTTTTCTACTCTGCCGAAAACACGATCGGCGGGTAGAAAACTATGACCACGTACGGGAAATGTCAAATATATCTCTTTAATATTTTCTGGGGATTCATTGACGAGCCAAAACATAAGACAGTGGACTATATGCGAATTTTTGTTTTGGCCGCCACAGCCATCACAAAATAAACGCAACATTCTTTTGCCCTCTAAATTCAAAGAATTTAAGTGATGCAAGAGTGCCGATCCAACTTCAGTGGCTCCTCTTCCACCTTGATCTTCAGACCATTGATAGAAACGAGGATTTCTCGAGTCCATACCCACGAAACAAAGATTGTAATAGCTAATCTGTCGAGAATAAAAAGACTCTTGAATGGGTGTCCGAGGCAGTGGTTGGACTTGTTGTAAGTCGAAACAAAAATTTTCCGAGTCAGGATCATCATTTCTGCATAGCTTATAGAACGCTATTAAAATAAATTAATAATTAAAATATTGTTAGTTATACTATCAAATTTTGATAGTATAACTAACAATATTTTTTATTTGTTTGTTTCAGTGTACCTACTAATACTCGTCAACAAGTTTCACATTAAACTCAATTATTTACTATAGAAATAGTATTGGATGTAGAATTTTAGCTTTAATTTTTATTATTTTGTCTCCCCCACGTTTTCTCAGATCACATTTGACATTGGCAGAATTGTCGACATCGGCACCATTGCCATAGAGAAAAATAGAATAGAAAGAGAAGGCAGGCTTCTCGTCGTAATCATTTTCCGTTCTACATATTTCAGGATTTAAACGCGTAATCCTCATAATTATTTCGAAAAAATGTAAGTGGTAGTCTTCCTGATAAATTGTAAATGTGATTTAGTGTAAAACCTCAATGAGAAAACCATAATAATAGTATTTTAAAAATCAAGGCAGTGAGGTGAATTTAGTAAAGTAATTGTAAAAGTTTTCTTCTGTTACAAGTGCTTACAACCTAAATTACAGATCGACTGTGAACAACCAACGAGATTCATATGATATTTCAGAAACGAGGTATATTGGTGGCATTTTAACGAAAGACAAATTCGTATCTCGTACCATAACAAACGTTAACATAATATGCCAGAAGCGCAACCCATTCCAGGTTTTACTTCATTGGAAAAGCAATAAGTAGGTAAAGAGGAAGAACAGATAAAAAGCACACTTTTAAGCAATGGAAATGGATAAAATTTACCTAAGGATTTCGACGAAAATACACACCATACATAGACCTACATTTAAACATCATTGTTCAAGGTAATGTCAGTATTATTTTCTTTATAAGTGTTGAACGTTGAATGGGCCCATTATAGGTATAAGTGCCCACCTAAATATTGTATCTTCCTAAGACGACCCACTGACCATCTTCTAAGATATTACACACTGTATATTGTTTGTTCGGTACCTACTGGTGAATACATAATATACCTAGATACATAGGGCACCATCAAACATTGGTAATATAATGACCTCAACTACTAATGACGAGACACAATTACTTTTCTATTGTTACTGACCATATACTTACTTAGCTACTCATAAGACGAGGAGATGAATATTTACAATCATAACAACAAACTAAATTAAAGAAAGTACCTAGTTCAAGTTAGGTAGGCAACTGAAAATGTATGTTTTCAATTATTGTTAAATATTTTTAGTAAGAATATCTAAGTCAATTATTAAAAATGTATTCTGTCATAAACCTTAGGATGTCCGGTGTAAATCCTCAAAATCAATATCAGCCTCCTAGCACCACTATGGTAGGTAGTCTTGAAGGTTGTTTTCTAAATATTAAACTATAATAATATAGAAGTACCTACCTACCTTAATATTTATTTATAGTGTTTATTGTTACATTATTATGTGGAGCCCTTCAAAATACTCTTTAGCATTATGGTTTTGTTTGATATCACAATAAAGTAATGTATGTAATATGTATTATAGGCATAGGCCTATGATACATATAAAAAGAAGGATGGTCTCCTTTTTATCTATTACCTAATTAGTAAAAATACTTGCTGTATCTTTCTTAGGTACTTTTTAGTCAAGAATGCTTCATCCATCAATAGAATTGTAGGCATCTAATTTGTGTTTATAGCAGTATATTACTGTTCTAATATGTACCTACATAGATTTGGGCCTTTTAAATACTTTGTGGGTGGTTGTAACATAATGAGGATTTACTTACTTAAATTCTTTTTTTATCTTTCAGGCGTTAGGCTCAACTACATCTTGCACCACTGCTGGGCAAAGGCCTACTCTCCTTCCACCCCTCTCTGTCGAGAGCTGCCAAGGACCAATCTTTATTAAAGTGGTCCAGCTTATCCCGCCATCCCCGTCTGGGCCTGCCGCTATGTTGTTTGCCATTATTCATGAAAAACTAACTTGTTCTCACAGCAAGCATTAGCCAGCAGTACATAAATTATCCATGATGATTTTCACAGGAATACATTAGATGCCAAATTCCACCAATCCATAGAATATAAATATTTGTTCCAATTTATTCTTGCCTCATGACCAAATATTCTATGCTAAATGTGAATAAATGGTATTGTCAGTTAAGGTTGAATAATATAAATAAAACCATTTTTTTTTACCATAATATATTGTCTTTCTATTTACCTATACCTAATGAATGACACTTAATTTAGCTAAACACCACTATTTCCTAATTAGTATCACTATAATAATCACTTGTCTTTATTAAAAAAAAGGCATTTCTTTGCTACAACTTTGCAATTCAAACAATAATACAATATACATCCTTAAGAATAATACAAAAAGTGTTTATTACGAACGAGATTCGAACCATCGAATCATCGGTTATTCTTTGATTACCGCGAGCTCTTACCAACTAAGCCAGTTAGGTAGTTAATAACTCGATGAATAAAATTATCAATCTACTTGGTGTTATAATTCTGTCTCTGTCTAACCGATATATTATTGAACTCGCAGAGAATGCATTACATTTTACTAATCTATATTGAAGTTACCGTCTGATGAGTCTAGTTTTGTTTCACCTTTCGCACTATCGCATATTAAACGTGTTTGTGTTAAAACGATAATATAGATTGAAATGATAGATAATTAAATTATATTTCTTTCATTTTAATATAAACCTAATAGTTATAACAACAATAAAAAGAAAAAGTTGTATTAATAGTATAACTCAGAGAAAAATAAGATTTCATGAAAACAAAACCTAATTATCAGACTGCCAGTATCGAACTTGGGTCATCGGTTTCACATGTTATATCCTAAACCTCTGGACCAACTTAACTGTTACTAATAGTTCTAAATTAAGGGTCCCTATCAATTTCGCGGACTAAAAACAGAAAAATCATTTTTCAGCGCAAATTTCTCAATATCCTTAAGTTATCTAGTTTTTTTTTAAATACACAAGTATTTATCACCTATCTATCTAGTAAGTCTACGAATTTAAGTTTTGATAACTACTTTAGAAGTTTGAAAACTGAAGTAGTTGCTAAATAAAAGCCATAGGCCTTGTTATGCTGTGCATTGTGGAGGGGCTGGGGCGCATTACTCAGTACGTGCGTTGCGAACCGCCGCCTTACTCCTGTCCCCATCTCAGCGGCCAACTAGTTCCGCGCGGGCTGTAACATAACACTAGATTAGAACAGTAAACATTAGTTAGGTACCTATACATAAAACATATGATCCATGCTATTATTATAAATTCGAAAGCAACTCTGTCTGTCTGTCTGTATGTTACCTTTTCAGGCCTAAACCACTGAACGAATTTCGCAGAGATAGATTGCATCCCGGGGAAGGACAGGATAGTTTTTATCCCAATATTCCCACGGGATCAACACTTATGCGGGTGAAACCGCGGGGTGCTGCTAGTGATAAATATATCATAATTATGTGAGTTGCTGCTTGATTCTTAACGGTGTCAAATAGCTTACCTTTAATGATTAATACGGCAGATAGGTTTTCCATTCTTTGCAAGACGAAAATCCATTGTATGTCAACTAGATTGATGTTAGTAGGGCAGTGTTCCATTCTTGTATTTTCAGCTCTACCACCACCGTCTGCAAAAATAGTATGATTAATGTTTTGTACTTAGTTGTTATTTGATTAATGGTAATTATAAATTGTTTCAATAACTACTTATGTAGAAACTCAATTAATAATTACAGTTGTTAGAATGGAGGTTAATGGACATATACTTACTATGATAATTAATTATTTTAACCACAACAAATAGCTAACCAAGCTAAGCTAAATAAGTTGCTTAGCTATACAACAAAGGAATGATTGTCAGTATTTGTATAATACAAACAACTTTTTCCTAATTATATTGGGTTAAGTACTTACTTGTAGTGATGAAGATAAATTTTTAGTCATAATTGTGTATGTGTACCGAGAGTCTACGACTAAAACCCATGTCCAGGGAGGTCGAAAGCTAATATAGGTCTATCTTTGATGATCATCGGTATCAAGGGTAAGTAGTTACACGAGCTACGATAATCTAATACAAACAACTTTTTCGTAGATATATTTGGTTACTTACTTTTATGATTATATTGGACTTAGGTGCTTTTCGCTATCGAGCAAAACAGCCTAAGTCTCGGTGCAGCCAGCTAAAACCTCCTTGTCCTTTATCAGAGAACTTTACAAACGTATTCCTTCTACAAGAAACCACAACAAAAAAAATCCGAAACTATTTAACATAGGCCCATGTTTCTGTATGAAAATAGTAAAAACAATTTAGTATGTTAAAAAACATAAAACAACTATTAATTTAAACAACATTCAAGGTAAAACCAAACAAAGATTATTTGTATATTATGGTTTAAAAGTTTCCTATTTTCATTACTTACTTTTTTTACTCAGTGTCAGTGTTGCCAACTTTTCTCCCGAGTCCACTAGAAGGCGCATTTTTTTTATATTTTTTTAATTCTTATTAGCGACGTTCGATCGCCGCTTTGGAGGTCCATTTTAAGATTTGAGAATGAATGAACACAAACATAACTTATTCACAGTACTTTTTTTAGCATAATTGTATTACAATATCGCGCGGCGGCGGCGGCGTGGCGCGACGGTTACCGTCGCGTCGAGCGCGACGTCTCTGTGTGACGTCGTCCATATCTAGTACATTACAACTGCTCAGCGTCGCGTCGCCGTCCCATCTCGCCTCGCCGCGCCCGCTGTGTGCAGAGACCTTAAAACGTCACTAGTTTGATGATTTATTTTTCACTTTCACAGGCTTTAAACTAACTATAAAACATGCCATTATCGTGTTATTATAATACTATTTTCTCGAGGCAAAGTTTAAGTAGTTGATTGTATTGTTTTCTACAAATTAAATTAGTCTAACCACTAGACAAAAGCACCAGCCACTGAAAGCAAAATTTTGTCCGCCAGCACCCCATCCCATCCCCATCCCCATCCTGTCCAAATCCCCAAGTTTAGTGGAACTCCCACTAAGTTGACAACACTGCTTTTTTACGATTTTATCGTTGGCCACAGATAACTAAAACGTGAAAAATAAAACGTTTCGTTGCGTATTTCAATTATGGTAGTTTTTGGTAGAAAGTGTATTATAAATTGGTTTTTCATTTTTCGGCAATCATTGTACATTTTTATTTATATGCAGTAGTAGACCATCAGTTGTAATCAAAACAAAATTTAATTATAGCAAAATTATTCGGAAGCGAATAGTTCATATATGAAGAAACAAAACCTTTCACCAAACAAATTCTGCCCGATAGTGGGTACATCATTAATACAATTCTACTCCTTAAAGATCATTTGGAGTTCTACAATTCCGATTTTTGATCACGATCCCCACTGGAGTTGGCTTAGTTTCAGAATCGCTATCAGACACAAAATGTGTTACGCAATTAGGCTGCCGGTCTGTAGACGGTATAAGTAATTCAAAATATGCTGCCCGAAAAGTCATTATTCCACGCGGACGAAGTCGCGGGCACAGCTAGTTCCTTGAATAAAAGTTATCTGGCGATGGAAAAATCTGCCTAAAGGCATCAATCGTCTGATGAGTTTTATATGAGGAATAATTTGACAGTGTTTTTGTATATAAATTATGTCAAACCGCCATTTATATACTTCAGATATAAGTTATTTATCTGGCGATTGAAAAAGTTTGTTCGGGTTTCGGATTTTTTGTGAACAGCGTTTATAGGAATCCTTCGATAACATTGATTTGTTTTCTATTCGGCACGGAAGCGTATCGAATGGTTGTGAAGGTTTTAGTACATACAAGTATTAAATTACTGTTTCTTACTCATCCACCTATCAAAGACAAACTATTCTTCAGTATAGTTTAAAGCACTCTGTGCTATTATCACATCGCAGAAAGTATCCGATATTCCGATTGTAGTTTTCGATATTTTGTCTCTATGCTGGCTGTGCGTGTGTACCTACCTCACTGAGTGAAGTGCTCACTTGCCTATTGTATTATCTATGCTCACTTCAGTGACTTCTGCTTTGCAAAAAAATGGCGTCGCTCGCTTGTCAAACCAGCGTTGCCATCCGTACGAGGTTTCTCGTACATGTACGAGATTCAGAGGTCCTAGTACGAGGTACGAGCTTATATCCATCCTCGTACGATTTTGTACGAGATTCGTTGATACAAATCATATTATGGAACGCGCCTCTAACTTTACGCAATGAATGAACGGTGTGCCCAATGGATTATGATTTCGGTCCAAGCTTGGCTACGAATTGAATGGCCAATCATTGTACCCAATTATTGTTCCGTTTTAAATGTCCACTATCTGTTCAAGACCGTTAAACACATTGGTGTATTGGATCCAAGACTACAACTTGTAGCCAATATAGGTACCCAATGTGAGCCGCCGCCCGCCACATAAGGTGTGTTTGTACAAGTTGTACAAACTGCCCTCTAGTTTTTTGACGAAACTGCTCAGTAGAGAGCTTGTTTATGATGTAGTTGACTAGAAAATCAAACGATTTTAAGAAATTTATGAAATAAATGTAATGTACGAGGTTGTGTTGACAAAATACGAGATTTCAGACCATGTCTGTACGAGGAAACGCCGTCGGCGTCTGGCAACACTGTGTCAAACATGGCAATGCGTGACTGTGAGTCTGTTGAGTTGATGTGAATGCTATTTAGCGGAAAAGTCTGTCTCACTTTAAATTACTGCATTTTTGTTAATATCTATTGATTAACGATGGGTCGGTCAAGATCACGTAGTAAGTCGCCACGGCGCCACCATAAAACTAGCAAACATTCTAGGAAGAAGAGTCGCTCCAAGGATCGTTCTACATCAAGGAGCAGAAGTTCGAAACTCGTAGAAAAGTCGAGGGAACGGAGCTCAAAATCCAGGTAATGACTAAGCAAATGATTTGACACATTACCAAATGTCTGCTATGAGTTTGTTGGACTTATTCGCTGTATATTTTCAGAAAAAGATCTCATTCCGCGTCTACTTCGACCAGCAGTGACGTCTCATATGATGGAAGTAGAAGTCATAGGAAGAAGTCGAAGGGGCGCAGTAAAATGGATGAAGTCGACAGACTGGCTGAAATGGAAAGACAGAGACGCGTAAGAGAAGCCGAACAGAAAGTAAATATTGTCATAGATATCAAACTGTTTATGAACATGATCGCTCCGGGCGTGGTAATCTGGTCTGCGCTAGTGTTACAAAAATTAGTTTACTAGAATAGTTAAAAGTGTACAAACCGTATTGTAAAGTAGTGACCTGCCTCTGCTTTGCATAGGTGCAGTGATGACATGCCAAAGTATGGAGATTTCTGCGCTATTCAAAGTCAATTATTATAAAATAAATGTATCATATCAATGTATTATACACATTAACCTTCCAAAATATGCCCTAAGTGATGGTGCAAAACATCAAAATTCATTATGTAATTTAGAAAATCTAAGGCTTAGATCTTCTAAATTACCTAAGCCTTCAGAGATTGGATAGTCTTGTGACCTTGTACTTTCATAACAACAGATTTTAAAATGTAAATTGTTTAGGTGGTGGAAGAAGAAGCAGCAAAAAGAATAGAGCTACTAGTGAAGAAAAGAGTTGAAGAAGAATTAGAAAAAAGAAAAGATGAAATTGAACAAGAAGTGGCTAAAAGGGTTGAAGAGGCCAAACGCAAGATGGAGAAAGAAATGATGGAAGAACTTGAGAGACAGAGAGAACAACAGCGACGTGAGGAGCTGGCTAGACAGGTAACTGATTATAGTACATACCAGTCATGTGTACTGGCAACACTACACAATGTTGCATATACACATGACAACACATACCCTGCGACAGCAACATATGTTGCTCTCGCAGTAACACAAGTATAAATGCAATATTTAATACCAGCATCATAACAAATAGAGGAACTAATAAAAGTATTATTTCGATCATATCTGTTAAAGGTCCAGTCAGGTGTAGTTCGAGTGCATACAAGAATTAGTTTCTTGAATTCTTATTAATTGTCACTCACCGAGGCTGGCTGTCTCTGTAATTAATAATTATATACATGTCCATTTTTATAACCACATATATTTCATACGCACCAACAAGGCAGAGTTTATACTATATCCTGCCATATTGTAAGTTTGCCATGAAGGCGTCCGGCTAGCATTTTAAAATTGTTCGCTTGACTGTCCCTGGCAGTCACGTAGTCTATAAGTCAGGTCGGAAGACTGATCAAGAGCAAGAAGCCCTAAGAATTTATTGGAGACGCAGCTTGAGGATCCAGACGTGAGCGCTGAAGGTATTTTTTGAATCTATTTTTTGTATAACCACATTACTGTTTCAAATGAAGGATATACACATTTATCTGATGTTTCATCATTATACATTTTATGGCATTGCATAATTATGTTTTTTTACTTAAAATTATTATCTTAGGAGACGAAAAACTTTTTTAATATCAGCCTAAACATGTGTGATCAACAAAATCTTGTCATTCAAGAGCTGAAGAATTAAGGTTTGCGCAAACAGCCATTTTTTAGAAAGGCCATGTTTACGTAAACTGACTAACTGTTTTAATGCATAGTGCTTCTCTTGTAAATAAAGAACAGTATTAACATATTATTTCTATTATACAGGAGGAAGAAGCTCGTAAAAGGAAAGAGCTGGAAGAAATCATGGCAGAAAATAATAAAAAGATCGAAGAAGCTCAGCGCAAGCTGGTATGTTACAGTATAAACCTTGTGCATTATTATATTAAATAATAGGATTTTTTTTTAGTTTTTTTAAATATATTATAATGCGAATATTCCTGATCAGTAACAGCTTTTCGACAACACTGTTGTCGATCGGGAAAAAAAGATCTGTTCGTTTAGTGTTGACGAACGGAACTTTTTACGATTATTGCCTATCAGTAATACCCCTCTCGTTAACACTGTTGACAATCTGGGGAAAAAAAGATCCATTCGTTCACAGTGATGACGAACGGAACTTTTTTCCCGAACGTACATAATATGCTTAGTTCCAGAATCAAGGACTAGAAAATGAACTACAATTAAGGATTACACGGAATTTTAAACCCTTTAATTACGACTTTTAAAGCAAACAATTTACATCAAAATAAAAAAAATGCTTCTCTTTACTTTACAATCCTTCACCTTTTTTCTGGGTGGGAAATTATCAAATAATTTCTCCCGCTCGGGGCGGAGCGGGAGGGCGTGTCAGATTGTTACTGACTAAAACCCACCCGTGTTCCTTCAGTTGCCTGTGCCAGGGGCCACGGTATCTCTTTCGAACAACCCGCGACCCTGGTAGGCATCGGCCCGTCAGTTAGTGCTGACATCTTTTTGAGGCGCTCGCGGAACACAACGCGCCGACGTTCCCGGGCCTGGACCTTACCGGACGGCGAGCTGCCCATTGCTCGCCGTCCGCAAGCTCGCGCGTACGGTGGCCGGGAATCGGCTATCGATTCCCGACGCCCAGGGCGTCTCCTGCGGCGACTAGGGGCGTGAGGGCGCAAAGATTGCCTCTCCCTCACGCGCTCCGCCTCCTCCTTCGTCAGCATTACTGCTTCGCAAAAAGAGGCGACGGACTCCCATGTTCTCTTGCTTCGTACCATTGCTTGGAATAGGGCCAGACACAAGAGATCGCCGCCGTGAGGGCGCGGCGGTGCTCTGCCCAAGCTGGGCAGACCTCCACCGTGTCTTCCGGACGATCCACACAACGGAGAGACGCCCGGGTGTCCCGGGCGTCTCTTCCCGCCTTATCCGGAACAGGAACCTCCCGAAGCAGGCGTGTCCGGTGAGGACCTGCGTAAGGCGAGGACGCCGTGGCGCCTCTCCAGCCACTCCTCAAAGAGGGGACTTATCGCCGTAATTGTGGCGTTCCCAACAATCCTTCACCTTTGCGCGTAGGATCATTACAATTATAAAATTTGATTTAAACACAATTTTATCTTGTTTCCAGGCTGAGGAGCGCCTAGCCATGATTGAAGAACAAAGGAAAATGGATGAAGAAAGGCAGAAACTGAAAAAAGAACAAGAAAAAAGAGTAAAAGAGGAACAGAGAAAAATATTAGGCAAAAATAATTCAAGACCTAAACTATCGTTCTCATTGAACCCTCTATCATGAGTTGGGGTCATCAGTAAGGGTGATGACCACTTTCTAACGAATGAGGATCATCATTGTTCATTAGGATCATATTTACTTTACAGGTGTTACCTAAGAGACATTTTCATTAGCTTAGATTCTTATTTTCTAAAGGCAAGATAGGTAAGGTAGTTTTAATGAGCGTATTAAAAATTAAAGGACTTGAGGTGGAAATTCGGCGAACAAATTCACCAAGGTGCTATGATAGCGCTTCAAGACATGCTGCCAAACAAATTGTGCATGTGTCTAAGAACACTTGGGGTCATGAGTGTGTCTGAGGAGACAACTGGCCCATGTGCACACCAGACGCGTTATCAATTTGTAAAATAATATTTATAATGTGCTACAATTATTGTAGTAGAACTCTATTACCCACTTTTCAACAACTTTTTCAATGGTAGTAGGCTTGGTTATACTTCTAATTCGTCAATAATATGTGTACAGTTGTTAAATTTCGCAATAATCGTCCACGATGTCGTGTACATAATTATTTATATTATTTGTACTGGTGGTTTATTAAGATTGACTGTGCAACAATAGCAAACTATTTTTGTGAACTTTAATATGGACTACTACATTGAAAAGTAAACAAATCATTGAATAGTTGTAAGAATTAATCCTATCTAAATGCTGCCGATATATAACATTTAAATAACATTTCACAGAGGAGCCTTACAAATAATGTTTGAACTACATTATCGTAATTCGGCCAAACTATGGAAAATAAACAATTGCATTACTTCAGTAAAATCTTTGTAAGTGCTAGTATTCACTATGAGAGATATAAAAAGCTAGTTTAGTTATAAAACATCATATTATGGTTGCTTCTACAATTGAAAGGTGGTTGTTTTAGTTCAAAATTATTATTTTCAATGATGAAAAGATAACTATATGATAGACTTTTATAAATGTACATACGTTTGTGAATTTAAGGTAACGAATTGTAGGATAGAATAAAATAAGACATTTCAGTTACATTATTTTATACACGAGTTGAACATTGTATAGCTGGCTGCACATTTCGTCACAAATTGATGCCATGCGCAGTGATATGTCGTCGTTCTTAGTTATTGGTGCGGCAGGATATCTCAGATCTCGGATATGCATTAACCTTTTAACCGCTTGTATCGCACTTATGCGACACATATTTCCGTGCCCCTACCGCTCGTGTCGTATTTCTGCGACAGAGAACATGCATGTTTTTTTCGTTCTATTCAACGATTGCTCCTCCTTATTTGTTGTAGGTATTATTTTATCAATTTAGGTATTCAGCTGCATCCGGTTTGACTGGAAGCCATCCCCAACATGGTTGGGAAAAGGCTAGGCATATGATGATGATGATTATTTTATCGATTTGTAGCCGCGCGCTAGGGGCAAGGCAATTGATATTTAGCCAAGCGCTTAAAAGGTGATGCGTTTACGACTCATTCGCTCTTGTGGGTTTATCAAACTCTGACTGAAGAAAAGACGCGCAAACTATACACAATAACGCCCATTCACGTCTTCTTACTGCAAACGTGGAGCCAGCTTTAGGGTCCTTACATAAAGAAACAGGTTTCCGGTACAGGCGAGTCTGTGCGGGTCGGCACCGATCGGTGCGGGTGAAATAGTCGCACATTAACTTATGCGCTCACACATAAACAGGTAAAACATGTCACCGTTTTCTTCCGAAGATCAACCTGCAGGGACCTGTACCGGGGAGGGGAACCGGGACCGAAAACCCGCTTCTTTATGTAAGCACCCTTACTCCGGAATTTCTCAAGTTCTTCTGTGACACATCAGAAACATGTGAAACTGCAAACAAATGAATAATATGTATTTAATTATTTGCGTTAGGCTCGTCCCGTATTACACGGGACTTAAGGCTGCGCCGACCGCCAAGTGGCAACTATTTTCCGTTTTAGTGATTATAATAAAACTAAACAATCTAAAACTGGTGGAGCAGTGGTGGCCAAGTGGTAACGGCCGCGACTTACGAGTTGTAGGTCGTAGGTTCGAACGCAGACAGGCGCTTTACTTTGTGTAAATTATTTTCATCACCACTGCTCTCAAAACGGTGAAGGAAAACATCGTGAGGAAACCGGCATGTCCTAGAACCAAAAATTCGAAGACATGTGACATCTGCCAACCCGCACTGGGCCCGCGTGGTGGATTATGGCCCACTCCCTCTCACTGAGAGGAGGCCTGTGTCCCAGCAGTGGGAACATTATAGGCTGATTATGTATAAAAGTACCGTTTATAATAATATTGACGTATAATCTTGTGGAGCACAACACAACGTGTTTATTTTCTGCATTTTCATTGTAAAATAAAAGAAATAACCAAACAAACGATGAGGGCGCCATTTGGCGGTTGGCGCAGCCTTATTATAACTTGCGAAATGTGGATGTACTATTCGTATACGTCTGCCTAACCCATCGGGGACTACAAGTGTGATGATATCGCCTCTTTGCTTCAATAATGTGGTAAGTCCGACAATTTCAATTTCAAAGTTAACACGTTATTGAAGCAAAGAGGCATGTTGTTTGCCTTATTCAATCATCTGACTTTCCATCCATATTTAATGTTTCCTTCTGCTCATTTATTATAAATAAATAATTTCTCCCGCAATATTCCCTATTTTCATTACTTAATGTAAGCCATTTATGTGGAATAAGTTAAGCCAGATTCATATTACTGTGTTGTGTTGTGTCGTATTCGTGACGCCTTCTGACATAGTGGCGCCGATTCCCTTGTTCCCAAACTATACTAAATTTAAGTTCAGTGCATCTTTGTCTTTATATTTCATTATGAAAAGGACAGAAGATAAATATTGGTCCTGTCAAATTAAGATACTCCATAGCAAGTTTAGACGTGATTAAAAACATGGCTACTAAACATACGTCAATTTACGTTAGGCGCTGTCTAATTTGATAGGACTAAACTAATATTTATCTTCTGTCCTTTTCTTAATGAAATAGAAAGAAAAATATGTACTGAACTTAGTTTGTGAACAAGGGAATCGGCGCCAGTGTTATCAAATTGTGGTAATAATCAAAACTAGTTGTGATTTGACGCAGTCCTGTGGGGGTAATTGCGTAAAGGTACTGACATACATGTTCATTACTAGCATGCTCAAACCAATCGGAGCACGCGAAACTCACGTGACTTTGATTTTCGCGTGCTCCGTTTGGTTTGAGCATGCTAGTAATGAGCATCTGTGTCAGTACCTTTACACACTAACAGTAGGAAAGGCTTTCATTTTTTCAGTTCAACAACATTCATTGCATTGAAGCAATGGATTAGCAATATCCTTCAAAATGATACAGATTGCGATTGATAGTGTGTTACCCAAAGGGTGCTGTAGTGCTATTCTGTAAAAATCTCAAAGTGATAACTCGGGTGAAGTGAGCCTAAAGTGCGATGTCATTAGTGTCAATCCCTAGCATTAGATGGGATGACAGCTCATTTCACCTAACTTCTAACGGTGAGATTCCAACAAAATCGACCAGCTGAACAGATTCGTTTGATTGGTGTATCCAGAGTCACGAGTCGAGACTAGACAAAACACGACACAGTAATCAGTCTGGCTTTAATGACGAAGTTTTTCATTGTTATAGAATAATGTAGATGTTATGTATTTTGCACAAAAGAGATATTTATACTGATCGGCGTCAGTCGCCTTACAAGAAAGGCCTCACTTAAAAAATCATTATTTTTATTGATAAATCACATGTATGAAAGGAAGTACCTAATCACTTTTGTTATTGAATTACGGCATTGAATTTTCAATTGTCCTGACGGTATGCGTAGGTACCTTGAACAAACAAAATAATTACCTATGTCAAGTGTGATGTGATCTGAAAGATTTTATTTACAATAAATTTTCATAAAGTGCATCCTGAACATTCTTAGTGTTAGTAACTCATTCATTTAATTAAATAAAGCCCTTCACCTGATGTGTTCGTTTCATTTGAATATCCCTATTTTTACCGACTTCACAAAAAGGAGGAGGTACTATGTTCGGATGTTTGTATGCTTTTTTTTTTTTTAATCAGATTTTTGTTAAGGTATCTTTCCTTGACGTATCGAGCTTGACGTGTGCGTGTGGATTGAGAGATCTTTTCGAAAAACTCTTCCAGTCCCAACCAAATTATAAGAGGATTTAGGAAATAATTGTGAAAACTTCATGGTAAGGTATAAAATTTGTGAAACCTAAACAAAGAAAGTTAGAACTCATTAACTGGATCTCTCAATCTGGACAACTGAAGAAAAAGCCATAACGCGTATCCAAGAATATACTGCCTATGTGTTTATAATTTGCATTTTAATTAATTGTGAAGAATTTGTGAAAGCTGCTAAACAAAATTTCGATTCGTTTCAAAGCCACGTTTAAGATTTATAACAGTTTATATGGATCTCTCAGAGTGGATAATTTTCAATTGAGTGATCTTGTAAAACACGACCTAATACTGAAAAAGTATGAATAATTATCATGTTTATTGCAAATTATGCTTCTGGGAAAATTTGTGAAACAAAAATCGTGATTGCAATCTTACTGGCTCAAGAGAAAATGAAAATCTTGTTTTTTGTCGATCGTCCCAACTGAGAGATCATTATTTTGAACTATATTTAATAAACCAAAACTTATAGGTAGAAGGTAGATACATCAGAAATTGTGAAAAATGTTGTACTAAAATTTGACGAATCAGTCGTCCCTGTAAGTGTTATACATAAAAAGATAAATCATTTTTTACAATCCTTAAGGAAAACGTTGAGTAGGGTAGACATACTTTTTTTATTTTGTCCGATTTTTTTTTCGACTACCCTATTCATGCTATTATTGTGTATATTCATTGCGATTTGCGAAGCTGGCGTTGTGCAGTACATTTAATGCTAGTTTTTTTTAATAGTGTTGTGCTATAATTAATAATAACATAATCAGTGTTTAAGTATTACTGGATGCAGTACCGGTTCCTTCTTCAGAACCGGGACTAGATTTTCGGTACAGGACATGAAACCGGGGACTGTCATACTGAACTTCGAAGTTCAATATACCGATGTACTGTATTCATAAAGTTTAAAATTACGAATTACGTGAGCTAGAAGGTACGCTATAACGAATTACTTGATTTAGAATGTTCATGATCGCGATGTACGGAACTTCGAAAGTTTGTTTTGACGAATTACTTCATTGAGAATGTTCATCATCGCGATGTACGGAACTTCGAAAGTTTGCTATGACGAATTACTCAATTTCGAATGATCATTATCGAGAACCAAAATGTAGGCACTGCATTTATGCACAATAGCAATTTGTAATTTCGTAATTATTTATTTTTCGAATCCATTATTCAATTTTGTTATGCATATTATTAATACACATCAATTACTAACAAGAAAAATAGTGTCTAATTACGATATTGAAAAATGATCATTCGAAATTGAGTAATTCGTCATGGCAAGCTTCCGAAGTTCCGTACATCACGATGATGAACATTCTCAATGAAGTAATTCGTCGTAGCAAACTTTCGAAGTTCCGTACATCGCGATCATGAACATTCTAAATCAAGAAATTCGTTATAGCGTACCTTCTAACTCACGTAATTCGTAATTTTAAACTTTATGAATACAGTACATCGGTATTTTGAACTTCGAAGTTCAGTATGACAGTCGAAACCGGGATTACCCGGGATATTCGGTACTTTCGGAACTTACGTACAAATGTCGCTATTAATTTATTGTATGGAGGGCACGTGTGCGTGCACACTACATATATAATTATCTAAATCTGTTGATTAATTAATTTATTACAAATGTGGGTTGGTGTAGTTAATAAAACTATGTTTTATTCGTAATTCTATAATTGACAATAATCATCAGAACACAATCACAACCGAATTAAAATGTTTTTTTGAGATCAAACTAGGAAAAATTATCAAATAGAGCTTAAATTCGAGGTGTATTTTGAATTAGACATAAGCCTTTTTTCGTCACGTAATCACTTTGTATACGACGTATCAATAAATGTTAGTGTAATGCAAGGCAAATAAAATTATATGGCGCGTAAATTCGCTGTATTTTCAATTAAAAATGTTTTATATTAACATTATTGTATAAGAAAGTAATTTATTGAATATGATTTGTTACTTTATATTGAAAAAAGAAACAAAATAAATAAGTACCGAAAGTATCGAAAGAACCGGGACTACTGGATGAAGACCCGGTACCGGATTTCTGTAAAATCCCGTGGTTTCCCGGTATTTTCAAGAACGGGATTTCCCGGGTGCCTGCCCTAGTAAGTCATAAGTTATTCAATATTCAAACCGTCACTAACATTAGTACATTTTTGTCACACTAATGTTTTTTTAAATGTGGTACATATTAAAAAGGACGTGACTACGTTTTTTTAACATAAGAAGTTGTGGAAATAAGGAAGCAGAGGCAGTAAACCTTACTTGGGTTTTATTATAGTGGTACCACGGTACCTTAATAACTCGGAAACCCTTCAAGTACTGTTTCCGAGATTTCGCATGGCGTTGGCACTATTTCAGCACTATTTTTTGGAATAGAAACTATGTCTATAGCTATAACAGTTTCTGCGTACGAGAGATGAGGATGGATATCTCTGAAACTACGATAGCACTATTTATGTGCATAGTAGAACTATTTAGCACTATTTTTTGGCATACTTGGAATAGCGAATTCCATCGAAAAAAATGGTGAGGATTCTGGGGGGAACGACACATTAATAGAGGTATAATATCGAATCCAGTTAATGTAGAGTGCAGCATTACAAATCCTGCATTATTTTTTTTGTCATCAATCCTTCTTGGAGTTGATATCCAACCTCATTTTACAGGCCATGTATTAAAAAGATTACAATTGTAGTGCTGTTTTTAAGAAACAGTGCTCCAAAGAATCATGTTGTTCAACTAGCATATCAAGGAAGATTGCATTTCTGCCAATCAATATTAATATGATTTCTATTTTTGGCATTTTTTGTCTAGAAGATGCAATCTTTATTGGTAATGAAACAAAAACATGTGATTTTTGTAAAGGTCAAATTATTATTTTTGCCAAAAATGTCACTTAGATCACTCTGGTTATAGCATCGTCAGTTATGAACTTTCAAATTTGATATCCATTGATTTAAACGGATGTGAAAAAGTTTATTTGAAAGAAACAGGTGCTACAAATTGTTAGGCGGTGTTGAATTTATTCCTGCATTGAGTCCCGATAATATTGGCCACTACAGAGGACATGGTGTTCATAACGACCAAATAGTCTGGGGCCCTAGTCTGCTATTTTTATAAATTCGACATTCTAACACGATCCCATTACCATCATCATCTGCCTAGCCTTTTCCCAACTATGTTGGGGTCGGCTTCCAGTCTAACCGGATGCAGCTGAATACCAGTATTTTACATGGAGCGACTGCCTATCTGACCTCCACAACCCAGTTACTGGGTAATACGATACCCCTTGGTAAGACTGGTTGTCAGACTTTCGGGCTTCTGACTACCCGTAACGACTGTCAAAGATCCACGAATGACAGCCGGGACCAACGGCTTAACGTGCTTTCCGAGGCACGGAGGGGTCTCGGTATATAAAGATGGTCACCCATCCACAGACCAACCGCGGCAAGCGTAGCTTAACCTGATCGATCGACCCATTACCATCCCATTGTCATTTTGCTAAAAGTTCGTAATCTGCTAAATTCATAATGGTTGATCATTGGTCGGTCAATGGCACAGAAATTATACGATACTCGTAACGAATTAAAAGCAATGACTGCACAATGACGTTCTAATGGTAGGTCACTGATCAAAGGAACTGTCAAAATTTTTGCAGATTACCGCTTAAGTCAGTAATTCATTTTTCATTATGTAGGGGAGCGGCGGGACGTTCCGTACAGCGGACGATACCGTACATTGTATTTGACAGAGACCGAATCATGAGAAATTAGGTCTATCCTTGTTTAACGGTCGCAACACGGCACTGCTGCGTTCTCCCCTCCCGCCCGCTCCAGTGACTCGTCAGGTTCCGCGAGTAAAGCATGTGTCCCGTTTTCGCGCCAATTTTTATAAAAAGTGCCGTGAAGGATTTACGCTGTAAGTACTATATTTTTTCTTGAATTGTGTTATTTGTTTATCTAACTTGTACGATATTGATTTAGGCTTCGATTGATTGTAATTTTTCATTGAAATCACGAATAATTTTCGTTTGTTGAAACTTTTCTCCCAAAATGGCGGCTTCGGGTGGGTTCGTACATTTTTGTACGGTATCACCCGCAAGTACGGTATCACCCGCAGGTCTTCATTTGATTTAGTTATTTACTGTTCTATCTTTATTTTCAGATGCCTCGAGGAAAGAAGCTTACCTGGTCTCCCCGCAAAATGAGACTCGCTATAGAAGAGGTAAACTCGGGCTCCAAATTACGTAATTTGGAGCCCGAGTTTACCTCTTCTATAGCGAGCAGCGGAGAAATTTGGAGTACCAGTAATGACTCTCCACGATCACGTAAAAAAAGGTCCTGAATATAAACCCAGACTAGGGGGCAAGCCTGTTTTTACTACCGAGCAAGAGATAGAGATCCGGGATGAGCTGATCAAGTTATCTAAAATGTTTTATGGGTTAACACCGCAAGCATTACGAAGAGGTGTTTATCAGTATGCTGAAAGAAATAAAATTAAGCACCCATTTAACAGAGAAAAGGAAGAAGCCGGAAAGGACTGGTTTTATGGTTTCCTAAAACGCAACCCAGAAATCAGCGTCCGAGTACCTGAAGCTAACAGCGTAAGCAGGATCACTGCTTTCAATCAAACGGAAATGGAGTTATTTTTCAAGAACTTAATTCACTTACTTGAAAATCATACCATACTTCCACATAGAATGTTTAATGTCGACGAATCGGGCGTAACAACTGTGCATAAGCCAGGAAAAATACTTGCACCAAAGGGTCAAAAACAAGTCGGTGCCGCTACAAGTTGGGAAAGGGGCAAGAACATTACAGTCTGTTGTTGCATGAGCGCCACAGGCCAATTCGTTCCACCGTTATTCATTTTCCCGCGCATTCGAATGACACCAGCATTAGAAAGAGGTGGTCCTACAGGTTCAATATACAGGTGCTCAAAATCTGGATGGATGATTGAGGAACTGTTCTTGGATTGGCTGAAGCACTTCGTTGAACACACCAAGCCAACTTTGGAGGATGTCGTGCTCCTGATTCTAGACAATCATGTGAGCCACATATCATTAGACATTTACGAATTTTGTCGTCAAAATGGCGTGTTGATGCTTTCACTACCGCCTCATACATCACACCGTACTCAACCACTTGACCTTACATTTTTTGGACCTCTAAAGCTCCAATATCACAAAGAATGTGATCTGCACATGAAAACTAATAACTATGAAAAGCTGACACCTTATGACATTGCGCCTCTTTTCAACAAGGCATATTTGAAGGCTGCCACTCCAGAAAAAGCAGTCAATGGATTTGCAGCAGCTGGGATTTGGCCTGTGAATACTGACAAATTCTCTGATCAGTACGCTGCACCTATAGAGATTCTTCACACGGATCAGTGCGCTGCACCTATAGAGATTCTTCACACTGATCAGTGCGCTGCACCTATAGAGATTCTTCACACTGATCAGTTCATATCAGAAATAACCAGCAGAGAAAATAGTGAGCCAATACCCTCAACTAGTGGAACTTCAAAGCAAACAACGCAAGAAGAAACAGAATCAGATGATCTCGGAAAAGAAGAGGATGTCCATGTTTCTTTTGGTGAATGTTCAATGGCTCTGCCGCAGAAAAAAGGCTCTGAGAGAGATACAAATTTGGAAAAAGGGAAAGGAAAAGGCCAAGGAAAAGGAAGAAAGCAGCATTCTGAAATTCTTACTTCAACTCCTATCAAAGAAGCCTTAGAAATGAAAAAGACTCTAAAAACTATCAAGACAGAAAAAGCTAAAGAAAAACTGAAAAGAAAAACAAATCTAAAGAAAATGAAAACATCAAAAGTAGAGAAAAAGAAAGCAGATGGAAAGCAGTCGCACAAGAGAAAAATTTTAAACAGCTCAAGCTCTGATGATGAGTCTTTGATGCTAGGCGAAAGTGATGACAACGACAACGTCTTTTATGCAGAAGGAGAAACGGCTGTTACAAACGAGCTTTGTCTAATTTGTGGTGAATTTGGAAAATATCGAGAGCTCTGGTATCGATGTATAGTGTGCGGGCAATGGGTTCATGCATTGTGCAGCGATAAAGATGTGCCAGATGGTTATATTTGTGGATTTTGTCATGCTAAATAGGTGAACCAACACTGTACGCAATCATCCGAAGGTGTCGGGTGATTCCGTACTTTTGTATATTTTTTAAACTTAATAAATCTAATATTTTAATTTATCTGGTTTTATTTTTCGTTCGAGCATTTAGTAGTCAAATATTTTCCCTACAGATAATGCTTAAGATAAACCAAATAAGGCTTTTAATTATTGAGTAATAAGAGTTCTACCTTAAGTGTACGGTAACCCCCGCTCCTCCCCTACGAGATTACCATTCTATGCCATTTCTTTCAATGGAGGGTCAGTGGTTGACCATTGGAAAGTCATAATGACGCCATTATATTAGTAGATTACCAAACTTGCCAAAATCAACAATTATGAAATCAATGATAGACCATTCTGACACTATTGTAATAGCAGACTTGAGGCCCTGTTATGACGATTTGATGGGAAAAATGTATAACAGCAAAGAAGAACCAGTTATTTTACATACTTTGTCCTACGGACTTATTGATTAGGTTACATCCTATTATGTAATTATGAGTGAAATAAAAAAAAAGTTTTTTTTTTGGTTACCTTAAAATTTTCTGAACTTTGTGTGTAAGAATTACTAAGAATTAGAATTACGAACTTAGAATACCTTAGTAAGAGCACTACACATACAGTACCTAACTTTGCAGAAACTTGTCATTTAAAAACGTAATTTTATATTATTTAAATTATGTAGTGAAACCAGACACAAATTACTTGTATAAAAACGTTTAAAGTGTATCATAATTTGAATTGTACTGGTAATGATTCCGACCGGCGATATGGTCACCAACCCACATTTGTAATAAATTAATTAATCAACAGATTTAGATAATTATATATGTAGTGTGCACGCACACGTGCCCTCCATACAATAAATTAATAGCGACATTTGTACGTAAGTTCCGAAAGTACCGAATATCCCGGGTAATCCCGGTTTCATGTCCTGTACCGAAAATCCAGTCCCGGTTCTGAAGAAGGAACCGGTATTGCATCCAGTAATACTTAAACACTGATTATGTTATTATTAATTATAGCACAACACTATTAAAAAAAACTAGCATTAAATGTACTGCACAACGCCAGCTTCGCAAATCGCAATGAATATACACAATAATAGCATGAATAGGGTAGTCGAAAAAAAAATCGGACAAAATACTTAAAGTATGTCTACCCTACTCAACGTTTTCCTTAAGGATTGTAAAAAATGATTTATCGTTTTTTGTATAACACTTACAGGGACGACTGATTCGTCAAATTTTAGTACAACATTTTTCACAATTTCCGATGTATCTACCTTCTACCTATAAGTTTTGGTTTATTAAATATAGTTCAAAATAATGATCTCTCAGTTGGGACGATCGACAAAAAACAAGATTTTCATTTTCTCTTGAACCAGTAAGATTGCAATCACGATTTTTGTTTCACAAATTTTCCCAGAAGCATAATTTGCAATAAACATGATAATTATTCATACATTTTCAGTATTAGGTCGTGTTTTACAAGATCCCTCAATTGAAAATTATCCACTCTGAGAGATCCATATAAACCGTTATAAATCTTAAACGTGGCTTTGAAACGAATCGAAATTTTGTTTAGCAGCTTTCACAAATTCTTCACAATTAATTAAAATGCAAATTATAAACACATAGGCAGTATATTCTTGGATACGCGTTATGGCTTTTTCTTCAGTGGTCCAGATTGAGAGATCCAGTTAATGAGTTCTAACTTTCTTTGTTTAGGTTTCACAAATTTTATACCTTACCATGAAGTTTTCACAATTATTTCCTAAATCCTCTTATAATTTGGTTGGGATTGGAAGACTTTTTCGAAAAGATCTCTCAATCCACACGCACACGAGCTTGACGCCTACAGACATGGTGCCAATTCTGTTGTTCACAAACTAAATTTAAGTTCAGTGCAACTTTTTCTTTCTATTTTAAGAAAAGGACAAAAGATAAATTTTAGTTTAGCCCTGCGTCAACTGACGTAATTTTAGTAATCAATTTTTTTATTACCGTAAAACGCTGCAACTTTGCCAACTACGCCCAAGTTTGCCTATTTTGTTTCAATTGCGATATTTCGCGTTTGCTTACTTTTTTCTTATTTTCTACCTTTTGGTAGTGATTTTACATTATTAGGGCAACAGATTTTTCATTTTTTGTAATGGTAGCTTCATTGTTACTCTGTCAGTTGTGCGACAAACACCGGTGCGCGTAGGTGAAATTTTTTAGTGTCGTGTAACTTTTGAAGTTTTAGCTAAAGTAAAGGTGTTTTCGTGCAGCTATAACATCCCAGGGTAAGAACATACTATCTACTTTCCATATTGCTTGATATTTTTATTAAAAGGACACGATTTCATTAAAATAACTTAGTAGGCAATGTTGTGCACTGTTTAGGAAACTTGAGGGACACAACTTTGCCTGGGTCTAGGGTTGTCACTAGTCTGATTTTAATATTGATATATTTTTACTATACATATAAATGTCATATTTGCATGAAAGGAGATGTCCAGAAATGGTTTTTTATTATTTAATAATTCTAACCAGGATAAGTTAAATATATTTGGATAGACATCCCAAAAATAAGTGGTTCTAACTATTTCACAGATTTTTAAAACCCTCCAATTTTGAGAAAAATATTTTTTTATTTTAGTGTGAATTTGCTCCTAAAACGAACGAACCTTTCTAATTATCTCGGATAATACAGTGAACGCACCCTAAAAAATTATAAAGTTGTCAAAATTGACAGTATTGACACATGGTACTGCCATTACTGACATTATACTGACAACACAGAATACAATAATAAATTAATGTTTGATTTGCGAGTGTAGCACAGACTACAATATAATATATTATTATGGAGTATAACAATGTGAACGAAACAAATATTATTTATAACAAAGATTATTTATTTACCTCTGTAATATAATCTATAGTAATGATAAAGCTGAAAAGTTGTTTGAACGCGCTAATCTCTGGAACTACCAGTCGGATTTGAATACTTAATTCTTTTTGAATTTGATAGCCTAATTCTTGAGGAAGGATAAGGGCAATCGAAAACATTATCATCATGCTACGACCCTCAAAAGCGGAGTAACGTAATAAGAAAAAGGTCTAAAGAACACTAAGCGAAAATGATGTAATCGTAACTCGAACGAAGTCGCGGGCAGAAGCTAGAAAGAAATGTTTTCAGTGAATGTGTAGCATAATTCTTTTAGAACTAAAGCGCATTCTACATGATTATGGCTATACTTCGAATGTTCATGTGCAAGTTTCAATATTTTACAAAGACCTCGGTTATCAAGAAGTGCATGTTTCAGCATACTCCACAGGGATGGCTTAGCAGGAATAAAAGATAATAGTATCTACTGATTGAAATTCCTTTTTAATGATTTGGAATCGAGAGAAAAGCGTTTCGACAATAAATATGCTAATTGGATGCAAGTGTTACTATGTATTTTATGTATGTAGTTTTGTTATGAAATAAAACGTTTTTTTGGTTTTGAATATTCATTTATATATATAACTTTCTTCATTTTCAATATCTTCTCTTATTAAAATATTGTCGAGAAACTGAGCAGGTGGAGATATATCGTTTTGATGCCGAGCGCATCCAAGATACCAGACTATTGTCATCACATGAGCACCGCTTCCTATTACATGCTCAAGCATTAGCAGGGATCTGAAATTAAGTTTTAATTTATTGTGTGTTCCACTAATCAGAGATACAATAATGTACTATGTGCAATGTACTATTTAATTTACATATTAACCTGATGGGGGTTGATGATGCCAGCTATATAAGCCTGCTCAGGATGATCAACAGGTAAGGGACGAGAGCGCCTGCCTGTTCTTCTTGAGATAGAAACGCCACAACATGCACATACTGATTGATGACCCAGCTGTTGGTCACCTATATTGTGCTGGTTTCTGTTATTCAGTTCTATTAGTAAAAGGTTGATGCATTCTTGGCAAATGCGATCTCCATCTGTTACCTAAAACAAAATAATATTTTAAGAACACCGAATCGTTTTTCTAAAAACAAAACTGATATTCAGCTGAAATACTGGTATTCAGCTGCATCCGGTTAGACTGGAAGCCGACCCCAACAAAGTTGGGAAAAGGCTAGGCAGATGATGATGACCGAATCATTTTTCTGCATCTTCTTTGAGCAAAGTAGTGTTATTTAATCTTTTTTAACATAAGCTATTAAGCCTGGTTACACATTATTAAAAAAAAACTTGTAATGTAAGTTAAAGAATACATTACCTCTTGAGCATCCATTCTTCAATTATTGAGACTATCTCTGGGCTCATGTTAAAGCGTTATATTCATAGTGCTGATTTATAGCATGTACTGCTATATTGCAATTTATGCAGAGAGCCATAATCTGAAGACAGAAATGAAAGTTAATTTTTGCAGACTATCAGAGGTCGTAAAACAGGCAAAGGTTGTGCAAATAAAACCCCTAATGAGCTAAATATAAATAAAGAACAGTACTTACATACGGGGTTTTAAATCCAAAGTCCTAATCGCGTGCAATATCAAATAACCGTTAAGAAAAAGCAATGTCGTCAGGGTTGAAGGTTCGTAAGCTATCGGTATCCTAATCATGTGCAAAGAAGAAGAATCCATTGTGAAAAGGCCAAGTCAGTTAAATCAAAGAAAGCAAAGCACAAATTAAAATACGTTATCATTGGATACCACAAAGGCACGAGCGAAAGTGTGACGTATCAGACATATTTGTTTGACATATGAATGGAATCTATCTGTCATTATGACATTTTCAAAGTGTGTGGGAGGTTTCATTTGGGTTGCCATCAACAAACAATATACATGTACTAACATTAAATAATTTATAATTTTTCTCTTAAATGGAGGGCTCTAAAAATATTATTTCAGTGGTTCCAAGTTCCATATTTTAGTAGCTTTTATTTGGATGTAGTTTGATTCTGGTTAGATTTTTCTCGGAATAAAAAACCAGCGTCCATACAAAAAGCGGACATCTCCTTTTCACAGCTTGGAACCCGGTTATATAACCGGGTAAAATATCACTCCGGGTAAACTCAAGAGCTTCCATGCACTAAACTCCCTTCGTTTTACGATATTTTAATTTTATTGCATACATTGTTAATGTTCCGAAATCGGGTGAGACACAAGTATCACCTAGGAGTTAGAGCTTCAATTGAAAATGTTATTTTTTTTATGTCAATAGAACATTCTTATTTTTATTTCGACAGTTATGTTTTCAATCGCCTGTAAGGGTGAGGCAGAGGTGTATCTCTGCCTGACCCTTCAGTGATTACAGGCATGATTTTGTATTTAAGTAAGTCTTAACTTTGTTGCAGTTATATGCAAAAATGCCAAATAATACACAACGAAGCAGGAGAAAACCAGGAGCTCGTAGTTATGCCGATTACTCCGTAGAAATATTAGAAGTTGCTGCAGATCTCGTACGAAAAAAAGTCATTTCGTCATACGAAGCGGAAAAGAAAGTTGGGATCCCGCGTCAGACCATTTTTAATAAATCAAAAAACATGCATAACGAAGCATTTGGTCGGCCTACAGAGTTGACAACTGAGGAAGAAGCCCACATCGTAAAAGCCAGCATTGCTAAAAAGCAATACATTTGTGATTTTTACTCATAAGTAGCAATTTGTTTTATTTTTTTACAAAGTGAATAAAAGTTTAAGAAAATAATCCGTATTTTTTTGGGACAACCCTAGAGTCAACGACATTTTTGTATGAAAAGTTTCTGGTACCTGCTACAACATTGCCTATTAGCCGTAAAAAAATATATTATATTACCGCCATGGCAATAATCTAACTGCTGTGGTCAAGCACGGTGTCTCATGTACACGGAAAAAAAATACAAAAAAGATCATCAATATATTTATTGAGATATCCTTCTAGGCAAAGTTGTGTCTTTTACCTACAACTTTGCCTACGACTTTGAGTGCTTGTAATTCTGAATGACGGCATGATTTAAATATATTTGGGTTCTACCTGGCAAGGCATAAGGTCTGTTTTCCATCTGCAAGTCTTTAGAAGTCGTAATAATAAATAGGTTCAGAGATACGAACAAAAAACGTCAAAATCCAGGCAAAGTTACAGCATTTTACGGTACGTCTAAACTTATATGGAGTAGTGTAAGGCGCGGATTAATTTGACAGGACTAAACTAAAATTTATCTTCTGTCCTGTTCTTAGTGAAATAGAAAGAAAAAGATGCACTGAACTTAGATTTAGTTTAGTTTGTGAACAAGGTAATCGGCACCAGTATTGGTCCACACTAGCACAGAATGCATTATACATACGGACACTAGCTCAAGACAGAGGAGTGGAAAGAAGAAAGGGAGGCCTTTGCCCTGCAGCATAGCCTAAAAATAAATAATATACTTAGTAATACAGATGCCAACACATCAAGCAATTAATTCTGTCAAATTTCTTTAACCTTTTAACAGCTTGTGTCGCATTTATGCGACACATATTTCCGTGCCCCGTGACACGAGCGGTAGCTCGTGTCGTATTTTTCCGACAGAGAACATGCATGATTTTTTCGTTCTATTCAACGATTGCGCCTCCTTATTTGTTGTAGGTATTATTTTATCGATTTAGGTATTCAGCTGCATCCGGTTTGGTTGGAAGCCGACCCCAACATGGTTTGGGAAAAGGCTAGGATGAGATGATGATGATTATTTTATCGATTTGTAGCCGCGCGTTAGGGGTACGGCAATTGATACCTATTTAGCCAAGCGCTTAAAAGGTTAATAGATTTTCAACTTTATCATTATCACTTAAGTATATGGTTCAAAATTGATTGTGATAAGACGGTTTCAGGTAGCTTGATGTGCTGGCGTCTGTACCTACCTACATAAATTGACTGCCTCGTTAGGGTTCCTGAACATGACGCCGCCGCCACACCGGAACGTGTGCACCGCATTGTTACCTACAATATTCATTTCGAAAATCTGTCAAGTTAGATTTTGAACTTTATCGCTTAAGTATTAGGTTCAAGGTTGATTGGGATTTGACAGTTTCGGGTAGCTTGATGTGCCTATCACGTCCTGGAAGCTATATGCTATCAATCTGAAGAAATATGCCTCCACAATCTACCTAGCCTTTTCCCCAAATACGTTAGGGTGGGCTTCCAGTCTAATCGTACCTATGCAGCTGAAAACGAACCAGTATTTTAAATGGAGCGACTGCCAATCTGACCATCACAACCCAATTACTGGGTAACACGATATCCCTTGATGAGACTGGTTGTCAGAGTTTTGGGCTTCTGACTACCCCTAACGACTGTCAAAGATCTACGACGGGAGATAATGAAAGAAAAGAAAGAAAGAAAAAGTATTTATTGCGACTCGTACAGGAAGATCACAAACTAAACTAAACACATTAAAATAAAAAATAAAAACCAAGTTATACAAATAAAAATAAAAAAATTAAACATGAAGGGTATGAGGGGTTTCGATATGCAATGGATTATAACCCATCCACGAACCGACCGCGGCAAGTGTAGCTTAACCTTCGATCGACCCGTGCGGCTGTTCTCATTTAAGGGGAATGCTCCAACCAGCCCGCGAAATTCAAAATTTCTTGCGTTTTTTGCAATTTGCAGGCCAGTGCTAGGTTGTATGTTGATTAAAATATTATTCGCGGCTGTAAGACGTATGTAGTTACAGAATTATAATCATCAAAATCACCAATACAACCCTCCAACTTCATAAAGGTGTATGAACAAAAAAAAAAACAGATAAAGTAATTCTAACAGCTTTATGAACTTAGAGCGATTTATTGATGATTTTGATGATTATAATTCTGTAACTACATATGTCTTACAGCCGCGAATAATATTTTAATCAACATACAACCTAGCACTGGCCTGCAAATTGCAAAAAACGTAAGAAAATTTGAATTTCGCGGGCTGGTTGGAGCATTCACCTTAAGGCTTAGACAAAGAAAAGTATAGACGGCGGGTAGCTCCATTTCATTTCCACAAGAAAGGGATAAAGTATTGAGTTATTATAAGTAACAGAAAAGGATAAAGCTATACTATTTCCGTCTCTCACTGCGTGCCAGTTTTTTCAAGGCAGCTACTTATGTAGCCAATGTTAGTTAAGTTAGTTTTTTGTCTCATGTGTGGCCACGCTACCCGATGCTCTATAGCTTTCTTACTCTAAGCCTTAAGGCGAAAGCGCAAGGGTAGCCCGCGAAATTCAATTTTGACCGTAACAAATATTTATTTACAGAATTATAATCAGAATTTCGCAGGCCAACCTGGCGCTTTCGCCTTAATCACGAGGCCTCCCCTCGACCTAATTATTTATTAAAAACCGATAATTCGCGTTTGAATCGAAAACCCTTGAAATCACTAGTGTGTCACTGTCACTTGTCTATGTCGTGTCACCGGTGTCACCAATGTCAAAGTAATTCTATTTCCGGTTTGCGTTTGTCATCAACATCATAGTTGACAATAGTTGTCATTACGTGAAGTCGTGAACTTTGCTCGTCGCAAGTTGTTGTATTAGTCGATAAGGCAATAGATCAATAATTGTTTTAAATGTATTGAACAAACAATTAATTTATTATTTATTAACTGTTACAGTTTTAAATTATTTAAGCATAATGGCAGAGTTTTTGAAAGGTTTATTGTTGTCGGTTTTAACAGAGAAATGTTACGAAGAATATCTCGTGAAATTCAACTTTCTTGATGGTAATTTTGTTCTAGATATTTGTTTAATTGGAAGTGATTCATTTGCGCTGGATACTTAGTTACTGTTTTTTGTGTCATTTTGGAAGGCTTGAATGTAAAGTTGCAGAAGTAAATATTTTGTGTTATTTCAGGTCCTTGTTTAACCGCGACGCTAAGCAAGGGTCTCGGGATCGGCATCATTGCCGGCTCCATCCTCGTGAAAGTACCTCAAATATTGAAGATTTTGAGCAGTAAGAGTGCTGAGGGCATAAATGTTTATGGAGTATATTTGGAGTTATTTGGTATCACAGCAAACTTTGCATACAGTTATGTTATGGGCTTTCCATTTAGGTATGTTGCATTGTTTTAAGATTTCCGAAAGTAGAAGAATAATACAGTTTTATGCACTATTTCGTTGTAACTACTCAACTTAGTGGTGTACTTACAAGCATGAACTCAATGCCTTGCAGAGAGTAAGCAATTCATTTGCATTGCTGAAACTTACCTATCATGAAAAGTAGGTACTAAACATTGCTTGTCAGATTAGAGGCAGGGAACATCTCTTAGTTCAGTTGGTGAAAAGATATGAACAACAAAAGAAATCTCGTAAAAAAATATTTTATTTTCCAGTGCATGGGGAGAAGGCACATTCCTTGCAATACAAACAGCGGTGATAGCAGCTCTGGTGCTGCACTATAGTGGGACTTCGGGTAGAGCTGTTGTGTTCTTGAGCACTTATGCAGCCTGTGTGTCAGCATTAGTCAGTGGGTTCACACCAACACATGTGCTGTGGACGATGCAAGCTCTTACTGTTCCTATTATTGTTATAGCTAAGGTAAAAAACATTTTTATTAAATTTTTGTTCACTCATGATTTGACACTTAATTAACAAAATGCACATATACACATTTGAATCAGTTGAAGGACACTGAACAAGAGCCTATAGAAATTTCATTGATACCTTACTACGTTTAGTGTCCCGTAAAGTGTTACAAGTAATAAGCAATTTGCTAACTTGTGCCTATCCCATAAGTAATTTAGCTTTACCATTCATGAGTCCATGAACACCTACTATTGAAAATAGGCCTTCCCTTATAACTACTGCTTCAAACAGTACTCTAAGGAGACACTGACTTATTAGTAATCAGATCTATGTTTTCAGTTTATCATAAATTGATTAACATAATAATAATGTACTGATGATGAACATAAAAGATAAAAAACCATTATCTGTAGGTATTCATGCTACGTATGTTATAAAACACATTAACAAAGATTACAAAACATGAGCTGCAAATGCAGCAAAAGCTTTACATAATTATTCACATTAATATAATAGCTGTTTATACAATATGTTTGTGACAAGATTCATGGGAATTTATAAATAAAGAGATAATGTAAATTAAGTGACGGCCCTGAAATCATTTTTATCAGATTTTTTATGTACCATTTTTTTTTTCAGTCCATTCAAGTAATCACTAACTACAAAAACGGCAGCACTGGGCAGTTATCAGCGATTACGTGTCTGTTGCTGTTTGGAGGCAGTATAGCTAGGATTTTCACATCACTTGTTGAAACGGGAGACTTTATCATTATTGTGACCTACTGTGTGTCCACAGTGGCCAATGGCGCTATAGTAGCGCAACTACTCTGGTACTGGAATGTCGTGAAGGGAACTCAAATCAAAAATAAGAAAAAGAAGAAACATGCATAATTTATTAAAATAATAATGTTACTAAAACATTTTTACCTCAAATATTGTTTTTCTTTATCTTTTAAGTGATTGATAAAATGACTGCTACTTACTGATTTATTCGATAACTTTTAAGTAAGTAGACTAAAATCATACTAAAGATAACCCATCCAATACTCACAAAATTTATTGCTTCCACATGTGAACTTAGGTTTTACAGAATATGATCATTGTGGACCCCACGCCTAGTTAGATCAGAAAATCATGTAACTGTTCGATGATAATATCCGAGACGTACATTCGCAGTCATAAAAAATATGTACCTAACTAAAAAAAACCGGGCAAGAGCGAGTCGGACTCGCTCACCGAGGGTTCCGTAACATCCGGGTTTTTTTTTTTTTTTTTTTTTTTATTTATTCAGTTAACAGAGATCCATTGGGTTAGTAACAATAGTCTTAACCTATGTTAGTACTTAATTAATAACACCGACAATGTACAGGTGACTAGTGACCTTACCAACGGGCTGTCATGTCTCCCGGCTATAGCGCGTAGAATGCTGTTGGGGCTGCCACGGAGTCTGTTTAACAGCGAGGCCGCTCTCTTACGCCGCACAGCATTGAAGCAGTCGGTACGTGCCTCAGCGAACATAGATGACGCGCTACAGAACCGAGGCAGACGCAACAACACTCTAAAAGCGTTGTTATACTGGATCCGCAGAGCATTGCAGGCCTTTTGGGTATAGCTGAACCACAGGCTCCCCGAGTACAGCGACATGCAATATGCTTTAAACAGCGTTATTTTGACCGCCGCCGTACATCGAAAGAATCGGCGGGCCAGCATATTAGCCCGAACCGACAATGCTCTGCGCTCCCTCTCCATATCTGCGTCATCCTTCAAATCGTCTGTGACCAAGTGGCCCAGGTATTTCAGAGAGTACACCCTGTGCAACTCCACACCGTTCAGTAACACAGGAGGGACGGTGGAGGGGCACTTGGTATCGGACTAGAACACCATGTATTTTGACTTGCCTTCGTTGTATAAAAGGCCATGAGAAGCAGCGTACGACTCGCAAATATCGAGAAGCTTACGGAGCGCACCGACCGAGGGGGCCAGCAGCACCATGTCGTCTGCATAGCTTAAATTATTGAAACAGACTCCATCAATAAAGCAACCGACACGTGTGCTGCTGAGCCGCTCGATCAGTGCATTCACGTACAGACAACAATAACGGTGAGGTCAGGCCACCCTGCCTCACGCCACACTCTGGCCTACTTGGCTCTGAGAGCTCTCCTGCCCATCGCACGCGATTTTCCTGCTTGATGTACCAGTACCGCAGAAGTGAGGCGAGCTCCGGCGGCACCGAGGTACCAGACAATTTCTGCCAGAGAACGTCGAAAGAAACAAGATCAAACGCCTTGGACAGGTCTAGGAAACATGCATAGACAGGTGTTTTCCTGTCTGTGTAATACTTGACAGCATGCTTTAAACTAAGAATAGCGGTTTCTGTTGACAGCCCTGGCCGAAACCCAAACTGGGCATCATGCAGTTTGATATGGGTATTCAGGTGAGAATTAAGCACACTGTCAAGTATTTTAGCCATGACGGTAGCCAAGGAAATCGGCCTATAGTTTGACCTATCCGAGACGTCTCCGATCCTACTCTTGACCACTGGTACAACCAGAGCCCGCATCATATCGGGAGGAAGGTATGAATGACCCAGGCACAGATTAAACAGAAGAGCCACCACACGAGGCAAATGGTACCCACCATACTGCAGGTGCTCGATGCTGAGCCCATCATGCCCAGGGGATTTCCCCCTCTTCATGGTTTTAATTTTTGTCTTGACATCTTTTGCTAGAATGACTGTAGTTATTTCTGTAGCAATGTCCCCAGCATCAATCTCCCGGCATGGCGGACCCAATCGCGACTTCACATCAAAATGCATACTAAATAAATCAGCAATGTCTTTCGAGTTGGAGACACCATCAACACTCACAGGAACGCCGGGTCTAGAATTTAGCTGTTTAGTGCTCTTCCAAAAACCTCCAAAATCCGAACTCGAATGGCGTTTAGCTAACAAATCCATTCGAATCTGATCTTGGTTGTTTTGGCACCATTTGAGCTTCCCTTTGAAGATCTTTCGAGATTCTATCATTGCGTCAAATATGGCGCCGCAGGCAGGTCTACCATATCACAGCCACGTATTAAATTCTATCTTAGCGCTCCTGTGAGCCTCGCTTACAAATTTGTTCCACCCAGCTAATGGTTTCTTATGCTTAATTGACTTACACACGTATGTATAACTCGCATTATTACATAAAATATTAACAATGTTCTTATACATGTCATCTATGAAGCTACTATGACTAGAATCCCTACAATACCTACCACAACATTGTTGTAGCTCGACAGGCAAGTCAATATGTTTTAGCTGCATATTACACATATTTTCATAGTAACGACATTGTTCTACGCTTCTCTCTCCCCACTGTATTTTACTACGTAACGGGCTTTTTACATTTGTTTTTTGTCTTATAACATTAAAGTCACAGGTAAGAACCAACGGTAAATGGTCAGACCAGAAAACATCGTACTTTACGTATACGTTCAAAACACTGGACAGGGCTGCTTCTGTCGTGAGACAGTGGTCTAGCCAACGCTTGCACCCATGAGCCTCGCTGATGAACGTGAACGTATCAGACGTTGATTGCAACTTATAAGTGTCCACACACGTCCAGTCCTGTTCGTTTGAAAACACCACAAGTTCATGAAAAAAGCGCTCACCTGGATGGGCATTGAAATCGCCAAGTATGAACACAGACTCGATACCACTCTCGTCAATGATGGCACTGATTGAACTGAGACAATCCGTAAATTCAGGCACATTTTCTACTATGTCTATTGGCATGTATACGCAAATCACAAGCACTGGACGATCTTCCGTAGTGATACGTATTGCGGCAATACGCGGATTATCGCACGGTATTATTGCCACGCACTGAAACACTGACTTACGCCATAGCAGCGCCACACCACCGAACGGCCGGCCCCGGAGAATGCCAGCAGAAGTATCCACAGCAGACGTACCCGTGCTCGCGAAGTCGTCGTGAACATTCTTCAAGAAAGACAGTTCACCCGGCAGCAGCCACGTCTCTTGTAAAGCGATAATATCCGCAAAACAACACAGCTGTTTTACGGCGTCTATGGAACGCTTGACGCTCTTGCAGTTGTATGTTACAAGGGTTGTACTACACAAGTTCATTTAGCAGATTTATCGTTCTTTTCTTCATTACCCAGTTGCGGGTTTTTGTAAGGTCTAAACCGCCTACAAGTTACACCGGCCGGCCATAGTTCCTCAGTCATAAACATATCCAGTCTATCAGAACACACCGATAGTTTGTACGCATTATATTCCTTTTCTTTTTTCATTTTAATTTTTTGTAGATGCACTTTATTACTCGTCTTAGCCATTATATACTCCGCTATATCAATCACCGAAGTATCCTTGTGTATGTTTGATAAGAATAAGTATGTCTTATTCGAACTAGCAGGCTTAAATCTCTCTCCTGGCCCACAGGTGGCTTTACCTCGCACGACTCCCTTTGACTGATTTGGTTCTGAATACTGGTTTTTGTACCTCTTTTTCTGTACAGTTATCCATTCTTCATTGGGGCATTGTGATTTCCACTCACCTTCACAAACTATATCCGCAAGAGACTTATCTTTGTTCACGGTGTTGTTATGATCATTTGCACCTACCTCGCACTTGTTGTCGCTCGCGATAACAAACTGGTTTGTATTACTCATCGCGGGCGAACAGCTGACCGGCCGCCGCGACAAGTCATCGACGACCGCGCCAGCAGGGGGCGCATCAATGCTATTGGCAGTTATGTATGCAGTAGTTTTAGCGGCATGTCCTGGATTTTTGCAAGCACTTCTCGGTTTTTGAGGGCATATAGGGGACCGCCAGTTCGATAGGTCTGGTGTTTTTTCCTCAGGCATAGTATTACTTTGACTTGAAATATTTATAATACCAACCGGACCGCTATTGCATTCGTTATTCAATACAAATGCTCCTCGTTTTCTGTTCACATAATGTAGTGTGATCTAAACCAACCACTGATGCAAACTTCATGTGATCAACATCTTGTTTTATGATGTCCAACTGGTCGATTGTAGCACTGAATTCTTTGAGATATTTTACCTCCGATTTCAAAATAATGATATCTTTTAACAATGCCGTGACATCTATATGATCAAACGTGATCGGTGGCAATTTATCCAATACCCTTGCAACAAAGATAGGTGTTTTGTCAGGGTCTGTGATCTTGAAGACTGAAATTATGTCTTCAATTTCCTTTGGTTCTTTGTTCTTGCGTCGCGATACATTACGGGTACTTGTGGAAACCGATTCGAACAATAAATTCTTTGCACAAGTTATTTCTGCCGTAGAATATGAGCTCACGCACAACCGGATCAAACTTTCTTCATCCATAATACATATTTTGTTTTGTATAAAACATAACAACTCATTAATTACTATATTGCACTGCGTACACTTTAACTTCTCGGAAGACATTTTATTTGTTTTGCATAAGGTTTATGCATAAGGTTTATGTTTATGAAATTAAATGATTTTGTTATTTTTTTATACTTGAGTTGGTTGTGTAAAAGGTAAATTGCGGTTTACGATTTATACGTATTAAAAAAAAACTACTTACTAGATCTCGTTCAAACCAATTTTCGGTGGAAGTATACATGGTATTGTACATCATATATTTTTTTTAGTTTTATCATTCTCTTATTTTAGAAGTTACAGGGGGGGACACACACATTTTACGACTTTGGAAGTGTCTCTCGCGCAAACTATTCAGTTTAGAAAACAATGATATTAGAAACCTCGATATCATTTTTGAAGACCTATTCATAGATACCTCACACGTAGGGGTTTGACGAAAAAAAAATTTTTTAGTTTCAGTTCTAAGTATGGGGAACCCCAAAATTTATTGTTTTTTTTTTCTATTTTTGTGTGAAAATCTTAATGCGGTTCACAGAATACATCTACTTACCAAGTTTCAACAGTACAGTTCTTATAGTTTCGGAGAAAAGTGGCTGTGACATACGGACGGACAGACAGACATGACGAATCTATAAGGGTTCCGTTTTTTGCCATTTGGCAACGGAACCGTAAAAACACGCTACCTCACGCGACTAAGCAAAAAATGCAGTTTTCTATTTTATATTAATATAAGTTGTAGTACTTTAAATTATTCAGCCCGTAATGTCCCACTACTGGGCAAAGGCCTTGCCATACGTTTGCCTACCGCCATTGCGGGCCAGTCCTTTCGGTAGCAGTCAAGTTCGTGTTGGTCTGCCGCGACGTCACCTATGGGTTTTACTTACTTTTGATAAAATCAAATTAAATCAAGTCCGTGACTACCGCCGGACCACCAACGCCAATCGCTTTCATATTTGGTAAATAATTAGTACTCGAACCACAAAATTGGTACCTTAGTAGTTTTCGAGAAAATCGACGTAGTAGTAGTAGTGGTAGTCACGCTCCCTTCAGCAGGACCACCATGAGCTCCGAAAAAGGGGGCACGCTACAGGTATTCTAAGTATACAAATAATTAGTACCCATAAATGTGATTTATTACGTAAAAAAACAGAACTGTAACATTTGTATTTACCGAGAAATCAACGATGATAACTTTCTCGCAATTGTTCAGGCCGGACCACGATTTTGAATGTTGATTCCAAGTTAGAGAAGCTTGTCGCTTTCCTCAAGCCTACATAGAAAATTAGTACCTACCCTGCAAAATAAAATTACCTAGTACCCAAAATTCGACACTAGTACTCCAGTAGTTTACGAGATATACCATGCCATTGGTGGGGTGGCGGTAGTCACGGTGCCAAATTTTCATTTCAAGATTTCCCTATTAAAAACTCTGTGATTTCTTCCCAAATTTATACAAAAATTCAGATTCCTAAGTGTTGTATTTTAAGAGAAATTAGCTTTCATTACTTTTCCATACTAAATCTTCGCGTATAACCCGACCAAATTAAGTTGTCAATGGTATTGCGCTGTTTAAGAGATGTACACTCGTACATATTTTTTTTTTCTTAGATACTTACACTGTTTGTATAAAAATTTAGATATTGAACTGTTGTTAATACTATTCCGACATCCATACATTTATGTGCACGAGTGTACATCTCTTAAACAGCGCAATACCATTGACAACTTAATTTGGTCGGGTTATACGCGAAGATTTAGTACGGAAAAGTAATGAAAGCTAATTTCTCTTAAAATAGAACACTTAGGAATCTGAATTTTTGGTCGCTTCAACTTCTTTAGGAGTACTAATTTTTGTATAAAGGGAAGAAATCACAGTTTTTAATAGGGAAATCTGGAAATGAAAATTTGGCACCGTGACTACCGCCACCCCACCAATGGCATGGTATATCTCGTAAACTACTGGAGTACTAGTGTCGAATTTAGGGTACTAATTTTATGTTGCAGGGTACTAATCTACAGGAAAACAACTTTCACATTGTCATGATTGAATCTGCGATGTCCGACCATAAGCAAATATTTTTAGAAATCAAACAATATGTTCCTCCCCCCCTCAAGAAAGTGGAATACACGGCATTGGATTACCCAAAACTGTACAAGTGTTTTGAAGACATTTTAAATGGTGCAAACGATGAAGAACCCACATATGAGAAATTGGCTAACAAATTACAGTCTTCTTTATCTAAGAGCAAAATTACGAAACTAAAAATTTTGAACCTTCCACGACATGATTGGATAAAAAAAGAAATCATTCATGATATTAACAACCGGAACATATTATGGCAAAAATGTAAATCAAGCACATCGGACGTGACATTAAAAACGGAATTTGAGAAAACGAAAGCGAGAGTAGCGTACAACATACAAAAGACGAAAAATGCATATTACTATAAAAGTTTTAAGGACAATATGACAAAACCTCGGAAAATGTGGCAACTAATTAAACGATCTATCCAAAAATAAAATAAGAGAAAGGACTGGTCCAGAAAAACTCGAGACTGAAAATGGTACTATTACAGATCAAAAGGAAATATGCGAAAGGTTCAACACTTACTTTTCAACTATTGGGTCATCGCTAGCAAATATCATTACTAATAAGATAAACGGAAACCTAGCTCAAGAACCTACAACAAGTGACTCAATGGAACTTAAGTGTTTAATACCAGCAACCACGGATGAAATTATTAAAATTATTGAGGATTTAGATCCAAATACTAGTTCTGGCATTGATGGCATAAGTACGAAATCTTTAATATGTGTTAAAAAACTAATTGCTAATGAACTCACAGCATGTTTAAATCTTTGTTTGGATCGAGGCATTTTTCCCGATGACTTAAAAATTGCTAAAGTTATCCCCATTTACAAATCTGGAAGTAAGTCTGATCCTTGTAACTACCGTCCCATATCAGTCCTTCCTGTTATCTCAAAAATTTTCGAGAAAATCCTTTACCATCGTTTGGAAAGTTTCCTTAAGGCAAAAAACTTTTTATATCAGAAACAATACGGTTTTCGACCTCACTCGAATACTCTCTCGGCAACTATTGATCTCGTTACTAAAATTAAAAACAAAATCGATCACAAGCAAACAGCTGTAGGAGTTTTCATCGACCTCAAAAAAGCTTTTGATACAATTAGTCCCCATCTGTTATTACAAAAACTATCTCACGTCGGTATCACAGGCAAAGCACTCCAGATTTTTGAGTCATACCTGCAAAATCGTAAACAAATTGTCAAAATAGGTCAATATCAAAGCAGTTCACATTCTGTCACTTTCGGTGTACCTCAAGGATCAATTCTGGGGCCACTGTTGTTCCTTATTTATATTAATAACATATCCCAGATTGGCCTCAAGGGGGATATTTCGCTTTACGCAGATGATACAAGTCTTTTCTACTTTGGGCATTCAATCGAAGCTATGATACCACACATCCAAAACGATTTGAATTTACTTAATGAATGGTTCCAATCTAACCTCCTCACTATTAATACCACAAAGACGAATTATGTTGTCATCGCCCCCAAAAATAAAAAAATAACAGATAATATACAACTCAAAATAAATGATCAATTAATTCAAAGAAAAACTAAAGAGAAATATTTAGGTTTAATTTTAGATAACTACCTGAGTTGGAAGCCTCATATAGAGAAAATCAGATGTAAACTCTTGTCACTTACAGGAGCTCTTCACAATATAAACAAATGCCTTCCTCGGAAAGTTCGATACATAATTTATAATTCTTTAGTTAAACCACATATAGACTACCTAATAGAAATCTGGGGGACCGCAGCTAAATCGAATTTAGAGATATTACAAACAGCACAAAATAGATTAATCAAAATATTATTTAATTACCATTTTAGAACGTCAACTCAGAAAATATACAAGGAAACAAAAATAATGAACATATCCCAAACATATAAGTACTATACATGTGTACTAATACGCAAAATATTACATAAAGATATTCATACAACACTAAATTTCACAAAAAAACATCAAGTACAAAAAATTAAACTACGAAACTCCAATTACTTAGTAACACGTCCTCCCAGAACAGTTAATTACGGGAAACGAAATATTGAATTTGAAGGCGTTAACATGTACAATAAAATACCCATGGAAATAAAAGAAGCGAAAAGCATGTCTTGTTTTAAAAATCAACTTAAATCGTACATATTGTGTCAATAATATAAAAAATTAAAAAATACTAACGTTATTGCTAACGCTTTAACGAGTTCCAACATACAAACAAAATAAAAATAAAAATTCTTTACTTCGTCAGTACGCTGCCATAAATGCCACATCTAGTAATACATCCAATTTTACTTTAGATCCGTGTTTACTCGGTTGGTGATTAGTTGATATTTACTTTTTTTTTATCACTACCCCCCAATTCATTATTGTAAATCTACTTTTAACGATGTTATTGTACGCTCGTAAACATTTTGTGTAAATTTAGTTTCTCAGTAAGTGAATTATTGTTAATTCTTAATGAGAAATAATAAAGTTCTTAAACCATAACCTGGGGGCACGCGAGTGCCCCCGCCAAGACGAGCCAAGCGAAGCGCAAGGGCACTACCTACCTTTTCTCGAAGCACTTCGTCGTATTTTTGAACCCTCTTAACTTGGCTTTGGATTATACCAGATAAACAAAATTTTCGGGACATGATGTCAGTGGTTGACTTATTAAACCTATGAAGTTTCAATTGCATAACTCTTATACTTTAGATTTTATTGATATCTAAAATACCCCGATTTCGTCACTGACTCACTGACTGATGATCATCAATATTCTCAAGGTTCTTCCTGAAGTCCTAGAAAGCTGAAATTTGGTATGTAAGCTAGTAATAGTACACAAACAACAAAAAAATCTTAAAACTTGAAACTTTTACCCCCCCAACCCCTTAAACTAGGGGGGGAAAGTTTGTATGAGACTTCCGTAAATTTTGATGCTAGAGGTCTGAAATTTTATATAGGGGGTCCTTGTTATAAATAAACCCCAAAAAAAGAAAGAAAAAATGAACAACAGAAAAAATACTCGTATAAATATCATAAGCAACTTACAAAAAGAAATGAAATCCCACAAAAACATTTCATGTTAAATGTTGCCAAGACGAGACCATGTAGCTCGCACTGTCAAAAAGTAATCAGATCTCATTTAGAGCCAAGCTTCTAACTCTACAAGGCCTAACTTCGCAAACTCTACACTTTAGTCAAAATATATTATGGCTTGGCCATTTCGCTACATTCACATGAGCGTAAGGTGAAAAACTCTCATACTGTTAATGGTTCTTGTAGTAACGAAACGGCCAAGCCATATATTTTGACTAAGGTGTAGAGTTTGCGAAGTTAGGCCTTGTAGAGTTAGGGCGTGTAGAGTTAGAAGCTTGGCTCTACATGAGATCTGATTACTTTTTGACAGTGCGAGCTACTCTCGTCTTGGCAACATTTAACATGAAATGTTTTTGTGGGATTTTATATGTAGGCTTGAGGAAAGCGACAAGCTTCTCTAACTTGGAATCAACATTCAAAATCGTGGTCCTGCTGAACAATTGCGAGAAAGTTATCATCGTTGATTTCTCGGTAAATACAAATGTAACAGTTCTGTTTTTTTTTCGTAATAAAACACATTTATGGGTACTAATTATTTGTATACTTAGAATACCTGTAGCGTGCCCCCTTTTTCGGCGCTCATGGTGGTCCTGCTGAAGGGAGCGTGACTACCGCCGGACCACCGTCAAAGTCGATTTTCTCGAAAACTACTAAGGTACCAATTTTGTGGTTCGAGTACTAATTAGTACCAATTATTTACCAAATATGAAAGCGATTGGCGTTGGTGGTCCGGCGGTAGTCACGGACATAATTAAATCATCATTCGGTTTCCTTTGAGTAAAAGTTGGTCACATCAATAATTTACATAATAACTTTCAGGTAACTTCTCTCAAACTTTATTATTGAGCGAGAGATGAAACGTATTCTAACTTGATAATGCCACAGAGCTACTTTGTAGGTCACGTCATGTTGTTATTGATGAATGTTAAATAAATAGTTCTAATCTTTCAGTTTTGAAGTCTTAGAAACATTCATAACCACACTGCTATTATAAAAATGCGAAAGGGTTTCTTTTTATTACAGTCAGAGGGAAATGTTGTGTGTTCGTGTATGACAAATTGCTTTCGTCGCTTAAAATAACTCTAGTTTGGTGTACTCTCTGGTTAGGTACCTATTGGATAGTTTACTATGAAATAAAAACTACATAATTACATCAAGTCACTTTATTGAATTAGTTGTACCAATCACAAATCAAAGCAACAAAATTGTAGTGCCTGACTTACTTTTTATCGTTCCACTTATGTTTGGAATGATCTGTTTGCCGAGTGGAAAATGTATTAAAATTTGGAAATATTAGTCAATCATTATTTTTGTGGCGTTTGAATAGCAAAGTATTAACTAAGCAGTATCCCAATGGAAAACTTAAATGCGAAATTGGTATTCTATTCTACGTAGACCATTATACATCACAATTATGAAAACAGAAAATCGATCAATTGTATTCTATGTCTATATTTACAGCTAATAATAACTTGAATATATTTTGTAATACCGAAAATCGACCATGGATAAATGATGTTTAACTGTAGTGAAATTAGTGACTTATTTATTGCTTGTCATTAAATTGTTAATATGATCAGTTGATTCACAGTCAAAATGTACGTAGATAATGGTGTGTAGCACCTTACCAAAACTTAAAACCTAACCATAAAACCTAGCACTCAGTGGCAAATCCAAACATTTGTGATTTATTCTTTGGGGGCTGGTTCGGGGGGTGGTTGTTTTTCTTCGGGGTGGGGGTTTCTTTCAGGCTCGTTGCCGTCTGCCCACTTTCCGTCGTATTCTTTTCTGTCCACGTATCTCTCTTCTTCATATTCGCCCTCGCTACGATGACTACCGCGCTCAGAGTAACGGGAGTAACTGTGAAAAAACTTTTTATTTTAGCTTTGTTTCATGACGTATTCTTGTTGCTACAATATGTCTATTGTATATCAGTAAAAGATTTGTTTAACATTATCCTTTTTTGTCAATAGAATAGCACCACCCCATACTTCCCGTGGGTGTCGTAAAAGGCGACTAAGGGGCGTACCGGAGAATGGGCAGCAGCGTTCTCTATGCATTCCACCACCATACCATACTGCGATCGCCAACCCGCCTGCCAAGCGTGGCGATTATGGCAAACCCACCCTTTTGGGGGAGGCCTATGTCCAGCAGTGGACATCTTTTAGCTGGAATGATGATGATGATGATTCTTTTTTGTCTAATGATTTTATCGTCAATCTCAGTATAGCATGTTATTCACTTAAAGTGCGACTAAACATAGTGATAATAAAGTACTGACCTATCTCTGTCTTTGTCGCGTCTTTCTGGGCTGTACGACCTAGACCTGCGTGGTCTTTCCGGACTCCGCGATCTTGAGTAACGACCGCCTCCTCTGCGATCTCTGAAGTCCCGGAAACCACCTCTGTGGAACAAACAAGGAAACTTTATTATAGTGTTTATTTATTGAAATTATCAACATTGTATTATGTATAATTTTTATAGTATGAAATGTAAGTTTCATAACGATCAGTCTTATTTCGGACTTCATTGTGACTGAATATTCAATTTGATATACCCAAGATGTTTTGATACATTAAACAAATAGTGTTACCTGAATGGCCTGCCTCGGCCGCCGCCTCCCCGGCGCGGCCTGAAAGGTCGGCCTCCCCTTGAGCGGTTGTCGCGCCACTCCTGCTGGAAACGCCGGCCGTCGTCTCTCCGGAAGTCTCCCCCGCCGCGCCCGCGACCTCGCTGCCCTCCTCCGTTGTATGTGTGGAAGCGAGGACGGTAGTACGTCCCGCGTTCGTAACCTCCCCGCCCGCGCCAGTTTCCACGACGCACGAAGCGACGGAACCTAAAGTATCGGTATTGTTAACATTGTGCTAGATTTGTAAGGTTTGATTACGATGAACGTTAAAAGCATTTGTTTAGTTTTCATGCTAGATAGAGGGTATACTACAAAAAACTTGAAAAGGGGCTAATCTACAGATAGTATATTTTTTACAATAAGACACTAAAGCATCATACATGACAAAGGCATATTTTTACAGCTTATTACATGCGCAAATGCTAAGAAAAGAAGAAAAAATCTAATGGGGATTGAAAATAAAAACACACAGCAGCCAAAAATACCTTGAGCCCGACCGTGATCGTGATCTGCTGCGCGAGTAGTAGGAGCGGCTGGCGTCGGAGCGCGAGCGCGAGCGCGGAGAGCCCGAGCGGCGCCTGCGCGACCCCGCCGAGCCGCTGGCGCTCGACGCCGAGCGGGAGCGCGAGCGGGACCGGGAGCGGTACTTGCGTGGCCGAGACCTAAGACGAATTGGGATGAACCGTGAAATCTTTCTATAAGTATTGTAGATGGGGATAGACCGACATTAGGGTTCAGTTTCAAATATTACGTACGTCCAAGTTCGTCTGGATTTAGGACTTGATCATTTTCGTAAGATTACAGCATTGAGCATACCCAACATATCTAAGATGTGGTTGTCATTAGTAATGTCAATAGCTGCACCCATTGTAGGTTATAAGCGTTTTTGCATGAAATGTTACTACAGGCTTTAGAAATGTCTAAAATGCACCAACCTGCTCCTAGAGCGCTTGGATCTCCTGTCATCGTCTGAGGAGTTGGATGAATGTCTTCTCGGCGAGGGTGGTGAGCGTGGGCGGCGACCTGAAGGTGAGGGCGGCTTGATACGCGTCACAAACTGTTCTGGTCGGCCGTCACCTACCGACACCGGGGTCTCTCCCTCCTGCGCGAGGCGGAACGAACCGAACTTGTCTAGGACTATGTTGCCTTTACGGACCTGAAAAAACAATTGGAGTGATATCAGCAAAAATGGTCTTAGAGATTACGTTTCTGAGATATAAGAATCAGGGAAAAACAAATGATTTTGCGCAGTATTGTATTGTTTAACTTCATCAGGCGTGCGTGACCGAGGCCAGGAGCAGGCCCACTCAGTAATAAAAAATATAAATAAACTTTTCATCAGCAACAGTCATCATATCAGCCACAAGACTGACCACTGCTTTAAATAGGCCTCTCCCAAGCATCGCCACAACGTCCGGCTGCGCGCTGCCCGCATCCACAGTACCACAACCTACACCGTGTTGTCGGTCCACCTTGTCGGTGGCAGTAAGCAGTAAATAATATAGCTGTTGGGAATCGAACCCAACACAGCGCGTTGCACGCGGTCTGCAGGCGACACGGCTCGGCCCGACGACCACTCGCTTCCACGGACTCCGCCGCGACGGACGATACTGCTCTCTTTAACTTATTGTTTGTCCGGGAAAGTTAAAATTGTAAATAGGAATGGCATTAAACCATTTGCCCCTAAATACAGTCCACTCATTTATTGCTTCCCGCGCTAACAATAGCAGTGCCTGCGTTTTTAGTCTAGTGGTCGCAAAGCGCTACTGCTGAGCATGAGCATGAAGACTTGAGTCTTGGGGTACGATTCCCAGGTCGGGCAGCCATCTTTTACATGGGACTGGCGAAATGTGGGTGTACTTTTCCGCCTGATCACTTAAAAATTATTTCGCCTAAATCCTGCGGCGGCGCCAAGCTACGCCCCCTGTAAGTTTTCGCCAATTAGGAAAGCGATAACGCAATTAGATGCAACCAGCACTGCGCAGCTTAGTGACGCATCACGTGTACTCCTTTTGTGAATTTTACGGACGAACTATTTGACCTTGCGCTTCTATTTTTTGAGTGCAAGCAAAAATGAAGTTAGTGGTGGTCAGGTGGGAGTGTCCGCGATAGTACACCTCTGCCTAACCGTTCGGGGAATACAGGCGTGATATTATTTTATGTTAAATAAAGTAGTCATTGTATAATATGTTATTTCATTTACCGGGTGTGAAGGCTCGGTGCCGGGCGGGTCGGGCTCTCGCTTGTTCGGCGGAGGCGCGGACGGTAGCGGCGGCGGTTCCTTCATGGCCATCGCTCGACGAACCGACACGTTCTTGTCGCCACTTAAAGGTGACGGCTGCACATCAAAAAAAATATTCGTTATTATTCAAGAGTTTTTGCTAAAAGGCTTTGAACGATTTTTACAACAATAGTTTCTAATAATAAAAGTAACATATTGTAGATTCTTGTGCCTGTAAACCTTCCAATGAGGATGAAGGCCAGTACAAAGTCTCATAGAATGTTTTGTAAGGAAAGAGTGCCATTTATAAGACCTGGATTTTTTTTTTAATGAGACATACTATGTACAGTATGTATGTCTAATTATATTGAAGACAATAGGAGAAGAGATATATTATTTGTTGTTATTTTCTCACCTTTGTATTGTCCTGCGAATCATCTGAGCTGTCTTCAAAGGCATAGTGTTCTTTATAACCCTTAGGTACCGGAGTTTCCTTCTTCTTGACCCTGCTAACATAAAATACAAATGTTGATTAAAGTTGCAGTGTTGCAAAAGCTTTAAAAAACACAGAAACGGTCATTAGGACAGGGGCAAAACCTTTAACAAACATACAAAGTCATTAGGGCTTCAGGCAAGGCTATTGACACTTCAAAAAATATTTGACCCATTTGAAAAGATTTAGAAAGACAGTTCAAGGGATACTGGTTACATTATTACTGTCTTATTTTAAAGTTGATCTATCCCCAAATGTAAAAAAGTTTACCAGTATGTCTAATGCTGATAATAATATTTATGTAAGCAAAACAAAGAAAAAAAAAATGTTTTAACTGCTTAATATCCCGCGCTAATTGTATGAGTCAAATGAAAAGTAGGATGGATTGGCAGGCTGTCATTGTAAAACATAATAAATTATTAAACTAAAATTTTGAACAAGTAGTCATACTTATGTCTAACAGGATACAAAGAGACACTTATTGTAACTTATAAACGCGCGTGGTTAATAATGGAGCCTGCGCTATATCACGCGTGTTTCGCAAGCCGCACGCGCGTGGCGCTGCCGCTCTGCTATAGCCGGCGTCGCTTGTCACGCGTGAGCTAGCGTGCTGCGGGCACACGTACGTGTCTTTGACCGCGCTCATGGACATCTTCCACTTGGGCTTCTCGAGCGGCGGCGGCGGCGCCTGGTCTATGGGGCTGAGCGAGCCGCGCCCGTCGCGCTTGTGCAGCACCTCCTTCTCGACCATTACGTGGTACGCGCTCAGCTTTGACTCCAACTCCTCGAGCCCGTGCATATCGTCTAGCATCCTGACAAATACGTACACATTTTAATAAATAAATGCTCATAATAGACACACATTTATTGGCACAAACAAAACAAACAATTTTGCGGCTCTTTTACACAACGTGTGTCAAAGAGATAATTTATAGTTAGTAAATTGTCTTTGAATAAGTGTGTCTAACATATGGTTATTGCGTACAATACATATACAAGCAAATAATAATGTGTAAACTATTTTCAGTATGTAACGCATTCACGGTTAGCGCACACGAAGCGTGTTTTCGTACAGCAATTACACGACGGGCTTGCTCGAAAGGGCCCAGGGCAAAGATAATAACAATTTTTATATTTTTGACAATGATAGCTCATAATGGAGTCTATCTTCTTCAGCTCAACTTAGCTTACGAGGTATTATTATTAACACGCATCCTTTATTTGACTTATACAATTAGCGGCGGAATTAGACCATAATTAACATTAATGCGTTGCAGTCTTATATACAAGTGTGTAGGTTATTTGTGACTTGTTACCTCTTATCATGTTTTCTATCATAGTCGCCTTCCGAACTGAGGTCTCGCTTCTTGCCTTTCAACTCTTTCCTGCAACACCAATCAATATTTTAGTCAAAATGTTAGCAAGTAATTGCGATCATGGATTGTGTTATAGTTCGACTAAGCATGCATCTTGTGCAAATACATTAAATCCAGATGAGGTACACACCCAGAAAACTTTTTGTAATTATTGAAATTCATTTATTGACAGTTGGACTACTGGCTGTCGCGCAACAATAATTGAATTGGGTCTCATTATACAAGGCTTGATACAGGTTAAACTGGAAATCAGCAGTTCAAAAGTTAAAAAAGAGACCCTCCAGCACTTCCCGTATAATATCATGAATGAGTGGATTTACCTGATAGCATCTCGGAGTTTCTTGTCACCGATGCTGTCCAAGTCTCGTATATTGTAATCGTTGTTGGACGCATTGCGCGCCATTTTGGCCTTCCGCTTTTCCTCCCTTTCTTGTTCTTTACGCTTCCTCTTTGATTCCTTCTTCTTTTTCCTATAAAACCATAAATACTCGTTAAATTAACGTATTCATTCATTTAAGACACGTAAAATATACGTGTCTTAAATTTATTTTGACTGCATTGCAAGTTTGAATTTTTTCATTTTATTTAAGTAAAACCGAGAAAGAATCCTTGAATTTTGGAATATTTATTCGATGATTAAGAAATAGTAAGATGCCATAAAAGCTGTGATAAGATTATGTAAAAGAAATAGAATAAAAAGAACCCATATAAATAACTGTGTCAACTCTGACATAAAATAATGTAATGCAATGAAGTTACAATTTTTTACACATCCGCTGATAACTCTGCTCACCCCAAACAAAACAGTTCAGTGAAAGGTACTGACTTGTCTTTCTTCTTCTTTTTCTTCTTGTCACGATCGGCTCCAGGCTGCGGTTGCTGGCCGAGCTCCTGCATCTTGCGGTTGCGCTTGTACTGAGCAGTTTCTTCTAAAAAGTTACGTACTTTGTCCTCGTAGTCCGAATCCTCTTTGGTCATCTCTAAGAACTTGCGTACCTAAGTAGAATAAGTTATTGGTGTTATTTTATCTTAGTAGTAAATGTATCTCGTAAAAGAACACGTGTTCAGTTATTATAACATGGTATTGTTGTTTATTTGGACTTCAAAAGATGCAAGACAATTTTTGTGCCCCTGATAGACTATGGACTTCTCCAGAAAGATCCCACAGAATATTTATGGTAATTAAAACTTAACTCTTAATTACAATCAAAGTTGAAGGTGATCTGTAAAAAGCACTCAGAACAGGCTTTCAATAAGTAACATACCTTCAGTTCATAATCAATATCCGCCTGAGACCTCTGCGGCTCAGGGTTGACTTCCTCTACGGGTGGCGGCGGCGGCTGGTAGCCGTACGGATGGTTGAACTGAGAGTTGTGGGTTCTTGCCCCTGCCTCAGGAGCACCCATCATCTCCATACGTTTGCTGAGCGGCGACAGAGACCGTTGCCTCTTGTTGTTTGGCTGGGAACGACGCTTCTTCTTGCGATTAGGACCTTCGGAATCTATTGGGAGTAACACACACGCGATATTTTAAATAGAGAACATTTTGATCTTATTCTAGACCATGCACAAGTTCGTCCTTTTCTCTGAATCTTTAGTACAAAACTAGAGATTTTTGAGGAGATGAAAAGCATTGCACAATAAAGTTAGTATATTTGAATGGTTAGTGTGCGAAGACCTAAAATATTCAGGAAGTATTATTTACACATAGGCAATGGCATAGTACACTATTTACAACAAGACAAACTAGACTTAGCTTTGATGTAAGTGTATTGCATGAGTCTGTTGAGCTGTTTTTACGAAGTGCTACTTTGTGTGTCTTCTCTCAAACATAGCGGTAATGTCTTACTGGCTGGTAAAGGTAGTTTGTATGATAATGATGTTTTGGACCACAATGCAGTCGTAAAATATTATTAAAATCGTTCGCCAGGAAGGTATCAGATGGATGAATAAAATGAACATAAAAACATTACCGCTAGTATCAGTCGATGAGGACGAAGATTCTGATGATGAACTGGAGCTGGACGAGTCACTCGATGACGACGACGAACTGCTCGAGCGCTTCTTCTTACCCTTGCCGCGCTTCTTTTTCTTCTTCTTTTCTTTCTTTTCAGTTAAATTCAACAACTGTTTCAAGGTCTCTTTCATCTCATAAGATTTAGCTCCCGTCAAACCAGGCAGTAACAACTCCGCTGGTTCAATCAAAGGCTTCGTTGTCGACGTCTTACTCTTCAAGAAGTCCAGAGAATTCTGCGCCTCTTCATGGAAAGGAATAATAGCCAAACAATCCTCATACGCTTTCTGTGCTTCAGTGATCTTGTTCTCATCCTCGTAACTCCGACCTAACGCAACTAACGTCTCTCCTAGATACTTCCTTGCATTGGCGTGGTTAGGATTCAGTTTTAAAGAGGTCTCGAAATCTTCTATGGCTTTTTTAAATGTTCCACTATTGGCGTATAATGCTCCTCTTGCAACTAATCCTTCGACGTTCCTGGGGTCGATGCTCAAAGCTTTATTGAGGCATTGGAATGCTTCAGAGTGGCGTCCAGCTTTGAAATGTTCAATCCCTTCAGCCACCGAGCGGAACGCCCACTTGCTCGCTTGCGCTTGACGAAGTTCATCAGCATATTCCGTCGCTGTAAAACCTCCCCTGGTAAAAAAAAAAAAGATTTTAATTAACCTTTTCCTTATTACAAACATCACAATTTGTTTAGAGAACAATAAGAAAAGGCATAGACTTTATTTACCTCAGTGATGTAAAGTTAGTGCAGTGCATGTTGGAGATTCCAAGGAGTTCAGAAAGAAATTGGACGCAGTTGGGGTTATTGAAGCCTGGACTCTTCTCCAATATGGCTTCATAGCTCTCACCCTTCATATCCACAGTTTTCCTGGAGGAAATAATACACAAATAAATAATGTGGAAAGTTGTAAAAAAAACTAATTTTCCTCTGATAATGGAGTATTTTCACTGAGATGAGAATCATCACAAAGAAGGTATTTATTTAGTTTCAAGCATTTAATTCCTAAAGTGTTTGCTTAGTGTCACACATACGTTTATCCTCACCTGTTCCAATGGAGCTGTTCAAAAAATGTTATGTTACTTGTATTTTATTTCTTTCACACATAAATATAACATCATAGATTAGGTGATGCCGCCTCGACAATGTGACATTAATATTACCGGGATATTCGCTAAGGTCACAGTATAACTCAGTAGGTGTGACACGTGTCTTGAGATCCTCGCTATACCTAGAAAAGAACACCCTAAAATAATAGAGGGATTGTATGTCCACTGCCGTGGACAATACGTCAGATACAACGACGTAAACTGCCATGCTATCTTGTTAACTATTGAGTCATCTCGGAGCCTCACTTCAGCTAAATCGATAATCGCCGGGAGCAAGTCCTTTTTTTATAATATAAATAACTCCAACATCCAATAAATGCTCATTATAAAAGTCCAATCAATACGTCTCAGATAATGCTGGAATGTTAAACATTAGCTTTAATACAGAATAACATGTTTCCTGTTATAGATATCAAGATTTAAGAGACCCTAGAATGATATTTGTACTGACCTTTTCCATTTTATGTCAAAAAATAAAAGATGTGTAAATAATTTGAACATTTTGATAAAATCCTCAACGTTTAAGTGCAGGAATCTCGTAGAATTATTTATTATAAAAACATCCTTCAAGACTCCCAAGGTTTGTTTGCATCAGATCAAACTTTGAACATTATCATGCAATCATTTTCACAAGTTGGTGAACAGTGTGATTTTGTACTGAAAAGTGATCATAAACCAGTGAAAACATACATCCAATACTTCTTCTGCTGATACACTTACACATATACCTACCACATTGCGTTACACATTTTGAATAGCTGTGTGAAACCAACCACATGTTGTTAATCTTTTAAGCATCTAAAAAACCAGAGGTATTCTTGTATTTTCTTCCATACAATTGACAAGTCAATTTATGTGATTATGTTCCAATTTTCTTGAAATCCCTTATGTGCATTTATTTGTTCCTTTAATATCTACTCCTTCCCGGTTTTCTAAGTTTGAAGTCTCTCCAGTCCATAAAATTCTTCCTCATTCATATGAAAATATGTATCTTCAAGTATAGCTTCTTTTCAAATAATAAAAAAATACCACTGTTTTCGTAGTTTCGAGAAACCACTTTACTACAAATAAATACACGAAAACAACACTATGTTTGTGTAAAGCAAAACCTGTAAAAGTGTAGGGACAATGTGATTACTCAGAAGTGTGTTATTGAGTTAGTACATACTTGTAGACGAGTGGGAAGTCGTCAGTGCTGAGGAGGCCTAGCGGCGGCTTAGGCGGAGGGTCATCGGGTCCTCGCGTCACTCCCTTCATGCCGCACACCATTTTGTCGGTATCGGGGATTACTTCTATCACTTCACAGCATACAGTATCATTCATCAGGTAGTTTCTTGACACGTTTTTCTTGTCCATCGCGGGTATGATATTTGTAACTGGTAAAAATGCCTGGCAAACAAAATCGATTGTCAATAATCATGAGATAATAGTAACCTAAACATTTCTTTAAATATTCCGAGGAGGATAATTTGCTGATAGATTTTAAAGGTTTTGGCCAGGAAAATATAAAAAGGTTGCACATTGGATTTGATTGATTTTAGATTCTTTTATTCTCCTGCCCTTATATTAATTTATTTGGGGTCGGCGCAACGGTGTCTTTTTCTTCCATACTTCTCTATTAGTCGTCATCTCGGTAGTTACCCCCTTCTTACCATGTCATCATTCAAACAGTCCATCCATAGTAATTTTAAATTATTCTTTAAAAATAAAATGCAACTTCTAACTTCCTTCAAAGTACTACACTGCCTGTGGTAAAAATAAGCATGTCTGAAATATGGAAGCTATTTCAGACTTGAATGATTATGAACTTTGAATGAACAATAGCAACATTGGCCCTGAATATTAATGTCCCTTGAAATGACTGAATATGCATGTAAGTGCAGAAACAACTTTATATAAGACTGCAAAGGCCAGCACAGTCAATTGAGAATGAATATTAATCAAAGAGATTTAAGATAGGTACAATAGAGGGGCCATGCAAAGAAATGTCTTAGAAAAACTGTGATCCCATGTCTCAGTGCCGCCATCTGGTAAGATATAGCATAATTAGAGCGGCAATTTATTCAATTAGGTTCAGCCATCGCCCGGTAGATGGCCAGTGTGGCCAGTGTTGCCAGATACGATTTTCAATTCATCGATTAAAAATCGAATCGGTGGTGCCTGAAAAATCTAATATAAATCAAATCAGTTAGATAAATATCGAAAACTAAACAAATTAGGCAAAAATTGACTCAGGCAGAAAAAATATTCTAAGTACAATTTTATTCGCTACTATTCATTGTCCGTGTCACCGTCTATGACAACGTATCAGTTTCAGTGTGTGTTTTTAAGTAAGTAGTTATTTACATTTTAAAACAAAATAATTTTAGATGCGCCTGCTTTGCCGCCGAACTATTATGCTTTTGTGTTTTATATTGCTTTTTGTGTAAAGTAGACCTTTTTTGCAATTGTCGGTTGCGTTTCGTTTTTTGCAAAATTATTTTTTTACACTTTTGTTTGCAAATATTTGTAAATCTTATATCGATATACGTATATCCGAGGCGAGGTCCAAAGTCCGTAGATCTATGGATAAATCCGTAGGTCTGGCAATGCGGGGTGACACTAAGTACAAACTATAAAACCTGTAGTAGGGATTTTACCATATAGATTCAAACGTATCGATAATATTGAAAAAAGTTAGTAAGACAATTTTTTCGCATTTGAATAGATTGAAATAAGTGCCAAAAAATTAGGAAAGCATTAAAATTATCCATAGTTTCAATGTTTACAAATGATTTATATAAAAAAAAAAAATTTTCATACAAATTACTAAATTATCGTTATTATCTTTATATGTATGTGGTATAGTTAATTCTTCAAAAGATCATTTCAGTATGAGACCATACTGAAATGGTCTTTTGAAGAATTAACTACTTGACATGATCTGACTAAGATTATATCTGGACCTCTTGAGTTTGTTTTGGCCTTTCTTCTCTGATTAGTCAGATAGGAAACGCCGACCTCATCTAGTTTTTAAAATATGATTGACGTATAAAAGTGTCTGTACAGACACCAGCACATCAAGCTTAGTTTTTAATTCTTCTAATATTATTACCCTCTTTTATAAAATCAATTAAACATGGATCGATTTTAAACTGAATGTTACTTGAATGAATCGATTATTTTGTCACACCACTATATTAATTTCGTTAAAAAGTGGTAACACTTAAGCTGTCATTTAACCCAACTATAGTAAAGTTACTCAGCAATAGATGGCGTTTAATACAAAATAAACAAATTTTCTAGATCTTTTTATGAAAATTATTTAATTCTAATTACTGAGTAAATATAGATAATACATACGAAAATAAACTGAATTTAGGTCCAGTTGTTTTACCATAACGAGACTTGCAGTAACGTAATGCGCAACTCGGCATATTTCCATACAAAATATTTTTCTTTTGTTGGACACGAATGCGTCAATGCGACTTGACGCGCAGGCGTACCATACTAGACTGAGAGACTTGTTACGCCTAGGTCACAAGTACCGGGACACTGTTTTGTTCGCAATGTCCCGTCTATTGTAAATACTTTAAATGTCTTTGATATTAATGAAACCACATAAATTGGCAATGTGGACCCCGAATGAGTCGACACTAAACTTGAATTTCTGTTTTGTGAACATGGTGTAGGTGGTAGTAGTGTCATAGTTTGTCATAGTTATGTGCTTATAAGGACTGTCCACTTTGCGCCAGTACCTCTCTACTGTTCAGAGTTCAAGACATATTGATTGTTTCACAATATTGTGCAATACCTTCACATTAATGTCAGCCACATATCTTGAGGTTGGACCGGCAGTGCATAGCACCTTTAGCATCATACCAGACGCTGTCCTGTTGATGACTGCTCCTATAATTAGTTCACCTGTCTTCACATTCTGAAATAAAAGAAGGTGGAATTTTGAAACAGGGCAGTGAGGTTTATCAATCTAGTTGCAGGTCTTCAATCCTGTGTATTGGAAATTACACACAGTGAAAAGGATGGTCTTTCTCCAGCCATTTTCTTGTATAATAATACCCTACATTTTATGTAGGGTATTATTAAGCCAGTGAAAAGGTGGCACATAAATAAAACTTTGTTGGTTTCCATAGTGCATTAAATATGAAAATAAACGAAATGTAGACTTGTAAATTACTGTCCCAATTAATTATCATGACTTGTGTTGGTTCAGGTGGTTTTAATTATATTCATCGTTTTGTTTGTCCATATTTCTTTTTGGTTAATAGATTATATAACTTGTATGATATTTAATGCTATAATACTTCTCTTTTTCATTAGAAAATTACATGAGACACAGAATTTTTTTAAGAATAATTATTAGAAGAAATAGACCAAGCACCATCAACAAGTAATCATGCACTCCTAAACTTAAATATTTCATTCGATTTATTGGATGGGCAATGTTCCAAATGTACTTACATCAAAGAAATGTCTCAATCTGGCTGACTTGTCCACATTTAAGAATGTTTCAAATGGTGGCATCAAAGCGTATAAATCTGAAACAAAGGTACTTTCTATTATTTACTCAAGTTGATAAACTTGTACATTTTAAAACCAGTCAGTCAGTACGCCTAAGAGGCTCAAGACAGAAGGCCTGTTTGTGAGTCAATTCAATCACAGTCATGCATAAATATATAAGACAGTTCAGTACTAACTGCCTTTTTGTATGCATCATTCAGTCAGCGGCACAAGCTGCTGAACTGGCTCGCAAACTGGTCTTGTGACCAGAGCCCTAAATCTCAGTGGAAAATAAGAGTTTCATGTCAATTAGATATTAAGAGTATCACTGAATAGGTAAATATGGAATTTCTGTTCAATTACATGCATGGAATTTATGTCTGAAAGGAAGTTTCAAACAAGGATTTAGCAAAGTATATACCTACATAATATAGTGACAAATAAGTCTCTATTTGAATCAGCACATATACAATTTGCCCAGGATAGCAAGTAGCTGATACTCTCCATAAAATAAAAATGTTTTACATAGAATAGGTATTTGCTATCCCCGGCCTTGGACAACAAAACCTTATATCAGTAGGAAAACAGTATGTGGTGCGCAGTTTGTTGCTATGGTAACTCCCATAGAGCGTAGCGGGCATAGCAACCAATCATGTGAAGGAATAAAACTCACTGTCTTCCGGGGTAGGAGCGTCAGCGCCAAGACTAGATGATGACGGGGTTTCCTCCATAATCGAGGTGTCAAACAAAGCATTGGCCTCTTTAGCAATGAACTGGTGTAGTTTTAACCGCTTCCCACGATCCTGGAACGTCAGGTGCTTGTGCCTCGACTGGTATACAGCGAAATCCAAACCACCCACGCCAATTTTAGTCAAATCGTCCTCTCCTCTCTCTGCTTCCCACGTTTTTTGCAACTGTTGACCATGGTAGTTGATGGATTGCGTCACTAAGGACGCATCCAGAGACTGGTCCATGTTGCAGTTCTGCAACAAAAACATAATGTAAGGTGTGGGGATCGATTCTTAGAGGAAATATTTTTTTCAATGAAAGTGAGAGTAAGAGAACGCCGATCGACGACGCCATTTTGGTAATATATTACCCGGAAAGGATAAAACACTAACTAGAGTAATATTATCGATTAGACCTCTAAAATTACGACTAACCTTTGCTAACTCAATATTTAGTTATATTTTTCCACGATATTACGAAGAAAAATATCTTTATTTTACTGAAAACACCGCACAAACCACCACACTTTTACAGTAAAATGGCGACGAATGAAATTGAATGAATCGAGCGAGCGATTCGAACCACAGATAACTATAAACTAAGTCAGAGACAGATAGGACAGTACTATGGTTGACGATTAGTTCCAAAAATATGCGCCAAGCGCTAGTGTCGTAATGTCACCTATTCTCGTGATGACCACAGATAACTATATACTAAGTCAGTGATGACCCAGATAAAAAAAGTGACGATGACCATCCGGCATTGAATATCGATAGCATAGTGATGTGCCATGGAAAATTTGTATCGGATTAATTTTATTATTTGCAAGGTTCTGTCGCTAAGTAAAAATAAAACTTTCCAGTTATTACTTTTTATTTATTTTTCCTCTTAACCTATGAGCTTTATATTTTTCAAAGGCAATTTGTTGAGGTGCCCACATCTGTTTCACAAGTTGTTCTCGTACACCACCTTTTAAAATTTTATTTATTATGTTGCACCAATTATGCACATGGGTGCGTATCATTAAATTAAGCAACCACTCCTTTACTTCTGTTTTATGATGTGTACACCCCAACCAATTTACATCAAATTTCTTAATTATTTCATTTTTTAAACGTTTTTTTACACATTCTTTGAAAGCATACTTATTCAAGTAATCGTGTATAAGGCCCGAGATATTCCTATAGAACATTAAAAACTTCTTTGATGGATATGTTAAATTATGATGTTTTAAAAGGGTGTATTCTCGTTGTTCGATCCATTTATGAAACACATCTCTTTCTTTTTGGGTATAAGTCTCAGAGCATCTCCTACAATTAAATTTTTTTGTCACTCTCCTGCACATATACCCTGCTGTATATGCAGAAGAGTGCACGCGCAATCTTTCGTTCACTGGATTTAGAGATTGGTTGCAATTACTGTTAATGTTTTGGGTCATTGTTATGGGTCTACTATTTAAGGTATTTTCTTTATCCTCATCAAATGTTGATGAGGAACTCTCATCAACATTAGATACAAATTTTAAAAAATCGACTACTGTGTCTCCTTTATCATCCTCACAGTTTGCGTATATTGAATGTGGACCCATAACGTTAGACATTAACAGTGATTTAAACGCAAAAATATTGTGTCTCATATTTTTCGAACAACAGTTTAGACAACCTTTCAAAACTTTCTATAGTTGTAACCCATCCATTAAGAGAAGGAACGCGAACCTTATAGGTTTTATTATTTTTGAGGGCTTTCTTGCTACTGCTATCGATGAATTGAATATTTTTCAATATTTGTTTGGCTTCTGTCCAAAAATTGAAAATTTGATGGGCGTTCGGCTTTACTGGTCCACGCAATTTGCCCCGGACAGTGCTCCCTCGAGATCCGTTGACGCTATCAAAGAGCTTATCGATGAATTCCACAGCTTCGCCTGTTGTGGCCATTGTCTCACTGACATTTTGACCTGAGGCTGTAGTTTCTGAAATATTACATAATGTTAAATAAGTATATCACTTAAACAAACAAACAAAACTAACAACAAAGTGTTTCTGTTCTATCAGACTAAGAAAGTGCAAAGGATATTATTCTTATTACATTAGTTTGAACCAAACGTCTTAAAGGTTAATCATTTTTAACTTATTTGGAGGGTCTCCAACAAAGTACACATGAATTCAAATTCATGTGTTGCTTTTGTTGGAGACCCTAAATAATAAAAGTAAAGTGAGTAAGTGATCAAGAAGATGATTTTAGTATTATTAGATAATGCATATTGATAACAAAGTAAAAACTTACTGAACAATGCAGTATATTTAAGCATTCCACTGGTTGTTGCACTCAGAGTTTGGGCAGCTACACTAACTTTCATCTTCTTCATTTTTGCTGCATAAACATGGTGCTCTGTTAATTTTTTATGCATTCTAGTATGACCTAGTTGGCAATCAGCATCAAATACCGTTTCTATGTCCTTCCAAGTGGCAACTTTGCCTTTGAATAGCATATCTTTTGTAAGAAGGTTGTTCCTTAGGCCCTTAAGTAGGTGCGGGGGATCATATACTACACTTAACTGTTGTCCTGATATCTCAATAGTTCCATCTGCAAACAAAAAAAAATATTGAGTTGAACAAGTTAATTTGATTGTTCCAAACCCTACTTATTTATAAAAAAACTGTCAGTTTAAATGTTTGTTAGGCAATTGTCATTTAACAGCTGAACACATTTGGATGAAATTCGGTACACAATCATACATGATTGTGTACCGAATTTCATCCAGTTCAGGTTATGGTCTACAGACCATAACCTATACCTAGTCCTACCTGGACTAACATACAGATAGATATTTTGATATAATGGACACTTTTTATCCAGATAATTTACAACTGCTACGCAAATAATGTCAATATCATCAATCAACTCACCATTATGTTCCTCATTTATAATCCTTTTGCGTTTGGTCTCCAATTTTATCATATTTATGGCTGTTCTAAATGTCGAGCCCTGGTCACATACAATAGCTAAAGGTATCAAGTCTGACTCTGACACTTTAGCGACCACTTCCTTTAAAATCCTTACTACTGTAGCAGCTGCAGTTGTTCCCTCACAAAAATAGAAGCAAATAGGCTGTCTCCAGTTTGAGCACACTCCTTTTAGCATAAATACTAAGGCATGATCGCAAAACCTTAATTCTCGTTCATACCCAGTCTTTAAAGCCTCTTATCTCATCTTGGGACTCCACATAAGTGAGATGAGGTGTAAGAGCAACCTCATCAAACAAAATAGAGCACAATTTCTTCTTTGTGTCCCATTTTTGTGTTTTGTGCTTTAGTACTCTAAAAATATTATCATTTAGCCCCACATTAAACATTATATTTTCAGCAAGACGGTTTAATGTTCTTTTACTGGGCAAATTAAATATTTTTTGTAACAATCTATACCCTTTTGGGCTTTCCTTCATTAGGGCCAACGCCAGATGCTTTTCACTGGTAGTATATCTCATTGCCTTCTTCTTTCTGTTAGCCATTTTTAACTGCATGAGTAGAAAATCTTGGGCTTTTTGCGACATTTTATCAAAAATTTTATTAAACAATTGGCTGCAGCTTAGTGTCTTAGCAGCATTCAATCTTTGCAAAAATGGCTTCTGAGTTTTGTTTTCCACAATGGCAATCTTTCTAATTTTTTTTATAATGCACCTGCTGTTTGTGTTCAATTGATTAGCTGTAAAAGAATAATAACATTATTTACTTTATAAACTGTTACTAATAAGTATTTATATACCTACTAATAAAGGCTTTCCCACAATATTTTTTTTAGATTCTATTCATGAAACAAAACAAGTGTAAAGAATTTTAACACATATTTTTGTGTAGAAACTATTTTGACAATACATATTTTATGTACTTTATTTTTCTGTAACTAGGATATTTATATTCTTGTGAGTTAAGTGAAAAACTATTTAAGTGTGTTTAAAATTATATATGTTACCTCCTCTCCTGATAGCAATTCTGTTTGGTGCTTTATTTTTCATTTGAGTTACACTGCGCATCACATCTGCAATAAATAGAAGAAACATTCAATTCTAAGTAAGGGCGAATCGGGAATATCAGATAAATATTTAGGGACCTTGAGCAAAGTTTGCCATCACACTTTTTCGTAAAGCAATTTTTTTTTCCAATATTTCTTATAAAGTTTCGTTTTTGACTTCTCTAAAATAAAATTTATTACATTAGGGACATTATAACCAAAATATGCTGCTTTAAGAAATAAAGTAGCACACGTTTCTTAAACCATAGAATACAGTTGTGTAAAGAAACCATTTCTGTTTAACAGTACATAATCAAAACAAAGTTGGGAAGATGGCTAGGCAGATGATGATGACATAATCAAAACAAAGTAGGTAATCTATTAAGAACATTACTAATACATTATTAATCATATTATCCCTGTATATTTTAAAAATGATGTTTGTTTTTATGATTCTAACCTTGATCTAAAGAGTCAGTCTGTATGATAAGTGATGATTTCTCACACTTGCTTCTTGATGGTATTTCACTTGATTGAGAGGTAGGGAAATCTGCAATAAAACATATTAATTTTGTAATTTTTTTTTTTCACTCATTTCAAAAGAATTGGACAAATGGCTCTGATCAGAAACAATACCTACTTTTACAAGTAGACATATTGTAACATACATACAACGCGGTTACATTAACTTGATGCATCTCTGGAATACGAGGCCCGCATTCCTTAGCTCGCCCAGCAAGTGCTAGGCCTTTGTCTTTGACTTTGTTACCAATATGCACGTCGATAATTTGGATAGTTTTCGGTTGTTGTTTTATTAGGTATATTACCAAAACACCAAAATGAAGACATCAACGCCAAGCGTCGAGTTAATGTGACCGCGTTGTATATGCAGATATTAACTGGATGGTTTTTAACTGATCATATTTAAATATGACAAATAGAATATTCTATAATATCAATGTGATCCTTTTGCAACAGAAAAACATGTAAGTAAAATTACATTAATTTGTTTGTTTGTTATTGGCAACTTTGAATTGTATTGTGTAAACAGAGGTTCCACATTAGTTAATAAATTATAAAGAATAATAAAAAAAAAAATTGTTAAAAATTATTACCAGTATTGAGAAATGAAGATGCAGGAGGATTTGTGGCTGGCCTTGAATATAAATGATCAACTGGATGTTCTAAAATAAAAAAGTGTATCAGAAAATAAAACATAAGTTATACCAAAGCAATATGTAAAATATGATTGAAAAATAAGCATCAATACCTTGGGCAACAACTGGATTTTCCTCAATTTCCTCTATGTCTTCCTTTTTACTGTAGTTATGTTCATATAAACGATCACCTGAAAATAACCAAATAAACTTTAATTGAATAATTTTAACATAACAAACGCCTTCGCGCCACGCCTTCTTTCCATGGGGGTGGGCAGAAACTACAGAACAACACCTGCTATAATCCTTACAAACTCCTTTTGCCTCGTTTACGTTCACACATCTGGTCATACACACACGCCGGTTGCGAAGAATACGTACCTGACCTTTCTGAAGATCATTATGTCCTCCTAGGTCATGCCTCATCTCGTCATTTTTACTCACATCTGCCTTATCCCTCATCTGCCTAATCTTTTGTTAGTCGCCTTTCATTCATCCTCTCTACATGACCAAACCACTAAGCATACTCTTTTTAATTTTGTCACTAGATCTTCTTTTAAAACGCGCCGTTGCCCTATCACATTATTGATAACTTACCAGATAAAGGCACCCCATGCTCGACTTCTTTAGAAGAAAATAGACATGGATAACCATCTTTGAGACGATTACCCTTGTTATCCAGTTGGTATTTGTCGAAGTGTTTTTGGCACACGCGTTTATTCACTAACTGATCCTTTGATAGACCAAGAAGTTCGGAATTCACTGACACCAAGAACGACAGCCACAAAGCCCTAAGTTTATCGTCCTTTGGTAAATTATAAAGGCGATGAGTTTTGTTGGTTGATGTACAACCGACAACACAGCACTTGATAGGAGCCATGGCCGCGTAGGTACCAAAGCACCAGAGCACTGCAGTATTCGTATCGAGCAAGGAACTTAGAAGTAAACTCAACTCAAGCAATAAAGCGAGGAGAACGACTTTGTACACAAACTCAACACGAATGACGGAAAATAATATACAACCATCTGTCAGTTTGACACTGCACACATGACACAACGACCAAAATGGCTGCCAACAACATGGCTACCGATAGTAGCGACATAACGCATTTTTTGGAACTAAAGCTGTCGCAGGCCTGATTCGAACGAAAGAGTGATGAATTGAAGGACTTTGATTGAATGAATTCGAGAACGGTGTCGATGTAAAAATGCTTTGGAACCGAGGCTTTTGGCATTGAAAGAGGAACTTACAATCAATTTTTATTGGTTCATAACATCATTTGGCTAGCAATTTCCAAACTATGTTGGGGTTGGCTTTCAGTCTTACCAGATGCAGCTGATACCAGATTACAATTATTATTAACTAGCTGCGCCCCGCGGTTTTACCCGCGTAATTGTCGATCCCGTGGGAATATCGGGATAAAAAGTAGCCTATATATTAATCCAGGGTGTCAGCTACCTCCATACAAAATTTTATCAAAATTGGTCCAGCCGTTTGAGCGTGAAGAAGTAACAAACATATAAACACACACACACTCACACACACACCCCCACACACACTCACAAACTTTCGCCTTTATAATATTAGTGTGATTTCTTTTGCCAAATAGATCGGAGTACATGGACCAGTTACATACGCCGAACCGAGTGAACTGGACAGTAAAATTACTTCCTCTGCTGCTGTTTTTGAACCAATTCCAAAAAATGGAGGAGGTAGGAAGGAGGTAGACGAATTGAGAACCTCCTCCATTTAGAGCATGCATAGCATAGCGTGCAAAGCTTAGCGTGCACAGCCATAGCATGCATGCATAGCATACCTTGTATAGCATAGCATGCATAGCATAGCTTGCATAGCATAGCGTGCATAGCTTGCATAGCATAGCGTGCATAGCTTGCATAGCATAGCGTGCATAGCATATCGAGCATAGCGTGCATAGCATAGCGTAATTAGCATAGCTTGTATAGCATAGCGTGCATAGCATAGCGTGCATAGCAAAGCGTGCATAGCCTAGCGTGCAAAGCATAGCGTGCATAGCATAGCGTTGCATAGCATGCATAGAATAGCGTGAATGGCGTAGCATGCACAGCAAAGCGTGCAAAACATAGCATGCATAGCATAGCGTGAATGGCGTAGCATGCACAGCAAAGCGTGCATAACATAGCCTGCCTAGCTATAGGTTATACGGCCCTTCTTTTTCTAATTTTTTAAAGATTAAAAATAATAGCGAGAACTAATCAAAGATTTGGGTTCCATATAAATTTTATTTAACATTGCCTAAGTCTTTGAGTTTTCTTCAATAATACATATTTAAAACTTTTTGTCACTTCACTGTTGTTTATATATAGAAAGAAGTAGTATAGGTACGTGTATACGAATTGGTGTGGGGTAGGTACCACAATTATCTATTGGGAAAAAAACTACCAAAAATAAAATTATTTTTCACTTTATAACGTTTATTGTACTAATAGAAAATAAAAAGATAGGAAAAAACAACACAGTTGCTAATACAAATGTTCACCATCAAGTAATGAGGTTGATACGAGGATTGTTAACTTAAGAAACCGTTATTTTATTTTATTTAGTAATTAGTTAAGGGACACTACCGGAAACCCGACTAAATTATAACAGCCGCACAGATCGATCGATCAGGTTAAGCTACGCTTGCCATGGTTGGTCTGTGGATGACCCCTCCGTGCCTCGGAAAGCACGTTAAGCCGTTGGTCCCGGCTGTCATTCGTGGATCTTTGACAGTCGTTACGGGTAGGCAGAAGCCCGAAAGTCTGACAACCAGTCTTACCAAGGGGTATTACCCAGTCACTGGGTTGTGGAGGTCAGGTAGGCAGACGCTCTATGTAAAATACTGGTATTGTATAATACTGGAAGTCAACTCCGAAAAGGCTAGGCAGATGATGATGATGATACATGTACATATTGTTAGCTTAGCAAATAGTATCTTGTTTGAAAGTAAAAATCGAATATCAAATCACACTAATATTATAAAGGCCAAAGTTTGTGAGTGTGTGTTTATAATGTTTGTTACTTCTACACGTTCAAACGGCTGGACCAATTTTGATAAAATTTTGTATTTTTTATCCCGATATTCCCACAGGATCGAAATTTACGCGGGCGAAATCGCGGGGCGCTGCTACTCATAAATATATTGAAACTACGATAACCCCAACACAATCTTTAATAACCATAATAACGTATATTTTTTCTGTAGGATAATAAAGGATATAACACAATGTAGCGTCCTAATATTTTAGAATAACGTAGATATAGCGGCCATATCTTGCATACTTCAAAGCGGCCATAAAGCGTCATTGGGAAGGTCTCACTTCTATAGAGAGCCGAATACAAAAGACGAAAAGAGGGCTATGTAATGGCAGACACAATGGAAATACTGTTTGGACTAGGAGGCGGCCCGCCCTCCGTAACTTCGTACAATGGTCCACCGCGAAACTTATTTTATTCCTCCACACTTATTTATTTTTTGTACCTATCTACTTTCAAGTTTTACACGTGAATGCTTACAATTGTGTGCGGGCCATTGTTGTAAAAATAGATTTTAAATGGATAATTTTGGTGTTATATGGAATATGGTGGTTTTGTACGATATATTTATAACTAATAAGTGGATTACAGGACCTAAACGCAAAAAAACGCAAGTTTTAGAAACAATAAAAGTATATGATCGATTACAGTAAACCAAATCAGAAAAATATATGATATTCTTCAGGATATATGCTAGGTAGATAGTGTGTTGAAAACATAATATAACGCATTTACCGCGATAGAAAAAAAACATTTAGATACCTCTAAAAACTTTCTTTTTACAATAAAAACCATACTAATATACACAATTCTTCTGATTTTTTGTCAGATTATTCTACAAGCAAGATACTAAAATACTATAGTGTTTTAATTTTTTAGTCCAAACAATAGATTTTTTGTAATTAAATAATTGCTTCATATTTTGAAATAAATCACCAGGGTTGTGTCATCGCTTCTCTTTCTTTTTTATGCAGTCCGACAGTGACCGCGCTTTAGGTCATGTAAGCCCCTTAAAGTTATAATTATTTCTTTGAAGAATACTTGCAGTTTCTCGAAATCCCTTACCAAATTGCTTCCAGCTATACATTATAACTATATTATTTGTTACAGTATCTAGTGACAACAAATAACGGTTTATCGTTCTGTGTCGCATATTTTTGATCGGCCTCTGCGGTGAATTTTAACAGATTTCTAAAGTTGAATGAATATCGCTTTGTTTCAATACTGTATGGTCAACCAACTAGTGACATGTTCGATGCTACGAGCGGCTACGAGTCGTAGCAAGCGCCTTTTGTATATTTTTTATTTTATTTATTTGGGAAAGACAAACAATTGTACAATAAGTTTTACAAAAAAAAAGAAAAAAAATATATATAAAGGACATGTGGTTAAATGTACAATCAACAACGTTTCCACAGATTACTAGTGTACATTATTAATTATATAGGTAAGTACAAATTACATTTAAATACTAAGTAGGTATCTAAAACTTTTAGCTTAGGATATTATATAGATATGATAATTAAAAGAAAGTGATAGGTTTTACTGTAGATTTTTATATATCATCTAAGAAATATACACATTCCAGGAAAAAAGTATAGCAGATAAATACATGAGTCTTTGTGTGTCCGTAGCTAGACTACGGTTACGCGTGCTACGAAATGCTACGCAGCGTAGCGTCTACGGGAACCATATTGTAGTCTTCTCTTATTGGAGTTTACTTTTTGTCTGGATTTTATATATTGGTCAAATTGGTGGCATATTTTTGTGAATAGTATTTTTTATTTTTAACCGACTTCAAAAAAGGAGGAGGTTTCTCAATTCGACCGTATATATATATATATATTTTTAATGTTTGTTCGCGGATAATTATTTAAATGTTTGTTTTGTTTTAGTTCGTGTTAGCTATGCTGTCGTGATCCCCATCAAAGTGATGCCTCTATACAAATCCAACAAAAACACGCTCGAACGACCTTTTAACAATCAGCAAGGCCGTGTGCATAAAATGAAAGATCAATTCATACAGAAAACTACCGTTTCCATTAATATCAGTTATTTTGACACGCAATACGCACGGCCAATTTGTGGGTGCGACCAGAGTTTGTGTTATTGAATCTTTTTGGTGTGTAATAAGGTGGTTTATGATTTGGCAATTAGTGTATTGAGTGTACGATTAGTGGTTATGTGTGTGTATGCAAGGTGTATTGTGCAGGTTCACACAATACGCGGCGCGGCTTTGTGTCTCGCGTTCGCGCCATTGTAGTCGGACATATTACCCAACGTTGCCACATTGTATCTGCTCCTACTGTCTCTGGCTTCTTCCTTTGATGGGACATATCTTATTTGTCGTACGCACTATTGTGTTCCGGCCTTACTATTCATGTTTTTTGTGTAGGACGATTCTTACAAGAATACAATTGTTATTGGAGGCAGACTTATTTCCAGTAGGTGTTGAGATCCTACCTACAATAAGCAGGGATGGTCAGATACAATATGAAAATAACAACTTAGCAACAAGAGCGTTTTTGTGCTGATAAAGCACAAAAACGGCCTTTATACGGCCAAATTCTCATTGAAAAGATAATTTTCAATGAGAATTTGGCCGTATAAAGGATACGGAATAGGTAGCCTTTGGAAGTCAAACATATAAAGCTGATTATTGACTATGTTGTCAAAACCCCCGGTTACAATAATATATATAAACTTACTAGCTTTCGCCCGCGGTTTCGCCCGCGAGGAATGTCGATAAAAACTATCCTATATCGTTCCCCGGGATGCGATCTCTCTGCTAAATTTTATCGAAATCCGTTCAGTGGTTTAGACGTGAAAAGGTAACATACAGACAGACAGACAGAGTTACTTTCGAATTTATAATATTAGTATGGCTTTAATTTAAAAGAATACACATAAATCGATGATTAGTTGTTTCAGAACCACACCACATCATAATTATGTATTAAACTATTGCCGAAATGCACAAGAATAGTTTTGTGCATTTCGGCAATAGTTTAATGAAATATTATGTAGGTAACTAAAACCGAACCAAACGCCCGCACTGCTTCCCCGTCTGGGAACCACTGTACTAGTTCACCCAGCGATTTTTTATAGTAGGTATTTTTTTTTGGATAGAATAGACCCTTTTAAGTGTAAATTTGAAATCGCAAAGTTAGGAAAACCATAGGAGCCGAGAAAAAAAATCCCAAAGTTTTTTTTTTTTTTTGAAACCCTGCGGTTTTTTATATTAAGTTTTTTTTTTTGATAGAATAGACCCTTTTTAGTGTAAATTTGAAAACCGCACAGTTCGCAAAACCATAGGGGCTGAGAAAAAAAATCCCAAAATTTATTTTTTTAATCTTCCAAAAAATAAATGTGGTTAGGCGTAGTCGACGGAGCCCCGCTTCGCGGGGCCCCTATTTCTGTCTACAGGGTTTAAAGTAACCTAACACGAAGGGGATGACGGGGGCTCATTCGCTCGCTTTGCTCGCTCACTTGAGCCCCCGTCATCCCCTTCGAACCTAACCTGTCCGTGTCGGGGTGCCCCAAGTCCCGAGCTCGCTTCGCTCGCTCTTGCATCCTAAGTTGTCATCACAAATATGTTATTTTTGTATTATTATGTTGGTTTAGTGTGTAGTGTAATCGGGAACGTAAAAAACGTACAGTATTCATAATAAAAAAACACTAAAAGCCGCTGTCACTTTGTCTAAACGTAAATCGGAACGACCTAAAAGTGAAATTCGTACATTATCTATTCTAAAATGTCAATTTTATAATGGAAATTATGTCGAATTTTCTATACTTTAATCATTTTTTTATCAAAAATTACGCGTTTCCTAAGTGCGGGATTTTGTGAAAGTGTTTAACATAACGACATGTATAACTATTAGAATAGTGAAGCTTCGGACGAGCGGGTGAACTAGTACAGTGGAGCCCCCGTCTGCAAACAATGGTTTAACGAAAGTTAATGTATTATAAACATTTAATTACATTGTAAGAGGGAAGTGCATTATGCAAGGGTATGCGAAAGGGTGAATGTTGACCACGATAGTCGGAGATGCGCGAAGACCGTGCGCCGGTTGTCGGGGTAAGCACGCGCCGGCCGGCTCGCCAGCCACAGTTTGTGCCCGCCTCCCATGACACGCGTTCGTTCCAACGCTACTAGCGCCATTGTCAGACCGAACTTTTTCGTAAACTTATTTTCCCGCCACGTCCTTTTTTCGAATTTTCTTTTTTCTTTTTGGTGTGATCGTGTTTGTTGAGTGCCAGAATTATTTTTTGTGTGAATTTTAAGTGGAATTTTATGTGGATCCGTGATGTGTTGTGCCATTATTGGGAATTTATTGGAATAACTGACACCGCTTATGGATTATTGCGGTGAGTTTTATATTTAAGCGCAATCAGAATCTAATTGGATTTTATTTATAGGTTACCAACCTTATTTAACCACCGAAAATATAAAATTTTCTCTGCATTCAGGTACCTATCTACTAAAAAAAAAACTTAATTAGTTTATAGTTTTCTATCGGTAGTCTTCTCTACCCGATTATCAAGATCGGATTATTTTAATTCAATACAATATTATAATCTTAATTTATTGATGTGGTAGAGTTCTTAACTTAATTATTACATTAGGTATAAATTTTATCTGATTATTTTAATCCGCTGAAAAGAGTTTTAAAATGATGTCATGCGTGTATTTGCCGCCAACGAAGTATATAATTTATTTTATATACCATGGACCATGACCCCGGAATATAATTTTAATTCAACAACAACAGCGAACCAAACGAACCATCAAAAAACCAATCGCGCGGCACATCGATAAATGCGATAAAGTTGCAAACAACAAAATAATGGTACGAGTCGCGGAATTAACGCTCCCATTGTGTTAGTACAATAATCCGCTATCTAGGCCAGCCTCAGTGCTGCAGACGAACCTTTTGTCTTTCATGTTCGCCGTTAATAATGGCGGGCACCGAAACAGCCGCGCACAATACCGCGAAATGTGCGCGTTTTCATTTGCAAGACAAAACGCGCTTTGTTGTTGTGTCCGCTCAATACTAAATTTATAGCCGGTGGACTGAGAGCCGTATTGACGGCCGGCTAACGAACGACCAACACCATAAATGCATTTTGATCGGAACACAGATTATGTGGGCTTGATCTAGACTAGGCAGTGGTGCGTGGTTATGTAACTTTGTACCTACTTACCGATTTGTTTGTTATTAAAGTGTTATTGCTTACTTAAAAGATGGTAGGGAGTACATTTTATAGGTAGCTACATCTAGAGCACTCCCTACAACACACATTTTAAACATTATTTTGCTGATGACTTGATCAGCTGATCACACCAGAATATTATTAAATACCTATATCAAAAATAATTATTTTTCAGAAGGTCCATTTTCCCATTTGAAACTGAATATTATAATTTATTAATTAAATCTGATTGGATTCTGATAACGCGAAATTTTCCGATTTTCTTTTCACTAACAGCTTAGTTGACCAACGACGAGGGACCACCAGCGGTGTTACAACACTTACAACTGCAGTATGTTCTTTTTCTACAAAAAATAAGGCTGAGGAAGGCAAAGGAAACTAGGTGGTCTGCGGACGCTTTGCGTCGTCGTCGGTTGCGCCTCAGGCCAGCCGCGGCCGCCGGCCATTAGCGGATTCGTATCTTGGCTTCTTGATAGTTTTTTCAAAAGGCTCACAAGTTTTTAAACATCGCTTTAAGTATTTCACGAATCTTATGTAAAATTTGAGGGTATGTTTTAAAAGTATCTCTTATAGTAGGAGCAGCAATAGCTAAAATGGCAACGTGTTAGGCGGTTATCACACTGCCCCGGACAGCGCACCATTTGTGACTGTAGAATCTTGATTTGTATGTATACAAAAACCGCAGTTTTACAGTCAAAGTTAAAGACCGCAACACCGCACACCGGAGCTGTGTAAGGTGCATTGTGATAACCGCCTAAGTCTTCGCATTAGACCTGTCAACTTTTAGCAGTCATCCTCTCATCTCCGTAAAATACTTACCAATTACAAGAAGTATCTTGTACAAATCATCTGCAATATATTATATACCTACTGTATTTAACAGGAACTCATTTAAGATGCATAAGAATCATGGCATCACTGTCCGTGCATTTCTTCAAACAAGAATAAGGATGTGTAAGTGAGCTATGAAATAAAAGCCTACAATAAATCAAGTCCGTGCGACACGCACTTGGCCAAGTTTTGCTTATAAAAGATTCCGTTATGGGTGAAATGCGGAGACAGACGAAAACCGAATAAAAAACTCACAGATCCCCACATAAAGTTACACTCGAGACCCAAAGAGTATGCGTCACAAAAGCGTCGTAATTGGCCCGTTCTTTTTCTACTTCCCTGAAGCATTCAGAGCCAATGAAACGTGTGCATTTAAATGACGTGCCACTGCTTTGTGGGGTCACACTAAAGTTGTTCGTGAAACCGCCAGTGAGTCTACGACTTTTGTTTAGCGTACACTGAGGGGCTAGTAAAAGAACCTGCTTGTTAAGAAATCATTAGTCATGCTTATTTGAAAATATAATCTTCACTCGGAAACATGGAGGATTGTTGTTCTTTAGTGCTGACTGCACAATTGACATGTCAATTAAGTTATTGTTCGTATGGCTTTCTTATTCTTTCTTTATTGTTTATGTACGGTACAGCCAGTTTATTATACAAATAAATTTGGTAGCTAGTAAAGTGGTACACTAAATTGCGGTCATATTTTATTAAATCCATCAAAAGGATTTTTTGTATTCGGTTTTCTATCAAATCACTAAAGTGTGAATAAACTTGATTGAACGAATCTTTTATTACAATTAATTGAAGAGGCATTGCGAGCGCGCTTGAAAACTACTACTATTATAAAAATATAATTAACTTAAAAACTCAATTCAGAAGAGTTTTGGTCTCTACCAAAACTCTAAAAGAAAGTTGAACCTTTGTTATCAATTTCTATCAGAGCAATGTTCTCATTATCAATTTGCAATACCTATAGCAAAATGTTATATAGGTACCTAAGTACCTATTTCAATTACGTATACGTTTAATACGAAAAACAATGTTCCTTGGTCTTTCGGTAAGATGATTTTCGTTTGGCCATCTATCTACAATTTATTTCAATCCATTAATAAAATTCAGCCCAATACAATGAAATTATCTTTTCATAGCCACAAGTATAGAGCTAACACATGGCAACTGACGTCACATTCACAACTAATACAATGTCTTCGTTTAAATTTAAAAAATCAGCTTCCTCAACTCGGATCCCGACACGCACCACAAAACATACTTACATAACTACACATCCCTCCTTTCTCCTATTGAATTGACTCCCCCCCCCCTCACCCACTCCCATTCATTCTTTACAGCTTTTGTAGGAACGCTCAGGCTTTTTGTAACAATGCTGCCGACGTGAATAGTAACTGTCGAAATATTGTTAAGCATGATGCCATCTTGCAGACGGTGACTTATTTTGATGGCACTGAGAAAGCCGGTGGTGGTAATTAGTTTGACAGTTGGTGATATGAGAAAATGGTGGTGATATCGCTTACCGGCCAGTATTTTGTTTCCTTTTTCATGCACTTTTTATTCATGAATGATTGACATAGCGGATTTGTTTATTCTTATTGTTTGAAAATTGAATAGTAGGTAATATTATCCTAATTGTAATATTATTTTATCATTTATTATAAAGAATTCAATCAACCTAATAAGTCTTACAACCTAAAAAGTCAAAAAGACTCGAATATCTATGGTAAAGACCTTTCGCGCCAAAATATCTGAAACGAAAATTGTCGCCAACATTTTCTAATTTGACAATATTCGCGATTCTACTGTCTATCGATAATATACATAAAAGTAGAGTATTAAAGTAAACAATGGTTTGGTAGGGTACCAGAGGGTGTAGGGGGGCTGGGCGATCGGTATTTGGTGCTCGCATTGTCGTTGAATAACTTTTGTCCCTATTGTGTAGCTGAAAGTAGAGCCACAAAGACTCTACGGCGTGGAACATAAACCGAAATTCATCAGAGCGCTGATTGTTCGTTTCTTAATGGTGTTTGCAGCTAGATTTGTTTTCGTTGTTTTTGGATTAGTGATATATTTTTGTTTAGTTAACGTAGAAAGGGCCTCTTTCGAGTGCAAAAATGCACATGTTTTCTTCTATTTTTTCAGTAATATGATTATGGGAGGCACATTCCCGCATCTGACTTGAAAGAAAATTCTCTATTTACAATTGTGACAAAATCTTGTTTTTAATTAGCCGTTCTACAAATACACCTAATCCGTCAACTCCTTATAATGCAAGCAGCAAGAGAGGTTTAGATTATTATTTTATAGCGAAGAATACTTAATTTACGCTATCAAAATTATTTGTAAAGCTCTCTAAAGAAAATCTATTAAATATACCTTCTAAATAAGTATGTCCTTAGCTTTTACAAAGCCAACAATAGCCACAATAGCTATTTTGAAAGCTGTCACCCTGATCAATAGCTGTTATCTTGATCATGTAAGGAGCACTGAGCTCTTTGTGCTAACATTAACATCGCGTCATTACTTCGGTACAATCAAGTGCATAATTGAATTAGATCGAACTGGCAATCACTGTGTGAACTTCTCTTAATGTAGCTTATGCGTGATTAAGAGTAAACTAGTCGCGAGCTCGAACTCACTGGTGGTCATGGCCAAAAACCACGCTGCCACCCTGCTTCATGTCCGACAGAGCTAGTATCAGTGATGAGCAGTTAGACGCTAGTCTACACGAACAACGTCTAGTTTTCACGCACAGAAACACCATTCCCAACTGATAGGCGCGTAAAAGTAATTGGAAAAGTGCTTCGGAAAATCGAGTTTTATAAAAAAAAAACACTGCCTAATCAATTACAAATAAAGTTTATTGAATTCTTCGCTAGCTGAGCTTTGTCGGCACGGACTTAGTTTTGAAGATTTTATAGTTCTCTTATTACTTATTCACGCCCAAAGTTACGTTAAAAATAGCAAGAAAAATGAATCTTTGTTGGCTCATAACTTTTAAATGGCTTTTTATTTTACTATTCTGTTTCCGTACAGACAACATTAATATTAAGACAAAACGATATCATGTTTAACTTTGGATGCCAAACAGTGGAGTAATAATTACTCTCCCGAAATTTGTATGGAAAAAATATCGATAAATGGCACCTTAATAGAACGTCTGTGGTAGCGTTTGTTGTGTTTCGTCATCATCATCAGCCTATAGCAGCCCACTGCTGGACATAGGCCTCTCCTATTGCACGCCATTCAACTCGATTTTCGGCAACTCTCATCCAGCTGCTACCAGCCATCCTGCGAAAACCGTCACTCCACCTAGCCTGAGGGCGTCCCACCTTACGTTTACGGATTCGCGGTCTCCACACAAGAACATACCCACACGGTCATCGTTGTCAACGGTCGTCGTCGGTTGTTGTGTTTGATTCAGCGATATTGGTAATGTTGCAAGAGAGATCCAAAATCCGCATTCGTGGGTCATAAAAGATGACGAAGAAGTGGAGTTGTGCCAGCGACTTCGTTATTTCATCATCATCGTCATTGGCAGCCTTGTTCCACTCACTGCTGAAGTACAGGCCTCCGTGCTTCCCTGGTTCGTGCAAGTCTCACCCAGGTCTTCCCCGCGATCTTCTGTAAGTCATCCAACCCGCCTTGCCATTGATCTGCCAACGCTCCTTCTACCGTTTCTCAGCAACCATTCCGAGATTTAATCAGTTAAAAATATAGTCCATTAGATTTTCCATTACATTACTTACAGGAAAAAAATTTAAACTGTTATAAATAAATGTTCAGCATAGGACATTTACTGATTCTTCTTCTTCTTCGTGTCGCTGGCACGACTGTATTCTAAATCTTGCTTTCCCAAAACCTCGCCCACCTCCACGGCGTAGTCGGTGGCAGCGCAGAGGTCACTTCGACTGCATGTTTTGGGACCCAGAGGGCAGGACAGGAGGTGGAGCATGGTTTGTGACACAGCTCCGCAATGACACCCCTCCGCCGCTCCATCAAGGTAGCCCCACTTTACCAGGTTGGACTTACATCTTCCCACTTGTGTCCGGAGACGGTTCAGAGACTTCCAAGTGAGCCACGGAAGGTTACACCCTGCAGGGAGATGCTCCTTTGGTGGTAGGTAGTGAGTAGGAGGGGGAAAAGTATCCTACTGCCACAGTTTGCAACGAATTTTAAACAAAATTAACAAACAAAATTACTGATAAGAAAATTGTATGCTTAATCTGAGCACTTTAGCAACGCTAAATGCCTAAACACACTATGCCGAAGGTACGCGACCGAAGTTCGGCATGAATACGCCTGCAATGCTATTTGAATTACTGCCGACATTACCTACGTAGCGTTAAGCACATTGCATTCGGTCGCGTACCTTCGGCATAGTGTGTTTAGACACTAAAAGTCAACATCGTGACTTAATTAGATATTAATAGTCACGTTGTTGACTTTTAGTGTCTGACATACCTACTAGACACTAGACAGACACTTAGCCTGGAAACTTCAATTACGTCTCCATTCTTCTAATTTCAATAGCGAACTAATCATACCTTTCCAATACCCTACAGTTCCAAGTCCAACCAAGCCTCCTAAAACAGTTTCCATACAATGCACTGACTCTAAAGTGTAAAGGATAATCATAGAGGCATTACAGAAGTTTCGTAAAAGCGTCGGCACTTTGCGTCGGAATCTCGCCACATCTCGGCAAAGCGCCGGAGAACGAGGGCGACACACAAAGGGGGGTAGAAAAATGGGTAACCTACTCCTGCAGGCCTTACAAATCTTACTATTCATATAACATCCATAGAAATCATGGGGCCATGGAGGCTTTGCGGCCGTTCATATAATTATAGTAAATGTAAGGTGGTAGGTTTTTTTTTTAGTTTAAATTCTAAGCAACCGTCTAGTTAAGTAAATAAAATGTTGCAGTTTCTACTTAATCAATAACAATTGTTTGGACAATCCGAGACAATTGTTCTTCAGATACTTAAATCAAAGTTCACAATGCTTCGAATATTACACGTTTTTCAAAAATTTACATACACATAACATCACGCCTGTAGCCCCCTACGGGTTAGGCAGAGTTGTACCTACCTACAGTACAGTACCCACATTTAAAAAGAAAAGAAAGAAAGAAGCAAGTTGGTTTATTTGTCACAAAAACACGTGCATACAAAAAGATAATACATTCTAATAATAAAGAAAAAGAAAATATATATATCATTATACATATATTATTTAAAAATATACTTATACAATTTTTTTAATTATTTTATCATTTCACCAGTCATGGTAAGGTCCCATGTAATAGGGAGCGAGTCTAATATCATCACCCGGGCACAAGTTCAGACTCCAGGCTGCTAAAGAGAAATTTCAGATGGAAAAACCAAATAATTATGTATAAGATCCTCCTGTATCACATTTTCTAGAAAACGTCTAGAAAATATTCAGCATACTTTCTATTAGACGTATAGCAGATAATCTAGAAGATATCTATACTGCACTCTCGAATCATCTAGAAGATGTCTAGAGGATATTTTGCAAAATTTCTATCAGATATTTTGTAAATAATCTAGAAGATATATTCTAACGTTTACTAGCAGACATCTAGAAGATAGTCTAGTAGATGTGTAGTAGATGTGCATTTAAAATGTCTAGAAGACATTTAGGAGGCGGACACAGAGTCATCTTCTAGATATCTAACTATAGTACTTGTAAACATCACCAGATATCTCCTAGATGTTTGTTTAAATATTTAAAAGATATTTATTAGATATTCTTTAGACATTGTGTGCTGTGTGGGAACACTATCCGACCTGGGAATCGAACTCAGGATCAGCACCATAATTGCGTAACACTATCAATCGGTTAATCTGCTCCATTTTGAAGCAAATTGCTAATCCATTGCTTCATAAGTTCGAATTTCTCTGCTCAACACGCAAATAACGCAATGAATGTTGTTGAACTGTCAAAATGAAACTGACTGACCAAAGAGGCAGTCCAGTCAGTTTCAGAAAAAAAGTACAATAAATTAAAGTTTTATGAATTCCGTATTCAAACTGTTGTGATTTCATTATAATAACATTCATTATTTTAATACCGCATGATAATATCCATTGTGGCAACACTGTCAAAGTACAGCCGCCAGCACATCAAGCTACTACAGTCTGTCAAATTTCTTATAACTTTATCGCTAAAGTATAAGGTTCAAAGTTGATTGGGAAAATTTGACAGTTTCGGGTAGCTTGATGTGCTGGCATCTGTACAAATTATTAATATTGTAACAAACTTCTAAAATGTATTTCCACTAGGTATGGCAACTAAATGTATTATTCTACTTTGGCAAAACTTTGAAATAACGGTTATGATATTATTGTTGTTTCTGGGTGGGGCAGTGCAAAGCTAGTCGTTGTTGAATTGTGAAAGAGTACAGAATAGCTATTAAAAAGTATTAGCAAGAAAAGAGTCTTTTCTTTATAAACTATGTAAATTGTTGCTCATCAAGTATTTAATTAGTTCTAATGACTTATCGTGAACCTACAATATCGACGGCTTCGGTCCGTTTCCGAGTAAGCTCGGTAACCTACATCATCATCTGCCTAGCCTTTTCCCAACTATGTTGGGGTCGGCTTCCAACCTATTACTATTTTACATGGAGCGACTGCCTGTCTGACCTCCACAACCCAGTTACTGGGTAATACGATAGGTAAGACTGGTTGTGACTTTCGGGCTTCTGACTACCCGTAACGACTGTCAAAGATCCACGAATGACATGCCGGGACCGACGGCTTAACCCGCTTTCCGAGGCCCGGAGGGGTTACGGTATGTAAAGATGGTCACCCATCCACCGGCTGTTATTATTTAGCCAAAGGCCCGTCGGTAACCTACATAATCAACATAATTTTCTCAGTGGTATAGTTTTAGACCCACCATACCACCAGGGGTATGGCCAGTGGTATGGTGGGTCCGCAATGTCTATAACCAACCGATTGTCACATAATATGAAATATACAGTTCGCGAGCACATTCGTAAAAAGCTGGCAGTATCATCACAATGTTAATGTTTTCACATTGTTTGTCTTATTTGTTTTAGTATATTCGTGTATTGATTTGTGCTTTTATTTATATATTTATAATTAACTAATAATAATAATTAATAATAGCATTGCCACGTTGCATGGCAATGCTGATTATTTGGTCACAATATAGATGCCAGCACTATGGTCACGTAGAGTCCACCAACCGCTTGACAATGTCTCAAAAACTAAGTGTGTACTCGGACCCCATGGCCCTAGAGTTTCAACCCCAAACGGCTCCAACATATTAGATCCAATAAAATTCGAGTATTTTTGTATAAAGCATACTGGTATATAATATTGCATTTATAGATTTTAATATGTATATCTTTATATGTATTAAAATAAATATTTATTCGTTGTTGCACCTACAACTGTTTGTCTCTGCATGGCCTAAAGGTTGACTGGTAGAAAATATCACTCAGTGTAGCCAGTACCTGTTGAGACTACGTTGACTCTGCCTTGATCTCAAACCAAGTGTAATGTGTCAAGTTTTAGGTGAGGTCAAAAGTAGGTAAGTATTCGTTGAGATCTTCTGAAAGCGGGGTCGGCCTTGGATTGGTCACAATGAGCCATCCTCGAACGTAGGTGATGGTTCAATTTGAAGCAGCATATAATTTGGATTTTTCTGAATAAGGAAAATACCTTGTGAGTATTTTTTGCGGATTTCGCAGCGTAGCATTGCGTAGCGCGGCGAAGCGCAACGTAGCGCGACGTAGCACGGCGTAGCGCAACGTAGCGCGACGTAGCATGGCGTAGCGCAACGTAGCGCGACGTAGCGTGGCGTAGCGCAACCTAGCGCGACGTAGCGTGGCGTAGCGCAACGTAGCGCGACGTAGCGTGGCGTAGCGCAACGTAGCGCAACGTAGCGTGGCGTAGCGCAACGTAGCGCGACGTAGCACGGCGTAGCGCAACGTAGCGCGACGTAGCACGGCATAACGCAACGTAGCGTGGCGTAGCGCAACGTAGCGCGACGTGCACGGCGTTATGTAGTTTATTCCTCCTCCATGGGAAGCAAAGACGTGATATTTGTATGTTAAACCACTTGAAACCATTTTGACTTCCTAATATCATGTAATATGAAAGCAAAAACATATTTTTAGCTATCCGATAAACAAAAAGATCAGTATCCATTCCATATTCCCATTCCCATTGGTATTGCATAGGATCAGGCAGACTTTGCTACGTTTTTATGATTGTTGAAAATATTTGCGCGGCTTTAGTATGTCGCGGCTTTAGCATTGTACAAAATTATTTATTTTAATGAAAAGGGTAATAAAACATTTACAATTATTGTTACGCAGATACATACCATAATATATCAATCAATCAACTCAGCCTGTCGCAGTCCACTGCTGGACATAGGCCTCTCCCAGACTGCGCCACAGCACCCTGTCCTCCGCCTTCCGCATCCAGTCTACCCCAGCCAACTTCTTTAGGTCGTCCGTCCATCTAGCTGGGGGGCGTCCCACACTACGCTTGCCGATACGCGGTCTCCACTCCAGGACTCGTCTGGTCCACCGGCCATCGGTCCTTCGACAGACATAATACAAAAGAGACACCATAATACAAAAGAGATGAAAACAGGAAGTAGACACCGAAGAAGTTTGGTAACATCAAAATAACAAAATGGCTACCCGCTTCCGCTTACAACTTGTACCAAGCCCAAATATTTTCCTGAAAGAAACAAAGTTACTCGCTAATTGGCTGCTGATGTTAATACGTGTTTATTCATTCAATAAATCAACTTATTGTATGGAGTAAATAATATTATATTTTATCTGTACTAATATTATAAACAGGTTTTGTGAGTTTGCATGTAGGGGTAATCTTCAGAAATTCAGATCCGATTCAGAATTTTTCTAAGCTGCAGTATTGCCGGATATCATAGGAATAAAATTCACGACGACGAAGTCGCGTTCAGAAGCTAGTCGACATAATATTTGATATATTGTAACTTTGATTCATACACTGTCCTTTCACAGTTATTAGGGTTCCGTACCAAAATGGTAAAACGGAACCCTTATGGTGAGACTCAGTCTGATGGCCGGATATCTCAAGAACTACTAATGCTATCAACTTGAAATAGTTTTAGATGAAGTTTGCTCAAGTATTTTGCAAATATGAAAGAAATACAAATATATGTATATATATTTTGCAACAGGGACTGAAAGGGGGTCTGAAAAATTCGAAGTGGGGCTACTAGGGCATACAGGGTATCATATGAAAGAGCGCAGTTTGCACATTCTCAAAAAAAAATTCTTTTTTTTTTAGGATGCATATTTTTCGACTTTTGATGAAAAATGTAAAAAAAATACCGTTCCCCCCTTATCCCCGAAGTTTGCAAAGAGAAAAATCTGAATTTATTCTTTGTGATAGAAGTTTGTGTAAATATTACACGAAAAATAAAACGAAGTCTTTAAATAGAACACTTTTTCAGAAATCATCAACAAAAGTCACATTAGTTCCACTATCGGTCAAGAGATGACGCTGACCTAAAACTGCAATTTTCTACACCGCAGTAAAATAAAAAAAAATGAAAAAATCTCTAACGAATATAGGCCTATCCGATGAAAAATTAAAAACTGATTGGATAACCTACTTAGTGTCGCTCGGTGTCCAACTTTTAACCTTTTTTTAATATTTTTGGGACAAAATATAACATGGGGTAAAAATTATTGGAATCGATTCAGTTACTTATTCTGAACAAACTATATTCAGGTTTCGCATATACTAAAAATAACGTTGTATAAATGATTTAATACATTCTATGAATCACACAACCTTATTCATCGAAATTGATTGATATCGTGTTTCATTAGTAAATAAAAAATGTCTACAGCACTTTTTACCCCTAATTCAACCCTCGGAATCAAAATCACGGTAAAACCAGGAGACAACAATTGTAATAAAGCGTTCCTATTATTCATGGCTGTATTAACTTAATGCGATTCAATAGTAGCCATTCACGCAGTAATGTGGGGTGGCGACGACTATGTGTGGGCTTTTTTTACTTTTTAATATTAGATTAGGGTATAGAAAATGTCGAAGGGAATGTGACAATGTGACGTCATCAAACGTGTTATGTGGGACAATGTAAACGCAAAGATATTTGTGGTCTTCGTAAATTCATTTATTTAGTTACCTAATGGTTTATTTATTTAAAACTAGCAGTGCCTCGCGGTTCCACTCGTATAAGTGTCGATCCCGTGGGAATATCGGGATAAAAACTATACTATGTCCTTTCCCGGGACTCAAACTATATCTATACCAAATTTCATCTAAATCGATTCAGCGGTTCAAGCGTGAAGAGGTAAGAGACTGACTGACTGAAATCCTTCCAGGCATCGTTTTCTAGAGCCAACCCTTGCGGTACGCATTACGGCCAGTTTCTTCCACAATAGTAACGTCACAAAAGTCAAAGTAACGGTTAAATTTGTTTCTTCACTATTTTAGCTGTTACTTGAATGAAGAAAATCATTTGCCGTAGTATCAGTAAAAGTCAAGTAAAAGTCAATACTTTGATTGTTTACTTTAGTTGTTGATGAAGAAACTGGCCGACGTTTATCAATAAAACCCTTAAATAAACTTACAATGTTACTTATAACATCAATGTAAACTTAGGTATTATTAGATTTCCAAACCCCGTCATTGATCCCCGTTTTTCGTTTTTTTATATTCTTTTTTTAAACTCTGCCATAAACAATGCACCCAGTTTTTTTATTCAGAATCGGAAAGCGTATGGATAACAAAGTTATTGTCAAAAGTGAGGTCACATTCTATGTTGCTTATTCATACACGAAAAACCGAAACAATTTTTTAACAGGCAATTTTTTTAGAAAAGCTAAACTGCATTTACCAACAGTGTCCATAGTTGGAAAAGGGCCAAAGTGTCATTTTTATCGATTGCACTAAACAATGGACGGGCCGTCACACAATAGTTGTGAATGGCAAGCGATGTAGATTAGGCAGGGGTCCGCTCTTGACGGATTATGCCGAGCCTTGGATGTTATCTGCCAGCCTAAATACGCTTTTGAAGGCGATAATACGCAATTTTCGCGATGGAAAGCATCTGTATGTGGGTAGAGTTCAAAGTCTTTCAAATCATGTAACGAAACCTGTAATTGTCTAGAATCAAAGACATTTTTGTCTTGAACTGAGAATTGAGTTATTTTCAAACAATATCGGAATGGATTTAACTAAGGGCTGATTTTTCCAACGCCAGATAATTTTATCGGAGGAATAATTTTGAATTTTTGACAGTTCTCCCATACAAAATCTGTCAGACGTCAATTTTATTCCTCCAATAAAAATTATCTGTCGATTGAAAAATCAGCCCTAAGAACTATAAACTGCCTGATCGCGGTCTGCAGTTGGAAAGAGAATTTACATAGTAGATTGATGGTTACGAAGTATGGGATTTATGGTTGTAGGTATCTTCTATAGGAAACTTATCAAACCGATTGATATTAAAACACATGTGCATTATAGTATATATGCATTTTGTTTAATGTTTTAGTTAGGGCTGATTTTTCAAACATCAGATAATTTTATTCGAGGAAGAATTTTGAAATTTTGACAGTTATTTCGTCATTTGATCAAAAACTGTCAAACGTCATTTTTATTTCTCGAATAAAAGTTATCTAGCGATGGCAAAAGAGTTATACCCATTTACAGTGCACATGAAAAGGAAAAACTTTTACTACTGGGCCAACCTGAAATATGAACAAAAAATCTATTGTTCCATACATTTTGATCGTGTGTTGTGTCGCCTATTGTATTTTTGTATAGAACAGCTGATTTATTTTTACTGCCATTCTGTATATTAAGTACGCACATTGTAAAGTCTGATTTTACACCACCTTAACATTTATACGTGAATCATTTTTTTAAGATACAACGTAACCAAAATCCGTATATCCTCAACAAAAACCACATACAGTAACACGATACAATACCACCACTTAGCATGTACAAAAAACGCAAGGAAATCCGCCAACAAACAAACGGACAAAAGTAGCAAACCACAAATCGCGAGGTTTAAGTGAGTTCAAATATGAAAAAAGGGAAAGTGGTGGCTTTCTATTGTCGCTGGGAATCACTTTGGCACACGCCGGGGGAGGTATGCCACTGGAAGAGCCAGCGGGTAAATGTAATTACTATCAAGTTTATTTAACTTTTTTACTCTGTGGATTCGGATTGGATCGGTTACGAATATTTCGTTCAATTTAGAATAGGGTTTATGTTTTTTTTTCTTGAGTGAAATTGAGGGTTTATTTTGATTTGGTCTGCGAACGCTGTTATACACTTCTGGACACATCTATTGGCCCACCTTGTATTTTCAGTTTCGTTTGGTCCTAGCTAAAATTTTATATTAGGTCGAGCAAAAAGTTTTTATGCAGTTTTGAACCTGGCACATTCACAATTTCATTCAATAGTCTTTTTTTGAATTTCGAACACAGAATTTAAAGAAACAAAAGACAATTTGGAGCCTGTTTGTTGATATCAAACAATCGAATACTAAGAAAACTTGGTTTTATTGGTTTACTTGGATTTAATTCTAAAAAAAGTGATTGATATCTTTGGTTTTGCAACAAACATTACTTATTCTTATCATTAAGGTGAGGTTCTATCAATAATCTATGGATACTTCACCTGAAGTCGCCGCCCAAGCTGTGGCACTTATTCAGGCCGGACACAGCCAAAGAAACGTGAGTGCTCAACTTAATTTAAGTCGATCTGCGGTCCAAAATGTTTATCGGAGGTACCTAGAGACTGGCGGCTTTGTTCGTCGCCAAGGAAGGCCACGATCTCGGGTCACAACTGAAAGGCAGGATCGATTCATCGTGACGACCAGCTTGAGAAATCGTCACCTTACCTCCATTGAGATACAAAACCAACTCCGCGACTTCCACGGAGTATCTGTGAGCGCTCGAACTGTTCGGAGAAGGTTAAAAGAACGCGATATGGTACCACACAAGCCAGCTAATGGGCCCAAACTAACGCGAGTCCACCGAACAGCGCGCCTTCATTTCGCACGCAGTCATTTAAATTGGACACAGCAAGATTGGAGCCGTACTCTTTTCTGATGAGTCTAAAATTGTGTTGCATGGCAATGATGGAAGGACGAAGGTCTACCGACGTAAGGGAGAGCGTTTCGCACAATGCTGCTTTGAAGAGAGGGTTGCTTATGGCGGTGGCTCATGGACTGTCTGGGGCGGTATATCCGCGAGCGGCAAAACTCAACTTGAGGTTGTTACAGGACCACGGCTGCCAACATTAAATGCTGAAAGGTACCTACATTCGTGAGTGCTTAGAACCTCACGTGATACCATACGCGGACTATGTGGGCCCAAATTTCCTTTTTATGCATGATAATGCAAGAGCCCATGCAGCCGGCATCGTCAGGGTATATCTTCGGGATGTGAACATCACAGTTATGGACTGGCCAGCCAGAAGCCCAGACATGAACCCCATTGAGCACATGTGGGACGAGCTAAAAAGACGTGTTAGGGCTCGTCAGCCAGTTGCCCAGACATGCAGGAGTTGAAAACTGCCATAGAAGAGGAATGGGAGATGATCCCTCAAAATTTCATAGAGCGGTTGATAAACTCTATGCCTAATCGTATGAGAGCTGTGGTAGATGCCCATGGAGGCAACACGCGTTATTAAATTAAACCTTTATTTGATAAAACATGTTTTTTATTCAAAAATCAATTGCCTTTAACAAGGCGCATATCCAACTTGTTAGGCGTAGCTCCATGTCGTATGGTATTCTGAATTCAAATTTAAAACAATACGATCGAAAAAGATGGTAAAATGTATCAGGTTTAAAACTGCATCAACAGTTTTTGTTCAATCTAGCAATCATATTTCGGTAGGGGCCATCGAAACCTAAACTCTAAGGTGGGCCAATAGATGTGTCCAGAAGTGTACATAACATTATAGTATTTTAATATATTAGATAGGATTAACTTAATTTAATTTAGTATTAATGGCTAATTTGCTGTACTAAAATGATAACAAAGAAATAAACATTACGTCTGAAACGTAGAATAAAAAAACAAAGGATTTTCCAATAAATAAAAAGCATCAATAGGCATTGCTACACCTAGCAGCAATGTTTCTTTTCAGCTCTTGAGCCGCGCCAAATTGCAATTATTTTTGGTTGACAAACTTTTTTGAATTAATTATCTAAAACTGGCCTTAACGTTTAAAAAAAAATATTATAACGCCATTTGATTTACAAAAAAGTAGATAAATATTTTTTCGTCTAATCAAGGCCTGGCTTTTCGGTTTTTATTTGACCAAAATGGCCATTATTAATTCGATACGTACGAAAAAGTTTAAGTTTGAATGGAGATAAATTACTGACCTGTAAATTATACAAGTGTATGATAGAGGTCAGTACTACTGATACTATCCGTATTTTTTTGGAGTCCTTCTAGGAACTTATTTTAAGTATCATTTATTAATAGAACCTTTTGCGCAGCTTTTTATTTAAAAAATATGTGAATTCCTTTATTTCCCAAATACAAAGAAAACATTTGAAAACCAATCATTTTCTACTAGATTTCTTCTCCAATCCTAAATTATTGTTTTAAAATTAAGATATGCTGTTATGTAAAGTGAAGTGAATAAAATAGAATTTTTCAGTTTTGGGTTCGTTTTTTTAAGGCGGTTGTTTTTATCGTTTAATTTTGATTTGTGATTAAGAGTTTAAAACTAAAGCGCTACAAGGTTCTCCAGGCGCGTGACCAAAATCAGAAATAACGCCGCCATCTTGTTTTTCGGGTTTCGTATGTCTGAATGAAAAAAACGGAATCCATCTTGTGTCTGTCTGTTTGTCTGTCACAGTAATTTTGCTCCAAATGTAATGGACCTATTGAGTGCACCTGAGAATTTCTGTGACCCAACCACGAACGTGTAACGTAAATAAATGCATTTTGAATATGGTTCACTTTAGAGAAGCAAATAAGAGCATTCTAAAAAAGTTTAGTAAACTGTACCGTGTGACTTAATAAATGAAAGGGCTTTTTATAATTTTACCTATCTCTCCACTAGGATGCATTCCGGTAGGCTCTTAAATCCTTACCTATCCTACGGGCGCGTCTTCCCTACCATTACCGCGCCCCCGGTCTATTCCTTGATATGCAATGGTGCCTAGAGGAGCTAATGCGAATCTTGGGGTTCATTCGATTAATCGAGTCTGGTTTAACCACGCGGGGTCGGTGCAATTCATTCATTCATTCATTCAGATCATGGCTCATGCACTGACCTGTATTATACACTTGTATGATAGAGGTCAGTGGGCTCATAGCTTTCCAGTTTTTCTTTTCGACGTGAATGGCCAATGCTTAATTCGATATTGTCGAAAAAGTTAAAGATTTCATTAGATACATAGGTAGAATTAATTCAGTCATTGACAGTGGGGCCCGTTCTTAGTAAACATATTTTGTGAATTGTTTTGAAAAAGCATAATGGCGGCATTAGTTACAATTTTCGCCACGCATCAAAATATCTTTTTTTTTTTTTTTAGGGTGGGAAATCATCAAATGACCCCTCCCGCTCTGGGCGAAGCAGAAGGGAGTGTCAGACTCTTACTGACCCACCCGTGTTCCTTCAGTTGCCTGTGCCAGAGGCCATGGTATCTCTTTCGAACAACCCGCAACCCTGGTGCTCTGCCCAAGCTGGGCAGATCACAGTATACGCATCAAAAGATCCTTGTACGGTATTACTTATTTTGTTTTTTTTTAATGATAACTTTTCATAAAAATAAAAAAAATTTGATTACTGAGTTTTTATGAGGACACCGAACCGCTATGAAGTCATTGGTTGTTTAGCATCAAAAATCAAAGGGATAAATCCCACAAATGATCTTTCTTAGCTACGTCAACAAAAACAACATTTTCAAGCACTTATCTCAAATCTATCCCGGTTTGCGAGTAGCGTGCGCTAAAAGCGTCGACTTAGTGCTCTAATTATTACATCCACATTGTGTTACGATATCATATTTGTCGACAATGGCGTCCTTTATGTAGCAAACAATCGTGTTGCTGATGAATTTCGGTCTATGTCTGCGCGGTGTCTTTGTTCGGCCCACCGGCCCACCCTACCTCCTCTAGTGGACAACACAATGGGACAAAAGTTGTTCAATAGCGCAAGCACCTAATACCCAGCCCACCCCTCCATTGTTTCGGGTAATGTTCGACTTTTATGGATATTTTCAATGGATCGGCTATAATCTGGTGAATGAAGTTGCGAACTCTTGCCCATTATCGCTTATGGCTTTTTGGAAAGTAGATTTTCTTTACATACTGTGTAACAATATGGTACAGTCTGAAAAGGTTAGCTAAAAGCTAAAAAAAAAGGTTATATGTACCTAAAAGTTCACATTCAATGATTTTTGTACTTCTTATTACATTTCATTCATGTTTTGTTAGAAAATCTTTTCACTTACAGCCTATATAAATACAAAAGCTGAGCCAAAGAAAATGTCTAAATGGAGGAAACAACCGAGAAAATGGAAACTTTCTAAATCTGGAAACTTAAAGCACGATAATCGTCGAATCGATTCACAATCGAGCAGGCTCGGACGACGCAAAGTTACGCCGCCGCCGTCCCGCCAGAACACAGAACACTAGATTATAGAGTTGCGCCGCTCAACAATGGCTCAGATAGCTCATAATGCAGTTTGCCGATGTTGAAAGCAACCGCCACACTTCCCCCGATCGGATTTTCCACGATAATCGTGACAAAAGAACTTTGTGCGGACTCTACCTATATTCTATTGCGATTGTCGCCAGTCGACGCATGCGGTTCCACGTTCTATTCATATCGTCTCTGAGCGGATAACTTATCTACAGCGCGTACTTATTTGTTATGTTGGTGTTTAACGGGATGGCGTGTGGGGATTCGATTGTTGATCGGTATTTATTAGCTAATCTGCATATTGATGGCTGGGATTTAGCATTTGGGTAGGTCTGCCGCTCGGTTGGAACCTCGAAAATGTTTAGGGTAAATAGGTACAAAAATAAATTGAAATGAATAAAGTTAAATCCATATTGTTTAAAAGATGCTAAAACTGGTAACAGTCAATCTTTCCTTTTCTTCTTGCCTTTTCCCAACTATGTTTTAATTCTTTTACCTATTGTGGTATAGTAATTTTATTTTAGGTGCTTCGTCTTCACATATTATTATTATATAATTAATGTATGCAAAATATTGTAAAACATTTTAAAAGAGTTTGGTGGAGTTTCTTGTCCATTCTCCTCCATACGAAAACTGCCTTTTGGAATGGGCGACTAGAATCAATTCTATTTTGTTGTAATTTTTGACGTTCAAAAGTGCCTTATATGTGCCTATTTGAAATAAATGCTTTGACTTTATGTTGGGGTCGCCTTCCAGTCGAAACGGATGCAGCGTTTCAGCTAGACCAGTATTTTACATAGAGCCACTACCTGTCTGACCTCCTAAACCCAGGTACTGGGTAACACGATACCCCTTGGTAAGACTGGGTTGTCAGTTTTTTGGGCTTCTGACTACTCGTAACGACTGTCAAAGATCTACGGATGACAGTCGAGGCAAGGAGGTGTCTTGATATGTAATGGATGGTCACCCGAAACGATGGTCCACGAACCGACCACGGCAAGTCTAAGGCCGCTTTCACATATAGGCGACTTTAGCAGCGCGACAGTCGCGCGACCGTCACCCATTCAGAATTTCATAATAAAAACAGAAGCGCACCAGCCGCGCGTCCGCTGCGCTTCTGTTTTTATTATGAAATTCTGAATGGGTGACGGTCGCGCGACTGTCGCGCTGCTAAAGTCGCCTAAATGTGAAAGCGGTCTTAGCCTTCGAACCACCCGTGGGGCTTTTATTATTTAGCCACGAGCTCCTCAATAAAATTGGTAGCAACCATTAATATTATCATCAATTTTAGAAAAAGAAAATCATATCCGATGTAATTTTCTTTCTAAGTTTTCTACTGAACGTTTTGAGGAAAAAGTGAAATTAATCCATACTAATATTATAAATTTGAAAGTAACTCTGTCTGTCTGTCGGTTAACTTTTCACTCCTAAACCACTGAACGGATTTCGATAAAATTTGGCAAAGAGATAGATTGCATCCCGGGGAAGGACATAGGATAGTTTTTATCGACATAACTCGCGGGCGAAGCCCCGGTCGGAAGCTAATTTTAAATAAAACGTAGATATTATAAACGTATATATTCACGAATAATCACACTAATATTATAAAGGCGAAAGCTTGTGTGTGTGTTCATATGTTTGTTACTTCTTCACGCTCAAACGGCTGGACCAAGGCCGATAAAATTTTGTATGAAGGTAGCTGACACCCTGGATTAACATATAGGCCACTTTTTATCCTCACGGGATCGAGACTTATGCGGGCGAAACCGCGGGGAGCAACTAGTAAATAATAAAAAAGCTTTGCATATCAAACTAATAGAGTATAGAAATTCTTCCAATTTCCTCAAAACACTTCAAATTATTCAACGCCCCACCAAAACACGACTACGCACAACGCAGACGATAACAGACAATTTCTCAGTGAACTCATGTCAGTATTCTACAGTACAAAGACTACAAAGAGCTAGCATAAAGTTAACCTTCAAACATAGAGGGCCCGCACATTACCGTGTTATATAATCCAAGTGACCGCGCAGTCGCAGGGTTGCATTGTCAACTCATAATCAAACATTATGACATGTGAGCAAAGACTATATTATAACTAAATAGCTTCCGCCCGCGGCTTCGCCCGCGAGGTATGTCGATAAAAACTATCCTATGTCCTTCCCCGGGATGCAATCTATCTCTCTGTCAAATTTTATCGAAATCCGTTCAGTGGTTTAGGCGTGAAAAGGTAACATACAGAGAGACAGACAGAGTCACTTTCGAATTTATAATATTACTATGGATTCTCTATGCATGTGAGGCTTCTGATTCGAAGAAACTTGAAGAACATGTCACGTATGAAATATTAGAAAATATTTTTTGTGATGGAAGTAATTTTGTCCAGCCGAGCTAGAGATGAGACCCTGTCATTACAATGCGGTGCAAATGAATAGAGCGCATGTATCTATGTTCTGGGTTTGGTTTCCGCACTTAGTCCTTCAATGGACCATTGTGCGTGGGCCATGGCGGCCGTTGAGAGCCCATGTATTTTTCGTATTAAAAAAAATAGGTAGTTCTTTTTTTTACTTTAATTAGGGGAATTTGGGATTCTAGTACCTTAGGTTTTGCGGCCTTCACAAGGTCGTCGGTTGTTGTTGTTTTTTTTTCCAGACATCCCCACTAGTTAAATAAACTCAGCCTAGTGGGGATTTTTGGAAAAATAAGTAACAATCCCCACCAGGTGTTGTTGTTTCTAAATTATTAAACAAAAAAATGCAGGCAAATTTAACTTGCTGCAGTACTACCACTTTTACCGCAAAATATAATTATGGAAGGCTGGTTCTATGTTGCCAGCCAAAGCCCAGACAGCCAAAACAGTGACCGTTTTCGCCAGTATATTTATTTATTTATTTATTTATTTATCCATTTATTTCAGGCATCAAGGCCCATATAAACACATACAATACAATATTAATATAACTTAAAAATATGTTATGTTAATATGTTAAGCCAATACCTATTAAGATGATAATTATACAACACTAGCTGCGCCACGCGGTTTCACCCGCGTAAATGTCGATCCCGTGGGAATATCGGGGTAAAAAGTAGCCTATATGTTAATCCAGGGTGTCAGCTACCTCCATATCAAATTTTATCAAAATTGGTGCAGCCGTTTGAGCGTGAAGAAGTAACAAACATATAAACACACACACACACCCCCACACACACTCACAAACTTTCGCCTTTATAATATTAGTGTGATTATTTTTAGTATAATTATGCGAAACCCGAAACACGTGTCTAGTATTTTTATGTAAAGAATCTATGTATAAAATTTCAAAACTTTATCATGAAAAATCACAAAGTTAGTTATGTTTCCTGTTTGTCCGTACAAAAACATGCTCACCCGCACCGCTCGCGCCGCGCCGTCTTGCGCTCATTTATAATAGTACCTAGGTACAGTCAACAAAGGAGATAAGTATACAGGAGCGTCGGATATAGTTGAAGTTTAGTAAGAAACCGATGGATGTTCTTGAATAAAATTTTATTTTATTAATAGAAAACAAACAGCTCATTTATTAAATTAAATTTCAGTCCAGAACATCCATCGGTTTCTTAGTAAACTTCAACTATATCCGACGCTCCTGTATACTTATCTCCTTTGTTGACTGTACCTAACCGCTCGGCGCGGAGATTGGATAACCTATTTAGTGTCGCTCGGTGTCCAATAGAGATGGGTAACTAGCCGAAATTTCAATAGCTTAGCTAGCCGGCTATTTGTGGTGGAATAGCCAGCTAGATAACCAGCTATTTTGGCTACTTGGCTATTGAACAATAACAAGTCAACCGCTAGCGGCGTAGCTAGGTATTGCGATTCGAGTTCGATCCTCGCCGCGGCCACGAGTCTAGATGTTATTAATAAGTTAAGTTTGTAATGTCATGATTTCATTTTTCATTTACTTTTTATTTTATTTTATACTTTTTTGAAAAGAAATGACTTCCCCTCGTTAGGTCGTACGTATTATTAATAAAGAAACATCGAAAATCTACAATAGCGTCCACTTCAGTCATTAAAATAAAAAGGCAAAAAATCACACATTAGTATATACTTAAAATAATTATCAAATATTTCTTTTTTCATTTTAATTTCTTATGTTTGTTTACCTTTACAACTATCGTATTTCGTAAATTCCTATAAGTACTAAACGAAATCTCTCTAATCGAAGATCTTAACGAAGTTTCTCTAATCTGTATTGTGATGGTTGTAAGAAAGAGATGTGTGATGCGAATGAAGTTCTCACTCGCGTCTCGGACTACTCAGCAGTATACTCACAATGAGCGCGCACACAGCTATCGGCTAGTCTGGCTAGACGGCTATCAGGACGGCTACAAAACGTTAGTTATACGCGGCTACCCGCCCACCGCTGGGCCGTAAAGTTATCGGTTATTCTAGCTAGCCAGTAGCCAATAGCTAGTTATCGTGTTGACGGATAACATAGCCGTGGCTATTTTTTGAATAGCCGCTATTTGGCTAGTTATTAGAATAGCTACCCATCTCTAGTGTCCAACTTTTAACCTTTTTTTAAATATTTTTGGGACAAAATATTACATGGAGTAAAAATTATTGGAATCGATTCAGTTCCTTATTCTGAACAAACTATATTCAGGTTTCGCATATTATACTAAAAATAACATTGTTTTAAGAATAGCAGCACCCCATACTTCCCGTGGGTGTCGTAAAAGGCGACTAAGGGTCGTACCGGAGAATTGGCAGCAGCGTTCTCTATGCATTCCACCACCATACCATACTCCGATCGCCAACCCGCCTGCCAAGCGTGGCGATTATGGTAAGCCCCCCCCAAGAATGACAAGCACAAAAATACTTGGCCCCTAGTACCAGGCGGCCCGCCTACCCTTGGTTACGGTAGCGGCCAAGGCCACGGTGAGGCAAGGGGTGCTAAGAATCCCCGGAAGACATCCGGCTACCACAATCACCGAAAACTGGACCTGGCAACATTTAACACGCGTACACTCCGGACCGACGAGAAGATCACCGAACTCGAGGAAGAATTGAGCAAGGTACGATGGAGTATAGTGGGGTTATCTGAAGTCGATGATCCTCAAATCCGGAAACTTGCTTTATTTCCGGGAGGGCAACCAGCAGTCCCAAGGTGGTGTCGGGTTTATCGTCCATAAGTCCCTTGTGAGCAACGTGGTGAAGATCGAGAGTGTGTCGACAAGGGTGGCGTACCTTATACTCAGAATATCCAAAAGGTATTCGCTGAAGGTCGTACAGTTTTACGCCCCGACCTCGTCACACCGCGACTATGAGGTAGAGACCATGTATGAGGATATTTCCAGAGCCATGCATGGTTCTAAAACTCACTTTACCGTTGTCATGGGGGATTTTAACGCGAAACTGGGTAAACGCAACGCTGATGAGCTGCGAGTGGGGCAATTTGGTGTTGGACGCCGGAACCACTGGGGCCACCTACTGGCCAGTTTTATGGAGAAGGAAGGCCTCGTCGTTTCAGCCGATAGACGTCCACTGCTGGACATAGGCCTCCCCCAATTTTGGGGGGGGGGTTTGCCATAATCGCCACGCTTGGCAGGCGGGTTGGCGATCGCAGTATGGTATGATGGTGGAATAAATAGAGAACGCTGCTGCCCATTCTCCGGTAAGACCCTTAGTCGCCTTTTACGACACCCACGGGAAGTAAGGGGTGGAGCAATTCTTTAAGTCCGGCACCACACAGACAAGAAGGAAGGCCTATTTATGATGAATTCCTTCTTCAGAAAACGTGAGCATAAAAAGTGGACCTGGCAGAGAATGAGATTGACTTCATTATGACGACGAAGAAGCAAGTCTTCAATGATGTATCTGTGATCAACGCGGTGAAAACCGAAAGTGATCACCGCATGGTAAGAGGCACATTGAATTTAAGTATCAAGCTGGAAAGATCTCGACTGATGAAGTCTACGCTCCGTCCAGCATCGATCCAGATCCAAAACCCCGAGAGCTTTCAGCTCGAACTCCAAAATCGTTTCGAATGCCTAGGGAGCTCCGTGGACGATTATAACGATGGGTTCGTGGAAACTGTCCATACGGTCGGGTCTAAGATCTTCAAGACCCGCCGTACGAATTCAAAAAAGAAGCTCTCTGATCCTACTTTGCGGCTCATGAAGGAGAGACGCGAGATGATCCTGCAGTCTACGGATGATGCGCTTAATTACCGGCAGCTCAATAGACGGATCTCTAAGTCCTTGAAAAGCGATCTTCACCGCTTTAATACAGATCGTATTAAGGACGCGATAGAGCGAAATAAAGGCTCCAAGGTCTTTGCTAGAGATCTGTCTATTGGGCAGAGCGAGCTTATGAAACTGAAGACCGATGATGGCAAGATCGTAACCGACAAACCTGAGCTGTTGAGAGAGATCGAGAGGTTCTATGGACAGTTATACACGTCAACAAATAACCCCGTTATGAATCTGGCAAACGACCCAAGAGCTAGGTTGACCCGGCACTATACCGAAGACATCCCGGACGTCAGCCTGTATGAGATTAGGATGGCTCTGAAGCAGCTCAAAAACAACAAGGCACCGGTAATGACGGAATTACGGCCGAGTTGCTGAAGGCGGAAAACCCGTTCTGAAGGCCCTTCAGAAGCTATTTTGTTCCGTCATACTCGAGGGAAAAACACCACAGGCATGGAACAGAGGTGTGGTGATACTTTTCTTTAAGAAGAGTGATAATGCCCTCCTTAAGAATTATAGGCCCATCTCACTCCTGAGCCATGTCTACAAGCTGTTTTCGAGAGTCATCACGAACCGTCTCGCGCGCAGGTTTGACGACTTTCAGCCTCCCGAACAAGCCAGATTCCGTAAAGGCTTTAGCACCGTAGACCACATACATACGCTGCGACAGGTTATACAGAAGACTGAAGAATATAACCTGCCTCTCTGCTTAGCGTTTATGGACTACGAGAAAGCCTTTGATTCGATCGAAACATGGGCTGTGCTGCAGTCTCTTCAACGGTGCAAGATCGACTATCGGTACATCGAAGTGCTGAAGTGTCTGTACGAAAACGCCACTATGTCAGTCAGACTCCAGGATCAGACCTCGAAACCTATTCTTCTGCAGCGAGGTGTGAGACAGGGAGACGTTATCTCTCCGAAACTGTTCACAGCTGCACTGGAGGATGTCTTCAAGGTTCTGGACTGGAAAGGGGCTGGCATCAACATCAATGGCGAGTACATAACTCACCTTCGGTTTGTCGACGATATCGTAGTCATGGCTGAGATTATGGAGGACCTCAGTACAATGCTCGATGACCTCAGTAGAGCCTCCGAAAGAGTGGGTCTTAAAATGAACATGGACAAAACGAAGGTCATGTCAAATGCCCATGTAACACCCACTCTCATAAAGATCGTAGACGCTACACTCGAAGTCGTGGACGAGTATGTTTACCTAGGACAAACTGTCCAGTTAGGTAGGTCTCTTCGAGAAAGAGGTTAATCGACGAATCCGACTCGGCTGGGCAGCGTTCGGGAAGCTACGCAATATCTTCTCGTCCCACATACCGCAGTGCCTCAAGACGAAATCTTTGACCAGTGCGTATTGCCAGTGATGACTTATGGCACTGAAACGTGGTCGCTCACAATGGGCCTTATAAGAAGGCTAAAAGTCACCCAAAGGGCAATGGAGAGGCTATGCTTGGAGTTTCCCTGCGTGATCAAATCAGGAATGAGGAGATCCGCAGGAGAACCAAGGTAACCGACATAGCCCGAAGAATTGCCAAACTTAAGTGGCAGTGGGCAGGGCACATTGCTCGCAGAACAGATGGGGCCGAAAGGTTTTGGAGTGGCGACCGCGTACCGGAAGACGTAGCGTTGGAAGGCCTCCCACAAGGTGGACCGACGACCTTGTGAAGGCCGCAGGAACCCGTTGGATCGACCGGTCGAAGTGGAGGTGCTTTGGGGAGGCTTATGTCCAGCAGTGGACGTCTTTCGGCTGAAATGATGATAATGAACGTCGTTTTGAAAAAAATGTGGTTTTTGTATTTCGTGTAACTTGTTCAGTTTTTGGAATAAGGATTTAACATTTTGGTATACGAGTATGTTTTGAAATAAAGTACATTAGAGACTAGAGCTAGCACAATGTTAACCTTCAACCGCACATAGCGGAGAAGTCAAAGTGACCACGCAGTTGTGAGTTGTGACTGCTTGACTTCTCCGTTCTCCGCATTGTCAACTCATCAAAGATGACATTTGAGGCTTCCGATTTGAAGAAACTTGAAGATCATGTCATACCTACGTGAAATATGCCCGTGCAATTATGTCGTAGTGTGTGCAGTGGTTGGAACGAACATAATGTCATTCGTGAAATACTAGAAGATATTTGTTATGCAACTAATTTTGTCCTGCAGAGGATGAACTGTCATTACAATACCGTGCAAATGAATATATCAAATACAAAAAAAAAAAATTTCAATTCCGACTGGTTAGTCGGATTTGAAAAATTCTTTTTGTATTTGATAGCCCAATTCTTGACGAAGGCTATAGGCCCTTAACCCTTAACGTAACATCACGCTAGTCGCTAGGACCCTTAACAGCCGAGCAAAAAGTAAAAAGGCAGAAAGAACGCAATGCGAAAACGAACTAATAGCGCGAGCAGGCGATGCGATGCGATGCGACGGGGTGAATCGGGGGATCACATTCAATACATTATACGCGAACGAAGTCGTGGGCAGAAACTAGTAAATAATAATTTGGACTTTTTATAAACCAGTTTCAGGGAAAGTCTGCGCAGGAGTTTAATAATAACTAGTAAATTGAAGTTTATGTAACGTTGCCTCTATTTCAACAACGAATAAAAAAATGGGAAACCTAACGCCAGCAGAAATATATATGAGATAGGATAAATTCAAAGTTAGTGTCAGAACTTCATAAGATATTTCACAAAATAATAAGTTATGTAAAGTCTTGTCTGGTGCTTTATATTTAAAATTATTGTTTAAGAATTGAAGTAAACATGTTTTATATCAACAGACCGGCTCATGAAACCGGCTCAAGAGCCTTATTTTTTTTTTTCAAGAGCCTTAAACACTACAAAAATACATAGGTTCTCAACCTTATTTTGCCCATTGAGAATTTTTTTTTTCTAGAGCCACCAACTTTTTTACTTACCTTTCACGAATCTGAAACAGCTATTGCCACGATTAAAATAATAAAAGGCAGGTAAAATTTAATAATTTTTAATATACTTACTATGTTTAATTTTGTAATTTTAATTGTAAGTAACTAAAAAAAATATTTCTGGTTAAATTTTAAATGGGTGTTTACCTGAAATAAATGATTTGATTTGAAATATAGTCTGTGCCTCAATATAGTTTTCATTATCACACCATAAATAATCTCTCTTATTAATGACGTCACATTCTTGATCACTTCACACCATTAGCTGAATAGACTTAGCATACGTCTCGTGACGTGACGTCGCAGGCTGCGACAAAAGCACGGTCGGTAAGCCGCCGATTATACAATTTATATTCACGTCAACCCAGCCAGTTATGGCATTGTTAAGCTCTCAATAGACTCGTGTTGTAATTTCGTCATGTTAATACATACAGTGACGTATGGTGATGTTGTATGAAAGTAATGGGAAACCTGTCAGCCAACTATTGTAAATATACTCGAATATGTATAATTTGTTTTTTGTGCTTTTAGATGTTACAATAATGCAGAATACAGGGCCTGAAAAGACTTTCAGAGTATTTTTAGGTATATTTCCGACCCTATGAATGAATTCTAGAATCCATAACATCCACAAACACTTACCTACCTACTTAAGTACGATGGATTTTTGAGATGGGTCAGTAAGGACAGGTGGGAGGTACCTTAACCGTTGTTGCTACAAGAAAACTGTCTTAGGAGGCTGTCCTTAACTTTTGAGACATTTTGATCTACATTCACAGATAAAAAAAAATACAGTCAGCCAGTTTTTACAAAAACTCTTTTTGATAACAATCGATCCTTTCTTTATGGATCAAAACCCTATATTGGACCAACTGATGTTTGATGAATACTAGAAAAATCAGAAATTACAAAAAAACTTTGAGGGCACGGGCATTTTGTCCTGTCTCAAAAATCTAACCTGTAGGTATACTGAACTAGCGACCCGGGTGGGGTCTTCTTCGCACGGTTTTACCACTTGACGAACGACAGTTTATTCAATTATATAATTTTAATCATCATCATCATCATCATTTCAGCCGACAGACGTCCACTGCTGGACATAGGCCTCCCCCAAAAGGGTGGGTTTGCCATAATCGCCACGCTTGGCAGGCGGGTTGGCGATCGCAGTATGGTATGGTGGTGGAATGCATTAGAGAACGCTGCTGCCCATTCTCCGGTACGCCCCTTAGTAGCCTTTTACGAAACCCACGGGAAGTATGGGGTGGTGCTATTCTTTAAGTCCAGCACCACACAGACATCCGGCACCACACAGACACAAATAATTTTAATAATAATGTAATACTTACACATTAACCTTATGCGAAATATAGTATACTGTATAAAATTTCAATTTGTAATATTTGTAGAAGATATCATAAACAATATCTTTCAACATCTACAACATCCAGACAAAATGATACTTGAAATATTTCTCCATCATCGCAGCATAGGCAACATCCTGTTGTAAATTAAGTTGTCAAAAACATTTGACACGCGTGTAATATATCGAGAAGATCGTCATTTGTCACCCTCACACATTATTATCAAGTTACAGATGCGGTGTGTGACATAAATCTCAAATAGCAGAGGAACTGCAGTCGGTAGGTACTGTGGCGGCCAGGAAGCTTTCAAAATGAAGTGCACTGCAAACACTCAATTTTCGTTCTTACGCTTTTGGAGGGGAATGAAATACATATCACTTTACGTGTGTCATTTTTATTTGGACGGTTTTATTTAACATGTGAGAGTTATGTTTAATTTTTGTCGTTTGATGATTGTGTATGAAACCGGTCTTGAATTTTGGTAACAAATCGTGCTCACACAATTTTCACCAGAGCTTTTGTGCAGTTTTACCTAATACCTGCTTATTGGTTTTAATAACAGGCGCAGGTCAGGTAGGTACACTTAGCAAACTGGACTCCAAATCTTCATTGAAAAAAAAAAAGATTAAGTAACTGTAAATTCCGACTACCCACATCAGCGCGGGCGAAACTGCGGGTAGAAGCAGTAAAATATAATTTATTAAATCATTTTAAGGATCAACTCTAACCACGTAATATTGTTATGTGACGGTGGGAACTTTCGGCATATTTAATTTCCAGAAATAAGTACCCAAAAACCTTAAGGCCTAAAAGGTCACTTTTTTTTTAATCTTAAAAGGATAACATAAGAATCATAATGGACAGTTAATTCATTATCAAATCCCATTGATGAAGGATGTTTCAGTTATTTTTTTTGTCTGTGCTAAAATACCAATCAATCCAATCCAAATCCAATCCCAATCTCCTTGATTATACCTACGTAAATAAAAAGAAAAACACGAACTGTCTTCGCCATATTATGATTCAGAATGTTATCTTTTTATGATTCTGCCAAAGTGGCCTTTTTAGGCCCCCTTATAATAACACTAAGTCAGCAAAATCCCCAAAAAAATATCTTATACCATATGCAAGCAAACCCACAATCAAATAGTAGTACGAAATATGTAGTAATAGTAATGTTATCTAATTATATTGCGCTGCGACGACGTCTCCTCCGGCCGCACTCCATTGTGCTAGGACAATGTCTGCTAATTCCTGATCCATGTAACTTCCTGTATTGTTCCAGTGTTGACAGATTTTCCTATTATCAGTATGAACAATATACCCACTTGTTAGTATGTACCTACACGAATAATTGAAATATAGCAGGAATGGGATATTATCGTGTGGCGGGTAACGGGTTCCATTATTGTTGTGATTTGCTGTCTCTTGTTATGGGAGGATTGAGTTATGTGTTTCAGGGACTGACTTGTTGGTCTGCTAAGTATGGGATTCGATCCCCAGGTAGGGCAATATGTGGGTTTTTAACTGGTGAAATCTTCCTATAACCTACCTTCACCTCTGCCTTTTTTATAATTTTATTTATTTTTATTTAAAACGTACACCAACAACCTATTCACTAGAAATTGACAATAATAAATAACATATGCATTGAGTTATGGTGAATTAGTCACTTACAGGCGTACACAGCACTTACATAAAAAATAGCTTCTTAATATTTATATATGTTTTAACAAGATTTTTTACTCGTAGTGAGAATAGAAAAATTAATTAGAAACAAAGAACAAAACAAAACCATAATCGATATTAGAATCAATAATTAAAATCAAAATTATCATTAGAATCAGAATTAAAATTAAAACATTAAGATTAAAGTAAAAAAATAAAATAAACAGTAAAATTCATATTTAATATTCAAAACAGTAGAACGCGATAACAAGTGCAACAAGAGAACAAACCAAAATTGGCAGGCCGCACATGTGGCAAAAAAAAATGAAATAGTTAACAATCGGGACAAAGAAATTATGAAATTATGATTCGTAGCTAATAGTTAAAAGTCTTCTGCGAAATTGGGAAAATGAGTCTGTAAATATATCAATATTGTTGCAGATATCTATTTTATTATAATTAGCCATTAGCCGATTCAAGGGGGCATTGAGACCAAGGTTGGTTCTTGATGAGGACGGTGCAAAGGTATTTATTTTGCGTAGAGACCTAGCTATGGTACGCCTAGGAACAGGTATATTAATTTCTGATGGTAACTCATCCTAGAATACAGGCAAGACAGGAATGTTAATATTATATGTTATGCATTAAAATGTAATGTTATAGCAACGACTGCGTAATGTTAGTACTGAGTTACTGACGCTTTTAGTAGGTCTTAGGTAGGATCCTAATAGAACTTTAATCTTAAAGTTAATAAAATGTTATAGTGACTAGGATATCTATACCATCAAGTTCGATTACTTGATCTGGGCCTCAAGTCTGCTATTACAATAGTGTCAGAATCGTCTATCATTGATTTCATAATTGTTGATTTTGACAAGTTTGGTAATCTACTAATATAATGGCGTCATTATGACTTTCCAATGGTCAACCACTGACACTCCATTGAAAGAAATGGCATAGAATGGTAATCTCGTACATAATGAAAAATGAATTACTGACTTTCGCGGTAATCTGCAAAAACTTTGACAGTTCCTTTGATCAGTGACCTACCCTTAGAACGTCATTGTGCAGTTTTTGCTTTTAATTCGTTACGAGTATCGTATACTTTCTGTGCCATTGACCGACCAATGATCAACCATTATGAATTTAGCAGATTACGAACTTTTAACAAAATGACAATGGGATGGTGGTGGGATCGTGTTGGAATGACGAATTTATAAAAATAGCAGACTAGGGCCCCTGGTTGAATCGCGCATTTGCAATTGGTTAAATCACAATACCAGCAGAAAAATTAAGTCAACATCAACTTTTAAACAGTAGGTACCTACAAAAAAACCTACCTCCAATATTTGGTACACTTTATTGGTCAAATATTTTGCTAAGCCGATTAATAACCGCGTACTCCATTAATTACAGGTCTCGATAACAATTCAATAGGTCCGGACACAGATAACCCATATCTCCGGTATCGCATCACCCTCTCTCGGTCAATCGACAGATATGCTCGTATACGTCCTATATTTGTTTCCGGAGTACATTAATCTAAACCTCCTGTATTTCATGTTAGATGGTTAGGTTATGTATGTAGGCGTTTTTATTAAGGGGCTTTATTAAGGACCTTAACGCAAAAAACGCAAGTTTTAAAAACAATAAAAGTATAAGATCGACTGCTGTGCTTACAGTAAACAAAATCAGAAAAATATATGATATTCTTCAGGATATAATGCTAGGTAGATAGTGTGTTGAAAACAAAATACTACTAATTTGTTGCGATAGAAAAAAATCATGAAGATACCTCTAAAAACTTTATTTTTACAATAGAAACCATACTAATATACATACAACCATTTGATCTAGTGTTTTAATTTTTTAGTCCAAACAATACATTTTTTGTAATTAAATAATTGCTTCATATTTTGCAATAAATTACCAGCGTTGTGTCATCGCGCTTCTCTTTTTTTCTATGCAGTCCGACAGCGACCGCGCTTTAGGTCCTGTAAGCCCCTTAGCAGTTTTTTTTAAAGTTCTGTCGCGAACTATTACGAAACGAGTTCTAACTTTAGTCCAATCTCAAACTTTCAAGCCTGTTTTTGTATTTCGAACCTTATCCCGAATGAGATCAAGTTCTAAATACTAAATTGACAACTTAGATTCGTTTTCAAGCGCCGAAATAAAGTGTCTTACTTAAACCTAAAGCCCCATTTACACGGTGAAAGATTCTAAAACGTTCAAGAGCAATAATCGCATGCCATAAAGCACATTTAATTATTGCCATTCTAGAATTGCATGCAAGTACAGACGTGCGATTTTCATAAAATGGCATGGCATACAATAACTGAATACAAGTTTTGCCTTTCAATAATTGCATGCGACTTCTGTTTACACCAAGGCAGTTATTGTATGCAAGTTTTGCCGCGTCTCAACACATAGTTGCACGTTGTACAAGTATTGCCCGTATTTGAGGTTCCAAGTTTGATTTTTTTTGGTTTGTTTTGTTCGCTTGATGATGGAAAATGGTTCATGCCACAATTGAATGCGATTTTATTGTACTAGCTGTTTACACCACTATACCGGTTTTGACCGGCTACTAACTTGCCCGTATCGTGCAATAATTGCACTGTTTTTCAGCCGGTGCCAGTCTATTGTTGCTTCAGTTTTATGGTAATTGGTAGGTATGCAATAGGGCAGGCGATAAACTTGCACTGTTTAAATTGTTCTTTAGTCGAAAGATAAATCTTATTTTGTAATAAATACATAGAATAGCCAGCAGTTCTCTGCCTTGGTAAAAATATATGCCAGTTGACAAAGTAGGATGCTCCCAGAATTTTTTTAATGTAATTTTAGCGCTCCTTGGACTGCCCAAGGAGCGCTAGAATTACATTAAGAAGAAAGCTCTTAGCGGCTATTTTCATGCACTCATTAGTAGAAGTTGTAATTGCTTGCATCTTTAAAGGGAATTTGGACAACTGGAGTAGAGGGAGTCCATTTAAATCAAACAAGGCTTAAGTTTAGCTAGCTATCTTTAGACAGCTTTTAGTATACTTACATTGTGCTTATTAATTTTATTAACATTCGTGAAGACCCAGTTTGTACCTAAAGCTTTTACTTAGCATTGGGTGCGATCGCGATCTAACAAAACTTTTTATCGTACCTAAAACAAATTTGCCCTAACACAATTAAAAAGAAAACAAAACTTAAACAAATCACATCCATTCCCTTTGTACTACTCCATTTGTTTCCATACAATGTTGTCTGAAATTGTGATCCATCATGAGTTGAATAACATCACATTGAATAGTTGGTGGGCGGCTTATGAATCGCGACCAGCTTTCGGAGACCTCTCGAAGCACCCTTTTGCACCCCTCTAATACCAAGTATTGTTTTGTGTGAAAGGGGGAGGGGGTCCAGGGTAATCTGGTGGTGCCGAACCATTGTTGTTGCGTCGGATTCGAGTGCGAATTGTCACAGACAGTCGGACGATTTTATCAATCGCTTATTATTCAACTCCTAACAAATGGATGATGACTCATTTGTGAATGTAGTGGCGCCAGAATGTTTGCACAGTTTTGTGCAATATGTCGTGGATCTTCAATCGAAAGTCTGTGCAAAATATTGGTGAAAATATTGGTGTGGTTTTGTATAGCAGCGTTTTATTGGGGAATCTCTAATGAGTCGGCTTTATGCATCAATGATTACTTTAGGGTAGGTACTCAAAGCTCTCCTGCGTTTTTCCGACTGTGAGGAATTGATGAGCTTTTTTGTATTACGTGAAGCACGTATGATGATGGTGCTTCGTTATTTTGTCTCTTATTCTACGTTGTTTCATTGTTTCCACCAATTCAAATAATTCTGCAATTTTAGCCATGAAATTACATAACGACATTGTTCACCTTTGTTGTGTTAAACTTTGAAAAAAAGTTTTGCAGCTAAATAAACGAACTATAAGTATGACTTTAATGACCGGTTAAAGAAACTCCTTGAAATCAAAAGGATACAAGTAGCGGCACGTAAGTTGGCAAGAGTTTTTGTAGTGGGGGAAGTTTGCGCACGCACAATGTCATACATTTTTATATGCGCGAACTTCCCCCACTACGAAAATCTCTCGCCAAGTTACGTGCCGGTAAGTACAACTGCATAAAAACACTTATTTTGTCACTTCTTGGATGAACTTCATTACAATCAAGTTGATTGGCTGACTAAGGGCCAATTTCACCAAACTTTATGATAAGTCCTGAGAATAAATTTTGAATTTTTGACAGTTTTTCTATAGAAGAACTGTCAGACGTCAATTTACACTTATATATCTTCTATCCGTGGAATAAATACTACGGATAAAATGTAACTGACTTTAGAAAATCAGCCCTAAATAGCAATATTAGCAAGGGAAAAACATGGCAAAGCTAGTGATGCGACACATGAGAAGACAATAGGGTTTTAGTTACCCCTTTAACTGAGTATGCAAGCGAAACTGGAGTCGCGACTGGCGAGCGACATTCAAGTCGCGTCTCGCGTCCTGGATCTCATCACGACTTCAACGTTAGTTACTAAAACGATTTTCATTCGATTTGGCCGTTTGAATGAGCGGGCACAACAGTAGCAGATATCGAACGAGTCCATTGTTGGAGGTGACATCTAAAAGCATTGTGCCAAGCAGTACAATCGCACCATTACCGCCGCCATTGTGACAATGTTAACATATCGTTATCTAGATCAAGCGCCATCTATTGTCCGTCGCGGAGACTTTTGTGTAAGAATTTTCTTTCCTTTTCAGCGTTTGGTCGGATAGTTTTGTTACGGTTTATCGACCTTGAGTTGTCGGCTAACAATAAGGGATTGTGTATAGTGTTAATTGAAGTCATGTGTAGACTGGCGATAAAGAATTATAGAATCTAGATCGAATTTTATTAGGTGAAAAGATTTATAAAATAAAATGATTAGCTTCTGCCCGCAACTTCGTCCGCGAGAAATTATAGCGTGATGGTAATAATAGGCTTCCTTAAGAATTGTGCTACCAAGTCAAATGCAAAAATATTTTTTGGAATTCGTCCGGTAGTTCCAGAGATTAGTGCGTCTTCAACTTTAGTATTAGTATATAGGGTGACTGGTAATTAGTGACCGATACTTAAACATGTGTTTTAGTACACACCCGTGGTTCACACCGACACACCCAGGGTGTGTCGGTGTGAACCACGTCGTGAATGTGGCACATTCATTCTTTTTGTATTTTTGTATTTTAGTACCTAATTTTATATGGATTCCCTATATACAGGCATGCCTAAATTGGGATTGCAGTAACTCAATATTTTTTTATCTACGGACGTTTGTGGTAATGTTTCTATTGAGATGGTGGAGCGGCCCTAGTGTCCGTAAAACAGGTTAATTCCTAGCACGGAACTGGGTTTGCCTCACTATCCACCATGATATTCCTATCCGTCGCTCATGATGTAGTATTTAAGTTACCCTGTACTTGAAGTTGTTTGTTGAAATAAAGATTATTATTATTATTATTATTTTACTCATCATTATGAACAACTTTTACTATGGGACCAAACCTGAAATCGTGAAAAAAAACAGCTGTTCTCTACATTTTCACGAGATAAACGAACACAAATGTAGAGTTGTGTTCGTTTATCTCGTGAAAATGTAGAGAACAGCTGTTTGTTTTTTCACCATTTCAGGTTTGGTCCCATAGTAAAAGTTGTTCGTAATGATGAGTAAAATCACGTGTTTAAGTATCGGTCACTAATTAAAAGTCACCCTATATAATTATACCTATACAGTGTTATTGGTAAAACATTAAGAACTTCTGCAGAGGATAAATTAATTTAGCGGGAAACATCAACTGTTGACTGATCTGACTGACTGATTCTCGGTATAAGCCCGGTCTGGATCTGTGCCCGGTTGATGGCAATAGGCGCGTCTACCACCCGTTTTCATTTTTCTGTTCTGTTTTTTTGTCACATAAAACAGCAATGGGTTTAATTTTGACAGTTCAACAGCATTCATTGCGTTATTTACGTTGCAGAGCAGATGATACATTTTTCGATCATATATGAAGCAATGGATTAGCAATATCTTTCAAAATTATTCAAATTGAGATTGATAGTGTGTTAGATAATTGGGGTGCTCGAGTGATGTTATGTATCATGTAGGTATATCAACTGATACAATTTATTATTGTGAGTCTCGATTGTGATTACCAAATACCCCAACAAGAATACACTACGTAAAAAAAAACTAATTTTACATCCAAGTGCAGGCAAAACACAGCATAGGCAAACTAATAAACTATTTTTTTATCCCAGATACTAATCTGACATTTAAGTCTTTTGTGTTTGGGTTTTTTTAGGTTAAGTAGAAGTTTGACGTTACACCTGACCTGTCAGATTAATCTCTGTGATTAAAATTACCAATTAGAGTAATTAACTCAATATATGTTTTTAAACGACGCTTACGGCAGTACCTCATAGAAGCGCAAAGGAAGCTAGATATGGTCACAGTAAATGTCTAAATTATATGAATTATGTGTACCCACTTGAGTATGTGTCAGTGTTTCTTTCTGACGGTGAATGTCGCACGAAAATGTACATAAATAGCTGATAAAATACTATACAGTCTCACTTATTTATGTATCAGTACTTTATATTTTTTATTTTTTTTTTGTAATGTTACTCAATACTGTTTTTATGTGATGCAAATGTATTTTTATTTATTTATTTAATTATGCATGCACACGTCACGTTACAGTATAAAACTGATTTACATCCGTCACCTCACACATCAGGTCCAGTTGAAAACCAGCGTCAGACACAAGTTGTCTGGCATTTTTGCTGAACTGGGCCTTTTTGGCGCAGCCGTGAGGCACACATTCCTGCTAAGTTCTTACATCGGACTTTGCACTTTTGATTTTGATTTTTTTTTTTTTTGTTTTTGTTTTTTATCTGAAGTACGACTATTTTATCTATCTGGTGTATTGTGTGTCTTTTAGTCTGTGCTAAATAAATGTATTTTCTTTCTTTCTTTCTTTCTTTAAAAAACGAACTATAACAAATGTTATCTCATGTTACATGTAGGTAATAATTAAATCCAACAACGCTTTATTTTGTAGTGAAAATAAATGTGTACCTACTAGAATGTTATCTAATTTTCCTGGATTTCGTTTCCAACTTACCAGGAATAAAACCGTTAAGTAACTTTGAAATTGTTTATTTTGAATCAGAATAAACCTTTACAATAAAAACTTGGTTTCCGTAAAAGAAAATATTGTAAAGGCGCTCCCTCACCGGGAGCATTCGCATGTACTGTCTGTAAGATTTACCCGCGACCTAATCGTGTTACTTCTACTTATTTAATTATATGTATGAATCTATCCTGCTGGTTTCAATTATCTCTCTACCACCGCCACCACCAATTGACGTCGTCGTCACGTCAACGCCGGCTGTCGCTGAAAACCAGCGCTGGGACTCTGACTCGCATAGTGTCGTGGCATTATGCTAAGCAATGGCCGTTTTGCGTGGTTGTGACGCATATTTTCCCCTAAATTGTTCTTTTTTGTGTTTGTGTTCTTATGTTTACCGCAAATTAACGTATTTTCTTCCTTTTTTACCCGACTACGGCGAAGCAAAAAGGAGGGTTATGATTTTAACCGGTATGTATGTATGTACCTACTCATCTGTTCCCTCACAACTTCAAAAGTACTTATAATAATTTGACAAATGAGGTATCGTTAGAAGAGTCTTGACCGTCCGCTGGTTATAGGCTATGTGACGTCACATTAAATTGAATATGGCGCTCTCTAGAGGACATAAAGTAATGAATTTAAAAATTAATATTTTAGGATGGTGCCTTGTGGGGTATCAAATGAAAGGGCTTAATTAGCACATTTCAAAAATATAAATATTAGTGAAATAAGCCCCAAAATAATACTATAAAAAAAAAATAAAAAACTAAAACCCGACTACTGAAAGTGATGAAACAAGAAAGTACCTTCCCGTGGTCGCATGCTACCATAGCTTATAATGTATGTTAGTACAGCGGCATGCGACCACGGGAAGGTACTTTCTTGTTTACCTAACTCCTGGCTTCCATCTAGGGCTAGATTCCACTGTAACGCCTAGGCATTACAGCGGAATCTTGGGCTGTTACATAACAGGCGAATGCTCCTGATGAAGAATTACTGACAAGCAGTGGTGACTCAGTGGTATCAGCCCCGACTGGCGAGTTGTAGGTCGTGATCTCGAACCCAGCCAGGCATTTTACTTTGTGTATTTAATTTCATTACCACTGCTCTCAAAACGGTGAAGGAAAACATCGTGAGGAAACCGGCATGTCCTGGAACCAAAATTTCGAAGACCTGTGACATCTACCAACCCGCACTGAGTCCGCGTGGTAGACAGTAGCGGCCCTAGGGCGGTGCAATGGCACCGGGGGCCGTCATGGGAGAGGCGCTGAAAAAACCGAAATGCGGCCACCAGTGGTGTTCGCATTTCGGTTTTTTCAGCGCCTCGACGATCGGCTTTATAGTAAGTTGTGTGGACTGTCCACCAGACACCAGTCATTGATGATAGTAACCAGTAGTCGTCCACAAGCAAGCAAAAGCAAGCAAGCAACTGCATATGCTTATATCATAGGAACATGGTACATAGAGGGGTGCCACTTTATACTACGTCATTGGGCGCAACGTAAAGATTTTGCACCACCTAAAAAAAAATCTAGGGCCGCCGCTGGTGCTTGGTGGTGGTTACGGCCCACTCCCTCTTACAGAAAGGAGGACTGTATCCCAGCAGTGGGAATACTATAGGCTAAATGCTCCTAATGAGGGAGCGCCTTTACAGTTCACGTAACTTTTGCTTATAAGAAAACTCGTAGCCTCGTGTACTGCGTAGCACGGCTACGAAACGCTACGAACTTTTCACAAGTTACTCTTTATTACAAACAAATCATTAAGTATGGTTTCGCAATTCGCAAGTATCGATTTAATTGTTTTTCCCAAAACTGTAATTTATACTTTATGTCAAACTTGCCAAGTTCAACTTTGTTGTTTATTTTTTCCCAGTATTCTTCTTATGTCCAGAAAACACAACAAGTGGGTTTTGTTATTACGTAACTGTACGATTTTCAGTATATTTTCACTGTGGGCGCCACCGATAAACCTGCTGTGATGATTATGTAATTATGTATTATTATTATTACGTCATTTTGAAACCCGTTTGTTTAGTAAAAAGAATGTGTTTGCTTATGACCACACGATAGAGGTAAAACCATACGACTAGAGCCGAGTATACGCGATTCGCGACACCAACCCGAGCGTGCGGTTCAGTTCCGTTCACTGTTCAGAACACAAAACTGAACAGCGCGCCAAGTGCGCCTAAAAAGTTTTCACTTCAATAAATAAAAAGCTATAAACGTGCTTTGACGTGCTTAGATACCCATACGGTAAAACCGTCACACCTATATAAGTGAGTTTAGATTCTCCTATTTCCGACTACTTATCGAATTATCGTCTATCATGATCAACCACGACATCCCATTTATCATTACACTATTATTCAATATTTTTATTTAAAAGAGTGAGAAAGTCCATGGTTTCTTGTCCGTTCTTCTCCATAGGAACCACTACCTTTTGGAATGGGCAGTTGACCATTCCATCTTTCTGACTGACCGACCCCTTGACTATTGAAAAGTGCCTGTACTTGGTTACATTGAAGTAAATGGTTTGAGTTTGGAATATAGTGGAGCCATGACAGAAACTTAACACGAAAACCAAAACAATATCACCCTCATTACGAAGCACGGAGGGATGACGCGACAGCCACCACGAGTGGCGGACTGACCACCATTGTTCCACCACCACAATGACTGGTTAATGAGATCAGATCCATCCTCGCTGGACAATGGCCACCCCCGCCCGTCCCACTGATTTTATTAATTAATTCATTACAATAGAACCTGAGTTTCGGACCACTATCTATTGTTTGGCGATAGTGATTCAGCAGGTTGACCTTATGGCGGACAGATAAAGGATGAATTCATAATTGTAGTTGATTTTGATGATAATTCAGTAATATAATTCATATTCTGAAAAAAAAACCGTAACCATTCATATTCTGCGATGCTTATTCTGTAAAAATCTCACCGTGAAAACTTAGGTAAAGTGAGCGTGGAGTAAGCTGCCGGTCGATTCTGTAAAAATCTCACCGTGAAAGCTTAGGTGAAGTGAGTTTGTTTTATGCTAGGAATTGACAGTATTGACAGCTCACTCAACGCTCACTTCACCTAAGTTTTCACGGTGAGATTTTTACAGAATCGACCCGCTGTCAATAGTGTCAATTCCTAGCAAAAACAAACTCACTGCACCTAAGTTTTCACTGTGAGATTTCTACAGAGTCGACCGGCTGATGGTAAAATAGTGGAGGATAGTGTAATATTTATTGACTTTAAAAACCCTAAGATAACAAAGAAATAAAATACGTTTATTTGCGGCAAACATGACGTATCAAAAAAAAAACACAAGCAAAATAACAAATTGAGAGAAAACTCGCGTCACATCTACGCAAAACGGCCATCGGTCAGCATAATGCTAAAGACCCTATACGAGACAGAGCCCCAGCGCTGGTTTTCTGCGACAGCCGGCATTGATGTGATGGCGTCAGCCAGTGCAGCATACGATTACATATAAATAAAAAACAACAATCAAAATAAGAAATCACAGTAATATTATAAAGGCGAAAGTTTGTGAGTGTGTGTGTGTTTATATGTTTGTTACTTCTTCACGCTCAAACGGCTGGATCAATTTTGATCAAATTTGGTATGGAGGTAGCTGACACCCTGGATTAACATATAGGCTACTTTTTATCCCGATATTCCCACGGGATCGAAACTTATGCGGGTGAAACCGCGGGGTGCAGCTAGTAAAATATACATTACAAAAAGATGGTATGAACATGAAATATATGAAGCAACATAGTAGTAAACTATGTAGTAGTATGACATGTGACATCTACCAACCCGCACTGGGCCCGCGTGGTATATTTTAGCCCACTCCCTCTGGAAGAGAGAGGAGGCCTGTGTCCCAGCAGTGGGAACAATAAAGGCTGATTATGACTTCCCGTGACGCAATGGCCGTTTTTTTTTCGGTGGGAAATCATCAAATGACCCCTCCCGCTCCGGGCGGAGCGAAAGGGAGTGTCAGACTCTTACTGACTAAAGCCCACCCGTGTTCCTTCAGTTGCCTGTGCCAGGGGCCACGGTATCTCTTTCGAACAACCCGCGACCCTGGCGGGCATCGGCCCTAGCGGACCCGTCAATTGGTGCTGACATCTCCTTGAGGCGCGCGTGGAACACAACGCGCCGTCGGCCCTGGCCTGGTCCTCACCGGACGGCGAGCTGCCCATTGCTCGCCGTCCGCAAGCCCGCGCCTACGGTGGCCGGGAATCGGCTATCGATTCCCGACGCCCAGGGCGTCTCCTGCGGCGGCTAGGGGAGTGAGGGCGCAAGGATTGCCTTTCCCTCACGCGCTCCGCCTCCTCCTTCGCGAGCATCACTGCTTCGCAGAAGGAGGCGACAGCCTCCCATGCACTCTCGCTCCGTACCATGGCCCGCACTAGGCGCGGACGCGAGAGATCGCCGCCGCCGATCGCCGCCGGTGACCCAAGGGCATAAGGCTAAATATTTCCATCAAACGTGGTAATGCCGCAAGTCTTGGTACAGACGCCAGCACAACAAGCTACCCGAAGCTGTCAAATTTTCTCATCAACTTTGAACCTAATGCTTTAGAGATAAAGTTGAAAATCTATTAAAGAAATTTGACAGATTGTAGTAGCTTGATGTGCTGGCGTCTGTACATTATCAATCGACAGCGATGCGGAGGAATTCATCGATGTTATATTTTAGTTTGTTAATAGTTTTAGTTAGGTTAGGTTATTATATTTTTATTTTAATAGTTTGTTAGTTAATTTAGTAGGTAGTATAGGTAGTTTATCCAGTGTATATATTTTTATCCTCTTTAATAAAAAAAACTGTAGGTAAAACTCATTAGGGACCCGCTTTTTTTTTGGGTGGGAAATCATCAAATGACCCGGAATAAACAAATCAAACCCCGCTCTGGGCGGAGCGGGAGGGAGTGTCCGACTCTTACTGACTAAAACCCACCAACGTTCCTTCCTTAGCCCTTTATGTTCCGGGCCAGCGGTAACCCTTTCGGACAATCCCGCTGACCCGACAGGCTCCGGCCCTAAGGGGCCCCTTCCTTAATTCTGACATCTCCTTAAGGCGCGCGTGGAACACGTACGCGCCGTCCGGCAAGGGCCTGGTCCTGATCGGACGGTGAGCTACCCATTACTCTCCGTCTGTAGGCCCGCATTAGGGACCCGCTTTTTCCTACATTTTGACGACAGTGATCTATCTATATAAATAAAAAGAAAAGTCCTGACTGACTAGTCAGTCAGTCAGGACTTTTCTTTTTATTTATCAGTCAGTCAGTCAGTCGACTGACTGACATCAACGCCCAGCCCAAACCCTTGGACCTAGAGAGCTGAAATTTTGCACAGAGGTTCCCTTCATAATGTAAACAAGGAACAAGGACGGATTTTTCGAAATTCAAACCCTAAAGGAGTGAAATAGGGGATGTAAGTTTGTATGAACAATCTTATTCCTTGAGTTAATAAACTTGAAACTTGGCAGGAATACTTACCTAAGTAAATTATGAAGTTTAGTATTTTTCGTTTTTTTAAACTACCCCCTAAAGGGGGATTGGGGGTGTCAAAATTTGTATGGAAGAATTTTAACGCGCGGTCCGATTACCTCGAAACGCTGTATTTATACTTAAGATCAAAAATAAAGAATAACGAGTATCAGGGTTTTTCGAAAATCTACCCCTAACGGGGTGAAAGGGGGTAGTTTATTATAAAGGGGAAGATTTTACTGCGTGGCTGGATTAACTCAAAAATTCGTATAAATAATCTTTGAGTCAAGTAATGAACATATTCCAAACAATTTTTCGAAATTCCACCACTGTGGGGTGAAAAGTGGGAATACAGTTTAATATGAAAAATCTTATTAATTTGGTTAATAAACTTGAAACTTGACACGAATACTGATCTAGGTAAATTATGAAGTTTGGCATTTTTGTTTTCTAAATTGCCTCCTAAAGGGGGATTGGGGGGATGTAAAATTTGTATGGTAGAATTTTAACACGCGGTGCGATTAACTCGAAACTCTGTATTTATACTTAGACCCATATAAAATTCAAAGTCCTGACTGACTAATATGTCACCGCACAATCTAAACCGCTGGTCCTAGAGACATGGAATTTGGAGGGTGCGTTCTTTATGAAGAGTACCTAGGTAAGTAAGAAAGGGTTTTTCGAAATTCCACCCCTAAGAGGGTGTATAGGGGGAGGGTAAAATTTCACACGGACGTAGTCGCGGGCAGAAGCTAGTCTATGTACAATAATTCAAAACTGTATCATGAAAAATCACAAAGTTATAAGCTTGTTAAGTTACCTGTTTGTCCCTAAAAAAACATGCTCACCCGCGCCGCGCTCGCACCGTGCCGACTTGGGCTTATTGATAATAGTACCTAGGTACCTAACCGTTCAGCGCGCAGATTGGATAACCTAACTTAGTGTCGCTCGGTGTCCAACTTTTAACCTTTTTTAAATATTTTTGGGACAAAATATAACATGGGGGTAAATTTTTTTGGAATCGATTCAGTTACTTATTCTGAACAAACTATATTCAGGTTTCGCATATACTAAAAATAACGTTGTATACATTTCCAGTATAAACTGACTTCTCTTTGTACGAAAAGCCTAAACAATACGAGGTCAGCTATGTATAGCTTGATATATACTTAATAAATGTATAGCTTGATATTATTACGTCGCCGTGTGTACTACAACAGTAACTTATGTATGAATCGGTGCGATTTCAGCAAAGGTATTCGGGAAAGTGTATGAAAACAAAACAATATCAACAGAATAGATTTGTTATGATGTTCGTTATATTTTTATTGATCCGTCTCATCTTATCGAATATCATTCTTCGAATTTATTGAATACGTTTTAAGACCATTCTTTATGTAGTCTCAAACTGCAAACAATATCTATTGAAAACAGAGCTTTTCTTTTGCCAACTGCCAACGGAACCTTATTACTAAGCCTCCTCTGTCCGTCTGTCTGTCTGACTGTCAGCGGGCTGTATCTCATGAACCGTTAATAGGTAGACAGTTCAACTTTTCAGTGCGTATTCTATTGCCGTTATATGAACAAATGATGAAAATAAAATAAAGTTAAGAAATTAATACTCCCTTCATACAAGAAACGTGTTTTTTTCGGCGTTTTTTGCCTTGTGTTACGGAACCCTTCGTGTGCGAGTCTGACTCGCACTTGGCCAGTTTTTTTCAGTCCATACTGTGATTAGTGAGTCCGTGTTTTTAAATTTTGAAATTCTTTTTATTACATTGTTTTTCGTTGTTTTCTTTCCACCTGAAGCTATGCGGAGACGCTGGCTAAGAATGTAACGGGAAAATCCTACGCCCTATTGTCCCAATTTATTTATTTTGTGAACACTGGGAGAGTGCAAAAAATAAATTAATCCGGAATGTGTGCTATTTCGCAACAAAAAGGCAAACAAAATATCTGGGAAGGAACAAATAAATTATAAAAATACGCTTTATTTAATTTTATTTTATTCTTTTCGGGAACTTACAGTTAACATATACTTACAGTGTTCTTAAAAAATATGAATTTGAAGGCCATTTACAAGTTTCCAACAAAGCCGAGAAACAATGGGAATTGAATATATCCAAACCAAATCATGTTCACTAGACAGTTTTCTAAGACTTTCCTCAGCATGGATGCTCCTGAGGAACTTGAGGAAGTCTCTATACATAGGTATACCAATAATAATTATTTCCAACGAAAATACAAAACTTTTACATGGTTCACAATCTACAGACACGTCACAACGATTGCCGCGTCGCGTCGCAATTTCTCTATTGTTTTTGAAGTACAATGAAGTACTCAGATAAAATAGGAGTCGGCTGGAGTTAGCATATGAATAAAGTGGACAAAAGACCCCTTCTGTCCATAGCGAAATTTTATTAATTGTGCTTTGCGATAGGGCTGCGCTGTCCGCGTTGAATTTTCACCAGACATCGTTAATGAAATAGTCATATCGGAGTCGGAAATGTTATTTTTGAAATATTGAATTCAGTTTTATACATTGATTAAGGATTAAAAAGATAAAGTTAAAAATGAAAATTCTGACCTTTCGCATAAAATGGAAAAGACGAGAGATGTAAAATATCAGTTTAAGAGCGTTTACGCCGTACGGCATTTCATACAAACTTTCAAGCCCTTGTTTTTCGAAATGAATGAACCGATTTTAATAAAACTTCATACGCATAAGCAGGATACAAAGGTCTAAAAAGTTACTTAAGAACATTTTCGAAAAATATTGTTACAGCCAAATTAGATTTTAAATTTTCCATAGTAACAGATATTTCCAGTTATCTTTTTTAGATAAGACATTTCGAATATGTTCTTTACTAACTTTTTAGACCTTTGTATCCTGCTTATGCGTATGAAGTTTAATTAAAATCGGTTTATTTATTTCGAAAAATAAGGGCTTGAAAGTTTATATGAAATGCCATACGGCGTAAATGCTCTTAACGGGGGAATCACCGTTCCTCAATTTAGAGACGAAAATACTGTTTGTATTGTGGTAATATGGCTGGAGGGTTCATTCATATTGTTAGTATATGTATGTATGTCGATAGGTACATAAATCAGCGGGGTTATTGCGTAACATAGTAACAGTAGGAATGTCATTCATTTTGACAGCTCAACAACATTCATTGCGGTATTTACGTTGTTGAGCAGACAATTTTTTCGAACATAAATGCAGCAATGGATTAGCAAATTGATAGTTTGTTACGCAACAATTAGGGTGCTTGTATTTATCAGAAACTGGCTACGCCCCGAGGTTGCACCCGCATAAGTTTCGATCCCGTGGGAATATCGGGATAAAAAGTAGCCTTTATGTTAATCCAGGGTGTCAGATACTTCCATACAAAATTACATCAAAATTGGTCAAGCCGTTTGAGCGTGAAGAAGTAACAAACATATAAACACACACACACTCATAAACTTTTGCCTTTATAATATTAGTTAGTGTGATATCATTAATTACTAATACGTTGTAGCAAATGAATGCGTAAATATTTACTTCTGCGTGATATTAGAACCCCTTAGAAACTTCTTTTCACCAAAAAACTTTACATTTTCATCAGAGCAACTTTGTGCCAAACTCCGTAGCGATTCATGCAGCACATATTATTCAGAACGAAGTTGGGAACATGACCAGTAAAATTCAATTTTAATATTGCATCGTATCTAGTGAGAGATTGAATTTTGATACGTCTCGTATGCGTCCCAGAGATTCGCCCCGCGGCCGCCATTCAACGTCGCCCGGGCGTGTTGCACATTGCAACGATACAGTTACGTAGGTGGAAAAAGTGTTTTATGGTATTTTTTCTGTTTTGTTTCTGTATTTTTTAGTTATTTAAATAGTGTTTTCATTTTGTGTGTACCTATCAGCTTATAGAGATATTATTTTTTCGTTTTCGTTAGTTTGCTTTGAGTATTAAACCAACCGGAGACGCCACGCGTACTAATATCTATGCAAATAAGTCTGTCACTTTCACCGCGGGGGACGAGGGAACGCAATAATACACTAATGCAATTCGATCGCGCTGTTACGCACGCACACAAAACAAAAAACAAACACAAGAATAAACTATACGCACACATGTATAACCGCTATGACCGGCGGTCTCGTACCTTTGGCAGCAGGGATCGCCTGACAATGGCGCCTCAAGTTGGTTTTATACCCAAAGTTAGTTTGTGTGTAAGTATGCTTGCTTTGCAAAATACTAAATAGGCAATACATAGCCTACTTTCTAATAAAAATTCGAATGGATACCGTATTATTTTCGTGAGAGTTCTTTCGTCTGCTTTTAAATAGCGAGACCTACTCTGCAATTTTCACATAATGCAAAATAGATAAATACCTACTTATACTATAAGTTATTGGGCCGGAGAGGGGTCCGTGACTAAATAATAACAGCCGCACGCACAGGTCGATCGATCAGGTTAAGCCACGGTTGCCGCGGTTAGTCTGGGGATGGTTGACCATCTTTACATACCGTGGCCCCTCCGTGGCTCGGAAAGCGCGTTAAGCCGTTGGTCCCGGCTGTCATTCGTGGATCCTTGACAGTCGTTACGGGTAGTCAGAAGCCCGAAAGTCTGACAACCAGTCTTACCAAGGGGTATCGTATTACCCAGTAACTGGGTTGTGGAGGTCAGATAGGCAGTCGCTCCATGTAAAATATACTGGTATTCAGCTGCAGCCGGTTAGACGGGAATCCGACCCCAATATAGCTGGGAAAAGGCTAGGCAGATGATGACTATAAGTTATTGGTAAAAAAAAAACTATTGCTAGATAGGTAGCAATAGTTTTTTTTTACCAATAACTCAAAGTAATAATCCTACGTTATTTACCCCAAATATTTTGTCTACATTGATTCGGCTGGCGACACACTGTGCGATTGGCATCCGGCTTTGCAGAAATCATAAAGGCGAGAGATCAAACGGCGCGCGGCGGTCGGTCTTTTTGACCCCGATAGCGATATAATACTCTCCACCGCGTTCTCCGGTGGACACACGAGGACCTCGAGGTCTACCGAATTAGCAAGTACCTATTGTCTGTAATGATGTGTAGGTAGTGTAACATTTATGCACGTCGAAGAGATGTAGACAAGATAATATATCTAAGATCTAAATTGTTGTAATTGGTGTATTCAGGAAAGACAACGCTTAGACGTAAGAAAATTTTCTAGGAATGTAACCTCGATACGATACATTCTTGTCTGTGTGGTGCCGGACTTAAAGAATCGCACCACCCCTTACTTCCCGTGGGTGTCGTAAAAGGCGACTAAGGGTCTTACCGGAAAATGGGCAGCAGCGTTCTCTATTTATTCCACCATCATACCATACTGCGATCGCCAATCCGCCTGCCAAGCGTGGCGATTATGGCAAACCCCCCCCAAAATTGGGGGAGGCCTATGTCCAGCAGTGGACGTCTATCGGCTGAAACGACGACGATACATTAGAATATTGGTAGTGGTTGTTACTGAAATAATTTTCAGGATGTGTTTCTCGCATACTTAATTCAAAATTCCGCAACATAGAATTTTGGAATACTGCTGCATATCCTATTGCATAGCAACACAGTTCTGAATTTCCATTCCCTTAAATATAGCTTAGGTACTAGCCCGCGACTTCGTTCGTGTGAAATTTCTTGTACCCTGACCTACCCCGTCGTAAGCATCGCCTGCCCGCGCTATTACTTCATTTTTGCTAAGCGTTCTTTCTGACTTTTTTCTTCTTGGTCGGCTACTAAGAGTCCTAGCGTGATGTTAAGGAGGCTACAAGAATTGGGCAATCAAATGCAAAAATATTTTTCAAATCCAGTCGGTAGTCGGTAGGCCCAGCCAGAGATTAGCGCGTTTAATCAAACAAAGTCTTCAGCTTTATTAACTAGCTTCCGCCCGCGGCTTCGCCCGCGAGATATGTCGATAAAAACTATCCTATGTCCTTCCCCGGGATGCAATCTATCTCTCTGTCTAGTTATAGACGGATAACTAGCTGTATTGTCTAGTAGGTAACTTTCAAAATCAAACTCAAAGCATTTATTTCAAACTATCAACGCCCGCGGTTTCACCCGCATAAGTGTCGATTCTGTGGGAATATCGGGATAAAAACTATCCTATGTTCTTTCCCGGGATGCAATCTAACTCTCTGCCAAATTTTATCGAAATCCGTTCAGTGGTTTAGACGTGAAAAGGTAACATGCAGACTGACAGAGTTACTTTCGAATTTATAATATTAGTATGGATTAATATCATAGATGCGATCAATCCAGGCGACGCATGCGACGCAGCGGCGGACAAGGCCAGCTCATGTCAAGTTCGGAGCCACCTCGTAGGTACAGCGCAAAGCGGCGCTACTGTAACAATAATGGCCCGGCCCCCATTGTTTGGGGCCGTGGCACATTACGCTTTTGTCTCTGCCCTCTCCCGTTCCTCACAATGCGGCCAGGAAACAAGTGAGCCTTTATTTCGCCTCTTTTTGTCTCGGAGTATCGCTGCTTATTGTCTTCATTCGATTGTTCGGGCCTCTTCAGAGGGCACATTGTTGTGGACTTCGTCGTTAGTGCTGAGCTGGCGGATGTGCAATGTTCTAAGTGTCGTTTGAATTTTAATACGACGGAAAGTGTGGTAGGTTGTGAGTGGTGCGCTCGCTTTGTGATAGTGTCTTGTTTCGTTCATTGACACGCTAGTCTGTAGACTGTAGTTCTGTGCTGGTGCACTCGTTCATGCGGATTGTAAAGTACATGTAAAGCAGTATTGTTTTCGGAAGTCAGTTCCTGTTCTACTGTGCATATCGACGCATATTTCAATTTCGCGGGCTACCTTCTTAATAGTCAGGTGTCAATGAGTAACACACATAAAATATCGACGCTTGAAAGGAAAAATTGAATAAGCGACATAGAAGCCTTATGTCGCTTAGTCAATTTTGCCTTTCAAGCGTCGATATTTTGCAAAATTGACTAAGCGACATTAGAGCATCTATGTCGCTTAGTCAATTTTGTCTTTCAAGCGTCGATATTTTATGTGTGTTATTCATTGACACCTGACTATTGAGAAGGTAGCCCGCGAAATTAAAATTTTCTTACGTTTTCTCAATTTGCAGGTCAATGTCAAGTTGTATGTTGAACAAAATATGATTCGCGTCCGTAACAAGTATGTATTTACAGAATTATAATACAACCCTCTAAGTTCATATAATCCTATTGATTGATATTTCATGAAGTATTAGCCATTCAGTGGGATTATGTGAACGTAGAAGGTTGTATTGATGACTCGATGTAATAGGAACTAATATTAGAACAAGGGAAGAAAAACAAAACAAATTTCTTTAAAAAACATGAGTAACCCTCCTTCTGACGCAGTCCGGTAAAAAGAAGACATACAAAATATGCTTACGTCAATTGATTGCCCTCTTGTTGTAAGCATTAGAGGTACCCAATCAAGGTGCTTCCACTTTATTTTCTTTTATCAAAATCAGAAATACATTTACTTATTGTTACCATGCAGTACCTTCATCTGTATTTCAGGTATAGCTGTTAAATGTCTATGATGCAGAGAGGCGCCGTTTTCCAATTTCCGATGCATCTGCCGTTGAAATTAATTTCACAGCTTGTGTGAACAATACAAAAATAACTGAAACTCTACGAAACTCTACTCTACTCTCTGGTTTTGTATAAAAACATTGTGTACAATGAAATATATTTTTAGGGTTCCGCACCTCAAAAGAAAAAAAGGAACCCTTATAGGATCACTTTGTCCGTCTGTTTGTCTGTCTGTCAAGACCCTTTATCTCGGGGTCGCGTGTGGAGGTATCGAGTTGAAATTAAAACCATATACTCAAGTCTACACTCTACAGTCCCTTGAAGCTGTGAAAAAATAAAACTAATAAAAAGATACGACCGTTTATGCCGCAAAAGACGTATATTTCGACATTCTCAAGGGAATCAAAATGTATAGGGTACTTCTCGTTGACCTAGAATCATGAAATTTGGCAAGAAGCAAGGTCATGTAGCACAAGTAAAGGCAAACATCCGAAAATTGTAGTTACATAAAAAAAATCCCTTGATAAACTATTTACATACCTACAAATTTGTACGGAACTCTCGGTGCGCGAGTCCGACTCGCACCTGACCGGTTTTATTTCGTACAAGCACTATTTTTTAAATTGTTCGCAGGATTAAAAATGCCTGAAAGGAGTTGTTTAAAACTTGATTTCTAAGTAGGTATTAGGATGGGACATTATATAATATTCAGCCTTCACCATCCCACTGCTGGCCTATGTAATATAGCCTTCTCTTTAGCATTCCATCCTCCATCATCTTGTTCAAAACATTGTGGAGCCACAGCAGTGCAATTCTGTAATCAGCTCATCGTGAAAACTTAGGTGAAGTGAGCGTTGAGTGAGCTTTCAATAGTGTCAATTCCAAGCAAAAACAAACTCACATCACCTAAGTTTTCACGGTGAGATTTTTACAGAATCGACCGGCTGGTCTCACTGTGAAAACTTAGGTGAAATGAGCTGTCATTCCACCTGTAGTGTTATTCTGTAAAAATCTCACCGTGAAAACTTAGGTGAAGTGAGCGTGGAATGAGCTGTCAATAGTGTCAATTCCTAGCAAAAACAAACTAACTTCACCTCAGTTTTCACGGTGAGATTTTTACAGAATCGACCGGCTGATGCTATCTAGGGATTAATACTATTGACACTCGCTTCACCTAAATTTTCACAACATAAGATATTTTTAATAGATCGACGAATCGCCAAGCTAATCGTAACGTGTGACGTCGCACACGCGGCCATCTTTTGTGACGTAATCACGTGCTGAAATCTCAATCCTTTTCCCACTTTACAAGCTGTCATGTATATTGATCATATCGATATCTACCCGTGTTTATCTGCAAATGATACAAGCTCAAGCTCCTCTAGTTAGCATTGTTCGCGGCTCCATTGTGTGACTCGCTTTGTTAGGGCACGCTTCGTTTTTTCCTTTTCGCCTTCGAAACGACGCTGAAAAACTAAGGGCCGGAGCTACAAGGGTTGAGGTGTAGCCCTGTGTTTACATTATCAGGGTTTTGTCTTGAATTAAGGAGTTTACATTAAAAATGTGAAGACAATGTGGGAGAGGTTGGGTGGTTTTCGGTCAGCAATATTGAAATGAGTGAGCGAGAGAGAGAGGTGGTGTATGCTGTGCACTTGTTTACGCTTCTACGTTTTTTATGCGGAAAGGAGAATATAGATAGGAAAGCAGAAAGTAAATGCCAAAGTGGCCTTTTTAGGCCCCTTGTTTTTCCTTTTGATTCACTCTCAGTTTTGTTTTTCACTTTGGCAGAATCATAAAAGGATAACATTATGAATCATAATGGACAGTTAATCGTATCAAATCCCATTGGTGAAGGATTTTTCAGTTAATTTTTTTTTTGTCTGTGCTAAAATACCAATAAATCCAATCCAAATCCAATCCCAATCTCTTTGATTATACCTAAGTAGTGCAGCGAAAAAAAGAAAAACACGGTCTAACTCCGCCATATTATGATTCATAATGTTACCTAAGTGGCCTTGTTAGGCCCCCTGAACCTTTATAGGATCACTTCGTTGTCCGTCTCTCTAGTCTGTCGGCCTGTCAAGACCATTTTTCTCAGGAACGCGTGCGGCGTGTAGGTATCAAGTTGAAATTAATATCAAATACGGCCCCTTGGAGCTCTAAAAAAATCAAGCTTCTATGGCAATGCTTTAAAAAAATACAGCCATTTATGCGACATATTTTGATACTCGCAAATAAATCAACACCTATATATTTGGCCAGAAACAATAAGGTCTCTCAGCTCAAGTAAGGGAAAAAGTCCGAACATCGTTAATTTGTAGTTTAATCACATTTTTTTGCGATGACAAACTTACATTTGCAGATGGAGAATTGACCGTGACGTATGCCGAGTCTTTGGTCAACTGGACCCACTTGAACTGGACCCGCGGGTCCAGTTGACCTAATCTCATTTTGAATGGGTCGACTGGACCCACTGCCCAATTTGTACAGTCACGGAGTAAAGCCGAATCTTTTGGGTTTATTTCTATGACCTAAGATATACAATTTTTTTTTCTACTAATTTGTCACGACTGTATCGACGCGTAGCTTTAAACAATAGATGTTCTTCTAAGTTTGAATGTGGGTCCAGTTAACCAATAAAAATACAGAATGATGTGCAACTGGACCCGCGGGTCCAGTTCGTGTGGGTCCAGTGGACCAAAGACTCGCATGCCGATGTATGGGAGAACATGTTTTTCAACTACAATGTCAAGTTTGTTTTTGGGACAAGTTCATCCCAACTACGGAACCCTTCGACTTTCATTGTGTCCGACTAACGCACTTGAACGGTTTAAAAAAAAACACTCCAGGAGTGCCGACAGAATTGAAAACTTGAAAAAGCATAGTAATTAAATAAATATGTTTGAAGGTCATTCTTCCCAAAGAAAATGTAACGCGCGTTGATGTCTTTATAATGGCCAAAACTTAAAACTGAGGTGTCGGTTACGGTAACAGTGTCGGGAGTTTAATGGTTTTTTCCCACCTCAAAAAATGCCGAACGCGCCTAAAGTTAAGTTTTCACTTCAAAAAACCCGCTCCAAGACTGAAAAGGACTATGCATAATCATCATCATCATCATTTCAGCCGAAAGACGTCCACTGCTGGACATAGGCCTCCCCCAAAAGGGGGGAGTTTGCCATAATTGTCACGCTTGGCAGGCGGGTTGGCGATCGCAGTCTGTGGTATGGTGGTGGAATGCACAGAGAACGCTGCTGCCCATTCTCCGGTACGACCCTTAGTCGCCTTTTACGACACCCACGGGAAGTATGGGGTGGTGCTATCCTTAAAGTCCGGCACCACACAGACACTATGCATAATACTGCAATAAAATTACGGTAATAGTGGTCCCTATCACCCTACCTAACTTTAATGACATTTAATGAGGATGAGTCATCTGCCTAGCCTTTTCCCATATTGGGGTCGGCTTCCAGTCTAACCGGATGCAGCTGAATACCAGTATTTTACATGGAGCGACTGCCTGTCTGACCTCCACAACCCAGTTACTGGGTAATACGATACCCTTTGGTAAGACTGGTTGTCAGACTTTCGGGCTTGTGACTAACCATAACGACTGTTAAAGATCCACGAATGACAGCCGGGACCAACGGCTTAAAGTGCTTTCCGAGGCACGGAGGGGACTCGGTATGTAAAGATGGTCACCCATCCACAGACCAACCGTGGCAAGCGTAGCTTAACCTGAGCGATCGACCAGTGCGGCTGTTATTATTTAGCAACGGGCCCCTCTTAATGAGGATGAGTACGTGTTTATTATTTCACTTGTAACTGCATGTGAACATTCACTTTGGACACAACAATACATGTAAGCGCACCATAAGTAAAACATAATCCTTTCCTTTCTATAAATCCGTTTCAGATTTGGCATAGCATAGCATAAGCAGTACAACAGCGGGTTGTGTGAATAGACACCGTTGAAATATTCTCTAACATTGTCAGTTCTTTACAAAATCGCCTACACTCGTGTATCGCCTCGAAACACCATTCATATTTCCCGCGTTTTCCATACACAATATTGCGACTTTGTGAGGCGGCGCGCTTCTCAAGTCTCCAAATAGTCCATTGACGAGCTCCGAGCAAACTCGCTATAGCGAATTAACACTATTCATGGGAAGTTTTGAAAGGACTACTTTCATACAATTTGGTCGCATTCATAAAGATCCACTCCTTAGCTAGCTCGATGAATAGCTTTATGAAACGTTTTATACTAGAATATACTGTACGAAAATAAATTTGGCGTTTGTTTGTCATTTGTTTCTTGCTTTTAAGCAATTTCTGGAGCAATTACGTGTTAAATTACGGCGCTATTAGCTAGCCCTCGAGTAGATGAGGCAAGGAACAATTACGTTGGCGACAATAGTTCGCATTGTGAGGCTATCGTACTAGAAACAGTTGTTCCAGCCACTGGTAAAAGAATGCTCGGCGGAGCGGCGTGGAACAAAAGCTGGCCCAATTGTGTTACCAGCCACCCGCTTTTTGTGTCCCGCCAAATAGGAAAATGAGTTGAATGGGAAATTCTTTGGAAACAGGTTTTGCGTAGTCATTAAATATGTTTATGAAACCTCTACACAAGAACATTATTGATGTTTTTAATGAGAACATCCATTGAATGAAACCCAGTATTGTTTTGGATGCCTTTGAGACGTTAAACCAATATCTACATTGTGTGTGAAAACTTATAAGAGATTGTCTATGCACTTGGTTTTGACCAATAACCTTGTAAGTCTATTGTCATCATAAATTAAGCTATGCATATTGCATAATTATTATGACTTTACCGAACGATGCAGATACACTGTATTTAAAATAATTAAAATCGAGCTCAAAGTCACTTGTGTATCTCCAGTGTTATAAAAATTACCGTGAGAATATATTTGAATACTGGCTCAGCAGTAAAATGAAGAAAAAAAATTCAGCCCTACATATATTAATAAAAGTCACAAACAGACCTTTCAGGCATCTTCCAGACCGCTACTGAATGGTGTTAATTTACTACTGAATTGCCAACTCCCGAGTGTGAGATTTCAATGGAAGATTCGGTCGACATCACAAGCACGAAATTCTATATGGAAAATGTGGAAAACATAAATAGAGGCTGCAAAAAGCGACTCGAAAGGAGGGTGATTTTCTAAAGGCTTCAGCCGTTTCAATGGACTACTGTTTAACATTACTCATTGAGCGATACCTATTTTCTGATTCCTATTCAAAATATACGAGAGACTCTTTGTAAAAACAGGTACTCCCACGTAAAAAGGCAACAGGAAACTTTTTAAACATCTTCACTCGCCAAGAAAGTCAGTTTTGTTCTTCTATTTCAAAGTGAAGTCTTACTTACGTTAAAAAGAAGTTCTGAACAATAGTGCTGGCTGGAAAGAAAATAGCCTGCTCAGGATGCTATTCAACTGTCAAAGAGTGTTAAGTATAAAGGTTGTGTAAGAAAAATAATAAAGAGGTTGTCATGTATCCACATTTTTTATAGGTCTGTGGCATTTATGTCAAGCCCAGACTAATGTCAAGTTTGTCATCTTGTCATCCAACAACACGTTTATTTACTCTGTAAATTACTAGATATTACAAAATCAAATAATTAGTTTAATTATAGTTGAAATCTAAAGCAAAAAGACAGTTTCGAGAACGATAAAATTAAAATAAAAGCTGCCTTCTAGAAATAAGAATGCTCAGCATTTTCAAACCCATGGAACTTGTTAATAAGATACGGAAATCTTGAAAAAATTGCATAAACATGGTATTTTCATTGAAGAAGTCACCTGGCAGTGGCAGCGACAGTAGCGACCACTATACACATTCAAGTTCAGCAAGCAGCACAACAGCCATAGATTCAAAATGCTGCATCAAAGTAGGATTCTTTGTTCTCATCTTAGTCATTCAAATAGGTTTTTTTCTTTTCTTTTTCCTAAAGTACGGAACTCCCATCGTTGAGAAGGTGGAGGAACCATTTCGTTATTAGTGTATGTCTTCTTTTAAGATATTTTACATAAAAATTGTTTATTTATAATTTGTAACTACAATAAAAAAATTGTTTTTAACGTTATACTTAACTACTGCAGTATTCTTTTGTATGCCTTCCTGACGCAATCAATCTACCTAGCCTTTTCCCAACTGTGTTGGGGTCGGCTTCCAGTCTAACCGGATGCAGCATAATGCTAGTATAGTATGCCTTCCTCACTCATCAAGCTAAAAACTACCAGCATTTATTTCTACTAGATAACACGGGCCACAGTTATACTCAGAGTTCAGACATGGCTGTAGGCCATGTTTCACACTGGAGTCGAAATAAGGCTCCTACAAACAGGCGCGACACGCGATATAATCGCGCGAGACATCACTCTGAAATCACGAAAAAAAAAATCAGCTGTTTCATACATTTTGGTCAAGTAGGTATTGATGTTTTGTATGAAACAGCTGATTTTTTTTTCGTGATTTCAAAGTTGGTCCCATAGTGAAAGTTGTTTATATTCATGTCTAGAATACCATGTAAAAATTTGGATGGTCTTTGAAAATGAATAGGTATGTATATGATTAGTGGTGCAGAAGTTGATTACCTAGTTAAGTACCTACTCTACTAACCGTGCCCACGAATGTGGTTTATTTATGAGATCATAGCTGCACCTCTACCTTACCCTTCGAGGAATACAGGCGTGATAATATATTTATTGAAAAGCTAGTCCTCTGAGGATTCAAAGTTGGCGTAGGTATTAGGAAGCCAAGTCAGGACACTGTAAAGTTTCGCTTTCCTGGTTGACTTGTAAGAGTTCTTCTGTTTTATAAAATACTAGCTGCGCCCGCTGTTTCACCCGCATAAGGCCGCTTTCACATATAGGCGACTTTAGCAGCGCGACCGTCACCCATTCAGAATTTCATAATAAAATAAAAACAGAAGCGCAGCGGACGCGCGGCTGGTGCGCTTCTGTTTTTATTATGAAATTCTGAATGGGTGACGGTCGCGCGACTGTCGCGCTGCTAAAGTCGCCTATATGTGAAAGCGGTCTAAGTCTCGATCCCATGGGAATTTTGGGATAAAATGTATCCTACATCCTAATCCAGGTTGTGGTCTACCCATGCGTCAAATTTCATCCAAATCCGTTCAGCCTTGAAAGCGCAAACAAATAAACAAAAATATTTTTTTTTTCTTTATAAGTAGGTACAGATTTAAAAAAGTAAGTTAGTGAAACTGTTAAGCCGACTCAAAGCTTAATAAAGTTTTTAAATACTCTACTGAATCCAATTTTAATACATACTTCCAGACATAAACTCGCGCCCTTTTTTCATAGAGTTAGGCAGAGACTATAGAACGAAGCAAAGGTATGTAAGGATAGCGTAGCAGGGGTGCTACGCTATCCTTACATACCTTTGCTTCGTCGTACAAGTTCATAGGTCATACACGCTAGTAAAAATAAAGATTTGAAGGATATTTTTTGGGGTCAACGACCGCTGGTAATGCAGTTACTTGAAGAATGACTTGTTCAAAATCAGTTATCAAAATCAGTGTTTTGATATCGATAACCATTACTTTTGTGAAGTTTACACAAAAAGAATTTTGATAAGTATTTGAAAGTGATTTATTTGAAACTAGCTGCGCCCCACGGTTTAACCAGCATAAGTTTCGATCCCGTGGGAATATCGGGATAAAAAGTAGCCTTTATGTTAATCCAGGGTGTCAGCTACCTCCATAACAAATTTTATCAAAATTGGTCCAGTCGTTTGAGCGTGAAGTAGTAACTAACATATTGTTGAGCGCCACAATCAATGCCTGGTACATGGTGACCAAAGAGATTTAAGATAGGTACAAGTTTAATGTCTTTGGTCGTCGACAAATCGTTCACATTATCAATTTTTTTTTTTTTGTTTTAGCATGTAGATTGTAGAGATAAGGTTTTAGATATCGATTTCCACCACGTCTGCGGAGTTTCGCTAACTAATTTAATTTTACAATGTACAGAAAAATAATATGTAGAAATCTTTCAGCACCTATCCTACTTACCAGTGGCGAAGGTTCCATACAACTCGTTAAACTTGCAATAAATTAAATGTTGACACATTTGCACACCGTATGTAATTGTAGAATGTAATTGGGCCACGATAGTCTTAAGTTCTTGATTTGTACCTACATTCTAGCAAATAAATTAATTTGAAATTTGAACTCGATTCCTACCGCTTCCCTTTGAAAAATGGCACAGTCAGTATTCTATAGACAAATAATTTAATCATTATACAAAAATTAACCCTTCGCTACTGCTACATATCACCTCAAGCACGTATCGAATTAACATTTTTATATCAAACGGTATACTGTGTGTATAAAAGGCCTGATGAGTGCGTCGCAACACAGGCTCATGAATGTCAATACCTTCAAGATGTGGCTGGCAATCAGCGCCCCGCGGCTTTCAATTTCAGTCTATTCACATATTTTGCTCACTGTACAAGTGTACTCGCTGATTTTGGTTCAGTAGGTTTAATTGGATGTAAGGTTTCACTGGGAAGCAGGAACGTGGTTTTCGTGGTAGGTAGATATGTTAGAAAGTTGATGCAATGAGCTGCCTAACTATATGATAACGACAAAGTTGAAGGTTGTATCTATTTGGACAGCGTATGTGGGGTTTGCGAATTACCATTAGTAACACGACGATTCTGAAATGAGAATTTTGAAAGTTACGAACTTCTCGAACTCTAGCATCAATACCGGCAATGTAGCACGACATTCAACATTTCTTAGGTTTTTCGCAAAGAAATTTTGAATATCGTAGGGTTGTACCTAATGCTAAATTGCTAGAATTTGACCAAGTTCTCGACTTTAAATTCTTGAAGTCCTAAGTTCTAAGTCCCCCAAAGAATAGTGACTTCAGAACGCTTTTTAATCGATATGAAAACGATATTTTAGCTATTCTTTACCTATTGTGTGTGACGGTTTAATATTTTTCGGGGATACCTATGCTAAAAGACTGGGATGAGCAACGATACCTACTCATACGTTTACGGTTATCGCTGCACATACGTCGTCTGATTACGACGAGGTGGCAAACAAGAGCAAATCTTCGGAAAAGCGCTCTATTTTCTTATATCATAAACCTTATCTGTCTAGTTATAGACGGATAACTAGCTGTATTGTCTAGTAGGTAACTTTCAAAATCAAACTCAAAGCATTTATTTCACGGGCCTGCGGGCGGAGAGTAATGGGTAGCTCACCGTCCGATCAAGACCAGGCCCGTGCCGGACGGCGCGTACGTGTTCCGCGCGCGCCTCAAAGAGATGTCAGCATCGCGGAGGGGCCCCTTAGGGCCGAAGCCTGCCGGGTCAGCGGGATTGTCCGAAAGGGTTACCGCTGGCCCGGAACATAAAGGGCTAAGGAAGGAACACGGGTGGGTTTTAGTCAGTAAGAGTCTGACACTCCCTTCCGCTCCACCCAGAGCGGGAGGAGTCATTTGATGATTTCCCATCCGCAAAAAAAAAAAAGAGCATTTATTTCAAACTAGCAACGCCCCGCGGTTTCACCCGCATAAGTGTCGATCCCGTGGGAATATCGGGATAAAAACTATCCTATGTTCTTTCCCGGGATGCAATCTATCTTTCTGCCAAATTTTATCGAAATCCGTACAGTGGTTTAGGCGTGAAAAGGTAACATACAGACAGACAGAGTTACTTTCGAATTTATAATATTAGTATGGATTTGCTGACCCGGCGAATTTCACACCGCCTCAGAATCAAATCAAATGAATCATCTTCATTATTATTGTTTTCTTGAAATATTCCATGTTTTAATAGTTATTCTGCTATTTGGGACGGAGACACATCTAACAAATCGGTCCAGCCGTTCTTGAGTTATAAATGGTGTAACTAACCGGACTTTCTTTTATATTAGGTCTTTACCTATAAAATTGCCGTTTTGTATGAAAAAATTTAAACGAATTTTTTTCATGTATCTTTTATTTGTATTACTTAATTGAAGTAATCACCCATGCAATCAATGCATCTTTATCAACGCAGTGGCCCTTCTTAAAGAAATCAGCTGGACGGGAGGCAACAAATTCTTCAAAGGCATTTTGTACTGCCTCTCGGATATTTAATTTTTTTCCCGCCAAGAAGTTATCCAAATTCTGGAAAAAGTAGGAGTCTGTAGGCGCAAGGTCTGGGTGAGTAGGGCGGATGACGGAGAGCTTCCAACCCCAGTTCTTGCAACTTGGAGACCGTCTGCTGTGCAGTATGAGGTCGCGCGTTGTCGTGCAGGAGCAGCGGAGACGAGCGATTGACCAATGCTGGTTGGAGATGTGCCAGCTTCTCCATCATTGTGTTCAGTTCTTCACAGTTCACATCTGCAGTAATGCTCTCCCCGTTTGGTAAGAAGCTGTGATGAATCACACCGGCGCTAGACCACCAAACAGTGACCGTCACTTTTCTAGGGGTAAGTTTTCGTTTAGGGCATTGTTTAGGTACTGAACCAGGATCCAACCAACTTGCTGAGCGCTTGCGGTTATCAAACAGAATCTATTTTTCATCGCAGGTAACAATGCGGTTCAAAATTCCTTCATTTGTGTGTCTGTTGAGCAGTGTAAGGCACGTCTCGACGCGTACTTCGCGCTGGCGATCATTGAGTTCGTGGGGCACCCATTTGTCAAGCTTTTTTACCTTGCCAATTTGACGCAAATGGACCAATATTATTTTGACGCTAACGTCGAAAGCTGGTGAAGGTTCAAGAGTAAAATAATCAGCACATAGAATTTATTCGGCTTTTTATTTTAGACACCAGTACAGAAAGATTAATAGAAAAGACACACGTCATGTTCCTAACAAACATTCAAACATCCGTCATCTTCCATACCAGCCAGTCTGAGTAACGCTTGCAAACCTCTTCTTAACACTCCTCCTCAAGCGTTTCCCTCTGACTTACTCTTGCACACCCATCTCTTTACGACAAAACTCATGCTTACTCTTAGGCACAGGTTTTGTCATAATATCAGCGACCATCACATTTGTTGCGAGATATTTCAGTTTAATAATTTCCTTCTCTAAGGCCTCTCTAACAAAATGATATCGTAAATCGATATGCTTAGTCTGCTGATGGTGCACTGGGTTTTGTGCTATAGCCATTGCTGACTGACTATCCGTGTAAACTGTGATAGCCTTTTCTTGGATGTCCACCAGTTCCCCCAAGAACCTTCTCAAAAATATGGCTTCTTTAGCAGCTTCCGATAAGCTGACATATTCAGCCTCTGCCGTTGATATGGCTATGCTTCTCTGCTTAGCACTCTGCCATGATACTGCTCCTCCTGACAAAGTGAAAACATTTCCGGAATAAGACTTTCTATCTATTATATTCCCTCCATGGTCAGCATCAGAGAAACCTTGTATTTCTGTACTATAGGCATCATTTGAGTACACGAGTCCCATGTTCTTAGTACCTTTAAGGTACCTTAGAATCCTCTTGGCAGCACTCCAATGAATCTCTTCATAGCAGTTGCTGAACTGGCTCATAATATTCACGGCATGAGCCATGTCTGGCCGCGTACACACAGCCAAGTACATCAGTGATCCTATCAACTCTCTGTAAGGTATTTTGTCACTCGGTGTGTGTGAGCCCTCTGGCTTTTTGAAATGCTGACCAGGTACTGCAGGTGTGGTAACTGTCTTGCAGTCCTCCATGCCAAATCTGCGTAGAAGCTTCTCTATATACTCTTCTTGGTCAATCTTTATGTGGCCATTCTCTTGCTTTAGCCGCATCCCTAAAAATAATTCAGCTTTTCCTAAATCTTTCATCTCGAATTTGGACATAAGTTCTTTCTTGACCTTATGCATTTCTCTGGCATTGTTATAAAAGATTAGGATATCATCAACATAAACTGCAAGTATTATCATATCATTCTCGATTCGCCTGGTGTAGACACATGGTTCATTCTTGCAACGGTGGAAATTCAGACTCTCTAACTCTGAATGAAGTTTAGAATTCCATGAACGTGGGGCTTGTTTCAATCCATAAAGAGATCTCTTCAATAAGCATACATGGTCTTCCTTGCCTTTCTCTTTGAAATATGGTGGTTGACGCATGTAAACCTCCTCATTTAGATTCCCATTTAAAAACGCTGTCTTCACGTCCATATGATTTATTTGCAGTTTCATCTGCGCTGCTAATGCTATTAACAGCCTCAAAGAGCTATGACGCACAACAGGAGAGAACGTCTCATCGTAATCAATACCTTTTCTCTGTTTAAAGCCCCTTGCAACCAAACGAGCTTTATACCGAGTCTTATTTCCCGCCTCCATTTTGATTCGGAACAACCATTTCGAATCAATAATGTTGCTCGCTTGGTTTGGCTCTACCAACACCCAGGTTTGATTTTTCTTTAATGCATCCAGCTCCTCCTGAATAGCAACTTTCCACAGTTTTGCGTCTTTTCACGACAGTGCCTCTTCAACTGTTAGTGGATCTCTTTCTTCCACTATTGCCTCATAGGTGATATGATCCTTAAACTCCACATGCTTTCTGTTCCTGAGTGGGTATCTTCTTTCTTCTACTACAGGTATTGTTTCAACAGATTGCTCTTCCTCCGGCCTCTCTTCAAATGATGTCCACTGTTCATCTTCCTCTTCCATGAATTCAGTGTCTCTAACATCATCTGTGTGATCTCTATCACGTTGAAAATCGGTCTCTTCTTGATGAACAACTTGTCTCTCTTGATCATTCTCTAGATGAATTGTTTCAGTCTTTCTTTCCTCTTCAGTCTTAGCCAATTTATGGTTCATCTGGTTTTCGAAAAATACCACATCTCTCGCTCTATGCAGCTCTCCATTCATAGGGTTGACTAATCTGTAACCTTTCGATTCTTCACAGTATCCTACAAACACTAGCTCTTTACTCCTCGCATCCCATTTGGTTCTCTTTTCATCTGGGATATGCATAAAGGCTCTGCAACCAAACACACGAAGATTAGACAAATCTATTTTATGGTCACTCCAAACCTCCTCGGGTGTCTTGTTCTTCACTGCGATGGTTGGACTCCTGTTTTTCAAATACACCGCTGTATTTACAGCTTCAGCCCAGAATCGAACGGGAAGACCTGCTTCTTGAAGCATTGTTCGTGCTTTTTCTCCTATGGTACGATTGGCTCTCTCCGCCACACCATTTTGTTGAGGTGTGTAAGCAATCGTAAGCTGGTGTTTAACACCGTGTTCTCTCAAGAACTCATCAAACCTTTTATTACAATATTCGCGCCCATTGTCGGTTCTTAAAACCTTCAGCTTCTTACCTGTTTGTGTCTCAGCAAAACTCTTGAACTCCTTCATCTTCTCAAAAGCTTCACTCTTTTGCTTTATAAAGAATATGAAAGTTTTACGCGAGAAATCATCAATAAAAGTAATATAATATCTAAAACCTCCAAAAGAATTCTCACTCATTGGTCCACTGATATCTGAATGTACTAATTCTAATAAACTTTTGGCTCGTGTGGCTTTATTTCTCTCAAACGCTTGCCGCGTTTGTTTTCCCATTAGACAAGCCACACAGTCTAATTTATTGTTATGTTCAAACTTTACCCCAGTTGCCATCTTATCTCTCAATAGTGTCAAATTCCGTATACCCAAATGTGCCATTCTCTTATGCCATAGCTCCATTGATGCTGTAGTCGCTATTGCACAGACCTGCTGAGAAGAAGATTTAACTTTATACACACCCGTATCAAGCAAACCTGTCACACATGGTTGTCCTCTCGACGTATACTCACACTCATTGAATATCTCACAACCTCCGTTGGTAAAAACAACGACTTTACCTTTTTTAACAATACTACTAACACTCAGTAGATTCGATGTCAGTCCTGGTACGTACAACACATTCTCAATGTTCAGATGGTCATCTGTTACATTACCATATCCCTCTCCATACATCTTACCTCCATTTGCACAAAACACTTCAACCTTACGACCTGCCTCCGCAAATTTACTCATCCAGTCTTTTCTGCTACTCATATGCATCGACGCTCCTGAATCAATAACCCATGCATCATCTGCTTGCTTCTCTTGACTTCTTGTATCAAGCGCTATCGCGGTCGCCGTTGCTGTCTCCGTCGCCGTCGTAGTCGGCGTTGCAGTTATCATATTAACCGCCTTCGCCTTCCGCTTCGGATTATCTGGACAGTCACAAGCTTTATGCGATCCATCGCAAATGAAACATCTTATTTTCTTTTCTTTGTCTTTATTCCTCTGAATAAACTTCTTCTGATTTTGATTCTTCATCTTCGCTGTAAGTGCAGCACTCGTCGAATTACTGGAACTTGCGCAAGATGTGCCTTGGTCCAATTGCAACAGTTTGGTTTTAACATAGTCTGTTGTCAGCTCAATATTGGTGTTCTCCAACGCCAATCTCATCGGATTATACTCCTCCGGTAACCCTTGCAACATCAGCGCCGCTAATAGCTCATCGTCAACTTCTTTTCCGATATCTCTCAGCTGCTGTGCTACTGACATTAGCGCAGTCACATAGTCTCTCATAGATGTGAACTGCTCAAGTTTTAGGCTTACTAGCTTTGATAAAAGTCTGCAACGGTTATGTAGTCCTTTATCCTCAAAAGCTGACCTCAAAGACTCCCACGCCTCCTTTGCCGTTTTCGCATGTCTCACGTGAATCAGGCAATGCGGTTGTATCATCATACATATCCTGGCTCTCGCTTTTTGGTCTCTCTTTAAGCCAAATACATCTGTACTCTCAGGTGTCTTCTGAGTATACTCCCACAGATCATCATGGATTAAGTACAACTCTACCATAAACTTCCATGTACTATAATTCGAGTTTCCATCAAGTTTCTCTATTGACATTAAACTCATACCTGAATCTCGTACCGGCTGCGATCTCTCTAGTCCGTTGCCCGTAGTCGTGTTTACAACATCTTTCGTTTGCATATTACCTACTCTCTCTACTACGTGCCTGGGCCCATAACCTGGTGAAGGTTCAAGAGTAAAATAATCAGCACATAGATTTTATTCGGCTTTTTATTTTTGACACCAGTACAGAATGGTTAATAGAAAAAGACACACGTCATGTTCCTAACAAACATTCAAACATCCGTCATCTTCCATACCAGCCAGTCTGAGTAACGCTTGCAAACCTCTTCTTAACAAAAGCTGCTACTAATTCAGCCGTAGATTAAGTATCATCAGATTCCACAATCGCCTTTAATTCGTCATTGTCGACCAAAGTCTTCGGACGACCGGAGATTCATTTTTCAGGTCGATATTTCCAGAACGGAAGCGAGCAGACCAATAACAGGTGGTGCGTTGTTTGTAGTGTTAGCTCCGTAAACGTCTTTGATGTTGCATGCCGCTTGTGCCGCGTTGCTGCCACGACGGTACTCATATTCCATAAGTACTCGAATTTTTAACGTATCCATGATGACGAAAAATATTGAAATGCGATGAAAATGTAACACTAATCAATAAACAAATGACTACTTTTGGAAAAAAAATCCATGTTTTTAAAATAAAATTAATTTGAAATTAGAATTCTCAGCCAAACAAAAATTATTTTGATTTGAAATAGCCAGTACTGCAGAACGGCAATTTCATAGGTAAAGACCTATTATTATAGATAGATAGACAAATTACAGGTACCTTTGTATTGTCAAGGGGTCGGTTTTGGATTGCCAGGATCGCCCAGAGGACACGGTGGAGCACACGGTGGAGGTCTGCCCCGCTTGGGCGGAGCACCGCCGTGTCCTCGTAGAGGCGATCGGCAGCTGCGGCGACCTCTCGCGCCCGGCCCTGGCGCAAGCCATGCTCCGGGGCGAGAGGGAGTGGGAGGCAGTCACGTCCTTCTGCCAAGCAGTCATGCTAGCAAAGGAGGTGGTGGGACGGCTCAGGGAGAGAGCCTCCCGTCCCAGCCACCGAGGGAGACGCTCCGGTCGTCGGAAGCCTTGTGACGACTCTCGGCCACCCGTAGGCGCGGGCCTGCGGGCGGAGAGTAAAGGGCAGCTCACCGTTCGATCAGGACCGACACATTAAAAAAAAATGGGTCGGTCAGTCAGAAAACTGAAGCTAGTTGCCCATTCTAAAACGTGGTGAAGAACGGGCAAGAAACTCCACGGACACTGTACTTTCAGTACCGTGGCTAACTTGTATTGCGTTCAGTAGATAAGTCTAAGTATCCTTAAGGTGAAACTAGTCGCGAGCGCTAAATCACTGGTGGTCATGGCCAAAAAGCACGCTGTCTCACCTGACTTCGTGTTCGACAGAAATAGTAGCATGCAGTGATGAGCAGTTAGACACTAGCCTACAAGTACAACGTCTAGTTCTTTTTAGGCGCAATTACACTTGGTCGATCTCCCGAATTCGATTGTCTAATGGAATTCGGGCAAACGACAAGTGTAAATGAACGGGGTCCAGTACGCCCGTCTTCGGATAATCTAGACCAGCATCATCTCCCAGTGCGATAACAAGTGTAATTAATGTATTATATAGGGTGCCCGAATTCGAGTAAAGAGTTTCGAGCACCCGAATACGGGCTAATGATAATGACCAAGTGTAATTGCGCCTTTACGCACAGAAACACCGTTCTGAACTGAAAGGCGCGTAAAAAAATTCGAAAAGTGCTTTATAAAATCGAGTTTTATGAAAATAGCACTGCAGAAATCAATCTATACATATAATAAATCTGTAGAAGGGTCAATTCTGTACATTGAAAATATTGAAAAAATAAATAGCGGGGGGTGTTGCTGGATCGATACCAAACCCAAATGTGTGATTAAAAAAATTTTTGTCTGTCTGTCTGTCTGTCTGTCTGTCTGTCTGTCTGTATATGCAGGCATCACGTGAAAACTAACGGTTCGATTTCGATGAAACTTGGTATAATTATACCTTATTATCCTGGGCATAAAATGGGATACTTTTTATCCTGGAAAAATACGTAGAAAAAAAAATCTTACTTTTCAGTTTTATTCATAGACGTTGTTCTGTAGAACCGCGAACACACGTTGTATTATCCGCAGTGGATAATTTTCCATTTCAATTTAAGAGAATACAGTTTCCTGTAGCTTTGTGTTACGCCATGACAATAAATAAGGCTCAAGGTCAGACCCTAGGAGTTGCTGGCGTAGATAATACCGCGAGTTGTTTTTCACACGGGCAACTTTACGTAGCTCTTTCCCGTGTGAGCAGTCCAAGAAATCTTCATGTTCATATTCCGGACGAGCTCACTAACAATGTTGTGTATGCTGAAACTCTCAATTAACTTTCTGTCGCATTGTCACGATCACTTTTTTATTATTGCAAACTTTTCGTCACTGTCAGTAATTTACTGCTAGGCACATGCTACTTATCAAGGTCGGAATTACTATGAAAAAAATATTTACTACAGAATGCGAGCTCAATAGCAGTAGCTCAATAGAGGGATCTCCTTAATTATTATAGGCTTAGCCGTATTTGGGTCCAATAGATATTTATAAGATGTCATTGTCAGAGTTACTCAAAATGGAGAAATAAACCATCCACGCGAAGACCGACATCCGCGCGGACGGAGTCGCGGGCGGAAGCTAGTTACAAATAAAGTTTATTGACCTCTTCGATAACTGAGCTTTGTCGGTACCAACTTTGTTTTGGAGATTTTACAGTTCTTTTATTACTTATTCACACCCAAAGTTACGTAAAAAATAGCAAGAAAAACGAATCTTTGTTGGCTCATAACTTTTTAATGGCTTTTTATTATTACTATTCTGTGTTAGTACAGACAAAATTAATATTAAGACAAAACTATATCATGTTTAACTATGGATGCTCAATGACAAACAGAGTGGAGTAATACTCTCCCGAAATTTGTATGGAAAAAACATCGACTAGTGGCACCTTAACTATACATAGAATCAGAGATTTCGTCGATCGTAGATAAAATTAAAATTTATTAGCATCGACCTACATTTTATCCTTACCGCAGCCTTAACTACATAACGCCCCATTGTTTTCGAGATGCATATCTATCATAAATATCAGAAGCTGTATCGGCCCACCTAGTCAACAATGAAAATATTATAAACCAACAAAGGCGGCACAACCCCGTCTTTATTTCACACTCTGGAACATCGGTCTGTGGAATTCGTAATTTCTTTGATTCCCGCCTATTGTGCTACTGATAAAAGAGACACTTTTCAGTTGCTCCCGTCTGAATGAATACACCCATTATCGCTACACAAAAGTGGTTATTCCAAACAAAAACATCATTGCCGCGGTTATTACGGAGCGTAAAAAACAATTCGGACTATATTCCATTATGATTTCGAACAATGTAGTTGGTGAAATTGTATTTTGTCGCGAATAATGTTGGGAATCGACGCGGCGCCTGGATTTATTGTTGCTGTTAAAATTTATTTTTTATGAAAGAGACTGGTGGCTCGTGACGTACCTAATGATTTATTTGAAATTTGCTTATTGTTGTCGCTACTTGATTCGTGGAATAAGCTGTTCGAGGAGCCTACGAATCAGAATCGATCATCAATAAAAAAAAACTTAATGCATACAAAAAAAAAAGTATATAGGTACGAGTACGGTAGACCAGGGGGCCTTAAAAGGCCACTTTGGCAGAATCATAAAAGGATAACATAATGAACAGTTAACCGTTAAGTTAATCGTATTAAATCCCATTGGTGAAGCATTTTTCAGTTATTTTTTTTGTCTGTGCTAAAATACCAATCAATCCGATCCAAATCCAATCCCAACCTCTTTGATTATACCTACGTAGTACAGCGAAAAAAAGATTTAGGCCCCCTGGGGGCCTAAAAAGGCCTCTTTGGAGAATCATAAAAGGATAACATTATGAATCGTAATATGGCGAAAACAGTCCGTGTTTTTCTTTTTTTCGCTGCACTACTTAGGTATAATCAAAGAGACTGGGATTGGATTTGGATTGGATTGATTGGTATTTTAACACCGACATATAAATAACTGAAATATCCTTCACCAATGGGATTTGATACGATTAACTTAAGAGTTAACTGTCCATTATGATTCATAATGTTATCCTTTTATGATTCTGCCAAAGTGGCCTTATTAGGCCCCGGTACTTACTTAGAACAAAAAAAACGTTAAAAAAAATGTTGTCTGTCTGTCTGTTACGGCTAATAATCTTTGAAACGGTTGGAGCGATTTTGATGGAACTTACACTGGCAGATAGCTGGTGCCATAAGGAGTAAGTAACTGAGTTTTATTTTAGAAAAAGAAACAGGGTTGGTTCCGCACAAAAAACCCTAAAACCCATGAAATCCAATTTGTTTTCCGACATGAACGCGAACGAAGTCGCGAGCACAGTTAGTTTAAAATGTAAGTATGTTTAGGTGAAGATGTTTATCTATGACCTTATTATTATTATAAACGCTTCGACAATGCCTTCAAATCAAACGACAGAACAGCTTATGGGTAAATTAGTAGCCACAGCAAGATGGTAGCTATCTTGACCGTCCAGGGCGCGCCGAGCCTATTGTACGTAAATAGTGGAGTAGAGCACAGATATAGATAGACCTAGATAAGGCAAGTATCACGAAGTGTAGGAAAACCAAGAGTGCCATTTTTTGACTACCTACTATGACGTCACAAGCTCGCGCTCTCGCTCACGCTTACCCAGCCAGCAGTAGGTACAGGACTGAGCGCGAAAGTGGCGGCTTACGATTTTTGAACGTAAGCTCGTGCGATTTTTGGCACGCGAAGTAGTTGCTCTTGCGTTATACAGGTGTGTCTATATCTGTGGACTTTCTATTTCTGTGGAGTAGAGCTAGGCAGAAAAAAGGTCTTTAACTCTTTGCAAGAGACCCAGTTAAGGGTCCCTATCTAAAAACAGGGTCTAAAAACAGAAAAAATCAATTTTTTGCAGCGCGAATGTCTCAATATCGTTAAGTTATCTAATTTTTTTTTAAATACACAAGTATTTATCACCTATCTATCTAGTAAGTCTACGAATTTAAGTTTTGATAACTACTTAATAAAAAATTCGTTTATAAGGCATTATTTAGATATTTTACTACAATTAAATTAGTAGTCAAAATAAAAATATAAAAATTGAGTTTGGTACATAAACACCTCAAATTTTAAAATATTTAACGCTTTTTGTTATTTTCAATAAATTCTTACGCGTAGACGACGGTTTTGCGCATGACTTTATTAGGTTTTTTCAGCGTAGTCAACATTTTTTTACTAGTACTAATTCATTAAACTTAAAAAAAATAAATCGTTCACTTACTATACTATATGCCTAGTATTTAGGATTTTTTTTCAGATCGTAATTTGCTACCAGTTAGCTAAGAAAGCAATCGAAAAACTTGGTGTTTCGTGATTACGTAAAAACGTGTGTTAGTTTTTTTTTTTTGGAATTTATATTAAGTAGTTATCAAAACTTAATTTCGTACACTTACTAGATAGATAGGTGATAAATACTTGTGCATTTAAAAAAAAAACTAGATAACTTAAGGATATTGAGAAAGCGCTGAAAAAAATAGATTTTTCTGTTTTTTGTCCGCGAAACTGATAAGGACCCATAAAGGTACGACTGAAAAACATGACAGGACGGAAAGACATATAGATACTTGGTACTAATTCTACTGACGTACCTACCTATTTATTTAACTATCGTACGTAGCATCACTATAGAGGGGCCCGTGGCTAAATAATAACAGCCGCACAGTTCGATCGATCAGGTTAAGCTACGCTTGCCGCGGTTGGTCTGTGGATGGGTGACCATCTTTACATACTCCTCGGTGCCTCGGAAAGCACGGTAAGCCGTTGGTCCCAGCTGTCATTCGTGGATCTTTGACATTTCGTTACGGGAAGTCACAAGCCCGAAAGTCTGGCAACCAGTCTTACCAAGGGGTATCGTACCTAGTAACTGGGTTGTGGAGGTCAGATAGGCAGTCGCTCCATGTGAAATACTGGTATTCAGCTGCATCCTATATTCCTACGCAAAATACGTGGCTAAGACGTGGAGTTGCGTAGTTACACCAATCCGATATACTTAGGTAAGTACATACAATACAATAAAATCATAGCTATGCTTTTCTGTTTTTAGGGTTCCGTACCCAAAGGGTAGGGTACTTTTTTCAATTTTCGGATACGGAGCAGAAACTTGGACCTTAATAAAGGCCGACAAGGCTCGTATAGACGCCTTCGAGATGTGGTGTTGGAGGAAGTTGCTTCAGATACCGTGGACTGCATTCCGCACCAACGAGTCTAGCCTACGCGAGCTCAGAATAAAGACCAGACTCTCTACGACCTGTCTCCGCAGAGGTTTGGAATTTTTCGGCCGTATAGCGAGGAAAGATGGCAATAACCTTGAACAACTTATGGTTACCGGCAATCGAAATGAATGAACCGATTTTAATGAAACTAAAAACTAACTTAATGAGGACTTTAACTGAATGAGGAGGATACAAAGGTCTAAAAAGTTAGTAGAAAACATTTAAAAAAAATAGTGTCACAGCCGAATTAGACCGATTTTAAATTTTCCATAGAAACAGAGATTTCCAGTTATCTTTTTTTAAATAAGACATTTCGAAAAATAAGGGTTTGAAAATTTGTATGAAATGCCGTTCGGCGTAAACGCTCTTAAGAGATAACTTAGCGTTACATTAACATGTCAGTACCTATTCCCCGAAGGATTAGTCAGAAGTGTATAGTCCGACTTTTAATTTTAGTTGCAGTAAAACGACACTTCATAATAACTCATTTCGGACTAAGAGATATGCATGTCAAATAAGTTTCATCTGTTACACTATTCTGTACTAGAAAAACAAGATTTGGTTGATGGCTGCGATAAAACAAAAAGACGCAAATTTCAGTCATATCAGTAATACATAAGCTGTCATTTATCTGCAACTAATTTGAAAGTCCGACTATAGGTATATTTTATTTACAACCATACTTTGCCATTTATGTTCCAAAGGGGACGCCGGACGAGCTTGTAGGGCGAGCCTATCACCATTAACTGACTTTCTACAAACAAACTTCGTAGGTACTGAGAAATTTCTGTGGAAAATAACCCAATAACACTGTGCCCTATCTGGAAATTGAATCGAGGGTCCTGCGTTCAGGAGTCCTGCTTACGACCACTACGCCGCAGTAATTTCTGCTGAAATGTCATTGAATAATAATAAACAATATTTGTGGGCACCATGTGACCTGTAGGCACAGATTGCGCAGTATTGCCAGTATTAGGTCAGAACAACGTAAATGCGTAATGGGTTGCGGGTTCGACTTTCGTATGGAATATTTCATGGCCATGTTAAGACACAAAGTGGCCCAGGCCATTGTGCATCCAAACGTATCCATAATAGTCACCTTCATGAAAAAAAACCTAGAGCAGGTCGAGTGGGGGGCGTTCTTTGACAATAACTAAATCCGGTACCTACCTACTTTTATATTGTTTACCCGGTAGGTAGTTTTGAACCCGTAATGAACCCTGAAAATTACTTTGGACCACTAGATAAACGTGGCAGTCTGAGGCTGTAAGACGAGACATTTTATTTCACATCTGTTTCTTTAGTAGCACAGCATTCAAGATCAATTAGATTCTACCTGCCTACATGGTGCCAATTGGTAGCAGTAAAAACTACCATTATCATAGTAAATGTACTTACACTAGTACTTTACAGTAGAGTAGGCTGTTATTTGCTTAAATTATGAGTGATCTATTTTTAATCTCGGCCTAATGTATGGGTAGGATTTTGGCGCCTAAACATAATAAGTATATTATTTTATTTTGATTCAATCACGTTAGAAAAGAACTGGTAGCGCCATCTCTGTGCGGTTATACAGAACAATTTCAAAGCTCGGCGATCGCAGCGCTACCTGTTGTTCAGTAATATCACTTTCAGCAACGCGCTTTTCGGAGGTACAGTTTACTTAGTGAACGAATAGATGGCGCTGCACGGAGGCTTCGCTACTTCGCTTGAAAACAAAACCCGCCATTATTTTGCACTACGATATTCGCGATGTTCACAATGCATGGAAGATGGCGTTTATGCCCGAGGCGTCCATTTTGTAAATAGACAATATTTACCGCTAATCTCGATCGAATTAGTGGACAAGCGAAAGACGAGGCTGCTAATAATATCTAGCTATTTTTATTTTATCATTGTTGTTTCCTCAATTAGAAGAATTTCACATTTTATGAGATTAGTTACTCATTGGCTTTTTCTGTTCTTTATTTTTATGCACTATGAGTACCTACCGTACACAAAGACATTAAATTTCTCTTTGACCGTACATCAGTGTAGTATTTTGATGATGTAGGTATTCAATATAAATGGATAAAAATAATTCACACCCAGTCATAAAAAAGGTGACTGCGCACTTGCGCAGTTGTAGCCCGCGAAATTCAATTCTCTTATGGAAAAGTGCTTACGGAACTACATAAATTAATGATTCTAATGACTATAATTCTGTAAATACCTACATATCTAATAAAGTCGCGAATCATATTTTGATCAAGATACAACCTGACACTGACCTGCAAAGAATCATGCCCACTTTCCATACATTGATTGACCTGTCACTTGATTTGTTTTACAGGTCGCGTCTACCTACAACTAGTGTTGTATAAAAACAATTATTGTTCATAATAACACAATATTTTATTATCATTTCATTTAGAGGCCAGGGAAAAATGTTATTAAGTAAATAAGATTTTGAGGTTATAGCAGCTGTCAGATAAGGTTTGACAGCTGTTATAACCTCAAAAACTGTACGATAATTAAAATCAAATTGTTTCTTAATCGCTGAGAGTTACAATCACTCAGAAATAAATCCCTCTTCAATGTAATAACATCAAATCATCATCATCAAATTGGCGCGCGGTCGCAAACAGCAGTTATTATTCTCGTAATAACCCGCCGATGCTGAGTTATAAAGACTTTGTGTGATGTTGTGCTATCCTTGTTTACTACACTTTGTGCAAGTTTGAGCAATTTAGGTACCTACTTACAGTTCATTTAAGTAGGTATCGGTCAAAATCTGTCGTCGCCGTCGAAGCGGACCAGACTCCAGAAGTCGGCCTGACAGACGACATAAATAGATAACGAAAAGAGCACAACATCACATATTTTTGGCGAGGACAGGGAAATTAAATAAAAAACAGGATTGATTTATTATCATTTATTCAATATCTTCTCGTACAACCACTTCATTTAAAAATGCCACTGGAGCCACAATGTTGGTTTCATGCCTGTGATCATGCATTAAGTTGATCATCCTTAGTGTGAGGCTTGATGGGTTTTCTTTGAGAATGTGGTCACTTTGACGATTGAGCAATGATCGACAACAAACGGGACACACTTGAGCATGACCACGTCGAGATGAACCAACAGATGGATCACACTCATTTTTTCCATGAATCTGAGCATTAATAGTCTGTATGGATACATCAAAGCATGCTTCACAAAATGTAATCTTCTTCCGTTATCTGAAAAACAGATAAAATAAAAATAGTTTATTTCTTACCGTTAAAAGTTACAATTATTATACAAATAGGTACATTACAAGTAGGTACTTCAACATTTTGTGGTGATCATAATAAGGTGCACATAGTATTGACCCTTGCCCCTAAACTAGGCAGGAACCTGTATCTCAGGGGATAGTGTTCAGCTATTGACATTTTAATTTTTATCTTACGACTACTAAATCACTATCACACTCACTATTAATTTATTAAATTATTCGTCTTAGTACCATTAGAGAATGCTAGAGTTTGTTAGTGAGTTTGAAGATATGAGGTATGGATGTGGGTATGTGTGTTAATATGAGTGGTGAAATAGAGGTATGTGTGTGAATGATGTAGTGGTGAAGTAAGTGAAGAAAGTGTGTTTGTGTGGTAGATAGGGTTATACACGAAGGGTCATTACATTTTCAGTGTCTTCGTATATTATGAGATTTTAAAGCCTACAATGGAAATAAGTATGTATATGGGGTAATCTTTAGTATCGTTTGGCAGGCGGATGGGGGTGGGAGGGGGAGGGGGGGAGGGAGGGGTGTCCCCCCTCTCCCCTGGTACCATTCCCGTGAAAAGGTAACGCACCACTTTTGAGAAAAACAGATATTTGTAACCTAACCTCAAAACACTATAATCGGTAAAAATTTAGTATCCGGGGGCACGAAAACGAGGTGGTGGGGGGTGGAGGGGGGAGGGGGTTCCCCCGTTCCCCCTGGTACCACTCCCATGAAACGAGGACGCACCATTCTTGAGAAAAACAAATTATTGTAACCTAACCTCAAAACACTGGTTTTCAATACAAAGTTGCTTCTGCACGTCTCCGGCGCTGCGGGAAGTGCAGCCCCTTCGCCCTTACGTAACAAAGGATAGGCACCCATGCTCACCTCCGCAGCTTCGGCTTACTGGTCGCCTCCGGCGACCAGCCTCAGCCGCTACGGCTCGCACGGGTGCCTATGCTTTGTTACAGCGGGCGGGGGCTGCACTCCCTCCGCGCCTCCGGATTTTTAAATACACCCTCGGGGTAGCAGCCAAAAGACTACGTGGAGTCGGGGTGCCCCGAGTCGGTTTTGGGACAGATTCGACCTATTTCAACCATAAAGTGGGGTACATAACAAGACAAATAAAACAACAAAACATTCACACACAACAAAACATTCACTCGTGAAGAAACGGAATGAACCACAGAGTACTTAATAACACTGACAGTACAGGTCTTTTTTACGTTCCGTTTCACCAATTTTACAGACATTTTACACCACAGACAATATACTGGTACAGATTTTGTTGTCAATCGCCTATTTTAACGTTTCGTTACACTTTTTATCTGATTTGAGGTTAGAAACAATTTTTATTAATTTCTCGAAAAATATCCATTACCTTGTAATAAGAGCGGTAGCGTTATAATCGGGGACCCACCCTCTACCAGATTTAACCACTTTTAACCCCCTCCGCCTGCCAAACGATACTAAAGCCAACCCTGTATATGTCTAAAAGAACCACTATAACTAAAACATGGGGAAAATCTAGATGTAACAAACACATTCGGTCAGTGGGTCGTCTTAGGGGCGTCACCTATTTCTAGTAGGTAGTACTAGTTATATTTTTGGTGTAACTTGAAAAATATACTTTACCACTTCTAAATATCAATTCTTTTTTATAAAACAATTAATATGCTAGCCTCCGTTGACTGAATATTAAATCGTTAGGTACTTGATTGTTATTATACTTACTATTACTGGAGATATCCAAGTGCTAATTAGCGAGATGACTCTGCTATCAAGCTGAAGCGCCCGATAACGCCGAAGCGAATTAACACTTTGTTGTAGTTTATACAAAGCCAATCTAGGCCCATCTCGTAGAAGGCTACATAACACTTTCCAACAAGAGCGATTACGATAACTTAGATCCCAATCAAAAGCACTAAATCGGTATCCGTATAACACAGGCCAAAGTAATCGTAAGTAAATCGCACAGTACATTATGAAACGAACGACTGCAAAACGTCAAACAAATGACAGCGGTCACACTGTCACAGCGGCAGCCTGTCATTCGTTGCGGCTAAAGAAGTCCGTTTTACGCGTAACCTGTCAACTGTAAGTACACTTAAAATGGAACGTGTGTAAAACACGTTCCGTTTCCAAAAGTATATTGAGAATGATAAACTTAATTAAATTGTATTTTTTCCTGGCTTCATTTGAAAATTCAATTAAGTGATACGAAATAAGCAAAAAAAATGCAATTTTTTAAGATATTTTACATCACTAGACGCGGTCGAAAATTTTCAGGTCAAGACTGGACATGATTCTTTCAAAAAACGTAAGAGAAAATTTGAATTTCGTGGTCTACCACTGCGCCATTCACCACTTATGGTCACAATGATTAACAAATTAGCAGATTGATAGAGATCTCATGTTTTTGTTATTTAACACATTGAAGGACACTGAACGCCTATAGACGTAATAACAATAAAACTTCTATTGTGTCTCGTTCAGTGTCCTTCAATGTGTTAAAGGAGGTAGGTATGTATTTAGATAATTTTGAATGAGTACTTAGGTACCTACTTAATTATTTTCGGTGAGTAGGTATGATGTAATTAAAATGTATAAATAGGCACTAAAGTACTTAAAGGTATCTACTATAATGGAATGTAAACATGCTACCAATAACTACTTAGGGTTAATCTAAAGTGTATTAGCCTCGCATAGGTATAAGCAATACGAGCCTTCTATCTTTATCATCGTATCTACTTACATATAAATAGATAACGAATGTAATAATACCATTATTAAACACATAATAAACCGTGTCTCGGAAAGCAAAGCAAAGGAAAGCCTTTGATTATCCGCTTGTGTGCCGTAATTATAGACACAATTAAAAAGCCATTGTGTCTCGCGTAGCTCTACGTTCCGGCAGACTAAGGGTTAATGTATACAATACGTATGTATGTTTGTGTAAGTGTTAGGTATTTGTATTGTAAAGATGTTGGTTGAGGTTGTAACACACTAAGTATCAATCTCAATCTGAATCAGTTTAAAGGATATACCTATGTATAATCAAAGAGGAAAGCAAAGTTAAGCCATTGGTCCCGGCTGTCATTCGTGGATCTTTGACAGTCGTTACGGGTAGTCAGAAGCCCGAAAGTTTGACATTCAGTCTTACCAAGGGCAAGGGGTATCGTATTACCCAGTAACCGAGTTGTGGAGGACAGATAGGCAGTCGCTCCATGTAAAATGGTAATCAGCTGCATCCGGTTAGACTGTAAGCCGACCCCAACATAGTTGGGAAAAGGCTAGGCAGATGATGATGATTAAACACTTATTAAGTATAATATCAGGTCTGTGAACCCCAAAGGGTTAGGCAGAGGTGTATAGACTTCATGGTACACTCACATTTCGCCAGTTTTGTTTAACCGCTTGTGTGCCGTAATTACAGACACAATTAAAAAGCCATTGTGTCTCGCGTAGATCTACGTTCCGGCAGACTAAGGGTTAATTCCCATAAAAAAGCAGAAATCAATAACACTTCTATCGAATCCCGTAACACACTATCATCAGTAGCAATGGCTTTCATTTTGACAGTTCAACAACATTCATTGCGTTAGTTACGTAGTTGAGCAGACAAATTTTTCGAACATATGAAGCAATGGATTAGCAATATCCTTCAAAATAGTTCAGATGGAGATTGATAATGTGTTACACAATAAGGGTGCTGTCAACCCCCAACGCTCTTCTCTGAGAGCCTATTTCCACCTAAAGCATACGTACTGCCATTTCGCTACAATTTTAAGTATAGCACATTCACGTTAACACTTTAAACAAATATAAAACTCAATAAAATTATAATCACACTAATATTATAAAGGCGAAAGTTTGTGAGTGTGTGTGTGTGTTTATGTGTTTGTTACTTCTTCACGCTCAAACGGCTGGACCAATTTTGATACAATTTTGTGTGGAGGTAGCTGACACCCTGGATTAACATATAGGTTACTTTTTATCCCGATATTCCCACGGGATCGACACTTACGCGGGTGAAACCGCGGGGCGCAGCTAGTAATTCATTAAATTCGATAAGGTTACGATACTCAAAAGGTTAAACTTTGCTGTCGTGTATTTTGACATTTCACGATGTAACTCTTGTCAAACTCAAATTATCGGTCAGTCTTTTCTCGTTCAGAGTAGGGTTTACGATACAACAAGTGTCAGAATGAACGCGGTCGGATCGGAACCGACCGAACCAAATAGAAAGAACTTCGTAGTAGGAAATGACCGAACATTCGGCCGATACGATAAATTTACCACTTCGGAGTAAACCCCCAGACTTAGCAGTCGCACTTGCAACCACTTGACCTAAGGGCTACGAGCTAGGAGCTAAGAGACTAAGCGCCACCAAATTTATTAGTTTTCAATATGAAACACAATATCTGTAGCCTATCCCGTATCTCATAAAAATGACCTACTAATGTCTTGAACAACTGCATGGGTTCGTTCCAGAATTTTTTTTCAATGCCGGGAGCGGAAATTTTATCCCACCCTGGCGAAGGTACCTAGATATCTCTTTCTAGTTTTGGTAAGCCGTAAGCCCTTGCGGAGGGCTAATTTCGATATTTATGTAGGATCATCATCATCATCATCATTTCAGCCGAAAGACGTCCACTGCTGGACATAGGCCTCCCCCAAGCACCTCCACTTCGACCGGTCCTGTGCTTCCCGCATCCAACGGGTTCCTGCGGCCTTCACAAGGTCATCGGTCCACCTTGTGGGAGGCCTTCCAACGCTACGTCTTCCGGTACGCGGTCGCCACTCCAGAACTTTTCGGCCCCATCGGCCATCTGTTCTGCGAGCAATGTGCCCTGCCCACTGCCACTTAAGTTTGGCAATTCTTCCTTAATTATGTAGGATATTTTTAGGAAATACTTAGGTATAGCGTTATAAAATCTGAAAATTAAAATAATTTTTATTTTCAATAAATTTTTAAAAATATTCTCACTGAGTATATTTGAGGCGAAAGCGCCAGGGTAGCCCGCGAAATTCATTTTTTTACGTTTTTTGCAATTTGCTGGTCATTATAAGTTGTACGTTGGTTTAATTAATTTTAAGCAACGTACAACTTAATACTGACCAGCAAATTGCAAAAAACGTCGTTTCAGCCGATAGACGTCCACTGCTGGACATAGGCCTCCCCCAATTTTGGGAGGGTTTGCCATAATCGCCACGCTTGGCAGGCGGGTTGGCGATCGCAGTATGGTATGATTGTGGAATACATAGAGAACGCTGCTGCCCATTCTCCGGTACGACCCTTAGTCGCCTTTTACGACACCCACGGGAAGTAAGGGGTGGTGGTATTCTTTAAGTCCGGCACCACACAGACAACAAACGTAATAATATTTTAATTTTGCGGGCTATCTTTCCTACGCTACGCTACGCTTTGACTCTGACTTTTTTTATTTTTTTTCGGATGGGAAATCATCAAATGACTCCTCCCGCTCTGGGTGGAGCGGAAGAGAGTGTCAGATTCTTACTGACTAAAACCCACCCGTGTTCCTTCCTTAGCCCTTTATGTTCCGGGCCAGCGGTAACCCTTTCGGACAATCCCGCTGGCCCGGCAGGCTTCGGCCCTAAGGGGGCCCCTCCTCGATGCTGACATCTTTATGAGGCGCGCGTGGAACACGTACCTCATAAAGATGCGCCGTCGGCACGGGCTTGGTCCTGATCGGACGGTGAGCTACCCATTACTCTCCGCCCGCAGGCCCGCGCCTACGGTGGCCGGGAGTCGTCACGCGGCTCCCGACGCCCGGAGCGTCTCCCGCGGCGGCTGGGACGGGAGGCTCTCTCCCTGAGCCGTCCCGCCACCTCCTTCGCTAGCATGACTGCTTCGCAGAAGGAGGCGACTGCCTCCACTCCCTTTCGCCCTAGACCATGGCTTGCACTAGGGCCGGGCGCAAGAGGTCGCCGCCGCTGCCGATCGCCTCTACGAGGACACGGCGGTGCTCCGCCCGTAGGCCACGTTCTACGTGTGTTCGCAGGTTTATCCTGCGAGCGACGCTAAGGGCCGGAAAGCCGTCAACTGATAAGGTCTGAGAACGTTAACTGACGGTTTTATTTATACCGAGAGAACATTTAGTTGATCTATAGTGTCATAATTTAATCTATGAGAGAGTTAGGCCTTTTGTAGGAACTAGGTGATAAGACCAGTTGTTATAAAGTATTGTGTCTCGGGTTTGCTTTGCCTAATCTTTATTTTCCCTATATGAGCACAATCCAATAGGTTGATACTTGTACGGTTGAGCTAAAGTTATTAAGTGGTTCATCTCACGGACTCGATATAGCGATTCTGAGAATTTGTCATTGTCTCATGCAGGCGTACACTCCGGTACGACCAGGTACGGAGACTGGTTGTATGGGAGTGAATGCCCAGGTGTTTGGGGAAAGATAGTTATTACTTTGGTGGCTCGCCACATTCTTTATAAATGTACCTTCATTTGTGTTTTGTTACAATAAACTTTGTATTGTGTAATTAGGTACTTGTTTAATTGAATCTTTCCCTAACCGATTATATACCTTATAAATTTACTGAAGCGTGGCCAGCGCAGTAGGTAGAGCAAAAGCTCTTTCATCCTGTAAAGGTCGGGTTACGTGCTCCACCGTGTCCTCTGGGCGATCCTGGCAATGGTGACACCCGGGCGTTTCCTCCCGCCTGATGATGTGCTGGAACCTCCCGAAACTTCCGTGTCCGGTGAGGACCTGCGTCAGGCGGTAGGTGAGGGCGCCATGGCGCCCCAAAGAGGGGTCTTATCGCCGCTGTCGCGGTGTGCCCGAAGGCGGCCCCGGCCCGTTCCAGCTTGGGAGCCAAACGTCGGAAATGCTCGACAAAGTTCACCTCGAGACCCAACTGCCGGATCCTCTCCACGACTATCGCAAGCCCGCGTGTCGTGGAGGTCGCATCAGGCGTCGGCCGACGCGATGGGCCGACGCTTGATGCGACCTCCGCTGCGCCAGGGCCAGCGTGTCGTCAGCGTAGCAAACCACGCTGACGCCATCAGGGAGGTCGGCTCGCAGCACCCAGTCGTAGCCGATGTCCCACAGGAGCGGCCCCACAACCAATTCCTGCGGAACACCGCACGACATCTCTCGCCGGTTCCACTCCTCATCGCAACCGGGGTAGAGACGGCTCTGTCCGTCAGATATTCTCGACTCTTCGACGGGTAGGGCGGCATCCGGTGATACCGGAGTGCCTCCACAATGCAGCTCCAGGGCAGGGTGTTGAACGCGTTGGCGATGTCGAGAGTACCCTTGCGGTAGCCAAACTGGCTGTCCGCAAGATATGGCCCCGTCCTCATCAGGTGCCCGACGAGGCGGCCCGCAATCGCTCTCTCAAAGAGCTTGCCGACCTCGTCGAGCAGCACGATGGGCTGGTATGAGAACGGAGAGTCCGCAGGGCGCCCTGACTTCCGAATGAGGACTAGCTTCCCCGTCCTCCAACGGAGTGGAAACTGGCCTCTCTCCAAACATGCGCTTAAGAACGCCTCCAATCGAGGCCCGGGAGCCCTCGAGGCCAGGACCCAGGCTTTACCTGGCAAGCCGTCGGCTTGACTCTGATTTGAATTTGATATAATATAAATAATGATTTTCCATGTGTGTCCTATTATCAAGTGAAATGAAAAATATTTTAAGTTTCATTGCAACCAGGGGCCTAAGTAAGTCTAATGGGGTATATAAAAGGTTTCATATGAAATGGCTTTATTTGCTTATTACAAAACCTATTACTTAATATTTTTTTTTATGTCGCATAGTTTTTGAATTTTAAGTACCAATAGATATGATGAAAATTCTTATTAAAGATACTGCCTATACTTATCTCTCTCTCTATCTATTAGGTATTTTCAATGTTTGCAAAGCGAAAGTTCTGAAATAAATCTAGTTGATGAGTTTATTTAAATATTACGCAAATTATAAAGCGACAACTACTAGCACGATTTTTGAATAATAAACAAAAATTCCCACAAACAGTGAGTGCGATCGCAAAAAAACAAATGATGTTTTTTTCGTTTCATTTTAGAAAAAAGTACAGAATTAACCGACTGTGTGCCGTAATTAGAGACACAATTAAAAACTATTGTGTCTCGCGTAGATCTACGTTCCGGCAGACTAGGGGTTAATCTCCATTAAATTATCATTACAATCCATACTAATATTATAAATTCGAAAGTAGGTTCTAACTCTCTCTGTCTGTCTGTCTGTCTGTATGTTACCTTTCACGCCTAAAACCACAGAACGGGTTTCTTTAAAATTTGGCAGAGAGATAGATTGCATCCCGGGGAAGGACATAGGACAGTTTTATCCCGATATTCCCACGGGATCGACAATTATGCGTGTGAAACCGCGGGACGCTGCTAGTGGTACATAAATTAAGTAGGTTCTGTGTACTAGTAGGAGTTAGTTAGTTACTTCTTAATAGAAACAGTTTCAGACAGGAGGCAAAAAAAATCGATCGTAAAGCACTCTATAAATGCTTCGCGTGCAATATGGCAGCGTTTAAGCTCTATGAAAATCGAATGAGTAGTTGAGACCGCGAAATTCAAATTTTCTTACGTTTTTTGCAATTTGCAGGTCATTGTCAGGTTGTATCTTGATCAAAATATGATTCGCGACAATAACAGGTAGGTACATATTTAGAGAATTATAATCATAAGAATCATTAATACATCTTTCTAAGTTAGATTAATTCTACCACTAACACTTTTCCTTATGAGATTGGTGGTTGGTGGTAGAAATCTAACTTAGAATGATTCTTATGATTATAATTCTCTAAATATGTACCTGTTATTGTCGCGAATCATATTTTGATCAAGATACAACCTGACACTGACCTGCAAATTGCAAAAAACGTAAGAAAATTTGAATTTCGCGTTCTACCACTATCCATTCACCTTATAGAATAGTGGTCTCCTTAATCAAGTTTGCAGTGACTAACAAGACGACAAAATGGCCTATTTTTTGTCCTTTGTTAGCTACTTAAATAATAGGCATTGCGTTTGGCTAGAGAAGACTGTGTGGCTAAGTGCGCTCTGCGTCACGGATCGTGGTTTGATAGTATAACGGGAAACCAAATGGTTAGGTTTGTCCGTGACCCGAGAGCAGGTGCATAATATCCACCTCTCTGTGTACAATGTAGCTTTTGGCATAGTAAAATCAAGTCATTTATTCAAATTAGGTTGAGAGTCAGCGTTTTTTGAACGTCAAGGTTACAAAAGACAGTCCCTCAAAACGCCCGCTCGTCACCACTTTAGTGCTTTTGCTATTAGCTGCATGGGATTGCTGGAGTGGCGAAAACTCCTCTTCAGCACTGCAGTCTGTTAAGTTAGAAGGTAGAACTTGAAGTGCTGATACTATCATTTGAAGCCTGTGGCGTTGAAATTCCATTGCACAAATTACTAATCGTGTGTCTTTATAGAACGCCTAAGTCTGATCCTAACATATTTTTGGATAAACTTGATCAATTTATGTGCGAAACGGTAAAAAAATATGGATCAAGTACAAAAATAGTTATTGCCGGTGATTTCAATATAAATACTTTTAAACAAGGGAAAGTCACCAACTACTTAAAGGATCTATGCAATAACTATAACTTGCAGATTCACGTTAAAGTTGCCACACGTAAAGACTCGTGTATAGACCACATACTACTTAAGTAACATAAAAAAATCTTCTACTGAGGTTCTATCCCTACACTTATCAGATCACGACACAGCGCAACTCTTAGATTTCCCAGTAAAAGAGCAAAGTTTAAAGTCCAAATCATATTTTATGTATAAAAAAGACTATTGTAGTGAAAATATTAGTAAATTCAAAAAATGCCTTGCAAGTCTAACGAGGTCAGAGGTACATCTCGAAACTGATATACCTAAATAATGCATTCAATAAATTTCACGAGTTCTTATGTTTATTGTATAAGTTATGCTTCCCAAAGATTAAGATTAAAATAAACAATTCTTATGCAAGTAAACAAACATGGATAAGCAAGGGTCTCAGAAACAGTCCCGTTCTGTCACAACGTGTCATTGACTGGCGCGTCATGGAGGGGGTGGAGACCTACTCCGATCACCGGTATATCCGGTTCGACGTCTCCGCCCAGACCGCTAGCGCGCTGGTCCAACAGGCCCCGAGTGGTCCGCGGTGGGCGCTGAAGCAGCTGGACCGGGAGCTCCTCCTGGAAGCCTCGATCGTGCAGGCCTGGGTGTCATCACCGGACAGGCCTGCCAACATCGACGATGAGGCGGAGTGGTTCCGGGAGGCCATGTCCGAGATCTGTGACGTGGCAAATTGGCAATGCCCCGAGTCCGGCCAGGACGCGCCCGACGTCAGGTGTACTGGTGGTCGCAGGAGTTGGAGACGCTACGCAAGGCATGCGTCGATGCGCGACACCTGTACACCAGGCACCGCAGGCTCCGCATTCGCCCTTCGGACGCGGAAGCCACGGAGGCGGAGCTGTACGAGGGGTACAGAGTGGCGAAGACCGCCCTCCAAGAGGCTGTCCAGCGGGCCAAGGATGTGGCCCGTGAGGAGATGGTGGAGACTCTGAACAGAGATCCGTGGGGGCGCCCTTATAAAATGGTGCGGAATAAACTCCGCACCTGGCCCCCCCCGCTGACGCAGAGTCTCCGCCCCCAGCTGGTGGAGGAGGTGGTGAGCGCTCTGTTCCCTTCACGGGGGGAGCACACTCCCCCGCCCATGGCTCCGCCACTGGCGGTGCCCGAAGCGGACCACGCGGACGACGACGGCGACATCCCTGAAGTGACCGGGGTAGAACTGAGAGCGGCGGTAGGTAGGCTGAAGGCCAAAAATACCACCCCAGGACCCGACGGCTTGCCAGGTAAAGCCTGGGTCCTGGCCTCGAGGGCTCTCGGGCCTCGACTGGAGGCGTTCTTAAGCGCATGTTTGGAGAGAGGCCAGTTTCCACTCCGTTGGTAGACGGGGAAGCTGGTCCTCATTCGGAAGCCAGGGCGCCCTGCGGACTCTCCGTCCGCATACAGGCCCATCGTGCTGCTCAACGAGGTCGGTAAGCTCTTTGAGAGAGTGATTGCGGGCCGCCTCGTCGGGCACCTGGTGAGGACGGGGCCGGATCTTGCGGACAGCCAGTTCGGTTTCCGCAAGGGGCGCTCGACAGTGGACGCCATCATGCGCGTGGGGCCCTCACGACGGGGGACGCGGTGTCCCAGGGTAGGGTCGTCGTGGCGGTGTCACTCGACATCGCCAACGCGTTCAACACCCTGCCCTGGAGCACCATTCTGGAGGCACTCCGGTATCACCGGGTGCCGCCCTACCTCCGTCGAATAGTCGAGGCGTACCTGACGGACAGAGCCGTCGGCTACCCCGGTCGCGATGGGGAATGGAACCGGCGAGAGATGTCGTGCGGTGTCCCACAGGGATCGGTCCTGGGGCCGCCTCTGTGGAACATCGGGTACGACTGGGTGCTGCGCGCTGACCTCCCTGATGGCGTCAGCGTTGTTTGCTACGCTGACGACACGCTGGTCCTGGCGCAGGGGAGGTCGCATCAGGCGGCGGCCGACGCGATGACACGCGGGGTTGCGATAGTCGTGGAGAGTATCCGGCAGTTGGGTCTCGGCATTGCACAAGTCCGAGGCCATGTCGTTTCATGGGCCCCGGAACGCGCCGCCATCGGGATCCCAACTAACGGTAGGAGGGTTTACATCGGCGTCGAGATGATGATGAAATACCTGGGTCTCGTCCTCGACAGCCGGTGGAACTTCGTGGAGCATTTCCGACGTTTGGCACCCAAACTGGAACGGGCCGGGGTCGCCTACAAGCGGCTCTTGCCCAACCTGAGGGGGCCAAACGCCTCCTGCCGGAGGCTTTACGCGGGGGTCGTGCGGTCCATGGCCCTATACGGGGCCCCGGTGTGGGCGCGTTCACTGCAGCGGCGAGCCGCCCACTACCTGAACGCGCCCCAGAAGGTGGTAGCCATAAGGGTTATCCGGGGCTACCGCACGATCTCGGGCGAGGTGGCAAGCCTCCTTGCCGGACTGCCGCCATGGGATCTGGAGGCGATAGTCCTCGCGCGCCTGTATGAGTGGCGCGCGGAGGCACTACGCCGGATGGAGGATCCGCTTCCGCGGCAAATCGCTGCGGAGCGGACGGATCTCCGGCGCGATCTCATGGCGGCATGGAAAGAGCGACTGTCGCAACCCAGCGCAGGGCACGCCGCGATAGCGGCGATAAGACCCCTCTTTGAGGAGTGGCTAGAGAGGCGCCACGGCGCCCTCACCTACCGCCTGACGCAGGTCCTCACCGGACACGGAAGTTTCGGGAGGTTCCTGCACATCATCAGGCGGGAGGAAACGCCCGGGTGTCACCATTGCCAGGATCGCCCAGAGGACACGGTGGAGCACACGGTGGAGGTCTGCCCCGCTTGGGCGGAGCACCGCCGTGTCCTCATAGAGGCGATCGGCAGCGACGGCGACCTCTCGCGTCCGGCCCTGGTGCAAGCCATGGTCCGGGGCGAGAGGGAGTGGGAGGCAGTCACCTCCTTCTGCGAAGCAGTCATGCTAGCGAAGGAGGTGGCGGGACGGTTCAGGGAGAGAGCCTCCCGTCTCAGCCGCCGCGGGGGACGCCCCAGGCGTCGGGAGCCGCGTGACGACTCCCGGCCACCGTAGGCGCGGGCCTGCGGGCGGAGAGTAATGGGTAGCTCACCGTCCGATCAGGACCAGGCCCGTGCCGGACGGCGCGTACGTGTTCCACGCGCACCTCAAAGAGATGTCAGCATCGAGGAGGGGGCCCCTTAGGGCCGAAGCCTGCCGGGTCAGCGGGATTGTCCGAAAGGGTTACCGCTGGCCCGGAACATAAAGGGCTAAAGAAGGAACACGGGTGGGTTTTAGTCAGTAAGAATCTGACACTCCCTTCCGCTCCACCCAGAACGGGAGGAGTCATTTGATGATTTCCGATCCGCAAAAAAAAAAAAGGGTCTCAGAAACAGTTGTAAGACTAAAAGATGTTTACGGTATCTATACTATAAAAATAAAACCATGGCGTATAAACATAGATATAAAAAATATTCATCAATACTGAAAAAATGTATCTTTAAATCCAAAACAAATTCAAGCATTAAGTATATAAATAACAGTCAAAACAAATGCAGAGCAACGTGGTCAGTCATCAACCGTGAAGTTGGAAATACAAAATGTGACAATGATATTTCTCAACTAGAATTAGATAAGAGAATACTGACTAATCCCTCTGACATAGCAAATGCTTTTAATGATTATTTTATTGATTCGACTAACACTGTGACATTTAATAATTTACATGATAATGACAAGCCAACTAAAACCATGATAATACCTAATTCTATGTTTCTTAGCCCTATTACTGAAGACGAGATTGAGAAAGAAATAATAGATTTAAATAACACTAACTCAGAAGGTTACGATGGAATTGGTACAAAAGTAATTAAAACTTGCAGTACAGAATTAATTCCTATTTTGACTTATTTAATTAATCTTTCATTTTCATCTGGAACTTTTCCTGATGCGCTAAAATTATCAGTCGTTAAACCTCTGTACAAAAAAAACGATAAAAATGATGTTAAAAACTATCGTCCGATAACCCTTATACCCATAGTGTCTAAATTATTTGAAAAATGTATGCAAAAGAGACTTTCCGACTTCTGTAGCAAATACAATATCATAACGAAAGAACAGTATGGATTTCAAAAGCACAAGTCAACGACACTAGCGATTGCTAATAATTCCCTAAATAAAAATTATTTAACAACAGGACTATTTTTCGACCTGTCACAAGCCTTCGACTTTGTGGCACAGGACATCTTGTTGAAAAAATTAGAAAAAAGTGGAATAAGAGGTTTAGCACTGCAGTGGATAGCGTCTTATCTAAGCAACCGAAAGCCATACGTTGTTATTAATAAAGTTAATGAAAATGTATTAACCTCGTATTCATCTGAGTTAAAAATTGCGGCGTCCCCCAAGGGAGTGTATTAGGACCCTTATTGTTTCTAATATACATAAACGACTTACCGCTAGTGACTAATCATAAATGTGTATTATTTGCAGACGACATTTCAATTATTGTGACATCGGACAAAAAGTGTAAAACTAAATCTGATCATGAGATTGACATTAATAACACTATTGACGAAATTATAAAATGGTTACAGGCAAATAAATTTAAAATTAATTTAGATAAATCAAATTATATACAGTTTAATAAATCAATACATACTAAATACAATTTCAAACTTCATATTGACAGGTTAAAAGAAGTTCCACAAACTAAATTCTTAGGAGTACTCATTGACCAAGATCTGAATTGGAAAGTACATGTGGATAGTTTGTGCAGTAGGATTAATAAGTTTGTTTATGCTCTCAGACAAATAAAGAACATAACCAACAAAGAAACAGCAATTACAGCATATCATGCCTATATAGAGTCCATCTTAAGATACGGGCTTATCCTTTGGGGTAACAGTACAGATAAACACAGAGCATTTTTTTTTTTTTTTATTGCGCAAAAGAAATGCATCAGCGCCATTTGTGGTATCCGTCCTGACGAGTCATGTAAACCTTTCTTTAAAAAGCTAGGTATATTACCACTTCCGTCACTGTACCTTTTTGAAATTTGTAATTATGTTTATATTAATAAGGGATTGTTCAAGAAAGCCTATCAATTGTACTCTCGAAATAAAGATCCATGCAGACTTGCATTGCAGGATACTCTTAAATCAGCCAAGTACCTATGCGAAAAGTTTCCTAGTCATGTGTATACGCATTTATAACAAAATTCCCAAAGAAATAAAATTGTTATCTAATAGTAACTCATTTAAAAACAAATTACTGAAATGGTTGAAAGAACACATGTTTTATGACATTAAATATTTTCTCAACAATAAATTATAAATTCCAACTTGTGTAATTGCAGATAATGCTGAGAGAAAACTATTATTATTGTAATTGACTCTGTATCTGCGACATTGAACTTTAAATTTACTAATAATAATTATTATTTTGCATGCAATTGATACCTACATATCCTGTATAGCTAAACATGCGGACTTTAGATTAATATCTGACTGTAACACAACTTTATACCATGTTTAAGGCAAATAAAGACTTATCTTATCATAGAGGTAGAGTCAACTGTTCGTCCATATGACTAACAGCGATTGCTTTTATTTCGTGACAGTAAGGGTTGTTTTGATATTTTAAGTGTACTTATGCGATAGATCGTAGACTCGTACCTACCCACCTAATTTAGCCTAATTTATTATAATTATCTAAGAAGGCAAAAGAATTATCCTGCGGTATCTCGATAACTACCTCATCATCATCATTTCAGCCGCCCACTGCTGGACATGGGCCTCCCCCAAGCACCTCCATCTGTACTTCTCGCATCCAACGGGTTCCTAACTACCTACCTACTTACTACTTATTAAATTTAGATCCACACAAATGGCAAACGGCAGGGTTCGTAAAATAAAAATCTATTTATATAAAAATGAATCGCCGAAATGTATGTAAGTGCATAACTTCCGAACGACTGCACCAAATTTTTGTTGTGTCCGGTATTGCCAGGCCAAGGTTTGTATAAAAGAAAATTTAGGAAATTCGAAAAAAAAAATATTGCATCCGTGCGAAGCTGGGTCGGGCCGCGGCGTAGTTTATTACCCGACTGCGCCGGAAGGAGGGTTATGTTTTTCGAGTGTATGGTATTATTCATTGGCACGCTCTGTAGCCTACGCGGCTTGATCGATTTCATTTCCTAAGAATTACCGTTTTTGAGATTAGCGATTCAAAAGTTGCACTCTCCATAATAAGCAAACGTTTCCACGCCACCTAGTGTGAGGTAGTGTACACCGTGTACATGACGCGCTTTTTATAACGTGATTTCCCCGGCCTTAGTTGCCTTTGACAGTCAAAGGCATTACATAATTATACGCCTGCATTCCGAAGCGTTAGGCAGAGGTACTTTATATCTATATTACACCCACATTTCGCCAGTGTTTAAGTCCCATATAAAGGTGCATCCAGACAGTGAGAGACATGCGCCGCAAATATTTTTTTTTATGTTAGATGCCTCAGCCTGAGGCAACCGTACCTACATTACATATTAAAAAAAATCATTTGCGGGCTGCGGCGCATGCCTTGCACTGTCTGGATGCATCTTTAGGCTGCTTTTCCACCGAGAGATGTGCTATGAAGCTATGCTGCGAGGATCTGAAAGCTAAGCTACGAAAGTATGCGACCGTTTCCGCTAATGCTAAGCTGTGTAGAAGAGCGAGTAAGATGACCTATGAAGATGCGCCGCCGCCGCCGAGGTAGATGTGCGAGGAAGTTGCTCAGCTCGAGCATGATATTATGGAACGCACCGGGAGTTACTCTGCTCTGCACATAGCTACACCACTCGCGCATCCATAGCTCCCATCCATGGCACGCATCCTTCCGTATAAAAAGCATAGCTTAGTTGCATTTTTCACCAGTGCTAAGCTATTTGGACCAATGAATATGATTGCTGGATATCATGCAATCGCATCCATAGCAACGTAGCATAGCACATCTCTGATGGAACAGAAGCCTAATAGGGGATGAGCCTATTGCCATCAACCGGGCACAAATCCAGGGTCCGCACTTCTTCTGAATTTCAGATGGAAAAACCCAATAACATTTTTGTCTGACTCGGGAATCGAACATAGTACCTCATGCTCATCAGTAGTGATTACAGACCAATATCTTTAAAGTGAATGGGTAGTGGCAGACCGCGAAATTCAAATTTTCTTACGTTTTTTGCAATTTACAGGTCAGTGTCAGGTTGTATCTTGGTCAAAATATGATTCGCGACATTAACATGTTCTTATTTAGAGAATTATATATAATCATTACATTCCTTTAAAAAACATCTTTCTAAGTTAGATTTCTACCATAAGCACTTTTCCATAAGAGATTGGTTCTTAGGGTAGAAATCTATCTTAGAAAGATGTAGTAATGTTTCTAATTCTCTAAATATGTAGATACCCTGTTATTGTCGCGAATCATATTTTGATCAAGATTCAACCTGACACTTACCTACCTGCAAATTGCAAAAAACGTAAGAAAATTTTGAATTTCGCGGTCTACCACTACTACGTGCCCGTGATGTATATAGGCAGCTTCTCTCTACTCGTCGTATCCTACTTGTGTGTGTATATATATATACTCCTGGAGATTGCAACTTCTGAATCGCTATACTTATCTCAAAAACGATAATACTTAGGGAAAAAAGTAATGACACTTTCTGAAGATAATTACATGCTCTACAGTTTTTGTCTGATGTAAGTATTTTTATAATGAAACTAACCGTTTGGATGAAAAATTAAAAAAAAAAAAACATTTTTGCAAACTTTGACTTTGAAAAACTTTTTTTTTGCAGATGTGGGGATCGATGGAGACTTTTCACAACGGTGAACACCATTGTAAATGAGTCTCCATCGTTCGTTTCAATTTTCAGCTCTATGCGAATTATACCTTACCCCTATTTTTTGAGTTAACTTGACCGGGCTATTGGCCATATTCTGGCCTAGCATAATCAGCCTATCACTGCTGAGGGCAATGTTATTAAGGTATAGACAGCAGTACTTATTAGCCTTAATGCGTGCCAATTACACAACAATCAATCGTGAGCATAACATGGCTATTAAGTAAAGTCATTAACTAGAATTACTTGCTTTGTTTGGGATTCGTCCAGTTGCATGTGTGGGTGTGATGAGAGCTACATTAGCGAAATGTTTGAAAATATTCATTTCATTACCCACGGGGCAGGTAAGTACCTATCTAGGCCGGTTGAATTAGGTATGAGTTGTCTAACTCATTACACCACTAGACAAAGCGCTACCTGCTAGAATCAGCTCCTGGGTTCGATTCCCAGGTCAGGGAAAGTCATCATCTTCCTGCCATTGTTACTTGGGGTCGGGCGGGTCTGTGTTATTGGATTTTTCCATCAGGAATTTGTCAGTAGCTGCCCGGAGTCTATAGATTCGTGCCCGGTTGATAGCAAGTTGCGGCTCGCCCGATGGGTTTTAAAAATAACTAGCGATATTCGAGTGTACCTACTACTTATAGGTTCTGCTCTGCATAGCACGATAAAAATTAATATTATGGATTAAAGTTAGGTAGGTACCTACCTATTTTCTATTTAATTTGAAGATCAAGTAGATAGCGTGGATAATTTGCCTTTTCCTCATACTTAGGTATAAAGCTGATAATTGAAATGCTCTTGTCGCTAATAAATAGGTAGGTACCTACGTTGCCGCGTTGGTTGCAACCTACGTACATTGGGGTTATCGCCAACAGATTATACCTAGAGACCAATCAATTACATCGAAATACGCAAACCAACACGTCGTACGTACCTACGTCTACTCATTGCACATAATTTAAAATATAATTAGGTATCAATGCAATAAATCGAGGATTGCAGCGGAGTATTCCGACATCGCTTTCAGGGTTATATTTCACAAAAATGGTGTAGCGTAGCAATCACAGAACGCGATGACGTAAGCTATAATAAAATGTAAACAAACAGTATTATCATTAGTAAACAAACAATGACATGTAAATACCTAATTAACGCGATGAAATATTTTGAAGCGTTTTTAACTCGACTCGTAAACATTATTTTGCCAGTCAGACACAGTGTCTAATTTCTTTGTTATTGGCTATTTGCCAAAAAATAAATGTTTACGCCAAGAAACGTGACCACTTTATTAGTAGGTAACTGCTGAAGCGTGTAGCTGACAAAATTATATCACATGCAGGACTAAAAAATAACACGAAGCTATTTTTACTTTGTTCAGTCATCATTATCATTAAGACAGATATTTCTAGTTGAATGTAGGCGGGTGTTTACGACAAACGCTGTTCGCGATTTGTCCTTAAAATACAATAATGAAACGACAAGATACATATAAAAATATTTTATTAAAAACATTTTGGTAACATTTAATAAGAACACTTAGGTAAAAATAAATCGACCTCAAAATCATTTCAAAAGAACAGCCTGGACTGGAAGTTCACGGAGGAAACCGGAACAGCAAAAACTAAAATAAATAAAAACAATGATAACACTCTAGGCAGAGACATGTCTAATTGACAACCAGAATTAAGGCATCGCAAGAATAATTATTTAAGTACGATAAAATACCTACGTCTATTATTATAATTACAACAAATAAACGCCTAGTTCCTAACGTTCAGTTGTGTATGCTGCCCGGCGATGACCGCGGGCGCGCGGGCGGCGCGCGACCCTGTACTAGTCTCTTGGCAGGGATGAGGGAACTTACATCGAGTATTATTGCCACTAACATTATTAACTTCATTCACGAGACATTTTGCTTGCCACTACGCCGTAATTATACACTATTAAATACTAAAACATCCCAATTATACAAAGCTATGTTAAAATTTTACCTAACTAATAATATTAACATCTTCGGCTAATTTTGATACTAGAATGATATAACATCATCTCATATTGTACTCTTAACATTACGCTGGATTATAAATTATAAGTGAGGAATAAAACATGTTACACATAATATTGCAAGCATTACTGAGATTGTGCACGTTACGTGATTTCGAAGTAACAATAAATTGAAAACTTAGTGTAAGGAAGAAGATTGCTTATACTGAAGTTGATAAAGGAGTAGCGGGCTGAGCCCTTACAAACAGCTACGATAAAGGAACAGTCATAAAGATTAAATTACGAGCATTGGCACTTTCAATATTAAATCTTAATTACACTCTCGAAATAGCACTGCATATCAATAACCAACTTAAAAACTAAATTCAGATCAGTCATTTATGATATCACATCAAAATAAACAGGGAAATACATAATTATGTGATTATCGATTGGATATACTATATCATATATATTATATTTTTTTCAAAAGAGGTATTAATTTTCTTAAGGGTTACTAAAAATATTGAGCTCTGCGCCGCGCGCGACGCACTATATCACCATAATACGAGAACAACATTGAACCAATAAGTTTTGGTACTTGGAGTTCATCTCAGAGTTAATCTATTTCGCTAAACCTACATAATGCTTATCAGATATACGTAATACCCACAAGACGCGCGTCACCGCAGCCCCGGGCTTGCGAGCAGGCCCGTGGGAGTTGGCAACACGCGTCAGGCAAAAAACCCTTCATCCTTATACAATTTTCATTATAAAAATACTGTCATTTGACTACAGTTCAATGAGAAAAAAAATATTTATCATGTGAATGAACAATAGATAAAATACAACATATAGGTAATATTATGTATAATATCATGTATAATAATGATTTGACTAAAACAAAATAAAATGCATAAAATTGAAATGATTAAAACATTGTAAAATCACTTGCAGACACTTATTAATGGAAGGTACTAAATTGATATTTTAGAAAATTTTGTTAAATAAATAGCACAACAACCAAAATATTTGGCAATGTGGATTAAATAAACGTTAACTACTACTACCCTCGGCTGCTAACTTAAACACAAAACTGGAATGCAAATATTGCATCGCACCTCGGCCTCTCTTGTTGCTCGCGCCGCGCGCCGGTCGCGCCGGTCATGCTTACGGGCTACGGGGACCATCACTAAACTTAAGGAGACATTCACAACAAGAGCTAGTCTATTCAACTGTGCGTATCGCTCCAAATACTTTCCTTTGAACTACATTCGATTGCAGCTTTGTCATACTATAAGTTAATAACTAAAAATAATCTGAATGCAACACTTGATTTAAAAAAATAACCAATAACAACCATTTTGTGAGTCCGTGTGACTGAGGATATAGCACACTAGGCAAATGAAGCCACCCCTGAACATTGATATAATATTTTATTTATTCGCCAACAGTACGTTAAGGGGAGGCTTCCTACAAAGGCAATAAAGAATGTGTATCACTGTTAGCTGCATTCTGAGATCCATGCTATATGTTCAGTCATTACCCACTGAATCATAAAATACGTAAATAAATATTTGTAAAACTTCAACTACTTGCTTAAGTTTTGTGTTCATAGCCCAGTTAATTGATTAAAGACAAAACAGAAATGAAAGCTTGTGGATATGGCTCGACATTACCTACTTAGTCGTTTGAAATGCATTGTGAACTTAAATCACGAACGACAAAAACTACTTCAGAACTGAACTTCTACGCTGACAAACTAGTGTCCAGAGAAAACAATTCGCGCGTGTTGGTCCCTTCCAAAATATTTGCCAAACCTTGAAGCAAACTATAAGTTGTAAAGAGAATTTTTGAAAACTACATACTGTATTGTCTCATATCAACATTTTTTATAAAAATAACTATGTGGAAAATATGTCAACATTATTGTGTACAAATACTCCAGTTCCAATTTAAAGCTGATCACAACATAGCAGAACTAAAGTTGCACAAAAGGACAGTATCAATTATTCGTTATAGTTAGTATGTTATACATTACTTACATTTGTAATCGAAGAGACTCACACTATTAAATATCTTGACTAAATTAAGAGACCACGAATATTACATTTATATATGCACATACATAGAGATATTGCCAGTCTGTTAACGACACTTACTATAATTTCACTAGAAGCCCAGCATCTGGGCATATCAATGACTCAAACGTTTTAAAACGGTCTGTAACAACTAGTAATACCTTAGAATATCTAATCACTGCATTAATTTGTGATGATATGCACTGATAACCCATTTTGACTATGTTCACATGGGCTCATCATATAATAATTACAAATGAGTTGTTCAAAGCTTTATAGTTGAGTTGATAAGAAGTTGATTTTAGGGTAATGTGTCAAGATCGTATCCTCTAGAATATATGTCATCACTATTATTATGTAATGCTCGGACGGTAAATCCAACAATCATCATAATTACATCTTAAAAATAACCTACAGCTTGGCTTTAAATTCGTGCCTATCTCGTCAAAATCGTAAATTTAAATAACATCCGAGAAGCAGCCTTTTGGTTTAAACAATGACAATCCTATTGATAAATGACTGTGGAATATATCTAAATTATCTCCTAGAGACTAAAGAATATTATAAAACAATATTTAAATAATAACTGTTACATGTAATGGTGGGAAATAACTCATTAAGATATGATGTCTTAAGTAAATGTCTATAATTTAAATATTGCTTTAAGAGTAATTGGACACAAAATCCATGGGTTGAGTTACACCCTTCGTATTTTATACTAATCAATATAAATTGTATATTCAACAATTTATAGTTAATATAATATTCTTTGGATAACAAATTATTAACATTTCTAAGAGGAACTAAGTGTAGCGTAATATATTATTACTATAACAATATAGTTTAATTTGTTGTTTTATGGAATATAGATTTTATAGTTTTGATCCAATTTTGTCTTTTTATTTAGACTGGGACCTAGAAATGCTGTTTTTTGGAATAAATCTGGAAATATTTATGGCATTGCAAGTCCGTAGTATTAATTAAGCCTAACTTTATCACACAATTAAATAAGTTAAAAACAAAAACGAAGTCATGTATCGTCACGCATTCCATTCACAGAATTTGTCAAAAATTGTCTTGTTTAAATTAAGATCACAGTATTAAGTCACGTTTAAAATGTAACTCTACGAATGTGCGCGACGATAGCCACATACATATTCCACAGTCATCCGTATAACTGGAGCACAACAGGCAAGCATAAAAACAAACTATATTATAGGAAAGTGTCACAGAACCATCGGCTTTAGTTCAAGTAAAGTAACTCTGATATTTTTTTTTTGTCAGTCATGGTAAAACATTTTATGCTTATTTTTATAACAAATTAGTAAAAAATAGAATGTAAAAACTTAAGTCAAAAAGATAACAATGAGCAAAATAAAAGATCATTTGTCATTTTAAAGAAAAATAACAAGTTGTCACAATTAATTCCATGACAAACGTCTGAACTAAAGTCATGGTCCAGCTAGTAATGGTTCCAAGCACCATCGAGTGACTGTAAGAGTAAGAGAAGTTGATATGCACCTTGATGTGTTCCAGTCGTACCCACTTTACATTCGTTTGTTCAGGATTTATGCTGAATCATAGTCACGTCAATCTGTGGCAGCTACGACCCATGAGAAGCCGCAAAGGCGGCAAGAGTCCTTTACGTACTGTGTGCGAGTTCCATACGGACCCAACCGGTGATACTGGGAGCGGTTGGCGAAGAACAGCGCCGGGTTGTTAGGCGGGAGCACCGTGGGACGGTAGCTCCACCTCGGGTCCGTGAGATTACCCATCAAGTTCAGGATGTCGCGCCCTCCATACGTGATTTTGACATCATCGGCTTTCTTCTCTATAGGACGCGGCTGAGGCTGCACCACTGGCTCGAATAGTTTCTGAAAATAATTCACACATTGATACCTATGTGGAGTAATGTTGATAGAAATGCACACAATAACAAAGGCTTCCAATGCTAAGATCGACAATATCAAGAGACGAGGTCTAATGAGAGTAGGTACCTAACATCCAACTCCGTATCTGTTCTGCAAAATAATTTTGGCAAAAACCTAACAGCAATAGGTGCACAATTTAATTATGTACACTACCTACCCATCTATGGTTTTATTCACCAATGATGAAAACAAAATTCACTTGATCTTATTAAAATATAACAGCCTCCGAAATCTTTCCATTATCACTCGTCGATAATGTACACAACATTGATAGCGTAAGACATTCGCCATTACGGAATATTATGAAAATAGAGAGGTCAAGGCCAGGACGAATGCAAACAAAATAGTGCGAAAACTTGCACTTACCTTCTCTGTTGTTTGAGGACTAGACGGCAGGGAGTCGCTGTTTACTGATTCTGATTTGAGCGACCCCAGCGACCCGATACCGCTAGATTCACTGGAGACTGACGGACTCGGGCTCGACTGGGACTGAGATAGGCCCGCTATGTCTATGATATGCCCGAACGAACTGAACGAATTAAAATTTTCTGTCTCCAGGCCTGCCAGCGGTAGTGCAACGCTCAAAGCCATGTCTGTAAAGGGAAAATCACATTTGTATTGTAATTACACGTGCATAGAGTCAACTGCGTGTGAACACTTTATGCTATGTTGACAGAATCTAACCAACGCGCCAAACTGTTACGGTTTTATGATTACACCACACTCAAAATAACGCGTCACTCACCTTTGACTAGAATTACAAATAAGAATTTCAAAACCACACTGTATTCAGCGAGTAAAACAATAATTACCGAAAAGCGTAATCCCAAAAAGCTCAAGCCTCGATGTAGTTGAAACAGATCGAACATTTATGAAGTGAAGTTAGCTCCAATCGCGAGTTTGCGTTGCGTGATGTCGTCGAGCGCGAACCGGAAATAGCTCTGTCGATAAAGTAGTCTATTACGCAGCAATGAAATCCACTACAAAAAGGCTTTAACAGGATTATCACCAATCAAAAATATTGTTATGTTTTAATTTTAATTTTGATAACAGTTATACTTAGTTCTAAAGCAAGCATTTTTGTTAAACATCTTAAAAGTAGCAATGCCTTGAAATTATGTACAGCGCCATCTGTGTTGGTTTTAAGTTTTTTGTGGAATTCAAGATAGTGAAGTCGTTTTTATATTCAACGCTAGGTGGCAGCATGCAACGCTTGGGCAGGCCAAACTTCAGATAGGTACCTCTTGTGTTGATAGATGGCGCTTTTGTATATTTTTAACGGTGCCTATTTTTTCAATGTCTTTTCAAAATATATTATTAATATAATAGTAAGACTGTACGACAAATAATTGATTTCTTGATTGATTTTTTGATTTTTGTTTGTTTTTTTTTTTATTCTGATCTTGAGAAATCAAGATAAGTTAATGTTTATGTCACTTGGTTTACTTTCCGGAAATCTATGATAATCAAAATACGAAGCAAAGTATTATAAATTGAAATTGTAGGTACACCGTTTTGTGTACATTTTTGTTTCTTGAATGAAAAATCATTCAAAGCCTAACATTTTCAATTGTGTAAATATTTTAACTGAATTTGGAAGGTAGCCTTTTTCAGGCGCTGAATTGGTGCAGAACTCATGAGTTAGGTATTAGTAGTAGATAGGTAAGTTGAAGCCAAGCAATAATGAAAAAATAAAACAAAACACGTTAAGTAGGTATACTTAAACTTTTGCCAATCAATGAGATGTTTTCTATTATTACTTAGGTATTTATTTTGAACTCCTTACTTTGGTGTAGGAATCGTCATTTGTGTGATAGCTTTCTAAGGAGAGAGAATCCATTAATCGTAATCCATGTTTATAAAACAGACAGACAGACAGACTGAGTCTCACCATAAGGGTTCCGTTTTACCATAGAATAGAATAGAATAGGTACTCTTTTCTATCCACTACCCTATTATCCTTCTTTTTAGGCAGTTATAACTAAGCAGAAAACTAAATAAAAGTAAGTCATAACCAACAAGATAATACTTAAATGGGTAATTAAATAAATAATTAAGCAGTACCTAGACATACAATGAACGGGCAGTTACGTGTGAGCACTTGGGCAAATCTGAATTAGTCGGTAAGAAATCTAACTTAGAAGTGGCGGTCATCATCTCATCATTTCAGCCGAAAGACGTCCACTGCTGGACATAGGCCTCCCCCAAGTTGGGGGGGTTTGCCATAATCGCCACGCTTGGCAGGCGGGTTGGCGATCGCAGTATAGTATGGTGGTGGAATGCATAGAGAACGCTGCTGCCCATTCTCCGGTACGACCCTTAGTCGCCTTTTCCGACACCCACGGAAGTATGGGGTGATGCTATTCTTTAAGTCCGGCACCACACAGACAAGAAAATGAAGAAAAGAAGTGGCGGTGGATTTACACAATTAGCCTAGGTATATACCTAATATTCCCACTGCTGGGGCTTCCACCACGCGGGCCCGGTGCGGGTTGGTAGATGTCACATGACTTCGAATGTTTGGTTCTAGGACATGCCGGTTTCCTTCACCGTTTTGAGAGCAGTGGTGATGAAATAATTCACATAAAGTAAAGCGCCCGTCTGGGTTAGAACCTACGACCTACAACTTGGAAGCTGCGGCCATAACCACTAGGCCACCGCTTTTAGCAGCATCTTTACCTACAATTAAATTATCTACTACTTGTTATTATTTTCAACTGATCATAGTAACCTCCCTAATGTTTAAATAACAATTTTAAAATTGTTATAATTTGTTGTGTAATGTATTTTATTTTTGTTTATTCTCTTCCGTTGTCCCTCGCGCTGTTTGTACCTACCCTTTTATCTATTTTACACATACCTATGTTTATATAAGTGGAAACTTGTAATTTGCTTTCTTCTACATATTACTTCTGACTACACGAATGTATTAGCTGTAATTTTTTTAAAATAAATAAAATAAAAATGATTACCAAAATAAATAGGAATCAAACCCTGAATGAACCACACGAGCTGCAGCTAGGTAGGTACCTATATACTTTACCTACTTACCTTTAAATTAATGAGAGGTTTTTCTTTTAAGTATTAAAAAAAAACATAGTTTCCAAGAGCCCTGAAGATGGCGTTGAACTGACTACGTTACTAGGTTCCAAAGCCAAAACGCTTGGAAAAAACAATATTGCGCCACGTCACATATGCTCGTTGAGTGACACTTTCGTTTGCTTTCGTTTTACGATCTCAAAATTACATCAAGTGAAATAATAAAAAAAATATGTGACGTTCCGTTCCTTGCAGTAACTTACCAAGTTCAGCGCCATCTATCCAGCGACTAGGGAAAAGTTAAAAAAAAAAGAAAAAGAAAATCCCTCATTGAGATTGACATATGGCAAAAATCGCGATGGTTGGCAATACCACCAAGAACCTGCGGTGCTATTCTGTAAAAATCTCACCGTGAAAACTTAGGTGAAGTGAGCGTGGAGTGAGCTGTCAATAGTGTCAATTCCTAAGAAAAACAAACTCACTTCACCTAAGTTTTCACGGTGAGATTTTTACAGAATCGACCGGCTGTATCCCAAGTGACGTGTAAAATTACTTACCTACTACTACTTACGTTACTGTTATTTTTTTTGCATTATATGTGTAGGTTTATTTTATATTCTAGTTTAAGACTTCACACATTCATATTTTCTCTTCTTGTTCTCACACACTATTGTCTACATTTCTTTTTTACTTCTCCTTTTGCAGGTCTGCTGGAAGAAATTTCTTAAGAAATAAGCAGTACCTTTGTACTCAAATTATAATTATGTCATATCCCTATGTATTTTACTGTGTGTACATAAATTATAAAATAAATAAATAAATAATAGTTCTGAAAGGATCTATTTACAAAAATAAACATTATTTAATTTCAAGAAGGTACGACCAAGAAGGTTTGGCCACTGTGTCCACATCTAGTCAGCCTGCCTTCCCACCGTGGCGATCGCGATCTCGTTACCCGAGTAGAGTAGAGTCTATATAGGTACTTTACCTATTATAAATGTAGTTCTTTTTATAGAGTAGGTACTTAGTACTTGAAGGCTGATTTCTAACAAACTTGTAGAAAACTGTCGTTACCTAATAGATAAATTCAGTAGGCATTCATTGGACATTCATTTATTTTGTTATAATTATTTAACCGTTACTTACAAAATAACAAACAAGAAGAAGAATATTTAGGGCCCAAAATCGTTGCCTTCGATCAATGACAGGTATTAAAACTACAGAAAGCTGTCAACCTGTTTTGAAATATCTAAGGATACCTACTTATATTACCATCGTTGTTTTTAACGCGTACGCGTTCCTTTTTACATCGTTCTCACATATAATTAATTGTAAATTCAACATTAATGATGTAACTAATATTTTTGTAAAAATATAATTTAAAAGAGTGTCCATGGAGTTACTTGCCCGTTCTTCTCCATAGGTACCTACGCTTTGGAATGGGCAGCTAGCTTCATATTTTCTGACTGACCGACATCTTGACAATTCAAAAGTGCCTGTAAATGGTTTAATTGAAATAAATGGTTTGAGTTTGAGTTGTATATACAACGTTATTTTTAGTATATGCGAAACCTGAATATAGTTTGTTCAGAATAAATAACTGAATCGATTCCAATAATTTTGTGCCAAATATATTTAAAATAATTATAAACTTTTAAATTAATCAACATAATACTATTAATACACTTATACAGGGTTATTGGTAAAACATTAACAACCTCTTAAGAGGTCATTGTACTCATCATTATGAACAACTTTTACTATGGGACCAAACTCGAAATCGCAAAAAAATAATCAGCTGTTCCACACATTTATGTTCGCATAACTCGTAAAAACTGTATGTGTAACTGTGTGTTTGTTGTATGGGAGCCACCCTTAAATATTTAATTTATTTTGTTTTTAGTATTTGTTGTTATAGCGGCAACAGAAATACATAATTTGTGAAAATTTCAACAGTCTAGCTATCGCGGTTCTTGAGATACAGCCTTGTGACAGACCGACGGACAGACGGACAGAGGGACAGACGGCCAGACGGACAGACGGACAGACAGCGAAGTCTTAGTAATAGGGTTCCGTTTTTACCCTTGGGGTAGGTACGGAATCCTAAAAATCAACTTTACACAGGTAGTTACTGAACGTCTTTACTTAAAAAAATATATATTTTAACCATGGGTCCTCTTTTAATAGAATAAACTTCCGATACATTTAAAAGAATTACCCATCAAAGTTTAAAAAAAAAGTTAACAAAACTGCTATGGGACAAGTGTTACTACACAATTAATTATTTAATTTACTGACATTTCTATCTTAATATCTTTAGTTTTATTGCAATTCTAATTTTATTAATTTTTTTTGCCATTTTTTGACTTAATTTATTGACGTTTGTAATTTAATTTATTGTCATTTTAAATTGAATATTTGTAATTTAATTTTTCTGACATTTTAAATTTAATTTGTTGACATTTGTAGTTTAATTTATTCACATTTTTTTAAAATTAAAATTATTGTCATTGTGCCTAATTCCGAATGTTTTTGAATAATATGAGTATTTTTTAATAATTATAGTAATGTTGCTTAATGAATGGTATGTATGCTTTCTTGTTTTTAGGTTTTTTGTCTAGTACCTAAATGTATTAAATAATTATGCATGCCGTAAGGTAAAATGTATGGGGCTCTCTTCAAAATAACTACCATTCTGTATACCTAAGTTATTGGCAAATACTTAAATGATTTCTGATTCTTTTAAGAAATCATCAATAACAGCCACACAAGTCGATCGATTAGGTTAAGCTACGCTTGCCGCGGTTGGTCTGTGGATGGGTGACCATCTTTACATACCGAGACTCCTCCGTGCCTCGGAAAGCACGCTAAGCCGTTGGTCCCGGCTGTCATTCGTGGATCTTTGACAGTCGTTACGGGTAGTCAGAAGCCCGAAAGTCTGACAACCAGTCTTACCAAGGGGTATCGTATAACCCAGAAACTTGGTTGTGGAGGCCAGCTAGGCAGTCGCTCCATGTAAAATAGGTACTGGTATTCAGTTGCATCCGGTTAGATTGGAAGCCGACCCCAACATAGTTGGGAAAAGGCTAGGCAGATGATGCAGATGAAATGATTTCTGATTCTGAAGAAAGGAACAGAAAAATACGTAGAAAGGTGATGTTTATTTCTAAAGAAATCACTTCCAGCATACCTGCGATAGGAAAGTAGAAATAAAGAGATGTAGACAATGTATTACTAAAATCTTAATAATTATAATGTATGTGTGAGCGTGTTCTTAAGAGGTAGGTAAGTAGGTTCTAATGAAAGTTAGTATGCAGATGGATTTAAGTAGTTGTAAACTTTCGAGGGTTTTTATCTTTGTATATTTCAAACCTTAGAACTTATGGTAATAACCTCGTACACCTGCAAAAGGTACCTTTTTGGTAAAGTCGTGATTATATTTTCCCGCAAAATTGTTTTTATCATAAACAAAGTCAAAGCATTTATTTCAAATAAACCAATTAAGTAGTACAGACACTTTTCAATGAGAGGTTTCTCTTTTGAGTATTAAAAAAAAAAACATCGTTTCCAAGAACCCTGAAGATGGCGTTGAACTGACTACGTTACTAGGTACCAAAGCCAAAACGCTTGGAAAAAAAAACATTGCGTCACGTCACATAACGCTCGATGAGTGATACTTTCGTTTGCTTTCGTATTACGATCTCAAAATTACATCCAAGTGAAATAATAAAAAAATTATGTGACGTTCCGTTCCTTGCAGTAACATACCAAGTTCAGCGCCATCTATCCAGCGACTAGGGAAGAGTTAAAAAAAAAAGAAAAAGAAAATCCCTCATTGTCAAGGGGTCGGTTAGTCAGAAAGATGAAGCTGGTTGCCTAAGGTTAACCTTCTAAGGTTATATGCTCTGTGCTACTATAGGTTCTGTCATAGGTGCCCTTCACTGCCTATCATATCTAGATAATCTATACATATAATAAATCTGTAGAAGGGTCAATTCTGTACATTGAAAATATTGAAAAAATAAATAGCGGGGTGTGTTGCTGGATCGATACCAAACCCAAATATGTGATTAAAAAAATTTTTGTCTGTCTGTCTGTCTGTCTGTCTGTCTGTCTGTCTGTATATGCAGGCATCACGTGAAAACTAACGGTTCGATTTCGATGAAACTTGGTATAATTATACCTTATTATCCTGGGCATAAAATAGGATACTTTTTATCCTGGAAAAATACGTAGAAAAAAAAATCTTATTTTTCGGTTTTATTCATAGACGTTGTTCTGTAGAACCGCGAACACACGTTGCATTACCCGTAGTGGATAATTTTCCATTTCAATTTAAGAGAATACAGTTTCCTGTAGCTTTGTGTTACGCCATGACAATAAATAAGGCTCAAGGTCAGACCCTAGGAGTTGCTGGCGTAGATCTTACCGCGAGTTGTTTTTCACACGGGCAACTTTACGTAGAACTTTCCCATGTGAGCAGTCCAAGAAATCTTCATGTTCATATTCCGGACGAGCTCACTAACAATATTGTGTATGCTGAAGCTCTCAATTAACTTTCTGTCGCATTGTCACGATCACTTTTTTATTATTGCAAACTTTTCGTCATTGTCAGTAATTTACTGCTACATGCTACTTAGCAAGGTCGGAATTTCTATGAAAAAAATACTTGCTACAGAACGCGAGCTCAACAGCAGTAGCTCAATAGAGGGATCTCCTTAATTATTATAGGCTTAGCCGTATTTGGGTCCAATAGATATTTATAAGATGTCATTGTCAGAGTTACTCAAAATGGAGAAATAAACCATCCACGCGAAGACCGACATCCGCGCGGACGGAGTCGCGGGCGGAAGCTAGTAACTACTAAAACTGATGGGTTCCCATTTCTACACAGTTGAACTAAAAGGTAACTTAAATATTCTACGTAACATACACAAGGTATTTTTCAATAAATTTTCATTAATCAAGAGAGAGAAAATATGTAGAAAATTCTGCCGTGCAATGACAGTAAACTGACGGTCGATTCTGTAAAAATCTCACCGTGAAAACTTAGGTGAAGTGAGTTTGTTTTTGCTAGGAATTGGCACTTTGACAGCTTACTTCACCTAAGGGTGCGTCTAGATTACGTTATATAACACATAAACGTATGTTATATGACACGTCCACATTATTTAACGTTGCTAACTTCTCTATAGAAACATGTTATACATATAACTATGTTTAAAAACATGTTATGTTACACAGTGTGGACGCACCTTTAGTTTTCACATTGAGATTTTTACAGAATGGAATGACAGCTTACTTTACCTATATAACTTCTCAGGGTAAGATTCTAACAGAATCGACCGCCTGTAAGTACCTATCTAAAAAACAAGCATTTTTCAGAAATCGCAATCTTCCGTCTTTATCTTAAATATGAACCGATTTCTTTGAATGTTGGACCTATATAGACAGCCGTAGTGAGAAACCAAAAAACTTAACTACTTATAGGTAGATGTTTTTTATTATAAATGGACTGGACAAAATAGACAAAACAAGGTATTTTGGGGATTGTTATGACAAAACACTGTATTCATAGACAGCGGGGTGATTAAAACATGAGTTGTGTTTTGATAAAACACTGTAATTTGATAATGCACGTATAATTTGATAATGTGTTTTGACTTCTGTTAAAACACTAGGTACTGTGATTTATTTTTTAGATACTTACATTTGAAGTAATTCGAATGCGTAAAGTGCAACGAAAATACCTACACTACCTATATCTTTAGATACAGTATCAATTCAGTATACACTGTATCATAGGATACCTACACTGTAATTTCATTGCACTAAAGCAATACTTAAGAGACATTGCTTTTTCTGGTGCCAAAAATATTTAAGGGTGATTTTTGTTTTACCCAAATATAAATACAATAATATAATACATTTTATATAATATAATGTATTCCCTGAAGGGAAAAAAGGGGGGACATGTAGGTATGGTAAACACTGACACCCCCACTTCAGTTAGGTATGTTGGTTGACAGTTGTTTGAATAATTTAATACGAGTAATATCCCTATTACGACATTTTTATTCGTGTAAATAAAAAAACTAAATACTTCATCATCATCTGCGTAGCCTTTTCCCAAGTATGTTGGGGTCGGCTTCCAGTCTAACCGGATGCAGCTGAATACCAGTATTTTACATGGAGCGACTGCCTATCTAACTCCACAACCCAGTTATACGATTCCCCTTGGTTAGACTGGTTGTCAGACTTTCGGGCTTTTGACTACCCGTAACGACTGTCAAAGATCCATGAATGACAGCCGGGCCGGGACCAAAGGCATGGAGGAGTGTAAAGATGGTCACCCATCCACAGGCCAACCGCGGCAAGCGTAGCTTAACCTTATTGATCGATCTGTGCGGCTGTTATTATTTAGTCACGGGCCCCTCCGCAACTAAATAGTACCCACTTGTAGACTATAAATTATTTTTATTCCAAACCCATTGTATTTTATTATAGAATGCACTGAAAAAGTTAATTTAATCAATTGTTACGTTGGTCTTTATTTTCTTACGTAATTTGTTACCTTTAATAATAAAAATATCCTACGAGTAGGTAAGTAGGTCCTGTACTTATCAATTATATTTATTTCCTGCGGTGCTATTCTGTAAAAATCTCACCGTGAAAACTTAGATGAAGTGAGCGTGGAGTGAGCTGTCAATAGTGTCAATTCTTAGCAAAAACAAACTCACTTCACCTAAGTTTTCACGGTGAGATTTTTACAGAATCGACCGGCTGCACCTAACATTGGATATTTCAGAACCCTAAATATTTTTTAAAAATGATATACCTATCATTCCCACATTTAAAATTAAACCTGAAAATATGAGGGTTCATTTTTATTTCATCCGTTTCCTTTATTTTATCACATAATAATATCCTGAAAGCAATAAATGTTCGAATACTCCTGGGTGGGATGGTAGCTAGCTACTTAAATAGACACCTACCTACCAAATATTTGAATATAAATGATCACTCTCAAATTAACCTTTGAATTTCTCGGTGTAAGCCGGTTTACGAGTATTTATTATATTACGAGAGCAAGAAACATGCAAGATAGCCGCGAGGAGCGTCGAGTGTATTGAGCGGCACTTGTACCCGCGCGAGCGCCGGCGATACGAGCCTAATTGCTCCAAATCGGGTACTTATGATTTGTAAATATTCTTATATCGCCACTTAGGAGCGTCCGTTCAATAAATATAATAGTAAACATCCGTGCAAATGGCCGTGGCGGGCGGGCTGGCGGCGGGCGGGCAGGCGGGAGCCTGTGCGACGGCGGGGCCGCGCTTTATCGATTCGCGCCCGCGCGACACACTGTATCTATCCTCTCATCGATGCCCGTTTGCTGGCCTCACAAAGAAAGAGATAGGTTTCGCCGACTTTGATCCTTTTGTTTTTGGGCAGCGTCCGGCGATGCGGGCGGGGGCTGAAAAATGTGAAGGGGCGCTGATTGGCCGGCCGGGCCCCGCCCCCGCGCGAGCCTCGCGCCGCGCGAGAGCCTCCGCGGCTCAGTTCAAGGCCGGTTGCCGCGGGTCCGCGACGCACGCCGATTTGTTTGGGTTCCCGGCTATTTATAAACTTAATGAAAGCTCTCTCCTGACCACGGACGGACAGCTGTCGATGGTCGCTCGTTCTGATGACTCACTGGATCCTTATGACTTGTTTTATTGTCGTTTTATTTTGTTGCTGCTATTTATTTTAATGAGAGGTCGTAGGTCTGTCGATAAGGATGCTTGGATCCTTTGTGCAGGCAATTTATTCACTCCATACTTCTAAAGCTTCTAGATTGTATGCTCTGTAATTTAACTTATATGAGGTAATTTACTACTACAAATGAATAAATCACGTCTTACTAATAAAATAATATGTAATACGGATATTACGTTACCTAGATTTACCTGACTGACCGATAGACATCTCATATTTTGAATAGGTAGATATATCATGTCACGTTATGTATACATAAATCTATATATTTTAGGGATTATAATTATAAAGTATTCGATTATGCTCGAATAAGTACCTATGTAAATGAAAAAAAAAAAAAAAAAGAAAATTAACCTGTTCTAAAACTTATTGTATAATTATACTCAACTAGTTTCCACTTTCCTGGTAGAATATGCATAGGCCAGCCCTCAGCAATTTACGGTTAATCATCTATACCTACATATTTATATCTAATATAGTAGTAACGAAGTATTATTGTCCGTTCGTCTTTTGTCTGGATGTTTTCCGTTCCGGATTGGCGCAAAAACGGCTGAACGGATTTCGATGAAATTTGCCTGAATTGACACATAGGGTACATTTAATCCCGGTAGTACTACGTTCCCGTGGGATGTTTGCCGACATCCACACGGGCGAATCCGCGGGCAGAACCTAGTAATAAAGAAATGAAACAACACCTCATGACTTTTACGTGTTGTAAGGTCGTAGGTTCGAACCCAGACAGGAACTTTACTTTGCATAAATTATTTCATCACCGCTGCTCTCAAACGGTGAAGGAAAACATCTTGAGGAAACCGGCATGTCCTAGAACCAAAAATTCAAAGACATGTGACATGTAAGTACCGACCCGCACTGGGCCCGCGTGGTGGATTACGGCCCACTCCCTCTCACCGAGAGGAGGCCTGTGTCCCAGGAGTGGGAACATTAGGTATAGGCTGATTATACCATGTCATGTAACACACTATTACTCTCAACCTGAATGATTTGGAAGCATATTTCTAATCCATTGCTCCTTAAGTTCGAAAGATGTGTCTGCTAAACAACGCAAATAACGCAATGAATGTTGTTGAACTGTCAAAATGAAACCCATTGCTACTGATAGTGTGTTACGGGATTACCCTAAAGGTAATCCTTTTTCATCGTCCGTGTTCATCAAGAGGTTTTGAACTTCCCATGAGCTTGTATCATTAAGAGTAAACTAGTTGCGAGCTCGAACTCACTGGTGGTCACCTGGCTTCGTATCCGATAGAGCTAGTATCAGTTATGAGCAGTTAGACGCTAGTCTACGCGAACAATGTCTAGTTCTCACGCAGAAACACCGTTCCGAACTGATAGGCTAGTACAAAAAATTCGAAAAGTGCTTCGGGAAATCGAGTTTTATGAAGAAACCACTGCATAAATCAATTACAAGTAAAGTTTATTGAACTCTTCGATAACTGAGCTTTGTCGGTACGGACTTGGTTTTGAAGATTTTACAGTTTTTTTATTACATATTTACACACAAAGTTACGTTAAAAATAGCAAGAAAAACGAATCTTTGTTGGCTCATAAGTTTTTAAGGGATTTTTATTTTACTATTCTGTTTCCGTACAGACAAAATTAATAATAAGTCAAAACGATATCATGTTTAACTTTAGATGCACGATGTTGAACAGTGGAGTAATACTCTCCCGAAATTTGTATGGAAAAAATATCGACTAGTGGCACCTTAAATCCTCCGTTACTTTGAACAAACAAGTTAATAAATACAATAGCGCAAAAAACTATGCATACTATATGTATATAGGTATGTCGATTACAAATAGAGGCACGGCGCGTCCGTTCGGGTACAGTTAACGATGGTCTAACCTCCAGGTCATTGGTTTATGCTTAGGGTTATGACACGGTGGGGCGATGTAGCGGTTTAATAAAATGTATTTCTTTTAAAAAGTTTACCAACAGCTTCTGTATACACTACACAGGCTGGCAGGGATATCGATGCGTTAACATGGTTCTGGACTTCTGGACATACCTGGAGGCCTAAAAAGGCCACTTTTGCAGAATCATAAAAGGATAACATAATGGACAGTTAACTGTTAAGTTAATAGTATCAAATCCCATTGGTGAAGTGTTTTACCAATCAATCCAATCCAAATCAAACCCCAATCTCTTTGATATAATCACGTACCTACGTAGTGCACCTACGTAGTGCAGCGAAAAAAAGAAAAACGAACGAACTGTCTTCTCCATATTATGATTCATAATGTTATCCTTTTATGATTCTCCGAAGTGGCCTTTATAGGCCCCCTGAACTGCGTTGAAATTTTTCGTCAGTTTTATAAAAAAACTGCTGTTCACACCTATGCGATCAAAATATATGTTATTTTGATCGCGTAGGTGTGCTGCTCTTTCTTTTTAAATAACCGATCTTGAAGAACATTTTAATATGACTGTGAATTAACAGAACTGCACTGGATGAAAAGCTTTACGAGTCAGGGCTGATTTTTCCAACGCCAGGGGGGTAATTTCCTTTTTTTTAGAACTTTCTCATTCTTACTTCAGTCTCAATTTGTCAAAAATACTTCTAATTTTTTACATCGATTGTCGCTGACATGAGATTGCCGCTAGATTTTAAACGTTTTTATAGAGGGGAATTGACGTTTTGATATGTTTTCACAGCGCAATAAACGTCGACTGACCGTGAGCTTATATTTAGGATCCAAAAAAGATGTGTCAGAGCAATGTGTAAAGTAAAAACAACGGATAGCTGTATAGACCCCATTTTATGACTTTAAAAATACTGACCCTTGCAGCACTTCGAAGTTCAGTATGACAGTCGCATTATACATTTTGGAAACTGCGTTGTTTGTGAAAAGAAACACTCAATTATTTAAAAAAATATCTTCCACTAGAAAAACTACATTACGTGCCCAATATGCGACTATTTTTCAATCTAGGTATATCTTTTATTCGTGGAATAAAATTGACGTCTGACAGATTTTGTATGGAAAAACTGTCAAATTTTCAAAATTAAGTAGGTATAATAACTTCGGATAAAACGTTGGAAAAATCAGCCCTAATAGGAATATAACCTAATAGTATGGTAATAAAACTGAAATTTTAATTATAATGGATTAGGATGTGGATACCGCGGCTTCGTTGCCGTAAGTACCTATACCTACGCTTGTATGTAGGGATGCCGAAAGATCCTGAGGCCTGCCGTGCCGTACCACCAGATGACAAATCTAAACGTGTGTGTGACACATTTTCGAATTTTTCCAATGGCAAAGATAAGGAAAACTGGAGGAAAAATATTACATAATCAGCCTATAATGTTCCCACTGCTGGGGAACTGGCTTCTTCTCTCCGAGAGGGAGTGAGTTGTAATCCATCACGCAGGCCTAGTGCGGGTTGGTGAATGTCACATGTCTTCGAATTTTTGCTTCTAGGACATGCCGGTTACCTCACGATGTTTTCCTTCACCGTTTTGAGAGCAAAAAAGATTAGAAGAAAGGATCCACAACACTATTTTCTCAGTGGTATAGTTTTAGAAACACCATACCACGAGGGGTATGGCAAGTGGTATGGTGGGTCCGCAATGGATAAATGCATTACCATGTAGATTTGAGAGATTGGGGTAAATAGAGAGCGATGCCTGTGATGTGTGAATTTCTTAAAATGTACGTTTAAGGAACTCCTTTAGCATTGTGCGTTAATCCAACGAAGGTAAAGAAAGAAAGAAAAGTACGTTTATTTCTCACAGAAACACGTGCCTATAAAAATTTACTTTTCCTTAAGTTTCGGTTAGTTAAGTAATTCGAGTTACAAAAATTAAGCAGAATATAATCACACAACAGAAATAGGAAGGCGTTGACGTCACGTTGACACCACGTCTCGACTGAATTTTGTTAACAATCGTCGTCCGCCACCCGCTCTGCTACGTTCCTATGCTCGTAGCTTATATTTTTTCTGTCAGTGGTTAGCCTACTACTAATAAATGTTTTACAACAAACTTTGTATGAGTTTTCTATTATTATTTTAGACAGCAGTCTTTAAACGTCTAGTAATTTCTCGATAAAAACTTACGCGAATAAAACATGTGGATTTTGGTGAAGATGAAAATTAGACTAAGTAGGCAAATGCTCTTTCTCATCTCATGGATCCTAACACCATCAACATGAATGATGACGATGATGTATGGACATAAACCCTACTTTGTTGTGGAAATAAAACAACATGGTGCTATTATGTCGCCATGCCATCTAGTAATGAAATCTACTAACGTTGTCAGGTTGAAAGTGTTCTCTTCTTCTTTTTAAAATCTGTTGTTCTTTTCTCTTCTTCTTTTTAAAATTACATTCATTCCATTGTATCTGTCTTAGCATAATCAGCCAATGATGTTCCTGCTGCTGGGACACAGGCCTCCTCTCAGTGAGAGGGAGTGGGCCGTAATCCACCACAATCGCTAATAAGTAATCAAACTTTTTTGAGTTTTTTTTTATTTTAAATGATAACCAATGAGATTAGTTTTTCTTGAAGTTTGCATAGGCTCTTTATTTTTTTTTTTGAGGAAGGGAAATCATCAAATGACCCCTCCCGCTCTGGGTGGAGCGGAAGGGAGTGTCAGACTCTTTCTGACTAAAACCCATCCGTGTTCCTTCCTTAGCCCTTTATGTTCTGGGCCAGCGACAATTCCCTTTCCGACAATCCCGCTCAAAGTTTGCATAGGTTGTGGTAGCATTTTAAGAAACTGGTGACAGTACTTGACAAGTTAATTGTTTCAGAACAGGGGGTCTAAGAACCCCACTCCTAAAACTTTGGCAGAATCGTAAAAGGATAACATTATGAATCGTAATATGGGGAAGACAGTCCGTGTTTTTTCTTTTTGCTCTGCACTACGTAGGTATAATCAAAGAGATTGGGATTGGATTTGGATTGATTGGTATTTTAGCACAGACAAAAAAAAAACAGAAAAATCTTTCACCAATGGGATTTGATACGATTAACTTAACAGTTAACTGTCCATTATGATTCATAAATCCTTTTATGATTCTGCCAAAGTGGCCTCTTTAGGCGTGTTTAGTTGCGAGTTGCGATTAGAAGGCCTATTCCCATAATTCAAAACATTCAATCTCATCTCAGCGACTATCGATGTTAAAAAAGGAAGGGATTTTGGAGGTATTTTTGACAGATTGAGACTGAGATCAGACTGTGAACGTTCTTAAGAGCGTTTACGCCGAACCGCATTTCATGCAAACTTTCAAGCCCTTGTTTTTCGAAGTGAATAAACCGATTTTAATGAAACTTCATACGCATAAGCAAGATACAAAGGTCTAAAAAGTTGGTAGAGAACATTTTCGAAAAATAGTATTACAGCCAAATTAGACCGATTTTAAACTTCCCATGGAAACAGACATTTCCAGTTATCTTTATTTAAATAAGACATATCGAAAATGTTTTCTACTAACTTTTTAGACCTTTGTATCCTGCTTATGCGTATGAAGTTTCATTAAAATTGGTTCATTAATTTCGAAAAACAAGGGCTTGAAAGTTTGTATGAAATGCCGTACGACGTAAACGCTCTTAAAATTACTAGAATTGCCCCTCAGAACATAGTTTATTTACAGTCCGTTCACAGTTATACTACCTCTGATTTTTCATCACTGTCAAAAGCACAGTGATCTTTATTGTCGTGGCAATAAGGTTGCTGTTGGGTTGCTACCAATGACAAGTCTGTCAAAATCACGGTGATCCTTATAATCATTACAATAAGGTTGCTATTGGGTTGCTGCTATCAGAGGTAACATAAACTGTAACCGACTATAGGCAGTATCCAAGGAGTTGTTGTTGTTGGGAGGATGTAGACATAATTGCATATTATATCTATCTATCTATCTAAAACTAGCTTCCGCCAGGGGCTTCGCCCGCAAGGTACGTCGATAAAACTATCCTATGTCCTTCCCCGGGATGCAATCTATCTCTCTGCCAAATTTTATCGAAATCCGTTCAGTGGTTTAGGCGTGAAAAGGTAACATACAGACAGACAGACAGAGTTACTTTCGAATTTACAATATTTATAGTATGGATTTCTGACTATAGTCCGTTTTCTTTTTAATATGTTCCTAAGTGGCTTTTGTTGCTTTTCTTGCTTCATGGGCGTTCACAACCTTAAAGGAAACTTCCGTCAGTTCTTCCGAAGATTCTTAGACATTCTTAAATACTACTTACAAATTTACAATTAATATTACTATAGCCAAAAGATTCGGTTTTAAATATAGTGACAGCGCAACAGTGTTTTTCAAGATAATTTTCTCACATCACAGGTAAATCTGCATAGCCGTATATTTCTTCAATTTAAATCACTGTCGTACGTCATTTCTGGTGCTCACGTCATTTCTGTGTCACGTCTAAACGTCGATCACTGTCGACGTGTAAACGACGCGACGTGTCACCGACGACTGCTACACGACGAGACGACGTGACAGCTAAATGAACGCGATTGACTGCGTCGTTTCGACGTGGATGACTTTTTCGCTCGGTGTAACGGGGCTTTTATATACGTTCTGTGTTAGAAGACGTCTTTTGTTTAATTTTTTTAATGGTTTTAGTAAAGTTTGAATTAGACTAGACTATAGTACGCTCGGAACTAGTTGCCCGCGCCTTAGGTATGTGAGCCGTGGGACGGAGGGGCGGGGGGGCTTTGTCATTACTCAGTATGTGCGTTGCGAACAATATGCAACCCCGCCGCCCTCACCCCCGTCCTCACCCAAGGCGTGGTCAACCAGTTCCGTGCGGACTATAGTTGTCGTTCCATATAGCGTTAGAAGGAAAACGAATGCTTCTTCACAGTACCTCAAAATGTCTAAGAGGAATTATTGCTTGACACAAAGTTTTCAAACTGAAAGTATCAAAACAGAATCAGCTTATATTGTTCCCACTGCTGGGACTCAAGGCTTCTCGCAGTGAGAGAGGGCCTTAATCCACCGCGCGGGCCCAGTGCGAGTAAGTAGATGTCACGTGTCTTCGAGTTTTTGGTTCTAAGACATTTTTTCCTCACGTTGTTTTCCTTCACCGGTTTGAGAGCAGTGGTGATGAAATAATTTACACAAAGTAAAGCGCTTGTCATTCGAACCTACGACCTACAACTCGTATGACACGGCCGTTACCACTGCACTGAGCCGCCACTGCTCACGAACACATACAAAGTATCAATGGGAAACTTTATTTCTCCGTTTCTTTATGTATACTGCTTCTTATTTTCTTCTGAAACCATTAAGGGGGCCGTGGCTAAATAATAATAGCCGCACAGGTCGATCGATCAGGTTAAGCTACGATTGCCGCGGTTAGTCTGTGGATGGGTGACCACCTTTACACACCGAGACCCCGTGCCTCGGAAAGCTCGTTAAGCCGTTGGTTCCGGCTGTTATTCGCGAATCTTTGACAGTCGTTACGGGTAGTCAGAAGCCCGAAAGTCTGACAAGCAGTCTTACCAAGGGGTATACGTATTACCCAGTAACTGGGTTGTGGAGGTTAAATAGGCAGTCGCTCCATGTAAAATACTGGTACTCAGGAGCTTCCAGTTAGACTGGAAGCCGACCCCAACATAGTTGGGAAAAGACTAGGCAAATGATGATGACCATTAACGAAAGACTAAGCTTTTCATAGCTTTCAGAACACTGCAATATACCTACAGGCACTAGTTTTTTTTCACCCCGATAGAGACAGTCCACAAGTTTCTAACAGATAAATATCTCTTTAGGACATGTCAGGGATGCGAATGAATGTACTGGGGGCCTAAAAAGGCCACTTTGGCAGAATCATAAAAGGATAACATTATGAATCATAATATGGTGAAGACAGTCCGTGTATTTCTTTTTTTCGCTGCACTACGTAGGTATAATTAAAGAGATTAGGATTGGATTGATTGGTATTTTAGCACAGACAAAAAAGAATAACCGAAATATCCTTCACCAATGGGATTTGATACGATTAACTTAACAGTTAACTTTCCACGATTACGTAACACATTGCATCATTGGCCATTTTGTAATTTCTTACATCATAATTTCTATGGTTGATACATGTTGCGTGCGCGCACGTCAATTATGACCACAGATTATAAATATGTAGCAAGCTAAATAGACGTTCCGAAATGTTGCCACTTTATAAAATGTAAAAAGTTTATTGAGGATGATATTCTCATAGCATGTATGTATATCTGTTTATTCCTTTTATTTTCCTGTTTTTATCACATTGTTTCAATTATACTATTAATTTTATTTGTGAATGCTGTACCAGTACAGCGTCCTAATATTTGTTTGCTGCACCGGACGACGTCAATATGTCGGCGCCGGCTGTCGCTGAAAACCAGCGCTGGGGCTCTGTCTTGCATAGGGTCGCAGCATAATGCTGAGCGATAGCCGTTTTGCGTGGATGTGACGCATGTTTCCCCCAACCCTTTCTTATTTTATTTTTTTTGGTTTATGTTCTTTATTGCGCCATGTTTACCGCAAATAAACGTATTTTCTTTCTTTCTTTCCATTATGATTCATAATGTTATGCTTTTATGATTCTGCCAAAGTGGCCTTTTTAGGCCCCCTGGTATCTCCTAACTTTTGGGAATAAGAAAGTGCTTTTGTAGTCTGGTAACTTATTCGTAATTGTTAGATAGAGCACGGTCGCCTGGAAGTAGTTATGTGATTTGCATGAAAATTCTTTACAAGTAACGAGGCTGAAACTGAAGTTATAGATATTCTCACGGTGGCATCACTTCATCTTCGTCAACATCTTATATATTAGGAAATATTACACTTGTACACTAAAAACCGAGATATTCATAATATTCAAAGTAAAAGTGTCAAATCATTTATTTCAAATAGGCACATTAAAGGCACTTTTGAACGTCAAAAATTACAGTAAAATAGAAATTGATTCTAGTCGCCCCTTCCAAAAGGTAGGTACTTAGTGTCCGTATGGAGAAGAATGGGGAAGAAACTCCACCGTTAATCTTTTAAAATGTTTTACAAGGTTTTGTATACATAATATAATTATTTTATATGTGAAGACGATGCACCTAGAATAAAATTAGTCTACAACAAAGGGTAAAAAGATTTAAAAATGAAGCAATGACAGGTAAATCAATTATCTTGATGGATGCATGGTGCTCACATATTTACAAATATTGAAAAGGTAGATGATTTTCCTAGAATTTTATCAAGTGTGTGAGTTAGTGTAGTCACAGATTGTAAAATACAATGTCATAAAAATTTAAAAAATATAAATTAAATTAGCAACCAGTTTGATTTTGTCTTGACTCTAGATTGGCCTATGGAGCGGGACCAGCATGTTTCCAAGCATTCTTATCTTGGATATAATCCTCTAATTTGTAATATCCTTGTTTACAAAGTGTACTTCTAATACGAGTTTTAAATTTTCTTTCATTGAATTGCTTATTAACACTAGAGTTACTGAGTAATACGATAAGACCCCTTGGTAAGACTGGTTGCCAGATGTTCGGGCTTCTGACTACCCGTAACGACTGTTAAAGATCCACGAGTGACAGCCGAGACCTAAGGCTTAACATGCTCTCCGAGGCACGGAGGGGTCTCGGTATGTAAAGATGGTCACCCATCCACAGATCAACCGCGGCAGCTAACCCTGCGGCTTTTTGTTTAGCTACGGGCTCCTCCTATTTAATATTTACCTACACAAGCTCTGAAATATTCCCAGCATCCGCGTTAGGCGTACAGCACATTGTGTTTGTATAGGTACGGGGCGACACCATTAGCGGCAGCGTCATGTAGCTACCTAATACCTCGGCCGCCTCGCTAAACGACCAAATATTTAAATAGGTATCCATCCGCGGCTATCTCCAGATAAAACGCCCCAATTCACATGCGTGAGCCGCGTGATGGATGAGTCCGACGATCAGACCCTTGCCGCATACCCCCGTCCCTCTCAAATTTGCCTTCCCCACCCCCCGCTGTCCGACAACGGCCCGCCCTGCTAAGTCCTGTAGGTGATCCATTACACTGGCATTTTTGCGTAATCCCCGTTTATAAATATGAAATTGAAGGAAGACCTAGTGATGGTTAATCGACTGGAGGTCGGGGTCAGCCGGCCCTCTGTTGCGAATAATTTATGGCGACGTGCCAAAACTGTCCTGTCGCACGATATATCGCGGGAAAAATGTTTACGTGTTTACGTTCTTTTGCAAAATATATATTTTGAATGTGATTTGATTGGACAAACGTTAGAACGTCAGCGGTTGGTGCGCAAAGGGGTAATCACGGCGGTGCCCACATGCAAAACATGGTAATAGTAATAATTGCAATGCGTTCACTCTGATTATAGATGGGGTATATTCTGATTATAGATAATTATAGTTGGGGGAGGTTGGGTTGCGCTGATGAGCGATTTGGGTATTATTTGCGCTTTATTTGGGTATTTATTGCGCTTGAGTGACGACGCAGATATTATGCTCGGTTATAATATAATATGTGCGTCCCTTGAGGGCTTTCACCCTGCGGCTTTGTGCGCCCGTGTGTCCACACATTACTTGAATTTTCAATATTAAATTCTGAAGTCAATTTTAAAATTATTTTAACGAAAAGTATTTTTATTTGGCTCATATTCATTGATTTAGATGCATTATTTAAACAAAACTTATTTAATCTTGTATTCTAGGTACATATACGTTAATTACTAAACTATGTCTAAACTTAGGTCATTTATTATTTATAATAAAAAACTGGCCAAGTGCGAGTCGGACTCGCACACGAAGGGTTCCCTACCACAAGGTAAAAACGCCGAAAAAAACACGTCTGTTGTATGGGAGCCCCCCTTAAATATTTATTTTATTCTGTTTTTAGTATTTGTTGTTATAGCGGCAACAGAAATACACCATCTGTGAAAATTTCAACTGTCTAGCTATCACTGTTCATGAGAGCCTGGTGGCTGACGGACAGACGGACAGTGGAGTCTTAGTAATAGGGTCCCGTTTTTACCTTTTGGGTACGGAACCCTAAAAAGATCCAGTGTTTTAAAAATAGATGCTCAATTAATAGACCTTAGAGAAGTTACCTATGTATATTCTCTACTAAATACCGCCTATATATTATAGTATTAATTATTGTCTGATCCTAACCCCTCATGAATGAGACAAGAGGCTGGCTGCCCACGCGCCGCCCGCAAACGCCAATTACCAAGATTACTTCAATTCTCTTCACGAATGTATGCTTCAATAGCTGTAACAATACGACTTCGAGTATAACACGTGTCGTATCTGTGAGTTTAGAAAAAGTTTTTTGTTGTCTGATAACTTTTTCATAATTGTTATATAGAACGTGGTCACTTGGATGTAGGTATACAAGATTTGCATGTAAATTCTTTACAAGTAACAATGTTATCCGAGGCTGATAACTGAAAGTTCAAACTCACTATCAACTTTGTTGACTGGTTAATCTTTATAACATCGAGCTATTGTAGTACAAACAGGAAAATAGAAGGCTAATTATAATAACCAAAATAATAATTTAATTCACATTCACGTCAACATTTTCATGTTGCAAACGCATTACATACTGAATATTATAAAAGACCGAACCTATTACAAAAAATAGAGGCTGCCATTACCAAAAATACTCGTATCAATTTCTTACCTCAATTGGAGCGTCCTCCGTGAACCGATAAACTTACATACCTGGGGCCATCTATTATATTCATTAGCCGCAGACCGAGGGGCGCGGGGTATGGACCGAGGGGGGAGGGCCGGAGAGCGAAGGGTTTTAGTGCACTGATGTGGTGATAAGCGCTTGTTTGGGGTTACCTCAGTTCTTTCGACGAATTTTAATGCCAATTAGAGTAGACAATATTGCGCACTGAATGGATTGAGGCCTTTATTAGTGTCGGATATTGTTGTGAGATCGTTCGCGCGTGAATCGTACGGCGGTCAGGGGTGGGCTGCCTCGGGTGATGTTGTCGACGTATAGTGATTATGAAGTATTATGTGAGCTTATGGTTTATGAGGCAGGTGATAATATTGTAAGCTGTTATTTTTGCAATGATTATCGGTTGTTTTTTCCACGATGGCCACAGAATTTGTGTTCGTTATCTGAAGGTCAATTCTCGTATTTAAAAAAGTTTAAAATCTACTTGATTGTCAAAAATTTAGGTAAACTAGAGGTATTTTTGAAAGAATGAGACTAAGATCAGAATGCGACCGTTCTTAAGAATACGGGAATTGCCCCTCTTTTTTCGACCTAGGTACTAAGAAATCATTTGAAACTGGACTAAGAAAACGATATCTACATAGGAATCTATCACGTTCTTAGATTAGACTTATTAAAATATGTGATGTAATTAAGTCATTTGTTTCATTCCTTCGCTCCTTCAATGAAAAGAAAAGACGAATCGCCTATAAATGTGGGCCCGTCTAAAATGCTTGATACAAACAAACAAAGTAAACTAGAGGTCTAATTGACCTACGTATGTAACCAGTAATTTGATCTTCGTTAATTAGCCAACATTACCCAAGGACCGTCACTTTTCAATGTATGCAAAGAAAAATAGATAATTATACACACGTGCGATTTACGCATGAAAGAATCGCGACTGTCTGCGTATCAGCGTCTATTCAATGTATAATGTATCGCATACATCATAACATTAATCTGAGGCGAGTGATGGATCGACCGCGGTTACCCTGCGGTCGGGACAGACGGGCGACTGAACGCTACCTACAGATTTTTTTTGGAGATTTTCTGTTAGATGTAGGTACTTACGTGAAAATAATGTTTAGTGGTTCCCAATTGTCCGTGAAAAGTTGTCCGTTTGTATGTTGTTTCATTATTTTCTTGAGTATGTACGGAAAACACCTAACCAATTTCCTAAAAGCAATGTTTGTCTCGCTCATCAATGTCAACTTAGATTAAAAAATGTCCAGATTCCGTGTTTGAAACAAAACGCAACGTTTTAAGTGAAGCCACTTTTTTATAAATGTGTGAGTGAGCGCCACGGTCGGGAGTGTATTACGTATCGTAATTGCGTTTGTGTGCAATGTGCGTGTAATACCAGTGGCAGAGATTTACCCTTAAATGTGGGAGATTTTCAGTATTTTACGTTTAGCGTAAAATATATCATCAACAGTAATGACATGATTTTTTATTATTACGGTTGTTGAGTTTCAACGTTATTTCTTTAATTTGTGTAATTTGTCATGTGCGACTTTATCAGAAATTATTATGTTACGACTTTTTGTGATATTTGTTTGTAAGTTAGTTAAATGTTTGTTGTTTTGGTGTACTTAAATAGGTAGTAAGCAGAAATAGCACAAACGGTAACTGTGACGGCAAAAAATCCGATTTTAAAGTTACAAATAATGGGTTGTTTTACCCATTATTTGTAAATTATGCCCCTGGCAACACTTAACAAATATGGCGTGACAGTAATGTCAAGTTATACTTTTTGTTTACATAAATTTAGAATGCGGTAACAAAGAAATACAAAGTGAAATTGAATACTTACTTGTGAAATGATATATAGTGGCACATTCCTTTTTTTTAGTATGATTTCTACTTTCACAACGCAAACCTTCATTTCAAAATATCCAAACACGGACTCGTGACGTAGTTTACGCGGGGAGCGTTACATAGGCGACTGACGTATGGATCGTACGAAGCGGGACATTTGTCCCCCGTGTTTTTGGCTTCAATTCTCAGTGGCCTACTATCCATCTGGACATTTTTAAATCTAAGAATGTCAATGTGAAATCTGTTAATCCATACATCTTTGTATATGTACCATTTCTTTGAAATTATTTACAGTCCACACATTTCCCAATATGTGCCATAATCGCCTCTCATCGCCCGTCTAAACTCCACGCTACATTTTCATCCCTGAGCCGTATTTTTTCCTTGTTTTTTACCCCAACCAAAACACAAGTGCTAACTTCTCACGATAGATCTCATAAAACAGTTTGTGCGAGATTAATTGCATTATTTCGTGTTATGTCAGTATTAATGGTAACTATCTAGGGGATACACCCTTCCCTTTAATTATAGAATCTCGTTTATCACAAGATGTAATGGTTGTGTGAATTATTGTTGTAATTACTGTTATCGTATGGGATGTAAGGATGTCTTCTCGTGATTTCGATGGAATTTCGTGCAGTTTTCGGCCGCGTATATTATTACTACTAGCAGCGCCCCGCGGTTTCACCCGCGTAAGTTTCGATCGATATGCGTTATTCTGATGTATAAGTTATATTACTGTAAAGTTTCATCAAAATCCGTTCAGTAGTTTTTGCGTGAAAGAGTAACAAACATCCATATTCGTCCTCACAAAATAACTAGCAGCGCCCCGCGGTTTCACCCGCGTAAGTTTCGATCCTGTGGGAATATCGGGATATAAAGTATCCTATGTGTTAATCCAGGAAATGGTCTATCTATGTGCCAAATTTCATCCGAATCTGTTTAACGGTTTACGCGTGATCGAGTAACAAACATCCAAACATCTTTACAAACTTTCACATTTATAATATTAGTAGGATAATGCTTGAGTACGAGGCTTTTGACTAAGATGTATTTTTACTTTGTTTGTATTTTTATATTTTATGTCTTTTTTATTATTTGTAATGTGCGTTTTGTTTGTGCAAAATATATTTTTTTTTCTTTTCTTTCTTTCTGTTCTTTCTAAAATGCCTCATTTCTTGGGAAAAGTTATAATGGAAAAGTTAACAGTACTGCACCTATCATTGCGCGTTTCTATTACTGTTACCTACTCAGGTCTCAGATCGTCATTTGTCACTCAAAGGTTTTGACAAAAAATTGTAAACATGAGAATAGCAAGTAGTTGTTAGGTACAGCTCTATATTAGATCTCATCATCGCGCGTTCTTATTTCCGAAGATGCACGATGATTCCCGAAGAGCATAAGTACTTTTCTTTGGTACAGCTACGGTTTCTTCGAACAGTGGTGGTCGCCACATACTTTTGGTGTCCGTAATTTACGGGTGAATGACGTCACTAAAACGTTATATATGAAATTAAGTTGGTGTGTTTTCGTAGAGAGCGTTTTTGCGTAAAGTCCAACCCCGCTGCCTAAGATTGAAATCGCTAGATTTGCTCTCACCGTAATTAGTCACGCTAAAGTTTTTCCATACTGAGAAGAGTGAGGTCACTCATTATTAAAAAGCGTTTCCATGAAACTGAAACGCGACTATCTTTTGATGCGGTAGTTCGAATCTAACAATGTAAATCTTTTTCATTTTCATGAAAACCGTCACAGTGCAAATCTGAATCCTTCTTCAATTGTTTTTGTTTTACCATACAAAGGAAGGGGGCATTATAATCGTCAATTGTTTTGTCTCCACATTTTTAGGTGATCGGTATTCCCAGTGGCGCAGTGGTACAGTCGCCGGCAGTCGCCGCCGGTGTCCGGAGGGCGAGACATTTCACGAGTGACTGGCCGCTGACCTTTCTAGCTCCGGGGACCGAGGAAACATGATGGCATTTCAACAACATGTTTTCATTTTTAGGGTTCAGTTCGTATTGCTAACGTTGGACTAGGTTGCAAAAGAAATCCTTATAAGCTGTTCGTAATTTCGCTCTGGCTTTGAATTTTTTTCCTTGTAAAGCTTTTTCAACAGAAATAATTTGACAAGTTTTAATGGGTTTTAAATGGGAAAGGACTCCAACAGGATTGGTTTTTAAATCTATTTCGTGACTGACCTGAAATAAGAGCTACTAAGAATAACCTGTGTAGGAAAAAGCAACGTGTTGATAAGATTCTGGTTTGTTTTGTTTTGTTTTTTTCATCACGACCTTCTCGTTGACCTGCGAGCCAGGAAACTCGTCGATCAGAAAACAGAATTCTCGAATTAAGTATAAATACCGCGCGTCACGGGGCACGCAGCCAGTTGTATGTACAGAGTACATTTGTACAGAGGTTGTATGCCAGCTGCTACAGTATCTAACTATATTTTCCCACTGACCATAGTGTTTCTTGGTAAACCTTGTATTTGACTATTTTCAACATTTTGTAAGAATATTAAGGGACTTACGCGGCTTATTAAGTTTTCAACACACTATCAATCTAGTAATAACCTGAAGAATATCATATATTTTTCTGATTTTGTTTACTGTAGTCGATCATAAACTTTTATTGTTTCTAAAACTTGCGTTTTTTGGTTTTAGGTCTTGTAAGCTCCTTTAACTCTGAGAGGACGATATTCTACGGAACCCGCACCATATTAGCGATCTCATAATTTTCATTATTTTTTCTGCCGCCCGCTCACTCGACGACACTCGATTAATTTTTCACGGTACGCTTGTCAAAATGTGATTTAATATAGTCCTGGGGTAGTCCAAGCTTTGACGTGCGATGCGTGCAGTGCGTGCGACGGGCCGCGACCGATCCGGTTAAGGGTTCACCTCATGCACTTTGTACTGTCTCTATAAATATAATAAACTAGCTTTTGCCCGCGGCTTCGCTCGCGTTAAGTATTATTTTTAAAAAACTAATACATTTGCATCCTCCATCTTCCCTTATTTTATCCCCATGGGGGTGGAATTTATCAAAATCCTTTCTTATAGGATGCCTACGTCATAGTAGCTATATGCATGCGAAGTCTCAGCCCGATCGGTTTAAAATTGACAAAGTTTCATACAAACTTTCATCCCCTATTTTATCCCCTTGGGGGTAGAATTTATCAAAATCCTTTCTTAGCGGATGCTTACGTCATAACATCTACCTGCATGCCAAATTTCAGCCCGATCCCTCCAGTGGTTTGGGCTGTGCGTTGATAGATCACTATGTCAGTCAGTCACCTTTGAGTTTTATATATTTAGATAGACCCATGTTACGCGATTTTTAGAGGATTTTTGTGATCAATACGCTGTTGAGGTTTTGACCGGATATTCGGAAATCCGAATAACATTTCCCCGATACATTTGCATTTCCAGTTCCGTGTTACAAGCAGTATTATCTATCAATAACGCCAAAAATGGTACCGCAATTTCCAATTTGCCGCGTCACTCCGGATTCCAATAGGATGCGGGGATAAATGGAGTCGCATTCCAATATGTCACCGAGCGGGGTCCGACCATTCGGCTTTTCGGCATTCGGGATTCGGCGTTTTCGGTTATTCGCGGTGGTCGAATTCGTCGAATATTGCCCGCGCGCATACCAAAATCTTTCACTAATGAGATTCTAAACGTTATATTATTTGTGGCTTAACTAATTGGTTTTTTATTTGTTCATTGTTTTTATAACAAATAATGAGCACGTATTTGGTATGATGGTGACCGCTCATGGGGTCAGCGACATTCCGCTTTGAGTTCGAAGGTTTGTGGAGCCCCATTCGTTACTCATTACAAGATTAGTTAATAAGATTTCTCACAGTTCAAGGTGGGTCGAGGTGGCTGAGGTTTGCAGAACCTAGACAGTAGACACTAAGTAAGTAGATCTTTATTACGGATTTCCATTCAGAGGTGAAATTTTCGCGATATATTTTGCGGTATTTTGCGGAAAACTCACCTCTACTGGCTGGCTTTTGAACTAAGGACGGCGTCTCACATACGAGTACCCTAGTTTAGCTTGATCAAATATTATATTTAAGCACAATGCTGTATAGTACACAATCCAGCCAAAAAAAGTGTAAAAAGCTACCTTTATCAAAAATCCTGTAGGTATGACTGGACATCAGAAAAAAATACGCTTCAAAAAACTCCAAAAGAAAACTCTCTCGCAGAATAAAGAAGGATAGGTGAGATAAATTATGTATGCGATACTTGAAACCTACCTTTTCCAAAACATAGACCTAATAAATAGGGTGAAAGGCGGGCCTTTCATCCACACATTAGGCAGTCTACACACGAGCAGCACGCGTGTCACGTCAATCGTTATTGCCTGTATAGCGCCGCCATTGCCCGCTCTGATTTGAAATATTTCCACGGAACCACTTATTCGCACCTCACAAACAGGAGCTCCGGATGCCGTGTGCGAAGTTTTGATCGTTTATCGGGGGTTTATTAAATACCTGGTCTAGTATGGGAAATTTTGATAATAGAAAGTTGCTTGCTTCAAGGTGTAAGAGCAGAACATGCTCATGCTTTGGTGGTTGTATCAATAAGTCAACCTAAGTTTATCTAGTAGTAGTAGTTATCCTAAGTTTTCGTCACAACAACAAAAAGTTTAGTTTCAATTAAGAAGCGATTGGTATGCAGGAAAGTGAAGTCTTAGCAGTAGGTATTGTAGTGGTACTGTACAACATTGTACTATTATAATATATATGTTAGTCTGTAAGGTATTTATCTATGGGACAAAGTAGCCTGAAAATAAAGGTTTTATTTTTATTATTATTATAACAACCAAGTACATTGTATAACAACTATTACAATGAAATTGGTATTGGATAAACTTGCAGGATACAAGAAAGACATCAACGCACTAAAGTAATTATTCCGAAAAACTTAAATTAAGTTTGTTTCAAGTATCTTTAAGTATCAAGTCGAGCTCATCTCACACTCGCGGAACCCTGGTATGTACCTCTCACGGGGCGAGAGGGTAATCGTTTTGTTGAGTCGCGTTTTGTACCTCATTGTGCGACCCGATGCGAGGCAATCGCGGCCGCGTGCGTATTCCCGTCTCGTGCCTATTCTAATGGGGTGACAACTGGTACTCGCACCCACTCGTACCTACCTACGTCTGTGGAACGTATCGCGCATTCGCACTTGAAGCTTACTTACTTGGTTATTATAAATGCGATTCTTATTGAGATCGTGAGGTGAATGGAAAGTTTTTGTTGGAGCTAATGGCGTGAGGTGTGATGGTGCTGAATCTTTTCTTTAATAACTGTAGATGATGATGAAGAAGCAAGATGGCAAGCTTAGTCTAAGAGATTGCATGGATATTGAAGGTGCGACAGCGGTTTTAGTTGAGTTTTTAGAAGTAACCTTTGGCAAACTTCACCGTCTTTTGTTGTTAATAGGTATTATTATTGAAACTAGCTGCGCCCCGCGGTTTCACCCGCGTAAACGTCGATCCCGTGGGAATATCGGGATAAAAAGTAGCCTATATGTTCATCCAGGGTGACAAAATTTTATCAAAACACACACACACACACTCACAAACTTTCGCCTTTACAATATTAGTGTGATAGAGTTTAGGGTTAGTGTTATATTAAGCAATAACTAACTTATCATCTGCCTAACTATTTTCAACTAAATTCCCCTGTTAACAACATCTAATCCACGATCAAAGATACCCGAAATTAATGCAGTGTGAACACGAATTTTGGTAAAAACACAGGCACAGCTGCTTGCCCGCGGGAGGCCGTTAGATAGGCGCGAAATGCCTAGAGAACTGTCATCGATTAAAAAAATACGATTAAAATCTTGCGCAAGCGCAGTTTTTGTGCGAGCAGCTGTGCACGTGCGCGCATCACCTGTCCCACGTGGCCAAAGATAATGGCGTCTTCAAAGAAGTCCGAAGGTCTCATTGTTGGGACATTCTGGGCTTTGATTTAAGGTTCATTCCATTGTTGAGGTGATGCTCGCTATGGTATACGGTGATTCGGGGACATGGACGCACCTGTCTGTAAATTGGCCATGATTATGTAATATATACATAGGTGCTTTGTTGCTATTTTTGGCAGACAATGATTTACAATTGGTGTGGTAGTTTATCAAATTCGCCAGAATGATCTTTCGGATATGCGATATCTAAATTAAATTTCATATCTGATCTAGATATGAAATTTAATTTAGATATCGCATATCCGAAAGATCATTCATATTATATCATACAACATTATTTTTAGTATATGCGAAACCCGAAACACGACGTGTCTAGTATTTTTATGTAAAGAATCTAAGTACTTTCAAAACTGTATCATGAATAATCACAAAGTTATAAGCTTGTTAAGTTACCTAGGTACCTAACCGTTCGGCGCGGAGATCGGATAACCTACTTAGTGTCGCTCGGTGTCCAACTTTTAACCTTTTTTAAATATTTTTGGGGCAAAATATAACATGCGGTAAAAATGATTGGAATCGATTCAGTTACTTATTCTGAACAAACAATATTCAGGTTTCGCATAATACTAAAAATAATGTTGTATACTGGGCAAACATTTAACTGTATAGATGCTTGTCAATTGTCTCGGTCATTGTTGTGAGAATCTATGGTAGTGAGCATGAAAACATGTAAAACTTTTCGATTTATTCCGGTCTGATCCCCTGAACCCCCCTCCACCTCCCCTCCTAGATCCTCTCTTGTCAACTCTTACCAATTGCCTTAATATTCTACAAACATCCTTGTCTAGTGTGTGTGTTTCTACACTAAACCGATTCCTTGCACAAAACTAGGAAAGTATCCGTGTCCCGATAATTCCCGAAACCCATTCATAGATCACGTATTCCACAAAGACAGTACATTACTTACCTGCCAATAAACTGCTCCGCAATAACCTTTAATGATTTATAACAAACATACATTCCACCTATCATTGCCATGGACCTTATGATCTACGTCATAAGGGGGTAAATCATCTTTTTGGGGTGTAAAAGATATGTTGGCAAAATCCAGAAGTCGTGCAGTGTTATCCTGAATTGCTTTACAATTGTCAGCGTCCGATGGTTGTCGTATATCATTGATTTTTACGACGAGTCGTAATTCATTAGCTTTGTGTCCGTCAATGTGGTTCGACTTTAATTTGGAAGACAAATTAACTTTTACTATTAATGGTAACGCGTTATGGTCACGTTTACCTGTTTCTGACGTAACGCTTAAAAATCTTTTGGTGGAAGAATTTTGTAATAGTAGTACCTACAGCTCAAACAGTTCTCCCAGCTGGCCATGGGATTTCTTACAAACTTGGACATTCAGATGTTGATGACGATCGTATGATGGACAGCCACCGATTTGGCGTTGTCGTAACAAATTAAAAAGTACTTAGACTTCGAAGTGGCATATGAGATTTTTTAATAAGACATGTGTTCTTATCGACTCCTCATTTCTGCTTCATGATTTACATAGTGCTGATACGCTATGTATTATTATATTATCGGTAAGTAGGCGTAATTTTATAACTACGCTCGTAAATCGAGTACATACCTTTGAGCCTCCTACCTGCCGCACCGGGCGAGCGCGAGACTACGCAGAAACGAACAATGCGTGTCATTTTTTTCAGCTAAAATCCTTAAAGCGCAGTTTTTCGGCGCAAATTCCAAAGGACACCTGGTCGGAAACGGGCCCAGGGGGTCTACTGATTGATAGAGGTACCGCGATTTTAGTACAATGGCACAAATATGCAGTTTTCTGGCCATTCGAAACGGCCCGATCCGCCCGGTCTCCGGCGACGGAGCGTCTGTTTAAAACAATCATTGATCGACGTTTTCTGAATGGAATGTCAAACAATATCTTTTGTGCAGTCAAGGGTGTAGGTGGCCAGGATCTACGCTGTTTTATTGGCAATTCTATCTCAATGGGTGTCTTTGTGTCTTCTTGACGTAAATAATAAATTCATTCTGGTTTAAAGCGTTTCGTCTATGTACAAATTGTGCAAATTATCTTATGTAACTTCTCTTTTATAAACAACTCTTTAAATCTAAATACTACTGCTATTGCGTCAAAATCATATCAACTAAGTATTCTGCACACGTAATGCAGCCAGAACACTCATATCCAAAACATCCCAACCGAAATAAATTGCATTTAAAGCGACGATTACGCCCCAAATGAGGAAAGTTAATCCCCAGACGTATCATCACGTATGCATACGTAAAATTGTGAAGACAATAATTTGATTGATCTCTTAATGAATATGCAGATATGTTAAGTGATGATAAGGCCGCAAATAAAGCTGGTTCCCTGAGGAGTGATTGTGCGCCTACCTCTGGCACGAGCCTGATTTTAATCTCAGATAAGTGTAGAGAGCAGAGAACAGTTTACATAAATTCTGGAGTTAGCACCTTGTTTACAAAGTGCAGTGTTTGATTACGAGATTGTTTGATAAGTGCGTGCTCTTGTTTTGGTGTTGCGTTTGGATTGGTTCGCTGACAAATACTCCATGTTTTTGAACCTTTTTTGGAAGCGTGTTAAAGTTTTTAAAGCTTTGCAATGTTTTTGTAACGTAGCTTTTGAAGATGAAAAAAAAATCTATACATTCACTAAACTAGGTAGGTACTATTTTCACTTGACGTTTAGTTAGGGAGTATATAACTGATAGTTACTTACCTATACGATATTAATTTCAAAGAGTCTGAACTACTTGAAATATCAATATATATGCCTAACTTACCAACAAACTAATCCTCCAAAACTAAAACCATTAAACGAAAACTTAACTAAAAAAAAAAAACCAAAACTAACCCTTTTAACTTCGCGTTAAAAATACAAAGTTGAAAAAAGGTTTCGTGGTGAAATACAGTTGAAAGAGGAGAAGAAATTATAATGAAATATCTTCATCCAACCCTTCTAATTAATAGCCATCAGTGTCTGTAGCACTCGTGGGGTTGACAGTGCCTTCAAGTTTTTTAATATGCTTCCTCACCTCGATAAAACAGTGGGTATACCTAATTGCTTTTTTCTGCCGCTAACTTTGAGCTTCGTATAAAACATCGTACAATTGCAGGAACGGTAAGTTAAATTCGGGTAGTTGTGACTTTTCATTATAAGGATTTTATGTACCGTACAGCAAATATTAGTGGCCAGTTTTGGTTAAATTTAAATATACTAATATTATAAAGAGATTGTTTTTTTTTATGTTTGTTTCTTACGCTTTCACGCTAAGATTGCTTAACAGATTTGTATGAAATTTGACCCATGGGTAGACCATGACCTCGATTAGTACATAGAATACTTTTATCCGTATATTCCCAAGGGATCGAGACTTATTCTGGTGAAACCGCAGGGCGCAGATAGTTAGAAATATGTTGATGAAAACTGGAATTAGATATTATGAGCGCTCTTGTATTTTTAAAGACACAACCCCCTCTTTGAATAAACGTTTAGGAAGTTCAGGTCTTAAATTCTTTCCCAACAAATAGTTTTTGTGTGATGTTTTTATCACTTCCTAAGAACTGCATTTCTGAAATGACTTATACACACGTTTGGTCACTCCCCTTGAAAAACTTCATATCATACTTAACACAATCAAATCGTAGTAAGACTATAGCTGAGTATACACAGAGTGGCAATAACCGCTTGTATTGGATCAGCAGAGATAAAAAACGTAAGACGCGGACAATCCTTTTCGGCTGAAAATTGAATAGTTGGATTACGCGACCTACGGGCGAGCGCAGGGTTGACTCGGAACGTGTCGCGAATTTTGTTAGACTTTGTTTATTCATTTGTTTTGTAATCAACATTGAGACAGTAAAATACTTGTTGTAATTAATTGTTGCTTTGTAACTGCATTTCCTACTCCTATGTTTAATGCATGTCGTGGCAGCCTTTGATTAAGGCTACACTATAAAATGTAATAATAATATGTGTATTTTAACATGTATTTTTGATGTAAATGTAATGTTGGTTGTCCTTAAATAAATAAGTAAATTGTTACCATGATTGATAAGTGACGACAATGATGATGAAAAAATTGATTCAAAAAACACTTTTACACGTATAAATAAATTATGTTTTAAAACTAGAATGAGTTCGGTGTTTCCTATTCAACTACTCTGAGAAGAAAGACCGAAACAAACTTAGAGATCACAGTCTCTTTTATAAAGTCCAGACATAATCTTGGTTGATTTGAACACCATTTGAGGACAATATCTATCTACATTTCTTTCGTGATATGTATGCTTTTGAAAGTTACCTACTAGTCCTGAAAATAATCATTATTCAACATTCTCCGGTGAAAAAGTTTGCTCATCATCGTTCTATAATTTCCCTTGCAACTATAATACAGTTGGAAATTGGCATCCAGGCAAAGTAGAAGCAACTGCGGTCTGAATTCTACAACCAACTCTGTTACTTGATGCCAGTGGAACCGAGTTGTATGCCAGTTTTATATCACTAATATGAAAAAGGGCATGTATCTAATCGAACCTCAAATAATAGAATAGAATACTCTTTATTATGTACACCATATAACTTACAGACATAAAAATAGCCATTCCCATCCCATTCACCATTCCCATTTTTTTTTCAAATTTTGGCTTTTCTTAAAATATTATTGAACAACCTAATATAATGAATGCACCTGTTTTTGTGAACCTCAAATTATCCTATTTTGGTGTCTTAAAAATACTAAATAGCTAAAGAACTGCGACCAACTTGGATGTAGTTCTCGTCGGTCGCTGTCGCGGCACCGTTTGCTTAGCTCGTGCGGTTGCTCACAGTTTTAACCTAACATAAGCCTTGGTCGGGGTGCCCTAGATTAATTGCGAGAGTACGACCAATCCGGCTCTTGCGTGGTGTGTCACAGTTCTAACATCACAACTCCCAGAAGACTGGCAGCATTGCCACATTGAATGGCAAAGAACGAGTCAGTCGGTCACGCGAATTGTCAGTTATCGAAATAATTATTTTAAAAGTAAATGTATCAAATGACAATAGAAAGCATCGTAATACACATTGGTAAATTTTGGAGCAAATCGTCTTTAAACACTTTCCCACGTTCGTGTCAAATGAAAGTAGTTTTTGTAAGTACGTATCATCTGCTTGTCATAATTTTACCAGTTGTACAGGAAATTAGTTTGGACAGGTAACTTTTACGTTATCTAAGTAGATTTTTTTACACATTCTCAACTTACATGTCATTTACATTACTGGTGCTCAGTCTTTTGAAAAAGCTCGTTTATTTCATGGTAAGTTAAGGCAATATTTGGTACCTATGAAATGAAGGAATACTCCAGTGTGCTAGAAAGATGTCAGAAGAATTACAATAGTATCGCAGTATGTACTTGTAGTTGCATTATTGCTGAAATGCATGCTTATTTGTCAGGGCACACATAATTATGTTAAGTTTTTTAGTTCATCAAGTTCTCAGCACAATTCAGTTTAAACGCAAGAGTTAAAGGGCTTTCAGGACCTAAACGAAAAAACGCAAAACTTAGAAACAATAAAAGTATATGATCGACTACAGTAAACAAAATCAGAAATATATATGATATTCTTCAGGATATATGCTAGGTAGATACTGTATTGAAAACATAATACACCTAATTTGATGCGATAGAAAAAAAATCCTGAAGATACCTCTAAAATTTTTCTTTTTACTTTAAAAACCATACTAATATAGATACAATCATTCTGATATTTTGACAGATTCTACAAGCAACTTACTAAAACACTACTGTTTTAATTTTTTAGTCCAAACAATAGATTTTTTGTAATTAAATAATTGCTTCATATTTTGCAATAAATTACCAGGGTTGTGTGATCGCGTTTCTCTTTCTTTCCCAACTAACATTTTGGTGTTAAGAATAAGTGCTACGTGAGCTGTTTAAGAGAATTTTAAGAACCTAAGGTCCTATACAGGCCCTAAGATTTGGTGATATAGCGCGTTTTAACTGTCCTATAACCCTGATTTGGGCCCACGATTTTAGAGCTTAAAGTGACCTAATAGTTATAGAGTAGTGATAAATGAGTGACAATAAAGAGCTACAATAGTGCTATTGAGGCAGTGCTTAGCACTTTAAGTGTATTGTAAGCTATACGCAGGTTACAACTGCAAGCTAAAGTAGTAATATAGTAATAAAATCCACTCTAACAACTTTTTTAGTAACATATTAGTGCTACTCCGATACAATATATACCTTCAGAATATATTGTAGGTACTTAGTAGCAATGAACATCACCCAAAGCGCCAACCTTTTCAGCTCTTTTCATAATTTTTGTGCTTTTATTACCATCAACAGCGTTAAAATATTTAGCAGTAGGGTGACCTGTTCAACAGTTAACCACCTAAATTTCTAACCACGATAGCGCGTAATTTTTTGTTCATAGTTTACTTTTATCTGCAATTATGAAGAGGTAGGTTACTTGGCTACATATTTGTATTTAAACAAAGTTTGGTTTACTAATAGATTTTAAGGAAACAATTTTTATTTATTAAATGGGATTTGGCTAACTGTGTCCACCCCATGGTACACTATTAACCAGGGGGTGGTGCTACAGTTAACCATAGTGTACACATTTAACCATTGAGTATAAAAACTTTAACTTTTTCAAAAATAATAACTCCAGTTGTTAGAAATCAGTCTTTTATTTAATAATGAAGTAAACTTATATCAAATATAACAAAATATTTGTTTTCCTTTATGGTTCTTACAGATAAATCAACAAAAGCAGAACATAACAAATCACAACCTTTAATTTGTACTTATATTTCTTATGAAAATAAGATAAAAGCTTTTAGGGATCAAATTGCTTGATGTCTTTTCCTGAATGACCGTAGCCATTCGAATCCAGCCATTTCTGCATCGACCCATGATCGCGGTACTTTTTTGTTATTTGATTTAGCCATTTGATACGCAACACGTCGGCAGTCTTTTGAGGTGAGACCGTAAAATAGTTGAACACAATATTCAATATACTCTACTAAGCTTTCCTCTTCCTCTGTTGTGAAAATCTTATTAACTTCGTAGTTCGGTGTTAACCTTAATGTTCCTCCTGCATTTGCTTTGCTTCTCTACATATAATCTTACAGTCAGATATTTAAGCTAACACTCCTTAGGTACTTGCTTTTCCTATACTCATTCCAGCATCGACCAGCTCAATTGCCTTCCTCATAGGGTCTTCTGTATGTCCTCTTTTTTTTCCTAGCTGTCGTTTTAGCTCGCCCCATCTGAAATACAAATAATCATAACAATAAAAGCAACCCATATAATATTTCTCAATTTAATCCAGCATTAGTACACAATTAACCAGGGATTGGTACACAGTTAATCATGGTTAACTGTTGGACAAAGTGATTTGGTTAATTGTAGACCACCCACCTCCCGCAAGAATTCGGTTAATATAACTTTCCAATTATGGACACTACACACAGTACATATGTCTAAAGAAGCTCGTTAAGTATACATAAAGAGTCAACATATTACGATTCTTGTAATATTGAACAAAAAGATGTAAAACGAAAAAGTACTTACATTTTTTTTTTAAGTTTTGCCACGTGTTTTTACACAATCACCCGTCACTTGACCGTCGTGAGCGCGAGCTCGCCACCAACTGGGGAGCGGGGCGGGTATCCGCTTTGCAGTCTATGTCGCTTGGTAGCATGATTAAGCAACGTCGTATTTATCAATTGTAGGCATGGCTAACTGCGTACGAGTGGTTAACTGTTGGACATGTGACCCTACGCTTATTCATCCCCGATTTAGTGTTAGGTCTTAAAGTGTTTGAAAGTGACTTCATGTTTAATAAAACAGGTAAGTCAATTAATGTATTTTAGATTACTAATGTTATAATTATCAAAACCCACTGCTATGGTAAGTTTTCTGTAACAATGTATATATGTTTTCATCTCAATTTTGAAACGCCTCAAAAATAAACTGCTTTTGATGATATTATGTAGAAAAAAAATATTGCCTCAGTTATTTTTTCATTTTGATTATGGTAAATAATAGTTCCTGGTAATGTCTATAGGTATTTTAATGGAAAACTGACAATAATACAGTAAATAAGTTTATTGTTATTGCTCCAATAATGATTAGAAAAAGTTTTTTCCTTTTAAAATTTTATAGGTTAACTATTTATTTATGGCGTCAATTCAAAATTACTTAAGGATCATGATAACTCTGTTATTCCTAACATAGTGTTTAAATACAGATTGTTAGCACTTATATGCCATTTGCAGTTCTACAATATGGTTCTAAAAGTGAAAAGACAACTACTTTATAGGGTCAGTTTGCATAATGGTTCTATGTGAAAATGTAAACTGAATATTTTTAGGGTTCTGTTATTGTTTTAATAAAACCTTTACATATCACGTACTTGACTGAATAATGTATATAATAATCATGCAAAATGCAAAAAAGGCTGTACGAACGTAACCAAAGCTATTATCTTGTGGATTTTATTAGTTGTCTTTACTTATCTATAATTCTGAACGTTTTTTTGCAGAACATCAAACTGCTATCAAAGAAACGGAAAGAAAACAGAACGATCTCGAAGAAACTAAAACGGCTTCAAAAGAAGAATTAGTCTCTTCTTTTGTCCACAGTGGAAAATAAAGAAAATACAGTTGAAGAACCGAAAAACAAAGATAAGGGTGATGAACCAAGAAAATCATTTATTAGTAACTTTAAGAATGGAAAAAGCAACCCGAAAAGGAAAATTGCAAAAATATCTAAGAAGAAGAGAGAAGAAAACCGTCTTGTAAAAATAAAGAAAATTCGGCAGATACATAAAAATGCTAGTCGCTAAAGTGTCAGCAATATTAATTGTAATTGACACCGGTTCACTCTTTGAAAGTTTTATTGATTGTAAGTTTTTTAGTTTTATTATGATTGTTTTCGTAAGGAGTAGGTACAATTTATTATAATTTGTTTTGTTTTTTATTTATATTGTATGACTGTTAGTTATTTTATGTGATCGAAGGGTCCTTCCATCACATAAAACAACTGGATGGGTGTACACTCTCCTGTACCATTACATCCTTGGTAGATGACTATCGGTATTAATTTGTCTTTGTTTGTTTATATAAAACGAATTGCTCACGGATCGGGTCTAGACGTAAACGGCCATGTTCCTAAGTTCCTACGCTTTACATAAAATACTTATAAGTTCTTCTAGATTGTTTTCGAAGGAATAACCTTAATAAGGATGATTATTTTGATAAACAGGGGCGTTAAGTAATAATATAATACGAACTCTTCTATCATTACTGTTACTGTGAGCAAGCGAGATATGACTTGCTAACGGATGTATTTTCACGAGATTTTTTAATCACGGTGTTCAGATATTCATTTCTCCATTTATTTATTTCACATGATGTAAAGAAATATTTCGCTTACTCACCGTAACAAGTTCGTAATACAGAGGCAGATCTTAATTGTGATTGATAATGCACGTTGAATAGTTATCGTTTATCAGAAGGTATATTATTATCATGTTTATTGTGTCGTAAATATTTTTTGAAGACTTTTTGACTGTATGGAAGCCATATTTTTATATTGAGATTGTTATGTTTTTATTATTTTAGATAGGTACCTAGTAAATGTGAATGTGTCTAAATGTGAAAGTAGAACTACTATCGTTTTTAAAACCTGAATTAGTTCAATGAGCAAAATTCAACGATCATGGTGGTCGATGAATTTTGTTCATTGAACAATACTTTTTTTATTGAAAAAATGTTGCGTTACGTACTGTTAATTTTATAACTATGTACAGACGCCAGCACATCAAGCTACTACAATCTGTCAAATTTCTTTAAAAGATTTTTAACTTTATCGCTAAAGCATAAGGTTCAAAGTTGATTGGGAAAATTAGACAGTTTCGGGTAGCTTGATGTGCTGGCGTCTCTACCTACTTATTTGGTTATTTCTATGGTTTTATGTATATTCGCACATAAAACCATAGATATAGCCATCATACTGATTATCATCCTACTGAGTGATTTATTGTATGGTGGTTTGTACGATTGCTTGTATGATTCTGTTGGTCCTTTCACATCTGTAATGTAATGTTGCGCGTATTGTGCTGGCTCGCAGATGTAAAAGAGCTTTTAACCGTATACAAATGACCATGCAAAAAGGGCTCAGTACAATTAGAAATGTTTTAGAAATTATGCTCAAACTTTGACTGATTATGTTATTTCCTTGTGATACTACTAATACTAAAGATATTTTAAATAAAACCACATTTGTTAAATGAATAATGAGTTTTATTTTTACACTGTATGTAAAATAGGTAAGAAGTACAGAACTGTTGTTAATACAAACTAATTTGCATTTTACGTCTTTAGGATATAATATAATTTCTTTCGATGATACCAGTAAAACGCTGTTTTCACTGACTTTGTAAATATTCAAGAACGAAGACCTAATTGGTTTCTCAAATACTATAGTTTTTTCCGTTATTTGTTTGCCGTGTATATTTATTTCTTTATCTTCGACTGTAATATATTTAAGTTCAATGATCTCATTGGTTAGTGACATAAAATATTTATTTCTACACTTGCAAGATAATACAAATTGCTCGAAGTGAAGAACTATAACATTCTTGTGCTTAGATAAAAAGGTTTCTCAAACTTTTTTTTGGTAAAGATGCAAAATTTTTATTTTGCTCAGATAATCGTTTCGCCACCTGGGAAAGTGGTCTGTTCCCTTGCCTCAGCATGTTTTTTATCAAATATAATTTATTCTCGAAAGGATAGGCGTTAAATGTTGGCAATGGCCCGAACCTTTCCACTTCATCGGCTACATGTAACAAATTGTGGACATTACTAGTGATATAATCTGCGCCGTAAAAGTGTTTATAATTTTCAACAAAATAATCAAACATCTCCCTGGCAAGTCGCAGCAAGTGATTGTAATTTTGAGAAGAGCATATTGTAACACTGCAAAATAGAGTCAAAAAGTGACGATAAGCGTCCGGGCGAAGGACATGTGGCAATATGATTATGCTTAAATAATGTAAGAAAGTTCTGAATTCACTTGCTTTCCAGTACGCAAGACAATCTAGAGTTCTTACTGCTCTGTGAATTTCAGATGGAAGTTTGCATTGGTTTAAAAATATATTTACATTTTCAATATCTTGTGCACACCACTTAGTCTTAAGGTTATCAAAATTTCCGTCCCTCCATCCTATTAGCAACCTTTTCATAATTCCCAAATGAATTAAATGCAACGAATCTGAAATAGGAACTTGTTCAATCATGTCAATAGGTAGTTTTAATAACGGTGAATCCATTTTGTGATGACTTCCGTACATCTTTCTCCTAAAGTTATCGTCAGTTCTTGGAGAAGACTTTCTTGTCGAAAATACTACAGTACGCGATACGTGTGAGTAATCCCCTACGGTTGTGCATTTCAAACAACCGTGTTTTCCATTAAAATTACAAACACCTGGAAAAGTAATAAAATATCACTAAGTTAATAAATAAAATATTTATAGGTATACTAGTCGAAACGTGCCTATTATCTATAAATCAAAGCAACTAAAAAAGCGAACCTTTGATAAACGCGCGTGCTGGGGAATCACAGATAAAACATCTTATTTTGACGTCAACATTGGTGCCCTTAATACAAACTCCTTGCTCTAATACGTGACTCATTTCGTTCACAAAATCTTCTAGAAATGAACTTAGGTTTTTAGCTTTTCCTTTTCCGTAATAAATACCAATGATAAATGGATTACTGTCACTGGTGTTAGCCAAAATAGGCCAGAATTCATATTTGGAGCTTTTAAAAATAGGTAAGCCATCAAGATTGATATTCAGCTGAATATTTTTTGGCAGCGGTATGCAATTTTCAAGTACATTTGACAATGGCTTGGTAATCCCATGATGCCAGTATTCACCACCGTCGATTGTTTTAAGAGAAACTTCTGTCGGTGTTTGTAAAATCGTTCGAGGGTCGGATGGTATAATATCTATAAATCTCTTGTTTAAAATTAAAATCAAATCTTTCAAAGCAGCTTGGCTGATATTTTTTTGTAGAGCCCATGTTCGTAAATCATTTTTTAATTTTATGTTTTGCCTAAATTCATTATCTTGCTCATCGTCCGAGGTATTTGAACTACTGAGTGGAAACAAAATATTATATTCATCATCCGTCATATCAGTTTCCTGTTGTACGGAACCCTGTTGTATATCTGTTGCTTGCGCTTGATATAAATCGGTATCAAGGTCACTGTGATTATAATTGTTACTTCCATTGATATGAGGACTGTTCCCTGGAATCACATCACAATCTATTCTAGGACTTTGATTTACGAAACACTGTTTCTCCACCACAAGTACTTCTTCTCTTGTCACTGTGCCATCATTTTTTTCTTCAATTAAAAAGTTTTGCGATGAATTAATTATATTCTTGTATTCTTTCAAAGCTTTTCTCTTGACTCCGCCGGTTCTTTTTTTAGCTTTCCATGGTTGCATGGTGGAAACTAAAATATTACCAAATAAACCAGTTGCACAGTGTAAACATATATTGTAACAAAACATAATCTTTGAGGTTAGGTTATATTAAGATGTATTTAGGTGATATGAAATTCTATAACTCAACGTAAAGTAATAATCAAGAGTTATAATCTATGCACATATTGTTTGCCGCCATAAAGAAGTATTTCTAAAAACCATTGTATTACCTAAGGTGGACTGAGTAGCTCCATTATATAATAATTAATTGTATAAAGGTGGTTTCCGACTCTTCCAGCATCTAGCTCTACAGGATTTATAATTAACACTTTTATGACACTAATAGCTCTCTTGCTAACTCTTAAGGCTCGATAGAACTCGTTAAGTGGTACAAAGTATTTCACTGACTCTATTTAAGGACATCAACTGTTAGTAATTGTTAGTAGACACTTTACAATTACTTACAGTGTTTTACGCTTCTTAAAGCTATAACAGTAAGCCTTAAGGTGTTACAAAGCATCTAACTAACTCTGTTTAAAGACATCAGCCGTTAGCAAGAGTTAGTAGACACTTTACAATTGCTTTCAGTGTTTTACGCTTCTTAAAGTTATAAGAGTGAGCTATACAATGGTTCCCACCAACTCCATGCTGCCGCCTTGAGTTATAATTTCTTTCATTTTAACTGTTATTCCTCTTGCAGGTTTAATTATTTATCCTTAACACCACAGTAGAATCGAATGTTATTATCGAAGCTCTTATATATCATTTATAATACTATGAGATCTAAAAAAAGGTTGCCGTTAGCGCCTAAATGTTTGTTGGGTTTCTATGCAGTCCGACAGTGACCTCGCTTTAGGTTATGTAAGCCCTTAACTATATTATTTTCTACTATGCTACATTAGCCCATTGTGTAGGATTACAGTCACGAGCACTAATATGTCAACACTTGGCAACTTTCAATTGCGATTTTTTCACGAAATAACGAATGTAAAGTCGAAATACCACACTTTACATAAACCTATAAGTTCGAAAATACTAAGTTCGTAATAACATAAATTTTCATTCAAAAATAAAGGAGAAATTCGCCTTTGAATAAAGCCAAGAGTGTACATACTTATGCTCGTGACTGTACGCTCTATAAAAAATATAGGATTGTGTGTCTTACGCACACATAAAATTTATGTAGCCACAGAAGCCTTTGATGGCTTATATACGAGTATGGCTAGTGAGTTCGGAAATAATGATAAGTATGCAATCCAATATTAGTACTACAAAAACGAAAACAAAGAAACAAATTTAGACGGTAAGTTTGTAAGTTTTACATTCCTAATCCCATATTTTAATTCTATTTTAGGTTTTAATTTGTTCAAATGTATTCCTTGCATGTGCCAAATAAACATTATTTCTTTCTTTCATAGAGTTCCTACCTATATTTTTACGTAGTTTTGATAACCCTGGCGATGACTACAGGTTCATATTGTGCGGCGCTGGGCTGATTACGCGGAGTATTGTGTTGCGGACATAGGACGCAATTAAGTATTAGACAGACTTTATAGCTGCGTTATCGTGCCCCGGGATTTGTTGCCAACCTCGCCTTAACTAGGCGGTATTTTGGGGTGATTTTCTGAAAAAAACTTATCGTTTTCTATGATATTGAGTATTTCCATTGGGTAGATAAGACAGTGATGAAAAGCTACGTAGGGATGGGAGGAATTAAGGATCTATGTATAAGGTCCCATTAAAGTAGATGGACAAACTTTTAGAAATCATTCAGACAATCAAAATAAGGACGATGGTAAAAAAATATATAAGAAAAACGCATAGATAACTTACAAGAAAAATAATCAGCTAACGAAAATACACTAATGTGTGCAATTTATTATTTTAGGTCAAAATAAAATCACTTTAATCAGTGTATTTTTTTTGCTTGGGTATCTTTGGTTAGACGAACTGAGCGCTGTGTTAAAATGTATCCATCTATTTTAATGGGACCCTGTAATCTCGGGCCGTCAGAAGCCCGAAAGTCTGACAACCAGTCTTACTCAGTAACTGGGTCGTGAAAGTCAGAAAGGCAGTCGCTCCATGTAAAATACTCAGCTGCATCCGGTTAGACTGGAAGCAGCCCAAACATAGTTGGGAAAAAGCTAGGCAGATGATTATGATGAAATATCTTGTTTCATCGCGGATTTAATTTGAAAATCCAACAACAAATTTTTTTATAGGAAACTAGCTTTTGCCCGCGGCTTCGCCCGCGTGGAGATCGAAAATTATTCACAGAAAATTTACGCTCCCATTTCACCCTCTTAGGGTTGGAATTTCGAAAAACCCTTTCTTAGTGGATACCTACTCTTCACAAAGAACGCCCTCCAAATTTCATGACTCTGGGACGAGTGGTTTAGGCTGCGCGTTGATATATCAGTCAGTCAGGACTTTGAATTTTATATATATAGATATAAATTACTATAGGAAACCGAGAGCGACAACATTAACCTTTTGACGGGTATATATGACAAACGAAAACGTGCCCAACACGCCACAGTCGTCTACAGCCGACAAGAAAACGACATTTTTTACCTTTTGAACGCTACGGTCGGGTATAGACGACAAACGAAAACGAGCCCAACACGCCACCGTCGTCTATAGCCGACAAGAAAACGCGTGTTGGGCACGTTTTCGTTTGTCGTCTACACCCGACCGTGGCGTTCAAAAGGTTAAGAAGTAAGTAACATAACAACACGCCCCGAAGGGTTCGGCAGAGATCTACCTATGGTACACATGTAGGTTCTGCCATTAATTTTAAAACTCTAGAACCGTTTACGGAGAAAGGTGCGTCTCAGAAGTCGAATCAAAGCAACAAGCGCCATTGCACGCCACTTACGCGTTAAATTCGAAGAAGCCGTCACCCACACACATCTCTTAAGCCCCCAAAGACATTTAGGAGTACTTCGCAGCACACAAGTTCTTTAACATCCATTAAAATGAGAGGTGTCTCCCAATAAAGTCGCGCCAACTAAACAGAAACTAGTTAACAAGTGCAGTGGCATTGCACGCCACTTAAGTGGTAAATTCGAGGAAGCTGTCATCTGAACACAGCTCGGTATCGTGAAGTGGTCTGCTAACGAACACGCGTGTCAAAGCGAAACACTTCATTAGGTGAGCGCGGCGCTCCTCCGCCCTCACCCCGCGCGCCGCGCCTCCACGCTGCCGTCGCCGCCTCGACGCTCCTTGCGACGCCATAGGGACACCATGCTGTGGGAAAAGGCTGTTTTGCTGTCATCCATTTATTATGTTCTCAATAGCAGAGGAGGTAGGAGGAAGACCTTTTCCAATAATAACCATTCATTGCCATCCATTACCATCCATTACCATCGTTTACTACCATTCTGAAACACACCTGGAATGGGCAACTTAACTGACCTGAAATAAATGCTGTGAGTTTAATAGTATTTATTTACCATTTATGTACACACATATATAAACAGACAAGAAAAAAAACAGAACAGAAAAATAGGTACAAAGGTGGTGCTTATTTCATAAGAAATCTCTTCCAGCATACCTGCGATGGGACAATAAATAGAGAGCTGTAGACAGCGTGTAGATAGTACTTATATAGTAATTTATTGAGTTCACTGGTAGATATGTTTAGGGTTCGAGATATTTTTACAGGCTATGCTCATCATCCTCCTGTCTATATTCCAGGCTATATAGTTAGATGGTTATTCCAGCATCATCTGTAAAGTGCTTTGCTCAATGCGAAAATAAAAGTAAGGTATATTTTGATAAAGTATGCAGTGCCTGACAAATGAAAAGCATAAGTCAATTTAATCTTTTTCAACAAGGCTGACACTAGTTTTCAGTGCGTAATACATTTTATAATATTACTGTGGATTTTTAATCTGAAATAAAGTTATTATTATTATTATATTATAATGGTTTTTGTGTGAGAGCTAAATAAGCGGAAGTTAGTAGATAATTATTGGCAAAAACCACTTACTGCCACATTCTACGACAAATATATTCTAGAATCATTGAACTTGCTATACATTAAACAGACAGAGCTATACCTGCTAGATGTCCGAAAACAGACTAATAAAAAATAAGAAAACAAACTACAATTAATCTCTGCAAATCTACAATTAATCTTTTTGACATAATTTCTTTATTATTTGACATTATACCTATACTTTTTGACATAATTTCTTTATCAATTGACATTATATGCAGACACTTGAAATTTTTCACCTCTTTATTAGTGGTTTTAATGAGAATCATAACACTTGGTTTTAGTAGGTTTTTATTATTATTTTTCTTTTTTTATTATCTATCCTTTTGATAGATTCTTATTTTGTAAATGTGAGGACTTTGTAGGCCTTATAGACTTTAGATCTGTAGACCATTTTCTATTTTATCAAGTAATTGGTACTTGTTAACAGGCAATGACAGGCCTGCGCTGTCCTCCCATACCTACTGTAATCTGGAAACATTGTAAAAGCCAATTATTTTTAAAAAGAGTAACCATGGAGTTTCTTGCCGGTTCTTCTCCATAGGAAACGACCAATTGGAAACGTGCACCTAGCTTCTGACGTTTCATAAGTGCCCATGCAGGTTTATGTGAAATAAAACATTTTGATTTTGATTTTGAAAATATTACAACCAGTGTCAATTTAACTCGTCCACCACAGCACTTCTACAAACCCTAAGGCGCTCCACAAAACAGGAAACTGTCACAAAAACCCTCGACAGTTGGTCGTCCTACGTTGGCTTCTATTTAGTGGGCGTCTTACCGACTCGGCTGCGCTAATTAGACGCAGGCCGGCTCTTCTCATTAGTGGCGAAATTATGCAGTTTGTTGGAATTCGGGTTAAATGTGAGGTCGAGTTGTCGACTGCCTACTAGAAAAATGTAGAATATTCCGCAGTGTCTGCGTTGATACTTGAGAACAGAAGTTAAATGTGGGGTCGAATTGTCGACTGCTTATTACAAAAATGTAGAATATTGTGCAGTGTCTGCGTTGATACTTGAGAGTTGAAATTAAATGTGAGGTCGAGTTGTCGACTGCCTATTATAAAAATGTAGAATATTCCGCAGTGTCTGCGTTGATAGGTACTTGGGAGTTGAAGATAAATGTGAGGTCAAATTTTCGACTGCCTATTACAAAAATGTAGAATATTCCACAGTATCTGCGTTGATACTTGAGAGTTGAAGTTAAATGTGAGGTCGAGTTGTCGACTGCCTACTACGAAAATGTAGAATATTCCGCAGTGTCTGCGTTGATACTTGAGAGTTGAAGTTAGTTGTAGGTACTGGGATAATGTCTGATGGTCACTACTTGTAGTTAGATAAGTGGTGGCCCAGTGTCACCGGCCGCGACTTGTGAGTCGTGAGTTCAAACCCCGACAGGCGCTTTACTTTATGTAAATTACTTCATCACCACTGCTCCCAGAACGGTGAAGGAAAACATCGTGAGGAAACCGGCATGTCCTAGAACCAAAAATTCGGAGACATGTAACATCTACCAACCCGCACTGGGCCTGCGTGGTGGATTATGGCCAATTCCCTCTCACAGAGGGGAGGTCTGTGTCCCATCAGTGGGGACATTATACTCGTAGGCTGATTATGTTACTAGAAGTTGTAACTGACTGATGACCGATTCCTACAACTTACGGACCGTTATTGTTTAAAATTAAGACTTTTGTATCTTTACCAATAATGAAGCAAAGACCATATAATAATATAATGAAGCTTTGAATAGTAGACGCTCCCAGAAGTAGATATCACAGGTAAAATTAGCTTACGAATCTTCTATTTATATTCCCAGTTTGGCAATAAAAATGCTACCATTGGTAAGAAAAACGATTCATTTTTGCACCGAGCATGGAACCGAGCATAAATCTTGGTTAGAGGACTACTCCTTAGAGTTACGTGACAAGGGACTGGGGTAAGAAGCGAAGGCTTTCATCTATTATGACCCCAAATTGCTGGCATGATCACTGGCCAGTACCTACACTCACCCAAAGAAGTAACAATGAGCACAAACTGAAAAATGAGTTTGTGGTAATTTTTTCCTGACAACACACGAATTAATTTGACTTATGCTAAAGCTTCACTGGCTATACTTTTTCCTGAGAAAACTATTTTCCTTGTCGAGTTAAGTTATTCTAAAATTATCATAAAAACGTTGCGTTAGGGTTAGGGCTGTAAGTAGTTTTCTACAGTAAGTAATATAACAATACAATAGTAATGTCACCAGGATCGGCCCTTCTTCATATCACATTCTTGAATCTGGAAACTTCGTGTCGTCTCACTTCTGTTCACACTCAATCTGGGCATAATGTATCAACGTTGTCAGGGCAACTTTCGTAAGCTCTTTAGATGTTCTTTTGATAAATTCCTTAAAGGTATTTTCACACACATATCTACATTAAGACTTGCTTTAGTTATAACTTCACTAAGTTTATTTTAATAATATAAGCGTGTAAAACTGTATAGCTTAACTTAATTAGAATCTTATTTTTATAAATATTCACATAAGATCCTAATTATTTCCTCCAAGCAAGTAAGCAGGCAGGCATCTTACAAGACAGGTACTTAATCTAATTGAACAGCCATAATAACACATCTAATTAATTAGAAGTCTCAAAAGAGTAGCTAATTAAAAACATTTCCAAAAAATGTGTTGCAAAAAAAAGCTTACGATAAAAATTCCCGCCTCATTTCGGTAAGCGGGCAAAAACAGGCATATTTGTAAAAGAAACGTCCTCCCGGGCAAATAACGTTTATCTACAGCACATTGGGTTAATGACTGGGGGACGAAGAATGAGAAGAAGGCATTATTTTAATTAGGAAAAATGGTGGGCCCCTCTCACCTAGGGAGGGCTAACTGAGCAAGTTGGCGAGGCTTTGATTAAAGTAATGGTGCGTGTGTGAGTACTTTTATATGGGAGTTCGTGTGTAGCGTACTTATGATGCCTTTTACCTGGGATACCAATCCAAACTTTGACCTGCTTGTACGATTTGACTTGTACATTTGTGTTGGTGATACAGGATTTCAGCTTTTTGATACAGTTTGAAGGTAGTGCTTATTTTGCTAAATGTGTTGATCGGTTTTCGTACAGTTATGTCTAGTTTGTTTGTCGACCTTGTGAAGGCCGCAGGAACCCGTTGGATGTGAGAAGCACAGAACCGGTCAAAGTGGAGGTGCTTGGGGGAGGCCTATGTCCAGCAGTGGACGTATTTCGACTGAAATGATGATGTCTAGTTTGTGGGCATTTGACAAAAAAGTTAATAATGAAGCATATAGTTAATAAACATATTTCACCTGTACAATAATATGTATAAAATGCTCCACTGCTCTCATCGATGACCGCTCTAGTGACTTGAATGGACCGCACCTTCAAGTTAAAATACAAGTTCTTTACAAAGCGTAACGCTACCGTAACCTGTCCATTAGGCGATAAATAAACACAACAAAGTACCTACAAAATTTAGCTGCGTTAGCGCGACTCCACCCACCAGCCGACAAAGCAAGGCGACGCGATATAACGCTGCGAAAATGCCACATCACACTACAATCATTTACGAAATATTGACAACAATAAACGGGGAGTTTAAAAAATGCCAGTTATTAATATTTGTTTTCTTTGTCGGGACCACGTGTCCCCACACCTGAACTCTGCGAATGACATTGCCGAAAAAATTGCAAAAAACATCCGAGGCTAGGCGAAAAAGAGCAGAGGCGCAAACAGACAACAGCCAGTTTGAATGATTGCTTCTCTGGAAGAGCGGCAAGTCCATTTTTCACAAGTGCCATTCACCGCTTTCACGTTGCGTACTGTGTATTTTATATATTTTTTATTTATCGGCCCTCCCCTCCCCGCGGCGTTCGCCCAAATTGATATTCGAACGCGAATTTACGGCGTCCAATTCCTCACTGTTTTATTCATTTTAGTGATTTCGCGATGGTAAACACACAGGTAGATGTGTTTAATTTCGAAATGAATGTTTATTGCAGCGTTTCCGTTTCGTTTTCAATGATGTAGGATATTCGTGCGCGGCGGGCGCGAATGCCCATGTTTACACAATGCACTTACATTTCGCATGTGTATATTTTTTTGTAGTTTTTAATTATTTCCAGGAGTTTTTTTGCGTTTTGTTGTTGAAGAAGTATTCGGGTAACGTTAATCGTGATCGAGTGTGATTTTGTTTGTGATGTAATTGTATGTATCATAAAAGTTATTACTTGTAGTAATTTGTAGCGTGCCTTACGCACGGCTTGTTGTTCTGATGGTTTCTGGCTGCGCAATATTAATTAGCATAGTGGTATCAGCGCGCATGTAAATTGGTGTTATGGCCGGACCATGCCGGACGTAATAGGTACTGAAAACATGTATTCCTCAAAGATTTTTTGTCTGACGTTACACACATGAGGATGGAGGACACACATGAGAGCAGTGGTGGCCTTGTAACGACCACGTCTTACTAGTTTTAGGCCGTAGGTTCGAACCCAGACAGGTACTATACTTTGTGTCACTTATTGCATCACTGGGCCCACCCACTTGGAACCCACACTGGATCACTGGATTACAACCCACTCCCTCTCACCGAGAGGAGGTCTGTATTTCAGCAGTGGGAACATACACACATGGAAGAGTAAAGCATTTTTGCCCACAAAACAGACACACAATAAAACTTACAAACATGAAAAGGATGATACCATATAAAACGGACGGTAAACCCAAACAAAAAAAGCGATCAATGAATACTCAACATCGCCAAAAAATGTCACCCTCAAAGATCTCAAAAGTGGGGTTATTCTAACAATTAAAACCAACGTAGTCAGAAAGTACCCCCGTGACTGAAGCGTCAGTTCATAATCGATTTAGCGTCACCACAGTAACTCGTGGTGATCCGGCGATGTCTAATGACGTAAAAAGTATGTCCCCGCTATGTAATGCTGGTCGAGGCCGATGGAAAGAGTAGGGAACAAGACAGAGGGTGCACCTAGCATAAGACAAGGTTTGTGCCTAAGTCTTGGTGAGTATTAATCGTGCTTGTTTTATGATTTATGATTAATGTAGGCGTTTGTCATTGTAGACTTTTCAAAAATTGTTTATAGGTACTTATTGTAAATTGCTAATGAGATAAATTATTCAAAATTTTTAGGTTACTTGTTTGGTGGAGGCTGAGATCATTTAAGATATGGTTTCAAGAATTTTACTAGTGTCAATGATAATAATTAAATGTACAAGTGCCTATATAAAAAGGAGGGGAAATAATCAAAGGGCATCAAAAAATTCGTCCGCATCGCTGTCAACATGAAACGTGCCCAAAAGACTGGCAGCATTGCCATGTTGTATGGCAATGCTGATTCTTGGCCAGCCCTCTGGTCAATTAATTGAGAATCAACATATCGATGGCTCCTAAGTATACTGAGTCAACTATACTGCTATAGAATTATAGTTGACTCAGTATACTTAGGAGCCATCGATATGTGGTTACATAATATGTATTTATAGGTAAATTTTTGAAGTGAAAACTTCTTTAGCGGCGTTGTGCACTTTTTTTGTAATGGGTAAAAAATGTTAAACTCGCGTCAGGACACGTGACCCTGATCGTAAGATGACACGTGACCCTGATCGTAAGATGACACGTGATCCTGTTTGAAAATTCGTAAGATTCCAAAATATCAAAAAGGTAAATATAAAGGCCATAAAAAATATTGTCAATGAAAAAGTTTTAATGCAGTTTTTAAAGCCGCTATACCACAAAATACAGATAGTACAGAAGTCAATCTACATACAAAGTGCGCTCGAGCAACGCACACATAGACACCGCTCACGGACACGTTATCTCAGACGGGTTGGGAGCAGTGCGAGCGCGCGTGTCATCCGCTTGAGACACGCGTCTGTGAAGTGCAAAAATGGAGCAACAAAAAAATGGCTATCTAAGCTCGATTTATGTAATAGTTTCCTATTTTGAATTATATAATAAACGAAGTAATTATTTTGTAAGGTAAATTCACGCCACCAACTATTACGTAAGTTGAAAACATGATTTTTTATTTGTGTAGATATTGTGTTGCTTTTAGTGTCATTTCTCAGGTTTAGGTCTAAAAGGGATAGGGCAAAATAAATTGTGTGAATAGGTACTTAATCCGTTTTGAAGTTATTGGGGATTTTCGATAGTGAAAATTGACAAATGTAAAATTTTATATGTTTTTGTTCTGTCAACTTTTTGTATTGTAATACTATGTTTATTGTTTTGTTTTAATATTGAAGAATAAGCTCAACAATAAATCAAACAACTAGATACGAGTGCCACTACCACGATAGTTTTTTGTGCATAAGTCAAAGTTGACGACCCTAGCGCGTCCGCCGAGCGTAGGTATGAAAAGTGAAGTACATACATGTGATTGACTTCTGTACTATCTGTATTTTGTGGCTATACTGGCCATCATTTTGGTGTCATCATTGTTCCAAATTTGAATTTATAACCATTTAAAAAGTTGAAATTATGGATGGGAGTTGATTTTTCTGAGAGATAAACTTTTTAATGTAATATAAATTGTCATGTTTGTGTACGATAGCGCAATAAATAAATATTGCATTCTACCACATAAATGATAGTACTTTTATAATGATAATTAAAGCAATTCGTGCAAAATTATTCCCTAACCATTCCAAAATATCAAAAATGCACAACGTTAATATTCAAGTTTTCACTTCTGCCGGCACTCCGGGAGTGCAACCCGTCGTTTTTTTTTATTCAAATCGTCTGGTTAAGTAACTTTATCAATTTTGATTTGTCACTTGTTTTCCCTTAAACGTATTCGACCATTGTAATTTTTCCCCTCTTATCCCAGAGCTATATACTTTCTACGTAGGCAGAAACACTCAGCGCACATCTCTCTAATCATTGCCCTCGGCCACAGACAAGCCAGGGGTCGCGAAAGCACGTCGTCATCGGATGGCAATTTGAATGCGGTCGCTTAGCCGGCTGACGGCCGCTATGACTGATGAGGAAGGGTGAGCAGCCCATGAGCCTGTCACCGCCCCTGTATTCTACATGTCGCATTAATGTGGACATGGGTGTAGCAGGTGCTTATTGAATTATATCTTGATAGCTTGGTTGATAAGCAAATGCGGAGCAGGAGCTAAAGGGTTAGGCCAGTGTAGAATTTTCAGGAAACTTCGTTGATTCCGGCATAGTTTGTGGGTTGAAATTTTCTTTATGGCTACTTATTCATTCTTTTCACGCAGATACGATGCTATCATAATATTATAGTGTTATCATTGCAACAGATGAACAGAACAGTCATATTGTTTAGAGTAGACAAATCAGATGCTTATTAAATACTGTCCTTCACTTTTCACGATCGACGGGTCATATGAGAGTGGTCTTCTCATCATGACCACCAAAGAACCGCATCCATAAAACAATCCGTTAGGCTCATTACACATGAGCGACAAAATATACGCTATAATTTTCATTATCAATTATGTTAGAAAATTATGCGTACTCATGGCTAATCAATGCGGCTGTGACCGCTACAGGCTACAATGTAGAGAGACGGGCAATACGGCCAATCGATGACGTCACATAAATATTGGGTGCGACGGACCCTGCTTTGTGATGCTAACTGCGTCCGCATATGCTAATCCGCTTCCGCCCTTCCCGCGTCTTGGGCGGGCGGTGTCTAACGGGGTTTTCTATTGTTCTTGTGATTCGGATTGGTATTGCAGGAGACATTGTATTGACGCTTTGTTTCTTTGTGGGTCTTCAATGAGATTTACTGTCGCGATTTGAAATGGACAGATAATATTTAATTATTTTCCGGAATAATATAATGGACCGTACCTTTCTATTTCGCTCATGAGACATAAAAAGTAATGCTATAAGTAATAAGTAAGTACATATTAAGTAAGTAAGTAAGTACTTCGCTTATTTAAGTTAACCTGTAATCAAAGTTGTTTGAAATAAAGATTATTATTAGAGTGGTCACACCAAAAGTATATAAAATATCATAACTTTTCGACGACCCCTAAAATTCGCTCCAATTATAAACCTAATAAAAAATAACCACCAATCACCATCAGAGAAACCTCAAGGTGCACCAGATTGACTCAAAACCGTACAGTTGTGAGTAAATCATCGAGCGTGCCGTTGAATCGGCAATGAGTCGTGTCGTCGACAATCGGCCAGTCCGTTTGCGGCAACGGCAATTCGCATTCATTCACGGCCCATTTCCACCGTCGGCTGTTGCGCCGCCGACGCCTGTTAATGTATTCGCTACGTTATTTCAATTTAGAACAAACCCTCGGCTGGACCGTGGTTGGAATCTGGTTTTATTGAGGAGCGGTCTTGGTCGTGGCACTAGTGGCGTTTCAGGATTCGTGCTGATGCTTATAGGATGTTTTTATCACTCACTGTTGCATGCTTGAAGGTTTTAATGAATTGATTTGTAACTCTGAAAATCTGGTTCCGTTATAAAGCCATCTACTTTGTGCCAAAGCACTGTCGTATCGTACTCAACTAAAAAAAATGAGATACAGTGAGAAAAGGCAAGCATTATATAAAATGTGTTAACGCAGCGATTTCCAGCCATTACAGGGGCATTATCTAACTAAATATTAACGTGCAAATTTCGCCAAGGAAATAAATTAAAAACGCAACAACAAGCTTGTAACGAGCGGCGAACAAAGCCGTCTAATAAATCAAGGAAGGCAGGTGAGCGGAGTGGTGTTTGTGCATTAAGAAGGCCCGGTTTCCCGGCGGCCTTTCTTGGCCCTTTCTTCGTTTTAAAAAGCAGTCGACGCCCAATATTTTCGCGTAGTCATCGACAACACATAAATATTGGAAATGGGGCGCCCCTTTCTTGTCTCGCTAGAATAATTAATGCCGTAGCTTCTTATGTCGCGAGTTGTTTTGTTGCCAAAAATTATCACTGGCGTTGAACGCGAAATTGGCTCGGCAACTAACGGGTAGGAATTTGTTGTTGATATATTTTCAGGTTGCATTTAACGTTTTGGTTTTTGTATTAATTCTGTTTTAACTAATTTAGAATTAGAACAAGTTAAAATTCGTAAGTAAAAGAACACTGGAAGTCATTGTTTGTTTTTTAATCGTGGTTAGATTTTGGGAAAGTTACCGACCGTTTACGTATCTACCATGTTTATTCATAAAAAGAGAAAACCTTTTGATTTCTTCAGATAGCTAAAGAAATCAAAAGTTTTTCTCTTTTCATGAATAATCCCTAATCCCTTCGTTAACCTATAGAGGTTAACAAAGATGACGCTTGGAAGTAATGATTCTGAAAGTCACCTTCAAGAACATGGGGACGTTTGATTGAAACAATAGCTTTTGCTCGACAGGTGGTTTTACTTTTTGCTTCATATAATTACCTGACAAAACTTTCATTGTAATTTCCTGCAAAACAACGATACACCAACTTTGGAGACTAACTTATAGCAAACTGCCAGTGTTGGAACATGGAACCAACATTAAAATAGTTGCAGATAGGGAGTTTAGTTGATAAAACTAGTTTCAGAACATGGTGTCATTCTATATGCACGTGTTGTTAGACCTGTGAAATGTGTCTAGTTTGCATAAAACGTTTGTGTAGGTGAAGAGGGCTAATTGGTGACCAATTGTTCAATTCCTATAGCTAAAAATTTTGCAAGTGGGTATAGGTACCTATTAATGAATGAGTATCTGTAATTTCCTGCATTAGATATTTGTGTAGTTGTTATGGACAACCAGAGAAATGTACTACTTATTATTATTGTTACAAGTACTTGAGAGTTTCTTAGTTTACAAGTCAGGGTGGCCACCAGTTTGTAGTTAAAATAAAAAGTTAGGTATATCCGCATTTTTAATATTACTCTGGTGTAAATAAATGTTTGACTGCGCCCTTATTCGTCCATAATACAAATGACGAATCAGACGGAGCGGAACAGCCGAAAACGAAAAACAAGAGGCCGAAAATTTCCTCTTGTTCAACAGAGAGAGAAAAAATTAGCTTATCTCACACACGCAATTTGCGTTGGCAATTTTCGACGCTTCCTCTCATTACCCCGCCGTGATATATTTGCGTGTTTATTACTGCAATTACTTAGAGTAAATCTCACGTCCTTCCTCCCCCTCGACGCACCCCCTCCCCGGGAGGGTCGCGCCCTCCGCCGCCATTTTACCCTCCTTCCGGCCGGCCCTGCCCTTAAGTCTTATGTACCTCGTAAGTTTCTTCGCGGACTTGGTAACCGGATTCAAATTCGGGCCGAATTTAGTAGCAATTAATTATGGAGCCGAGGAAGTGTTCTCAGTAATACTCGACCCGTGATTTTGTAATTAATATTATTGTGAATAATTTTATGATTTACTACTAATAGGGTAGACGTTTGTTCACGGTTGTTGTATTGTCTTTAGAGTCGGGTGTAATTATCAGCTCAATGTGAATTGTGCTCGACGTGTTACTAACTGTTACGTTTGTTATGGAACTTTGAGTATGATACTTAACAAACGTATGCTTGCTGTATGGGAACAACATTTTGTTTTAGTGATGTTTAATTACGAAGAACTAACTGTAAACTACACGCAATAAAGTTCTGCTTGAAAGATTTTTTTGACATTTATAATCTCCGAGAAAAAAAGAATAACGGTAGTATTACATAACATTTTTAACACAATGCTTAGTGCTTGAGCATTACTAGGAGCAGTGCAATATTAAATTGGCACATAGCGCTACATAAGGCAGTACCCTCGGCAGTCGACTTGGCTGTAATTAATTAACGAGCTTAGTTTAAAAGCAGGGCCGTAAGACTTGGCTCGGGTGGGCCTCGCCTCCGCCTCGCGGGGGGTATTCTTGCCAAGAAAAGGGGGGGGGGGAGTGAAGAAATTCGGGGGAAAGTTTATCATATTTAGGCGCAAAATGGCGAATCCAGCGCTCGGATGCCGTCGAGAGATTAATATCTGGCTCTAACTCTGCGCGATGAATTTTGTTGTGAATAATGCCGATGTAACTTGCTTGTTTTATGGCGAATGTGTTTGTATGTCACGTCGGGTTGTTTTGTATTATGTTTAGTGCGGTTTGTTTGTGTGTTAAATTGGGTCAAGAGAGGTGTGTACTTTTTTGGCTCATGCTAATTAATTTGTCTTTAGAAAAAATCAAATAGGTACCTATATAGGTACGCATCTGGCAATTTCATCTAATATTTTTTATCCAATCTTCTAGGGTGTGTAGTGAGTATCTAATAATATTGTTAAACACAAGTAACACGTGTCGAGAAATACTTTTATGCCCTTATTAATAAATGTTGTATAGCGTCTGTATAGTTACACAACGCTTTGTCTTCTTTCGATAGTCAAATTACTGACGACTGAAAGAGAGTAATCGGTGTGTAACTATTCTTCAGATATAATACGTTTATTAGTAAAGGGCTTAATGTACCTACATTGGTACTTATTAAAACTTTTTTACACATTTTTGTCAGTTATATTATAATAGCAACTTATAATTGTACTGCAGCGTTGGAACCTTTTTATTTACTTTATTCTACTGGATGCTCTGTGGTGTCATGTCATGTCAGTTGGGTTTGATATACGTCTAATACGTCAATTTGGAAAATATATATTATGACAAAACAAATATATTAAATATTTTATTACTCCTCCTTCAGTACCACTGCAGGGCGAAGGCTTCTCACGCAGAGAACACAAATACACACACACAAACTTAACATTTTAATAAAGTTATTAAAATTTAACAACAGTAACTCATAATATGTTCAAAGATTTTAAGCGATGAACGTTAACATGAGTTAAATATGTTGCAGAAACCGTCGAACATTACCATCAAGTAAGCAACTTCAGTACGTACAGACGCCAGCACACCAAGCTACCCGAAACTGTAAAATTTTCCCAATCAACCTTGAACCTTATACTTTAGAGATAAAGTTGAAAATCTAATAAAGAAATTTGACAGATTGTAGTAGCTTGATGTGCTCGCGTCTGTACACGAGCGATTTTACCTATTCCTTAGTGATGTTACGAAGTTAGTAACAGGTATCGTTAACATAGGAAACATGTGTCTTATCACACGCCAATAAATCGGATACCAAGTATGTTTATAAACAATTTTACCCCTAAGGGATAATTTTACTAAAGTCGGATATCTTTTAGTCGGATATCCATAGAATAAAATTGACGTCTGACAGTTCTAGTATGGACAAACTTGTCAAAAACTCAAAATGTATTCTCAGAACTAGCTGCGCTCCGCGGTTTGTCCCGCGTAAATGTCGATTCCTTTAGAACATCGGAATAAAAAGTAGCCTATATAGTAATCCAGGTTGTCAGCTACCTCCATACAAAATTTTATCAAAATTGGTTTAGCCATTTGAGCGTGAAGAAGTAACAAACATACAACAAAGACACACACTCACAAACTTTCGCCTTTATAATATTAGTGTGATAAGACTCATGTTGAAAAGTTTGGTGGAATTCGCCCAAAGACGGTGGTATTGCAAAGCGTAGTAAGCGTTATTAACGTTAACAATTTACATAGGTTGTAGAACATAACGTAACGCGTGCATTAGCAAGTTTAGCAGCTCTTGGAATTGGCACTTCCTCCCTTTCTAGTGATGTGTGAAATGCAAGGTTTAAGTAACCGAGATTTCCAAGTTACATGACATAACATCATGTCTTGTTCCCAGAAGGCTTGAGCAGAGGTGTACCTATTAGAACCCCCAGATTGCCCCGGTAATGTTTAAGTCATATGAACTATTGCCATCAACCAGCACACATCCAGATTCCGGGCTACTACTGAGAAATTCCAGGTAGAAAAACTTAATAATACTTTTCCCGACCTGGGAGTCGAACCCAAGACCTCAAGCTCAGATGTAACCACTAAACCAACAAGATAGTCCAAGTTTACACATGTCACTAAACGCCTTCAAAAATAACTCGTTCGTAGAGGTTGCACTTTTACAAAACAAAACGAACGCGGAAACCTACCATCTGTTTTCATACGTCACAAAACACCTCGCAATTATCACATCACAGTAATATTATAAAGGCGAAAGTTTGTGAGTGTGTGTGTGTGTTTGTTTATATGTTTGTTCTTCACGCTCAAACGGCTGGACCAATTTTGATAAAATTTTGTATGAAAGTAGCTGACACCCTGGATTAATATCTAGGCTACTTTTTATCCCGATATTCTCACGGGATTGACGCTTACGCGGGTGAAACCGCGGGGCGCAGCTAGTCTAATATAACATTATTTAAGAAAAAAATATTTGATTTTTTGTGTTTGTTTGTTACGCTTTCATGCTAAAACTGCTGAAAGGATTTGGATTAGATTTGATTTTAGATTCGATCCCGTGGGAATATCGGGATAAAAAGTAGCCTATACAGGGTTATTGGTAAAACATTACAACCTCTTAAGAGGCCATTGTTCTCATCATTATGAACAACTTTTACTATGGGACCAAACCTGAAATCGCTGCTCCCTACATTTATGTTCGTATAACTCATCAAAATGTAGGGAACAGCTATTTTTTTTTGCACATTAACACCCTGACATTGACACCCTGGCTTAATATCCCGGGTGTCTGCCTTCATACAAAAATAAATGTATTTTCTTTCTTTCTATTTGGCACATGGGTAGACTAGAGACAATGGGTTTTACCCCGATATTCCCATGGGGACGAGACTTATTCTGGTGAAAGAAACTGAGCTAAAAACATTAGAACACCTATTGTCTCTCTACCCGGTAGTGATGTGTCGAAACTCACGCGGGTGGTAAACGTTAACACGAGATACATGTGTCGTAAACCGCCTCGAGCAAGCTCGGTACGCCCCGTTTTACCGGCGAAAATATTTCGGTTCAAAAAACCAATACACTAGTAACAATTTGCTAGGAAAGAATAACCTTGTTTGGTTGATATTATTGACATACATTGTTTGAATTTGAACTCTAGGTGACTTGAACTGTTTGTTACTGCTTGGACGGTAACAGTCGAGTGTAGGTGTTGCAGATTCATCATGAGCAGTCGACTTTTTACTATATAGGCATAATTGAAATTATTAAACGCCTAGACAAAATATTTCAATTTTCACTCGGGTTATTAGTTGAAGTAATTACATAAATCACTTATAATGTACTTATCTATAAATGTAACTCATAACCATAAGTTCTAACAAAACAATACCCGGAAAAGTTAGGTAACCATCTTAAAATAATAAGAAAATAACAAAACTGAAACAGTGAATTTGTCACGCGACTACGGCGTAGCGGCGCTACGAGGTTCTACGTCGTCGTAGCAACGCCAGCGGGCGTCTACGCTTAAAATATGAAATATCTAGAGAAATTACAAGCAGGCTGGCCCCGGGCGCAAACCGCGCCTACCCCGTGTTATTTTATTTTTCGCTCTCTTGAACGTAAATCGCGTTAGTATATTTTTTTATTTTATATTCCAACCGGTTTATGAGTTTTTGTTTTATTTGAGTTCGTAGCGGTTGAATGTGTAGGAATTTTATTTATTAAGCGTATGTACATATATGTGTTGGCCGAGAATTAATTATCTGCGCATGAATTAGAACGGGGGTAAAGTCCGGTTTTATTCATGGGAGAATTGCTTTACTGTCCTACACGGTTTTGTTAAATATAAGTTGATTTTCAGTTGTTGTTGAACTAGTTGGTATATATGAAGTGGTTGAGGGGGTTAATTTTCCCGATTTACGGGCTCATTGGAATTACCTTTTTCCTTAGAACCACACCTTATGACATACACTTACACATGTCACCAATGTGGCCCTTATTTTGTTTTGACTAGTATATTTTCTCGTTGCTGTATGGACAAGAGGTCACTGACCCACCCCGCCGATATAAGTTAACCTTGAAGTACCTTTCAATTGTTGTGTTGCCTCACACAAAACGTACTCCCAAAAAGGCTTCAGTTTAAGTAGTTATTATGTATTATCCACTTATAGAGCATATGAAGCCTTCGAACGAAGATTTTGAACAAAATAAAGGGAAAGTTAGCAAGTTTGTGAGTTTGTGATTATTCATAAGTTAACACGTCTTTGCTTTTTCGTTCATCTAAGTCGGAATTATGATTTGAATATTAATAATCAGCTGCGGCTGGGACTTAATGACACGTCACACAAGTTTTAATGAAACAGCCTCTCGTCTGAGAACTTCGCGGGAGGAAATTAAGACTTTTGGAAAATGGATTTTATGTCAACCCCGCTTGTTTGTGAGTTAAGCTGGTTACTTCATTACTTGGTTTGATTTTGTATTCTAATGTTTTGTATTTTTATTTTGGTGTGACCTTTTACTAGAAAAATATTTTCCATGATTTGTTGTGTGGCCCAGTGGTATCGGCCCTGACTTACGAATTGTAAGCTGTGAGTTCGAACCCAGACAGGTACTTCACTTAGTTTATTTAATTTCATCACCACTGCTCTCATAATGGCGAAGAAAAACATCGGGAGGAAACCGGCATGCTTAGAACAAAAGATCGAAGACATGTGACATCTACCAACCCGCACTGGGCCTGCGTGCTGGATTACGGCCCACTCCCTCTTATAGAGAGGAGAGGAGAGGTCTGCGTCCCAGCAGTGGTAACGAATGTGGCTGAATAGACAAAAAATGTGTCCAACAGTAACGGAACAGGTATGAAGTACTGTTTACGTATTGAACTAATATTTTCACGCGTTTTATCTTGTTCTATTTTAGGTACCTAAGTTTTATCTTGTTCTATTTTAGGTACCTAAGTCTTTATCGCTCAGCGGGATTGTCCGAAAGGGATACCGCTGGCCCGGAACATAAAGGGCTAAGGAAGGAACACGGGTGGGTTTTAGTCAGTAAGAGTCTGACACTCCCTTCCGCTCCACCCAGAGCGGGAGGAGTCATTTAATGATTTCCAATCCGCAAAAAAAAAGTCTTTATCGTTTGTCTGTTTTCAAATCTACTATGACAAAGTACTTACTAACCTTTTGTACAAAATACTCTTATTCATTAGAACTTGACATTTTTAAACGCTTCGTAAATACAATGTCCATTTCATTTTCATAAAATCAATTTTAGTGAAATAGTTTATGTTATTTTATTTGATTCTCACAAATAAAAGGATTACTTACACAAAATTGAGCGATTTTGTCTAAACATCAATAGAAAAATAAAAACAACGATATGTAAGATTTCTAATATCTCTCAGATATCGCGTTACTTCCGATGCGTGTCGGACGCGCGGCGCTGGCGCCCGGACGAACGCCGGACGGGAGTCGGACGAGCCCCGGACGGGTACCGGACGCGGGCGCAGGAAACCTATTACGCCCAAATGAATTCCCCGCCGTTTCCGGGCTACGACAAATCCGCCCGCCGCGCCCGCTCGCCCACACCTAAGGGCCTTCCAGGGCTGAAAAAAACTTGTCATAATCACATTCAGGATATTATTTTATTTTCAGCGTGAAAATATTTTTATTTATCATCTTTTTGTTGCTGCAAAAATAACTTATTTTGGAACATCATAAATCATAAAGCTCCTTTATTATTTTTACCGTGACGATATAATCGTGGACGTCTACATCTACGATAATTGTGTTATCGCGATGCCGTAGACGTAAACAAAAAGGTATAGGAATCTATATATGTACATGTATAGTATATAATATTCAAAGTCCTGACTGACTGATATATCAACCCACAGCCTAAACCGCTGGTCCTAGAGACATGAAATTTGGAGGGTGTGTTCTTTGTGAAGAAAGAAAATACCCTCTACTAAGAAAGGGGAGGTGCAAAGGGAGGGGAGGTGCAAGAATGGGGGAGGGTGCAATTTTACGCGGACGAAGTCGCGGGCATAAGATTGTATAAATGTATAAAGATTCCTTTTTTCTGTCCACGATAACGTTATAACGTGCACCGACGTTTTAACATCAACGGTAAAATCGTAGACGTCGACGTCTACGATAACTTGACGTGCAGAATTATAAACGCGCACATTTCTGACAAAGGATATAAAAATCACGAATAAGTTCTCTTTAATTATGCATTAAAAATGAGTAAGTATGCATTCTTATGTACTAGCTGTTGCCTGCGACTTCGTCTGCAATCCAGTATGAAAGTAGCCTGTCTTTCTCCAGGTCTACCCATGTGCCAAATTTCATCCAAATGCGTTCAGCCGATTTAGCGTGAAAGCGTAACAAACTAACAAACTCGAATCACTGTCACATTTATATTATTAAGAGCGTTTACGCCGTATGGCATTTCATACAAACTTTTAAGTTAGTGTTATGGTATGAGACTGTTTGATGTTGCTTCTAGACACGAAGGTGAGCTATGAACTTGAGTTCAAACTAATTACTAGCGATGAAGTCGAATAAAGCTCAAGTCAATACTATTCTGATATTCCAGGCAATACCTACTTGAACATTTGGCATTTTAAAGATCGTCCACAATTGAATGAGCAACAGATATTTTCTTATTAAAATTGTTCGATGCAAAAGCTTAACATTTTCTTTTTATAAAATCACTACTTATCTGCATTTTGTGTATCAATTACTGCAACAAACAAATAGCAATAGCTGTTTTATGGTTTTGACACAGAGTCGCACACACACACACACACACACACAAAATGCACAGATTGCACAGCACTGCACTGTTAAAATATTACAAATAATATTATTTGTAATATTTTAACTGTTCTGCACTGCGACTTTGTGTCAGCCCTGAAGGGATCGCCTTCGGACTTGACGAAGCGGAATTTTAATGAAATTTCTAGAAATCATCTTTTGTCATTCACATAGTGTTCGCAATAATACTACGGGTACTAAATTAAAATATATCTGTAATACTAAAATTATGCTTACTTTTTATAATAATACGGTTCAAGTTAACCTGTACTCGTTTATAGATAAATGTATATTTTTTTATTTATACCTCGGTTCTGTAAAAAACTAAAGAGACAAATTAAAAGTCTATCGAACTATCTACTAGATTTAGAACACATCTCTTACAATAATTTTCACATATATAATTTCAAAAACACTTCATAACCGATTATTTTGTTACGCACAACATTATTCTAGAACGTAAATAAGGGCATCGACAACCCCAAAGCCCATTATTCTTCCAAAATAAGGCCAAGTTCACATTCAATGATCCTTCATTGTCTGACCGATCACAAATCAAAATCTTCGCACATACATTTCCAGGTCTGATTTATGTTTCGCTGTTGCTAAAATATGTCCCTTTCAGACCCTATAAAGAACCTTTCAATAATTTATTTGTTCCAAACTGGTTTTTAATTGATTTACTGGTAACATTTATGTTAGCTGGTGACGCGGTTGCCATGGCAACCGAGGGGAGTTTCAGACATGATATTGATATTATAAATAGGTGCGTCGTATATTATATGTAGGTATGGAAGAGGGATTGTTTTGGTAAAAAGGTTCGTTGTTATGTATTTGTTATGTTCATGAATTCACTGGTGTGTTTTAGGTTTCATTCCTGCTTTATAACAAGCCTAAGGACTACCTCAATTTGTAATTTAAGTCAAGTGTACACGTCCGATTGAAGTCTTAAAGCTGTTTTATGTTTTTGAAAGTGGTTACTTCGAAAGGCATTCGAAAGGTGCGTTAAAATATTAGGTACACAATGGAACAGCAATGAAGGTCATTCAATTTGAGAGTTTAGAGGAAACTTTTCAAAAATTCATAAAAATTGGTTTTTCTCGCATTCCATAAACTTTCGCCTACGATTTATGCGGTGCTTAATTGTTGCGAATAGGTTACTCTAGGTCACATTGGACACACTAAGTCCTGGAAGGAATACGCAAATTACAAATTACCCTGTTTATAAAGTTGCTGTATAAAAATACCAATTTAGTCTTGCTAAGTAATACTCCCACTTCAAATTACATAAGGACAAGGAGGTACTTTTCCTTATGTAATTTATGTAATTTTATTAGGTAGGTACCCAATAAAGTTAATACACAAAACATTCAATACCATTCATCTACCACCTCATAACAGAAATCAATTTATGAAATGCAAAATCACCTTCTTTGGCATTCCGACTCCGATATTTTAACATAAATAGAATATCAATAAAAACCGAAGTTAATCGGAAAACTTCAAATGCAAGAAAGCTATTGAGGGATCGACAGGTGACACATAATAGCTAATACTTATAATCCAGGACTTCGAGGAGAGCGACATTTCGTAATTTGTTTTCTATCGCCGAGTGAAAATATCAAATGAGTGGATACGGCGGGCACGATTGGATCGAACCTTTTCATGCGGGCAAATTGGTTTTCTTTTTTGACCAACGCGCAACGCTACCTCGCCTGACGAGGTGGCGAATTTTGTCGGGTTCCGTGCGCGAATGTGAGGGTATGGTGAAAAGTTTTAGGTATTAATTGGTTTTTGAAACTGTGAGGACTCTTTAAATCGTTTTTTTTCCGTTAGTATAAAACTGTAGTAGTCAGTGTCACCCATTTTTAAGTGCTTATTAGTAATAATTTATAGCATGTGTGTGTTGTGTTTGCGGATCATCTAATTAAAGTTCTTGAACGCTTTCTAGAACCAGTCTAAATAAACATAAGATAATTTGGGAAAGAAAATAGGATAGGAAATAGCTGTGTTAATGAATGTCACATAGTCTGACTATTTTCGTATACATTACGTTAGGTAATGTAAACGGTGACTTAGGCAACACGTCAAAACTAACGATGAAATCCTGAATCTTGCAGGTAAATCCGCTTTTCACAAAACCAACATTGGATAAAGAAACCTGCACTTATAAGAGAGCATAACCTTTACCCAAGGTAAACCAAACAAGCAGAAAAAATGCTAGAATAGAGCCTCATAAAATTTTCTTATTACTTAAAAAAAGTGAAACATTCACGGAACCTCGGGTTATTCCGCGGGGCGCACTTTTTCATTTCATATTTCCTCTCCACGCCGCTCTCTCGTTTTATGGGTCATGCGACTATGTGCGACTATTTTTAATGGACCTGTGCACAGTTTTCATTTTTCCCAGTGATAAATTGACTCCATGCTCACGATGGATGGTCATCTTTTCGAAGCTGAAGCCCTCGTTTCATTCTTGTTCGTTTTTAATTTTTTATTTCGTGTTTACAAGTTGCGGTTTTGTGTTTATTTTGTTTGTGAGGTAAATTGGTTTTTAGTGTTGTAATGATGTTGTTTAAAGTGCTTTGTTGTCATTATTATAGGCCGACCGCTTAACTGAGACTTTGCCTGAGGTAGCAGCGCGGTGCGGGAGGCGTGTGGTGACGTGATGCGAGAGCTTAGTGATTATTAGTGAACTTGTGACAACTATCACCCCTCCCGCACCGCACAGCTACCTCAGGCAACGTTTCAGTGTGTCTCAGTTGAGCGGTCGGCCTATAGTACTTAATCAAACGTATTTACTACTGAAAGTGATGCTACAATTGTTATATACGAGTAACATGACTTACAGAAAACGCTCAGATTTTAACCAACTTGAACATTTGTAATCTGTCGGTCGATTGTGTAAAAATGTCACCGTGAAAACTTAGGTGATGTGAGTTTGTTTTTGCTAGAAATTTACACTATTGACAGCTCACTCCTCGCTCACTTCACCTAAGTTTTCACGGTGAGATGGTTTCAGAATCGCACTGCAGTAATTAATTCACAAAAAAGAAGGCTTAGAAATCCTATTATATACTGAAATGTTTACCAAGCGAAGATGGAAGTAGTCTTACCTACCTACTTTGTTGAATTTATTATACTTTTTTAGAAGAATTTTGTAACCTTTTTTTTAGCACATTTTATACTGAACCTACACCAATATCCACACTTCTCACAGCTCCCTCCACAATAACAGTGCAGAGTTTAGACTGTAATCCGTATGCGCGGGCGCTTCCTTCCGATCTATTAGTTTAGCGAAGTGATTGGACGCCGGGCCACTCGCAAGCGACGTGACCCGACTGCGACTGTGAGGTGCTAATGTAGATACGTAGGGACGTGCTGAATGTTTATGTGGATGATATGAGTGTGTTTTAGGGTAAATATCTTAAGGATTTTAGACTTTGAGGAGTGAGTGGTAGAAGATTGATAAAAGATAAGTAATAATCATGTTTATACGAGAAACTAGAAAAGACAGTACCCACTGTCTATCTAAAAATCTATAGTTAGAATGTTATTTATACCTATTTTATGTTTAAGAGGACTATGATTCATCTTCAGAATGTATTCGTAGAGCGAAAATGAAACTATCATATTTTTCGTAAACATAGATTCTCGTGGTCGTACCTATATCAAAAAACTTTATTCGTTTAAAAACCGCCTTAATGTCAATATAAAATAAAAAAATATATATAGCCACTTTTATTTAACTTTTCCTCCTATAAATGAATACAATCCAATCTCAACGCAGAACAGTGCCAAGTAACACTGACAACTTGCTGGAAACTCTAATAAATATTTAATCCTGGCAAAGAACGTCTCGAAACTTAGCATCGGGGGCGGCGAACAAACTTCGGAGGCGACAACTAAAGTAAATTAATACCTGACATAAATTTGCCATAACTGTGCCGAGTTTGCGCTGTAGGCTGGCTCAAGACACGTACAAACGACGTACAAATCGTGAAGCCGGATGCGAGCGGGCTAATGGCGACGTAAAGCAGCGGGACGCACTACCGCTGTCCTGAGGGTGCGCAGTACTTATCTGTTGGACGATCCTCGTAAGATAGTCGGCAATTGATATCGATTTTGTTTTGGTACTCACCTTTCTTTAGGATAGAGAGTGTTAATGGATTTTTATTGTTTTGCAAGGAGGTTTTTCAAGGTCTAGGACTCAAATGTTTTCCAATCTGTATCTGACAAAGGGTGGAATTTTGAAACCCTTTTTTCAGTTCAGTGACAAAATCTGACATTCGCATGAGTGGCTCTTGTAACGAGCAATTAATCTATATAAATAAAACAAAGTTGTGTGGCGGGACCGTTTTTTATGACCATTGATTTGTTGGGTTTGTCTCCGCCCAAAAAGCAGAATAACTATTAAAAAAGTTAAGATAATTAATTTTCAAATACATTCATTCAAGTTATGATTTTGAGGCGGTACGAAGTTCGCTTGGTCAGCCAGTTGTTTGGGTAAAAATAGTTATCAGATACACTCATATTACACACCATAATTATTTCTACACTTCGCTTATATCTTAATATTATAATCAAGTTAAGCAGGAAATATATAGTCAGATTTTACAACATCACTTTCAAATACAAATCGAGGCAAGAAAATTCAGAATAAAATTGCGTCTCTAGACAAGGGATGTTTCACTCCACCAGACAGGGGGTTATTAGCTAAATAAATTTGCTCACCCAATATGCTCGGTAACTCGATTTAATGGCGATAGAATTGATTCATTCAATTACGAGGAATTTTTAGTGCCCCATGGTGTGGGATAACTTTGTTTTAGGGGAGTATAACAGAGGGATATAGTTTTCTCACGTAAATTGTATGCTTATTGATTTGAGTATTTATTTTTATTTCGTTTGGAAGAGTAAATGAGTTTTCCATATGTTTTTTAGTGTGAATGTTTCTAAAAATGTAGGTTAGTGAAGCTTTTTTATCGAAAATATGTAGTTTGTAAAACATGTCAATTAAAATATGAAGGCAAATTAATTCAGCAATATAAGAAATATTGTTGTCAACGTATTTGAGTCCTTTGTAACTTGATATTAAATATAACTTTAAAAAAAATCGTTTCTCCTAACCTATTAAATACGTTTGATGAATACGTATCTTTACCCCTACATCCTGTTCATAAGTTCCAACCTAATTCCATAATTAGGCTTCCCTTTACTCGTATTTCATACAAAATCTCCCCATAAGCAAGACCTTCATCACAAGACAAGCCCAAGACTAAAACCTAACAGCCGCCGCGTCCTAAGTTTGACATGGATTTATGTGACGTCATCGTCCACCACCATTAGTATTACTAATGCTCCCATTACCGGGCAGGGAGGGCCGGGGGGAGTGGGGCTTCCCACGGCATCTGCCGCTTGTTTTAGCTAATTTATGGCCCGGCGACAAGGCCCAGCTACCCAGAAAGGTGGATAAACATGAATTTTGGACTGCTGGAAGTGGTAATGTTGTGATTTTTTTCTTAGTTTGAACAGGCCATGATGTTTAAGGTAGGTATTCCACATCGGACACCCTTCCGATGTGGAATGCCTTTAGTATATTATGAACTTTGATCTCTACTGTTTTAGGATGAGATCAAAGGATGTAAGCATGAAAGAAAGAAGAAATAAATAAATATTGTTTATTTTGCACAAACAATTAACGCACATTACAAAAAAAAAACTGGCCAAGTGCGAGTAGGACTCGCACACGAAGAGTTCCGTACCACAAGGCAAAAACGCCGAAAAAAACATGTTTGTTGTATGGGAGCTCCCCTTAAATATTTATTTTATTCTGTTTTTAGTAGTTGTTGTTATAGCGGCAACAGAAATACCTACATCATCTGTGAAAATTTCAACTGTCTAGCTATCACGGTTCATGAGATACTGCCTGATGACAGACGAACAGACGGACAGCCGAGTCTTAGTAATAGGGTCCCGTTTTACCCTTTGGGCACGGAACCTTAAAAAAGACATAAGATATTCACATTCAACGAAGTCAAAAGCCTCGTACTCCAGCATATAAAAAGTGGTCAATTTTGTCCATTGCTTGATAATAATATGTAGGTACACGCACATCAAGCTACCCGAAACTGTAAAATTTTCCCAAACAACTTTGAATTTTATGCTTCAGCGATAAAGTTGAAAATCTATTAAAGAAATTTAACAGATTGTAGTAGTTTGATGTGCTGGCGTCTGTATCTATATGCTATGGCTATCTTAATCCATCTTTTCAGGGTTGTGACGCCCGTGTTCAATAACGGAGACTCAATTCCACTTCAATTTTTTTACTTGTTCAGTGAGTTTTTCATTTTCCCTCTGAAATTCAGAATTTTATAAATTTAATCATCACATTTGATCTTAATAAGAATGACCGCTATAAATGAAATCACTCCTTCTTTGGCTGAGAATTTATTTATTTATTTAATACTTCAAGCACATAAATGTACAGAGACGGACTTAATGCCATATGCATTTTCTACCAGTCAACCTTAGGGTGATGCAGAGACAAACAGGGGTAGGTGCAATCATGAAAATTGAGGAATAAATATTTTAAATATTAAGATACGCATAACCCTATTAAAACTATGAATATAATATATACCTAATTACATATAAATATAAGCACAAATATACATGAATATACTTCATCATCATCATCATCATTTCAGCCGAAAGACGTCCACTGCTGGATATAGGCCTCCCCCAAGCACCTCCACTTCGACCGGTTCTGTTCTTCTCGCATCCAACGGGTTCCTGCGGCCTTCACAAGGTCGTAGCACCACCATGTGGGAGGCCTTGCAACGCTATGTCTTCCGGTACACGATCGCCACTCCATGAATATACTTACTAAAAAGAAATAAGACAAACTATGCGAAAATATTACCGTATACTGCCAGCTTCTTGCGAATGTGCTCGCGAACCTTAACTTTCGAATGTCCCATCCAGTAAGCGTAGGTCTAGTGTACGCAAGACTTGGCACTTCCGCACATATCTGCGTTGCGTGTCGCGCGTGAAATATGGAGTTCTAGCTACGTGTGCTTGCTGATATATCTGTAAGTTTGCTACATCGGATGCCTTAGGCTGAAATGTGTTTTTCATTGACAGTGAAACATTCGATAAATAAGACAGGTACCTACTGCCGGTCCATTCTGTAAAAATCTCACTGTGAAAACTTAGGTGAAGTGAGCGTGGAGTGAGCTGTCAATAGTGTCAATTCCTACCAAAAACAAACTCACTTCACCTAAGTTTTCACGGTGAGATTTTTACAGAATCGACCTGCTGGTAGCCATAGCAACAGCGCGGAAAAGCTTTCTTCTGATGTTTTCCAGACTTTTCGATATAGAACTTGATTTTTTTACCAATCTTTTCCTAAAATTTCCTTGACTGCTCAGTCCTGCAGGGTAATTGCGTAACACACTGCAGGTAATTGCGTATCAGTAGCAATGGCTTTCATTTTGACAGTTCAACAACATTCATTGCGTTATTTTTCGAAGAAAATTTTATGAAGCAATGGATTTAGCAATATCTTTCGAAATGATTCAGATTGAGATTGATACTGAGTTACGCAATTAGGGTACTGTTTTGTTTATCGAGGTAATTATTCTCCATAGCGCGTGTGTTGTACTATTAAATGTACCTAGCACACAACTCAGTGACAATACTGCTCGAAAGTCACGGCTTACCCCAGTGTCGACTGGACATGCCCGTTGAGTGGTTGTCTACTTACTGATAATCTGGTAGTTTTACTTTAAACCCTAAGCCCCTAATAAGAGATTATAGCCAGAACACCACAGCGCGTTTAACCAGAGCGTTACGACGATTCGTGTCTCTATTAATGTGTGAAATCAATTCACACCATTGAAAGTACGAAAAACAACTAGAAAAACTTTACTCTGAAATGTTTATAGTTAGGTACTCGGCTCGTTTCGTTAACAACTTGTAGTATATTCCTATATTAACTTCAACTAGAAAATAAAAATCACCATACAATATTACTCACTCACATTTACGTAAGAACATCCCATACATTGTCAAACAACTTTACCATTACAGCAATCCAGGCACGCACTTGGGCATTTTATTTTTCAATTACAATTGTTAACGGCATAATCAGGAGATATCGCACAATCGCTGTGGGCTCGGCTAATCCAGATTTATTTGAACAGGGCCGGATTAAGGTGGCGTGAATTACACGTTTATAGGCCATAAAGAGTGATCCGGTGGCGTGCAGTACCTGTCGCGGTTAGATATAGTTATGATGTGCACTCGCCGTGTTGGCTGTATAGGGTGTTGCTTTTTAATTTATGGTAGTTTTATTTTTTATTAATACTGTTTAGAATCCAATTGTATTATTTTATGGACCTTTGGTGAATCCAACTAATATTACAAATGTAAAAGTTTGTTACTCAATCACGCAAAAAAGGATAAACGGATTTGGATAAAATTTGACACACCGTTAGTACAACTAACTAAGTGTAACTTTACTAAAGTAACTTCAAAAATAAGTATGCTTGGGCAGGGTATCTATATAAATAAAACAAACTCGGGTTAGTTACACAATTTATAACTCAAGAACGGCTGGACCGATTTTTATGATCTTTGATTTGTTGGATTTGTCTTCGCCCCGAATAGCGAATAACTATAATAACATGGAAAAAAAAATGAAGTATTATTGATTCTAAGGCGGTACGAAGTTCCCCGGGTTAACTAGTAACTAATAAATACCTACATACAGGTACAGAAGATGAAGTCAGCATATAATATATTCAAAAGTTCGAGAGTGTTGGTAGGAGTTCACGAACAGTTTCTAGACAGTTCGTTAATTTACAAATACATATTTTTTGGGATGCATGAAGAAGCGTCCTCGTGTAGCGCAGTTTGTTCCGCCAGTTACTCAACTGATCCGAGCGCTCGGTGCATCCTGGACAGTCACACCCAACACCTTATTTGACTGGCCAATTCTTCAATTGCGGTGGTAGGGCTAACGCCCGCCCGACACACTGCAGGCTGCTTGACGCCGGACTCCGGTGAGAAGGTTCTCACCGGAGTCCGGCGTCAAGCAGCCTGCTGTGTGTCGTCGATGCGTGCGCACGCTCGTTCCATCATAGACATCATCCATCGCATTCCGTCAGGCGTGATCGAGGTCAAGAACGGGGCCATTCAGCAATAAAAAAAAAAATCATAACTAAAAGAAAACAAGGTTCATTCCTAAAACTAAAGGTATTAACTACCTCTTATCAAACGAAAGTTCAAGGTTATTGCGTAATAAAATAGACGCGGGTTATTTTTTCTGAAGTTTTTAGGGTTCCGTAGCCAAATGGCAAAAACGGAACCCTTATAGATTCGTCATGTCTGTCTGTCTGTCCGTCTGTCTGTCTGTCCGTCCGTATGTCACAGCCACTTTTCTCCGAAACTATAAGACCTATACCGTTGAAACTTAGTAAGTAGATGTATTCTGTAAACCGCATTAAGATTTTCACACAAAAATAGAAAAAAAAACAATAAATTTTAGGGTTCCCCATACTTAGAACCGAAACTCAAATTTTTTTTTTAATCAACCCCATACGTGTGGGGTATCTACCTATGGGTCAGTCTTCAAAAATTATATTGAGGTTTCTAATATCATTTTGTTCTAAACTGAATAGTTTGCGCGAGAGACACTTCCAAAGTGGTAAAATGTGTGTCCCCCCCTGTAACTTCTAAATAAGAGAATGATAAAACTAAAAAAAATATATTATGTACATTACCATGTAAACTACCACCGAGAATTGGTTTGAACGAGATCTAGTAAGTAGTTTTTTTTAATACGTCATAAATCGTAAACCGCAATTTACCATTCATTCAATGAACTCAAAAATAAAAAAAAAATATATTTTCATAAACATAAACCTTATGCATAAACCCGGATGTTACGGAACCCTCGGTGCGCGAGTCCGACTCGCTCTTGCCCGGTTTTTTTTATTTTTAGCACGCTATTTTAGTTGGACAATAATTACGGCGAATTACGTAGGATGAAGTAATAAGAAAACTTTCCGAAACATAATACAAATATTATATAGTAGTGTACGTCACATTTTTAGTAGTACGTCATACTTTAGTCGAGGGTTGATACTTGAGTTAAAGTATGACGTATTACTAAAACACCTCGATATAGAGTTTATCCGGGGTTATCGTAATCTTTGTAGGTACTGATCATTATTTTCCGTGTAGGAAAACATCGTGAGGAAACCGGCGTGTCCTAGAACCAAAAATTCGAAGACGTGTGACATCTACCAACCCGCACAGGGCCCGCGTGTTGGATTACGGTCCACTCCCTCTCACCGAGAGGAGGCCTGTCCCAGCAGTGGGAACATTATAGGAGTTTAAGCAGTACACTGTTATCATGCCTGGTGACGGAGCATTTTTTACATTCATTCTCTTTTTTCAATATGGGTTCATGTTCTATCTGGACTGGGCTTATACTAGCTATTTCTCTCTTTACTTTAATCAAGGCATTTCAAACTTGGAAAATAACAACAGTGAAGCACCCTGTATAAAATGGCGACGGTAGTTAGCGGTGGCGTGCGCGCGTCTTGTTGCGCGCGAGTTATGTCCCTCGCCCACGCGGCGCGTGCGCCGGGCGCCTCGCTGCGCTGCGCCCGCGCACCCGCCCGGCCGGCCGCTCCCGTGGGTGAACGCTCCATTCAATATCTACGTGTAAAGTGCCCATTAATTAAGTGTCAAACGATTAGAATCCACTGCATATAGTGCAAGGAATTGAGGATTATTTCTATTTGTAGTATGATATTTTAGTTATTTCGATTAGTGGACTGGACACCGGTTTTGTTTGACAGGTGGACGTATTTGTTGGGTGTGGGTAGGATTGAGTATGATTTGTAGCCAAAGTGTCTAGATTTAAATAGTTTTTCTTTATTAGTAAATAGTTCAACATAGAGACCACGGCAACAGTCAACCTCTTCGAAATGAATTGTGGCTTCAAATAGAGGGACGTAGCAGGGTCCCTATCGACGCGCAAACTGTAAACGTGTGATGTGATTCAGCACATGATTAGACCCCTTAGCGTAGAGTAAATAAAAATCAGCTACTTCATAAAAAACGCAATAATAATAATAAACCATTTATTATGAGGTAACAAAGACCCATAGATACATACCTTAACCTATAAAGTATACATAATAATATAGTAACAATTTTGTTAATAAAAACTTTATAACTGTGTTAGTAATTAATTAATTAGTAATTAGCAAAACCTACGTGGTAAAAATTTATGGAACGGCATTTTTTTTTAATAACCTACGAAAATTTCAACGCAGTGGGGCTCAGAATCATGTATTGAATCCATGACAACAGGTTTCTTGTTGATGTTCGTACCACCCAGTATAAACACTAAAACTTAAGACATTCCCTTCATTTAAAAACCCTGCATAACTCAAGTCCCTCCAGTATGGCCAATATTCCTAAATCAATACAATATCTGTATTTCAGTAATCACGCTGGCAGGTGTGAAGAACGCTAGCAGTAGCGACATCTTTATTGTCTCGTAAACATTTCAGAAATTCGCATTGCTATGGATACCATTATTAAAATTGAATAGGATTCAAGCAGTATGAATGTGGGCAATGATATTTTTTCATTTTTAAGATGGAAAGTACAAGTTTAGGGAGATTCAGTGTCAAGAGGCAGTATGGAAAATTTAAGAGGCTTCTAGAACAGTACCTATTAAGATTACCTAGATTGGAAAGGGAACAAGAGAATCTGAAAAGTGAACTGGATAAAAGACTCGTAAAAATTGTAATAAAACCCCGAAACTGTGCAAAACCTCTAAATCATTCAACAATTGTGGAAAAATTTAATAACAACTTACCCTCAACTATAAATAATGTTCCGCAGGCAATCTGGCTTGCAAATAAACCACGCTTTAAGTGGGGCTAAAACGCACTCGGATGTTCGAATGTCGACGCCATTTTGGCTAGTAGGTACTCTTGTAGGGATTTGCGGAGTACTTACCGAGGGGTAGGTTAGAACAAAGTGTAAATAGGAAGACGGTAATCGTAAAATAATTAGAATTTTCCAGCGAAGTGCAGGATGATTAGTCTGGGCCTTGTCTTAGAGAATGTCTTGGAAGGCGTTACATTTATTTTGGAGTCTTGTGGTCTAATTGTCTACCAGATATTGATCAGTGTCATAAGTTATGAAAACTAAAAAAACATTATGGTATTTTAAATCTAAAATAGCGTATTACTTAAACAATGTTTTTGAAGTGGATTTTATTTCCATATCTCCGTGCAACATCCGTGGGAGGGTGGCCAAGTAGCACGATTCTCCGAGCATTGAGGAAAAATAAAGAAGCAAAAATGACAAGACGTTATTTGCATCCCGCTAATGGCCGCTGCTGTCGTAATGCGGGGGTAGATGAACAAATATTGCTTTATCCAGACGAGCCACAATTTATTCCAAACTCGCTTTATTCGCCATTCCAACGCCAGAAGCCAGGAGGGAAGTCGAAAAATGGTGGCATTTGGATTTTTAAGTGATTCGCAAATCATTCCGCTTAATCAAATGACCTTATTTGTTCGCTGGTTTTCCTTGTTTTTATATTACTTAATCTGTTCAGGTGTTTTCGTCATCTGTTCTGATTTATAAAGGGATGTTTTGGAAGGCACTGCAACAAAATGTCGTAACGTACACATCGGGCTCTTATCGCCGAGGCCGAGGGGGAGAGAGGTCACGAAAATGGCCTTATCTAAATAGCGTGACCGCGCGATACCCGCTCCTCACCTGCTGACTTTATGCCTTTCCCGGGGAAGTGTGGCGCCGCATACAAACGAGTTCAACCCTCGCCTTCGACCATCCAAATGTCGTAAACTTTTGACGTGTAAACACGTTACGATTTCACATGAAAAAAGCGTTGGAAGCGTTGCACTCTAGTTTGAATTATACGAAAAATGCAAATTAAAATAACTCTCAAATCCCAACTCAACCGTGTCGGAGCTTAATCCGCGAAGTGACAACGGCATTCTGACGAGGCGCCGGAGCTGGGAATTATTAAAACGAACGCCAACTTTTTCACTAAGCCCGTCGCAAAGCCGTTTCAATTGCGCTGCGCTGAAGATAATTCCAACTGACGTCATCTTTTTTTCAAATTCTCGACTCGGCTACGTTCTCTGTGCAGCAATTATAACATTTCCACCGACTGGGAAAACAGAAACACGTGGGAGAGAGCGCGTCGAATCGCACCGTTCGTAATTTAAATTTAGATGGAAATTTAATGATGCATTCACAAAGGGCGCTCGTAAAGTCGGTTGCGAGATATTTTTTACGAGGATCTCGCGAACTATTGCGCGCTTAACGACTCCGAAGCAAGATCGCCCTCCGCTTTAATGAGCGCCCGATAAACGTGTTAACTGCCGCGACCTTATTTTTATGCCGATGTAAATTTGCTGAAAAACGTATTCATTACAGCGATTGTGGGCTAACGGCAACATTATGCCGTATTAAATTTGCAGCAGAGCGTTGTCCTAGAAGCTGGTCTAGGTATGTGGAATAATAGTTACGGCGAACGTCAGAGGCAGGCTAAGGTAGCGCTTGCTATGTTTAATATATGAGGGCAGGCGACGCAGCGTTGGTAAACACGGCCCAACCTTCGCTCATGTTGCCCACTGTTTGCTCACCGTTCTAGTCTCAAGAGAAAATATGTTTGCTTTGCATACCTAACCATAGCTTGCTCTGAGGCAGAGCGCGCCTGTTTTCCTTGACATGTTTTCTCCGAGGCTCTACAAATAACCGGCTAAAAAGTTTCTACAATGTGCGCAGCTTATAATGGCTGGGTTAAATTTTTACAATTAATTGTTTCGAATTGTGTTTCTTTTTGTTTAATTGTGTCATGATTTTTGGTGTAAATTGTATTAGAAATTTAGGATGCATTGACGTAAACAAAGTTTTGTTCTACGCAGCTCAGGCTTTCACCAAACAAAATCCATAGCCATCATAAAACATCGGTTTCAATCGATAATAATAATCATAACCGTTGTTTGTTGAAGTGCTGAGCTCCTGAGCTCCTGAGGCTACTCCTCTAGCCGCACAACTCCACTTAACAAACGTATAAATAATATTCAAGGCGAGGGAACGTATTTGAGGGTACGGAGTAGAGGGTAGTTTGACGGCGTAACGAATCGAAAAACCAAATCATCGAGTGGCACCCCTACTGTACCGCTACATGATAGTTTACAACTGAAGCTGTGGAGTTGATGTTGTTTGTATAGATATTTTGTTTGTGGGTTTTCTTTTAATTTTCTTTATTTTTCACATTATTTCTGCTTTTATATAAATAAAGTAAGTATTTTATTTGATTACTTTTATTAGTTATCGTCATCTGATTTAATGTTTTTGTTTTAATACTTACAAAAATATTGTTACAATTTCATTAGGTACTAATTTCACATGAATGTACAAATAATTCTGGTACTTTCGGTAGAACCATTTTATTAGCACTTTGGCTACTCTACGCCTTTCATTAGTATTAAATCTTTAGGGCTGCCCCTTAGCGGTCTGTCGAGAGTGCTCGTCGTACTTTTTATATATTTTAATTTTAATTTCATATCGGGTGCTAATGGCGGGGCCGCAGCCCTGCGTAGCGAATCGCACTGAGCCGAATGTATTCATAGCGTAATAAAACTTAATGTACCGAGTGAACTAATATTGTCTTATTCAATATTTAATTTTTAAATATGAATTTGGCCAATTTTTGCGATTCATAAATTTTATTAAAATGATGTTGAGTAGGGAAAGGAGATAGATATATTAATGCTTTCTGTAAAGGGGTTTTAGTATTTTGAATAATAAGATTTTTATCGTTAAATACTGTGTGTAACTTTGATATGTTTAACAGTCTTGGAAGTATTTTCTTGGACCTAATTTTTTTTGTCTGAAGGTGTTGTGACGACGAGTCTGATACTGCGCTTGATTGTATGACCGAAATGCTAAAAGCGGGTTATCACCGAAGATCGACCAACTTTCATTTTATTTGCCTAACTTTCATCGGAGTAAAACAGTGTTAACTTGACCTTTATAAAGTTTAATGAGTAATCGCCATGTTTATCAACTTTATCAAGCTTGTAGTTGATCCGCTTGCGACGCGTGTATCAGCTAAACGATGTTAGTCCGATACTGTTTCAAATAACCTTTAAGCCGTCACCCCTCATGTACTGTACAAACAGCGGCGAAGTCAAATCAGCGCCAAGTTAATCCGTTTAGGTGCGCGAACCCACTTGATTAAGTTTAATTTATTTTAAAAATCAGCGCGAGCGAGCCGCCTCCGGCGCTGCGTCCCTCCGAAATACATTATTCAGTGTTTTAGAATAATTTTCAAATTCGATTACATAGGGCCGACCCTCGGTAAGTGGGTGGGCTGGGCGGCGGCGCGGCGGGTGTATTTAGCCAACACGGGGGTCCGCCGCGTGCGATTCTGATTTGAATATGCGCCGCACGTGGCGTCCCGCGCCCCCGCGCCCTGCGCCCTGCGCCCCCGGGACCGCGCCGATCATATTTCAAACGTCACCGGCGATGTCTCACTCAGATACTATCGCCCGATAAACGATGAGATACCACCGGCAAGGGTGGAAATAGTTCGCCGCCCGCCAACCTCCAGCTATTTTTTACCCCGCGATTATCGCCTGCAGTTGACACCTAAATATTACTTTTCGCTCAGCGCACTCGTATAACCCTGTGTTCGCTATACAGGCATTTTGCGGTTAGGTGCCGCAGCCAGCGAAAGCACTTGAAGTTTATTGGCATGACATATTTCGTAGAGAATTTTCCGCGTATTATAATAATCACAGTGTGAGCCGTGATGGAAAACATTTTGCGAACGCAAATTTGCACATTATATTTTCATACGATGATCTCAACGGAAGCCACTTTAGTGGGTACGAAAAAGCTCGACAGGCTGATAGAAAAAACGTTGAATAAATTTTATATAGCTTTGGAACTTTTAATAAGAATTATACCGATTTAAATTCTATAAGCAAATAATGAAATGCTTTTAGTTCTCAGGCTGTGCCACTATGGCACATAATCGGTGGGAGTGTTCGCACGCGGCGCGGGCGCACGTCGCGGCGCGGGCGGCGGCCGGCACGCGCCACTCCATTACCGCGACACCGCTGAATCTGATGATGTGCTTCACTGCCAAAATTATAGATACGAATATGTATTCATGTTTTGAGATTTCTGCCTAGAGCAATATGTAGGTCAATTTAGAAAGAAAGATCAAAATTATTAGATCTATGACGAAACTATTCAGTCAAAAAAAAACTCTATCCTTACTAATATTATAAATTCGAAAGTCTGTATGTTACCTTTTCACGCCTAAACTACTGAACGGCTTTCAATAACATTTGGCAAAGAGATAGATTGCATCCCGGGGAAGGACATAGGATAGTTTTTATCAACATACCTCGCGGGCGAAGCCGCGGGCGGAAGCTAGTTTTTTATAAAGCGATACTTTGGAGTGACACATCTGTACAATTTTCTTCTTTGCCCGCCATCACAGGAGCATTTATGCGATTGCAATGTAAGAGTACAAGCAAATCGCCGCGTAATCCGCTACTTGTATCCCGAAATCGAGATATGGACGGATTAATTTTGGTCGCATGCGCATTATTTTCGTAATTGAAAACGAAGACTTAGCGTGACAGATGTAAACGCTAGATTAAGAGCAATCTGGCTTTTTGGGCTTTAGATCGTTGATAAGAGGTAGGGGTTGAATACTAGAAAGATTCAGATTACCTGCAAAGGAAATTGAATTTGCTGAATGTTAAGAAGTGTGTGAATAATGACGCGAAGGAACCTGATTAATTTTTTTCACAAGTAAAAAATGTTTGGCAGAAATTGGACAAGCAATGAGTAGGTAACGTAACCTACCTACTTTCCATACAAATTAGAAACCTTTCGTGACCCTATTAGGCCACGGTCGCACGGACGTAAAAATATCGCGGCGGGATTTTATCGCGCACTCGATTTTGAACTCTTGGTGTTGAGCCGAGCGTTGAAAATCTAACAAAGCGCATTCCAGCCCGTCAAAAAACACACTGTCGGATTTGTAATTCTCGGCGCTAAGCAGCGCGTAGAAAATCCAGCGCGCGAAAGAAAATCGCCGCAGAAAAAACGCGCCGTTGCGTACCAGGGCTTATGAAATAAATAAAGAAAGGAAGAAAAATAGATAACCAATGTTAAGTAACAAAACCTTCAAGATTGATTTCTGGTTGATCCATGAATCATCTAGAAAAACTTCAAATCAATTCAAGTTATTTACATCGCCCATGAACTTCAGTCTGAAATGTCAAAGGGGAAATAATTTCTTTTATTCGGAATATTTCACAGAGACAAAATGTAGTTTTGGTCGAATGAACTTTGACGTTCCCCCATGGCCCCATAGGATGTGCGATTGAATGATCGCCCCACAACTGAATATGAGTGGCTTCATGGGTTTTAACTGTGATTACCATATCGTGATTTGACGTTCATAGTTTTATATTGTCTTTTTGTTATTGATACTTTAAATGAAAACTATAATAATTAGTAAGAAGGTAATAGATTTTAAAAAGTGCAATTAAGATGCTGTCCATTGCTATTAGTGCAACAGTTTTTTTTATATAGGTAAACATAACTATTTTTATTTTTTGGGGTATGGGTTAGCAGAGAATGGAGAATGTGTTCATTCTATTAAATTGTTATCAATCGACAAACCAAATGAAGGGACAAATCAAAAATGCAAAGAAATTCAATAACCGTCGACGATTCTTTGGATTGTCACCCCAATACAGGGAATTTTTGGCAAACTTACCTTTACTTCCCAAAAAATAGATGTCATGTTTTATTTTTTTGGTGAAAGGGATCATTTTTGATTGGCAAATCGTGTCGCGATAGTAAGGATGCCCCAGGGTGCTTACAAATCCCCGAGATTGAGTGCGGGACACCACGCGGCGAGGGTTCGATTATTACTCGAGTCTCGATCTCGATACACCACTCGATGCATCGCGGGGAGCTGCATTACACCGAGCATCGAGTGTGGCGTTCAGTGGCTTTCGAATCGATTCGTTGACGGATCAATCGAGTTACTAATAGTGTTTGGAAATTCTTAACAATGTTCGCTATTTGTAAGGTTATAAACTTAAAAACTTTTCTATTATGATTCGGATAGCTCTTGAACTCAGTCGGTTAACTAGTAACTTTAATAGAAGACAGTTGCCGACATGAGACGACATATCCATTTTTATAAGACAGTCATATTCCTTTGAAATCCTTATTACAGGGTCTCAGGCAAATAATATTCAATTCAACCGAAGAGTTCCTAGTTATAAACAAGTTTTCCCCTAATACTCTTCATAACCCAATTGCTGTCTTCTCACATATGTTGCGTGGAATGTATTATTTTATTATGTTTTTATTTACTTAACGTCCGCAGAGACGAGTGTTTAAGCCGACGTTTATGATATTCTCCTGTGGTTTGCGACTGAGGGGTGAACGATGATGTTCTATTGTTTCATTCTCACCCTCGTTTTGTCAAGTTGATACACTGAGCTATATCTATACGTATAAGTAATATGAAATGTCAATGGTGTTTCGGGGTTTCGGGCACGGCAATTGCACAAACAATTTTGAATGGTTTACGAAGTTACCTACGGTCACGCATGGGTCGTAACCGTAAGTAAGGCTTAGAATATCGCGTAACTTTTCGTTGTATCGAGAAAATTTCTGAGTAATTACCGTTCTAATGACCTCACCCGATTCTGACCCCTAACTCGAAATCCGTATTTTTGGCCGAAGTTATGGGCGTTTCCTCCTACGTATCACCTACAGACATAAGATTACTTCGGGGCCCGAACTGAGAATGAATGACAACACGATTTAACAGTTGTCCTTCATTCTGATGTGTTTTTGCTCGTCCGAAAAAGTTAATTAATCAGGAGTAGGATACATTCGGATTTTTTTTTGCTACCCTATGCTGTCCCACTGCTGGGCAAAGGCCTCCCCCAAATCCTTCCAGGATTTCTTTTCCCGCGCCACCTCAAACCAGCCCTCGCGGTACGCATCCAGGTCATCTCGCCATCTCTTTCTGGGCCGGCCACGGCGGCGCCGTCCATTTTCAGGCACCTATTGTGTGGAGATTTTTGCCCAGCCGTCATCGTGCATACGGCTGATGTGACCCGCCCAATCCCATTCTAATTTATCAAACTTTTTTCGGACGGGCCCGTATCTTAGTTGACGGACTTACAGAGTAGGCAGTTTCCCTGCTTCCGATATATCAAACTGGTCACCAATAATTTTATCGAAAATTCTATGCAATATTTTTAAATCGTTCCCTATTGTTGTGTGTAGCCAGACAAAACAGATGAAAACAGTCTGAAGTGTAGGCGAGCTCCAATGATCCGTGCCTCGCGCGATATTATTTTTGCCGGGCACAAAGCGAGCCCCGCGACCCATCAAATCATGCCGACTCAGCCCGACACTAGAAAAAAATTAAAATTGAAATTAAAATACTCGATACATCGATGTGCGTCGTTTTAATTGACTACCGCTTTGAATATTGATAAGTTTTATTAATTGTAGTATCAATTTGCATGTGTCAGTAAACACTGGGAATTTATTGACAAATTGATACCATGTTTTTCACTTCAAATTATTATAGAATCCTACGTTTAATTAAACTTTTGCTACTTTTTTCAGTTACTAGTTTTATCGGTAGTGTATTCCACGATTTTTATAGTGAAAGAGCTCAAATGAAAATTAGTCACCTAGAGAGGGTTACTGATTTGCATTGCATGAATCTCTAATCAATAAATATTAGTTTTAATAAGGATTCTGAAAAACTGGCCAAGTGCGAATTGGACTCGCACACGAAGGGTTCCGTACCACAAGGCAAAAACGCCGAAAAAAACACGTTTGTTGTATGGAAGCCCCCCTTAAATATTTATTTTATTCTGTTTTTAGTATTTGTTGTTATAGCGGCAACAGAAATACATCATCTGCGAAAATTTCAACTGTCTAGCTATCACGGTTCATGGGACACCTGGCCTGGCCTGGCCTGGTGACAGACGGACAGTGGAGTCTTAGTAATAGGGTCCTGTATACCCTTTGGGTACGGAACCCTAAAAACAGACGACTTTTTAAAGGATTTTCTTTAAGTTTATCACATCTCTACATCAAAAAGAAAAAAAAAACAATCAAAAAGCATCCTTTGCGTCTTATTTTTGTTTTTATGTATTATGGAAACGTAAACACTGTTTTAGATAAATAAACTATTATCTTATCTTATTTTATCTTATCTAGTAATTATCTTATCTTATTGCTTTGTCATGTAGGTAGGTAAATAAACAAATAATAATATAACATACGGAAATGGCTATGTTATAGCAATTACTTTATTACTTTTTAAATACCTCATCTGCCTAGCCTTATCCCAACTATGTTGGGGTCGGCTTCTAGTCTAACCGGATACAGCTGAATACCAGTATTTCACATGGAGCGACAGCCTATCTGACCTCCACAACCCAGTGACTGGGTAATATAATATTGTAATACAACCCTTTGATAAGACTGGTTGTCAGACTTTCGGGCTTCTGACTACCCGTAACGACTGTCAAAGAGCCACGAAGACAGCCGGGACCAAACGGCTTAACGTGCTTTCCGAGGCATGGAGGAGGAGGTTCACGGTATGTAAAGATGGTCACCCATCCACAGACCAACCGCGGCAAGCGTATCTTAACCTGATCTATCGACCTGTGCGGCTGTTATTATTTAGCCACGGGCCCCTCTCTATCTTATCTAATTATGTTATCTTATTGCTTTGTAATGTAGATAGGTAAAGTAAAGAAAAGCACATATGGCTTTGTTATTGCAATTACTCAAAGTAAACACACTTTTTAACAGACTTCAAAAAAAGGAGGAGGTTCTCAATTCGGTTACGTATGTTTTTTTTTTTTTTTTTAAATACCTATCCAAAACAATAAACCAAAAACAATACCTGTACCTACCTAAATATTAGCATTGAAATAAAGATTTATACATCTGTCAGGGGCAAAACATTCGCGAATAATATTCATTCCGTGTGATTGACACGGCCATGTATTTGAGAAGCTCCGCGGGGTTCCTCAAGGGGTTATTGAAAAACTAGTGGCACCGGCCGCCTTGTTCACCGCAAGGGGCGAGGGTGTCATTACGCGTGTTGTACTCACGCGAGTATATTGGTTTCGAGTTATTAGGAAAGTTTTTTAAAGGATGTTTGGCTATTGGCTGGTAGTTGTAGTGACTGGCACAATATAAACTTAAGGTGAATGGGTAGTTGAGACCGCGAAATTCAAATTTTCTTACGTTTTTTGCAATTTTCAGGTCAGTGTCAGGTTGTTTTTTGATCAAAATATGATTCGCGACAATAACAGGTACATATTTAGAGAATTATAATCATTAGAATGATTTAACACTTTTCCATAAGAGATTGGTGGTTGGTGGTAGAAATCTAACTTAGAAAGATATAATTAATGATTCTAATGATTATAATTCTTTAAATATGTAGGTACCTGTTATTGTCGCGAATCATATTTTCATCAAGATACAATCTGACACTGACCTGCAAATTGCACAAAACATAAGAAAATTTTAATTTCGCGATCTACCACTATCCATTCACCTTAAGCGTGGATACGGTAATAAAGATGTGTGATATCTTGATGTGTGATATCTTCAACATTGTTATTTTAGGTTTCCGCTTCAGCCGGTCGATTCTGTAAAAATCTCACCGTGAAAACTTAGGTGAAGTGAGTTTGTTTTTGCTAGGAATTGACACTATTGACAGCTCACTCCACGCTCACTTCACCTAAGTTTTCACGGTGAGATTTTTTCAGAATAGCACCGCAGTCACGGAAATTGTCAAATCCATGGTCGATATTTCAAAGTTATGAATTAAGTACTTAACACTTACAATAGCCTTTGCCCGCGGCTACGCCCGTGTGGAGATCGATAAAAAAAAACTATAAACCTTCACCTTGAAAATTAAAAAAAAAACTGTGTTAGAGTTTAACAATCACACATATATATAGGTACTTGGTCTGACAACCAGTCTTACCAAGGGGTATCTACCATCATCTAGGGGTAGGGGTACCCAGTCACTGGGTTGTGGAGGTCAGATAGGCAGTCGCTCCATGTAAAATACTGGTATTCAGCTGTATCCGGTTACATTGGAAGCCGACCCCAACATAATTGTGACAAGGTTAAGCAGATGATGATGATGTCGGTACCAATATCCATTTTTAGGGTTCCGTACTCAAAGGGTAAAAACGGGACCCTATTATTCATCTGTCTGTCTGTCTGTCTGTCACCAGGGTATATCTATCTATAACCGTGATAGCTAGACCGTTGAAATTTTCGCAGATGATGTATTTCAGTTGCCGCTCTACCAACACATATTATGACTAAAAACAGAATAAAGATTATTTAAGGGGGGCTCCCATACTACAAATGTGTTTTTTTTCCGGCGTTTTTGCCTTGTGGTACGGATTAACCCTTCGTGTGCGAGTTCGACTCGCACTTGGCCAGTTTTTTATATGCCGGAAAACGTAGCTCGTATCCACGATTGATATTAAGAATGATTAATTATTATTAAAATTTGCGTCACCTCTGGATTAGGTAGGTTACCCCGAGAACATACATACGCTCACTGATAGCACCAATTTCCCCAACAAACAAAACAGACTACCAGTAGGTACAGTCAACAAAAAAGATAAGTATGCAGGATCGTCGGATATAGTTGAAGTTTAGCAAGAAACCGATGGATGTACTCGAATAAGATTAAATTTAATTAATAGAAAACAAACGCCTTTTTTTTTTTTCGTGTGGGCAATCATCAAATGACTCCTCCCGCTCTGGGTGGAGCGGAAGGGAGTGTCAGACTCTTACTGACTAAAACCCACCCGTGTTCCTTCCTTAGCCCTTTATGTTCCAGGCCAGCGATAACCCTTTCAAATTCCCCAACAAACAGACTAGCAGTAGATACAGTCAACAAAAGAGATAAGTACGCAGGATCGTCGGATATAGTTGAAGTTTAGCAAGAAACCGATGGATTTACTCGAAAAAAATTTAATTTAATTAATAGAAAACAAACAGCTCATTTATCAAATTAAATCTCAGTCGACAACATACATCGGTTTCTCACTAAACTTCAAATATATCCGACGATCCTGCATACTTATCTCTTTTGTTGACTATACATTAAACTCCCCATACAGGCATCTATTTGATTACCTCCACACATTCTCACTAAAAAGTCTTAGAATAAGGCTTTATTCTAAGACTTTTATCAGCCAATGGCATCTGCACCCCTGTAGGGCTCTACAGGGGTGCAGATGCCATTGGCTGATAATAGGACATACGCAACGGGGTGTAAATAGATGAAGCCGTATTTGAATATCGTGCCCGATCGGGACGCAAATTAAATCGCGTACCGACTGCAAGCGCGCAGGCGACGATATGTTTGTGTTATTATTTTAATTGATTTTGGCGGTAGTTGAGCATTTTATTGAAGTTGGTTCAGAAGTAAGGGGACGAAATAAAGCACGGTATTACTGGGTTATTATTATTGCAGAATAATGTCGAAGTTTCTCTGTCTCAAACCAGAATGTTCCGCCATTCTTTTTTTTTATCCTCTGACATAAATTGGCACAGATAAAATATTAAACTTTTAAACGTAAAATAAATAAAATATAACATGATAGTTTTAGGACTTGTGATAGAAGAGTGAAGACTCGTGGATCATAATATATTCATCTCTCATACTCGGAAAGTAGTGTTTGTTTGATCCGAATAGCGGGTGGAAAACGCTGCTTCCCACCCTTGGGCGGGAAAGTCTCATAGTAATTGCTTCCCTCCCTAGGGCGGGAATGAAATTTAAAAATAGAACTCAATTTAGTTAGGTAGTCAGCTTAGTCAGACATACGACACCCTTAATTGATTATGTAAATATTTATTATGCTACCCATCAAATCTTATGAATGTGCGTTAATTAGGAGAGTTGGATAAAAAGCTCATATGATAACGCCATTAAATCTTTCAGATTTAGCGCACAAGTTAATAATTTACCTTGAATAAATTCAACATACATAGGTACGATAATCACCATTTTGATGTCAGTTGACGATGCTAGAACCAGAGTGATCTAAGTGACATTTTTGGCAAAAATGGTTTTTTTTACACAATTGCATGGAAAAATCATAATTCTTTCATGCCATACTGATCTAAGTGCTTCCCATAATTATTAAATAATACTGGGAAGCACTTAGATCAGTATGGCATGAAAGAATTATGATTTTTCCATGCAATTGTGTAAAAAAACCATTTTTGCCAAAAATGTCACTTAGATCACTGGTTCTAGCATCGTCAGTTGTGGTCGAGGCTAAAAAACATAAAAATAGGGATTTCGAACATCCTGACTTTACCATAATGTGGCTGTGAATATACATCATTTAATTATTTGACGAATTTATCCATAGTTTAAGGTAAATAAGTATTGGTAATGAACTTTTTTTGATATCTAATGTCGAAGTTTCGCGCCAATCGTATGTGCTTACATTTTTACTTTTCACAAATATCACACACACAGATGTAGATAAGATTTAAAATATGACAAATGTTATTGATAATATTATAAACAACACGAAAATGCCCAGGCTTTAACGTAATATTCAAACACAGGTTCAATAATACGTTACCACTACTCAATTTGTGTTCAAAATCGCCGACCATTATTGTTTTTTTTTATTGCAGTGATGTGTGAAAGCGATTATTCCAAACAATTTTTTTTTTAATTTCGATTGACTCGAGTAATTAATATGACGAATGTAATCGATATTTGAAAATAAAATAAAATTATTTTAAGCAATAAATACAATAAGCATTGTTTATAATAATGATTTATGCTTTTCTAATATCATTTCAATCTATTCTAATATCATGTCAATAGCAGACAGGCGGACATAGGTACCTCATTTACTGAATTTCGCGCCGAAATGCTTCTATAATTGAATTTATATTCGGAATGCGATCGCTGTTTAAAATTATTTTAATTTATTAGACAATTATTTATTGTGGATTTTAGTTTTGATACTTTCTAATAGTTTACTACAGAATTCCCAGTAAACATTTTTTAGGTAGGCTTATAAGTTTTTTTGAGAATGATGATAATTAATTAATTCTATAGATTGGTTATTCTGCAAACACTTTACATTTCAATACATTTTGTTAGTTTAAAGAGTTTTTATTCAGTTTCTACATTTTTTTTTTTATTGCGAGTATCGATTAGGCTGTATGCAAGTTTTGAATCGAAATAAGAAAGTTGAGTCGGCACTTAAAAGTGTCACGTCGCAACACAATTTTTAGTAATTTTTATCAAGATTATCGTGATTTCTAAGTAATTTATGAAAAATGGTAAAAGTAAGAATGCAGACAGAATTATAATAATACGGGCCCTAGTAAGCGGAACGGCCTGCGGTGGTGACACAGAATCTACTCATGTGGCGGTGACGTGGTGTGTTCCATACTTCAAATTTAAAAAAGACTAATGAATAGGTACCTATTATTCATGTAATTATTATCAATAAATATTTTAGAAAAACTACTATTTTTTACTTTCCTTAAATTCGAAATGAAAAGTAGAGTGTTTAACGCGGGTGAAGTCATCAATTCCCACTCGGACTATAGCCGCCCTCGCTGCGCTCGGGCGTCTAAATGCCTCGTATGGGAATTGATTCCTTCCGACCCTTGTATAACAATCTACTATTTCACCTCTGATATTTCATCACTGTCAAAATCGTAGTGATATTTATAGTCCTTGTAATAAGGCTGCTATTGGGTTGCTTATGTCATAGCTAAAATAACTGCGAAATGACTGTAGTATCCACCAATCAACAACCGATCTGTGAGCTTCAGGCGGTACAAAGGAGTTTTTGTTTTCGAAAACCATCAGAATTATGACATTGAAGTCAGTTTCTTCTGAACGTTTGTTGACATTTCGCCCCAAACAGTGAACTTACGATCGTCACAACAGCTACTCTTGAGACCACTACATCATCGAGAACGGTTATTATCTGAAGTATTACCAAAAACGCGGCCAAGTGCGAGTCCGTATTTAATGCACACACATTTCTTTTTTAAACCCCTTTAATTTTTAGCTTTATTTTATTTTTATTATTTGTTGTTATAGGGTCATAGTAGTACAAACTCTGCTAATATTTCAAGTGTCTACCTAGTACGGTTAAAAGATGCAGCCCTGTGACAGACGGACGGACTGACAGCGTAGCCTTAGTAATAGGGTCCCGTTGATACCCTTTAGGTACGGAACCCTCAAAACACCTAAAATAGCAAAAATAAAAGTTTTCAATTCATTTTATTTTTTCTAAAGTGTATAACTAATCTGTGTGCAGCGCGAAGTAAAGCGGCGTGCACACGGGCACGGGGTCACGCTATCGCCGTTCTAGTTCATTAGGCGGCTGGCGGCGCGGCCGCTATCGCCGCGAGCCGCTCATTTTTCACGCAACCTGCGCTCGTGTGAGCTGCCTTTAGTGCTATTTAGTGCGTAAATACAGGGTTACTTTTCAAAGACCATCCAAATTTTTACATGGTGTTCTTTCTAACCATGAATATAAACAACTTTCACTATGGGACCGACTCTGAAATCAGGAAAAAAAATTAGCCGTTTCACACATTTTGGTCAAGTAGGTATTGAAGTTTTGTATGAAACAGGTGTTTTTTTTTTTCGTGATTTCAGAGTTGCTCCCATAGTGAAAGTTGTTTATATTCATGGGTAGAACACCATGTAAAAATTTGGATGGTCTTTGAAAAGTAACCCTGTATTTGAAATAGTTTTTAGTTTAATTTTTGAGGGTTATGGTTGATTTCATGTTAAAACACATTTAACCCGTCTGCCTTCAAAGCAAGAGTGAACAGGCATCTTCTGGGCACGCTCGTTCCATCATAGACCTCTTCTATCGCTTTCCATCAGGTGTGATCAAGAGCGGGCCCATTTAGTAATAAAAAAAATGTAAGGCAATTTGGACATGCATTAACTACCAGTACCAAGTAATACACAGTAAAGAAGCAGCGAAAATACGAGTGCTGCAAGAGGACTGTGCTGTATAATGCTGAGCCATCACATGATCAAAGTAATCATAAGTATATAAGAAAGGAGGTCTTCTAAAATATCTGAAAAACAATTCAACCAGCAATACCTTCTTTAGTATGTTAAGTATCTATTAAAAAAAAAACAGTGGCACTCCGGGAGTGAAAACAAAACACAAACAGAATACTTTGCCATTACTCACTGACATATCGGATATACCTACATTAAAACCGAGTACATCCGGGGGACAGCCGAACACTTCCGAAGCGGGTATTTTTTGAATCGTCTTATAAACGAAACTCGCGCGGTGTCGCTTACGGTAACAGTGGCGCGAGTTTAATGGTTTTTTCCTATCTCAAAAAATGCCCAACGCTCCTAAAGAGGTTTTCACTTCAAAAATAATAAAGATACAATACGTATCATAAATCATATATAGAAATTAAGTAAGTAAATCCTTTCTTCTGAAATAAGTTCCACCCAACATAGATTTCGAAACAACTAAAATGGAACATTTTTCTCTTGTCAAAATATGGAAAATTTTGAAATCATTTACACAAAAAATATTAGCTTTCCAATGACAAAAAAGCAAGTACCTACAAGCAATTTGTTGGTAAGTAATAGCTTATTGATGAAATGGAAATAAATGAGTGGCGGACAGGGAAAAAGATGTCAAAATCCAAGCGCACATGAGCCAATAAGCCAAATTGAAATGCCTCCATGTTACACGAGTCTTTCAGAGTAATTGGTTGACGGGCTTTCCTAGCGATTAGGGATGTAACTTATCGCGAATTTTTGTCTTGGATCCAGCCATTGATTTAAAGCGATTTTAAAATGTTTTCGCCATAATTTTTGATTCTCAATAAGCCTATGAAATTGTTGGGAATGTGTGTACAGAGCTAACTGAAAACATTGACAAACTACATTTTCCTGATATGCCTAAACTTAAAGAACTTCTCTTATCTTGCTAGAAAATGGAGCATAATTGGTGGAAAATTGAGAATTTATAAAAAACATGTTTACAAACTATCAGGCTTTCAGTTAACCTGCCCTCCTAAACGTTCTGTAGAGTAGCTATATTATTTTTTGTCATAGTAAATGGACCTTAGTCCATTGCTCTAAGCTGTGTTAGAGTTACAATTTAGGTTTCTGACTCTATTCCAACAGAAACAAATATTCGCGAAGTCAGCAAAAACATCGACAACCATATTGACGCTGCGCCACCTCTCTGCGTTTGGGACGTCTCCTTCCATCGGTTCGACGATTTGAATAGAAATACCTAACATTAAAAATATAGGGTGTAGTGAATGCGCGAGGACAGTCCGCAAGCCGGGACAACCCGCTAGTATTCATTCGCTAAGTGAACTTCTAAAACGACCGACTTACGTTCCACGCTAACTGGGCGATTCACAACATGAAAAGGTGTGCTTTTAAAGGCACACGTGTTTTTGGCTTTGTCTGTAACTCGATATGGGTCGCCGTTGTGCCTAACTTCGCTTTGACATGTAGGTTAGCAAGGTTTTTTTTATTTTTTGGTATACAAGATAAAGTGGAGATGTGTGACTGCTATCTCGGGGTATGCAATGACCATGATTAGCATTTATAACAAACATGCTGTTGCCCGCGAATTCGTCTGCGATCCAGGAAGAAAGTAACCTATGTCCTCATCCAGGTATACACATGTCCCAAATTCCATCCAAATCAGTTCAGCCGTTTTAGCGTGAAAGCGTAACAAACAAACTCACTTTTGCATTTATAACAAACTAGCTGCATCCCGCGGTTTCACCCGCGTAAATATCGATCCCGTAAGAATATCGGGATAAAAAGTAGCCTATATGTTAATCCAGGATGTCAGCTACCTCTATCCAAATTTTATCAAAATTGGTCCAGGCGTTTGAGCGTGAAGAAGTAACAAACATATTAACACACACACACTCACAAACTTTCGCCTTTATAATATTAGTGTGATATAACAAATTTTGGCCCTAAGTAACAGAGGCTCTCCTCTGCTATACTTCATTGTACTCAATACTCAATTCTTTATTGCATTCCATATGTATGACATAGATGGTATTACAAAGTAAATGATCAATATGGACCCTGTCGGGCACAGCAAAATTAGGAGAGAGGAAGAGGGCTAAGTAGCAATTCAATATTATTATAAATTGCATAATAATGTAGATATCATTTTCAAACAATGTACCTAGCAGTGTAGCAGAAAGGATGATGTATTTAACTAGAATGTGGATGCAAATACAACACTATACACCAATATATAGATAGATAAAGACCTTACTCCATATCACTTATATAAAGTACATGTACAATACAGCTACCTGTCCGTACATAATCAAAATCAAAGCCGCGCTTTTGGCTGCAATAAAAATCTTTGATGTATTCAATGTAAAATGAATTCTTGCTATATATAGGCGAGACCGGTATGATGGGGTGTGCAATGGTGCATTGGCTCGGTCATAGAGCCCACTGATGTGATGTGTGACGCTTCATCACGTGCCGATGAACATTAGCCTTTAGGCTTCAATTATATGTCTACTTCATTTATTCTGAGTTCCGATCTTTCCGATTGGATTTACTCGATTCGTGGATTTATAAAAAATTGAATGGTGGTGTGATTTTACTTGAATAATTTGCATGTTAGCGGGCACCTATTGGATGCATTCAGCCAGATGGGCCACGATCGTCACACCTCGTCGTCGTCGTCGTTCGTCGTGCCTGAAGACGGGCGTCGTCTCTGAGGCAGGCCTAAGAAAAGCAGGTGTGACGATTTATACTCGTTCCTAACCGGTTGAACGGGGAAGTCACAGCACTAGGAAAAGTGGAAAAATATGGGGGAGACATTTCACCGGCAGTGAGACAAAACAGGTTAAATAAAAAAAAAAATTGCTTGATAAACAAAGTTCTCTGAGTCACGCTCGCTTAATAGGAAACCTAATAACAAGAACAGCAGTTCGATGATGAATAATGCTGAAAAGCTTGAGATTGCAAAGTCTTTCAAGGAAAAGCTATTAGTTGCTACTCACTCAAAATGGTTCATCAACATAATTGGCCCTCAAGCCTCATCTACGACAACGATAACAAAGAAAAAACCGTCTATTTCCAAATCCAAATGCCCAAAATAACCGTAATCCGAATGTCATTCTAAGGACGAGGATACATTACAAGAGTTTTTCCTTAATACTCGGCACTTGATTAGCCCGGCTCGTCGTAATTATTTTCCCCGGGTTTGCCCGCGGGGATTTGTATAATCCTGATTGGGTACGTATTGCTATTCGATGGAGTGTGTCCGCGCACGTGGCACCCCAGCATTATCTCACTTTTAGACACGAATGATGGTGACACCCTACTACCGAATTCCGTGTAGGAAATTGAAAAGATTGATTGAATTTCTGATGATGTTAGAGATTATAGTTTTTGGAGATGTGTTTCATCTATTGCTGTAGATTTGGGATGTGACTGTAGTAGAAATTATATTTGGGATGTCATTTCAAGTCACCCATGTATTTAATAGGAAAGAACCTGGATCATTGAAAGAGAAATCCATAATTTCCTGAATTTTAAGTACCTACACGGAAAACTAAATTTTCTTTAGTACCTACCTATTTACACACAATAAAGCTACCAAAACAAACACAAATTTAAAATGTTATTTAAAATAGAAAAGCAAACACAAACAATTAAAAATAAAAACTGAATCGAATTAAAAATTTGCCTAGTAAAAGCGAATTAAAGTTGGCTGATGGCAGTCCTCCCGGTTGCGACTGGGGGCCGACGATAACGCCACAATAGGAATTTGCCGTTCGCACCGACTGCCCGTACCCTGTTTAACCTAATTACCACTTAGTTTCTTACGAGATAAGGACTATTATTAGGTAATTTTTATAAACAACACATTTTGCTCCGAGGTAAATGTTGTATAAATACATATTGGTCATTGAAACGACTGGTTGGTGGGTTGATAAGGGTACTTGATTACAAATATTTTTGTCAGGGCCCTTACGCTTTGCGCAGTGCGAATGTACTGCTAAGTAGTAAGATTCTGTTCAATCATTTTCATACAAAAGTTATGACAATTAAGTTAAAAAAAAATTAATTTAAAAAATAAAAAAACCCGACTGCGAAACTAAAAAGCTACAAACAAGCCCATTTTAAATTAAATAAAAGTTGAAAGCAGGCGGGACCCATTTGAATTTGAAAATATTAAAAAATGGTATGGGTCCCGCCTGCTTCCAACTTTTATTTAATTTAAAATGGGCTTGTTTGTAGCTTTTTAGTTTCGCAGTCGGGTTTTTTTATTTTTTAAATTAATTTTTTTATTTCCAGCTTTTTAGTTTACAAATGTGAAAGATTTCGCAAACGATTTAGTTCTTGGTACTTGTTTTTTACGTTTTGTCACTTCGAATTACTTTTAGCCATATAAGTTATATATATTTTTGTAATCACCTTTTAAAACCCTTTATTTTGATACCACACTCGATAGGTTTCGAGAAAAAAAATTTTTTTTTTGAAGACATATTGCGCCATAAATCGGCCATTTTAATTTTTTTTCAATTTTGATATACCCAGTGTCACTCTCACAATTAAGACGAATCTAACGGCACCTCTCAAGCTGAAATCGATCAAGCCGTTTAGGCTACAGAGCGTGCCAAAGAAATATACATACATACATACATACATACATACATACATACATACATACACTCGAAAAACATAACCCTCCTTCTGACGCAGTCGGGTAAAAATAACATACAACGTTATTTTTAGTACATGCGAAACCTGAATATAGTTTGTTGAGAATAAGTAACTGAATCGATTCCAATAGTTTTTACCCCATGTTATATTTTGTCCCAAAAATATTTAAAGAAGGTTAAAAGTTGGACACGGAGCGACACTAAGTAGGTTATCCAATCTCCGCGCCGAACGGTTAGGTACCTAGGTACTATTATCAATGAGCGCAAGACGGCGTGGCGCGAGCGGCGCGGGTTATCATGTTTTTGTACGGACAAACAGATAACTTAACAACTTTATAACCGTTAACTTGGTGATTTTTCATGATACGGTTTTGAAATTTTGTACATAGATTCTTTACATAATAAAAACTTTTTTACAAAAAAAACAACCGACTTCCAAAAACACTATAGAATAACTTTAATTTCGGAAGTCGGTTTCTTTGGATTATTATTTTAGTTTTTGCCACCGACTTCCGAAATTAAAGTTATTCTTTATTTATAGTGTTTTTGGAAGTCGGTTGTTTTTTTTGTAAAAAAGTTTTTATTTTTCACTTTTTAGCGGGTCAGTTTGTAATTTATCTAAGTTATAATAGCCTAACGTCAACTGCTTATCACCTTTTACAAAATATTGCTTTTCCCGATGCATGGACGTTAATTGTTGAGGAGTTCTCCTAGTAAGAACCAGGAGAACTGGAGCTGATTGAGAAGTCACCATCAGCTCCACTTCACCATACGCATTGTAATGAGCATAAATTGCTTAGCAGCCATATTAAAGTAATCGAATCGCAACCCGTGAAATATTTGTCATTGAGTAGTGCCATTTGTGGTCTTCATCATCAGCTCCACTTTACCAAATCATAATTTCCGAGAGTTACTCAAGTTACTTTAATAATAGACTTAGGCAAGAAATTTTTTGCTAAGGGCCAAGTTTATGTTACGCTTAGTCGTGTAAAGACGCTGTATGACATTGTATTATGCGACTTGGAACCTACCAAATTGCTAAATAGACCACATGACGAAAAGGCATTGCGTGAAATGCAACGATTGAGGCTTTTATAAATCATCATCAGCCAATTGAAGTTCACTGCTGGACGTAGACCTCCCGAAGTTTGCGCCAACGTTCGCGATCCTCCGCTTCTCTCATCTAGCCACTACCGGCAACCTTTGTTAGGATAATTATACAAAAGAAAAACTCGCAAAAGTTTTATTTCACTTTAAGAAGTATTTATTAGTTTTTAGACTAGATGCTGATAATCCTGGCTGAAGCATCAGGCCAGACTTATGTCAACATTGCATTGAACTTAAAATTTAGTTCTGTTTAAAATGAGCACAAACACGACTACGGTGCTGTAATTTCAAGGTTTGTAGTTTTTCTGATGCTCGACTGGCTTCAGCATCAGGTCTCTATATACTTCGGTGTTCCTCATTAACAGTACGTTTATCCACACATCGAGCCCTTTTCAATGAGCCTAAACACGATATATCTGCTGTTAGTTGTCGAGGAGTTAGGTACTCTGCAGACTATCCTGACTGCAGCATCAGGTCATAACTTGATGACCATGAGACCAATTGTGGCAAATACCCTATCAAACATCGAAACAATTTACTAAAACAGTCCTTGCCTGTTCGAGTAACTTCTTACTGTTAAGGAGTTGAACCTTCCATCATCAGCTCAGCTACCTGAGATGGTGACAACCGTACGCAAATACACAAGATACTTCATAAAATATGCGAAAAGCAATAAGTGAGCCTATAAAATTTGAGGGTTGCTCTCGTTTTCTCTAAGATCCCATCATCAGATCCTAACTTGGTGACAATGGGACCACCTCAGAACTATCTACTTTCGAACAAAAAAAGAATTTTGAAAATCCGTCGACAATTGGCGGAGTAATCGATGAACAAACATACAAAAAAAAAAAACGTACAAACATCCGAACATAGTACCTCCTCCTTTTTGTGAAGTCGGTAAAACATACTAGACACGTGTTTCGGGTTTCGCATATACTAAAAATAATGTTGTAGAAAAGGCGGGTTACGATCTGAAACAATGAAAGTAAGATACAGTCACGCAGTATCTATCATTTTTGAAGACCTACAAAACAGTTAGAACTATGCCGCATTGAACTAGAAAGTAATAACTTTTTCACTTCACACCATTTTCTTAAAAGAATTTGTTTAGTCAAACAATGTACAAGTTAAGTGAAGGAGCTCCTTGAAATTAAACAGAATGAAGAAGGACTTTTCATTTTAATTCTTTTGAAAAGTTTTCCGTGCAAGTTGTGAAGAACGAGCCAAAAGCTTACCCGACAAAGATCGTGCCCTTTCCTGGTGTAAGTGACATTGTCCGAGAATAACCTGGACAAAGTTTTCGATTTTCACAGGTTACCCAATGTTAGCCTATTGATGTTACTGTTCAAGGTGATAAATCTCTCAAACCTGTGATTACAATGCGCGAATTAATTTCGAGTTTCATGATGTTAAATTAATTTCCCGACAGATTTTTAGGGTTAGTGTTTGAAAAGCCGTTGTAATAATGAATTTAATTATAAGTTTCAGGTTTTGTGCTGTGATTTTGAATGAAAGGTTTTTCATTTTTTGTTTTGAATGCTGACATTTTATATTTAGTAAAGGTTTTCAGCAGTAACTAGCAAAGACCATTTTCGAAATTGTTTTCTGGTTCAATTTACAATATTAAAATCTTATTGCATTAATCAGCAGGAATCAATCTACCGAGCCTTTTCTCAACTATGTTGGGGTCGGTTTCCAGTGTAACCAGATGCAGCTGGATACCAGTATTCTACATAAAGCAAATGTCTATCTGACCTCTACACAAAGCAAGACTGGTTGTCAGACTTTCAGGTTTCTGGCTACCCGTAACGACTGTGAAAGGACCAACTACTTAACGTGTTTTTACGGGGCACGAACGAGTCTCGGTATGTTAAGGACGGTCACCCATCCATGGATGGACCTCGGAGCTTGGCTTAACATTGAAAATCGGCCCATGCAGCTGTTATTATCATTATTCAGCAAGAATATTCATTTATTGTGCATCGCCCATTACGAAGAGTAGGTAGGTACGGCAAACACATTCGACAAAATAAAATCATCAACGTCATGTTTCGAGCACTACCCTCGAAAGTAATCGATAGTAGCAACAGTTCCATGCCTTAGGCTTTCGATAAACAATTGTTCACCTTTGTTTTACTTCTCAGAAAGGTTATAATACTCTCATTTTGTTGGTTTCTATATTGTTACCGAACTTTCGGTAGTGGAGTTGGCTTCGACTGACGAGCAACTCGGAGTTTTCAAACCAATTTACTGTTTGTGAGTTGTTTAGAAAAACCGAGAGTATCTTTGTTTAGTGTTTAGCAGGTTTCTGTAGTGCACTTTTGTTTGGTTTGTTTTTGTTTCAATTGTTTTGAGCTTGCTGGTTTCAGATTTAGAATTAGATTAGGTTTTAGTATTGGTTTGTGTCATAGGTACGTCGGCAGTTTTGGTCCTGAATGTAGCCTTGAAGTAAGCAATAGCGTTGAGCTAAGTAAATATTATCGCGATTTAAAATGAGAATCGCGTATAGAGTTTTAGGAAATCAGTCAGTTTTCAATCTAAATTCGTGGTTGAGCGTCGTTCCATGAAAACCTGACCTCGACGGCCTTTCATTCCAAATCTTTTCTAGGTTCTTAATTATTTTTAATTGTAAAACAATTGAAATAAATAAGACAAAGGCACAACGAACGTTCACATTTATTTTACCTCTGACAGCAGCAACCTAACAGCAACCTTATTGTGATGGGAATAAAGAGCACAATTATTTCGTCGGATTGGTCAGTGACACCAACCTAACAGCAACCTTAATTGACAGTAATGCAAAATTAGAGGTAAACAAACTGTGAAAGGACTGTACATTTTAAATACAGTCCTGTCATGGAAAACTTCATTACAAAACCTCGAAACTCATAAAAGCTATCTATCTTAATTTTTAAGTAGTTTCAATCGAAATACATTGGGACTTCTTCATTGAACAATCTCTTTTAAGTTTCTGTACATCTTAAAAAAATCTATGGTAGAGCTCGCGTTCCAGCTCTATGATACATACGTATTTCAAATACAGGAATGTCACCGAATGACAGTAAGATGCTCCTGCAATGGAAACTTCAATACAAAACATCATACCTCATAAAAGCTAAGTATCTACCTATCCGTCCCTAAGAACCTCCACCCAAAGACTACAATATAATGCGCCTCCACCCTACACGTGTCACCCAACAGCTAATTAATAAATGCTCCGACACTTAAAAAACAATTCAATAGAATTTGAAATCAAATTAAGCTGATATAAATAATTAAATCGAGTGTCTCGTAGGTAGCGATGGGGTTATAATAAGACTACCCTCCCGTGCTCACTCGAGTAGCACAAAATCGATTTATTTTTACGTCTAGGTAGGTACCTGCCGACATTTTGCTTTCATTATTTGTTTACGATGTTGGATATTAATTTTTGTATAGCTTAAGTACCTACTTACTATCTATTGGGAATAAATGCCAAGAGTACTTGACGTTATATGGATTGGGAGGAGTTTTAACGGGTGCTTCTAATGAGGTTCTACTTGGATATGAAAAGTAGGAAGTTTCCAATAAGCTTAGACCATATAATCATCACCATATATCCAATAAATAAGCCGATTGAAGGTAGGTTTTATTAGTCGCATTTGTAAAGGAGACTAGTGGGATGCTAGGTACTTATAAATGATAATGATAAATGATTTTATTTATATAAGTATATCTATACACATATTTAAAAAAACTAGATGAGGTCGGCGTTTCTAATCGGACTACTCTGAGAAGGTCGAAACAAACTCAGATGTCAGGTATACCTATATATAATAGTAGACTACAGTGTGGTGATGTTAATGGTATAGATGCTTCTTATGGTTGCGAGAAGCACAGAATTGGTCGATGTGGCGATGCTTCTGGGAAGCTTATGTCCAACAGTGGACATCTTTCGGCGAAATAATGATGATGATGATATAGCAGTGCTTGTTTTATGTCTCTTTTCTTTATTACGACAACATCAAGGGAACGAGTGCATTAATCTACACTCATACTGTTAATCCATATGAGTTAACTACTAACTCCCCTCGTAATATCTTCTGGGACAGAAATCAAAAGAAATTAATTAATCGTCAGCCATCCCCGACCGAATGTTTTCTCATTAATGGCTCCACTAAGATTATTTCGCCATAAGCCCCCGCCACATTACTAATCACCGCTTCAAACGCTCGGGTGGCACCCCCTCGCGGACGAAGAGAGCACTAGCCCTTCGCAGGCCAAATTGAAAACGTATAGCTTCACACATGAAGACTCCAATCAAATGCGGGTAGAAAACAACCCAAGATTTAAAAGAACATACTAGATAACATTGTAATAAGCGATCAAAATGGTTAAAACCAACCCGACTTCACGCACCGATAATTAATATGATTAAGTAAAACTCGCGTTAAAATATTATAGGTATTACAGTAATATTATTTTTGAGTCGCTCTGTCGACGGCGCGACAAAAGAGATGCAAAGCGTTTCACGCAACATAATACGCAAACAATGGATCGTCGGTGCAAAGCCGTTTTCTACGAAACGGCACAGAACGTCGTTACGCGTCTCGCTGATTTTGTAAATACGCCGCTTTTTAACTCAGGTAAACTTCGCCTTAACGATATTTTATAGCGTTCAATTTTATTCGTATCGCCGTGAGCGAGCTAACTGAATTACACGAACTATTTGCAATCGAAACTACGAAAAAGACTGTTCAATAAAAGCGAACGGGGCGCTCGGAAACATTTTCTTTCGTTTGTTTCCTTTCACATTATCGAAGTAAAAGGGGATGAGGCGGGTCCGGCTGGACGTACGGGCCTCGCATTTAAAAGCGATATAAAAAACTTGGGCCTTTATTTCGCAGGATGACCTAAGTGGCCGGCCGGACCGTACAAAAACCCCTTGGACTTACCTGTATTTTTCCACTTATTTATCCAACGTTTTTACATTCGCGCTGTTTGTTAGTACAGCGCGCTTTGTCTGTTCGGGAAGATCCTGTTTTTTAACGAGTACTTAGGGTCTAATTAAAAGGAAAGCTCTGCACGGACAGTCGAGGCCTTTTGATGCCCACTGTTATTACATTTCGTGTATAAATTTAATTTGCCTGGATGGAGTTTCGAGTGGAGAGCTTACCTTGTTTTTTTGGGGGTATGTTATTGAATATTGTGAAGTGCTGGCTCCTCGAGTACATCTTGTTAGTAAGAGATTTTGTCTTAACAATAGGCACGGGAAGGGTATTGAAGATGTTGTCTGCGCATTTGTGTTTTAATTATTTTCATGAAATAGACAATGTTATTTTCCTTATTAGAGAATTTATAGACAGAGCGTGTGTGTACATTTTCCGACTCCATTAAAGAAAGTGTCCCACCGTTGTGTTAGAGTACTTATCTGTTAAACTTCCTAATCTGTCAAGCAGAGTAAAAGCTTTCGCAGAGCTTGCTAACGGCACTAAAACCACAGCTTCAGAACATTACCGGTGTCATTATCAGTTTCAAAAATTACGACGCCATTATTGAAGGTAATGCGATAATATGTTAACATTTGACGAGTAATAAACCATAAGTCGCATCGCGTTGGCCCTGTAATGAGGGAAATGCCATTGCTCACGGCATTTACATTAAACTTAAGTTCATCGACAGTAAATGTCAGTGCCGGAATGATGCCCGGCGCAAGAGTCGACTCCCGCAAACGCCATTACGAGTTTTATCTCCCTTATGACAGATGGCGCAATAAAAATTTATTTTAAATCAGGAATAACTTCAAATAATGAGTGAGCACGTGTCCTTCGGGATCATTATAGGATCGAGTATTGGTTGATTCGGTCCGAGATAGCTCTTTGATTTACTGCCTGACTTTTGAGCGCACTAAATCACTTTTGTATGGAACTTGAGAAAACTATTAGCTATTATTATTGGCGAACTACGAGAGCCCTTTGTGTGGCCTCTCTACCCGTCTCCGGATAGACGATACTTTTTTATTCGGTGAATTATTATGATTTTCTGATTTGCGTGGCAAAACATGAATTATAAACTATTTTTGAGTTATGGGAAAAAAGCATTCGTGGGTCGTATTGTGGCTGATATCTCATTTTGGAAACTGACATAAATTCTATAGATGTTACGATTTTTTTGCGACATATTTTTCTATACCTATTATGATTTATGTCGTATCCAATATAAAAGAGCTATAGTACCGTCATGCATGTCCTTGTGACATACTTAACATGCCAAAACCAATATCTATAAAAAATTATGTAAACTCGATATATAGAATTGTGTGGCAGTGCCCTGCGTACAGTTGATACAATTTTATGGTTTCGAATTTCGATGTTCGTGTCCAGCTTAAACCATCACATAGCCACGTAAAAACGTCTTTCTTTATTACACCCACGTATCAATAAACACCTTATCATAGACCAAATGACGTACCAATAAAAACTAAAATAAAAGCCATAAACATTTATAATTTCGCAGATCTCCAAATTAACACGTCTCCCACTGTACATTCCTTCTCTATTATGTCAGTGTATTGTGTTGAGAGTGCCAAAAGCCAAGCCATCGACAGTTTTTTTTGAGCCTTTTCGAAACAATATTTACGACAGTCATTAATTATGTCCAATGCCCAACGTGGCCAATGTTGGGGCCAATTTATTAGGTCCCAAAATTCTTTAGATGAATGATTATTATTTGATCAACGTTGGGCCCACGTAGATTGGGAAGGTGATAAATTTAATGTAGGATGGTGCCAAGCTGTCTGCTGTGTGAGGTCTGATTTTCTAGTAAAATCTTGTATGGTATCTAATGACTTTTCATAATATATTTTCATGGTAATATTTTGTACTGTAGATTTTTTGACATAGAACTTTCAAACGTTGTTTTTAAATGAATCACAAAACAATCTGCTTTAATCTTTATTTCAACAAGAATTCAATAAATTAGCTTTCAATATAAACGTTGGTTAGTAACCAAGTCTTTGTTTACAACATTGGCTCCAATATTACGCTTAACATTCTTAAGTTTATTAATGGTTGGAACAAAGGTGGGTCCAACATGGGTTGGACAGGTTGTTGGTGCCATGCTGTCTGCCAAACCTGTGTGAGGTCCATTGATTTTTTTTCTGACCGTATTCTGTTTTAGAAGGGATAGGTACTATTGATTGATTTATAGCTTTATGAGGTAGATATATTTTTTTACATTTCATCGATGCTAAATTGACATTACAGTGAACTCAATGTTATAATTTACTTGAATGGGTATATACTAGTAAGGGGCTTGTGGCTAAGTAAAAACAGCCGCACGAATCGATCAATCAGGTTAAGCTACGCTTGCCGCGGTTGGTCCGTGGATGGGTGACCATCTTTACATACCAAGACCTCTCCATGCCTCGGAAAGCACGTTAAGCCGTTAGTCCCGACTGTCATTCGTAAATCTTTGACAGTCGTTATGAGTCATCGGAAGCCTGAAAGTCTGACAATAAGTCTTACCAAGGAGTTTCGTATTACCCGGTAACTGGGTTGTGGAGGTCAGATAGGCAGTCGCTCCATGTAAAATACTACTCGGCTGCAACTGGCTAGAATGGAAGCCGAACCCGACATATTTAGGAAAAGGCTAGGCAGATGATAATGAGGTATATATACCTACTAGTATCTAGTTAATGCTATAATTGCATGTAATAGATACGGATAATTAATTGATCCATAACGTTTAAACATATCGTGATTAAACATTTAATCACAGATTTATATAAATAAACTCATTGTCGAGGATTAAATCTATTTTGAATTCCCATACAGAGCTAATGGTCACAAATAAACAGTGTACTAAATACACAGGTAACGATAGTATTAAAATAACCACCCACGAGCATCGAATTCATTCACTACGTAATCCCCATTGTGTAGAAACTGATCGAATTACAAATACTCCCAATAAAACTCAACCATTTTATTACCAATAATTTACTACATAGCCTCGTTGAATGTAAAAATGAAATTAAAAACAAACCATTAAACGATTTTATACGAGAATCCCTAACAAGGACGTTTCCCTTAACCGGATCGGGAGCACACCTGGGTACTCGAAATTTGCCCTAAAAGGTCCCAAACGACAGCTCTGCTCAACAATGTAATGGCGTATGTACAAATATTTGTAAAGGAAACTCAACTTTACTCAGCCAGAAGTGAGGTTGTGATTCCTTCGTACAATAGGCTTTATGTTGGTAGCTATTGGACATAAGTCATTCCGGAAGCAAGGAGTGCCGAGATGGTAGATTTTAAAAATGGAACGTTTGATTTGCATTTGAATAAGAGCCCCCGGCGACCCAGGTGCGCAGAGTACAGTCGACTCCAAAAGTTTTTCGATTTTTTTCAATGTGGACACGAGTTAGCTAAAATTAATATGGATGACCAGTTACAATCGACGGTGTCGCTGTCATCCAATACGATTTACATACGGATTAAAGTACGCTTTCATTTAATTACTTGAAAGTTCATCAAAGTTTCATGTATCCTAACTCAATTTTATATAGACCTTATATTTTACATATTTTTGGTGGTCGTTTTTGGCTCCATGTATAAAAATGCGTCAAATTGAATTTTGTTCATGCCTGTACTATCATTAGGTAGCGTAGACTCATGTGATTTTATATTTAACAATTCAATACTAGGGCGACAAAACGCACGTGTTGCTAATGGCTACGAATATTTATTGTGTTAAGATTCACATACTTATATCAACTTCTTTTGTAACTTACCTCCTCACCCTACTTACCTACCTCGTAAATCTACTGGAGATAAACAGATACAAAATTTTAGACATAATTTTCCTAACAAAGGTTCCGGAACATAGAAAACTTTCAGTTTCTTACCCACAGTTATTCAATAGAGACCTATACCGAGGTAGTTTTACTAGTCCAGTATTAGTTAATTAATGTATAAATGGTATTGTCAAATGTCAATCTCAAACACTGACGTATATCTCAAATTGTCAATGTCAATTAATAAATAATGTGACATCAAGCAATGGACAAAATTGTCAACATGTTTTTAGCTTGAGTACGAGGCTTTTGACTACGCTGTGTGTGTATATTTTATGTCTTTTTTATATTTTTTTATTTGCAATGTGCGTTTTGTTTGTGCAGAATAAACAGTTTTTCTTTCTTTCTTTCTTTTCTTTCTATAATAAATAATATGTAGACGTTAAAACAACGTGCTCTTGAACAAAATAATTATATTTTCGGCCGGAGCCCAAAATATCCCATCAATTCATGTGTGCTTGGGAACGCAATAAGAAAACTGAGTCCACTACACATCATATTTTTTTATCTGTCAAGTGGGGCGTGTTTGAGGCAACGAATGCTCCTTGTTCTGCCTCTATTGTTTGAGTTTTTATTATCATCGCGAACAAAGGGCGCGTAAACGGTAGCACAAGCGTTATCGGCACTTGTGATCAACCTTATACTGTTTTTTGTAAATTATATTTTTTTTAAGAGAAAACCGAGATGTGTTCGTGCGGGCGCGACATGCGATACGGATCGCGGGAGTTTTGATTTTCGCGCGTTTTTTATTTGGATTGAGTGATGTGTTCCTGTTTTAAAAATTGTTTTTTTTTTCTTTTCAGCGTGAGAATGTGGCTTGTGATTATGATCAAAGAAAATTCCAGCAACATATACTTTTTGTCATCTTTGGCATTATTAGCAAGTGTTTAAAATATAGCTATTTTATCAACTGCCATAGCTATTTTAACGCTGCCCTGAGCTGCTTGATGCGACGCTGCGCTCAGGATTTTCGACACACTGAAATGCTCTAAACTTCAATTGGCATTAAGAAATAATCGTTCAATTACCTATCCTTTTTACTCGACACCAATTATTAAACCTTCGATTTCCAACCAAAATCTTTCACAAGCCCTCGTATAAACAAAACCCGTCTAAGATAACAAGGTACCTACAGCAAGTAGTTACCAACGCGCTCCAGGCTGTGAACGGCTCACTATTGACCTCGTTAGTTCAAACAAAACGTCACAGCGCATGTAAAACAACCGCGCACTTCACGTGCGCCTTTTCCTCTCGAAAATAACTCATCTCGGCTTTTCACGAGGTGTCATTAATTCTGGGAGCTTTGTCGCGCCCGCTCCGCTTGACGCTCCGCGCCCTAATGACGCGACTCTCAGCTGCTTGTTCTTACCTCATTAACAAAATGACGTTGACGTTAATATTTTGTGTTGCGTTTACGCGGGATTGAAACGTTCGTGTTTTGTTTATGGTCGGATTTAAAAAAAGTTAACATTAAAACAAAAAACGAAATAGTCATGCATGTTTTTAAATTTGTAAAACGTTTCACTTCGGAGAGTCCAAGGTTGAGCTATAATAGACTTTTTGATTATTGTATAATTTAAATGTTTGCCAAGAATGTGCAAGACGCTATTTTTTAGTTTCTGTGTAGTTTTAGTTAATTTAGGATTTAATTTTGTAATTTTTAGTTTGTATATAATTATCTTGTATGTTTTGTCTGTGTGGTGCCGGACTTAAAGAATAGCACCACCCCATACTTCCCGTGGGTGTCGTAAAAGGCGACTAAGGGAGACCGGAGAATGGGCAGCAGCGTTCTCTATGCATTAAACCATCATACCATACTGCGATCGCCAACCCGCCTGCCAAGCGTGGCGATTATGGCAAACCCTCCCCCTTTTGGGAGAGGCCTATGTCCAGCAGTGGACGTCTTTCGGCTGAAATGATGATGATGATGATATATCTTGACTAATTTACTGAAGAATAATTATCGGTTAAAGTAAAACGTTTTCACCAAAAATATTTTCACACAAACATCTTCCCACTTCCATATCATAATATTTCCGCAGAAGAAAATATGCGTGAACAATAATAATTTTTGATTTTCCCCGGGGCTCGGCGCGGCTCCGTTCTTTTAATTACCGCGCCTGGCCGGGGCGGCTCGAGAAAATATTTAGCCTCCCGTCCTCACCAGCCCTCCGTAATTACTAATGAGCTTTACTTAAGTACATGTATAGGAGACACAACTAAATTATTTTTAATTAATAACAGGATTTAGAAATAGTGGCTGGTGTTTATTATGTACGTTTAATTCGCGGTCGTGATTGGGGTTTAAAGATGTGGAGATTAGGTATCGTCGTTAATGGATTAAATGTCGCAGCATTATGCTGAGAAGGAGCCGTTTTGGGCTCGGGCAAGTCTTTTTTTTCTTGGTTGTTTTTTAGGGTTCCGTACCCAAAGGGTAAAAGCGGGAACCTATTACTAAGACTCCACTGTCCGTTTGTCTGTCTGTCTGTCACCCGGCTGTATCTCATGAACCGTGATAGCTAGACAGTTGAAATTTTCACAGATGATGTATTTCTGTTGCCGCTAAAACAACAAATACTAAAAACAGAATAGAATAAATATTTAAGGGGGGCTTCCATACAACAAACGTGTTTTTTTGCCGTTTTTGCCTTGTGGTACTCGCACTTGGCCAGTTTTTTTTAATGTAACTTTGTTATAGGTCTAGCAGAATCTCATGGCATAATGAAAAATTGTGATTTGACATTGCCTTATGATGGATTGACATTGCCATATGAAAATCACAATTTTTTTTTAATACCATGTGGTTCAGGTAGACCTATAGTTTTAAATACTCCTTTTTAGGGTTCCATACCCAAAGGGTAAAAACGGGACCCTATTACTAACATTTCGCTGTCTGTCCGTCTGTCTGTCACCAGGCTGTATCTCAAGAACCGCGATAGCTAGACAGTTGAAATTTTCACAAATTATGTATTTCTGTTGCCGCTATAACAACAAATACTGAAAACTAAATAAAGTGAATATTTAAGGGGGGCTCCCATACAACAAACGTGTTTTTTCAGCGTTTTCGCCTTGTGGTACGGAACCCTTCGTGTGCGAGTCCGACTCGCACTTGGCCAGTTTTTTACTATTTGTATTACCTGTGCGTCCCAAATATGTTTCTTTCTTTCTTCTGAAAAAGCCGTTAAAACTTCTAAAACTTTAAGTTAGTAAAAAGGCTACCTTATTAAAAAAAAAACAAATCCGAACTGAAACCGTAAAAAATCACCTACTACTCCTACAAGTAAGTAGAAGAATTTTCATTTGTGTGCAATAACGTTTCATTAGAAGAAGGCCTCGGCCTCGGAAGGCGACGGGGAAATAAGAGGAATTTCTGGGACCAAATTAGAGGCCTGAGGTTCGTAATAAGAGTGGACCAAGGGACTGGCCTGATAACACCCTCATTGTTGTTGCTATTATTTTTTCATCTCGGCCGAAGCATATTTCGCGTTCCTTTTTAGGTTCTCCGCAAATTGTGGGAGAGCATGGAATGATTTGTTGTGTGTTTTGGTTGCGGGAGGATAATGAATGGCTGTGAAGTGTGTTGAAGTAATGTGGGAAGGTACGTTTGATGACTCGGAAGTTGTCTTATGTTCGGATTTAGGGTAGAGTTGAAAGCTTCTTTAAATTAATTAGGAAGCACGAAATTACGTTCAAGAACAAGACGTTCAACAAAACACAAAAAAATCACACTCAAATCAAAGTATGCAAACGACTATAACAAAATCACGTAAAACCATTAATTACCATAACATAAAACCTCGACCAATCGATAGTTCCTCTTCACATTAATTTCACAGCAATTATTAAATACGAGCAATTCGATAATTAATTGGTGCAAAAAGAGGCCGGCTACCGCAATGGAATCGCAACGGGATCGCGGCGGGATCGCAGTAAATCACGTTCGCACAATGCCGCCAGGTGGCAGCGGCGTCGCACGATAATGCTCGCGTTTAATTACGCGGAATAATTAGTGAACGGAATATTTTCCGGGCCCTAACTATCTCCGCCGTCTTCCGGCGATAACTAGGCGGTAATTGCGGATTAACCTCGCATTCAGAATTTAATAGGTGCTCGAATAGAACGCTACGGTGCCGATGCCAGTCCAACCCCAGTCACGCTATTTGTTTAGTGACGTCGAATTAATTGTTATCCGGAAATATTCCGCGTATGTGGAATAATGTAATGCTACGATTATTTTGTTTGTTAATTTCGTATTACGTCTGTTGCGTTGGACGATGTGCGAGGCGATAATTGCGCGCGAATTCAATTAGGGTACGCGTTCACTGTTTTATTGAATGAAATATTTGTATTGTTTTAAAATATATTACTACGGTAATGATATATTTTAACATATTGTTTATCGATGCTGTTGATTTTTGCCGCAAAACTATAATAGGTAGCTTATTCATCCTCTATACTACAAACTCACGGTATCTGGGCAAAAGGCATCCAGTGGCGATTGTTTTGCGAGCTGACCCGCTGAGGGCACGCATATTGCATGCCCGGCACGTGTTGCCAATGTAATTTGCGCTTTATGGCACGTGAATAATTCGCGATAATCCCCGGGCGCCCCCGTCACCACGACGACGTTTGATCTTCCCAATACAAGGTAAAAAATAATAATATAAGCGCATTTTCACCTGCGACAATTCGCCCGGACTGTAGTTATTGCCGACCCCGTGGGGTGGCTAGTTGAGCGTGAACTTTGATATCGGCGCTAAATATTAATTTCTCGACGCCAATAAACAGCGAGGCGTACGTAATGCTGGCAAATTAAGCTGAGTGCCTTTAATATTATTCCGTTGGAAATTTTAATTATGAAACGATTTTCCTCGTATTGACGCTCGAGTAAATATTAGGCTTTGTTTAGATGCGATGAGACTAGCTTATTGGAAATGTGTGGTCTTGTTATTAATTGGACTTCGAAATTGGTATCATAATCATTAATAACTGGCAATGAAGTGGCTTCATCTATTACTCTTTTTTGCAAATCATCACACCAATATTATAACTAAAGGCGAAATTTTGTGTTTGCGTGTATGTGTGTGTGTTTATATGTTTGTTACTTCTTCACGCTCAAACGGCTGGACCAATTTTGATAAAATTTTGTATGGAGGTAGCTGACACCCTGGATTAACATATAGGCTACGTTTTATCCGAATATTCCCACGGGATCGAAACTTATGCGGGTGAAACCGAAAGCCCTAATAAAGTATTTGGTGATCCTGAAGGTATCATGATGATAATGTACCTAATTAAATTGTATGTTGTTCAGTGGCAGATGCAGAACTTCATTAAAAATCTTGCACCTATGTAGCTTTTATTAAAGCTTTCTATTAAAGTCTCAGTGATTATAAAGGCTCTTACAAACAGGCGCGACACGCGATATAATCGCGCGCGACACAAAGGCACCGCTCGTTGTGCGACTTGCGGTGCCTTTGTGTCGCGAGCTAATAATATGGCTCAGTAATCTGCTACAAATAACAATTATTGACGTTCAGAGCTCTAACTACACAAATTAGTATCATAACGACTTTCATCATAATTCCATCATCTTTCAGGTACATCGGCCATCGTTTTTCCAATTTAGGCCATACAACCTGATAATGGCCGTACTCTAACAAAAACTCTTTGATCTTCTCAAACAAAAAAAGGTCAATCCTCTAACATTTTTATCACTCAGATCTAGACCTCTTTAAATTCCAATTCGGGAGTGGTACGACAGAAAAGCAATTACCAATATTACTTGGTAGCCGGCCACGCCATCTGTCGAGCGGGGTCGATCATTTAAAAATCACTGCACATTGTTCTGAGCGCACCTAATTGCAGTGAAAGTGGGGTTCGATGGACCCCGAGACTAAATCATTTTCTAATGGGGGAGTGTGTGTGGGGCTTTATTTTGCTGATGTGTTGTGGATGGTGGCGTATTTTTTGTTTGTGATGATGAGATGTGTTGTGGAATCCAATTGATTATAGGATTATTGTTTTGAGTTAAGGGATCACATGGATACCGCCATACCTAATGTCAGAAAGATAAATTGATCACAGTTTCAAAAAACTTCTTTTCACACCACCCGCTCGCTAATGTCAAATTATATGTCATGAAAACCTAACCTAAAGCAAGACACATAAGCCCTAGGCTCTAGCCGGGCATTAATATTACTGGTACTGGTACTGAATATCATTATGACCCTCCGGTCATTAATGTGTTTTGAATTAGGAACGTCAACTGAGGAAATCGTATGGAAATATTAACAAAAAAAAAAAAAAAACTTTTTTCTATTATTGTACAGGTCGACGAAAGAGTTTTCACTACATAGGTTTTAGTCGCTGTCGACGAACAGAATGATCGGTTGCTTTGACGCTTATACCAAAAGTGCATTTATAATATGCATTTGGGTATGTATATGTTGTATATCTCAAAGTTAAATAGTATAATATAATAGTTAGTTAAATCTCAGATTTGATGCCACCAACTGCATCAGACTGCTTGAAAAGTGAGCTAGTTTTGAGTATTAGTAGGAGTCGGGTTTTGATTTTGTCATTTAACTTTAATCCTTTTAGTGTGTTTTATTTTTGGAATCGTCTCCTCAAGCCCTTTATTATGATACCCCACATAGTATTGGTACAAATTGTTTTTTTTCAAGACCTTACTTGTTGTCTTAAATCCGCCATTTTAATTTTATAAAAACAAAACCTAGTCTATAACCTTTGCATGACCCAAACGCATCCATAGACACCTAATGTATTAAAATCCATCCAGCCGTTAGGATGATTCGAGGATATAAGGAATTCCACATACAAAGATACATAGTTAAGTACGAATAAAAACATAACCCTGTCCTGTCACGTAGTCGGGTATATAGTGTATGACACTGCACATAACTAGGTATTCCCCGGTTTTAAAGCAGTTTAAACTACGAATTCGATAATCGAATTGGTTTTTATTACCTCGTAGTAGATGCGAAAAGTAGAGTATTCTCCTCGGGGATAAAGGTGTCTTCGTCTTAGGCGACTTTGAATCCCTCACTGCACTCAGGATTCTAGTCTTAACTCACTCGCTTCGCTCAGAGCCCTAGAATCCTTCGTTGCGTTCAGGATTCAAAATAGCGCCCATGTTATTAAGACACTGCTTTATCCCCTTCGTGAATAATCTACTATTGAAGGAAGCTCACTGCGTGCCCTTGATAATATTTGTATATCACCTAAAGATACATACTTACAGTACATTTTTTCACTGCGACCGTTGTGTTGCGGCCACCGCTCTTCTATGAAACCGTTGCTTAAGTGTTCAGTAGAAAGTCCTCTAAAATAATTACGAAAATAGTGTTGATTTTTAATGACTGTTTTCTTTCTTTTTCAGGAGTGGATTGCCTCAATACTTTATGAGGGATTTCGAAACGTAAGTCATTCAAACTTATATTAAGGCAGGCTAATTAGGTACCAACAGATGGCATGGTTGCTCAAAAATTGTGTTTTTTAGTCTTCAACAAATAAGTCATCATCTCATCATCTGCCTGCCTTTTCCCAAACATGTTGGGATCGGCTTCCAGTCTAACCGAATGCAGCTGAATACCAGTAATTACATGAAGCGACAAATAAATAAGTACCTAACTAAATTAATTACATAAATAATTATTAAAGTAATTAATATGTAATGACAAAGCTTAATAGTTATACAAGGTAAGTGTGAAAAAGTCTCACACACATTTCCTTCATGATAGAAAATATTCTTGTTCTGCCGATTTTGAATTAACCGTGCTACTCGTATTTATTTGTGAGACATAAAATACTCTAATTTACATGTTATTGATTATTTTCCCCTCTTTTTGGGGTCCCGTACCTACAAAGGAAAAAACGGAACCCTTATAGGATCACTATGTCGTCTGTCTAATAATAATAATAATAAATGTTTTATTCAGTATTAAAATTGGTAAAATTATTACATAAAGTCTTAGAAATTATTTACAAAGGTATAATAATGTTAGATGCCTGTACTAGGATAAACCTGTATCACAGGCGGCATGAGCACACTTAATGGTAATTGTAGGACTATAAAATTCTTAACAATATTTAACATGTAGTCTTAAAATAATGACAAAATTTTACTAATAAATTATTTTATACCTAGTTTACTTAAATACTATTTACCTTAAAGATAACACAAAATAATAACAAAAAGTCTTATTGTATACAAATAATTGAGTCAGCGTAAAATAGTTTCATTGCACTTCAAAACTTAGCTAAACACATATGATATGATTATGCGTTAGCAGAAATTGGTAAGTGGGTTAAAGTCATTGTTGCACAAAATTAAATCACGTTGGAGGCAATGTGTTTATTCGATTTTTATTGCGGGTGACTTATGTGCTTCAACATCAATAAAATCGAGGGTTTGTATGTCAGTGCAGTGTTTTGTTGAGTCAGCAGCAGGCAGTAAACCCGGAAGTCTGGGCTTAAGTATGACGTTCTAGGCGCCCTCGTAGTCGATAGAGTTGATGTACCTGTATTCCGCTATTTTCCTAGCAAGGCACTCAGCATCTCCCGTTTTGTGGTTATTGGGCTTTTTAAAGCGTGAGCAAGTTGCACATTTGGGTGTGTCAGCTTTCTTTGCGCACTCTGACATCGAGTGTCCTTCTTCACCGCAGTGACCACATGTAGATTTTAGCTCTCTGCATGTTTTTGCTGCATGACCATATTGTTGGCATTTGTAGCATCTGGTAACCAAGGTGAAGTCCCTGACAGGGCATGACGTCCAATGTATAAAAAGCCTTGATTGGGATAATAGGGCTTTACGTATATTGGCTGTAACTTCAATGACGTAGTTACAGGTCGACGCATCTTTCTTCCCAGATTTGTGGCTTAATTTAACCACGCTCAAAAAGGACTCCATAGGCATTGCTAGAAACTTATCGGCTACGTTCTGTTCATAAATGCACCTGAAGACTTCAGTTTCAGTTTTGTCTGTCTGTCAAGACCGTTTATCTCAGGAACGCATGGAGGTATCGAGTTGAAATTTAAACTATATACTCAAGTCTAAAGTACCTTGAAGCTGTGAAAAAATCAAACTTTCAAGTTAACGTAAAAAAAAGATATTGCTGTTTATGCCGCAAAAAACGTATATTTCGACACCCTCAAGGGAATCATCATTTATAGGGTACCTACTTCCCGTTAAATCATAAAATTTCTAGAATCATAAAATTTGGCAAGAAGCAATGTCATCTAGCACAAGTAAAGGAAGAAATCCAAAAGCCATAAATTTGTAGTTACATATGCCTACTTTGTACGGAACCCTCGGTGCGCGAGTTCGACTCGCACATGACCGGTTTTTCTTTATAAACATGTAAATATTATTATATTATAATTATTTTAAGTCTTTTACCCTACATGACCTGGACCCTAACACAGAACTGGTCGAAGTGGAGGTGCTTGGGGAGGCCTATGTCCAGCAGTGGACGTCTTTCGGCTGAAATGATGATGATGATGATGATTGATTTTAAGATTTTTAACTTGTATATTATGTAAATATTATCTTAAGCTTTAAATACATGAAATTAACAATTTAGCATAGCATAAGGATGATCAGCATATAATGTTCCCACTGCTGGCACTTTGGGCTTCTCTCTTCGAGAGGGAGTGGGCTGTAATCTGCCAAGCAAGCTCAGTGCGGGTAGGTAGATGTCACTGGTCTTCCAATTTTTGGTCCTAAGACATGCTAGTTTCCTCACGAAGTATTCCATCACCGTTTTGAGAGCAGTGGTGATGAAATTATTTACAGAAAGTAAAGCACCTGTGTGGGTTCTAACCCACGAACTGCTACTCGTAGGTCGGCCGATGCCACTGGGTCTACACTGCTCTGTTTAACAAGAACAATTAAGGGGCTTCCATGATCTAAAACGCGGTCACTGTCGGACTGCATAGAAAAGAAAGAGAAGCGCGATGACACAACGCTGGTAATTTATTGCAAAATACGAAGCAATTATTTAATTACAAAAAAACTATTGTTTGAACTAAAAAATTAAAACACTAGTGCTTGAGTATGTTGCTTGTAGAATAATCTGACAAAAAATCTGAATTATTATATGTATATTAGTATGGTTTTTATTGTAAAAAGAAAGTTTTTACAGGTATCTTCATGTTTTTTTTTCTAACGTATCAAATTAGTAGTATTATGTTCTCCACACACTATCTAACTAGCATATATCCTGAAAAATATCATATATTTAGGTCCTGTAAGCCCCATAAGATAACATGTTATTTAAATATCAATTTCTTACATTAGCCGCCCCTCCAATTTTTGTCCTACCATTAAACCGCTGCCGACACACTCCTACTTAACAGTTACCAATAATTTAATATACATCGATTCGATAGTTAAAACTGCCCGTGACGGTCGACTGCGGACAATGGCGGTCGTCAATTGAATCAATGTCCGATTTCCTGTGGATCAGATTCATTTCCTTTCATCCTGCATTGTTCATTTGACAACACACTTTTCGGTCTGAGGAGCGCTGCCTAATTTGTTGATTGGTTTTAATGTCACAAGTGTACTTGGTTCGAGTGAGGAACTGGTGCTAGCAGTCGAGATCAATTATATTAAAGGCTTACAGGACCTAAACACAAGAAACGCAAGTTTTAAGAACAATAAAAGTATATGATCGACTACAGTAAACGAAATCAGAAAAATATATGATATTCTTCAGGATATATGCTAGGTAGATACTGCGTTTGATACGATAGAAAATAATCATGAAGATACCTCTAAAAACTTTCTTTTTACAATAAAAAACATACTAATATACATACAATCATTCTGATTATTGGTCAGATTATTCTACAAGCAACATACTAGAACACTAGTGTTTTAACTTTTTAGTCCATACAATAGATTTTTTGAAAATAGATAATTGCTTCATACTTTGCAATAAATTACCAGCGTTGTGTCATCGCGCTTCTCTTTCTTTTCTATGTAGTCCGACAAAGACCGCGCTTTAGGTCATGTAGTCGCCTTAATGTCAGAAGTTCATACGATGAATCTTACGACGGAACGCTGTCACAGCAATGCAATGTCTTGTACAACAGCAATGATGGCGGAGAGGAGAGGTTGACTACCGATTGGCTAATACAGGAGCAGTAAAAGGAAATTATGAGGAGAAGTCTTTACCTGGGATGATGGGTTGATTGTAACAACAAAATCCGTCAGAGGGACAGTTCTCGTAATTCTAAGAACGTTTACAGTCTGATCTCAGTCTCAATCTGTCAAAAATACCTCTAATTTCCCTACTTTTTTGACAAGTTTTTGACACTGATTGCCGCTGAGATGAAATTGCGACTAGATTTTGAGAGTTATTCCGGTCTGATCCCCTGAACCCCCCCTCCACCTCCCCACCTCAATCCCCTCCTGGATCGTCTTCTGTTTTAATCTTTGTCTTATCCACTGCTTAGATAGTGTAAGTTAAACTCTTTATGACAGGTAAGTACAGTCAAAAGAAATTAAAAGTTTCGAAGTTTCGATTTACGAAATTAAATAAAGATTCTTTTTTTAAATATCTCATGCGTGCTCGATGGGATTTGATATTTACCAAAATTGACGTTCTGGCTTGATATTCAATTATGATCAAAGTATCTATCTGTCACGGTTAGCCACCTGTAACATCAATCAAGATAAAATTTATTCTGCCTTGTACGATACGATCCCTTTAATATCCTAAGGTCAGATCTAGGTAGGTGTTAGTTGAGGATAAGCTATTCGTTTTCCTAGAAGGCACCTGTCAGAATGGCAGTAAGGTGTAATAAAATGCTGTAATATAAATGTTTCACATTGTATCAGTGTTCACGTAATGGTGGTCGGAAAATAATAAAAATACATTGTTACACCGTATTGCTACTTCAGTTTTAATAGCCTGAAATGCAACAATATGGCTTCGACCGAAGTTATACATGATATCTAGTCACTTTTAAATAGGTATATAGACATTAGCGAAACGAAACTCTAAAAGAAGCCTCAGGTACCTAACTAATCTTTTTCATCTTCTTACAGAATAGCATACTTAACTAGTCATCTTTTACGATCGACCTACAAGAAAATAGGCGTGGCTTTTACTAATTTGGTAAACATTCAGCCAATAGTACCTGTAGCGGTATCTACAACGCCACATGCGAACAACGCGTCATACTGACGTCACGCAAATCCTGCATCGCGCAAGCAGAGTTTACCGCGCAACTAGCATAGATACAACGGCCCGACATGAATCATCGGGCAGTTGCCCGCCAGACACAACACCCGTCTGGTCGGAGGATCCTCCCTTTTCTATGGAGGTTGAGTGAACTTTACATCCTGTTCCTCATACCTCTATACTGGTGACCCCGAACATGAACGTCAGCGCAACCTTCGTGCTTCTACTCCAGCGTGACGTCATCATCACTCCCGCAAGCTTTAGAGCGGCGAGTTACACAGCTAGCCAGCATCCACGGCTTCAACGGGTATCCTGAAGACCAGCATGCAGCGACCGCGCATACCTGGTCATCACCCTCAGCCTCATCAGCAACCTCGGCAAAGCATACTGCACTTTCGGCCGGTCCTCAAGCAGAGCCATAGAAACCCTCTCCTGGTCGACGCCAGCAGTCAGCCTCAACCCGGCGCAGTACCACATCCGACGCACTGGAGCATAATGCAGCGCCACCCCGACTCACTGGGGACATCTTCGCAGACAGTTCCGACTCACCGTGAACTATGCGGCAACCGGTTCCGACTCACTGGAACCTCAGCTGGCCTGGCAAACATCGCAAGATACAAGATTCAGCCCACTATCGACCTCCGGTCTCCGGGGGGGAGTGATGTAGCGGTATATACAACGCCACATGCGAACAACGCGTCATACTGACGTCACGCAAATCCTGCATCGCGCAAGCAGAGTTTACCGCGCAACTAGCATAGATACAACGGCCCGACATGAATCATCGGGCAGTTGCCCGCCAGACACAACACCCGTCTGGTCGGAGGATCCTCCCTTTTCTATAGAGTATAAGTGAACTTTACACCCTGTTCCTCATACCTCTATATACCTATAGTTTTCAAGTCAATACAGAATCCAATAAAGGTACTACTTACCTTTTATTCCCGATTGCAATGATTTCAAAAGGTCAGTGCCCGATTGTCTTAGTTTTCTGATAACCAAAGCAAATCGACGTAGTCGGAAACCGTATATAAAGTACAGAATCTAAAAGATAAATCATCCAAATATTCTTTCCATCATAGACTTCTCCAAAAAAACCGGTAATCAAGTAAAACTATGAAGACGTAATCTTTCCACTCGGCAGAGCAGTAATGCAGTAAAGCGGATATGGCTGAACTTTACCGATGCTACCCGAACTCAAGATTATCGGCTATGGTTAGTTCCCACTTTGCTTCCGCGCCATCGCCACCCGAATGCTTTTTTAGCCAAAAAGCTTTATCACTTCCGTGGGGACGCGGGCAATGGGCAGTTCTCAAAGATGTTAGGGTACCTACTAGATGCGATAAGACAATCATACAACGTATATTTTCAGGAGTTTCGTAAACTTACATTGGAAAAGATATTTATTAATTCAATTTAATTCAATTCAAAATGTTTATTTGCAAGAAAATACATAGTTTACAAGGGAAGATCTTGTAGCCTTATAGTCATTGTATTCTGCCTGCAAACAAGCGTGCAAATTATATTATTAGTACATTATTAATACAACAATAGTCATTAACTTGCAGAGGTTTATTAAATTATTTCTGGTGCTGTGTGACTTTCCTTCAGTGCCATAAGTCATCACTGGCAACACGCACTGGTCAAAGAATTTCGTCTTGAGACACTGCGGTATGTGGGACGAGAAGATATTGCGTAGCTTCCCGAACGCTGCCCAGCCGAGTCGGATTCGTCGATTGACCTCTTTCTCGAAGTTAGATCTACCTAACTGGACAGTTTACTCGTTCACAACTTCGAGTGTAGCGTCTCCGAGCTTTATGAGAGTGGACATAGGCATTAGACATGGCCTTCGTTTTGTCCATGTTCATTTTAAGACCCACTCTTTCGGAGGCTCTACTGAGGTCATCGAGCATTGTACTGAGGTCCTCCATAGTCTCAGCCATGACTACGATATCGTCGGCAAACCGAAGGTGAGTTATGACTCGCCATTGATGTTGAATGGTTCTTAAATAATTTTGAATGTCTTTTAAGTACTGTGGATGTTATTTGTTCTCTATTATTTAAGTTAGAAGATTTTCTCCTGTTACGCGGATCGCCAGATCAATGCCTTTACAACTTCTTTGCACCATCCAGCCTCACAGTGGTCCACGAACACGGAGCAGCGGACAACGCTGCAGAATGCAAGCACTGGATCACTTTTATAGCCGGACGCCGTAAAATAAATGTCGTGGTCCATCGCTGCTGTAGCTAATGACATCCTACATGTTACACGATATAGTAAACATTGTCCGATCTAGGGAAGGTTTTACTACGGGATTTGATAAGAATTTCAACGGTTTTTTTATGAGTGAGCTTGGCGGGCCCATGGCTCGCCTGATGGAAGATGGACATCTCTAATATTAAAGTGTGTTGACGTCCTCTTGCTTTGAAAATAATAGACACAACTTGGAAAGGGGTTCAAATCAAAATCAAAATATTTTACTTCACATAAACCTACATGGGCACTTATGAAACGTCAGAATCAGAAGCTAGGTGCACGGTTCCAATTGGTCGTTTCCTATGGAGAAGAACCGGCAAGAAACTACACGTTTTTTTTTTTTAATAATTGGCTTTTACAATGTTTCCAAATTACACTAGGTATGGGAGGAGAGCATTGATGTAAATAGTTTCAGCTTTTTGATGTACCTAGATGGTAGTCAGTAAGTAGATGGTGTGTAGAATAAGTAGCTTGTGTCTAGTCATAAGTTTTTAGCTTATTGTTTACTTACAAGCTTTGTTTACAAACGGTAAAAAAGAAGCCAGATTACCCGTTTGAAAATACAGGGTGCCAGGGGACATCGACATGGATTCAATACATGATTGTTTTTATTTATTTTACTGTTTATGTACACATAATAAACAGACAAGAAAAAAAAGAGAACAGAAAAATAGATACAAAGGTGATGCTTATTTCATAAGAAATCTCTTCCAGCATACCTGCGATAGGACAATAAATAGAGAAATGTAGACAGCGTGTGAAAGAGTAAAAGAGACAAAAAAATATACATAAAATCATAAACAATTCACTTAATAAAACTAAACAAATACTATGAGAATATAATACTTACATACATACAAATACACATAAAATACATAATGATTCTGGACAATCAAATGAAAATTTGGCTCTAAATGTCCCTGCCACAGTGTATTTTCAGTTTTTTTCTTAGCTACTGTAGACTCCCCAAACACTACAACATAGAATATTGGCGACCAACCTCATTTTAAGATGCACTCTCGGCCCCCAACACCGCGCCATATATTCGGCAAACACAAATCAAGTCGGCGGCATCGCAAGGCATAAACACGGCTCCTTATCACGGCATTATTTACGCGCTCGCCGGCGACGGTCGATCGCAATATATTGCCGATTTCCGGCCACCGCTGGCGAGTAATACGCTTCCGGTACGCCCTGCGGCACCGCCCTCGCCGCGTAACGCGTAACGCACTTTTGTATGCTAATACGGAATACTTCGGACACAATTACGTCATAGATAAGACGTCTTTGAAGGACTTTTTTGAACTTTAAAGAGAAAGCGCCAGGGTAGACCGCAAAATTCAATTTTTTAAATATTTATTTATCGAATTATAACCGTAAAAAAAAAACAAAAATCATCAATGCAACTCCTTGCGGTCATATTACCCGTTCATTATCCGAAAATCTTGTCATTTGAGGTCAATTCTAACTGAAGGAGTTGTATTGCTGATTCTAATTATTATAATTCTGTAAATTCATATTTGTTACGGTCGCGAATCAAATTTATAATCAACGTACAACCTGACCCTGTCCTGTAAATTGCAAAAAAAAGTAATAATTTAAAAAGAAAGATCGTAAATACGTTTATTTCCGGTAAACATGACGCAATAAAGAACATAAACAAAAAAAAATAAGAAAGTGTTGGGGCAAACATGCGTCACATCCACGCAAAACGGCTATCGCTCAGCATTATGCTGCGACCCTATGCAAGACAGGGCCCCAGCGCTGGTTTTCAGCGACAGCCGGCGCCGACGTATTGACGTCGTCCGGTGCAGCAAGCAATTATTAGGACGCTGTACTGGTACAGCATACACAAAGAAAAATAATAGTATAATTGAAAGTAAATGTGATAAAAATAGCAATATAAAAAGGAAAATAGATACCTACTTATACATGCTATGAGAATATCATCCCCAATAAACGTTTTACGTTTTATGTAGTGGCAACATTTCGGAACGTCATATTTAGCTTGCTACTTATTCGCCCCTACCTTAGCGCAACCCCCCATAAGGGCTTTAGATGATTATTTCCCTAAAAACTTTAGCGTGGCGGGTAATTCACAAGGGCAGCTTGTTTAGTGGTTGTCGTAGCCCAAAATGTATGTCGTACTTAGAACGTAGTTGACCAAATTTCACCTCATACCCTTCATATAACTGCTACTACTTCCTATGTCGAGACAGAGGACATGGAAACGTGTTAGAGGTACCTACGTTGGTGTGGAAAGGACCGGTCAAATTCTAATTCAAATAGTAACCAGACTATTACTGTCCCACTGCTGGACAAAGACATCTGCTCATACAGAGAAGGCACGAGCATTGATCAATTAAAAATATATATGCAAAACGATGATGTTCGCATTTTAAATCGCACAGTAACAAGATTTTTATACAAAAACATTTTTATTAATAAACGTTCCATTAACTTTAAGTTAAAATGAATTATAGGCTAAAATGTGTTGATAACGTTAAATAAGTCGGTGTCATAGATATAAAATATGATTAAGATTTATTTCTGGAAAGTATGATAATTATAAGGAATTTATCTGTGTATTTACCGTTGATACCTCACTGATATTTAGATTTTATAAGAAAACATAATACCTACTGCACTGAGTCGTTCTTTGGCCAAGCAATTAGCATTGCCATTCAAACTGGCAATGTTGCCTGTCTTCTGGGCACGTTTCCGGATGACAGCAATGCGGAGGAGTAGTTTAGAGAGTCATATAATTTAGTATCTAGTGTAGTTACTTATCTTATACATACAATAAAAAGTCTCATACCTACTTAATTTAACATCAAATATAAATTTATAGGAAGGAAGAATTCTGGACAATATCCGGTAGAAATTGTTTGGTTTCCTTACTGACTTGTACAGATTCTCAACGTTTGTGTTTATTTTTCTATTCCATAAATGTTTTGCTTACCGCGCATTCTTTTGTGTCTATTTTTATGACAAAACTTATTTATTCCTCAAGAAACATGGCATAACAGGCGACGTCTTGCCGCAAATTGCATATGTGCATAAATTGCATATATTTGAGGACCGCCCATTTTTCACTGGACACATTAAGGTCATTGCGGAAGTAAGGAACCCTAAATAAATACATTCCATGGTTAATCGACGGTGAATGAGGAGTATGAGGGGAAATGTGGCTCTCATTTGTCCCCACTTGCTGGAAACAAAGTGGATATGTTAAGAGGATTTTTGCTCCAAGATTTGTGAGGTCATGTTGTTTTGATTTTCATGTGTGGAAGCCAACAACATTTAAAGTCACGTTAAAAAGTAAACTTTTGGGTACGATGTGAGAGGACACTTGTGTGTCTGAAGCTTTTTCGCGAGGCTCAGACCTACAAAATGAAATAAAAGATACAAAGGTCCTCGTCATAATGTGATGGCGCTCAAACATTTGGGCTCTCACTAAATATGCGTATGTATGTATAGGTATAATAATTTGGTGGATCTTAACAAAATTCTGGAAAAGAAAGTCATAACAATGTTTTCAACACACTTGCTCGTAAAGTGGCTCTTATAGAACCGCTTTTAGGTCCATAATGCAGTGTATTAAAAACGCGTGCTTTTTCTTTACTTTAATCCACATGTGCTTTATTTCCACAGATAACTATTTACTAGTCGGAGATGCGCGCTTTTTTAATCTCATTAATTCACTTTTTTTTTAATATTCTGAATTGTTCTTGGTCCCTAAATTAACTAATATTTATTTACCTTAAGGTGAATGCGCAGGGACCTCGGACAATTTAAGGTGAATGCGCAGTGGTCTACCACTGCGCATTCACCTTAAATTTTCTTCGGTTTTTTGCAATTTTCAGGTCAGTGTCAGGTTTGTATCTTGATCAAAATATGATTTGCGACTCTAACAGGTACCTACATCTTTACAGAATTATAAACATTCGAATCATTAATACATCTTTCTTATGGAAAAGTTCTTAGGGAGAAAATCTAACTAGAAAGATTAATTATAATAATAATAGGAAACGGCTGATTTTTTTTCGCGATTTCAGGGTAAATCCCATATTAAAAGTTGTTCATTTTCATGAGTACTAACTCCCCTCAAAGTATGTCCCTCGTTTAACCTAACGCTCTGTATATTATAGTCGCGAATCATATTTGATCAAGATGCAACCTGATACTGACCTGCAAATTACAAAAAACGTAAGAAAATTTTAATTATCCACCTAAAATTGTCCGTGGTCCCTACCCGAAACCAAACGGAAAAGACCCTGACTGGCGTTCTATCATTGCGGATTCTCACAGAATTAATGTAGGTATATTTCTCTATGCCAATAGTACTTTCTAATTCCATACTAACTAAACTACAATTGTTTTTTTTTTACAATTGTTTTTACATGCTCTGTGGTCAGTGCTTTTATTTACACTTGCGCGCGCATCGCTAGTGCTGGCTATGCGGAAAGACAAAACCAGCGCGCCATTTTCCATACAAGTTAATATTTAACAATACAAGTCTGTTTTTTCCTCGCAAGTGTGTTGAAAAACGTCGTATGAAACGCGTGTGCATCGATCATTAGACTCTCGACTTTCTTATCGCACTCGCCTGCGGCTCGCGCGAATAATACCGCCTCGAGCATAATGATCAACATAGCACACATGTATCATAATGTACTATTTCTATCCGATTTACCTGAATACAATAGGTAGGACACACCCCCTTACTAATAATCGTTGCTTAAAGTAAAGTAATGATAAACGTCTATTTAAATATACAGGGTTATTGGTAAAACATTAACAACCTCTTAAGAGGTCATTCTAGTCATCATTATGAACAACTTTTACTATGGGACCAAACCTGAAATCGCGAAAAAAAATCAGCTGTTACCTACATTTATGTTCGTATAACTCGTCAAAATGTATGGAACAGCTGATTTTTTTTTACGCGATTTCAGGTTTGGTCCCATAGTAAAAGTTATTCATAATGATGAGTACAATGACTTCTTAAGAGGTTTTTAATGTTTTACCAATAACCCTGTATATTTTCGATGTCTAAACGACTCTTAACTTTAAGAAAATCTGGAGGTGGAGGTGAGGAAGGTGGAGGTGGTGCATTTAAAGAAAATTCGGGTCTAATGCCCTTTTTCACTAACACACTAACACTACGCGACACCTTAACGTAGGTATTCTATACTAATCTATAAAGAATAAAGTAAAAAATAAATAAAGCAGAAGATAAAAAAAGTAAAGCTGAAGAGTTAATTTGTTTGTTTGAAAGCGCTAATCTGTGGAGCTATCTAGTCCGATTTGAAAAATGCTTTTTGCCTTTGAATTTTACACAAAAATAAAATAGAATGCTAAGCGAAAACGATGTAATAGCAAGGCGGGCGATGCGATGCAACGCGGTGGGTCGAAGTTTCACGCGGACGATGTCACCGGCAGAAGTTAGTTTCCTAATAAAAGCGCACTGTTGCGGTCATAAAATAAATAAGTAGATATAAATTAAAGGAGACGTCCTAATAAATGCCCAAACCAATAATATGATAGCTTAGTACAGTTTGATAAAGTACACGCAGTGTGTCGGTGGTGTCACCCGGTGCCTAGAACGTGACTGGCTGCCGACCTCGTAGGTAATTTCCGCGGTGCAATTAATCATTTTCTTCGACCAAACCTATATTTTCTATTACTCTTTGAGTTTTCATTTTCATTAGCCGACCTGCCTGTTCGCTAAAATGCTTTTTATATTCAATGGCATAGTTTCCTTAATATTATTTTGATTGATTGTCTTGTAGTTAAGTTTTTTGCTTGATAAGTTGCACTCTAATTGCGTAACAGATTTTCCATCACAATCTGAACCTTTTTAAAGGATATTTGAAAGGGGTATAGCTTGCCCTTATTGTGTTGTAGACTTTTTCAGTTACCATAGGACTTGCGGGCGAATAAAATAAAACAACTTGTTGAGGAATAGTAGCTGCGGTGTGGAGTAGATGTGATGCGTGTTGCGTAGGCGGCGTCTGACGATAGAATGAACGCTGAGCGTTTTTTTTTTTTTTTTTTGAAATGGGCATCTCGCAGTTCAACCAGAGGGGTTGTCGACTGCTTAACCGGGCGATAGCGCTGAGCGCTCGCGCGCTGCTCTTTTATAGTTTTGCACATGAGCGAGCGCAGTGTGGGCGTTAGGTGTTTAGTGTGAACGAAATGGCAGCTTATTTATTATCTTAATACATGCACCTTAAAACTAGCATACATAATCAACAAAGGTAATAAGATTCCAATTAGAACATAGAATTATATGCTTAAATGGCTAATTAGAATAAAGGTAAATAAAATGTAATAAAATAACAAGGAAAGGACTTAATCTAAGCTTAAATAACTAGAGCTGTTATTTACAATCTCCCCCTCGTGCGCAAGCACCGTTACACATAGTGATTAGTCCGCTGTTGTTACCACGATGAGTCGAGAGGCCGGGCGACGAATCAAGCCAGCAGCTGTTCTAATCTCAGTTACTCGAACGCGTCCGTCTGGTCCCGGATAGACTCTAGTTACTTCTCCTCTTGGCCATACTCCTCTGGGCATCGTATTGTCTGTTATTATGACAATATCGCCGATTTTCAGATTCTTATGTTGTGAATTGGAGCCAGGTCGGGGCATCAGCAGAGGTTTGTATTCCGCCGACCAGCGTGCCCAAAAAATATCGGCTAATGCCTGAGTGGCTTTCCATGTGTGTAAGTCCAATGTGGTGTCTTTGAATGAGCCAAACGGTGATATCCCACAAGAGCGTCCCATTAGAAAGTGATTGGGAGTTAACGCTTCTTCTTCTAGGTTGGGATTTACCGGGGTCAGTGGCCTCGAATTGATCACATGTTCCGCTTCCAATAGTAGCGTGTGTAGAACTTCGTCTGGTGGGTACTTTTCATTCAGTGTGACTTTTAGGGCTGTTTTTACTGATTTAACGAGGCGTTCCCAGGCTCCGCCCATGTGAGGAGCGCCTGGTGGTATCTTCTTCCAGGTGATCAGTTTATCTGATGCAAAGGCTTTAACAGTCTGGTCGTTGCTTTGCATGGCTTCCATTATTTCTTTTTCAGCGCCAACGAAGTTGGTTCCATTGTCGCTGTATAACACGGTCGGCGTGCCGCGGCGCGCTATCATTCTTCGCAGGCTCATGATCATGGAGGAGGCCGTGAGGGATGTGGCCATCTCCATATGTACTGCCCGCGTGGTGAGACATGTATATAATGCGCCCCACCTTTTCTCGTGTCTTCGCCCGACTGTTACATGCATGGGCCCAAAGTAGTCTACCGCGGTTGCAGTGAATGGCGGTTGATTTTGGGCCAGCCTTTCAGCAGGTAAGTCGCCTAGGGGGATTTTTGAGGGGATCCCCTTATAGGTCCGACACCATTGGCATTGGTTGCATATGTAGCGTATAGCACTGCGCAGTCCTATTATGTGGTATCGTTGTCTTAATTCGTTCATGACAGTTTGATGGTTGCCATGATTGAAGGTTGCGTGCGTGTGATGCACCAACAGTTTTGTGAAGCCTTCTTTGGCATGCAGGACTGGCGTGCTTTGCTCATCTTTGACTCTGCTGTCCAAGCACAGGATCCCGTTGCGGTCGATCTTCACGGAGAGCTTGTAGAACGGTGACTTCTTCGGTGGTCGCCGCCCAGCCTCTATTGTCGCGATGTCTCCGGCAAACGAGTTAAATTGACTTCTTCTTACGAGCAACAACTCTGCTAGTTTTATGTGGTTTGGTGCGAGCTCAATTCTCTTGTTTCTTTTGAGTAGTTTGGCTTTGAATACCTCAGCGGCGAGAAGTACGGTGGCAGCAGCACGAATTAAACGAATATACTTTGAGAAGCGTTCTAGTTTAGGTAAGTAATCGCTGACGTCATGCCTAATAGTCACGTGAACTTGTTTTAATACTCTTTCTTCCCCAGTAGGGGGTGACGGCGCCACGATTTGTTTTTCCTGCGGCCAGGTCGTGGGGTCGTTCCTTATGAACTCTGGTCCTATGAACCACCTATGTTTTGCATTGAAATTTAAGGGAATGCCCTTGGTTGCGTCGTCCGCGACGTTATCGGCGCTGGGTACCCACCGCCAGTTTGCTGGCGTGGTTAAGCTTTCGATTTCGGCTAATCGATGTGCAACAAACGATTTAAAAGTGCGCGGGTCAGATTTGATCCAAGCTAGAACTGTTTTAGAATCGGACCAATATTGACATTTTAATATTTTATAATCAGACTCGCGCTTGACCGATTCTGCTAGCCGGCTACCTAAGACTGCGGCTTGCAGCTCTAGACGGGGTACCGATATGGGTTTTAGCGGGGCCACTTTGGCCTTACCTACAATTAATCGAGACGTTTTGATACCGTCCGTCCCTGTACTGACTAAGTATATTGCGGCGGCGTATACTTTCTCGCTTGCGTCACAAAAAATGTGCAACTCCCCCTCGCCAGAGGGCGTTGCTGGTATGTAGCGGTTTATTTCCAGCTTTTTCAGTAGCTGTAGGTTGTTAATGAATGATGACCATGTCGTGCGATGTTCACTCGTAATGGGGTCGTCCCAACCTATACCGCTGCGCCATATTTCTTGTATGAGACATTTACCTATCATCGTAATTGGTGAGACCAGACCTAATGGATCGAAAACCGACATGACCGCGCTTGTTGCTTGTCGTTTGGTAGGTAAAGTGTCGCCTTGTATGACGCTTGCAGGTGTATTTCGAAGGTTAACGTTGAAACCTAACGTATCGCGTGCGTGGTTCCATATGAGACCTAATGTGCGTTCTGTGTCACTTTTACCCAGAGTAGTCGTGTCGCTGCTGCGCGTGTCCGTGACGTTACTTATTATCTCGGGTACGTTTGACGCCCATCCGCGTAACTCAAAAGATGCCGCTAAATGGACTTTATGCATTGAGTCTATAGTTCGCTTCGCTTCGCTTTCGCTGTCGAAAGCGCCTAAATAATCATCCATGTAGAAGTTGCGGACTGTGGCTTTCGCGACTTCTGGATATTGCTGACTGTGACTTTCTGCGTTTTTATTTTTAACGTAAATGGCGGTACAAGGTGATGACGCTGCCCCGAATATTAATGAAGTCATTCGGTACTCTTGTGGCGGCCCTTCCCTATCTTCACCCCTCCATAAAAATCGTAGACTGTCACGGTCTTGCTGGGTTATTTTGACCTGTAAAAACATTTCTTTTATGTCGGCTACTACTGCGATTCGGCCTTCTCTGAATCTAACTAGCACGCCGAATAGCGATTGTAGTAAGTCCGGGCCCGCTAGGAGAGCGTCGTTTAAACTCTTTCCCCCGTATTTAGCTGCTGCATCGAAAACTAATCGAACTTTTCCCTTTTGTGGGTGAACGACAGAAAAATGAGGTAAGTACCAACTGCGCGGCGATGTAGCCGGGTACTCTATTTTTTCAGCGTAACCCGCTTCTATGAGATTATTTACCTGCTTATTGTATTCGACTTTTAATTTTTTATTTTTATCTAATTTCGATTCCAAGCTGTATAGACGGCTGAGGGCCTGTTTTTTATTGTCTGGCATCACCTCAGTGTCCGTGCGCCATAATAAGCCCGCTTCGTACCTGCTGCTATTTTCTAGTTTTTTGCATGTTTTATCTAGAATGGCTAAGGCGCGCTGGTCTGGGTCGGACGCTGGCTTTCGCGGCTCTATACCGAGCGACTCGATACTAAAGTAGTCTCTGATCAGCTGTAGTGCGGGGTCATCGACTTGTACGGGTCGCATGTGGTTTATTATCGCGACGGTATTGCGTTGCCGCGAATCGTGCCCGTGTAGTACCCATCCTAACTTAGTTAATGAAGCTATGGGTTGATTTTTATTACCGACGCGCAATTGTCTGGATGTTATTAGATGCCAATTGTCTTGACCTATTAATATCGTGGGTTTACCTAACTCGTAACAAAGCTCCTCTTCTATTTCGGCTAAGTGACTACACTGGCGCACTAGATCCCTGCTTACCTCCTGCGGGGACAAGTTTAAATTACCTATTGTGCGCGCATTCATAGTTTCTATGTTTCTGCTGCATAAACCGCGTATTGATAGCTTAACGTGGCACGACTCGGTTTCGTCTATTCGATTCCCTCCTATTCCTTCTAATGATAATAGCTGGCCGCGTCCTTTAGGTATAACGCCGTCCGCTACCTCTTGTTCGACTAACGTCATTGTCGATCCTTCATCTAATAAGGCGTGGGTAGTGATCGTACCTATTGGACCACTTAATTCGACCGGCACTATTTTTAGGTAGGTGTTAGTCTTATGTAGGTGGTTAATCGAGCTTACGTTGCCGCGATTGGGCATAGATGCGGGTGCTCGGTTATCATCCTTTTTACTATTGCCGTGTAATAATTTATGGTGTGACGCTTCACACCCGCTCTCCCCGCACGGTACATATTTGCATTTATATAGTCTTATGTGCGCATCCCGCAAACATCGGAAACACAGCTTATTATTTTTGACCGTATCCCATCTATCGCTTATGGTTTGTTTTATGAAATCTGCGCATTCTGCGTTGTTGTGATTACCCGCACATATTACGCATTTGTTTTTATCCGACTGTGTCGGTTCTCCTGGCGGCCGCGCCACTTGCTTTTTTTGCGATTGCCTTTTTGTAGAAGACTTATTTAACGAGGCTACCGTTTTGCGATTTTCGGTGCTCGACTGACACGAACTATCGCTGTCTTCGCTACACGAGCGAGCGCGTCTACGACCTTTTTCTCGTATCGTATTTACTGTACGCGACTTTTGTTTTGTTTTGCGATCTTCTCGTGCGGTCTCGTACGCGAACATGGTTCCGCACCGATCAGCTGTGTTATTGAGAAACCTAGATAACAACTCTAACTCGGGCGCGCCAGTATGCTCCGATTTAAACTCGTACCATTTATATTTTAGAATAATACTTAGTTTTTCTACTATTCTATTTACTAATTCGGGCGAGTACAGATATTGCGGTTGTTCGAGTGATTTTATTGCCGCTACCGTATTCGCTACTTTGCTCGCGAAACTACCTATGTTGCGCCCATCGTCCGTCATGCGTGGCATGCGTTTGACGTTCTCGAGTTCGGAAAGTACGAGTAATTCCGGTCTTCCGTACCGTCTTTCTAGCGTATCGATTATTTCGTACGGATCCGATACTGTGAACAATAGCGCTCTGGTAGTCTCGCGGGCCGCGCCTCTCAGCGCCTTTCGGAGGCGGGCCACGTTCTGAACGTCCGTGAACATGGCCGCTGTGTCGTTGTAGACTGCCTTAAAAGCCATCCACTCCGCGATTGTCCCGTCGTAATGGGGTAGTTCGTGGATGAACTTTGGTGGCGCTGCGCCTGATTTATTGGAGTTTACCGCCTGCACTATCGCGTCGGCTAGCATTGACATGTCGCTAATATTTTGCTTATTTTTTGCGGACATGTCTTCGCCTACGCGTGGTAAACTCCCTTTCCCATCGAGTGGCCGTATGGGCTGTCCCGCGTTTTGAGTTTTGTTTGTTATTTCCGGCCTACTGAACGCGTGTTGTTCCGAGATCCAACCTTCTACACGAGACTTTTCAACATTAGGCGGTTCCGCGTCGTTTGAGCTTTCCAGTTCTATTCTGGCTATCTCCAAGCGACTTAAAGCAACTGCGGAGGCCGCCTTAGCCTGTGCTAATTCGGAATTGTACAACTCTAATTCGGCTTTTAAAATAGACAAACGACTACTCGCTCTGTCTGTGGGGACGTTTACAACTGTGCCCGGCGCACTTACTGGTTGGGTATTTAAATCGTTTATCGCGCTTTCTTCGTTGGTTATTCTATCGTCGGCCCTATTTACACGCGTGCTGCTATCACCGGACGTATCCTTTGTGCCGGTGCCCTTACTCCACGTATTTGTTTCTGTTGAGCCTGTTTGGCCCGACGCCGGTGTGGCGTCTGTGGTAGGCGTTGATTTGCCTGAACGTAACATACGTGCGTTCTCCATTGCGCACGAGGGGTTCCCTACGCCTAATTATTACTTAAATCTAACACTTTTCACTTTCACTTTCACTTATTGTTCTGAAGCCTATCTTGTCTATCTGCCTGGCCGGACTCCTACCGCGGTGATGCCGGACCAGGAATAGGAACGAGAAGGTGAGGAAGGGTAGGAACCTCCCGGCATAGGATGCGGACACTTTTTGGGTGCATCAGAGTGTGGTGGGATAGTCCGCACTTGTCGTTGCGTGCCAACTTGTGGCCCCAAAGCGTTTCGCACCGTACCGGCGGGGTCTGACTGTAACACCTGGGGGGGTGCGTGGAGTCGTCAGGTAGTCCACTATGCTTCCGTACGCTTGGAATGGCCGTTTATCACCGTTAGGTGGCCGCGTACGTATAATGATGATTGCTTCCAAGTATCTTAGTGTGGTCAAGCAAACCAACAACTAATAACTCGCGCGTACATGTTTCTTTCTTGAATATCTTGAAAATTTCTTTATTCCAGCTTGATTTCTTGAAAGTTTCTTTATTCTTTCTTGATTTCTTGAAATTTTCTTTGTTCTGTCTTGATTTCTTGAAATTTTCTTTATTCTGTCTTGATTCACGAAATCCGACGACGAAGGACCATTGAAAGGGGTATAGCTTGCCCTTATTGTGTTGTAGACTTTTTCAGTTACCATAGGACTTGCGGGCGAATAAAATAAAACAACTTGTTGAGGAATAGTAGCTGCGGTGTGGAGTAGATGTGATGCGTGTTGCGTAGGCGGCGTCTGACGATAGAATGAACGCTGAGCGTTTTTTTTTTTTTTTTTTTTGGGACATGGCATCTCGTAGTTGACCTAGAGAGGTCGTCACTACTTAACCGGACTTTCCTGTGGATGCCACAATAAATTGAGGCCTCCAGCCAGGGCTTAAAACTAAAAACTAAAAACTAAGCGACTACACGCTAAGGGCACCCCCCGGTGGGGTTCGGACCTCGGCTTAGGGCGTCGCTGGGAGAGGACAGCAAGGGACAGGCTGGATCGGTATTATTTGGGGACTGATTTTGCACTACAGGCTCAGCGGCGCGGGCTGGCTCGAGCAAGGGTCGGGGCGGGCATGTTACGGGGCGTCGCGACGGGCCTCGACGGCGAGGGCGGAAGGACGGATGACGGGGCTTGTACTTCTTGAGAGTACTAGTGGTCTTACTACTCTCCTGGAGGAGAGTAGTGTCGTCGTCGGGGGTGGTGAGGGTATGCCTTGGTCGGCGAATCGAGCTTATGCGGGAGGGAGTGTAAGTGGAGGCCGCCACAATCAGGGGATTGGGGTGCTTAATAGCAGAGTCGAAGAAGCGCTTGGAGAGGCGCTTCATGAACTGCTGGACGGTGGGGAGTTTGAGATCAACGTGGAGGTTCACGTTTCGGACGTAGAAGGGGGCTCCTGTGACCTTCCTGAGGAGACGGTTTTGGAGGGTCTGCATTTTGTGCAGGTAGCGGGGATTGGCGTGGGCGAAGACTACACAAGCATAGGTCATGATTGGACGGATGACCGCGGTGTAAAGGCGCAATTTGCACTTAAGTGACAATTTGCTGCGGGCAGTCAGTAACGAGTGGAGCCTACCGAGAGCGAAAGCGGCGCGCGAACGCGCCGTCTTTATGTGCTCTTTGAAATTGAGTCGGTGATCGAGAATGACCCCTAAGTATTTGGCTTGCTTAGCCCAAGGGATAGGCTTGCCATACATAGAGATCGGGGTGGGGAGAGGGGGGGTGAATCGGCGCGGTTTTGAGAAGAGTACCGCCTGACTTTTATCGGGGTTGACCTCGATTCTCCATTTCCGGAACCAATCGCCTAAGGCGTTTGCGGAGGTTTGGAGATTACGGGCGATGGAGTCCTGACTGTTCCCTGAACAGTAAATGGCCGTGTCGTCGGCGAAGAGAGCCAACTGAGCCGATTTACTTTTGGGGATGTCACTGGTGAACAGGGTGAATATGAGGGGGGATATGACGGAACCCTGGGGAACTCCGGCACGGATCGGGTGTGGGGGGGAGAGAGCGCCCTCGATGCGGTAGCGGAAAGTACGATCCGACAGAAAGTCTCGTAAGATGAGCACGAGACGGTCTGGCACACCTAGGAGGTAGAGCTTATATAATAAGCCATTGTGCCAGACCTTGTCGAAGGCTTTCGCTATGTCGAAGAACAAAGCGCCTGTCGAAGCACCGCGTTGGAAACCAGCGCTGATGTGCTCGACGATGCGGTGGACTTGGTGGATGCACGAGTGTTTAGTTCGAAAACCAAACTGCTCATTTGGGATAAGGCTCTTTGCTTCGGCAAAGTCCCTGAGACGCCTATAAATAAGCCTCTCATAGATCTTGCCGAAAACATTGAGCAGACTGATGGGACGGTAGCTGGAGGGCTCAGACTTGGGCTTGCCTGGCTTTGGGATACCGATGACCGTGGCTTGTTTCCACGCTTGGGGGAAGATGTTATTGCTCAGAGCGCCATTGAAGATGGCGGTCATGAGCAGAATGAGGTGGGCGGGGAGGAGTTTGTACACCTTATTGGTGATACCATCCGAACCGGGGGCTTTACGAGTTTCGAACCCTTTAATGATGTCTTGCACTTCGTCAGACGTGACGGGAGGCAGAGGATCATCAGGGTCTTCAACTGGCGGGAGGGAGGCTCTACGTTCGACCTCAGCGTTCACCTTGTCGAGGTGCGCTTGATCTACTGGTTGAGAGCTGGGAGTGCATTGGGACTCTAAACTGACGGCGAGGCATTCGGCCTTTTCAGAGTTGTCGAAGGCTATGGTCTTGTCGGGGCGTACGAGAGGGGGCACGGAGGCCTCTTCGGGGGAGCGAAGCTTCCTCTGAAGCTGCCAGAAGGCTTGGTGGTTGGGTTCCAGTTCGCCGAGCAACTTGTCCCATCCCTCGGAACGCAGCTTTGTTATGCGTTTCTTTACAGCACGCTGTAAATGGCGCATGTGGGCTTTGTTCGCGTCACAGGGAAAAGAGTCATAGGCACGGATGGACGCGTTCTTTTCGGTTATCAGATCACGTACGTCAGCCGGTAATTTCCAGCGATGGTCTTCCATCACTGGAACTTCCCGTGAGCAATCCGTCAATACGGATTGAACGTGTTCTGTAAACGAGGCGATCGCGCCCGTCGTGTCTGCAACTGAGACAATTTGGTCGGGAATGGCATGCAGGTAGGGTGACGTGGTGGATTTCAGCTTTTCGCTTACTTTCCCCCAGTCAGTGACTATTTTGGTCTGAGGGGGCTGGTTTGGGTCGCGGGGGCCCGAATAGGGAACTAGTTGGATCGTGACCGGGCGGTGGTCGGAATTAAGCTCTTGATGCGTCTCGATAGATTGCAAACGGAGGTTTACATTCTTGAGCAGCGCAACATCGAGCACGTCAGGATTCAGGGTGGGATCATTAGGATAGTGGGTGGGGTGCATCGGCGCGATGACGTCGAAGTTAAGGGTGGGGCCTAGGTTGAACAGGAATCTACCTCGGGTGGAGGTAGTGTTACTGTTCCAGGCGGGATGTTTGGCATTGAGATCCCCCGCCATGATGACGGAGTCACTCATACCGAAGAGGGCGGTGAAGTCGTTGGTGAGAGAGATGGGATCTTCACCACCAGAACTGGGCGGGATGTAAGCAGAGATGATAAGTATCGATTGATGCCCAGTCATGCCAAGCCGACAGATAGAGACCTCCAGGTGAGAGAGGAGAGGAGGAGGGTCCATTGGGGAGCAATGAAGGGATTTTCGGAAGTAGATGAGGGTACCACCCTTGTGACATCGAGCCCTATCATTGCGAACTAGTTTATAGTTGGCAATGTTCGGGTTGCGATGGTGGGGCTTCAGGAAGGTTTCCTGAACTAAAAGGACGTCCAGCTGATGGTCGCGTAGGAAAGTAGCGATCTCATCACGCTGTCCAGAAATGCCGTTGGCATTGAAGAAACCTAGCTTGAGGGATCGGGGTTTGGTTACTCCTATTATTCTTTGTTGATCCATAATGGTTCACTTAGAATTTTAGGGTTTGGAGGACTTGCGTAATTTCTGGATACGCATTGAAAATCTCGGCAATGCGCCGAGGATTGCCATTGCAGGCTTGAATTTCCGCTGCCATAGCGTTAGCGGGGGCGATAAATGATGCGTAAGCACCGATTATAACCTCCATGCTGCTGGGCTGCGGGCCGGAGACGGGGGGTTGGGGAGACCTACTGGGTCCTGGGGCAATGATGGTGGGTTGGGCTGCCGGGGAGGCAGCTGGGGCCAACGGGACTGATGGGGCTGAGGGGGCTGCTGATGGCTGTGGGATGGTGATTGCCATCAGCGCTGGGGGGGGCTGGGGTTGGGAAGGCACCGAAGCTGCGGGAGCTTGTTGGTGGAACAGGCTAGCCCAGGGAGAGGGTCTCTGAGGACTAAGCCGAACGGGCAATTGTGGAGATGGGACCTTCAAGGAAGGGCACTCTCTTTGCTGGCGTTCGCTTGCGCGCTTGGCCAGTTTAGAGGAGGAGGCTTTAGGGGCTTTGGGGCATCCCCGGTAGTTAGCCGGGTGCCCGGATTGGCCGCAAAGGACGCAGCTCGGTGGCTCAGTGCACAGGGTGCGGTCCTTGGGACGGGAGCAGTCAGCTGTGCCGTGATCACCTAGACACTTGACGCATCTAGGAGTCGCGAAGCAGTTGGACTGGGAGTGGCCATATAATTGGCATCGATGACACTGTCCAATGAGATTGGACTTGCGGGGCTTCTCTATTGAGATGCCCGATAGGGAGCAAACCGACTTCACTTTGAAGATCGGGTGATGACCGTCAGTGGGATCGCAGATGACCAGGACCATGTCGTAGACTGGTCCTTTTCGGGCTCTGTGCAAGCGGTGCACAGCAGAAACGGGGATGCCTTGGGAGATAAGATCATCCTTGATCTCCTCTGTGGAGATCTCTTTGGGGACGTGTCTGATGACGACGCGGGTGGGGATTTCCTCTGGGAGGGAGTAGGTATGGAACGAATAGTTCCGTACCTGCAGAAGGCGGGTGAATTCCCTGTAGTCCGAGGACGAGGGAACTTTGACTTTTATGCCCTGCTGGGTTGAGCGGGCATTTGTGTAGTTGATCTTGCGATCAACACACATTTTCGAGATCTCAGTCCATTTGGACTTATCTTGGATATAGATCGGGGGTGGGGGACGTTGCTTCTTTTTCTCAGAAGCGGTCGGGTTTGAAGCAGGGACTGCCTGCGAAGCGGCGGGGGGTGCGGCGGGAGATGCGGCGGGAGACGCGGTGGGGGGCGGGGTGGGGGGGCGGGGGGACGGGGGGGCCGCGACAGGCTTTTTAGCCTTGTTGGCGTGGGAGGACTTGCCCTTCTTCCTCTTGCCTCCCTTTCCGACGACTTCAAAGTCGTCTTCGGAGGAGGAAGAGGCTGAGAGGGCTTCTTCGGGGTCGGGTTGAGGCACGGACGTATCCATGGCCTCGGGTTTAGTTTTGGGAGCGCTAGTTGTCGCAGGGACAACCGCGGCTGGCACAGAAGGTGCCGAAATGGGGGGTGTGGCGACCTCAGTCAGAGGGGGAGCAATTATCGGGACGGACAATTGCTCCGGGATTTCCAGGTTGATCCCTACAGAGGGATTAGGAGGAGTAGTGGGAGAGATCCCTTTGTCGGCCATAGGTGGCGACAAAGGGCTCTCCAGAGCGTCGCTGAAGACAGCGATTGAGTCATGATGGGAGGGGGGGGATCGCTGAAATTTCAGCAGTTGCTTCCCGTATTTCGCGAGGAAAGCCGGATCTTTAAAAAGAACCTCCTTGACGAAGGCTAATAACATAGCGTCCGTCATGGTGGTTAGAGCGGGGGCGAGGGTCCGGGAAAGGGACAACGCATAGGGGCGTGAAACCCTATCAAACCTAACAACCTAGCCCCGAGTGGGAAGGCCCGGGGGTGTGTGGATCCTACCCTCCCTGCCGGGTGAAGACAGGGAGGTGAGTACCTAAGGTGAGCCCTAAGCTTGTATCCCGTCGCTAATCTTAATGCGCGAACGGGTTCCTAACCGGTCTAGTGAAATGGGTGTAGAGACACCCAGACCGGTCCTAGTACGAAGGGGTTGACACACCCAACCGTACTAGGTGCAAAGCTGTGGACGAATGCGATATTAGTAACGAAGCTAGGCTTGACTAGGAGACCCCCCAAGGCCAAGATTCTAGCTCCCGACTCCAATTGACTGCCTAACCCTGAAGGGATTAGGCTGGTGGATTGGGGCACCACCCACTTGGCTTCGTTGACACCGTGAGGTTTCCGCCAAGGACCACGAAACTGTGGTTTTACCCTGAAGGGGACACAACAAACGACGAAAACGTTTTTGACAGAATTCTGTCGAAACACTCTAACAACAGCGCCTTGAAAAAGGCACTGTCGAAAGAAAAACGGGTCGTAGTCGGAGACTACGGAGATCGTTACGGCGAGCGTAACGAGGCCGGGCGGCGAGAGCGGTGACTCAGCGATGACTCAGCGGCGGAGAGCAGCACGTCCGTTCACGGCGAGCGTCCAACGCTGAGCGCTCGCGCGCTGCTCTTTTATAGTTTTGCACATGAGCGAGCGCAGTGTGGGCGTTAGGTGTTTAGTGTGAACGAAATGGCAGCTTATTTATTATCTTAATACATGCACCTTAAAACTAGCATACATAATCAACAAAGGTAATAAGATTCCAATTAGAACATAGAATTATATGCTTAAATGGCTAATTAGAATAAAGGTAAATAAAATGTAATAAAATAACAAGGAAAGGACTTAATCTAAGCTTAAATAACTAGAGCTGTTATTTACAATATTGCTAATCTATTGCTTCATATACCTATTAGAAAAAATGTTCAAACAACGTAAATAACGCAATGAATGTTGTTGAACTGTCAAAATGACAGCCATTTAAAAAGCTACATTAGTGTGTTACGTAATAACCCCGCTGTTTGAGTCTGTGACTGAAGTTATTTATCTTGTAAATGCTAAATACATGATAACATGACCTTAGAGAGGCCTTTGTTCAGGAACGTACACTGTACTTCTATAGGTTGATGACATGGTAAATTAATTAAAAAACAAATAAAGAAAATAAGTTTATTTGTAGTAAACGTGACACATAATAAAAAAGCGTAGCAAGACACTTGCTCGAAAGATATTTCCGGAAAAGACACTTGCGCGAAAGATATTTCCGGGAAAGACACTTGCACGAAGCGCGAACCCACTTGCGCGAAAATATATTTCCGCGAATGGACTTCTGTGCGGATCTTGCGCGAAAGGACAGTTACGCGAAAAAGTTGCGGATATGAGATTCCTTCATATCGCCTGTATTCATTCAAGGGTTGGGGCAGGGATGTATACTTTCGTACAAGTGGATTCGCGCAAAGGTCCATTCGCGGAAATATCTTTTCGCGCAAGTGTCTTTCGCGCAACTGTCCTGTTGCGCAAGATGTCTGTGTGAGTGTCTTTCGTGCAACTGTACCATATATCCTAAAAAAGTACAAACAAAAAAAGTTGGCGGAAAATATGCGTCACATTCACGCAAATATATCAACGTAGCGTTGAAACCCGTCCACGAGGTGGACCGATGACCTTGTTAAGAGCGCAGGAATCCGCTGGATGCGAGAAGCACAGAACCGATCGAAGTGGCAATGCTCGAGGCAAAGCCTATGTGCAGCAGAGAACGCCTTTCGGCTGAAATGATGATAATGCTGATCCAAGTAAATCGGCCATCGCTCAGCATAATGCTGTGATATTGCGAGACAAGCACAGCGCTAAAAAAAACTCCTATCATTTTTAGATAACGATTTTTTTGGAAAAACCCCTTTTCTTCAAGTTTGGCTGTCGTCATTCTCAGCATAGCATGCCTATTGTCGATACATATCTCGATTCCACAAAGGGTTATACCAAAAAATGCTCTTCACAATTCAATTTTAATTAATAACCAATTATACCCAATAAGTAACAATAAATGAAGGGCAGGAGCAGGCACGCGTTCACTCAAGCACACTCCGCAGTCGCCATCGCCACTGGATGTGGTGGCTGATTGCCTTATTGATTGAGCTAGCCTAATTAGTTTGCCAATATGCACTGTGTACATAATGTTTACATGACATAGATGATAACAAGAAACATATAATATTTTGTTGATTGAATTGTCAAGTTTTTGAAATTAGGATGATGAAATGAAATGAAATGTTTATTTCTGTAAGTACCTAGATCTTTTAAGACTTTTACGCGTCAATATTTTAAAACTAAATGGCGCCGGCCTTTCCTAGCTGACTGATCTCTGAAAATAAATGTCGAAACAAACTCAGAGGTCATGGTCTCCTTGAATATAATTACATATTAGATAATGCCATGGTTGAAACATATCCCACCTCCGATAAAACAGGGTTACAACTCAAAAAAGTCATTTACTGGAATTTTCAGGTTGTTTTTCAGGAAAATTGAAAAACAGCGTATGCCACTAAAACATATTTTTAAGCTTTTCAAGTATGTATAATTTTGATCACATAATAATAAAAGTGTAAGAACAAAGACTGATTAACAAATTCGTGAGTATATTTTCGCTTTTCTAAATGATAAATGATTTTATTTTGTAAGTAGGTTTGTACAAACACTTTTACACGTCAATCATGTTTTTTTTAAAAACTAGATGAAGTCGGCGTTTCCTATCTGACTACTCTGAGAAGAAAGGCCGAAACAAACTCAGAGGTCACAGTCTCTTTTAAAGTCTAGACATAATCTTGGTCAGGTTATATGAAGACCATGTAAATCGATGTCTGAGATGGTCTTTTGAGGAAAGAACCACACAGATTGAGAGGACCTGTCCAGTCAGTGCACGCATTTGTCAGAAATCGTGCAGCTCAACTCAAAACTTAAGGAGCTCAACGATTTGACGAACAATACCAAAGAAAGGACATTTGGGTAGGCCACATAAGTTACTCAAACTGCCAGACAAAGATCAAGAAATAAAACTAACAGAACAGAGAGAGTAATAAAAAAAATATATAAAATTAATAAAATGACCCACATCGTCTTCACATTCACAATAAATAAAATAAATAATACTTTACAAAGTAAGCAAATGTCAATGTTTATAAAAAAAATAATAATAATAATGTCAACGTGTATATAAAAAAAAAAAACATTCAAAATGCAGAAATTGGAAGCAGCTCAATCCCAAGCCTTTTTGTCCTCAATATAATCTTTAACGGTATAAAAGGCTTTCTGGCACAACTTACGTTTAATTAATGATTTGAATTTATTAAGGCTTAGATCTTGAACTTGGCTTGGTAGTTTATTATAAAAGCGTATACATTGGCATCTGAACGACCCACCTATTTTCTTGAGCCTTGTTGTAGGTACAACAAATTTGTGTTTATTTCTAGTATTTATATTATGGATATCACTGTATTTTTTAAACAATTTTATGTTTTTATGGGCATATAAAAGATTTTCATAAATATACTGAGAAGGCACAGTCATTACATTAATCTCTTTAAATTTGTCTCTGAGAGAGTGTCTCGGACTTAATTTATAAATTGATCGAACAGCTCGCTTCTGCAAAACAAAGATAGTCTGAATGTCGGCGGCATTTCCCCACAATAGAATACCGTACCACATTACACTATGAAAATAGCTAAAGTACACTAAACGGGCAGTCTCTATATCAGTTAAATTACGAATTTTTCTAACAGCGTATGCTGCGGAACTAAGCTTTTTGGATAATTTATCTATATGTGGACCCCACTGAAGCTTAGCATCCAAAGTTATGCCCAAGAATACTGTATTGTCTTCAGGATTCAATTCCTCGCCCTTTATCAACACATTAGTTTTCACCTGCCTAACGTGGGGTAGCATAAACTTAATGCATTTGGTTTTTTTCTCGTTTAGAAGCAAATTATTAACATTGAACCAGTGGACTACTTTCGAGAATCCAGGTTTTTCGAGTTGTAACCGTATGTTATTGGAGGTGCGATATGGAAATTAGGATTGCCTAATTTTTTGCACCTAAACTTTTACTGAATTGTGATGAGTAGGTACCATTTTCAGCTGTAAACGTTGATACATGGGCTAGTAAGAAAACATATTTAGACTAAAATTGCATGTTTATAAAATTAATCATCTCTTGAAAATTTGAATGAATTGTTTTCTAAACTAATATTATAAAGAGAAAAGATTGTTTTTTTTAAAATATTTATTTGTTAGGTACACTTTAACACTAAAACAGTTGAACGTATTTGGATGAATCATAGCACATGGGCAGACCAGGTCCTGGATTAGGACATCGAATCCTTATATTCCTACGGGTGCGGGTTAAACCGCGGGGCGTAACTAGTGTCTAATATGTATATATCCACGCAGGCCACGAGCCTAGCCACCAGTCTCCCACAATATATACTTATCTGAACTATGTGTCATTGTCGAATCTGTCTAATGTAAAATGAGTCATGTATATTGTGGCGAGAAATAAAGTTGATTGATTGATATATGTAGAATCAGTATTGTTTGTAGGTAGGTACTGCTGTTCCTAGGTTTAGGCCACTTGAATTATTATTGACAGGTAGCACCTACACTTAATACTAGCCACTTTATCCCTTAACTTCACCCTTCACAGTTGATTAACTAATTAGAAGATAAGTAACACTCGTGCTTCTCCAACAATTACGTTTTTAGGGTTCCGTACCTCCAAAGGAAAAAAAACGGAACCCTTTTAGGATCACGTTGTTGTCCGTCCGTCCGTCTGTCTGTCAAGACCCTTTATCTCGGGAACGCTCTACATATCTCAGCTCTACAGTCCCTTGAAGCTGTGAAAAAATCAAACACCTAAGTTAACTTAAAAAAAAGATGCAGCCGTTTATGCCGCAAAAAACGTATATTTCGACACTCTCGAGGGAATAAAAATTTATAGGGTACTTCCCGTTGACCTAGAACCATGAAATTTGGCAAGAAGCAAGATCATGTAGCACAAGTGAAGGAAAAAATCCGAAAACCGTACATTTTTAGATACATTAAAAAAACCCCATGATAAACTATTTACATACCTACAAAGTATGGAACCCTCGGTGCGCGAGTCCGACTCGCACTTGACCGGTTTTTAGGGTTCCGTACCCAAAGGGTAAAAACGGGACCCTATTACTAAGACTTCGCTGTCTGTCCGTCCATACGTCTGTCTGTCACCAGGCTGTATCTCAAGAACCGTGACAGCTAGACAGTTGAAATTTTCACAAATTATGTATTTCTGTTGCCGCTATAACAAAAAATACTAAAAACAGAATAAAATAAATATTTTACGGGGGCTCCCATATAACAAACGTGTTTTTTTTTCGCCATTTTTACCTTGTGGTACGGAACCCTTGGAGTGCGAGTTCGACTCGCACTTGACCGGTTTTTTCTAATTAACCTACAGACGTAGGGTGCGGGGAATACGCGCTCACTCAAGCATGCTCGCCAATGCGGTCACTAATTGACTCATTGGATTCCATGTATCTAATGAGTGTGGCTACAGGTACCTACCTAGGTTGTATTTAATTTATTTACCTGCATGGAGTATTGCAGCCACCTTGGGGATGGCTCAGCGAAATATCAACTTGCCGCGCTTGACTCGTGGAACGCAGAGCTAAGAGGCTCATTGGCGACGTAGAACTGGTGGATGCCAAGCTTCACAGCATGGCTCATCGCCGCAAGGTTGCCTGATTGTCGGTCTTCTACAGATTGTACTTCGGTGAGTGTGCCCAAGAACTCCACGACCTCATTCCACCGGCCCCCTTCTACCTTCGATCATCCAGACGCACTGCAAGTTACCATCCCTGCCTAGTTGCTATTCCACCAATTCGCACTAAGCGTTTTTATATGTCTTTCATAATGCGCACAGCAAAAGAGTGGAACTCTTTACCTGCGTCTGTGTTTCCGAGCGCATACAACCCGAATCTCTTCAAAGTAAGAGTGAACAGGCTTCTTCTGGGTAAGCTCACTCCATCGTCGACTTTGTCTCTGTCACCTCTGACCTAGACTCCAGTCAAGAGCAAAGACATTTCAAATAAAAGAAAAAAATTAATTGTATTTTTGGGGTTCCTACTTCCTACTCAATGTAAGTTAGATGCATGTGTATCTTTGTGGTAGTAACATTGCATTGGCGTTTTAGCTGTTAAGGTGTTATATAAATGATAAATGATTTTATTTTTGTAAGTAGGTTTGTACAAACACTTTTACACGTCAATCATGTTTTTTTTAAAACTAGATGAGGTCGGCGTTTCCTATCTGACTACTCTGAGAAGAAAGGCCGAAACAAACTCAGAGGTCACAGTCTCTTTTAAAGTCCAGACATAATCTTGGTCAGGTTATATGAAGACCATGTAGATCGATGTCTGAGATGGTCTTTTGAGGAAAGAACCACACAGATTGAGAGGACCTGTCCAGTCAGTGCACGTCAGAAATCGTGCAGCTCAACTCAAGACTTAAGGAAATTTTGAATAAATAAATGCAGTCGGGGAATGAAATAGTTAAGGACCATTAAATAAATGTTTAATGTGCGTTATTACTTTTTCGACATTTTTTTCAAAGTAAAGTCAAATCCTTTATTTCAAATAGGCACATAAAAGGCAATTTTGAACGTCAAAATTTACAAAAAATAGAATTGACTCTAGTCGCCCCTTCCAAAAGGTGGTTTCGTATGCAGAAGAATGGGCAAGAAACTCCACCGTTACTCTTTTAAAATGTTTTACAAGTTTTTGTAAACATTCATTATACAGTTTTATTTATTATTTATTTATTAAAAAGTTATGCACAAGTAAAAACTGTACAAAGGCGGACTTAATGTCTTGGGCATTTTCTATGAGTTCTATGTGAAGACGATGCACCTAGAATAAAATGACTATAGCACAAAAGGTAAAAATAATTAAAAATAAAGCAATGACAGGTAAATCAATTAAGTGACAGATACATGGTGCTCACATATTTACAAATATTGTATAATAAGTAGATGATTTTGTTTGAATTTTAACAAGTGTGTGAGTAACAGTAGTCAGAAAACATTACTTCTTCCTGTTTTGCAAAAAAGGAATGATTTTGAAAATTGCTTTATCCTTTTTATTCTGCCTCTGTACTCGTAGGTACAGACGCCAGCCAGCTTATGAAGCTACTACAATCTGTCAAATTTCTTTAATAGATTTTCAACTTTATCGCTAAACCGTTAGGTTCAAAGTTGATTGGGAAAATTTGACAGTTTCGGGTAGCTTGATGTGCTGACGTCGGTACCTACCTACTTAAGAAAGAAAGTATTTTTTTATAATTTATTGTTTGGTGCTTAAATAGGTAAGTATCTCTATCTAGCGGCGTTAATTAGTAATGTACTTCAAGCAGCTTATGAAATATCTATTGATATTATTATTAGAATATTTTCGCACAAGCATTGAAACGTGCCAATCAGTTCGAGTTTCTGCTTGAACAACTTTCAGGCGCGTACTTAAGACCCACGCGAATAACAGGTGCCCTCTGGTAGAGGTTTTATGATTTCTTTGTGACGTCAAACGCTGTTAGTTAAATATAGCAACAGCTTGTTGTTAAACTGCTTCCAGAAGTTACGATACCTAGTTCGGTGCTTCGGTAAGTCCGAAGCCTATCCAATTCTGACTGGACTTACCAAATATAAGATTGTTATTGAGTCTGCTCAATAACAATCTTATATTTGGTATTTTAAACATGATTGAAGGCGATGTACGATTTATCCTATCCTACTTGCTACTATCCTACTAAGTTTGTGAGTGTGTGTGTGTTTATATGTTTGTTAGGTACTTCTTCACGCTCAAACGGCTGCTATCCTACTTGCTACTATCCTATCCTGCTAATCCTACTAATCCGTCACTAATATTATAAAGACGAAAGTTTGTGAGTGTGTGTGTGTTTATATGTTTGTTACTTCTTCACGCTCAAACGGCTGCTATCCTACTTGGTACTATCCCATCCTGCTAATCCTACTAATCCATCACTAATATTATAAAGGCGAAAGTTTGTGAGTGTGTGTGTGTTTATATGTTTGTTATTTCTTCACGCTCAAACGGCTGGATCAATTTTCATAAAATTTTGTATGGAGGTAGATGATAACCTGGATTAACATATAGGCTACTTTTTATCCCAATATTTCCACGGGATCGGAACTTATGCGGGTGAAACCGCGGGGCGCAGCTAGTAATATTGTAACCGCGAAAGTTTGTGAGGATGGATGGATGTTTGTTACTCTTTCACGCAAATACTACTGAACGGATTTGCCACACAGATATTTTATAGCCAAGATTAACACACGCATGATACTTTTTATCCCGATATGCCCGATATGGGATCGAGACTTCGGGTGGATCCGCGGGGCACTGTTAGTCTTTCATATTATGACATTGCAATTAACTTGTACGTCTATTTTAATGGGCCCCTGCCATTAAAATAGATGGACTAATTTTAACACAGCGCTTAGTACGTCTAACTAAAGAGATCCAAGCAAAAAAAAAACACTGATTAAAGTGATTTTATTTTGACCTAAAATAATAAATTGCCGGCACATTAGTGTATTTTCGTTAGCTGATTATTTATTTTGTAAGTAGGCATCTATGCATTTTTCCTATATATATTTTTACCATCGTCCTTATTTTGGTGGTCTGAATGATTTCTAAAAGTTTGTCCATCTATTTTAATGGGACCTTATAATATATAAAATTTATACAAACTTAAATAATATCAAAGTGTAACAAAATCATGACATAAACAAATAGCCTAAGAGCCACACCGACTACACCGCTAACATCAAACACCTAATACCTAATTAGTAACGGTCTAGGAACAAAAAGTCCAAAAGCCTCCACACATCGTACATAGCACGTTATATACGATGATTGATAGCACGGGATGATATCAACGTGGCGATGGACACAAAAAAACCAACTTCCTAATGATAGGCTTTTAAAAATATACGGACGAGGAACGATACTCGTCACCTCGGCAAATGGCGGCGATATGTTACTGGCATCAATCCTCCATTCTGCTCACGTCTGCGCCACGGGATCTAATTAATTATGGTAATTAAACAGGCTGATAGCACAGAGTAGATAGGTACAGAAGGCTAACTCCATGCACGCAACATAGACACGTGCGCACGGTGAATTCGAACTATCTCAAACAAATGACGGTCGCGACTCGCTGTACCTACGTGAAGGGTGCCTATGTGGGCGTGCGTTTTCCTTAGTCATATGGAGCTGACCTTCTGTATGTATCTATTTTGTGTCAATAGGTAGGATGTACGGATCGGCTTGTATCCCACGTGGATTTATGGTTGTTTGATGGCGATACGAATGGTTGGAGCCGATTTTGAGTAGTTGAAATGGTGGAACATGTGGATTGGATAGGCTATGGGTTTTCGCCTACTTTATCACAGGTTTGTGTGTCATAATAATATATCTTGCCCCGTCTATCTGTACCTCTGAAACACACAAAAATAGATACAGCGAAAGGTACAGTCAGCAAAAGAGATAAGTATACAGGAGCGTCGGATATAGTTGAAGTTTACTAAGAAACCGATGGATGTTCTGGACTGAAATTTAATTTAATAAATGAGCTGTTTGTTTTCTATTAATAAAATAAAATTTTATTCAAGAACATCCATTGGTTTCTTAGTAAACTTCAACTATATTCGACGCTCCTGTATACTTATCTCTTTTGCTGACTGTACCTACTGTTCAAAATGTCATAGATAGGCATCCACAAATAGTCGAAAAATAGTTCGGCAAGTAATTAAAGTTCACAGTTCTGTACGAAGAGTACGAGAGAGATATGAAAGTACGTATGTAAGTACAGAAGAATTCAAAGTACATACTCACATGCGCTTCGTCCTCCTCGCGTTCTAATGATGGGACTTAAGTTATGAACGATCAGCGGACGGACGTAAGAAAGTGGACGTATTTGTACTACTTGAAACCATTTATGGGAAGTAATGATGTTGTATATTGTTTTGCCAGTAAGTAGTAAGTGTTTACCCAATTCACTGAGTGTAGATTTTGTAAAAATACCAATGAATTACCTAGAGACTAGCGAAGCAACAGCGTCTGCTGAAAACATCAAACTGTGATGGTGGATACGTTTGATAAGCATGTTACTTATAAAAATATCCTTTTGAGTGTTCATGTCCAAGCAGTGCACCGATGGCAATTGTTGGTCTTCGGAGCTGTAACTTAAAAACTTAAACAATAACATTTTTTGAAGAAAAAACAGTTTGTGTGACCACGAAACAGCAAAAACTTCTCAAGCACCGTCAAGCCGCTTCAAGCCACCGCTTATGTCAAACACCCCACTCACACATTCCTGACGAAGAATGATGCTTTCGGCTGCTCGCGAGTAGGTAGTGCTTTGTTCGAGTGATTAAGTGCCCCGGACGGCGTTGCTAAGCCCTTCAGCTAATGAGCCAAGTCAGTATTAATCATTGCATGACGAACCGGACTGACGGACTTTCGTGGGTGGTTACTATTGTGACTTTAAAACTTTGGACTCTAGATAGACCAGGTTTGCGATTTACGGGAGTTGCGAGTCTGCCTGCCTTCATTTGAGGGGATGTGTAGGTGTTCCATTTTATGATTAGTTTTCCGATTGTAGCGATTGCGTAGTTATCAGAATAACACCGAGTCTTCGCGATTTTGTCCGAAAATTTTAAAAGTTAACTATGTGTTTGGTTTGTTAGATTGTATTCGTCATATCTCTAAATAGTACAGTTTTTCAGAAATCATCAACAAAAGTTACATTAGTTCCACTATCGGTCAAGAGATGGCGCTGACATAAAATTGCGATATTCTACACGGCAGTGCACAGTGTGTTTTTGTTAAAATTCTCTGACGAATATAGGTCTTGCCGATAAAATTTAAAAACATATAATGGTAGGGAACCCTCGATGCGCCGGTGCGAGTCCGAGTCGCTCTTGCCCGGTTTTTTTTTAAATTCGAAGACATGTGAAGCCTAGTAACCCGCACTGGGCCCGCGTGGTAGGTTACAGCCCAATCCCTCTCGAAAAGGCCTGTATCCCAGCAGTGGGAACATTTTAGGCTGATTATGTTATGTAATGTGTTTTGGAGTTTTTGAACACTATTACAATAGGTATAGTTTTAGGAAACGTGGGCATTCTATTAGGTGCCTACACTTCTATCTAACCATTTGGGTAATACACACTTGATGTTTTTATGTGTTTGTTTAATGCAAATATGTCCAATTTTCTAATTAATAGAGACTATGACGTATCGTCGGCTAAGCAGTGGATAAGACAGATATAAAAACAGAAGAAGTACTAGCAGGGGATCGAGGAGGGGGGGGGGGGGTGGGGTTTCAGGGGATCAGACCGGAATAACAAGCATCTACAATCACTATGCATAATTTACGAAGACGTCATAAAAGGTACCCAGTATCAGATGCGTCACTTATCAAGGTACAATGCATAAAGTAAGACCTTCAAGTCTTTCAGTCGCGTAGGTAGACTTGTAGAAATATTGCAATAACAAGTTGTATTTATTTTAAGGTTTCCTTCATTCTATAGGCCGACCGCTTAACTGAGAATTTGCCTGAGGTAGCAGTGCGGTGCGGGAGGGGTGTGGTGACGTGATGCGAGAGCTCCGTGATTCGTCAACTTGTGGCAACTATCACCCCTCCCGCACCGCGCAGCTACCTCAGACAACGTCCCAGTTAAGCGGTCGGCCTATAGTTACACGATTTCTTGTAATGTATTGAAAACTCTCTCTTGTTTTACATAAAAAGTTGTTCAATTAGTCTATTATTAAGTTTTATCCATGCGTAACTTGCAAGGGTTAGGTGATTTCCAATTTTCCAACTATATTGTATTGTAAGGGTGTTTAAACTCACTGTACCCACGTTACCCGAACAAAGGTCACATTTACGTAACCACAGGAATTATGTAAACATCATGTCTTGTTATTCAAAACAAGCGGTAAGTCGGAGCTGATAGGCATCGAAAATCGGTACCCTCGGATATCGGAGGTCAAAATCGAAACGTCATTAGTACCTACACGTGTCGGGACTTAAATAACTGGCAAAGTGCGCATGAAAAAGCCGGGCGACGTGTTTCGCGGCGCGGCCCGCGGATGACTGATCCGTCGCACTAACTAATGTTCTTTTTTTAAAATACCCTTTTTATTTTTCAAACCGCACAAAAGGCAAAGACGCATGAGTTATGCCGACTTGTAGTTTTTACGATACGCTCGGCTTGGATTAAATATTTTTTTTAATTTAAATTTTTTATTCCTTCTTGTCGAGAACGTGATGGCATGTGACATTAAAATGACAAATTAGCTAATTATTCTTAATCCGTTTGAATGCTTTGATCGTATGGCCTGGAGTGATGGCCTGTCACGACGCATATTGTCGCTTATTTTACGCTATGATTCAATTGCTTGAGACCTAAGTTCATTGGCATCAGGAACAGCATGCAAAAACTGTCATTACCGCTTTCCATTCTTTAAAAGGTTGAGGTAGGTATTACCTTTGTCCTTAATGCATTTAGCTATATTTTCTGTATACTTACACGGATCTCAGGATAAATCCTGTAGTAAATAAGTAGGTACCGAGATTTTTTTATTGATTGACTGACAAAGGCTTCTTGACTGATAGAGGCTAACAGAGGCTTCTTTGACTTTACTCACCGTTCGCTTCCAAATAAAATTCGACCTTATTGTCTCCTAAGTATGTTTTAATTGGCATTATGTTTATGGTTATATATATGTAACACGTTTATACCTATTCATTGCCATCACCTAATTTGAAAACCTTAGATACCAGCAAAGGTAAAAAACAAGAGTACCTAAACAAAAACCCTACCTCCGGTTAAAAACGTTTTTCTATAAAAGCAAGCACAACGAAATTCAGAATGTGCAAAATCTGCAGTGAGCGAAAAGTACAGGTTTCACGAAAATATTTTTTTTTTCGTCTGTATATCTGTTTTGTGCAGATTATTATTGTTATGATAATAAGAGCGCATTACCCGTTTAACCCGCCACGGATGCGTTTATTTTTCGTTGCGATTCGCGACTGTACGGGGGTTCACGTGGAGGATACGCCGATTTATGAGTTTTGATCCTTTTTTTTTAAAGGGCAAGTGATGAGGTGAGAGATTTGATAGTGTTTTGTTATTACTTGCAGAAGGCATTTATCTATTTTTCTACAAATACTTAATAATAATAAAGCTGAAGAGTTTTTTTGTTTGTTTGAACGTGCTAATGTCTGAAACTACCAATCGGATTTGAACGATTCGTTTTGCATTTGATAGCCCAAGTTTTGAGAAAGGCTATAGACTATTTAACATCACGCTAGGAAGCCGAGCAAAAAGAAAAAAAGTCAGAAAGAACGCTAAGCGAAAACGAAGTAACATCGCGGGTAGGCTATGCAATGCGATGGGGTGGGTCGAGGGAACAAGAAATTTTACGCCGGCGAAGTCGCGGGCTTCAAGCTAGTAGGTTATAAATAGGGACAAAAAGGGGTTTTTATAGGTTATTTTTTTGATTAGGAGTTTTCCGGGTTTGATTAAATTTTCTTAAAGAAACTAGTTGCGCTCTCAACTTCTTGCCTTGTTGATTTCGCAAATTTAGGCGTAACACAAGGTCATTGTTGATTGGCTGTAACAATCTTTTGATGTGTATTTTTTTACAGCATAATGCTTTAATAACAGCCGCACAGGTCGTTTGAAATTTTCCGCTACGCTTACCGCGGTCGGTTCGTGAATCGGTGACCATCCCTTACACATTGCGACCCCTCTGTACCTCGAAAAGACGTTGGTCCCGGCTGTCATTCATAGACGTATGACAGTCATTACGGGTAGTTAGAAGCCCAAAAGTCTGACAACCAGTCTTCAACCAGTCTCCACGGGGTATCATGTTACCTGGAAACTAGGTTGTGGAGGTAGAGACGCAGTAACTCCATGTAAAATACTGGTATCCATTTACATCCGGTTAGACTGGAAGCCGACCCCAATGTAATTTTATTGTGAAAAGTCAAGGCAGATTGCAATATTAATCTAATCAAATCAAATATTATAATCGCTTGAATATGGGCTTACAATTAATGCTTCTACCTTTAACACAATTATTCACAACTTCCTCTAAATATTTAGGCAAAACCTATCCTCTGACAACCCTAATCGTGATCCCCAACTTTTATGCATCTACCTTCGTAAAATTAACCTTTTACAATAACACCTTGTCAAGTACTAAGACTACGCCTTCCTCGTATGATCCACAATAGACAGGTACAAGCGTCGAATGCCAGAGAAAGCGCCATCTTGCGCAGCTCTACGTATACGACGATAATTATCTGCACACTTCTGTATTGGAATGGATTTTCCTTCTATTTTTTAGCTTGTTACCTATGTTTTTATTTTGCTTGGCTTAAGAACAATTAATATTGCATTGACACCTAGAACAACATATATACTTAATGACATATATCATAATTTCTAAATTGTTCAGGAAGACTGTATGCATATTTTTAGATAGATGCTCTAGGTACAAAAAAAATTGCTTGAAAGTACTTCCTTTTCTACCTCTAAAGATAGCCGCAGAAAAGAAGAGAGAATAAAAGAAAATGAGTACCGTATTCGATCTATTTATAAAAGTAGTGTAGTTAAATTGATTTTTAGCACAATTTTCACATTTCCTTGTATTTCTATCGCTATGTTGATTAGCTATAGCTGCTTCAAATTGAGTATATTATGAGGATGGAGGTGGATTAATCAAATGTTAGAGGACATCCTCCAGCAACATTACAAAGAGACGTAACATCTCCGGGTTGTATTATTATGATCCAGTTTGGTAAGACATACGAGCTCTATGAGCTCCGTAGTCCTGTCAGTAAGCCGCATGTAACTTTGTGACAGAAATACAGTTTGTATGCAGCCTCCTTTGAGCGCGGCCATTCACCAGTCACTGGGCAGGACAAAGCATTGTGAGCCAAGATCAATGTCTTCAATACCTATGTGGGCACTCAAGAACGGCTATGTGCACACGGACACCGGCGAGCTGCCATAATCGAGAATGTTACGAGGAACCTACACGTACGGCCGCACATATAACGTGAACACACTGTATAGACCCCTTTGTGCCGTTGACCGTTCATGTTGGCACTTGTGTCGTATAATTAGCGTAGAGCGATTAATTAATAGGTAATGCAGGTCTGTGGCGAATTTATGCTCCGTAGCTATGTATATGCCACCGTTATGCTCTAAATAGATAGCTCGAATATGCTGATTGGCGAGCCGGCCTTTGTCCTCCGAATATATACGAATTGGTTGCTATGAATTGGTTACGGTTGCAATTTGTTAATAGGGATTAATCATTTCAGTTCCTAATATCTGAATGCGTTGTTTTGTAGGTTTTAGTAAATTAGGACTCATGACACTCTAGTACGCTGTGCTAATGGATGCAGAATCCTTTGTGTTTGAAAAGTGTTTATACATTTGCGAATTTCTTTTTAAAGGACCTTCTTTCAGGGTCCCCGCGGATTCGCACAGCCGGCAAGGTTACGGCACGCCAACTCAGCATAACAACACATTTGCAAATGTAAACTATTCTATTGAGCGCATCAGACAATGTACTTTACATTAGATCGTCGCGGCACGAGCGGTAGGGCGTTAATTCACCGGAGACACCCAAACAAACGCTTTGTGAGATTCACCTGTTGGCTCTATAGGTCAATGTTACAGCACACAAGGAGTTTAGCGAAACAGACTTTTGTGGCTGGTGGTTGAATGGCACGCAGAGGCGCGGCGCCGCCATTGTCAGCGCGGACAATGGGACATATGCGCGATTGAATCGTTTGGATGCGACTTGCGTCTCGATTGAAATTGAGAGTGCGATTCGAATCGTGTTTATTTACAGATTGTAAATTTATTGCGCGGTTTTGTAAGGTGGAAGTTGTTAAGGTGTTAATAGGTTAGGAAGATTTAATTATTCTATAGCCATTCTATATCTGATAGAAACAGCATTGTTATAGATTTGCAAAGAACTGTTATGATATCCGATGTTGTGAAAAGACTTCGTTTTAGAAAGAATTATTTTAAATTCTAGTTGACTATAAAGAGCTATTAGGTAAAAGATCTTGGATGCACAGCTTGCCTTCAGGAAAGGATTGTTTGGGGTTCGCCAGCCTATGAAAACATCCCGTCAAGCTGCAAAAATTTTAAACGCAAACACACACCGGTATTATGAAGTCAGATTAGTAAATATTCCCAAATCAAACATTTACCAAGAAAACACGCTACTGGTTGTCCGGACAATGGTTGCATGGTACCCTCAAAACCACTTAACATGGGGCTGACAGGTTAGTTCAATCACTATTATACGCCCCGAGGCAAGCAATTGGAGTGTATTTTTTCAATGAAATATTTTTTTTTTCATTCAGGGAGTCATATCGACGAGAGGTTCTCACGGTAACTCGGATCTAACAAATAATTTTGCACGTCGCTACCCCCGCTTTGTGGCTTACATAACTGAGTCGCAACCAGAATCCTTAGGAGTGGTGAAAAAGTTTGGAAATCTGAGAAAAAAACGTGACGTCAGCGGAACATTGCATAGAAAAATTCATAACAGGAATAGATTAGGGAACGAAACGCAACGGTTATGAAACACGTCGCGACGTCACGGCCGGCCGGCTAATCGATCGCGAGAACAATGTGACGTAATACGGCGGGGGTGCGGTCCACAGGGAGAAGGGGACGCAGTTCGCAGTCCAAATATTTACCCCGGCATATGTTTGGTTTCTTTTCCTTCGCCTCATATATTTTTACTTTGATCGTGTAATGGGGCCCGGAGGCGGTCTCGATTTGTCCGATATTAATTTCGCCCGCCTCGCTGCTGTGCTGTAACAATCACTCGGGGTAAATAAACTGTTTAGGTTTGGGAAACCTTGTATATGAGAAGTTTTCTGACGAGTCACATTGCTTTGTGTAAAAGCAATCACAAACTGTGAATGAACGCGTATTTTGAGCGTAGTAGTTTGAATAAATAAATCAATTTGGATGATTTAATTTTAGTAAATTCCCCATTGTGATCGTGTCACCATTTTGTTGACAATCAAATTGAATATGTGCAATAAAATTAGTGACCATGCCCTCACTCGGTACGGTGACCAACTATTGTGTCATTGTGAACTGGGGGCTTAAAAAGGCCACTTTGGCAGAATCACAAAAGGATAACATTATGAATCATAATGGACAGTTAACAAAGAAAGAAAGAAAGAAAAAGTATTTATTGCGACTTGTACAGGAAGATCACAAACTAAACTAAACACATTAAAATAAAAAATAAAAACCAAGTTATATAAAAATAAAAAATAAAATGAAAATGAAACATGAAGTCCTATACGAGGCCAAAAGGCTCCTATCTCAGCATGATGCTGCGACATTAAAAAAAAAATAAATGTCTCAGCGCTGGTATTCTGATAGGGCCCGCTGTGATGTCACGGGCAATTACAGAAACATAAATAAACAGTTAAGTTAATCGTATCAAATCCCATTGGTGAAGGATTTTTCAGTTATTTTTTTTTTTGTGTGCTAAAACACCAATCAATCCAAATCAAATCCCAATCTCTTTGATTATACCTACGTAGTGCAGCGAAAAAAATAAAAACATGGACTGTCTTCGCCATATTATGATTCATAATGTTATCCTGTTATGATTCTGCCAAAGTGGCCTTTTTAGGCCCCCTAGACTAATAACAGAAATGAACATAAACGTAATCTTATGTTTTTTTTTGCAAATTATCTAGTTTCAGTCGCAAATAAACAAAACTGTGACTGCGAAATTCAACAATGCAATATAAACCACATCAATTCCCACGCAACTCGAACTCCCGAATCAAGACTATCCTACAAAGTGTGCGCCTCCACGCTTCCCTATTCGAGGGGCTAGGGCTGCGCACACTTGAATTGCACGTTTAATGAATTGCATTAATATTGCATTACCGGGTAACTAGCCGGCCGCGCCCTCCACGGTAAACAATCATTAGAGCGCTGTAGCGTTGCAGAGCTGTTTGAACTACCAGATTTGTTTGCGAATACAAATTGACATTTAGATGTTTTGTGTTACCAGATTGATGTAAAGTTCGGGGCTTGAGTTTTGTTATTTTGCATGAATTTGTGTAATAACATTTTTGGTGTTTTTATTTTCCGGGACTATGGTCGTGTTTTACGATGTTACAGATATAAAGTATTTATAGACGAAGTTAAGTATGCTAATGAAGGAATTTCTATACTTTTTTTTTTTTTTTTTTAACAAACTTTACGTAAAAGATCGAGTCTCGATAAGCAAAATCACCTATGTATGATATGAACCCACCACATAACCTATGCAACGAAGCCATTTTCAATCACGCAACTATCAATCACAGTGTACGTTGCGTCCGGCTACGTACTCAAATATGTACGTCGGTTACTAAGCGACGGCCGTTGTCTGTCCAACTAATGCCGGCCGTCGCAACCGGAAAATTGGACAGTACCGTCTGCCCAATCACACGCGACACTCCACGCAGATTAGCACGCTCGACCAATGCCCAGTTTGTCCCGCACCACGCGACCGATACGCGCCCGCGAAAATTCACACTCGTCGCTCTCCATTGAGCACTGAATCCGGCACTCCGCGCTCCCTGTACCACTTATCCCAGTATTGTATGGCGACAATTTTCACTTCGCCGCCAACCTCAGAAAATCCACACCGGATTACGCGTACAGGTATTGAAACCATACACGCCTTTCCGTCCCTCAGTCCGTCCTGAAATGATATTAGTGGACACCCTCGTACATCTTTTTGTTCGCTGAGCCGACGCTCACTTGTAATTGCAACACTTAGGTGTTTCTGTTTGTCGTGTTTATACAAACATTTATCACGATTAACAAAAGAACAAGTCGATCTCACGATTCAATTATTAATTAGGCGTGTGACCCGACTGCAATTCTAAACTAGGGCTCATTAATCGATTCTACTTTATATTGAAAGGAAGTCTGTGAGCACGTCCGACTTTCGAACCAAAAAAATAACCCACCGACGTGACACGGGTAAGTCGCCATCGCGGTGCGGAGAGCGTTCCGCCCCATTCAAATCTTTACTTAGCATTCTAAGTACCGTCGGCGGCTTTAATTTTTTAAGGCTCACTACAACGCCCATACGGTATTCAGCTCGCGTTCTCACCACACTCACGGATATGTGCCTAGCTAATAGTGTGCCGCGACTGTTGACCAGAATGTTGTACGGCATCAATTGATGCGTGTTTGTATTATGTGCTTAGAAACAGAAGCATTAAAGTTTAAACTAAGTTGCGGAACGCCGGTAGTTATGACGTGTTGTGGTGGGTAGATGTCACTGGGAGTAGTTTGCATAGTTATGTGCGCGTTTATCTAAGCTATATCGGTGGGTACGCCGTCGCCGGGCCGGCAGGTCGCTCGGCAGTTTGCCGGAGGTTTAATAAATGTCTGAAACAGCGGATCGGCTTAGCGAGCACATACGACGCAAGGGATTTCTAAGAACGTGTCTTGGTCTACAGATTGGGTCCTGGCCCTGTTCCGTGTAAGAAAATGTTGAAGAGTTTGGGTTAAAATGTTAGAATAGATTTGTTAAGTAGTTGTAAAGTCCCGCGACACCGTTTTAGTTTAGTTACATTTAATGGCAAAATTTTAAGCATTTTACCAAGCATTGCTTCATAAAATTTATTTATAAAATACATACAGAGAATTCGTTATAGTAATGTTTGAGAAGATTGTTGGAGAATATGTTTCCAACCTAGTTTACTTCCTAAAACTAAAATTATAGACTGTTATAAAAATATATTATTACAAAACGGAAATACATTTTCTCACTGTTAAAAATATACATTGAGGTTCAACTGAAGAAAGGCATCACATCGAATCATGTACGTCTCACTTTCTGAGACATTTACAGCTCTGTCCCTACTACCTACACACCTACCTACCCACAACACATTACTCCACATATCCTCAAGAATCAGGTACAACAAGTACAAGTCCGTAGTGTCGTTGTATTTACTCCATTACCCGTGGAGGCCGGTTCGTATCAACTATTTATGGTGTTTGAGGCGCTTCATAAATATGCAGCGGTAGGCGCACGCCTTGCCGACACCAGCTATTCAGCAGGCTAGCGTGTGTGGCGAGCGATGAGCGATTTACTGGGTGTTGTAGTAGCTGAAAATTACAAGCAAAGCGTCACTTACTTTCCTCCCATAATCATAATCCCGACTGCCGAGACTCTAGTCTCCACTTTTTAAGCACTTTTTTTGTTATAGAACTGCGACATTTTTAGTGACGTTTTTGTCGAAGTCATTATTATTATATTCGGTAAGCTTTCTACCTTCCTACGTCATAGCTGTTTTCTATTGAAAACAGCTATGATTTGATTGCGTTCTCAGCTTCAAAGATAGCTTGCAGGTGGTCTATAAAAAGTCACAATTAAATTAAAATGAATAGACAATGTGACACACACACACACACACAATCTTTATGCTTGCAGAGTAGGTAGCATAATGTTCCCACTGCTGGGACACAGGCCTCCTCTAGGTGAAAGGGAGTGGGCCGTAATCCACCACGCGGACCCAGTGCAGGTTGCTAGACGTCGCATGTCTTCGAATTTATGGTTGTAGAACATTTCTTCACTACGTTTTCCTTCACCGTTTTGAGAGCAGTGATGATGAAATCATTTACACAAAGTAAAGCGCCTGTCTGGGTTCGAGCCTACGATCAACAAATCGTAAATCACGGCCGCAGGGTAGGCACTTAAGTAGTTTTACCAACTTTACCTGATAATTTATACTTACCTGTATAAAAAGTGTACCTAATCGCTGTGATCGTAACACATGGCACCGCCTCCTTAGCTCCACGGTTGGTTAGCTGCAACGCTCCGTGCGTTACCTCACTTTCAAGAGAAACTTCGCGATGTATTTTCCAGTGCATTTTTTAGAGTATCGCTTTTGTAGACCTCGCTTGTTTTAATACTAGAGTTACGCGAGATTTTTACACACAAAACATGTAGGTAACTCGTAAATACTGGATGCATGTTTAGTTTCTAAAAGTTGAACAGTTAATTGCAATAATGTTCTGCAAAAATATTTTTTTTAGATTATAAAGTAGGGGTAATCCTAATATGATTGATACAGCACGTAACTTTCAGTACTGACATTATAAAAGTTGGTAAAATATTGAGACAATTAACATGTTTCAATTATTAACGTTGAAAAATTAACACAAAGAATTGCATTCAGATTGCTACGTGATTGTAGCACAGTGCGAGCTACGCCGTAGCACTGGCGTAGCGTAGCGTAGCAAGCCATTCCCTAAAATTCTCCATTCTCGTTTATGTTTTAATATCATAATGTTGCTAGCAACAACCTACCCTTGCTACGCACGGTTTTTTACGACTTGACAAAACGTCAAAATTTCTTTATTAGGTATATTTAAGTTTCATATAAATTATTATACTTACAGAGTCCGGAATAAATTTTGTAAATGATGAGGAAAACCGCATCAAAATCCATTGTTTAGTTTAGAAGAACTAAGCGGCTACACAGACAGACACGAAACGCGACTTTGTTTTAAACTATTTAAAGATTTTCGGTAATTACATTACATAGATTTCAACTACTCCGAAAGGGACACACCGGGTGTGGGAAGGTGAAGCTACCGATGCGCTCATGTTCTGTACTGTGTTTCATATAAATTATAGGTAATACTGAGTCGAGTGATCATATTATATTCCTCCCAACAACAAACTGCTCAATATACTTCGCGAACATATTGATATACATAACTTTCCACACATCATTTCAATTTTCCACGCTCGTCGGTCAATGTCTCGCTTGCCTTTTGTTCAAAGATGGTCGACCGTTTGACGCTGATTATTATTGCAAATGTTCTGGATTTTACTAGATTTGAAAGTTATTGGCAAATACTTCGTTGACTGACATCAACAATATGAGTTTTATAGATTTCTGGCTTATTTTTCAAACAAACTAACCTGTATAAAAGTTAAAAAAACACTTGAATAAAAAAACAAACAACAAGGTAAAATTACATCTTTTGTATTCACTTACACTAAAAAAGGTTTGTACTGTACCAAACAACACAAAAGCGCATTTAAAACTTGTATATTTACTTTTTGTATTCATAGTCAAACAAGCGAACTATCTTATCAGGTCAAGTTCCCTACTATTGAAGCAAACCTCACTCCATTCAGGCGGGTGACATCTCACCTGTCACTAACCTCAGGTTTTTGACGATAATCATCGTAACCCATTCATAAAACCGCTGATTGTTCGACAAAACCGCCCCCGAAACGTAAAGGGTTGATAAACATATCAAAAGGTTGAACACACCTGTTTTTTTTAAATAAATCGGGAGTCATTGTGTGGACACAATTGATAAATACCGATAATCAACATTCGATATCGGTACGAGTTTATCGATAGTCACAAAGACCTCCCGTGAGTTGCCGTGTGACAAAGACGTGGTGGTGTATTGATAAAAAAGTGGATTGACTCAAGGCTGAACTAAATGTATGAAATTTTAATAGTGATGGGAAGTTTTATTTGTATGAACTACAAAGCCAAGCACCATCGTCATTCATAAAACGAGAGATCCGGTAGAAAAAATAGTTATGGACTTCTTGACTAGAACTGAAACAAATTAAATAGAGTCTACGTGCCTAAAATGCTTATCGTAACTTTATACAAATAAATAAAATTGAAGTCATCATTCATCATCATCATTTCAGCCGAAAGACGTCCACAACTGGACATAGGCCTCCCCCAATTTTGGGGAGGTTTGCCATAATCGCCACGCTTGGCAGGCGGGTTGGCGATCGCAGTATGGTATGATGGTGTAATGCATAAAGAACGCTGCTGCCCATTCTCCGGTCTCCCTTAGTCGCCTTTTACGACACCCACGGGAAGTATCATATGGGGTGGTGCTATTCTTTAAGTCCGGCACCACACAGACAAAATTTAAGTGTCTGTTTGTAATGTCAATTTTTTTTTTGACTATAATATGCTTATGAAACTATATACGGTACTTACTTATAACAAAAAAAGAACATTTATTTAATTATTTGCCTCTCTGTCTGTTTGTTCCGGCTAATCTCCAAAACCGCTGGACCGATTTCAACGGGACTTTCATTGGCAGATAACTGATGTCACAGTGAGTAACTTAGGCTCACTTTTATTTTATGGCTGATTTTTAAATAATAACAACAGATCACAGGACGTCGGGACAGGTCGATCGATCAGGTTAAGCTACGCTTGTCGCGGTTGGTCTGTGGATGGGTGACCATCTTTACATATCCCTCCGTGCCTCGGACAGCACGTTAAGCCGTTGGTCCCGCATGTCATTCGTGGATCGTTGACAGTCGTTACGGGTAGTCAGAAGCCCGAAAATCTGACAACCAGTCTTACTAAGGGATATCGTATTACCCAGTAACTGGGTTGTGGAGGTCAGATAGGCAGTCGCTCCATGTAAAATACTGGTATTCAGCTGCATCCGGTTAGACTGGAAGCCAACCCCAACATAGTTGGGAAAAGGCTAGGATGATGGATTTCAATCGACAGATAACTTTTATTCTTGGAATAAAATTGACGTCTTGTATGGAAGAACTGTCAATAATTCAAAATCATTCCTCCAATACAATAATCTGGCGTTGGAAAAATCAGTCCTTAGAAAAAGAATTAGGGTTACGCGCAAAAAAAGCACATGACATTTTTGACATCCATGCGGAGGAAGCCGCGGCGGGCAGAACCTGTGTATAAATGTATAAATAAGTCATAAATTTATAATATAAACATTTTTTTTAGCGTCATCCTTATTCGTCTTACTGAAAAATGAATACTGTTGTGTTCACTCTCGGAACGTGAAAGAAAATTAAAGACACAATACGACAACTTTTCACAAAACCCTTTTTATATTAGCAGTCTGACAAAAACAACTGAAAGCTAACTAAAGCCAAACCGCGAAAATGTAGGAAATATTCCGCGACTGTGACGTTTCTCTTTTCCAAATTTAGAACGTTTGTTGTGAAATGAGATGGCTACGTCATCGCGATTCGGGTATTAGGTAAGTGTACATAATATGGAAAACTTTCCTGTCGCAATCGGGTATTGTACAATCCTCCCTCTCAATCGTGTCGTTCTAAATGAAGAAACCAAATTAAAAGTTGAAATTCTTACGACGACGCGACGATTCACATTACTCTATTGCACAATATCAAGCAATGTTTTATTAGGTAAGTCGAGTTATTTGTAAGATTATTCCTGTTATGTTGTTCAAATTTACTCGCCCGAAATGGTCGAATCATCACCTTTAATAACATTATTTTTCTATAGGCGACTTGCACGAAGTTAATTTATTTGTGGGCGAGTCGACAACTCTAGAAATATGTATTAGGCAATTGGCACATTTCGGATTTTATACATTAAAGGACACTAGTGCACAGAAGTGATATGAGTTAACTTTATAAAACGTGTACTTTGTTCTTAACTTCATTGCATAAAATGTTCCGATTGCATAATACCAATTAGTTGACTACTCCAGAAATACTTATTTCTGGAGTAGTCGATTCGCCCACAAATAAATTAACTTCGTGCCAGTCGCTTATAGAAAAAATAATATTATTTAAAAAAAAAACGATTCGCCCGTTTCGGGCGAGTTAATTTGTGCGAATCGACTGACAAGGCAACCTTCTATATGGTGTGTAGGAAGTCTTTCTTCAAAGGTAAAGCTGGGATTAATTTGTTTGTTGTTGATACGTGTAGGATTCTGTTTGTAAACAGAAATACTGAATTTTGTTTATTTAATATCTGAGGTAAACAAATCGTGGGTAGGCATTTTTTTGTATGACATGACTTTTGTAGGTATGGTCCGCAACAAAAGTCAATTACCTAATACTTCAGTTTTTGATTTCCATTATTGAGCAAAACATTTGTAAAAAATCTGAACTAATATGAAATTTAGGAGTATTATAATAATTAATCCTTTATTTCTTCCATATCTTACATGGTATTTATGACACTTTACATAATATTATTATAAATGTTAGTATACACGCCAGCACAACAAGCTACTACAGTCTGTCAAATTTATTTAATAGATTTTCAACTTTATCGCTAAAGTATAAGGTTCAAAGTTCATTGGGAAAATTGGTCAGTTTCGGGTAGCTTGATGTGCTGGCGTCTGTACGTGGTTTAGTAGTTTGCTTTACATCTGATTGTTGGTATTATTAGTTTGACATTTTACGATTTGGGTTTGAGATATGGACCCCATCATGGGTGAAGGCCTCCTCTAGCATAAAGGAGTATGAATTCTTTGCTATTTAAATGAAATGCCGAAAAATATTGTATTGATTCACTTTGTACCAATTTAAATGATAACGCTGTTGCTTTCACTTAACAATAATCGACTTTTGTTGCTGACAGTAGGCATAGATGCAAGCACATCAAGCTACTATAATCTGTCAAATTTCTTTAATAGATTTTCAACTTCATCGCTAAAGCATAAGGTTCAAAGTTGATTGGGAAAGTTGGAAAGTTGGGGAAGTTGGTTGATTGGATTTTTGGGGACTCTAGCGAGTCTGTACCTATATTGAAAACTAGCTGTGCCCGCGGCTTCTCTCACGAGGCTGGGTATGCTATTGGCATTGCAGGCTAAAGGAATATGAAATCATATTATATTCGTAATATCTTCAACAACATCGCTTAATTTTTTTAATTGAAACTAAAACTTGAAAGTAAATTTTTGGTTTAAGTATATGAACTTATGGAAAGAGGCGAAAGCTGAGAAATAGTGGATGAGGCCTTTGCTCAGGCGTGGGACAGTCAAGTCTAGTAAAAAAAAACATGAACGTAAGAAAAGAATTGTAATTCACGATTTCTCCAGGGTCCCGACAGTTTAAAATCGTTCAAATTCAGAAAAAGCTCACTACACTCAACCCTTCAAATGTTTAGAAAGCAATTAAACCACAACTACGCGTCGTTAATGACAATTTTTATTACATAAACCAATAAACAATGCACACGGTGCGTTGCGGTAGGTAGCACGCACGCAGGCACGTGTCGCGGCCGCGCCTGTGCGTGACGGCTTGACAGAGTGGCGATTAGCCCGCTGCACGCTGCTTGTCTAACTGCTACATACCTCCGAGCCCCGCACTGTATACGTACCAACCAATAAAGCAGGACTAGATGAGTTTAGACGGGGAATATTTTGAGCGCGTTATAAATTTTTATGTAAAAAAGAGTGTCCATGGAGTTTCTTGCACGTTCTTCTCCATACGTACCTACGCTTTGGAATGAGCTTCATATTTTCTGACTGACTTCTTGACAATTCAAAAGTGCCAGTTAATGGTTCAGTTGAAATAAATGCTTTGAGTTGAGTTGAGAGTTGAGTTTGATTTGTGCAATAACGCATGGTTTTTACGATGCACTCACGATATTTATTTATCTGAAGGTAGGTATCTGCTTGACGAGACGACACGGACATACTGCGTAGAGTAATGAGAACTAAATAATTTGAGTTAGTGTAGTGTATAAATAGTGAATGAATAATAGCAATTTCATACTCTAATATCCATAACCCACCTCTCTGTTACCTCTTCAGCTTAAACCGCTAAACCGAATTTAGATGAAATTTAGTATAGAGATAATTTGAGTCCCGAGAAAGGACAGAATAGTTTTATCCCGATATTCCCATGGAATCGACACTTATGCAGGTAAAACCGCGGGGCGCTGTTAGTACATGATATGAACAGTGTTTTTATGAATTACTAGCTGTTTCCCGCGACTTCGTCTGCGATCCAGGATGAAAAGTAGCTTATGTCCTTACCCAGGTCATGGTCTATCTGTGTGCCAAATTTTATTGAAATCCTTTCAGCCGTTTTTGCGTGAAAGCGTAACAAATAAAAAAACTTACTTTCGCATTTATAATATTAGTTAGGATTATTAGACCCTAAGAAAGTGCTACAGAATTGTGTAAAAGTGAAAATTTACACTATTATTAGTTGTTTGGGATGAATATCCGAACGATATATTTCGGTCGCATCATCGTAAGCCAATCACAGCACAGCTAAATGACGCGATAGCTTGTTGTGATTGGCCCGTTTGTTCCCGTCCCTTTTCCCTCGATCGCTGTATACTTAGATAAATAAATCACATTCGCAATCTACCATCTGTAACAACAACTTGTTTTTTTATTGAAAATCACCCATTCTAAAACCCATCAAGTAGTAGCAGAACAAGCAGTCACATCACACTATAACACTACAACATATTTGGACCTTCAGAGCCATATTTCGAGGATTTGAAGCATCAAAACCAAATCGTCGAGTCGAGCGACCTTTGGACTGCCACGCTGCTACGATCACGCAGGCACATAAGACGAGCGAAATTACATTTAGAAGCGCAAATTCAGCAGCATACCTATTCACGCAAAGGCCTTCAATCTTACTGATGTGAAAGGACAATTGAAGATTTGGAAGAACAAGCGGACATACGGTGCGTTTATCAAGTTCCAGTTTTCAAGACCTGCTGAGTTCATAAGTGTAATACCGTTTTGTGATCTGATTCCAGTGAGGGTGTTGGTGAGGGTTGCCCACTGCGTAGAGCGACACACCGGCTGATCGTGTCACTACTAGCACCAGCCGTTTTCACACGCAGTCACTTTGCACGTGAGTACTCCACTTTTCACACGCCACCGGGATGCCGTTAATGGCTGATGATGGGAAGGGTCCTAGCAAAAGTCGTGATAGGTCCCCCTATAGAACTATTACTGATGAAAAAACTGAGCAAATCATGCGGGATTTGGTTAGAAAACGTGGTATCGTTAAGGGTCGGTTAACTAAACTTGCTAACTATTTAAATACTATCAGTGTAACAACTATATCTAGTCAGTTAAAAATCGATTTAAAATTACGTGTAAAGGGTGCTGAGATTTTATTTAGTGAATTTAATGAAATACAATCAAAACTTGAAGAACTAGTTTCCGATAGTGACATAGATGATCAGTTAGATCAGCGTCAACAGTTCGAAGACGCCTACTATAATACTATTGCCCGAGCTGAATCCATTCTTAGCGTCAGTGAAGAGGTTACTGATTGTTCCAAACCGTGTCAGCATATAAACAGGCCAGTGTCCGTTAAATTGCCAACCATCATGTTGCCTACGTTCGACGGCATGTATGAGCACTGGCTCGAATATAGGGACACGTTTTTATCTTTAGTGCACAATTCGACTGAGATCAGTGATATTCAAAAATTCCATTATCTAAAATCTTCGCTCAAAGAAAGTGCCGAATCAGTTGTAAACGCGCTAGAGATTTCTGCAGCTAACTACTCTGTGGCATGGGAATTACTTCTAAATAGGTACGATAATGATAGATTATTAGTGAATAGTCACCTTAAAGCATTGTTCTCAATACAACCAGTGAAAGAGTCACCTTCACTAATTAGAAAACTTATAGATACAATTATAAACAATTTACGCGCTTTAAAAACCCTTGACGAGCCAACAGATACCTGGGATACGCTTATAATATATATTGTTGTTTCTAAGCTAGATAAAACCACCGAACGAGAGTGGGAACAACATAAAGGTTTATTGTTGGCAAACACCCCTCCTAGAACTAAATTGAAGGTTGACAGTCTGATTAATTTCCTCAAAAGTAAGGCTGATTTGTTGGAAACTTTAGCATTATCAGTATCACACACAAAAGATCACCGTAAGACAGAAACAAAAAATGTCAGAGGTAATGCTACACACTGCAATGTTTCTTCAAGTAATCCACCGTCATCAGCGGGCCGTAAAGCGCGTAGATTGTGCGTGGTATGCAAAGGTAAACACCCAATTTACACTTGCACACAATTCATTAACATGAACTTACAAAGCAAATTAAAGGTTGTCAAAGATAATAACTTGTGTGAGAATTGCTTGCGCTCCGGACACACTTTAGACGGTTGCTTGTGGGGTCCTTGTAAACAATGTAACATGAAACATAATTCACTTATTCATCCTAATGATTCCAGCCAATCTAGCTGTACCGTGACAGGAACGACGACTGCGGCGGCAGTGGCTAGCGCACCGAGCGCGCCCCCACCGCGCGACTCTGATACAGTACATGATCCCAATAACGGAAAGCAATTCATTCAAGTTAGCAATGTTCACACTGATACACACACACATACACAATGCATAGATGTGCAACCGGTTCTCTTATCTACTGCGTTAGTTGAGATTCCTGATAAACATAATAATTATCATGTCGCATGTGTATTACTCGACAGCGGTAGCCAGAGTTGCTTTGTTACACATTCGTTTTGCAAATTGTTAGATATTCCGCTAATACAGTCCACTCATGAAATACGAGGAGTAGGTAATTTGGTATCACATTCTACACAAACGTGTGATCTAGAAATTAAATCACGTATTAATTCCTATTCAATTCACATTAAATGTTTCGTTCTATCTGAAATAACGGCTACATTGCCTGCCATGCAGGCACAAAGCACACAGTTTAGGATTCCTGAACACCTGCAGCTGGCAAATTCGCGATTTTTAGGGCCGCAAAAGATAGATGTTTTAATAGGCGCGGATCGATTTTGGGACTTGCTTATCGATGGCAAGATGCGTTTACCGAACGGTCCGTTCTTACAGAACACGAAGTTAGGTTGGATAATATCGGGTCCTATTAATAATACACATCATTATAATGGACATGTCCAATGTAACTTCACTCAATCCATTGACAATCAGCTACGTCAGTTCTGGGAGTTGGAGGAGTTACCCAAGCTTCGGAATACACACACAGACGAAGAGCAGGCCTGTGAACAGTCCTTCATCACAACCACTACACGCAATAAAGATGGACGATTTTGTGTTCACATTCCTCTTAAAGAGTCGCCCGATGCTTTGGGTGAATCATTTTCCCAGGCAAAGCGACGTTTTTTGTCCTTAGAAAATAGGTTATTACGCGCACCTATTAGCTATAAGAAATTATACACTGATTTTATACACGAATATATCAACTTGGGTCACATGACTCAGGTTGATTCTTATACGAGTCCTTACTATTTTATGCCGCATCACGGCGTTTTTGTAGACCACAGCACGACTACGAAGCTTCGTGTAGTATTCGACGCCAGTGCTGCGACTAGTAACGGCAAATCTTTTAACGATATCCAGCTTGTAGGACCTCCTATTCAGGGAGACTTGCTGGGTATTTTGCTACGGTTCAGACAATTTAAATTCACAGCAATTGCAGATTGCGAGAAGATGTACCGTCAAGTTCTTGTTGATCCCTCTCAACGTGGTTTACAACTTATTATGTGGCGTGACGATCCGACAAAACAGCTTGAGTTCTATCAGCTGAGCACCGTGACATACGGCACCGCGTCGGCGCCCTTTCTTGCTGTTAGGTGTCTTAAGCAATTAGGAGCTGAGTGTACGGACCCCGAGGTTAAAAGGGTCATAACTAACGATTTTTACGTAGATGACCTTTTGACCTCGTATGATGACAAGGTCAAACTACTTGACATATGCAAACGAACATCAGACATTCTTAAGTCCGGCTGCTTTCCACTCCGCAAATGGACCTTTAACTTTGAGCTCGACGGTGCATCAGCTCCAACGACGTCACAGTCTGACCACAGTATTTTTCGTGATTTAAATTTGGGTGATAATAGTCAATGTAGAACATTAGGTATAGGTTGGTGTAGCAACGCGGACGAATTTAATTTCCATACGCAATTTCAAAACGGCAACAATCCTGTTACTAAGCGCATAATCCTGTCAACTGTTTCTCAGATATATGATCCACTGGGATTGTTAAGCCCTTCTGTTATCATCGGCAAGGTATTATTGCAAAAACTTTGGCTATTAAAATTAGATTGGGATGATCCGCTTCCCACTGATGTCGTGCGAACATGGAACCGGTTTGTTGACAGTCTTTCTTATCTTCACACTATCAAAGTTCCACGACACGTCTTTCAATATGATTCTAATCGGACTGAGTTACACATTTTTACAGACGCTTCACAAACCGCATATGGCGCGTGCGCTTATGTACGTAGTGTAGGTATTAGTGAAGTCACAGTCAAATTGCTTATCTCAAAGGGTAAAGTAGCTCCATTGAAACCCGTTAGTATACCGCGTTTAGAACTGTGTGGTGCGTTGCTGGGTGCTAGGCTATTCGACAGGATTAAGAGTTCACTTACTCGTAATTTTGATGACGTCACATTTTGGACTGACTCGACTATCGTGTTAGGTTGGTTACGCATGGCGCCTAATTTGCTTAAAACTTTTGTGCAAAACCGAGTCGCTGAAATACACGAACTTACGAGTACATTTTCTTGGCGACATGTAAGTGGAAAAGATAACCCTGCTGACCTGGTTTCGCGTGGTGTAAGTCTTGAAGACTTGTCTTCATCCACATTATGGTGGGAAGGCCCTAACTTTATGCACGGCCTTGACTTTGATAGCAATTTAAATTTGCAATTAACTCTGAATGTTAATGACATCTCGCCTAAAGAGTTACCCGAACTTAAAGCAAATGTCATAAACTCATTATTAACAAAACATACTACACTCGAAACATTTTTTCCATTCAATAAGTTTTCGCATTTTAATCGCATGAGTCATGTTGCTGCATATGTACTACGCTTTATTCACAACAGCTGTGCGCGCAACAAAACAAATCAGCTGACCGGTACGATCACTGTTATTGAGTTAAAACATGCTATTAGTACACTTGCACGATTATCACAAATGGAATCATTTCCTGTTGAGTATAGTTTACTAAAAAATGGAAAAGATGTCAAGTCAAGCGTTAGCCTTGCGAGCTTAAATTTGTTCTTAGATAATGAAAATATAATTAGAGTGGGAGGTAGGATAAAGAATTCGCCTGACTTTGATTATAGTAAAAAACACCCGATTCTTTTGTCTTCTGAACATCACTTTACACTTTTACTGTTTAGACACGAACACAACCAGTCTATGCACTGCGGACTTCAAGCGTTATTATACCGTTTGCGCGAGAACTGGTGGCCACTGTCAGGTAGAAACCTAGCTAAGAAGGTGACGCAACAATGTGTGGTCTGTAAGCGCATTCGAGGTAAAACATTAACCCCACTCATGGGCAACTTGCCTAAAGAACGGGTAACCGCTAGTTTTCCTTTCATTCGCACAGGTGTAGACTACGCAGGGCCGGTGTTCGTACAAAACCGAAAGGGCAGAGGCGCGAAACTAATCAAATCATACATTTGTCTGTTTATCTGCTTCACGACGCGCGCAGTCCACTTGGAATTAGTTAGTGACCTCTCTTCTGATGCATACTTACTTGCGCTTAAGCGTTTCATTTCACGGCGCGGGAAGCCGTCAGAAATATTTTCGGACAATGGACGCAACTTTGTAGGCTTAAGTAATGATTTTGCTCAGTTTTTATTAAAATGTAAAAAAGATATTATTGACTACGCGAGGGGTCAACAAATTCAATTTTCTTTTATTCCCCCATATTCCCCGCATTTCGGTGGGTTGTGGGAAGCTGGGGTCAAATCATGTAAGTACCATCTCCGCCGAGTAGTGGGCAACGCTCACTTAGCCTTCGAGGAACTCACTACAGTGCTATGTCAAATCGAAGCGATGTTGAACTCTCGACCAATGACTCCCTTGTCTTCGGATCCTCGAGACTATCTTCCCCTTAGCCCTGGCCACTTTTTGATCGGACGACCACTCACCGCACCAGTCTGTGAAGATGACCTGCGAGACTTACCTGTTCACCGATTGACTCGCTACCAGAGAGTGGAACAGATCCGGCAGCAGTTCTGGTCGCGCTGGGCCAAGGAATACATCTCGGAGCTACAAACCAGAACCAAATGGAGAAAAAATATGGCAGACCTAAAACCTGACACGCTTGTCATTATTAAGGAAATTAACCTTCCGCCGTTGAAATGGCAATTGGGTCGGATCATAAAAACGATACCTGGCAACGATGGTATCTCACGAGTAGCAGACATTCAGACATCATCAGGCATCGTGAGACGGCCATTCACGAAGATCTGCCCTCTGGTCGAAGATGAGTAAACAGAAAGTTCAATTGTAAGCTGAAGCTTTCAAGGCCGCGGGCATGTTTGGGATGAATATCCGAACGATATATTTCGGTCGCATCATCGTAAGCCAACCACAGCACAGCTAAATGACGCGATAGCTTGTTGTGATTGGCCCGTTTGTTCCCGTCCCTTTTCCCTCGATCGCTGTATACTTAGATAAATAAATCACATTCGCAATCTACCATCTGTAACAACAACTTGTTTTTTTATTGAAAATCACCCATTCTAAAACCCATCAAGTAGTAGCAGAACAAGCAGTCACATCACACTATAACACTACAACATTAGTAAATAACGTAATCTATCACGAAAAATAATAAGTTAGAGTTAAGTTGCTTATAAGTCTAGATTGTAATAAATTATTAAGACATTTAGTTCTTATTAATAAAGGCAAAAGAAGATATCTGATCTGAATTATGGGATGGAATAAAAAAAGATTCTCCTAGGTACCTAGGTAGGTACGTTACCTCTACACTTCCTAGGTACCAATTTTTCTAGAAGTATGATTTTGCTGTGCATCATTGTGATTTAAACTTTCACGTTTGTTTTTTTTCTTTTACTTCTACTTCAGGAAATTAATAGGTACCTAAGCAGAAAACTTGGACTAATTAAACGTTACGCAAACACACTTTTCCCGATAAAAGCATCTTTTTGTTCTTTACCTCCCCTACAAAATATTTATTTGTCCATATTTTACCAGCAGTTTTCGATCTCGTAAGGAACGGCTGTAATTTCGCCTCTATGTCTTTGTAATAAGGTCTATCGCGTTTACATGTAAACAACGGTTAGTGGATTGGCCTCTGCGACTGACAGCTCACGATAAAGTGGCGATTAGCCTGTCTCTGCCCGCGATCTATCTGTGCACAGCTAAACATAAACAAATGAACGCTTCTGAGGATCGCCATTCATTTTGCAGTGTAATTATGATATTGTTTCTAGAAATGGAGGCTTTTTATATTGCTTATTAGAAATGATGAAATGATTTAGAAATATTGAATGTCTGTTTGGAAAATTGGGAAAATAGGCTTTTACCTACTATCCCAATTTTGTTAATATTTGACTTACCAAATGTTAGAAAAATTGAGAACCATCTTAATGGGTGATAGGGTAGGCTCTCAAATCAGACATTAACGGAGTGAATGAAAACTGCTTGAAATGTAAAAAATATAATTATGCCAACAACAATAACTTTTTTCTCTTTATAAAATTTCATAATTGTGATACTTTATTTACATTAAAATCTAGCCTAATAGCTATAAAGTAATTTAAATATAACTTAAACTGCTAAGTACCTAACTATAAAATTAAGTAATCGTCCAATAACGTTTTTCTTTTTCACTATAAGCTAAGCGGAAGACATTTGAATCACGTGTTTTTTATAAGATTCTGCACTTGCACTACAATTTAAATAACAATAACTAACACAGAAATTAAAGTCTAAGTTAGCAATCGTGTTGTGCAGATAACGAATTAAGTTCAGATTTGTTGAACCCAGGAACTGCGTCCAACAAATCTAATTTGATAAAATCAAAATTCCGGACGGGCAACTTCAGGCGAAACAATTTGCAAACTCTCCGGCCAACTCACCGAAATAGTTTATCTTAGACGAACGCGCCGCGCAAACATACTCTACGAGCAAAACAACCGCCTCGTGACACCTACCTACCGTTTTACACACAGAGATCGGTATCCTTAACTACACACTTCACCGTAGCTGCGTCTCTCTCGCGCTAAGAAAATGAAACGGACCAATGAGGGGGTGGGGTGACACGCATTTCCGGGCCCGGCTCCAATCAGCTGCTAGAACAAAGGAGTCGCGATAGCTACTTACCTACAAGTAGCTACCGAGGGTCGACTATAAGTAGAACTGTGTTCCACCTCACACACGTGCACTAAACACACACAACTGACGTTTTTTACCTGCTGACGCGTTTTTGTGGGCGTAGCGTTTGTTTGTGTGGTGGTGTCTAGCCGGTGATCACTTGGCGAAGTTTGCGCAAGTCGCGGGAGTAATGGCTGGAATATATCGGCTTTGAGCTGAGCCCGGCCCGCCACGCGATGCGCCTTTGTGACTACGCTAACAACCATGAATGAGACGGGAGTGCAGGTTAAAAATGTAGTGCATGTCTCCTGAACGAGTTCAACATAGTAATACGTAGGAAGACACAAACTTAGCCTGAAAATATTAAACGACATTATTAAACACAAATACAATAACAAACTTACCGTCATTTCCCCCGGAATAAGCTCTCAGATTTGTTATGTATTTTAAATCTCATGAAAAGAAAATAAAACGAAGGAGGTATTATCCTGAACGACATCCTGTTACGGCTTATTTCTTCTTTCGACTCTCAGAATCCTCACGTCGTCGTTAAAGGTACATTTTTCTTTTGCAGTCCTCATGTGACGTACCTGCCATATCCCGAGGACCCTTCCGCGATCCGTTGTAATGCAAATAGTGCCTTATACGCACGTAACACAGTTGCGAATGTAATAATTTAATGGTAACACGCCCTGTAAGACTACAATTTGACTATCGCGAATTTCCTGCGTTCCTTCAGTTTCGAAATGTTCGATGGTGAGAGGTTTTGGTGTTGTAAAGTGAAGCCTATGTTTCAAGGTGAGGGTTTATTTTGGTTTGGAGTTGGTTGAGACGCTGAGAAACAAATCTGCGTAAGGTACATGGTGTCGAGTAACTCGTGTTCTTACCCTCTCTCCTTTGTTCGGGCCGGAAGAGTGCGCTAGAATTACATGCTCGAGTCTGATGTGCGCTTATTTTTTACGGCGCTATATTGTGTTTCGTGAGCTCTCTTATAGTTATGCAGTTCAACGACTGAAGAAATGAGAGGGTGGATGAGGGAAACAAAACAAGTTTACAGTTTTTATTTCGACAAGGCGGAACAGAGCTAAGGAAATCTACTTCAAACAAATGACTTTTGGATGACTTTATTACATTATTTTTGAGAGATTGTTTCGGAAAGTTTTTCGGGGTTATTAAAAGTGTTTTTGAAAGCTGAGCAGGTAGGCGTAGGTCAATATTCGTCGGAGTCAACAAACAACGCCTGTGACATAACAATTTCTTGAGACGTCGACGGTGCAGTTACCCTCGGCTCGTTCACGCTCATTGGCTCCCATCTCTCGTAGCAGCGCGCCACCCCGCATACTGATATCTGGATTAAATTACTCTCCCAACTATTTTACACAAAACCAGAGGCCATAATTAAAGTCCAGGCGAAAATGGGTGAAATCAAACGTCTTATCTGACCAGCGGGAAATAGCGTTTCTTCGCTGAATAGTTCCTACCGAGTCGGGTAGTAAGTGAGCGGAATAAATAATTATTGCGGCAATCTAAAGTTGCCACTGGTTGCGATGCGGCAGTCTGGGAGATACCTAATGAACATAGTTTCTATTGGCTGTGCTTTTGTGTGCCGCCAACTTAGACTAGTCATGCTCAAACTGTGGGGATTTTGTTGAGTTTCGTTCAATATGTTTTTATCTTACCTACATCTTAGTTAATTTTGTATTTGCATTTGTAACAACTAACTTCATGATTTGTTATATTAAAAGTATGTCACACCTTTCACCTATATCATACCTTCATAAGTAACGTAAGTCTGTATAGATTTTTTTTCTGTTTTAAAACTTAAGTCTAGCCAAATTGCCGCTGTCAACAAAGGCCTAGTGTACAAATTTGGCAACTATTAATGAAAAAAGAAAAACAAAGGGACAAAGTATATATCCTTTTTATTCTGTTTATGAAATATCTTATAAATTGGTCCAATATTGGAGGAGAAAAACCTCGAATTATGACTTTTTATTTAGGCTTTTTCTAAAAGTCTCTCCGACCGCATTTCCTCTTAATATTTTACGAGATACATGAGATGTTATTTATAACTACGAATAGTGTCAATTTGCACTTTCATACAATTCCCTAGCAGTACAGCACAGCATTGATACTATTATTCATTCACTATTTATGCATTACACTTACACAAATGGTTTAGTTCTCTCAGGCCTACGCACTATGTCTATGTTGTCAAGCAGTTGGATTGCCTCTACATTCACATATGTATGTATAGGTAAAACAATTTATTAAACAAAAATATAATATTCAAATTCAAATATTTGAAAACCATGAACAGAAACGTAATTCCCGTTTCACTTTCGTCAAACACAAGGCTCCCATAAAATCAATGGCAAAAGGAAATACAATTCACTTTCACGGTGTCTGAAATAAACCATTCTTTGCATTGAAAGGGGAATAATCTCAGTGTAGCAGCGGGGGCTTAATCAAAATCAGTGAATTGCTTTAAATCTGGGAAAACGCAGGAAATATCCTTTGTGTTGGCAATTTCCCGACATGCGTGCCGTTAATGTGCTATCGGGAGGTAATGACTTCCTTAATTAATTCGCGATATTAGAGGCTGTTGGTGCGGCATCTTAGCGGCGCTGTGAGGTGTGACGTGACGTCGGTGGTTGGGAAGGGAGTCCTATTCGCAGTAAGTGGTGTAGGCTGCTTTGAGGAAGGTTTTATTTGGCACCGGTAGTGTGTGCTTAATTACTAGGTACGGTCAACAACAAAAGTCGATTAACACTTCAGTTTTTAATCTCAATTATTGAGCAAAATATTTGTTCAAAATTGCAGCAGAAGTACTATTAATATTTTGCTCAATAACTGAGATTAAAAAACTGAAGTGTTAATCGACTCTTGTTGCTGGCGGTACATCGGTGTTTTTGTTTATGTTGTTGTTGAACATAGCGAAATAATAAAACAGAAATGATCCATAGTTAATATTGCAGTTGGTTATGATCTCTGACCCAACACACTCGACAGTAAATAACAAAAGTTCTGGATACATTTGGGAATACTCATTTACCTATTCAAAATAAAACATAATAAAACATATAATGCACAAATACTTCCCTAAACGAATGATTATAATAGGTGGGCAGGTATCTTCAAAAAAATATTCTCAATTTCGTCCATCAAATTAGCTCCTAGTTTTACATAAACGATACATAGACGAACAAGAGGAGGGTAAGCCGTCGCTATGGCACCGGAGGCAGTAAGAAGTTATTTTAGGGGATATTACGCGACATCAGGGGCTTATCTTTACGGCAGGTGTCCCGTCCCTCCCCCCTCAGGGACAAATTTACGAAATATGTAGCGACTTATGCGGATCACGCGGTAATGTTGCCGCAATCTGCGCAGCTTAGGTTTATGTCAACGGACCTCTGTGGAACGTACTGCTTGTTAGGTTTCAAATATTTGAATAAGGAACGCTTGGAAAGTGCTTTTCGAAAAAATGTTTAAGTTTTCGTGAAACTACGGCTCGTTTTTTGAAGTCGTAAGAATGCTCCTAGGTCCTTATGTAACCCTATGTAATGGAACAATGAGATATAAAGTACTCAGGACTGGTTTAATAGAAACGGTTAGGTACTCCGATAGAATCAACGAAAAACAACAGACGCGTGGTTAACAGCTTACAGGGAAGAGTTCGTTGAGAAGCACACTATTATAGGGGGCGCGCGAATCGTTCAGAAACAACGTGGTTAGGTCTATGTTACCTAGTGTCAGTCTCAAGACTTCAAACGACTACTACCTAGGTAGGTACCTACCTAGGTAGTAGTCGTTTGAAGTCGTCTCAGTAATTCCAAAAAAAAACCGGTTGCGAAATCTATTTTCCACTATTCAGATTTAAATAAAAACTTTCTTCTTTGGAATTAAATCCAGCGTATCCGTCTATACAGGACCCTCATCTGACAAGCCCCCTAAACCCAACCCAATAAAATAATTCCATAACCAATTTTCAGCACATTACATCTCTATGATCGAGCACTCCTCACGAAAGGAGTGAACCGTGTCATGTACTCCCGACACTACCATTACATCAGACCTACGATCAAACGTTCATATTCCCATTAATTCGAGCAACATGTTAGAAAGCTAATAACCAATTAAATAGATTAATAAAGATATTCACGTTCCACCAAGTTGCTATTGATCTGTATTTCAATACCTTTGATGTTGTGAGGTTCCTTCAAATCATTGTTTGACAGTAGACATCGAGCTTCGATGATTGGGTAACAAATGTTGCTGCCTATTGAATTGTGGGCGTAATAATCTGCTTATACGTTTAGAATAATAATTTATTTGGCTTGAAAAATAAATTGGTGTGATATTTAAACGTCTTATGACATTTCGCTTCGTTGTACTAGAATAATTGGCTTGTTTTTCGGTTGTTGTTGTTGTTTGATGTTTGGGGATGGTTTCATCAGCAAGTTGTATAAGACTGGCACATAATAGAACCAAATACCTACTTGTATGTGCAAGCTTGTATCTTGTTTAGCAGAAAATATGTAAGATAATCAATATCATATCATAAAGTCAAGTGCATAGTGCTCATAACCGTTGTGTGTGTATGATCAGATGTAAAAACGTAAACGAAGGAAAAGGAGTAGACATGTAAGGATCGTAACAGGTGGAGTTCTGTAGTTTCTGCTTACCCCCAGGGGGAGAAGGCGTGAGTTTATGGTTGTGTATTTAACATAATGTGATAAACACCAATTCCCAAAAACCGCTATTATCTAAAACCAAATAGCATAATTACCACATAACATAAACATCGCCAAATAAACTGTTGCGCCCGTCAGTTAAATAAAAATTACGCGAGAATCGTTCCGGGGGAGCTCATTGTGGTCCCACAATGAGCGCGCCTGATTGGCGGAAGGATGTTCTCACTAAATAAAAAATATCGACGCGTCATTTGGCGCAATTTTCGACGAATTTTCAAACGATAAAACCTGTCATTTCGCTGTTGACGCGCCTATAAAATATTCATGCAGACGGGCGAGATGAACGATTTTTTCTTCGATTTACGCCTCGAAATAAGATGTCATTTTCCGTATCATTAGCGGCGGCTTGGAACGTCGCGACGCCACTATTTATACGCAAATACGATAAAAATGATGCCCGGCCGATCGACTGTTTGACGCGCCATTGATAAATTGCGACCTTTTCAAATTTTTCTTATCTTTTTTGACGTTTTTTCTTCATTCTGTTTTTTCATGTCGGTGGCGACGAGTTTTAAATGTCTTTTAATGTATTCGTGGATTGTGTTTGATGAGTAATGACATCGTAGCTGTAAAATATGTTTATGGTAATTCTATTTTCTAATGACTTAAAGGGAGTTCTCCGTTGGTTTGATTTCTTGCCTTATATCGTCATGGTATTTTTTGCTACTATACCTACGTAGAAATACTAAAGCGTGATAATGTCATAGATAATCACCTAGCGAAGGACCTACGGTTGCAAGCTGAATGCTACCCCATTCCTACACCTATAGGTACACTATCCCATAATCCTCTTACGTCTCATGGAAGAAAATAAAGAACTCAACTCTTAGTTGAGCCCCTATGTAACCCCACGTCAAAATCTTCTCTCACAACAAAAAAAATAGTACTTAAAAACAAAAACACATCTATCTAGAACTCCAATCATTTTTTAAGTTCCATCAATATGATTCGCCCGACCGATACACCAAGTGCTCCACGATAGATTGGTGCTCGTATTTTCATAGCAAGGTAAATTCGATCGGAATAAAACTCCCTCGGTACTGGGAGCTATTCGTTGAGCCCTCTCTTTGCGGCGAAATCGTGCGGAGTAGTTTATCTCACCCCGTTCGTTTCACAACTACCCGCACAAAGGAATCTCATATGATAATCTGCAGATCTTTTTGATAAACACCCTGTAATGTATTAATATAATTATATGGGTTGAAATTGGGTGTGCTGTTTTGTATTTTTTCGTTGTGATGGGAATATGATTGGTACCAATACTACCAATATGATTCGTAGATGTACCAACTTGTATGTAGTTGTAGTCTGAGTAAGAAATTTTATTCAGTTTGAAAATATTTATTGAAAATATTCATTATCCTTATCATAATATTAATATGATTTGTTGACATTCAGTAACTGTTCAAAATAAAAATAATTAAATGTTATTGGACAATATAGTCAATGAGTCAGACGAATAATTATCACTGATTTACATGTGACAATGTACGAAGCATATTTATTTGTTTTATATATTATATATATCAGTATTTATTTAAACTTTTCGCACAAAAAGGTACAAAGGCGGACTTAATGCCTTAGGCATTCTCTACCAGTCAACCAAGGGTGGTGAAGAGATTGGATGGCAGGTGCTTTGGTTGAGAGGAACAATGATTTAAAAAAATTAAAACTAAGTACACAAATACATAAATAGGTTATATACACATACATACTTTTGACTATAATACATACTTATAATATATATATACATACAAATTATAATAGAAGAATATCTCATAATAATTGAATTCTCCAACCAGCACATATCCTGCCCAACATATTCTCTAACAAACTTCATCAAAAATCCGTGTTGAGTTGCGCAGTGCACAGATGCCAGGCCGGCTTATTATGGACCCACGTTGGGCGCCAGGCGACAATATTGCGCGGCCGCCGTGTCCCGACTAATCCCCGGATTCATTTATTTTTGACAACGCAATACGATTTTATCTCACGGCTTCCGATGCTGTTTGCCTTCTGTTATTATGCTCCCGCCATATTTGGTACACTTATTTATTTATTTAGCGACCCCTATAAGGGGCGATTTGACTTTTAATACCAAGTTTAGTGGTCGGTTTCGTTTTAAATCCGCGCTTATTTAATTTAATGGCGATGTGAGATATTGATTGTCTGGGATTGCTTTGTTCACATCGTAAAGGGGAAGTCTTGATAGCTTTTTTTTTTCTTATTTGCGTTGACGCTATCTGTCTTTTGGTTTTCATTCGTAACGTATGTGCCTAAGTGATACGGTGCCTCTATTCAAACTTGAAAATAAAAACAAAGCAAAGCTACATAATATTTATATATGAAGAGATTGACGTCACACGTGGTGTTCCCCTACAGCACTCCACGTAAGTGGAGCCTAACTCGACCTAAAACTGATAGTTGTCCGGCTGATGCACCTACATATTATATTTATTTTAGATTTTCAGCCTATTTCATACAAAACACACTATCACACTACAAATAAGTGCGTCTTAATATCAGTTTTTATATATACAGCACATACGCAAAAGAGTTAAACCAATTTTGATAGATAGTAGGTTCAGTTTTTTTTTTGTTTAAACAGTTTATTCAGTTTATTCAGTTTTTTGACAACATTGCCAATGAGTAAGTGTTGTTCCAAGTTTACTCGCCATCATTGTTTTCATAGTGAGATAATCTATCTAAAGGTTATCTCGACGAACATCTAAGATACGTATAAAAATATTATTTATCTCTAACAAGTTCCTAGAAAATAATCTATTTTTTCATATAAGTATCTAAATCTGTGAAGAGAATGCTCGCTCACGTGATGTCCCCTTCAGCACTCGATGTAAGTGGGTCGACCTGAAACTGACAGTCGCCCGTCTAATGTATAGTTCATTCAACTTAGCGTTGTCCACTACATAAGAAATGTGAGGTAATTGGCTTATTTTTGTTGTATTTTTTCGTTATTTCGCCGTAACCACAATAGTAATCATGTTATGTTAGTTAGTCTCGATAACAACCGTAAGATGACGTAATTCAAAAAGGTTGTTCTCATGTCCAGATGTTCCAGTTCTCGAAACTGGCATCTTTGTAGGTAGTTTCTTACGAATCACTACAGTTCCTAATCTTCTTGACTTCTTAGATTGGAATTTTCTAGATTTCTCGATCATTCATTTCTATATGTATGAACCACAACTGCATTCTTGCCTTTGTCAATTTTTAAACAGCAAAATCTAGTCAAATATTTTTAGACCTAATGCAATATTTATCATCGTTTCCATTACTTTCCCCAGCTTCACAAACCTTCCTATATATATACTTTATAGCTCACAATCTATCAAGAGAATGGCGTCGCTCACGTGGGCCCCTCAGTCCTCGATGTAAGTGGGTCGAACTGGAACTGACAGTCGTCCGTCTAATGCATAGTTGTGCGCTTTTAATTAATTTTACGTCCGTGTTCTAATGGAGGTTGTGGTGTCTTTAGTAAGATGATGGTCGCGTTAAGTGGGCTTATAATACCTATCGAAGATCCAACGTAAGCTAGTGGAACATATTTTTATGTCAAAGAAAGTGCCACGAAGTAGGAAAAACTTAATTTACATCGATTTACTTTTACTAATGGCCCTGTTACCTCACTGACAGTTAAAACTAGCTTATAATACATATTTTCAGATAAACACAAAGCGAGTCTTTGCCAAGCACCTACATGTGCCTATAACTTAAAAGGTACAAATAATTTATGAAAAGCATAGAAATTGTATTACAGTCATTGGAAATTACATTTGTACCTCGAATTTCGATATTTCGATGCCATATAGGACGTGACTCCAACAATGGGCTCACGCTTATCATTAAATTTGACGAAGCAGTCGCTCCGTGTCACAGAAATTTGCATATCTTATTAAAAACCTCGACGTCAGAGATAAAAATGAAAATGAGACACGTAAAAGAAAAAAAAATAACGGACAAAACGCTCACGAGACAATGGTTATTTTGGGCGATACGAAAAAACTGTTTTGTCATGGAAATTTCGGGTGGACACTTTGCATTTTCTTTATTTCTCCCCATTCCTTAGTCGACGAAGAAATCTGTTTTTTTAATTATCGTGTTTGGTAATTAGTTTCGGGAAACGATCTCTTTCTTCCGTTTCCCTTTGCGCAACCAACTTGTCTGCTCCTAATGAGGTAATTTATAGTCTAACCGCTGCACTCGAAAATGTAGGCTCTTTATTGCTATAGTCTTTGAAGTTTAATCTTGAAACTTTAAACATTTAAGACGATTCCGGTATAAATAGAACGTACAGTTAAACTGGGAGTTCTAGTCAGTAAACAGCAAGTTTAAAGTCTGTAACGTTGATATAACTAATATCAGCACTTTCTGAAGAACATATCTTGTCAAAAAAAAAAACATATAACAGTATCTAAAATTTCTCTTGAATCAAACAAAATACACCAAGAATATTTTAAATTCCTTATCTTGTAAAACGATTGATTGTTCCAAATTCAAAACAACTACATACTTAACTAGCACATTTTATCATTCGTCGACAGCAAAACGTATTTCGCCGAAACCCAGCTCTGTAGGCAATGAAGCCCAACCTTTTGATGTCGCTAAACAAATTGAAGCACTTGACGGGGTTCAAAGCAAGCTTTATTTTTTCCACACGATACTGGCGACAAACTCTCCCTAGGATTATATCAATCGTTCACACAGTATGGTTTTTAGATTGACAGAAACAAACCCCGATAAGTGCTCGGCCTTTATGAAGAAGGATTTTGTTGTAGGTATGATTGTTTTAAACAAAAATAAACGTTAATTTACTGTCAAACTAGAGACCTTATTACTCGCAACCGGTGTGCGCATATAACCAGGGGGCCTAAAAAAGCCACTTTGGTCCGTGTTTTTCTTGTTTTTGTTGCACTACGTAGGTATAATCAAAGAGATTGGGATTGGATTTGGATCGGATTGATTGGTATTTTAGCACAGACAAAAAAAAATAACTGAAAAATGCTTCACCAATGGGATTTGATACGATTAACTTAACGGTTAACTGTCCATTACGTTATCCTTTTATGATTCTGCCAAAGTGGCCTTTTTAGGCCCCCAGATGTAGAAACGTAAACGAGGCAAAAGGAGTATGTAAGGATCGTAGCTGGTGGCCTTCTGTAATTTCCGTAGTTCTGTAGTTTCTGCTTACCCCCATGGGAACAATACGTGAGTTTGTATGTATTATTGATAAATTATCTGGACGTTTTTGAAGAATAAATTAATAGCTATCACCTAAACTATAAGGAAGCAATAGCTCTGAAGTAATTGAAGTCGTATACTAAAAAGATTTAAACCACATCATCTAAATTAAAGTTTCTAGGGAGTGGAGTATTTCTGATTTCAGGATGAAAATCTATACATATAATAAATCTGTAGAAGGGTCAATTCTGTACATTGAAAATATTGAAAAAATAAATAGCGGGGGTGTTGCTGGATCGATACCAAACCCAAATATGTGATTAAAAAAATTTTTGTCTGTCTGTCTGTCTGTCTGTCTGTCTGTCTGTCTGTATATGCAGGCATCACGTGAAAACTAACGGTTCGATTTCGATGAAACTTGGTATAATTATACCTTATTATCCTGGGCATAAAATAGGATACTTTTTATCCTGGAAAAATACGTAGAAAAAAAAATCTTATTTTTCGGTTTTATTCATAGACGTTGTTCTGTAGAACCGCGAACACACGTTGCATTACCCGTAGTGGATAATTTTCCATTTCAATTTAAGAGAATACAGTTTCCTGTAGCTTTGTGTTACGCCATGACAATAAATAAGGCTCAAGGTCAGACCCTAGGAGTTGCTGGCGTAGATCTTACCGCGAGTTGTTTTTCACACGGGCAACTTTACGTAGCTCTTTCCCGTGTGAGCAGTCCAAGAAATCTTCATGTTCATATTCCGGACGAGCTCATTAACAATGTTTTGTATGCTGAAGCTCTCAATTAACTTTCTGTCGCATTGTCACGATCACTTTTTTATTATTGCAAACTTTTCGTCACTGTCAGTAATTTACTGCTACATGCTACTTATCAAGGTCGGAATTACTATGAAAAAAATACTTACTACAGAACGCGAGCTCAACAGCAGTAGCTCAATAGAGAGATCTCCTTAATTATTATAGGCTTAGCCGTATTTGGGTCCAATAGATATTTATAAGATGTCATTGTCAGAGTTACTCAAAATGGAGAAATAAACCATCCACGCGAAGACCGACATCCGCGCGGACGGAGTCGCGGGCGGAAGCTAGTTACGAAATATAAGGATTCCTTGATGTTTTGTAGATCCCTAAAGAATGACCGTCAGCCACTGAATAGAAATCACTTATACGGGTTTATCGGGTTTTGTTTTTTAATCACTTATAGGTAGGATACTGTAGAGGTTATCTATGTAGCCCAACCTTTAGCAGTACAGGTTGGTTATTATTGCCGGTGTGTTCCATTCGAACGTTCAAGCAAGTGTCAAATACTGTGGTATTTTGCTACTGCAAATCCACATCTATAGCATTGTTTATCCTATCCAATACTCACTTTTACAATTATGACACTCTTTTACTCACCTTTTGTACATAATTACAATTATTTTAAATCATACTTTTAGTTATCTTTGATGTTTTTCTACATACACTTCTGTATTTCATACCACTTATTCCTTCCTTTCATTGTAACTTAGGATATTTTTATATATTTTCATATTTTGACATTTTAAGGGAGTGCTCTACACTCCTGGGAGTAACTAACATCCTCCCTTTTCAAAAGTATGACCCTCTGACCACCCGGTTTGCTTGGCTCCGGGATTACTCCGTCATCAGACGAAGAACCTGCTTCTCATCACCACGATGTTGAAGACCAGGGCATCCCCGTTCCAGAAGAAGATCACCAGGAACCACGTCGAGAGATCTCCTCCGAGAAATCTAGGAACGTCATCGAGGGGCCTCCTCCTCGGCTCAAGACCCCAGAGGAAGGAGACCAGAGCTTCATCATCGAGTCAAGGGTTCTTCCTCGGATTCCTTCGAAGCTTTTGTAAATCATGTAAATTACTAATAACCCCTCAGGTTATTCCTAACGTTACAATACCCACCACCTACCATATACCACATACCTTAGACAAAGAAAAGTATAGACGGCGGGTAGCTCCATTTCATTTCCACAAGAATGGGATAAAGTATTAAGTTATTATAAGTAACAGAAAAGGATTAAGCTATACTATTTCCGTCTCTCAGTGCGTGCCAGTTTTTTCAAGGTAGCTACTTATGTAGCTCATGTTAGTTATGTTAGTTTTTTGTCTCATGTGTGGCCACGCTACCCGATTCTCTATAGCTTTCTTACTCTACGCCACATACCTATCATTTAGAATAGAATATAATAATTTATTCAATTTCCCATATAAATAAAGTGCCTAAAAATAAACAAAAATTAAAATATTTTTATTACACTTGCAAGTAATGATGGTTCGGAATTAGAATATTAGGTAGCGACCCCGCCGGACCGATTGTCCGAAGTGTTTCGGGATTAATATCACAAAATCTCTGATGGCTTCTTTTGCAAATAATGATTTTTTAGCAGTGAAGAAGAATTACTAACAAAACATGACCTTGCAGTGAACATTGTCGAATTATTGCCATTGCTAGGTATTTTAAATCAGTGTTAAAAAACGTTGTCCCACTGCAGTTACCCGTAAAAAGACAGTTGTGTCATTATCGAAGCAGTGTCCCAATTTAAGTACCTAATACATATTAAGATGACATGTACCTATATTATCAACAGATGCGTACAAGTGGCGTAACAGTGTAAAGGACGCTACGCAATTGAGACCGCAATGTCCCTTGTTTTTTACGCGAGGGTAGCGTAAGCTCCTAATGCCAAGTAATTTCGTGACCCTGCCTTGTTTGGAACCTTTTACCGACTTAATGTCTTCGTCCGAGCCATATAAAACGTATATTTTAGACAGTATTAAATGTTTCGAAAGTGGGACGTTGAGTTTTGTGATATTACTCTTTTGGGAATGTGAACGACTGTATTTCTATTCGTAGGTATGTGGTTAAGGTTCTCATTCGAGATGTGGTCTCGAAGTTGTAAATGATTTTAATAAGGAAATCATAAGGTTAGATATAAGTAGGATCCAAATAAAAATATTATGTAAATTGCAAACATCTCATTAAGAATCCTCATTATACTTATTAAAAAAAATGCGGTTTCTTAATAACGCGCCTACGCACGTCAAAATGAGAGCATCACAAGTCAAGGAAATTAAAATTCTCAAACAGAGGGCAGTTACAACAAATCCCGGCACTAAAACTCCTATATATCCCGGGCGAATGTTGTAAAAAATCATTGCCTTCATCCCTCGGCCCTCTCGGAGGGGAAAAATCTAATCTGTGCATTTTTTGCGGGACCGCGATGCCACAAAGAATTTCATTTCCCACTGTTCATCTATCTCTATTTCAGTGACGGCTCTTGTTCTTGGTCCTCCCCCTCGCACTCCCCCCTCAGACCCCGCGACCGTTTTTTTAGACTTCCTCGATCGGAGATAAGGTTAAGCGAGCTCTTCTTATTAGTGGTTTATACGAGACATTCACAGCCTCTCGCGATTTAATTTGCTATGTACGATTTTATCGTCTGCCTCCACAAATAGATTGTTGAATTCTTTTAAATTTATTCTGGAATCACTTTAAACTAATATGGATATCGGGTGTTTTTGTTCCCACGCAGTTTTTATCTAATGTCGTATGTTGCTACCGACCTAATCTGCTGTAAATATTTAATAGATATTGAAGTATGCCATCGAGTCAAACCTTGACACGATACTATGTTTACATGTGACATTGACTATAGAAGCAACAGATTTCCAAAAATATTTTATAGCAATACGATTAAAAAACTACAACTGTAAGTTACTTTTATGGCCACGTTAATTTACCAAAACGCGCCCAAATCAAGCAAAATAAATAATATCCATAACGGAAACAGTTTATGGATTAAATTGATTTACAATAGCCGAAGGTCTGTTTATCATAATAATAAACTCGACAAAGAAACCGAGCCGGCAAAAGTCAACTTATAATTGTATTACTAGCATCACAATCAAAACGAGCCTCCACGAAAACAGAATTACACAATTGTGTACAATTGACATTCAAATCTGTGGACATTGCCGCTTTGTGCTTTTATTGGCACTTATTGACGCGTAATTGTCAATAAATTCCTACGGGATCCAAGTTTAATGTGGGTTTGGGTGAAAAAAGTTATGTTTTATTAATATTTTTACGAGAACGTTTAGGACGGACGATAAGATCTGCCGTTTGGGAAGTTTTTTCTTTCAATTTCCGTCACGATTTGTACGCTCATTATTGGTGAGCAGATGAGGGTGATAGGGGCAGTGGTCGCATGCCTTCCACTCTAGAGATGTTATCATGTCTCTTAGCGACTTTCATCGGGGCTTTCGATTGTACGCCTCCCCTTCTCCCCTACTCCCCTAGTTGCTTGTGAAACATGATTTCGATGACGGTATGATTTATGTTCAAGAAAAAACTGTTACGTGATTCAAAAGTGAGACAGATTCGTGACTCAATAATTACAGTCTAACATTGATGAATTGCTTTAGGCAGGAGTTAATTCATACTTTCACATGAGACTTGTTTAGTGTAGTGCGCTATTTTGTATGACTTCGAAGCCTGATTACAGAGACTTGTGAAGTTCAAAGTCAATCATAAGTGGTGTGCTATTTTAAGCCTGGGGTAAGTTAGCGTTCATTCAGACAATATTTACTATTGTATTACCTAAACTATTGTTGGCGGTTGTAGTTTGTATTGTAAGGCAGCGATTATGGTGTACAAGCTTTTGGTTTCATTGATTTTTTGTTTGTTTTCTTAACGATTATGTGAATTGAGTTAAACTGAATCAACTTTTTGACGTGTTTACTGTAATTTAAATAAAAGTTAAAAAAAAAAAGTTAATAGTCACTGCCTCTATCGTACCTATTAATCGCAGAAACATAAGTCTATAGCTAAAGATAGGTAGGTACATCATAATATACAGCTATATCTGCAAGTGTGCGTACGTATTGTTGTGATGTCATATAGAGGGATTAATTCAGGGCACGTCGTCATCTGATATCTGATCTTGGGGTTCTGTAGGGGCTCAGACCTTGATACGGCGTACATACGTATCTACATCCTGTCCACAGACATGGGATAGGTTGAATGGAACATTGATTTTGATAGGGATTTATTAATTCTAGTTGGGTAAATCTGATTATTATTTTTATTTCATTTATTTGTGATTTGCGAGATTCTTGTAAAATTTATCCGGATGGTTCGGTTGTCTGTAACGATCGACGCTAATTAATAAACGCTTTATAAAAACAATCGGTTTTATTTATTTATATAGGTCTGGTTGTAAATTCAATGTGTCAATGTAGATGATATTCGGGCTAAAAACTAAAAGCTTTTAAAATAAGTCAAATCAGCTATTGGGATTTTTTGTATCTGCAGTAGTTTATAGTTATTCTGAAACTATTTAACAAAAAAAATCATCTTTATTTCTACCGTTTTCATGTCATTTTCCTAACAACTTTCATCAGTTTTCCTGAAATCGTACCTATACCACTACCACGATATATTAATTTCCCTACACGTTAACATGGACGTAAGACATGATAACGCTTATTAAACACGTCAGTCAGTACGACAGTATCTACCCTCCATCGGCGTCAGCAGAACAGTGCAGTAATGGGAAAAATGTTCGGCCATAGTATATGACACTGTTGGTATAGTGCCTTATGGTTGTGGTAAGTATACGTTGCAGGGATTGGGTGGTATTTGTTTTTCACAGTATTTAATTATATCATATGCACCTCTCAACCCCCAAGATACAGGCAAATGCCTATTTGGGGGTCACCGTCCAAGAACAATCTGATTTTACGTTACCTATGGTGTGTTTTAATCGAACTGTGAAGTTAAACGAGTAGTCCGAAGATAACTGACATCTGGGGCTTCTTCTTGATATCTTTCGACTGTCATATGACAGTATTGACAGGTTGTCAAAATACAGATGATAAATAACACCTATAGAAGACCTCTTGGGATTCATCCCCATATGTAACTCCGTGCCAAATTTCAAATCAGGGGAAAAGATCTGCAGTAGTCTAAAGAAGGAAGGAAGTCAAAAGAACAGACCCAAGTAAAGAAGATGAACCAGAAAATCCTCACAAACGTCCTGAAGGACAGAGCAGGGTCTCTTATTAATATATTATTCTAAGGTGCCATAAATCACCGTAAATTTTATTGGAAAAGGTGATCATAATTCATGTTAAGTTGTGTTTTGCATTCATGTGCTATTGAAATAAAGTACACGAGGCTCTTACAACCAATAATAGGACATCATATAGAGCTAATATACATTTATTTAAGTGCCTAATATAACGAAATTATCTCAGGTGAAAAGTACCTGCAGTAACTTTCCAGGCAATCTGTAAGATCATCTTTTTCAGAATCAGTACGTCTGATTAGATACCTAAATAAAACCTTGAAACCATCTGGCATGTCCGAATTTATCCCAAAACTCGCTGCTTGAAACATCAGAATGATTCGAATCTTTCAGTTCATGTTGAATTTTCAATTTTCCATTAAAATAATGAAACGCAAAACAAATTGAACACTATCCACTTAGCCAAAAACAATCATAAAGATACCTATTCTCAACTCCCGTATCGGGTTGAAAAGAAGCACGCTTGACGGGCGTCGTATACGGCAGCAAAACGTCAAAAAGTCTGTAGTGGGTTTTTTTTGCAATCATCAAATTGATCTGTCCGCGCGCCATCTGGCCCGTGAGTAAAACGCTTTCGGGTTCCCTCAGCCGAGGAATTAATTCATATAAAACACACATATCGTTTCGTTGGACCCGATTTGATGTCGCTCGTTATTGAGTTTCTAATACTCGATAATTTTCGGAGTAGAAATTGTTCGATAAACTGGATCGTTGTTGAGGTCAGAGGTTCTTAAATACAATATACAATCTAACACTAAAATTTATATTATGTACAGATTGGTTAGAGGTTCTGAAATTTCAACGTTTTTTAAATAGGTTAAGGCTAATCTTTAGTTAAGGTACGTTTGTATAAGCTCAATGTAAATTAATTCCAAGTCAAAAAGTGACAAACCATATTTGAAATATTTGCTATGTTCTAATCTACAATCTTTGCTGTGAAGTTACCAAGAATTAAACCAACCAAGAATTTAACTATAGAATGGTATTTTCTGTTCAACATACACAGTTTGTATACCTACCTTTTGAAAGTTATTAGAATAGCACCCTTCTAGCTTGTTTCATATGAAGCCCGCAGATCAAAGCGGGCATCGACAGTTGAGATACGTTGATAACTTTCACATTAAGCAGGTTAAATCAGTCAGATGAACGATAAGGGACACGCAGTGCGCACTAAATGCCCACAGGGAACGTTTGTTTGAATACACATTTATATGTAACTATCTACGTCGTTTTTTAGTAATTAAAATCTACTTACCTCTTTTATCTTTACAAAAACGTAATTTGGACTGAAAACATAAACATTCCCACCTGAATAACTTGAAAACATTCCGCGTTCGCAGATCTTTTTTCCTTTATAAATTATTCCATATTGTTTTATTCTGGAACACGGTATATATGGTCGTAGAGTTTCTACGAAAACTCATTGTGCGTGAAAACGGTAGTTTTCCCAAAACATATTTTTAACAGAAAGCTACAAAACATTTTCATATTTCAGTTGGAAATTGTAACTGTTTCGTGGCGCAGCACGGCGGCGTCTGGCGTAGGGCGTGTGTGCATGTGCGCTCATCAACTAATGGTCCGTGCGCGGCATTTGAACCGAGCCTACACTCGCTACAAAACAACCGCCCGCCTAGTCGCAGACCTGCTTTCGGCGCAAAATTATAACGTGTAAAACACGGCTCTCCTTGCATTCCGCACACGGGATTTTTATGAATGCCGCGATTATTATTCGCATTTTAAACTCGAATGCGGTGCTATTCTCCCCGAGACGTATAGCAATATTCGTAACGAGTTTTCTCAACGCTGCTACCTAATTTCAGGTCGAGTGTAGCAACTGAATGTAGATTGTTGTGTAGTCAGGAGTACAGAGCGCTACTATCGCTCGAGTCCACTCCAAGCGAGTGGGGTGAACGTCGCGATTGTCGACTGTTCGAATCGAACGCGATTGCAAATTTATTAGCGGGCGGGTGCCGGGCGCCGGCGACTCGGTCCGCGGCCGCACGTACGCCTAGTTGTTTTTACTCTTCATGTATTTTTTTCTCGACGAGGCTCGGCTCTCCCCTTTTGTTCTCAAGTGGACCAGCTGTCATTATACGCCATGTTACTGTTATTTTTTTCGACGTTTTTATAGAGTTTTGCGTCGAGAGGGCGTTCCGTTCGGAAAAATGTTCGTTTTGCGTGCGTCCTGGAGAGTTTGCGTGTCGAGTGATGTCGACGCCGCCGATTGAAAATGAGTTATGGAATTTTATTCCAGAATTTTTCTGTTGTTGCATTTCAGTTTGAGTGGGTTTTGTTCAGTGGTAATTACACAATAGTAATGCTTCTTTGGTTTTCCTCATTTAAACGAGCTATTGATTTTAACCACATGCTATTTTAAGTTACACACGTAACTTTTCCGTACGCTTTATAACATAAACGTAACAGAATTTTTCTAACCGCGGTCGAGCAACTGGTTGTACAACTCTGCAATCCCGCGGCGAAATGTTAACATGTGTCATTGCAGTTTTCAAGTGGCTTCTGTTTGATAATTTGAGGGAACCCTTTCAGCTGCGGGACCCTTGAGAGAGTAATCATTGATATTATGTAGTTTGCCTGTTTGTATTACTACTTATGTATGTAAATGTGTGTAAATAGAGTGACGCAAGGGTCCATTTGTGGGTTTTGGATTTAACTAGTAACTATTTTACTTACTTAATAGTGAATTTCTAATTATAATAGCTAATTACTACACTCACTTTATCTGAAGTAAAAAAAGGTCTTAAAAATAAAATCTCCATTTTACGAATTATTTAAAACATTGAGAAAACTATTATAATCTGGTTGAATAACTCAATCATTCAAGAATTCCATTTAATGCGAACTAAAAATATATGGTAGCAATACCTCATCATCTGCCTAGCCTTTTCCCAATTATGTCGGGGTCTGCTTCCAGTCTAACTGGATGCAGCTGAATACCAGTATTTTACATAGAGCGTCTGCCTATCTGACCTCCAGTGACGGGGTAATACGATACCCCTTGGTTAAGACTGGTTGTCAGATTTTCTGGCTACTGTTACCCATAACAACTGTAAAAGATCCACGAATGACAGACAAGACCAACGGCTTAACGTGTTTTCCGAGGCACGGAGGGGTCTCGGTATGTAAAGATGGTCACGCATCCACGGAGCAACCACGGCAAGCGTAGCTTAACCTGATAGATCGACCCGAGCGGCTGATATTACTTAGCCACAAGCTCCTCATGGTAACAAAACCCTACCCCTAGCCCTACCTATCACTTATAAATTACTAGCTGCGCCCCGCGGTTTCACCTACGTAAGTGTCGATCCCGTGGGAATATCGGGATAAAAAGTAGCCTATATGTTAATGCAAGGAGTCAGCTACCTCCATGCAAAATTTTATCAAAATTGGTCCAGCCGTTTGAGCGTGAAGAAGTAACAAACGACACACACACACACACACACACTCACACACACGCACACTCAGACACTCACAATCTTTCGCCTTTATAATATTAGTGTGATTGATTTGCCTAGATCCCTGTTAATTGATATAAACTCAAAACCTAAGAAACTTAATAATTCCTAAGAACATAGTCCTACGTATAAAAATATGTCCATCGTACGATTAGCCGTCTCCCGGCGCAATATCTCGTCGAAGGTTGGGCACTCAGCAGAGAGCGACCAATAGACGCAGCACAATGACTGTTTAGATTGTACCCTCCCCTCCTCTCCCCCCACTTGAAACCCCCTAGTTTCATACGCTAAGATTTTAGATATTGACGATGCATTTTGATTTTTAATCGAACAAGACCTAGCTTAGCTAGATATTCTTTGAACTCTCGTAAGTAGGCATGTATTTCGTTGCGAAGCTCTTCTTAGACTCGACTTTCTTTTTAGACTTCACAAAACACAAAAATTACCCTAAAATTACCCTTGTAGACCAAGTTATGACAACTGGAGCCCCTACCCGACATAGCGTGCCCTCGTTCGCCAGAAAAGGTTGCCAATTTTTTGTGCTTTTGTTTCTTAGCTTAAACTTAAAGTAATTAATTAAAGTATGTATTTTAATATCTTTCTGTTTAACAGATACCCTTGAACCTGACATTCCTATTTTAGGTTTTTACTTTGTTTGAGGGTCAAGACGACAGAATAAAAGAACAGCTGAGCATACAATTACTTTTAGGGTTCGTACCCAAAGAGTAAGTAACGGAAGTAAGTAAGTAACGGGACCCTATTACTAAGGCTCCACTGTCCGTCCGTCTGTCATAGTGATATCTCCATAGCTAGAGAGTTGAAATTTTCACAGAGTGTGTACTACTATGGCCGCTTCAACAACAAATAATAATAATAAAATTAAGTTAAAAATAATTCTATCTTTTCAATACAAGAATCGTTTTCTTTTTAGAGGGGCCCGTGGCTTAATAATATACAGCCGCACAGGTTGATCGATCAGGTTAAGCTACGCTTGCCGCGGTTGGTCTGTGGATGGGTGACCATCTTTACATACCGTGACCCCTCCGTGCCTCGGAAAGCACGTTAAGCCGTTGGTCCCGGCTGTCATTCGTGGATCTTTGACAGTCGTTACGGGTAGTCAGAAGCCCGAAAGTCTGACAATCAGTCTTACCAGGGGTATCGTATTACCCAAGTAACTGGGTTGTGGAGGTCAGATAGGCAGTCGCTCCATGTAAAATACTGGTATTCAGCAGCATCCGGTTAGACTGGAAGCCGACCCCAACATAGTTGGGAAAAGGCTAGGCAGATGAATCGTTTTCTTTTTAGTATGTAGAGTTAAATATTGGACGGTGGTTGGGAACCTTCGTGTGCGAGTTCGTCTCGCACTTGGTCGGTTTTTTTAAAGAGTGCTTTTCGGTCAACTAGTCCCATAGGTATACGACTAGACCTCTCTGTTCAGTACTACTGAACCCTACGTAACTATAAATGTATTGTCTGAACTTGGAGATATTCTTGCTACGGAAATTTGCTAACAAAAATGAATTTCCTAGACATAATTCTCCAATCCTTCCTCCAATTAGCAAGAAAACGCACTCAAACATAAATACCAAGTTCATTGTTATTCTCAATTGTTATAACTAAGTATAGTACTACATTTCAGTAAGACAGCAGTCTCAAGATCGTCTTAAAATATAACTGAGTCGGTTTGATGTTTTGTCGTTATTATTGCATATTGCCTAGATAAGTCGGTTCGAGAGGTTCCAATCTCGACTCGAGTTGCAATATTGCAGTATCTAGATTGTTGCAGTAGAGCTTTTGGAGTGCACACGACTTGTTGGAAAATTGTATGGTGGAAAGTTTTATCAGGTAGGTTACATAGTAATTAGGAGAAGATTTTAAGGCATATGAGTAAGTAGGTACTCTATGCCTTAAAGTCTTGAAAGAAAGAAATTTGCGGTAAACATGACGTAGAAAAAGAACTCAAACAGAAAATATGCGTCACATCCATGCAAAATGGATATCGCTCAGCATAATGCTACGGTTCTATGCGAGACAGAGCCCCAGCTACAGTTTTCGGCGACAGACTGTGAGTTTTATTTTTGTTAAATTTTTTACAGTACCAACATGTAAGACATTTACAGGTTTTTAAATTCGATAGTCTAGTCTTTCATAATAAAACATATCTGGGGGCTTAAAAACGCCACTTTGGCGAATCATAAAAGGATAACATTATGAATTATAATATGACGAAGACAGATCGTGTTTTTTCTTTTTTTCGCTGCACTACGTAGGTTGAGAAAAAAAAAGAAAAAAAGAAAGAAATAAATTCAAAGAAAAAAAGAGATTGGGATTGGATTTGGATTAGATTGATTGGTATTTTAGCACAGACAAAAAAATAACTGAAAAATGCTTCACCAATGGGATTTGAGACGATTAACTTAACAGTTAACTTTCCAATGTTATCCTTTTATGATTCTGCCAAAGTGGCCTTTTTAGGCCCCCTGTTTGCCACAAAAAAATATTCAGTATTACAATGATACATTACTTCAATGTTGACCATCGATTCGATGTTTTAATGCATACCCTAATTGCTGTTAGCAATCTCGATGATTACCAAATGTATTCACATTATAGATATCCATGTTACATACACATCCGCAATCTAATTACCCTGAAACCACTCCTGAAAATCCACGTTTTTACGTTACCAATAAAGCAAATTGACGTCCCGCGAACTACTCAAATATATCCAAAAACGGCCCGGTCCTGTCCCGTCTCAATCCAGTGCATTTTAGGAAATTATTTCTCCATCACATTACGGGTATTGGTGCTCTGCGGAGCGCGCCCTCTGCCGGTGCGTGAGGGAATTCGGAAGAGAACCCCCTCTTCCCCCCGCATCATGAACTTTGAGTAATAGTGTCACTCACTGAGATGGGACGGCCTAGAACTATAGGCATGCCTACAGACAGGTGTATATGTGGACGGCAGGTATGCTGTTTGGGAAAATTAGGAATCTTACTTGGATTCGCGCACACATACCCTCACACACACTCACTCACACACACAAACTATACATAAGTATAGTTTGTGTGTGTAAGTAGACAAGATTGGCATAAGCCAATCTTGTCTACTTACCCATGTTAAATATGTTATTAATATTTTTCTTTATTTTGTTATGGAAGAGCGGAGTCTTCTAATACAGGCATTGTTTGCTTAAAAGAAGGCTCCAATCACAAACTAATTGTTGTAATCTGGTTGAAGAAATAAACAATTTTGAATTTGAATTTTCTAATTTGAATTCGTGTGTGTGTAGTGGATAAGAACGCATTATATATATTTTTTATTGCTGATTACGCCCTTTCTTGACCTCGATCACACCTGATGGAAAGCGTTGGATGAGGTCTATGATGGGACGAGCGTGCCCAGAAGATGCCTATGGCACTGGAACCCCACGCATTGATGAAACACAGCAAGCTGCTTGACGCCGGACTCCGGTTAGAGGGTGGTCGCAAACCAGGCGGGCGTTAGCTCTACCACCGCAAGGCAAGAATTGGCTAGTCAAATAAGGTGTTGGGTGTGACTGTCCAGGATGCGCGGTTAATTTGTGGAATAATAATGTAAATTTTCTTCTAATGAACCTGGTTTAGTCGCCTGTAAAACATAGATAATTACAATTTCTTTATTTACACTTGAAAGTCACAGACATCTGTGTAGCCCTGGCCGTTGTACGGACGCCAGCACATTAAGCTATCCGAAACTGTCAAATTTTTCCAATCAACTTTGAACTAAGGTTCAAAGTTGATTGGAAAACTTTATCACTAAAGCATAAGTGCTTTAGTGATAAAGTTGAAAATCTATTAAGAGCGTTTATGCGGTACGACATTTCATACAAACTTTCAAGCCCTTATTTTTCGAAATTAATAAACCGATTTTAATGAAACTTCATACGCATAAGCAGGATACAAAGGTCTAAAAAGTTAGTAGAAAACATTTTCGAAATGTCTTTTTTTTTAAAGATAACTGGAAATCTCTGTTTCTATGGAAAATTTAAAATCGGTCTAATCTGGCTGTAACACAATTTTTCGAAATTTTGGCTTAACATATTGATGTTTTTATTCACGAGTAATTTCATAGCTCACCTCAAACAAGTACTGAATTAAAGGAATAACTCAGTTTATTTAAAGGTATCAACAGAAACTACAAACTCAAACCTGGTCAATTTGAAGAGATTAGTCGTATGACCCTGATCGGTGTCCATTGTGGCCGGCTCGCATCTGCACGGTTATTTATTTCGACGACATTTGCAAATCGTTCGACCTCCACACTCCACAGCTTGCTTAAAAACGTTGAACGCTTTTTAGTGTTCCTTACATAATTATCAAATTTGGTTGTGTTTGTCTGTCTGTGCATACACACAATGACATCTTGAGGGTCATTGCCCAGTTCTTTTCAAAAACAAATTACAACCAAAACATTTGTAGATACCAATAGAACGAACATTAACCCTTATAGCTAGCATATCAGTACTCTTCGATTTTTAGTGTTAAGTGTTTACTTTACACTAAACCTTGAAAAATGGGAAAGCACACCAAACTCTTCAGAAAACTTTTAGATATAAAAATATTAAGCGATAAGGCCGCCCATTGTATATTTTGTAGTGTTTGTTGTATCTTTTTCATGTTATGTATTTTTGTGGTGTACAATAAAGTAACACACTAATATTATAAAGGCGGTGTGTGTGTGAGTGTTTATATGTTTGTTACTTCTTCACGCTCAATTTTGATAAAATATGGTATGGAGGCATGGGCATCTGACACCCTGGATTAACATATAGGCTACTTTTTATCCCGATATTCCAACGGGATCGACACTTGTGTGGGTGAAACCGCGGGGCTAGAATATAAATAAATAAAACTAGTATATAAATAAATATTATACTAAGTAAGCTGATGTGCCAAACTTTTCTTAAATTCCTTGCTATTCCAATCTCCACTAGTTTAAATAAAAATCTTAAATTCTCTGACAGACATCGCACAGCCTACACCGCTGGGTTTAGAAGCATGAATTTCTACAAAAGTTTCTCATACAACGAAGGTGAGCACTAAGGACGGATATTTTGTAAATTCGTCCGCTTCGATGTCGCGAAATCTCCTAAAGATCGATAACAATAGAAAAAGTAATTGTGTCTCATTAGAGACAGTTGAGTTACTAAAGAATAGGGGATGACAGTTTGTGTGGAAGTTCGTAATTTTTTCAAGATGGGAAATCCCTTAGGAAACATGGCTTGTTGTTACCATACATTACTATCTCCAATGGATACTGGAAAACATTTGTATTCCAACAGAACTGCAAACCTACATGAATAACCCATAAGGCTACACGCACCTTCGTATACCAAGACCGCTATTTCTATACAGTGTCCAGTACGGGGTTCTCTCGAAAGGAGACTCTCTGATGCGATTACAGGCCCGAGCCTTGCACGTGACGAGAACACTCAGAGCTTAAGCCTAGCACTTGAGGCCTAAGTCCTGGAACTAGGCGAAAGCTTTGTTCCTGTGATCTATGAACACACAGGAGCAAGGATGGAAGGTTTAGTGCGAAACGTTTCGCAGGAAATTCGATAAAAAAATGGAAAATGTGTGGGTGTTGGATTGGGAATTATTTCTGGGAACTTTACTTCGGTGCATCACAGCGATTTCCAATCCGGTTAGTTCCTTTGCCGAAGTATACATACGTCAAAGCGTCGACAAATTACCTATAACTAGTAATGTAAATCATATAAAAAACGACAATCCAGTAAGTACACGCCTATCGTCTGACATCATTTTCGCAATAAAAAGTCAATAGAAACCTCACTTGTGTAAATCGATGGATAGCACATTTCCAGGAATACCCTTATTTATCATCCAACTTTTGTACCTACTTAACATAAAAAACATAACTTAAGATCTAGGAGGTACTTAACTGCCTTAATATAGCCTGTTATGTCCCACTGCAGGGCAAAGGCCTCCCTTCCATCCTTCCATTTTTTCCTGTCTCTTGCTATATCTGGCCAATCCTTTAGATAGGCGTCCAATTCGTCACACCATCTTTTTCTGGGCCTACCGCGTCGCCGATTCCTGTTATTCGGAATCCAGGCAGTGGCTACTTTTGCCCAATTTTATTGCGACATGCGGCAGATGTGGCCTGCCCAATTCCACTTTAGTTTGGCGGCTGTGTTATGTCTTAAATCGAATAACTCCCGTACTTTGTCTGTTATCAAGTTATGAAGTCATACGCACCTGTAACTTGTCGAGTACTGCCTGCAACTGCGCTCGACATAACATCACTGTTTTCTACTTCATAGAAAAAGTACGCGTGTTTTTGGGAAAACACGCGTACTTTTTCTATGAAGTAGAAAACAGTGAGTTTGACAGTAGTCCAAATTAACGCCATAATACTTTTAACTAAGCGCAGTGGTGGCCCAGTGGTAACGGCCGCGACTTAAAAGTCGTAGGTCCTGGGTTCGAACCCAAGCAGGCACTTTATTATGTGTTATGTGTTGTGTAAATTATTTCATCACAACTGCTCTCAAAACGGTAAAGGAAAACATCGTGAGGAATCGGCATGTCTTTGAACCAAAAATTCGAAGACATGTGACAGCACTGGGCCCACGTGGTTGATTACGGCCCACTCCCTCTCACTGAGAGGAGGCATGTATCTCAGCAGTGGGAACATTATAGCTGACTATGTCATACACGCAGTTAAGTAATAATATAATAATAATAATATTTTATTCATTATTATTATTATTATATTATTACTTAACTGCGTATATGACATCATAAGTATAAATTACATAGAAGTTACATCATTACAAAGTTTCAAATTAATATTGTGAGGAAAATATTAAACTATGCCTAAAATAAATCTAGTGTATTACTTATATATATTGGTTAAAAGCCTACTGAATTCAATAGCGCCCTGCCTGATGTAGGTTTATTCAAAACTGTGTTTCAGGCCATCACTTAGCAACGCCGAGTGCTGTAGTGGACTATTATGCTACTGAACATAGAGCTAGCATTGACACATAATAATTATATTTTAAAATAATAAACTTATTGTATTACTTCTAGCCCCATACTTCCCGTGGGTGTCGTAAAAGGCGACTAAGGGGCGTACCGGAGAATGGGCAGCAGCGTTCTCTATGCATTCCACCAACATACCATACTGCGATCGCCAACCCGCCTGCCAAGCGTGGCGATTATGACAAACCCCCCCTTTTGGGGGAGGCCTATGTCCAGCAGTGGACGTCTTTCGGCTGAAATGATGATGATGATTACTTCTAGCAATTTTTCAGTGTCTGAGTAATTAAATGTCGCTAAGTATTCACTCAACATTTCACTACATTTTTTACAATTAACACATTGAAGGACACTGAACGCCTATAGACGTAATAACAATAAAACTTCTATTGTGTCTCGTTCAGTGTCCTTCAATGTGTTAACACTAAATAAGTGCCTGTAAATACCACATAACTAGAAAAACAAAGGAATTTTCTAACATAAATTAAAATCAAAATCAACTGCTGTAGGTAAACTCTAGTCCCCCACACACATAGTCAAATTGATTTTAAAGCTCACAGGTTCTTGACCACCCCGGGAACGCATGCGTTAGCGGTGCGCTAGTTATGCGTCATCATGTGCGTTACGAAAGGCATACATTGTCGAGAAGGTAATAAGTAGTGTATTACTCGTGTGAGATGTCCGCGATCCGTGCGATGCTTGCACGCATACAGATCACATCTCAGTAGTGATGTGCTGGGTCCGGGATGGGGCGGAAGTATCACAGCTTGTTAGAACGGGATTGGGAATAATCGAGGTATATTTTGAATTAAATATAATAACGTCTAGGTAATAATAATAACGTTTATTTGGACTCAATAAAATATGTACAAATATACAGAGGGGCAATTCTCGTAATTTTAAAAGCGTTCACAGTCTGATCTCAGTCTCAATCTGTCAAAATTACCTTTAATTTCCCTACATTTTGACAAGTTTTTGACATTTGTTTGTCGCCGAGATGAGACTGAGACTAGATTTTGAACGTTTTAAATTAGTAGAATTGACCTTCTGTTATATTCCTAAGATCTAGGATACAATTAATGAAAGTAGACTAAAACTATATGAACTCCTGAATTCCAAACTAGATAAAAACCTTTATCTTGGAAATCAGTGCTCTTTTGTGGTAAATTATGTGTAAAAACTTATAAATCACACAGTGACAATTCCAGAATTAATTGACTTATGAGGTAAGTACTTAAGTCTAAAACTTGACGGATGAGTTATGTATGTCAGTGAGTGTGTGTGGTGTGTAGTGTGTAATATGTAAAATAACAATTTATTAAGTTTTATAAGTAAAGACGAATTAAATTGTGCAGTCCCATTTTTCAATGTTTTATCTAGATATTGGTAAAAAAGTTGCTGTCCAAAGAAAAAAATCATTAGAACTTTCTCTACCTACTTGCTACGAGCTACCGTTTTGTAGCGTTGCTACGAGCGGCGTAGGCTTTATACTACATTACTGTTTCGTTATTTGGTAACTTCAATAAGTAATCCCGTTACACAAACCTCGCCTAGCAACAGCACTAGAAGTGACTCACGAACTTCACGCGCCACTAACAACTAATTTATGTTAATTGCGTCTCAGCACGGCATACGTATGAGCGGCACGTACTTGGCTCAGTTTGCTGTGAGGAAAATAATGTTCAGACCCACAGCGGACCTTATTGGCTGAAGGTAATGTCTATGTTTGAGTTATGGTAAGGAGGTTTGATGTAGGTATGTTGTTGTGCCTGATTTGGGACTGAAAATCGTTATACCTAAAAAGGATTTGAAAGAGGAAGGTTTTGTGTTCTTGGGGTGCAAAGAAGGTACTGATGGTGTATGGCCAACGCTTTGAATGGACTCAGCAGGTATAAAATCAGTTCATATTTAGTCAAATTTAGAACTTATCGAATAAAGAAACGAAAGTAGGTATCTGAAATTCTTCTTCAAACGTGAAGTCTCGGTACTTTATGTAACAGTCTAACAAATCCCCACAAGACACAATCAAACAGGTGTACAGTACTAATAAAAGCAGTCCCACCATTCACGCTGACACTGTGACACGTCGTCGTGCATACTCCTCTCATTGTCGGCACGCAACTCTGACGTCACGCTCTCGCCGCTATCACGCGCATTTTGGACTACGATTTTCCACATCTCAGACAGTGTAGTGTCAGTAATACAATGGAGCATTCCCGCCGAGTGGGAGGCTCTTATCGATCTACGGGGACGTCATCGAGCGATAGCGGCCGCGGCGACGCAAAAAGCGTGTCAGTGTGGCGGCTACAAAGCCTTTGTGGTGGGACCGGACGCCGCTCGCCGCCGCCGCTGGCATTGTTTGCTGTTTAGTGCTCGCTCGCAGCTAAAAGTTGCGATTTCAGCAGTAAGTTTGTTAGCACGACCTGTCTAATGGCTGTACAGCGTTGATCGGATGCATTACACGCTCGGTTACGGTTATGTTTGGTTATCGACGATATTGGCGGGTTTGGGGTTATAGTGACCAATCATTTTTAAGTGGTAAAGGTTACGATGCGATGATGATTCTGTGTTGATTAGAGTTATGGTTAAGATTATAACCCGAACCGGTCGGGTTATAATCCACAAAAAAATCACCATAAATGTCTATAAATCTAATCTATCTATAATATATATCTCTATCTTTTCTGTGGCCTTATCATCTTGCAGTTACTTGAAGCGTGGAACATGACGTCGTATCTAAAGTCATTTCCATCAAATCCCACCTGTTTCTTAAACATTGAATCCTCCAAAATCTTCGTCTGGTTCATCTATAGTTATCACGTGAACAATTTGCGATAGTGGCGTAATGTGTGTTTATCGAGTGTAAGGAGGGTGCCACCGCCGCGCCGCCGCGCCGCTGCAAACTTGGACGAGGCGACGAAACTCCTGGATGTTTTCACTCAAAATAATAAGTTCCAAAGAGTCCGGAGTCAATTTTTTGCGAAACTCGGTGTAATGGATTGTTGGGAAGTTCGATAACTTTCGGAAGCTGCTCTTCGATTTTATTTTGCTAAGGAATTTTTTAGCCAATTTCTCTTCGGGAAAGTTTGAAATCTTCCAGTCACCCTTCAGCAAATAACGCCGCTTGGGGACTTATAAATATTTTATTAAAAATTAGGCAGCGCATTTCGTTATCCTCCAAGTTTTGGTCCTTATTATTTGGTTAACGTTGTAAACAAACGATAATTTAATATGAAAATTCATGATCATGTTTGTCTTACAAACACTGCAGTTTCACAGCGCCTCCTTATAAAATACTCCAGCCTCTACTTGAGTAGAATAAGTACCTAAGAATAAGGTGAAAAAAGGTACGTAATCGATTACGTACCTTATTCTTAGGTATCATTACCTACTACTAAATTATACCTTAAGAAAACAAACAACATTCATTACACCTTAATCATTAACAAAATTAATCAACCCCATCAATTAAAAACCTCTAAAAAACCAGCCCCATCACCACAATATCATAACACGTTTATGGACACTGAAACCCCATGGTTGTCAAACACGATGACGCGAAAAACAAACCCATAACGCCATCAGTCATAGGGAGCGAAAGTTAATAAAATTCATGTATTGGAAACTTATGGCCGAGAGATATTGTGCAAGGGTGCAACCCTAGGGCTTTCCTTTAAAATTAGCTGAAGATGGTATGAAGTTTATGACTGGTGAAATTTTGTTTGAATATTTTAAGTGAATTTTCTTTGGAGTTATGCAGTTTGTGGTTCGGTGGTGTGGAGATAATTTTCTTTTGCGTAGTCGTAAAATGCATTACTTGCTGTGGTGTCGTCTTTTGAGATTATCAGAGCAGCATAATCTTCAAGTCACCTGGTAGTGATGCACTTACTTCTCTCTCCCTCTCACAGGATGGATCCTGTCTTATAACTTTTTCAGCGGTGAAAACCAGGCCCTCATGAGGGGTTCTGACGGATCCACATTCACAAGAACGTTATTTAAGAGTACAGACGAGCCTTTTTCTGCAGTATTGTCACCAGTAGGTACCTAAATATCTTCAACTGTCGCGTAATTAAAAAAAAACATTCACATGTCGAAAACAAATAACACACAGCCCCGTAAATACCAACAAGGAAACCCTACATTGTATACCAGCAAGCAGCATCCAACCAGGGTGTCCAAAAGATTAGTCGGCAGTCGAGACACAGCGGCACCACGCGCATCAGCATTAAAATAAAAATAAGGGTAGCCATAAATACGGCCGCACAAAGACAAGATATACGGTTATAGCGGACTGCCGCTGGCCGTTCGTGTGGAGACTCTACTAAAATTATGTAGGAATTGGTACTCGGTACAGCTCCAATAAACAAAAATAATGATACCTATTTAGTGAGATTGAGGGCGGATGCCCGTACCTTCGTAAATAAGGTTGGATCGATTGGAGGAAGTTCGGTTGCTAATCAGGGCTGATAAATATCGTAGTGCCCATGTTTATTTTTTATTCCTGAATGGGCCTGCTCTTGACTTCAATTACGCCTGATAGAAAGCGATGGATGAGGTCTATGATGGAACGAGCGTGCCCAGAGGATTGTTCACTCTTGCTTTGAAGGCAGACGGGAGGGAACACAGACATTGGCAGAGAGTTCCACACTTTGGCTGTGCGCATAATAAATGTGGAGGAGAAGCCCTGAGTACGACAGGTCGGGGTTTATCATGTGTGTTTTTTAAACCATGGATAATGGTCCTAAAATCACACCAAGTATACGATGATGTGATTTTGGAGGATTTTAAACAGTGTCAGGTACACAAAAGATAAAGTAATTTACGTGTATGTAATGTTATAATGTTTTTGATAATGATCTTTGTATTGAATATTTTGGATCTACGTTGACATTATTTTAATTTTATATTATTATGTTTTTATTTTTGATAATTGAATATTTGACAAGTTTGTATGTAACTCCTATCATGTCTATATAAATTAATTATGTAATCAATCCATTTGATTCAATTTATTTACTTATGTCGGCATTGTCAATGTTGAATGTTGTTATTATTTGTTTTAGTTCTAAACTTGTATTAATATTTGCACTGTAAAAAGCAGAAAGACACTTTAATTTTATTTATTTTATTATGTTTGTGTTGGGTTTGTTTTTCTACAAATTTCAGTGCTAACTCGTTGGTGTCGTCACACCTAATAATTTACCAAAATCACTGATGAAAGGTCAAAACCTTCAATATCTCCACATCATCAAAAAATATCACCGTACCATTAAAACATCCTTCGTGAACTAAAAAAGCCAACATTCGGCGCACCTATCGGTCACACTAGCCCACTCTCCCCTCGTCAGAAAAGGTCAACCTCGCGTATTTTTGGCGCCAACAGGCATATACGGATAAATAAGAAAGGCTTCAATCGCCGTCAACCCGACTCTACCCTTTTTAAAGCCGCATGATAGATGGACGGTCCGCAATGTTAACGCAACTAAAATTAAGGCACGGAATATTTTTTGGCAAACTATCACGGGCAGGACAGGTATAAAAAATTATATTTTTCTAGGTATCCTTGTGTCAGCTTTTGTTTAGGTCGGCTAGCTGGAAGGTTATGTCACAAAATACTGACAGTAAGTCAATCTACATACAAAGTGCGCATACAGACACCGCTCACGGACACGTTATCTCAGACGGGTTGGGAGCAGTGCGAGCGCGCGTGTCATCCGCTTGAGACACGCGTCTGTGAAGTGCAAAAATGGAGCAACAAAAAAATGCCTATCTAAGCTCGATTTATATAATAGTTTCCTATTTTGAATCAGTATAAATAAAGTAACTTCTTTGTAAAGTAAATTCATGCCAAAAACGATTACGTAAGTTGAAAACATGATTTTTTGTTTGTGTAGATATTGTGTTGTTTTTAGTGTCATTTGATAGGTTTAGGAGGAGTGGTGGCCAAGTGGTAACGGCCGCGAATTACAAGTTGTAGGTCGTAGGTTCGAACCCAGACAGGCGCTTTACTTTGTATAAATTATTTCATCACCACTGCTCTCAAAACGGTGAAGGAAAACATCGTGAGGAAACCGGCATGTCCTAGAACCAAAAATTCGAAGACATGTGACATCTGCCAATCCGCACTGGGCCCGCGTGGTGGATTACGGCCCACTCCCTCTCACCGAGAGGAGGCCTGTGTCCCAGCAGTGGGAACGTTATAGGCTGATTATGATGATATGATGATAGGTTTAGGTCTAAAACGGACAGGGCAAAATAAATTGTGTAAATAGGGTAATCCGTTTTGAAGTTATTAGGGATTTTCGATAGTGAAAATTGACAAATGTAAAATTTTATATGTTTTTGTTCTGTAAACTTTTTGTATTGTAATACTATGTTTATTGTTTTGTTTTAATATTTTAGAATAAGCTCATCAATAAATCAAACAACTAGATACGATTGCCACTACCACGATAGTTTTTTGTGCATAAGCCGAAGTTGACAACCATAGCACAACCGCCGAGCGTAGGTATGAAAAGTGAAGTACACATACATGTGATTGACTTCTGTACTATCTGTATTTTGTGGTTATGTCAACCTAGTAAGAATACGACTGGATTTTGCGCAAAATAAAAACTTGTTATTCTTTATTAAAATAAGTTTTGTTTTTTAAGATGCAGTTGTTGAAGTTGCCTTTTAGTTGTAGAATACACTATTCTTCATCATTGTCATGAATAAAAGCAACAAATGTAAGCCTATAATGTTCCACTGCTGGAACATAGGCCTCCTTTCTGTGAGAGGGAGTGGGCCATAATTCACCACGCGGGCCCCATGCGGGTTGGTAGATATCACATGTCTTTGAATTTTTGGTTCTAGGCCATACAGATTTCCTCACGATGTTTTCCTTAACCGTTTTGTGAACGGTGGTGATGAAATAATTTACACAAAGTAAAGCGCCTGTCTGACTTTGAACCTACGACTTTACAACTCGTAAGTCGCGGCAGTTACCCCTGGGCCACCACTGCTCTGGTATCTATCTATAATATTGTCTATCTATCTATTTACTATCTACTTTTAATATACTTCGAAACTTTTAAGTAAGGTATCAGGAAATTTTCAATTTTTAACCGACTTCCAAAAAGGAGGAGGTTATATGTTCGACTTTATATATGATTTTTTTTTAAAATGTATATTCACCGAATACTCGGAGACGGCTGGACCGATTCCAAAAATTCTTTTTTTGTTTAAATGGGTATACTCTCGAGGTGGTCCCATTATCGTCAAGTTGGAATCTGATGAGAGGATCCCGTGGAAATCGAGGGAAACCCTCAAATTTTATAGGCAAACCTAGCAATTTGGGTATTTATTAAAGTAACTTGAGCATTTGCTCTTGGAAATCATCATTTGGTAAAGTGGAGCTGATGATGAAGACCATAGATGGCCATCGGAACAACTCAATGACAAATATTTCACGGGTTGCGATTCGATTATTTTAATATGGTTGCTAAGCAATTTATGCTCGTCACAATGCGTATACTCCTTAAAAATTGACGTCCCAGCATCGGGAAAAGCAATATTTTGTAACAGGTGATGATCAGTTGACATTAGACTATTGTAACATAGATAAGTTACAAACTGACCCACTAAAAAGTGAAAAATAAAAACATTTTACAAAAAAAAACCGACTTCCAAAAAAAAACACTACATAATATAAAAATAACTTTAATTTTGGAAGTCGGTCTTTGGTTCCGCATTTTTGTTTATTGACACCGACTTCCGAAATTAAAGTTATTTTGTTTGGTTGCTAATCAGGGCTGATAAATATCGTAGTGCCCATGTTTATTTTTTATTCCTGAATAGGCCTGCTTTTGACTTCGATTACGCCTGATAGAAAGCGATGGATGAGGTCTATGATGGAACGAGCGTGCCCAGAAGATTGTTCACTCTTGCTTTGAAGGCAGACGGGAGGGAACACAGACATTGGCAGAGAGTTCCACACTTTGGCTGTGCGCATAATAAATGTGGAGGAGAAGCCCTGAGTACGACAGGTCGGGGTTTATCATGTGTGTTTTTGAAACCATGGAGAATGGTCCTAAAATCACACCAAGTATACGATGATGTGATTTTGGAGGATTTTAAACAGTGTCAGGTACACAAAAGATAAAGTAATTTACGTGTATGTAATGTAATAATGATTTTGATAATGATGTTTACATTGAATATTTTAGACCTACGTTGACATTATTTTATAATATTATGTTTTTATTTTTGATAATTTAATATTTGACAAATTTGTATGTAACTCCTATCTATTTCTATATGAATTAAGTATGTAATCAATCAATTTGATTCAATTTATTTACTTATGTCGGATTTGTCAATGTTGAAAGTTACGACTTTACAACTCGTAAGTCGCGGCAGTTACCCCTGGGCCACCACTGCTCTGGTATCTATCTATAATATTGTCTATCTATCTATTTACTATCTACTTTTAATATACTTCGAAACTTTTAAGTAAGGTATCAGGAAATTTTCAATTTTTAACCGACTTCCAAAAAGGAGGAGGTAATATGTTCGACTTTATATATGATTTTTTTTTTAAATGTATATTCACCGAATACTCGGAGACGGCTGGACCGATTCCAAAAATTCTTTTTTTGTTTAAATGGGTATACTCTCGAGGTGGTCCCATTATCGTCAAGTTGGAATCTGATGAGAGGATCCCGTGGAAATCGAGGGAAACCCTCAAATTTTATAGGCAAACCTAGCAATTTGGGTATTTATTAAAGTAACTTGAGCATTTGCTCTTGGAAATCATCATTTGGTAAAGTGGAGCTGATGATGAAGACCATAGATGGCCATCGGAACAACTCAATGACAAATATTTCACGGGTTGCGATTCGATTATTTTAATATGGTTGCTAAGCAATTTATGCTCGTCACAATGCGTATACTCCTTAAAAATTGACGTCCCAGCATCGGGAAAAGCAATATTTTGTAACAGGTGATGATCAGTTGACATTAGACTATTGTAACATAGATAAGTTACAAACTGACCCACTACAAAAGTGAAAAATAAAAACATTTTACAAAAAAAAACCGACTTCCAAAAAAAAACACTACATAATATAAAAATAACTTTAATTTCGGAAGTCGGTCTTTGGTTCCGCATTTTTGTTTATTGACACCGACTTCCGAAATTAAAGTTATTTTTCAATTTGTAGTGTTTTTTTTCGGAGTCGGTTGTTTTTTTTTTTTGTAAATTTTTTTTAACGAAACTATTGCTACATTTTCTTTACGCCTGTTACTATCGAAGTGCATACTCCTATCCATATCCATTTCCTGTCGGTACTACAAAAACACTACGCCTCCATTCTTAAAAAAATCATTCGTAATGGTTCTGTTCGATAGGGTTCTTTATCCAATACTTGTTGGCCTCTCAACTATCAACTATGCGTAAGTTCAGTTTGCAATACAAAAAGTAACGGAGGAATTTTATGAGTAGTCTGACTTTCTGATGATGGTGGGACGGTTTTTGGAGCAAGTAAACATTACGGTACTTGAGAAAATGAAGGCAAACGTGAAGAGATTTCTTTAAAAATGTTAAACAAAAGACCTGTCTAGTGTTTGTTGAAACTGACAAGTTTTTATAACTTTCGTCGTCAGATCTAGACTTGGTGGTAATGTAAAAACAAGATTCGTGTGTAGTTAAGTACACAAATATCGTATGGGAACTAGGTACAAAACTTGCTGTTATCAAAAATATCATATCTGAAGCTGCTACATACATACTTTATAAAAAAATAAATTTACAAATAAGATAACTTTAAAGAGTGACAAAATTGACCAATTTCGAGTTTCTTACCGACTCTTTCATCTCATCATCATCATCATCATTTCAGCCGAAAGACGTCCACTGCTGGACATAGGCCTCCCCCAAAAGGGGGGGGGGGGAGATTTGCCATAATCGCCACGCTTGGCAGACGGGTTGGCGATCGCAGTATGGTATGGTGGTGGAATGCATAGAGAACGCTGCTGCCCATTCTCCGTTACGCCCCTTAGTCGCCTTTTACGACACCCACGGGAAGTATGGGGTGGTGCTATTCTTTAAGTCCGGCACCACACGGACTCTTTCATCTATGTATCGTTTTCTTGTAAAAACTTTAAAATGAAACAAGAGAGCGTGGTCCTAGTTACGGTGGCCACTTTCTAACCCCTTTACGTAGCGTCGGATGAGAGGTGGCGGATAAATGGATAAGTCGTGTCGCGAGAGAGCCAGCTTCCGTACCGCGGATAAGTCGCTCCACTGTGGATCAACTGTGGCGAGGATTCATATTTTTGGGGTGCGAAAAACTTGGCCTTAGGGCAAGGCCTATGTCGGAAAAATTATTAATGGTTTTTTCCGTCAGGAACTAGGAGACTTCCAAAGCAGTTGAAACTATCTACCAGATAGATTTTATGGATGGAAACAAAATTATCTGGTAGACCTGAACTGAAACTTATTCAAAGGTGGTAAAACAGGCCTGAAAAGTTAGTGTCATTTGTTATACATCATTCAATAGAATAGAAAAGAGAATGTATATTTGCAAAGAATGTTGGCAAACAGGTGAGTTGTTACAAAATAATGTTAGATAATGATGATGGATAATTTTAGTTTTCTACAACCAGGAAGGCATTGCATGTAAAAAGGATCGATAATTATTCATTGGTTTAATAGTCACCTTGTTAGGCGACTATAACTATCGGCTAACAGACGATAGTTTATGATCTCATTTAGTTCAGCGTTGAACCCGTACTTATTCTGAGACTCATTAAATATTTATGAGATTTCTATTGCTTTTCGTGAACCCACACAGGTAAGTCAACTAAGAGAAATCGGTCTTGTAGTTATAATAAGGATTTACACCATTATTTCTATGTCCGATTTTATTTACAGTAATCCTTAAGTTCCCAGTCTTGCCATGGGGTACCTATGTATATAGTGTTACGTAGTAAGCACCTTGTAATCGCTCCTAGATTTAGACTGGAAACAGACCCCAACAAAGTTGTGAAATACCTACATAAGCGGATCATGATGATCTTTAAAGTCATGATCATTGATTCCATCATCAGTGAACGCTTACTCATTGATGTGTCTTGGTCCAACTAATGAAAATTGACTCAAACTGGAACCGTGAAGACACAAACACAAAAAATCATCAGAATAACCATCAACCTGACTCATCATAACAATAATAATAATATTAATAATAATATTTTATTTGCATAAAACATGGTATACAAGATGGTAATATAAATACACTGGTAGGTCCTACATGTTTTGCTTCATGAACCTGTTGGTACTAACTAAACGTAACTCAAGCACAAAAACAAGCATTCAAGCAAATAGTCAAGCATAAAGAGTAAATCATTGCGATTACTACAAGTAGTGCACTCAACGGTCGGTCATTAGCGCCATTTTTACACGAGTCCTGCAAAAACGTTCGGCAGAACGTTCGGCTGTCGTTCGGCTAATCGTCGGAAATTGTGCCCATTATTGGAGCACTCGCTCGCAACTAAAATTATTATTGTTCGCACTAAAAGTAGCCATTTAGTCGGTGATTGCTCCGGAGTGGCCTGTTTCTTGAACAGATATTGAACGGACTTTTAGTCTGATGCGCTCGATGAGTCTTTTCTGCGAGTTAACGTTTTGTCTGAAAAATTGGAAGCGAATTGAGAGTGGCAAGATGACAGTGTTGCAAATGGCGGAAAACCATTGAGACATAGAGTTGTGACTTTGGGACACCAGAGAGACAGTACTGGTATCAATAACAATTGCAAAACATGAACTACGGGAACAAAATAATCAACATTTAGACGCTCATTCCCAAAAACATTTGCATCCGAAATCACATTAGGAATTCGTGTCGAGTAATCAACGAAGAAACTTGAAAATACCTCTCAGTTGACATAACCCTCGGTCCTTCGAGCCCTTGGCTTCCGGTTATCGCTACACAAAGAGGACCGGCCCTCCCCCCTCCGGCTTCCCTGCGGCCCCCTCTGAACAGGAACCGGAAATACTACCCTTCTATCGTTAAGGTCTACCCGCGTCACACCGCTATGCTGGAATTTTTAAAGTATTTTTAGCCCCCGGCCTTGAAGTGCGGTAATGATTCCAAGGAATGCCTAATGGTCGGACCCAGATTTTAACAGCTTCAGATATTTTAAGAGGAAAATTAAAATCACGGGGAACGAGCAATGTTCCCTACATAAAAATATTTCTTATCTTATGTCAACATCATGCCAAGGTTTTAGTTTGAAAACTGTTTTTGGACAGCCATGTCCGGCAAAAGACCAAGACAAAGACGAAGGAGCATCTGCTTGATCAGATACTTACTAACTTCAATGTAGGTAGCTAGTAACAACCTTTATAGTCTTTGTTCCACATTACTAGTCTGCAAAAAAAAAAAATAGGTAAATAAATAAATAGGCAAATAATTTTTGTCTTCTAATATAATTGAAATCCGCACCCTAATTGCGTAACACACTATCAACCTCAGTCTGAATCATTTTGAAACATATTGCTAATCCATTGCGTCATATGTTCGAAAAATTTGTCTGCTCAACAACGTTAATAACGCAATGAATGCTGTTGAACTGTCAAAATTGCTACTAATAGTGTGTTACGCATTTACCCCACCAGCTTCTACCCGCGGCTTCACTCGCGTGGATGTCAGCAATTATCCCAAGGGAACGCTATACCGGGACAAAAAGTAGCCTATGTCCTTCCCTAGAATGCCACCACCAATCTCCTTGCCAAATTTTATCGCAATCCAGTGTTACTTTCGTATTTATACAGAATTTATTTATTTATTTACCGGTTCCAAATTTTTACAAGGCGTTAAACCCATGAATATGAACAACTTTCACCATGGAACCAATTCTGAAAACACGTATTGAACTTTTGTATGAAACAACAGATTTTTTTTTCATGATTTCAGAGTTGTTCCCATAGTGAAAGTTGTTCATATTCATGCGTAGAACAACTGTATATTTCGATAGCGACTTATATATTGGGATATATTTTGTTATCAATACACTTATAATTTATAACCACAAACAGATATACATTTGATGTTCAGTAGATATATGTTTATAAAGCATTAGAGTAAAAAACCTCGAGGGTGGTTGGCCCCGGAAGCTTCGCTAATGCATCCGAATGCAGCCGGAGCTCGTAGGTCACCCTTGCACGCGATCAATTCATTAGCCTGTATTGTTATGCCACTGTTTCATGGTGAACATATTACTATTGATTTTACTATCTGCTAATATTTGTTTTGATAAGAGGGATTTTTTTGTTTTATGTTTATTTTAATCAATTTTTTAAACTAGATTAGGTTGGCGTTTCCTATCTGACTATTCTAAAAAGAAACGCCGAAACAAACTCAGAGGTCACAGTCTCTTTTAAAGTCCAGACAAAATCATGGTCAGATCATGTGAAGACCATGTAGATTGGTGTCTGAAATGGTCTTTTGAGGAACGAAACCACACAGATTAAGCGGACCTGTCCAGTCAGTGCACGCATTTGTCAAAAATCGTGCAGCTGAACTCAGAACTTATATGTCAGAGGGGGCGAGGGGTGAGGAACTGCGCTGCGACTAGCGCACTTCAGAGCTGCCATATACGAGTAGTTTGACGCGAACTATACAAACAGTATGTAATTCCCCGTTCAGTAGAGTGACGTCAACATATTTAGCAGAAGAGGAACAAAAGTGTAAACGCAAAGTTTTTCTCATAAGGAAAACAATTTCCATAATTTGTGTACCTACTGAAATCTTAATATTAAAAACCCACTTAACTCCTAGCCTTTATAAGCGAGGCACTTTCTTATTTAATTCAACGTGCAAACGAAAACAGAAAACATAAGTGATTAAAAAATCAAAACGAACTACAGCGTGTCAAACACTGAGTTAACTCGCCAAAAACAACTTATTACCGTGTTACGAAATGTCAAAGCGAGTTTCAGAGGGAGTAGATGTAATATTTTCATAATTCGGCCGGCCCGACGCGACCTCGCGCTGTAAAACAAAATGTCCGCACCGTGCAACCTGTCGACCCTTTAGTGATGGGACATTGGTTGTATCGATATCGAAAGAGTCATATCAAGGTGGTACAAAAATCATACAGTGGTTTATAAGACAGTGCTGATTAAAAAGTAGACGCGCGTGTCAGAATACACTATCGTTATTAGCAGTACGGGAGTTTTATCGACGTGTATCATTTAACAGTACCTAATCATTTTAATGGTACCTACATACAAAGTATTCTTTTAGACGGATTAGCATTAAAATCTAATGATTTTCATTACATAAATGAATAAATGTCGTAAATCACATATAAAACCTAATCGAAGCTCAATCTTTAATGAAAAGTATTCATTACCAATCGATTAACGTCTTTACTTACACATCATCATAACATCCCATTGAAATAGAACTTCAAAGTTAGCGGTTAAAAGTATTAAAAAGTACTAAACCCCTTATTACGTCCTACATTAGGCACATCGACACATCCCTGGCCCGCATCCGAAGCGGGCCTGCGTTTTGATAAATATTTGCGATTTATTTTATTCCTGGAGCCATTTTTTGAGAATGCGCCCGAAAAGAGGAGAAATGGCGTCGCACGCCATGTTCACCAGAGCGGCACTGAAGTTTCGGCGGGAAAATAAAAACGCGTTTAACTTTGTGTTAATATTATATTGTGCCATTATTGCACCATTTATTATAATACCGCGGAAGGGATGGGGTTGAGAGTTCGCGTTTAATGGACGTTTTGTTTGCGAGAAAAACAATTTTTTTTTTACTCTAACGATTTTCTGTTAAACCTTTCGGAAGGGAATGATTTTTCAGAGAGTATTTTATGCTTTGTTACAATATAGTACGTATGCACCAATCTGTATTCGTGTTTTTTTTATTACGCGGCGTGAATTTTTAGAATTCCCACGTGAATGTAATACGAATTTGTTGAACTAAAATATATTGCGTGCCTAGATTTTATTTTACTGAATTCGTGTGTGGAATTTTATTAGCCTTTGTACCTAAATTGTGGATTTTGGAATAGTTTGTATTTGAAATATGTTGTGATTAAACCAGCGTTCGTTGGAGTACCTACCTACATAGGAAGGTACCTATCTATACACTCAAAGAGTTGAAAAGTTTTAACGGACCATAAATACTTAATTACGTAGAGATTACAGTTTCCTTTAAGATGTGAAATCTCGTATTATAATTTATTGTAAGTATTAGTAAGTATAGTCAACTGTAGGAGATTAAAAATAGCGGTATAATCATGGAGAATAAAAGTAACGAGAACTGACTCTGTTGTGAAAAAGTGTCTGTCAAACTGCGTTAAATTAGGGTGGCGCCACAGTAGCAACAGGGTAAATTTCTCGCAGCAGTAACTTTAGGTCATGTTTACAAAATTACTTTGGACTACGTAAATAGTTGAAGTTTGGTATACTGGGCTGTCACTAACTACTCTAGTCACTAAAAATATTAAATTTTCTAACTCGGCATACTTCAATCCGTCAAAAACTGCTACATTCATACCATACCTACCCTTTGCCTGCGCTAGCGCCACTGTGCAGGGTTTTTTAAGTGTTATTTACTACTTAAATCTGGACACTTTTTCAACTTTTGCCCCATAAGAGTCAGTTTTCCTTACTTCTATTCTCCATGGGTATAAGTGGCGCCACCACTGTCAAATTTCTTATCAACTATTCGAAAAAGTATCAAAGTAAAATTCTGAAAACTCTTCTTCCACCACTTAGTTTTATCCACAGCTGCTACAATTTGATTGTGGAGGCGAAACTATCTAAGGTGAGAAAAGTTTAAATAGGAAAATTTGGTATTTACAAAAAAGCGGCAACAGGTATTTTACCTACAAAGAGAAGTCAAAATCCTCTCCCCTAATTTTTTTACATCTTCTTAAACCCAGTTAAAAACCCAAACAAAATCCTGTTCACTGTTTCCCGCCAGCATGTAGAAATTGTCTTATCGACCTGAAAGTCCGCGGTGTCCCAGTTCCCGGGGACTTGGTACAAAAATAATTAATTAATCAACGTAACCCTAGCATCCCGTCCTGCCACCGCTGCCACCGGCTGCCACCCCGGGCGGATGGTGCCTCGAGCGATCATTACTATGCCGCTAAGTATGGTGGCTATTGGTTCTGTATTGTCATTATTTTTAGGTCTAATTAATTCTAAACTAAAAAAAAGTAATAAGTATAGTTAACACAATTGCATACTACTGCTTATTAATAGTTCCGCTAATTTGTTGTATTTTTTTTACATTGCCATTGTTCTAGCATCTTAGGGTTGTTTTTCGTCGCATTTTTTTTCCCATTAAAAATATCAATATTTAATCATCGTCACAAAAACATGCAGGTTTGAAATTACTTCGTGAGATAATTTTCTTGAAAATTACCTTAAGAGCGTTTACGCCGTACGGCATTTCATACAAACTTTCAAGCTCTTATTTTTCACAATGAATGAACCGATTTTAATGAAGCTTCATACGCATAAGCAGGATCGAAGGTCTAAAAAGTTAGTAGAAAACATTTTCGAAAAATTATGTTACAGGCAAAGTAGACCGATATTAAATTTTCGATAGAAACAGAGATTTCCAGTTATATTTTTTTAAATAAGACATTTTAAAAAGTAAGTTTGTATGAAATGCCGTACGGCGTAAACGCTCTTAAGAGCGTTTACGACGTACGGCATTTCATACAAACTTTCAAGTCCTTTGTTTTTAGAAATGAATGAACCGATTGTAATTAAACTTCATACGCATAAGCAGGATACAAAGGTCTAAAAAGTTACCTATGTACATTTTCGAAAAATAGTGTTACAGCCAAAGACCGATTTTAAATTTTCCATAGAAACAGGGATTTACAGTTATCTTTTTTAAATAAGACATTTCGAAAATGTTTTTGCTAACTTTTTAGACCTTTGTATCCTGCTTATGCGTATGAAGTTTCATTAAAATTGGTTATTTCATTTCGTAAACAAGGTCTTGAAAGTTTATATGAAATGCAGTACGTCGTAAACGCTCTTAAGTCTTAACACCGCGAAAATTCCACCACCGTTATAGCATCATGTAAAACTTTTTTACTAGCATTACTAACACTGACCTAACTTCTGTCCCAACACTGCGCACAAGCCTCTTATTCTCCTTCCAATCTGTTATAATTTTTCCTAACATTTACCAACAGAAAAACAAGGTCTAGAACTAGGTTATAAAAACACCAGTAATTTTAACGTCAGTCAAATTTTTAACCGTTACTGGCTGTTCAGGTTTGCATAGGTATGCACTTGGACTAAGCGAAGTTGGTCCAGGTGGAAAAACGTAAGTGGAACACACTCACGAGCTCAGCTCATGTTAGTCATGTATCGGGTGCATAAAGGTAGACTGGAACGCGGACATTTCACTAAATGAAAAAAGTAGGTAAAGGCAGGTAATTTTTTCTAGTTGTTGATAAAGTTTGGTTTGTGTATTTTGACATCATAAATGAATGGATTAGTTTTGTTTAATGGTTTTTGTGGTCATGTTTGGCTGTTTCACCTGTTTGATAAATAACTTGATATACTAAGGGGTCCGTGGCTAAATAATAACAGCCGCACATGCAGGTCGATCGATCAGGTTAAGCTATACTTGCCGCGGTTGTTCTGTGGATGGGTGACCATCTTTACATACCGAGACTCTTCCGGGCTTCGGAAAGCACGCTAAACCGTTGGTCCCGGCTGTCATTCGTAGATCTTTGACAGTCGTTACTGGTCGTCAGAAGCCCGAAAGACTGACAACCAGTCTTACCAAGGGGTATGGTATTACCCAGAAACTGGGTTGTGGAGGTCAGATAGGCAGTCGCTCCATGTAAAATGCTGGTACCCCAACATAGTTGGGAAATGCCTAGAGGCAGATGATGACCTGTTTGATAACTATGTTGATTAATTCGAGTAGGTAGATATTGAAAAAGTGCACTACCTATGTATTAAACGAAGCTTCTACATGGGCCCTTAAGAATTCTCCACCGATGCAGACTCTGAAAAACTCTGGTCCAGAACTATGAGTCTGGCTGCAGTCTCACAGAATGCGTAGCATGACCTCTGCTAGTTCTACTCTGCAAGGAATCCTATACCTGTTTCTATACAAAATGACATTTCTTTTTTTAATTTTTGACATCGCACCGTAGACCTAATCTTTTTACAATCTGTCAGTTTGTCTTTGGCTTCTTCCGGCTGTGCGATGATCAGCGATAATACGACGTTTAAAAAGGATTATGGTGAAAAAAAGATTGTTGCAAAATTCCAGTAGGTATTATGAAGCATAAGTCCGTAAAACAGCAAGTAGGTATCATAAAGGTAGGTACACAACACAGTAGGCTAACCTTGCTGAGCATCGACATTGACACGTCCAGCACTCGGCTGGATGGTGCTCAGCGCAGTCCCACTTGAACCCTTCGAGAGCCATCGCTGCACATTCATGCCTACCTAGTACCGTGTACGGAGATAATAACCAAATATGTTGGAGATTGTTCGATGAACTAGTGATTTAAAGCTACAAAGAGGCTTCTGTGTTGTACTCCAGCGAGTAAACAACTTTTAAATGTCGGTACTGAATATTTAAGATAGCGTAATATTGGTTTAGTAATACCAATACAAATTCCATAATTTCCTATGGCGTCTACCGCTTGCTGTAAGAATATAAGTACAAAACTAAAAGCAGTCGGCATTAGAGAGCAATTAAAAGTTGTTACAGAAAAACTTTCAGTAAATATATTTATGATGAATAGAAAATTGGTAGGTACTTAATTCACAATACTAGCTCTGGCAACTCAAACGGGAACGTCAGCTTGCCTTGTTCGTCGTATGCGGCTACATTGTCCGACGAGTAACGCCATCTGTGATTTTCGATACAAACTAACAAATTTCAAGTGTGTTGTTTCATTTTCTCGTTTAAAGTTTTGAATACTAATGATAACAATTGAACGAACTTTTAAAAACGCGAAAACCAAACTTACCATAAAATAAAAATTGGTACTTATGATAAAAAGCTCGGAATTAGTTTAACACACTCAGCGCCGGTGTATACTTAACTATACACCGAGGTACCTGCTTTCCCAGGCCGGTTTATCTTTAATGATACACCCAGGTAGTACCTTATGTTCACGGGCCGGTGTAGGTATAGTTGACTAAAGTCCCCGTCACGAGAAGCTATACATTTTGTAAATAAAGAACTTGTGCTAAGTTACGTAGCGACAATTCAATCAACAACAAATAATCCCAAATTCAATCACGTCAAAGTAACGAAAACGAAACTAACGAGTAATTTCACTTGGTCGGGTTATATTTTAGCGATACAAAGCGCTGTCGTTTAATGTTTTGTGGTACCTACTGGAACGCGTCTGACTCATAGAACGTAAACATTTGGACCGCCATTTTTGCAGAATGCAGATGCCGACGACAGTAATTAGATATTCGTGATATAATTATGTCCCAATATAAAAATAAAAATCATTACAAAACTGTTTTTTTTTTATTTGAGCCAAAGGTTGTGAACTCCTGAATGTGCGTTTACAAAATTTATAGCTTCTCGTGGCGGGTACTTTATACACGGTTTCATACATTTTATAGGGCGATTCGATAGGACTGGCCCTGGAGAATACGCCAATATTTCTGGGTTGAACTTTTAGCCCATATCGTTATCGCTGAGTGTGTTAAGTTAACTAGTACAAAGTCTTAAAAGTTAGTCATATAACCTGTCATAGGTACAAGAAATAACAAAAACAAAACAACATCAACAATTTCAAAAAGGCAAACAACCATTCTATCGCCAGGAAACGTGTGGCCAGGCTAATGCATCCCCTCGAGTAGCCACCGAAGATAAAGCACCCCCCTTTTCACCCCCACCGCCCCCCTCCCGTCACCTGCCGAGTCTTTAATTGAATAATCCCAGTCATTAATCATAGCACCCCGTCTGGAGGTGAACTTGAATTATTTTCAGTCATTTCTTGTGACTGTTTGAATCTTGGATCGGTGACCGATACAGCTAAATGGTTCGAATTTGGGACAGAGGTTTGTAGGTAGATATTATACCCAAAGCTAGAGTACTTATGTGTGTTGATGTAACCAGTATCGTTGTCAACAGTTTTGTTGTCGCTCCCAGATGGAGATTTTTTTTTGGGACAAAACGGGACTTTTATTTGTATAAATGTTAAATTGACGGTGATCCTGTATCTACTACCTAGATAAAAAAATAACATGATCTGAAAGATATTCCCTGTATAGGGATCTCAAGAATTCATACTTAAATAGAAACAGTAAATGACCAGCAGCAAAACATACCTACCAATACAAAGTAAATAGCATCAATAAAAATAAACAGTTCACTCTAGTATACATAGGACGAAGGACATAGGACGAGGGACGTATACCTACATCAAAATCAGAAGCCCAGGCACGTTTTACCCACATGAGCCGACCCACACCTCCGTTACATGCAGGAAACCGTTCCTTAACACACACAAACAGAACAGCAACACAACTAAATCACACGCACACATAGAATCGCCCCTTTGTCTTAGCTAAGTGTCAACCAATAAAAACAAAGGATTCGAAAATGGAACAAAAAGTGTTGGCCAATCGCGCGGGGCGTCACGCGTGTTGATGCGCGGCTATTGGCTTGAAAAAATCCGTTTAGCTCCGATGACTCCGGCTAGACGTTGAGATTGATGCGCCCAGAGACCGGTATTTACTTGAGTTTATTTATATAAGATACCGTTTCGTGCACTATCCTCCTGAACTGAGACGGATATCGTACCGTTGATGGTAGTAGTAAAGTTGGTATTTCTTGAACTTTTCTTGAGTTAGGTGAAATCGCTTAAGTCTAAGTTTACAATAGTAAATGTGCTAAGTTGCCATCTGCTGTAAAACCGATCATATCTTGCTATGTCTCAGATTTCTCGTCTGTAATATTATGTTCCACACTGATTATTACCCTTGTACGTTTGTACTCACTAAGTGAATCATCCTCTTCTTGGCCTTAGGGTGACTCACACGATTTTCAGAGCCATCAACGTGCTCCTGACAGCATTATTAACATAACACATTTACGATATCAATATTCGTCACGAGTTCTTTTTCATTCAAACGGTTATCACTTCTCGGCATTCACGGTACAGACTTAAGTAGGCATCTAGAGAGAACACCTCGTGTGTTCACGTGTGAGAAGGGGGCACGAGGGGGGAGCGGGGCGTTCAGAGGGTCATTTATCATTCATATCATCTTCGCTCCACTTCGCTCGCCGCACCGTCGTAAATAAATAAGAACAGTCTCATCTTTTACAGCCGCTGTAACATTGCTAAACAAATACCACTCTTCTCATCATCTTCTTAAAGTTCTAAGTCCCCTTTCAAAATCTGTCAGTTAAGTTCTTTTCAAATTTCTCAGTTTAGTTAGTGAGCGCGTAGGTAACTATGCATATGTTTTAGATATGTGTAGATAATAGCCGTGCTAGGTATAATAAATCTGTAGCTATGTGTTCGTCAGTTTTAAGCTTAAGTTTGATGTTCGTTTTATGACGGCGTTGATATAAGTATGTCGGCACTTACTTTAGAAGTGACGATAAGTAGGTAGAGGATTAGACAAGCGTGATAGACAGGGTTATTGGTAAAACATTAACAACCTCTTAAGAGGTCATTGTACTCATCATTATGAACAACTTTTACTACCTATGGGACCAAATCTGAAATCGCGAAAAAAAAAATTGCTGTTCTTTACGAGTCATACAAACATAAATGTAGGGAACAGCTGATTTTTTTGGACGCGTAAGTGTGTGTCCAGAGAGAACATTAGGTAAGTACCTAAAGTGCAGAAGAAAGTTTATTTTTCAGCTTCAGTTTTCAAAAGCCAGAAATCAAATTATTAAATGACCCATTCTTAAAATCATCATACAGAAGATTCTCTTGATGCCTAATTCACGACTACACGAATACATCATCATCTGCCTAGCCTTTTCCCAACTATGTTGGGGTCGGCTTCCAGTCTAACCGGATGCAGCTGAATACCAGTAGACTACACGAATACGACAGCTGAAAAAAAAAGAAAACCGTATTACAGGAAAGAAACACAAATTGCTTCTATTATTTTTATAATACGATCAAAATCGTAATTGGACCCAAATAATACATCCATAAGACCTTGTTACCAACAGGAACAGAGGACAGCCAACAAAGCCGCCCACAATTGCGAAACCTTTTATTATCTAAGCATATTAGGTGCTTAGATTCCAAATAATTCCGCTCGCTCCGCTCTAAGAAGATTAAGAACGATTGGATGTTCGGAGAAGGTCGGCACTCGCCGCCACGTAACGTAATGGCGAGGTATAGGTACGGCTTAGAGAATAGCCCATCAATCTAAACAGAGTCCCTCAGATCGATCACTGACCGCCCGAGAACTTAAAGCTAAAAACTCACAGAATAACCCGCCGTACACGTAAAAGCAATTACCCAAAGAAGTGGTCGATAGTAAGCAGTTCGCTTGCAAGTCAGTAATTGAAAGGCCGTGTACGAGCTGGAGCCACGTTTGTTTAGTCCGTCATAATTGCTCGGCTGCACCTCCGAGCTGACGAGTCGCCGGCACAAAAACTCCTAAATCCAGTTCATTAGGGCTCTATTCACAGCCCACCCCTGGATGGAGATACGCGGTGATTACTGCAACCGCTCCCGACGGCTCACGAATAAAGACTGCATCATAATTTCACCAGATACACCCTCGTGGCACATTAAAAGGAATAGCGAGCTTAATTCCGGGATATAGAGTCTCGTTTCGAATCGTATGTAGTCACGTCACTTGCACAATGACATGTAAAAATAATGAACAAACTTAGGGTCTGTGCGAGGGAAGTTAAGTCTTGAATAGATGTTGGGAAGGGTTAGATTCGTTTGGTCGGAGTGAAAGGAGATGCTTTGTAAATTAATAGGAGGAAAAGTTTCGCGGGACGTCGCACCGGCAAGGTTGTCGCAGTTGTGATTCAATTTGGCCGCTAATTTAATGACGCTGTTGCGGAGGCAAACAAATTGATATTCATATGGGACCACCGCGAGTTATTTGTTGTTTATATTTTTGTTTTACTGCGATTTCGCTAATAGTCGCGCAAACAATTGCTCGTTACTCAAGTGTCGTTTATCGCTGTGCGGTTGCAGACGTAAACTATGCTTGTGCGACGATTACTTACATTTTATTCGACTTATGAATTTAGTGATTTATAAATACTTAACTGCGTATTACTTCAATGTGAAAATACAAAAATGTCCTTTATAATGCGCACAGCAAAAGAGTGGAACTCTTTACCTGCGTCTGTGTTTCCGAGCGCATATTACAACCCAAATCTCTTCAAAGTAAGAGTGAACAGGCTTTTTCTGGGTAAGCTCACTCCATCGTCGACTTTGTCTCTGTCACTTCTGACCTAGACTAGAGTCAAGAGCAAACCCATTTCAAATTAAAAAAAAATACATTACATATGTTGTTTTTATGATTTGGGCAACATTCGCAGAAGGATAACCAACAATGACCTCGTTTTATCAAACCCAAACTCAAAGCATTTATTTCAAATAAACCAATTACAGGCACTTTTGGATTGTCAATGGGTCTGTCAGTAAGAAAAATGAAGCTAGTTGTCTATTGGAAAAATAAGACTACTTCTAGACTAGAAGTAATGAAATGAAAAACGGCCAACAGATTCAAACACATATCTACAATCTACAAAGGTATAGACAGAATCACAGAATAATGATATAGTCAGGTTTATTTTAGGACTTAACACGTGCTTTTTATTAACTCGGTTTGGAATCCTTGGAACAGCTGGACTACTAGGATGTAGACTCAAGGCGCCTTCTCAACACTATAAAGTGCTCAACCCATATGAATCAGTGCTAGGCTACTAGATAACTATATGTACTTACACTAGGCATCATCTTTAACTTCATTATTGTCTACTGGTCCCTACATCTCTAAGGTCAGTATTCGCGCACCCCGGACCCCAGACCCCGGAACATTAACATTAGTTCCCAGCGCTCACGTAATGCACCCACAACGAGATAATTGGAAGTGTCGGGCGCGGGCAAGCAGCAGCCATTGTTGGTGTCGTTACACCGTCGTTATTCAATTCAACTCCTGCGCAGCCGACGTTGTTTCGGTCGGATGTATTGAGGCTAATCTTGGGATGGTTAGTGATTTCTTGGGATCGACGGATGCTTGAGTCATGCTGGATAATTTGCTGGTTTGCTTGCGAACATTAAGTAGGTAGATATTGAGCTGGATCTTTCTTGACATACCATTAACTGGATTGCTAAATTAGTGATGTCCAGTCTGAGCAAGATCGTCAAATTTCAGACTGATTATGGTATACAATGACCTATATTGATAGTCGTGTGAATAGGATAACCCTAGTACATTGATGCTTAACTTGTGAGAGAAAAACGGAATCTAAAAGGCATAACTGTATTCACTAGACTTAAAGAACTAAACTACTAGACTAAAGACTTAAAATTTAGTATTATCACCAAGCAAGACGGCACTGCATACCCTGACCCTTAAATTTCTAGGAGACCACAGCAAAAATTCTCCTCTACCTCCCAATTTTATCAAAACACAAAATATCAAAAATATACATACCTACCACCTTCATAGAACGTGTTCGTAAAACGGGTGTGCATTCACTGAAAGTACTTAGAAGGCTAAGTCTCCCTGTAAGGTTCAGATAAACGCGTCCAAAGTAATCCTCTTTGTATAAAAATGTCCCCGTGTCGCCCCCTGCCGGGGCGACTTTATTAAAAAGCACGTAATCCCCACTAGTGGACTGGGTAACGCGATTATACTCTATATAACAACTCAATATGCGAGTCCCGATATGAAATTGAATTTAAATCCGTTTTGCGTTGATGACAGCGCTACTAAATAATAAAGGTTGCCACGGGACGACTGATTGGAAGTTGTTAATTAATACAAGGGCAATGTGACTAGTGGCAGATTTTAGATTGATTTTTGTTTAGTCTGGTTTGTTTTTGTTTTGGTTTAATATGTTTGAGTTTGTACACATCCTGGGTAATTTTGTGAGGAAAGCTGTTTTTGAAAGTTAAGTCATTTGAAAGAGGTGTCGTTCTTTGTTGGACTGATTTAGTTAAGTTTCATAGCGAGTGTCAAGTCCCATATTTCTCTCAAACCCTTAGGTTCGTTATTACAATATGATACTGAGATCAGAAAAACAGAGCAGGTCGGTAAATATAAGGCTTCCTTGTACCGAAAGCCCACATGATTTCAGAAAAATTTAAAAACCATGAAAATATAGCAAAAGTACCATCTAATATATACAAGCAGGAGTTGTCATTGCCCGTATCTTGACACCCCGACAGCCAGGAAGCGTGGAGAGGTGGCACACTTCATTACTCGCACATCAAACAATCGCGCCGCCGCCGCCATCTTGCGGAAGTGACGTCACTGACGTGCCGCCGCGATCGCTTTGATCCTCACAAAAATAAGTCTCCATTTGGCTGGCTGCATCAAGTTCGCTCCAGTCTAAATGTAATTGCTTCGCCTCTCTGAGTTACGTTTTCGCTTAGAACCTGAGGGGTATACAGGGTGAAGATTAGAACCCTGAAAAAAACGGCAGAGGCTGTTTAAAAATGTAATTTCTGGCAAAATCCACTGATTAAAAAGTTTATATCTCAGTTTCTAGCAATATTGGCAAAAAAAGTTTTATAACTTAAACCTTTCATAATATTAAATGTCATGAAAGAATTAACACCATAATATTAATTTTATAAATTATTATCGTCTATGAAGCAGTTATAATAAATTTAGACAAATCATTCAAAGAGATCCATCAATTATTACAAAATGTTTTAGCGATTTATTGCAAATGAAAGCTTATGTGATGCCAGGAGATCAGAGGTTAGCGGAAGCATAATTTGCAAGTGAAACTATTTAATATACGTATATTATGCTATATTATGTGGTAAAGGGAGAGGAAGGCCTTTCCCCTGCAGTGGAGCAATACACAACATTATTTTTAGTATATGCGAAACCCGAAACACGTGTAGTACTAGTATTTTTATGTAAAGAATCTATGATGTATCATGAAAAATCACAAAGTTATAAGCTTGTTAAGTTACCTGTTTATCCGTATAAAGACATGCTCACCCGCGTCGCGCCGTCTTGCGCTCATTGATAGTACCTAGGTACCTAACCGTACGGCGCGGAGATTGGATAAGCTACTTAGTGTCGCTCGGTGTCCAACTTTTAACCTTTCTTAAATATTTTTGGGACAAAATATAACATGTGTAAAAATTATTGGAATCGATTCAGTTACTTTGATTCTGAACAAACTATATTCAGGTTTCGCATATACTAAAAATAACGTTGTAGACTAGTTATATTAGACTAGTATTTTTTTTATTTATTGTATTCGGGAAACAAACAGATACAATAACAACCATAAGTATACAATTAGTTCAATACAATCCAGAAACAGTTTCCACAGATTACGATACAAGTAAATTACCTATATGAAGTGTAACAACAACCAGAAGTTCACACTGTTAAAGTTTACAGAATTTACTATTTAATATTCTAAAATATTATTATTATTTAAATTTCGATGCCTAAATATTTCATAAACAAAATTTAAATTTCTATTATGCTAATACATAGGTACACCTGAACTTTGAATGATTCAGAATTAAAACTTGGATAAAGAACACTTCATTAAAATTTTACTAATAATAATATAATACTTCTGAAGCGAGACGAACTAAACATAAAAATTAAATGGTACTTGCATTTAATTTTTATTTTTATTTTATTTATTTATTTCCAACTTACATCTATCCTTACAGGGAAAACCTATTGCGATAGTGTATATTTATCTAATCTCTTATCCTAACTTATTCCTAACTCCTTATTTAATTAAATTTTGTAACTTATTTATTACAACTTAAACTAACTTAATTATTACAAACAATGCATTCTTTGTGAACTCACTCAGAGAACAACAGAATAGGTCCGAGTCACTAGCGATGAGGTTGAGAGTGCGGAGTGCACGCGTCAGTGGCGCCTCACTTAAAAGATTATGTTTAGTTCGTCTCACTTCAGAAGTATCATATTATCAATTTGATCCATACATAAATGCACCCTATAATATATGACAGCCATTTTGACGAATTCGTAGACACTTTAATAACTAAAATAACTTTATCTGACCTGTAGTTTGAAGGACACTTTTACTGTTTAAGAATTCTGTTCTATACAAAAAATGATTTTATTTTCTCAAGTCGAACTTACTTAAGAAATAAAACTAAAAAAATTCAAAAAATGTTTTTCTTTTCTCAAGTCGAATTAACTTAAGAAAAATAAAAAGGTTTTTTGCATCATCTAACCGAACGAAAACGAACTGAAATTACTTCCCAAATCGTCGAAATTAAGTTGCGATTTCCCCCTGATTGTTGGACGTAACAATACAATAATCAGTGCAAATATGATTTGTTCTCGCAATAGGCGAAAATAAATAGTATGACGGGAGCATATCGAATTACTAATAATGTAAGTGCGAGTAGGTACACCCCCTTTTACAACAAGAGGGCGTTTTACGTTTATTCAAGTTGCCAATCGAATGAAAATTCATAAGTGAGATGTAAATCTGGTACGGACTAGTAACCGGTACGGACTAGTGACTAAACTGTAACGGAAATGTACAGACTAGCACTTTGACCTTTAGCTGGCCTAGCCTAGTACAGAGTTTCAATAGGATACTAGCTTATATAGGTTTGGTTTGCAATTCTGTGCGGCCTACTATACTTTTTATAAGTTTGTCTTCGTAGAAGACTTATATATATAATTCCGTGTTGCTTTCATTCGCTTTTTTGAAGTTCCTATAACTTCAAAAAACCGGCCAAGTGCGTGTCGGGCCACGCACAGTGTAGGGTTCCGTAGTAGCCCGTTATCACAATGTAGTACGATTCTGTTGTTCTTTATTCTGAATAGGTGAAAAAACAAAATTATCCAACACCCAAGTTCAACGACTATTACTGCTAAACTAATAAAGTTATCTTAACCGCTATACTTTTCCTTTAAAGTTCATGAAATGCACTATCATCGAGAATTTTTCCAGATTTTTCAAAACAGTAGTTTAGCTTTTAGAGGGGGGGGTGGGACGCCCTACTGGAACAAAAATTTGCACTTTAAACTTTAATATTTCGTAAATGGAGCATTTAATCGAAAAATAAGTTTAGCAACCCCTAAGCCATTTTAGAAGACCTATTCAACGATACCCCACACGATGGGGTAGATGATGAAAAAAATATTCATCCCCACTTCACATGTAGGGGAGCTACCCTAAAAAAAAATATTTTGCAAAATTTTATTTTACCACTTTGTCGGCGTAACTGATATACGTACTCCTACAAAATTTCAGCTTTCTAGTGCTAACGGTCACAGAGATTAAGCGAGGACGGACAGACAGTCAGACGGACGGACAGACAGACATGGCGAAACTATAAGGGTTCCTAGTTGACTACGGAACCCTAAAAAGCGAATGTTTTTGTAGATCATTTAGGTATCTACCTTAATAAGTTTATTTTTATTTTTTTAATGTTCTCTAAACTCTAACTTTTTTTGTACCTACCAGTAGATTGATTTCTTTTTTTATTAAGCCTTTTATGTTTCTAAAGACAGGTAGATTATTTACCAGATTCGTGCCCTTATATATATGTGTCTTTTTGTCTCGACTGTATCTACGGGTAGCTTTAAACAATAGATGTTCTTCTAAGTTTGAATGAGGGTCCAGTTAACCAATAAAAATACAGAAAATAAATGATGTGGTCAACTGGACCTGCGGGTCCAGAAGCGACCGGGTCCAGCTGACCGAAGACTCCCATAAGTATAAACAGCTATTCGGATTTTAAAAGTCTCCAATCTTTAAAGAACACAATGGCCAAAGTTGGAAGCCGAGATCGTGTTCATGGAGTTGACATTCAAAAGGTTTCACTGGATGACACATTACGAACAGGTAATTTTCCGCTCTGTTTAATTCCTGTTAACGAAAATTAAAATCAAAGTTTTCAATTATAAGCCTAATACATTTTTTACTTCTGATATAATAGCGACCCTCATCCCATTCACAAGAAAAACTTTTATACCAAAACCACGGAATCCTTCCCGTTGACACCCTCCACAATAAATCGTCAAAACAATAACGAAATCTACTAAATCATGTTACTATTCAAAACATGACTCCTACATGTAGAAAAAAGTGTTCAACTTAAAGAAGTGTGTCATCTGAAGTCAGCTCTCGTCAAAAGACAAAGGGATAACCTTAATTGAGGAGGGAGAAGGCTCGAAGGAGTACAAAAGCGTTAGTTGTCATGCCTTATCAATGGAATTAAGGGCATATTATGTGCGTTGAAAGGATTACACAGGTGTCCTGCGGCCTGCGGGCCAGCGTCGGGTTACGGAGGAAAAAAGAGCCACACATACTACAGATCGTCGGTCAGATTTGTTTACAAGGCTTTGTTTGATTTTATCGGCTTTCTTTTTAGTCGACTAAAGGAACGAATTCCCTTTATTGTTTACGTCATATGCACCGGTACCTATATGAAGCAAAGAAAGAAAAATAAGTTTTAAACACCGGTTTTAAAACTTCTAACCTACCTCAAATTTGACACAATCTGCGAGTGAAAATATGTACCTATGTATATTTTCTTTAACATACTTTTTGCTTGCAGATAACTAATTTTCTTTTCCCAGTAATATTGAGACAAATTGTAAAGGGCAGTAAAAGTTCAAGCCATTTACTTTTATTAAATGGGATATGTTATCGAAACTAAGTAAGTATATCTTAGTAAAGGACCTAACATTTAGTAAGTCATCTCAATACCACTCCAATCAACACACATCGAACAAACAGCAAAACTCAATTAACACAAACTAGTTCGGCGTGTTGTAACACATGAAGATATATCATTAACCTCCATCCAACGCCTCTGTGCGAACGTCATCTGCGATGCACTTTGTCTACCGTCTCGCGTTACCTGTCACAGCCACCCATTAACGTTGTGACCTCCACCTACCCTCCAACTTACCCTCACAACTTGGCAACACGCCAACATAACTTCGCACCTGAAAAACTTATATCAACTTGATAAATCCAACAGAATAAGGATCCTTTTTGTTTGTGCGATCTTTTTCGCAAAGTTGTGGAGCTAGGTTGACCCAAAAGTTGTCATTTGCTCCGTGATTACTCGCACGCGCACTCTATTTCATAGTTTGACAAGCGACATCGGTTATTAGTGAGTGTCGATTACAGTGTATCGATATGTCGTGTTTTGTATCGATTTGTTAGGTGGAGGAAATATTAGGGATGTTGACTTAAGATTTACCTCGATAATTATCATGGGTTTTACTTGAAAGCAAATTTTGAAGCTGGCCTATTTGGAACTCTCATCAGCTGAAAGTGTTTTTGCACTTTAGTTCTAGAACAGACTCCATTCATTGGCGCACAGAGCTAAAAAAATAGATATTAGAGTATTTTTCATTCACTTCATAGTTAAATTTCGTCATTCTCCCTACTTCGAATTTCAAGAAAGTAGAATATCATCCCAACACACCTGGAAATATAAAAGTCTCTTATACACATAATTATGTAAATGTACCAATTATTTATTAAATGAACAAGCTGCTGTTTCATCATCATCATATCAGTTCGTCAACATCCACAGCTGAAAACGGACCTCGGACGTAATTAAATTACTTTCATATCACGATTTAAACGTCCTTCATTAAAGTACTGCGCTGCGAATAAATTAATTACATCTTTTTCGACCACATCAGCATTACTTCTGAATCGTAACGAACGAGTTTTGGTATCACGACGATGCATACAAACAGACATATTACAAGTAAGAGACACATATAACCTCAAGCGGTCATTTAAGTCTATTAAAGTCGCATGCAATCAACGAGAAAGTATGACGATGGAGAATCACGACGCGCTGCGACATGTCGCTGTTTGCAACCTTGATGTCTCAGTGCCGCAGGAAATGACAATTATTTTTGCTCCAATCCTTGAGGGCGGAGAGAATGGAAGCTCTTTCACACGCGCAAAATAGCTCGAAGGACTAAGGAGCCCTTTGTGTACGGCGCTGCAACACAAAAAATATGTCCATTCACAAAAATAGGTTAGTCGCGAATTTTGGACGCAACGCTCTTTGAGATGAAGCGAATGATTTTAAACTGTATTGGGGAGCGATTAAAATTGAAAATGATTTGGGAAAAACACAAAAGAATTCGGTGACATCAATTTTGAGTGGTCCATTCATTATGAGTTGCAGGTGAGATTAGGATCTGTCTGAAATACATTACAGTGCAATTAAGGTGAGCCTTGAAATTTTAATTCGATCCAGAGTTATTAAAAGTTCAATAAAGTATTTAAATTAAATCCCACCCAACTCCAAAAAAGTAATGTTAACAAATCATTCGACAATTTAATGACGTCAATTAAAACCGGCACGCCATAATGACGATAATAAACCCGAAAGTTAGATTTAATAACTTTATTACTGTAAGTAAGTACAATTACTGAGTATCCGTGACTCCAGTCTTTCACATTCGACTCGAGGCCGTCCAAAATTAAAAAAAAAACCCGGCAAAGGAACAAAAGCCACGCTGTCTGGATGGACAGGTATATGACGGGGCACATTTTATTGGTTTTCCGAAACATTCCCTGCCCTATTAATAAATGAGTGAGAGAAAAAAACGCCGTAGAATCCATTTGTCAGGACTGCAGTGATTTATGGGCCAAAGGACTCTCTGGATTCCTAGAAGAGGTGAGTTTTGTTCTATTTGCTTACCTGTCACTTTGATTTAGAAGGGTACCTATGTACCTGGTAATGGATTTTCGCCTAAAAAGTAAAGATTAAGTACAGTGAAGTATATAGGATCGTACCGCTTGAAATGGTATGTAGCATGTATGTACGTTTACTAGTTTATCTCTTGAAAACTTAGTTTAATAAAAATAAAAATAAACTTTTTATTTCAAACTTTTAAAAATCCGTAGTGTTAGTACAAAAGAACTTAAATGCTAGTATTAGTAGAAAAAGAATTTAAATGGTAGTGTAATAATAATAATAGCTAGTCTTCATATAGTTTAACTTTAAAGTATCTGACAATATTATTATTTATAGGAAGGTGTTAATATGCTGACAAATTTTCCGACACATGAACAATTCTCATGTCAACATCATGCGCATGTTCATATTGTTCATACATATCTACCTAATGTAGTTTCTAGGTCAATATCTTAATTATAGGATGTTTGCGACTGGCAGGTAACATGATACTAGTAATACGTAAATATAATATTAAACGCCTACTGCTTCTACTTAAACCATGGCATTTCCAAAAAAAATGTTTAAGAATAAATGTTTGGCAAGGTTATGGTCAAGCGACAAAGAATAGATCACCCTTTTTCTAACCGCGGCGTGAATAAAAATAAGTAAACCAGTGAAAATACCCCGAACAGAGAACACACAGACGGATTCCTTAGGTCACATATTAAGACAAAACCTACTTGATATCTAAACAAAATACATAATACCGAAAAATCAACCCTAATTACACAATTACCTATTCCAAAGAAAAAAAAACCTTTTCTCACGCTTTGCAATAAATTACGTCGAAATTGATGACCGAAGTAAAAATTTCCGATACGGTTAGTAGCAGGTAGCTCGAGAGATAGTCATCGTTACAAATACTCCGAATTCTTTCCATTCGGTAACTTGAATCGATGGGTGACGTGCCATACTTGTTTGATGGTGATCGTCCTATTTCGGAGTAAAAGTGTTTAGGATGTGTGGTCATTTATGTAGAACCGAAAAGCAATAGGTAGTACCTATACATTTGTATACTTGTGCCTGCATTTGGGTATACAACGTTATTTTTAGTATATGCGAAACTTGAATATAGTTTGTTCTGAATAAGTAACTGAATCGATTCCAATAATGTTTACCCCATGCTATATTTTGTCCCAAAAATATTTAAAAAAGGTTAATAGTTGGACACTAAGTGACACTACGTAGGTTATCCAATCTCTGCGCCGAACGGTTAGGTACCTAGGTACTATTATCAATGAGCGCAAGATGGCCCGGCGCGAGTGGCGCGGGTGAGCATGTTTTTCTACAGATAAACAGGTACCTTATCAAGCTTATAACTTTGTGATTGTTCATAATAGTTTTACAATTTTATACATAGGTAGAATCTTTACATAAAAATACTAGACACGTGTTTTGTGCTTCGCATATAGTAAAAATAATGTTGTATATGGATTCGAATAGCAAGGTTGCTTATCATCTATACACTGTAGAATAAAGTATAGAAGCAGGCTCAAGGTGCTTGTCATAGTAGATTCCTGAAAAAAAAGCCACTGGTTCCCACTAGAAACCGTAATATCTTACGGTTTCTAGTGGGAACTAGTGGCTAAGTATCTTAAAAAATACTGCTATAAAGATTGTAAGGCTACAAGTGTAAAGCTCATAATCAGCTTATAATGTTCCCAATGGTGGGACCGAAGCTTTTTCTCGGTGAGAGGAAGTGGGCCGTAATCCACAACGCGGGCCCAATGCGGGTTGGTAGACGTCACATGTCTTCTTGGTTCTAGGACATGCCGGTTTCCTCCCGACGTTTTTCCTTCTCCGTTTTGAGGTCATAAAATAATTTCAATTTACACAAAGTAAAGCGCCTGTCTGGGTTTGAACCTACATCCTACAACTCATAAGTCCCGTTACCACTTGGCCACAACTGCTCAGATTAAGTTTAGACAAACAAGATCAAGTGAAATCGATTCAACTTGACAAATCAACGGAAAGTCTTAATAAGTTGCGATAAGGATCCACTAAGCAGACAAGTCACAAGAAGTTTCCAATCAACAGGTTCAGATCCATAAGCAGCTGTCTTTAACACAGATACTTAATTTCCAATTGCAAATATCAAACACAGAGATAGTGCAGACCCAATTACTTTTGCTAAGCATTACAATTACAGATGAGCAATCACCACTTACAGAACGAAGATAATCCCCAAACTTTCTATTTCAAAGATGATATCACACCTCAGAAATGCAACAATAAAAACTAAACCAAATAACGACACGTTATAACATAGCATTCCCTTTCTTCAGCTGGACAGTTCACGGACCGTTCGAGTTGCCGATAACGCTTCGTCACCCCGATAGGATCAATACGTCGGCGGTATCATGCCGCGATCGCACCGCTAAAAGTGCTGACCTCATGTAGGTGTTGGACTGTAGTCAGAATATTCCTTCCGCTATGGTATTTTGATTGCATTCGCTAATGGTGTTAGGTTTATGGTTCTCGGAAAAGGATTTCAGGTAAAGCTTCTGTGAAAGACAGCGAATGTTTAGCAAACAGATATCCTGTGATCCACGCTACTAATGTACATTTTACTTCAGATAGCAATTAAATAGACTAGTCCATCGTTTTTGGCTAGCCAATCTATAAGGTTGTTGAACAACAAAATGATACGGTTGATAAATTTGGCAATACTACAAATAGTAGTTCTATTCAGGTACATAAATATCCACCAGTCCTATCAGAAAGAAGTATCAGATGGACGCTTCCACGTTACGTTGAGCTAAGAGGACCCTAGCAACAACCGTGAAAAATGTAAGGGTTGAAACAACTAATCCTTGTTCATAGATAGCACTTGCGAAGCTAAACAGCACACCACAAAATTATCTCCTATCCCAAGATTATTTAAAACAAGGACTTGAAGGAACCAGTTCATGCTTTTATATAATTATGTACCATAATCTAAGATAAAAACGGAACACAACGATTTCTGTGAAAAACTTGATCTCATCTGCTTATCCCCCACACGCAATACTTCGAGGGCTACAGTCCCCGGAAGCTCTTTGTTCGACGAAACTCCGAAATATCGGGACGCGCCAAATCTCTCGTTAATCGAGAAACGTTTCAAATTTTACACACACAACAAAAAATAGTTAACTAATCCGCGGCCTCTTTGACTCCGGCTTTGAAGGAACATAGAAATATATTTGTTTCTGCTAGAATATCTTTAAAAAAGCTTGGGATTATTGATTTCTCCGAAAAGTCGTCGGGCCGTAAGGATAATGTTCCTTTACGGGCCGGGAACGAATTACTCGTTGAGGGATAAGCTCACCTCTAATTTCGGCAGAAATATCACAATCTCGAATTCGGTAATCCGAGAAAAAATTACCTGAAGTGCTCCTGAGATTTTGTTCTCAAAATATATGTTGGCAATTTCATCAATAAGTATTCTGTCGTGGGATATTAATAAATATTTACGTGAACCCAAAAATACGTTTAATGAAAAAGTTAGGACATGTTTCGTTACACCAAAAAGTTTATCGGAACACCTGGCCGAAAATAAATCAGATTCCACAAGGAGTATCATGGTTGGTATAATTAATAACGCTAAGAAAAACTTAACATCGGATCCTAATGAAATAACACGGAGCGTGATCGATCAAAATAATAATTAATAATAATAGATTGGCATCGAGTGCCGACTGTGATGGATCCCCGCACTTAGTCATCGCGTTTAATTAAAAATGGCGGCTTAAAATTAACGGTTATAATTTCAAATTTCGAGTCTCGTCATTAACATGTGTAGTTATTGTGTCTATTGTTGCTGCAATCTTGTCTCAGTTTGCTGAACATGGATTGGACGTCACATTACCGGACCATTGATGTTGCGTTATTTTTAATCATCAATCAAGTAAGGTGTTAACATCAACATTACATGTATCTGCGGCACTATTATTGCTTGAGACCGATGGCTAATGTCGAAACGATCACATTTGACAAATATGTCTGCGGCAACTCAAGTCAATTAAACTTATTGGCTCACATACGCATCGATATAATTACTGTCTTTGTAATTATATTAACCTTTAGACCTGTGTTTTTATCTTCTACATTCTTGATACGATCTCAATGTTGCGAAATTTAAATACTGTCTCTGTTTGATTAACGATGCGGATTGGTAAACTAAATTGAGTTTGGATCAGGTTACAAAGTCCTTGACTCGAAATTAAAACAAGTAGGTTTGAAACCGATTAACAGGATTAAAGGAAATTGCGTGCCTTTATGGTGAGGGCTATAGCAGACACGATACTTTAAGCATCGGCAATATTCGCGAGTCTTCGCTCTTGCATTCGATTACTGATCACCTATGCTAAAAGTAACTGCCATAAAACATTTGTTACATTACAATCACAATCAGAGTTACTGTCATTATCTCCAGTATCAGTCAATTATCGATCAAAGACAAATGCGATGGGGTTAGATGGTTACATTAATTGGATTAGCCCGATGTTGCGATAGGGAGTTTAATTGCGGTGCGCACACGCATCGGACGCCGGGGTGATCGACGCGCGCCGCGGGGCGCTCTTTGCTGCGCCCGCGCCGAACCGCACCAATTAAAGCGAGCCGCCCATTAGATCTCTATGGATTTTTTTAGACATCAATATTCTAATTAGCCAATATTAATGAAGCAATAAGTGTGCCCGTTTAGTGAGTGGCCAATTTCACCGCAAATTAAATTAAAGGAAAATTAAACTTGCGATAAATTACAAACTAGTGCATCCCTAAAACTAACTGTTACCTGCACAGCAATTAACGTCAGAAACCATCAAATTTCAAATAACATACAAAAACTGAGAATGACCCGTCGATAATTTAAAGTACTCGGCTCTGGTCACGATTCTCCTATACCATCTTTAAATAAGTAATATCCACAATAAGAGTGTGTTGGAAGGCAATCTGCGGGCCCGCGGGAGGTGTTCGATCAAACTAATGATAACACCCGATCGACGGATTATTACATTAAACTTGGATGTTTTATCGACGATGCCGCCGTCACCACTTCACACCTTCGCCTGGCGAAATTTTGTTGATTGCTTCGATACACCAGCTGCAGAGCTCATTTGTTTTTCGTTTTGCCGAAACGTGTTTTGAATTTAGGTGAATCTGACGGAGTTTTTTTACTAGTATTGCAGTTTTGATGTTGAGACTACATCCGTATCTTTCTACCTTTTTCTTAGTATAGGTGATGTTACATTGATATTCAAATTTTTATGTTGCTTAGCGGTTTTACCAACCAACATTTTAGAAATAGTTACCATTCTCAGAATCCAACTGTGTGCCAAGTAAGAAATATACGTGTACGTCTCATTTAAGATTCAAACGTGCTACGACTTGTTAGTCTCCGCAGGTGCCCGAAAAGAGCTTCAAATTCGGCGACAGAAAGTGTTCGATAGAATCGCAGTTGATTAGCGCTGGCGACGTCGATGAATGGCCGAGCGGAGGGCGCCGCGGCCGACAAAGACTCACGCACGCCAGCGTAGACAATCCGCCGAGTATCGATCTCCCGCGACCCTTCGAACGAACGCCGAGCGTAGCACAATGCCGCGGCTCTTTATTATAGCATCTCACATTGTTGTCATTGTTATTATTATGATTCTTTACCGCTTTCCATTGTCGGTCGGCGTTGTGGCGGTGCTTTTTCACGGCTCGCGTTTAGTCTGGGCATTGGGAGCGCGTCGCTCGCACGTTCAGTCGCGGAAAACGAGTGTTTTCCTCGCGAAAATTTGTTTGCTGTGTGTTTCGTGTTCGCCGTGCTGTGCTTTGCGCGCGCACGGCTGAGTGACGGACCGCCGAGAGAGAGGCTGCCGCGCCAGTCAGCTGACTGTCGTACCTACTTACCTACCTATACGTGTATAGGTGTGCCGCTATAGTGACAATAGAGTGTTTTAGACTAAGTTACAAGTGTTTACGTGTGTTTGAAATCAACATGTACTCAGGTATATTTGAAGGTTATGTGAATATTTTATAATATGTTTACTAATATCTACAATGTCTTGAAGTTGCAATCTCTTAGAGAGTTCCTCTTGAGCTTGACCAGATTGCCGTCGGCTTTACTGCGGTACCTTCTAATAAGTTTCCAATTATACTTTTCTTATTAGAAAATTATACTAATAACTCAGTTGTCTCGCAACTTCAGTGGATTGCAATTTTTCAGCATGTTGGTACGACCACCTTACGAAAACGTTAACCACTTTTGGAATTGGTCACGTGAAACTCAATTGACGTCAACATTTGCACAGTACATATAGTATGACAAGGTTCTAAATGTGGTTAAGGTTTTCGTAAGTCGACTATACCTACTTCAGGATTTTCCTTAACTGTAAAACTTTAGGTTACATTTGTCATTTTGGCCCCATTTTTCTCGTATCATTTTATAAACCCTAACCTTTATCAGAAAATCGCAAAAGCTTTCAATTTCAAACTTGCTTAAATATGTAAACCATGTTGATTGCAATGTGTCTTAATATCTATGTTTTCGAAGACTTCATAAGCAATGACAAAATGAAAGCGATTGTGAGTGTGAGTGGTACCTACCAGTCTTATGTCAGCTTTTCCAATCTTGTACCTATATACTTAATGTTAGGATAATGTGTAGTAAATAAGCTTAGAGCAATTTTACCTGAGTGTATTGAAAAATACTTGGAAATCAAATTCTATTAAAAAACGAGCGTTTGAGCCACAGAAAGTTTTGTTAGTGGTAAAGCAGTAATTTGTTTTATAATTTACGTGGGCAATTGGGCAAATATGCTTTCAAATTAGAGAGAGATATTTATACCATGTTAAATTACCTAGAATGTGAACTCAACATTTTCTAGGAATGTAATCCTTACCGCTGAAATAAATCATGGCATGATTTATAATTTATTTCTGTCTAAATAGAGATTAAAATTCGCTGGACTTTTTGGATGTTAATTGGCATATTTTAACTAAATCCTATTTTACAAAGACGTGAAAACTAATAGGTAACATTGCAATATTTTTTTTATTTTTTTTACTTATATGGTTCATCCATTTATGTAAACCAAATATTTTCAGCGCCTATAGATACTTTACTTGTTTTCAGTCCATTTAAAATAAGTCACCAATTATTTCTTAATACCTAACAATATGTTGATGAAAAAGGTGATATTACCTCAATCATAATCAAATGATTTAACCGCTTGGGTGCCGTAATTACAGACACAATTAAAAAGCCATTGTGTCTCACGTAGATCTACGTTCCGGCAGACTAATGGTTAAACAACAAATTATATACAAAGTTGATTATACATAAATACCGAAATTTCTAGCATGATTTATATCACGACTCGATCATATCTAGATAATTATGTTAAGTTGAATGAAGTATGTAATTCTACTTTTATTACTATGTTTACATTTTTGGTAAAACAAAAAGAACCCAGCATAGTCGAATGAGTCAGCAAATCAGCATCAATTTTATTTCTAGGGCGATATCGAGTATCGACATCACCAAATAGAGATGTTCGTGGTCAGCTATTTTGTAATTTCACTAAACAACCGACAATGTATGTAATTGCCAGTGTCAGAGGTCTGCGAAAGAAATTAACTTTCTTCTACATATTAATTTTATTAAAATAATATGCTGATGTCCAATTTAGTTCTGATGATTGATGTGTGTGTGCGCGGTACCTCCTTTATTTGAATGTAAAATTAGGTTTCGTTTGTCTATCCTCTTGACTGGTTAGATGTTTAAGTTAATTTAGATGGATTATAATGTCATTACTGACATTAGATTGGTATTTGTGTTTTATTAAGATTGAGTTGTTCTCATGAAGATTTTTTTGTCTACAGTGTTATTTTTGCTGATGAAATACTAAGATTGGCAAACACGTAATACCTACATTTAATTTTGTTTAAATATTTACGTTTTTACAGCATCTTTAGTTTTGTTAATATTTTCAAGTGTATTCAACGATTAGACTTTATAGGCAGGTACCTAGTCTTGATATTATACCTATACTATATACCTAAAATGTTATCAAGGACAATATCAGTTTAACCATTTTTCTGAGAAGTCATAAATGTACAGTCAACAAAAGAGATAAGTATGCAGGATCGTCGGATATGGGTAGTTGAAGTTTAGTAAGAAACCAATGGATATTCGCAAATAAAATTTTATTTTATTTTATTAGAAAACAAACAGCTCATTTATGAAATTAAATTTCAGTCGACAACATCCATTGGTTTCTTACTAAACTTCAACTATATCCGACGATCCTGCATACTTATCTCTTTTGTTAACTATAGATAGTCTAGGTTTCTATTACAACTAGGTACTACAAAACATTCTACAAATCATAAATTCCTACTCAATATAACTTCTAAATATAGCGAACACATTTCTATTTCCACAAGTTCCATCAAGTGTGAGCTCCGACATCGATACTACAAAACTAATCTAGAACTATATTTCAATACCTATCCGATAGTTACAGAATACGGCTGTATATGTATAAGGCTGGGTACTCACGCACGAATGGTCGGGCGCACGTTACTATTTAATTTGCGGCCGGCTCGGCCAAGATAGGCCTGATGAGACGGAGACAGCGGCCGGAAGTGGACCCTCCCCCGGCGGGCCCACCCCACTGGACGCAGATAATTACTAGGCCTATTCAAGTGTGACGGTGAGGTATTAAAATGTTGATAGTGTCGACGTTGAAGACGGCAGACGGAGGTTCTTGATGAATTATTTTTAATGTTTGGTTGATGTATTTTTTTTTGTAGGTATATGCATGCTGGTGTTAAGGAAGGAAGCTAAGGCAGCATTAACCTTTTGAATGTCTTAAGTTACATAGTTCGACATAAGCAATTGTCTTTCTATTGTGTTTTAATTAGGTACGGCATTCGATGAGTTAATGTGCATACGGAATACTAATTAGAATTAGAATTTTGTTATAGGGGAAATTCTTGTACAGAGCACATCAAGCTACTACAATCTGTCAAATTTCTTTAATAGATATTTAACTTTATTGCTAAATCATAAGGTTCAAAGTTGATTGGAAAAATTTGACAGTTTCTGGTAGCTTCATGTGCTAGCGTCTGCATAAAAGGAAATGAAAAAAAAAACTTTTCCTCCTGTTCAACAATCACAGATGTGAAATGTCTAAGCATTGCATCTATCTATTTGCTAATGAGGTTCTCATCTTCCACATCAAACATTCACTACACTCGCTTGTCAAAGATTTCCTCATGCACAAATCCTTAAAACCATCCACATCTAAACAATCACCTGCAATATCTATATTCGTACAATTCTCTCGATTTCAATATCTCTGTGCCCCCCCTACACCCCTCCCCCACTTCTCAGGAGAGTTGATAGCTCCCTCTTACGTGTGCGGTCTTGTTTGTGTCCAGACTGTCCTGCCTAATATTGGCCTTTCATAATGACGTACGAGCCTTGGATTCCGACTTGTGATGCATAGCCGGCAAGAGAATATTCTGCTGAATATTCGGCAGGATTGATTGGCTTGAATCTATAGTACATATATGGAAATTGGTGACGGATATCTTACATTGTGAACGGTACCTAAGAATTATCATTCTCTTCTAAATAAAAAAGAAAGAAAGAAAAACTTTTTATTCTGCACAAACAAAACGCACATTGCAAATAAAAAAGACATAAAATATACACACACAGCGTAGTCAAAAGCCTCGTACTCAAACTTAAAAAATGTTGACAATTTTGTCCATTCCAATTTTGCAATTTTGTCTTCTCTCTTCTCTTCTTGTTAAAATTATGTTGGTACAATTAACTCAAGTGTCACTAATGAGTCACAATTACCTTTTCTATTGTTACCGATCTCTAGAAGATTTCTTGACAGTTGAAGGGCTAAGTAGCTTTATATTCATCTCTTACTGATGTCTTTCGAAGATTATCTCGGTCCGTAAGGAAAACAAGCTCGGAGATAAGTTGTTGGCAGTATATTAAAACGGCCAGTTATCGGGATTGAGTCTAGACGCTTCAACTCTTTTATTTCCAAACTCGGGATAATTGACTTAGCCTCTCATCCATTTACCAGACTTCAATAGGTGCAGCTCAAATGGCCGGGCTGCCAATTAACACGGCAGAGATACCTACTAATTAACTGTTATTTTGTTATGGTAGCAAATTCTGTATGCTTGTAAAATATTAAAATTGAATTTAATATTTGTACCGAATGACAAAAGAATTGCACGCCATTATGACATTACCAAACCGAAATAACGTAATGCAATGATACCCAAAAAATACCAAACCGCATCGTAAAGCATTGTTAGTTAAACAATTACAGTCTTATTCATAAAATGTTATCGAACATCTAAAGGTTTACTAAAGTCTGATTGTCAAAAATTGTTAATCATAAACGCATTTTAGCACTAAAACGTTCTTTAAATCTACAATATAGATATGAAACTCAGAACCCTACTATAAGGAAAAAATAGTCAACTCTAGATCAGCTGATTAATAAGAAAATGCCATTTGACGTACAAATGTAACAAGTGTAAAAAGTCAGTTTAGTAAACAGTCGTATTTCGAGGACCTTTTTGCACTTCTGTTTAACCAATTCAGTTTATTATTATTATACCTACAATGCAAAATTGAAGCGAGGGAAAATATAACGAAGCACGTATAGCACCCAGAAATACTGTGGAACGCGGCTGTTTTGGAGTGTGGAAACAACGCTTTCAATGCCTTTTACATGGCGTGACCTGCAAACTAGGAAATGTGAAAACAACCATAATGGCTCTAGCAGTACTTCAAAATATTGCAGTTGACCATGAAGACATGCAGTTAGAGGGTAGCAATATCAATGAATATCATACAAAGTCACCCCAAGAAGTTGCAAGGGGAAATGCAAATGCTATTTTACAAACTTTTAAGGAAACATTCCGCCGAGGTAGCCCCACTTTACCAGGTTGGAATTACATCTTCCCACTTGTGTCCGGACCAGGTTCAGGGACTTCCAAGTGGGCCACGGAAGGTTACACCCTGCAGGGAGATGCTCCAGTAAGGTATGGTTGTGAAGCTATGTCGCAAACCATGCTCCACCTCTCATCTGTCCCAAAACATGCAGTCAAAGTCACCTCTGAGCTGCCATCGATAAAGCGGTGGAAGTGGCGCAGTTTTGGGCCATGACGTTACCGCGTCAAAACTGTCGAAACTGTAGACAATAAATTAGTTTTCCGTATTTAATAATGTCTATGGTCACAATTACGCTACTGTTTGTTGTCTCTAAATAAATAAATAAATTATTCGGTACGTAGACAGATATTCTCGTTTGACGACTCAGTGTGTTGGCCAAATTGTTGGATGACTCCATTTAGATAAATAATGAAGTTAAAGGACATTTTAGTTATCTAACGTTTATGAAGCGTTTATGAATAAGAAATTTTATCAAAAATTTTATAGGCTTATTGATCATTTTAACTAATGAATGTCTTAAACCTTCTATAAGCTGTTTTTTTATGAATAAGACCGTTAAACTATAATTGTGTGATACGCCACCAATTGATAATCGAAAATTAAAATGACGACTTCCCGCCAACAATGCGCGGCGGCCATATTGCGGCGCGCGCTCGGTGTTGCCATGCGCGATAATTATTAATTTGCAGCGGCACTCGCGACTGTCATTAGCGACACCTCGCGCCAATTACGAAGCTCAGGGAGTTTGATGAGCACTTTTTTATTTAGCACAAGCGTTACTCCGGCAATTATTGAATGACTCGCGACGCGTAAGCCTCTAGTGGTTTTCATTTGTAGGAGAGTGCGATTTTGTAGTGTTGATTCTTTTAATGAAATGTTAATTGTAAATTGATGTCACCTAGCGATGGAATTAACAAATTGATTGCAGTTACTCTTTGTTTAAATGCTTTTATTGTTTTACTGTTATTGTTTTAAAATCACTTAGTATGTCTTTTATGTGTGATATTATAATTGTGTTACAAAGTTGACCGTTGAGTTCAATTAAAATTCCAAAGCATACCAATTTTCATCACGACCTAAGTAAGGGCTAAGTCCACGTAAAATCTTTTAAATGTAATATCATTCGCAAAACTCCTTCCGCTCTATACAGCGTCATTTTAACTGGATCAGGGCAAGTAAAGATTATCGCGGGTTTCCGAGGGATTCCCACATTTAACGCCACGGACTCCAAACCGGGATTCATTAAATTGAAACTGGAGCAAAATGGCGTCGACACCAGTCGGCGCGAACCGTTTCACGCTCTGACAGTTTTGTAGTCTGAATGCAGAATAGACCTAACCTATCTGCGATCTGCGATTTACTTGCATGCTCGACCGTCTGACGGATCTAGGGGGATTTTCAAATATATAACTGATATTGGGAATCGCTATCGAAACCTATGTTGTTTCGGTAGCTAGTAGTCTATGTTAATTAAATTATTTATTCTGTAGGAAATCAGAATATTACTAAATAAGAGCAATTATGACGAGACGAACTCTCTTTTGTCGCGTTATCTAAATTTACGTTGTTTTTTTTTTTTTAATTCATTTATGTGTACACACTTAATATTGTTTCTTTTTTATATTGTGCACGATTTCTTCTACATCTTATATTTTTTCCATATAGGTATACATATTAGTGTATCATGTTTGTATTTGTTTACTGTAATCAACTGCTGGGTACATACCAGCTGTAGGCATCACCTTCGTTGTACCTATCACCTTTTAGGTCAGTCACTTTGAACAACAATTGTGTTATTATTTTAATTTTGCTTTACATTGTCTACGAAAGGGCTTATAACTTATTAGCGTACTAGTTATGCATTGCATTGCATACCCCCAGTCACTTGGGTACCTACATTACCAGTCGACAGCGATGCTGAATGAATATTTCGACGCTATTTTTTAGTTTTTGTATAGTTTTAGTTAAGTTAGGATTTAATTTTGTTATTTTTAGATTTGTTTAAACTAAAGTTATTCATTTCAAATAAAGATATTATTTTCTTTCTTTTCTTTCTTCATAACAGAAACAGTACTATAGTACTGTCTGTATAGTACTGTACTGTAAACCAATATGTATTTAGTATACTAAATATTGGTTTTACTGGTTAACGTTGGTCTACATTTTTAAAGCTTATAGGTATTTTTCATCTCTCATACTCGGAAAGTAGTGTTTGTTTGATCCGAATAGCGGGTGGAAAACACTGCTTCCCACCCTTGGGCGGGAAATACTCATAGTAATTGCTTCCCTCCCTAGGGCGGGAATGAAATTTGAAAATAGAACTAAATTTAGTTAGGTAGTCAGCTCAGTCAGACCATACGGCACCCTTTTGATTATGTATATTTTTATTATGCTACCCATCAAATCTTATGAATGTGCGTTAACTAGGAGAGTTGGATAAAAAGCTCATTATGTTAACGCCATTAAATCTTTCATATTTAGCGCACAAGTTAATAATTTACCTTGAATAAATTCAACATACTTAAGTACGATAATCACCATTTTGATGTCAGTTGTGGTCGAGGCTAAAAAACATAAAAATTGGGGATTTCGAACATCCTGACTTTACCATGGTAACATATGGGGCTGTGAACATACATCATTTAATTATTTGACGAATTTATCCATAGTTTAAGATAAATAAGTAGTGGTAATGAAGTTTTTTTGATATCTAATGTCGAAGTTTCGCGCCAATCGTGTGTTTACATTTTTACTTTTCACAAATTTCACACACACAGATGTAGATAAGATTTAAAATGTGACAAATGTTATTGATAATATTATAAACAACACGAAAATGCCCAGGTTTTAACGTAATATTCAAACACAGGTTCAATAATACGTATTAATCATTACCACTACTCAATTTGTGTTCAGAATCGCCGACCATTATTGTTTTTTTTTTTATTGCAATGATGTGTGAAAGCGATTATTCCAAACAATTTTTTTTTTTAATTTCGATTGACTCGAGTAATTAATATGACGAATGTAATCGATATTAGAAAATAAAATAAAATTATTTTAAGCAATAAATACAACAAGCATTGTTTATAATAATGATTTATGCTTTTCTAATATCATTTCAATCTCTTCTAATATCATGTCAATAACAGACAGGCGGACATAGGTACCTCATTTACTGAATTTCGCGCCGAAATGCTTCTATAGGTAATTGAATTTATATTCGGAATGCGCTCGCTGTTTAAAATTATTTTAATTTATTGGACAATTATTTATTGTGGATTTTATTTTTGATACTTTCTAATAGTTTACTACAGAATTCCCAGTAAACATTTTTTAGGTAGGCTTTCTAGAAGTTTTTTTTGAGAATGATGATAATTAATTGATTCTATAGATTGGATATTCTGCAAACACCTTACATTTCGATACATTTTGTTAGTTTAGAGAGTTTTTATTCAGTTTCTACAAATTTTTTTCATTTTTTTTTTGCAAGTATCGATTAGGCTGTATGCAAGTTTTGAATCGAAGTAATAAAGTTGCAGTTGGGTGGACGGTCAGCACTAAAAAGTCTCACGGCGCAACACAATTTTTTGTAATTTTTATCAAGATTATCGGGTTTTCTAAGTAATTTATGAAAAATGGTAAAAGTAAGAATGCAGACAGAATAATAATAATACGGGCCCTAGTAAGCGGGACGGCCCGCGGTGGTGACACAGAATCTACTCATGTGGCGGTGACGTGGTGTGTTCCATACTTCAAATTTAAAAAAGACTAATAAATAGGTACCTATTATTCATGTAATTATTATCAATAAATATTTTAGAAAAACTACTAGTTTTTACTTTCCTTAAATTCGAAATGAAAAGTAGAGTGTTTAACGCGGGTGAAAGTCATCAATTCCCACTCGGACTATAGCCGCCCTCGCTGCGCTCGGGCGTCTAAATGCCTCGTATGGGAATTGATTCCTTCCGACCCTTGTATAACAATCTACTATTATATGCTTAATTCCATTTACAGTTTTGCATCAACTGAATAGGCTTGTTTTGTGATTATTCACTTCATTCGTTTATGTATTGCACGTTGTTCACTCTATTGTGAACTGATTCTGAGAAACAAGGCCCGAGCCAAGTGCAAAAACCACTGAAAACCAAAAATTACATAGTTTTTTTTACATGTAAACTATTTATAAAAATTAAAATATTTACGGAGACTATTTTCATTTTATTAATAATTGCCACCCAACATTTTTTAGGTAAGTATATGGATAAAATATTCTATCTACGTAGGTTACGTAGATAGAACACTAAGTATAAAACTGTAATAATATTTAATTTGTTAATACTAGTTGTAAGTTATTTACTCATAAGAAATGTAGCTGCGCAACGTTAGCAGCTGTATACAGTTCAATGCACCACCATGTACTTGTCAAGAACACAGTCGTTATTACAGACTGCATTAAAAAAAACAAAGTTTTCCAAAATAAACAATTCAAAAAATCATCATGTGTTTTTTTACTCAAACCCATAGTCCCAAAAAGTGAAAGTGACACCGATTCCACTATCGGTAGCTATAAAGGAACCGATACCACGAATAAAAGGTACCAGACACATTTTTATGGAGCTCAGAACGAAACAATAAAAGCCTAGCTTAAAACAATAGAACTTACAAGAAACGGCGACAGTACCCGTAATGAGAATGTTTTAAACGATTTTAACCATTAAGATCTCAACGGTAAAGCTGATAATAGTCTGAAACATCGCCAGGTAATGAAATGTAACTTAGTTGTAAAAAATGATATTTTCTCAGAAATGTAGATTAAGTAATGTTAGTTGTAAACTAACTTCTGAGATTTCTTGGCTTAAGTACGTTAGTACCTACTATTAGTTATTCTGTGGCTTAAGTTGAGTTTTGAAATAACGGTACTTTCAATAATGTTATCTAAGCTTAACTTAAGTACAAAAATAACATAAATGACGAAATCAGTGTAGAAGACAAAGATATTATGAAAGTCACCCAAGAAGTAGGTAACAAATAAATTAACTATAACATAAATACAAGTACCTAAGTATGTTGATGAACATGAACACACAACACACAATTCTCGTAAATTTAAGAACGTTTACAGTCTCAATCTGTCAAAAATACCACAAATTTCCCTAAATTTTTGTCAAATTTTTGACATTTATTGTCGCATAAATGAGATTGCGACTAGATTTTGAACTTTATTAATTACAGGAATTGGCCTTCAGGTTAAAAACTCCGGAGTAGGATCTCCGAAGGTAGCATCAAAGTTATACTTGAAACTAATAACAATACAGTTACACAATCTACTAAGACGACAGGTTACTCTATCAATGTCTATCTATTAGCACAACAATCACTTGGGGGTAATGTCCCTTATACAAATAAACTACCAAGTTCTAATGACAATGAGATGGCAGTCAATGTTATGCTTTTATTAATACAGCTAAATAATAAAACTGGAGTATCATCATCATCATCATCATTTCAGCCGAAAGACGTCCACTGCTGGACACAGGCCTCCCCCACTTTTGGGGGGGGTTTGCCATAATCGCCACGCTTGGCAGGCGGGTTGGCGATCGCAGTATGGTATGATGGTGGAATGCATAGAGAACGCTGCTGCCCATTCTCCGGTATGACCCTTAGTCGCCTGTTACGATACTCATGGAAAGTAAGGGGTGGTGCTATTATTTAAGTCCGGCACCACACAGACATCTGAAGTATAGTACAAACTGGAGTATAGCTTAACTATACCTATACTTACTTGATGTATTTGCGAAGAAAGAGGTACTATTTGTCAAAATATAGGTAAACACTGAAATGACAGTAATTAATCAGTTACTAACAACTCTGGTACAAACTTGGACCAAGGATTACTACTAGAGGGTTTTATGATAATACATTTTTAGGTTGTAGGTAATGAAATTGGAATGGACACCGGACAGTTGTGTTGTCTATGAATGACTCATGAGAATCCAAGAATTTTATATGCTGAGTAGTATTAGGAGACCCATTTCAGAAATCAATGACAATGATGAATCCTTTACCGAAAATGTTGGATCTTACTACAGTCTTAACAAATAACGAAAGTTCGACATTAATATGATAACCAGAAATGGATGTATTACCTAAGAATTTCAAAAGGACTGAACCAAAAACAACCGAAGTTCATAGCGTTGACGACAAACAATATCCTTTCTAGAATAGAACGTAACAAACCAAAAGGAGTTACAAAATAATATAATGTAACAACCACTTCCTAACTCGTGATAAATCTTACACAACAGTTATTTTCACAAAAAATTACGGAAATAATTCTGCAATTTCTTCATAATCTTTCCCCTTCGGTTTGTTGTTTTCCTGTCTCTGTTTTCAGTAGAATGTAAAGCATAAATACCCTTGATAATACGATGCAAGCTTTTAATATCCTTTGAAGACACATTTTTTTACAACGATCAAAAAGTCATATATAGTCATTTGCTATACATACTTACAATTTACTCCCACTTATAAGCAAACCTAGTTGTAAAATCCTTTCGTAACCGGTGAGAAATTAGGTTTTCATTCCATGACACCAATATCTCTAATATATTCCGTCAGAGATTTCAAGTATAATCATTAATCTAATCCTGAACCTTAAAAATAAATGTATTAGGTACCTATTTCATATCATATTTGATTTCGTCCAAAATCATAAATGATTTCAGCTATAAAGTTCAGACCTATTACAAAATTCATAACAAACAAAATTGAATAAGGATGACTCAACCGTTCCAAGTAGTATTTTCACCTGAATATTTTCCTGTTTTATTTCAGTCCCAAAAACAAGGTAAAAACATATTTTTTAACTCTTTTTTCCTCATCCAGATGTGACCTTTAGTAAAAATGTGATATCTAACAATTTTATAAGAAAATACAAAATTTTCCATTTGACTTCCATTTCTCTTTTGAAATTTAAATGCTTATTAATTAAAACTTCTTAATTTTCGTATTAAAAATACATCTAAACTTTAATATTTAACTACAACGTGTATTAAACAATCTAAAAAAGTTGTTAATGATCTATTGAATGACCTAGCAACAGTGTACTAGTTAAAACAATGCTCTGAAGCGTGGCTGAACAACCGCATGGTTTTCCGTATCATTGTACGATGTAACGTCTTTTATATGTTAGCAAGTTCTTTCTCATTCAGTAGGTGGATAGCACAACATTGTCGCTCGTGGCTCGGGCCTTGAACTCGCTCCAGCTGAACAAACTACAATGTGTCTGTGCGTAACTATTGAGAAACATATTATTTTCTGTCTGGTCGACAAAAAATAAGCGTTGGAAAAACAAAATCTAGCCGTGATTATTTGTTTTCTAAATGGTGTGTTTTATGATATTTGAAATTTTAGAGTTCTACATGATATTGACTTAGAATATTTCCTGTGGGTCGTGAAAGATTTTTTTAACTTATATTTTTGTGATTATTGCCCATAAACTGAAAGTGTACAGGTAATGCATGTGTAGATAACAACATAAACTAAGGCCGAGAATGCAGCCACCGTCGGCACACAAAATTGAGATTTGCATGAGGCGGCGGCGAGGCGTACGCTCGGCTCGCTCGCCACGCGATTAAAAATGCAGGCCGCGGCGGGTGGGAGAGCGCGGGCGGGGCGGGGCCGCAAGTCGCGCTGCTATTGGCCCGGACGCGGGCGGGCGGGGCCCGGGGTGCGCGCGCGGGGGGGCTCCGCTGCCGCAGCCGCCCGGCGCTGGCAACCTCCTCACAACGCACGTAGCCTCCGCGCCGCACGGTACCGCGAAACGTTATCGACGCGCACCGCCGCGAGTCCATGTGAGCGACCGACGGTTTTCTCGTTGTGTACGGTGAACGAAGGATCGGCAAGCTGTACGCGCCGCAGGAAGACGACATGTTGACGATGGAGACGGATCTCAAAGGCGGCAGCCTACATGCCACAGTGCCGCCGCATCACGCGCTCCAGCACGGCTACGGCTCGCTGGGCGCGCTCGGCGGCATGATGTCGCTGCCTCAGCAGCAGCCCCTGTCGCAGCACCAGCCGCTGCAACACCAGCACCACCAGTCCCTGCCGCAGCACCACCAGGCCCAGCCACAACACCATCAACCGCCCAACAACAATAATAACAATACCAGCAAAAACTCCAACGCGGAGCGTGTGAAGCGCCCCATGAACGCGTTCATGGTGTGGTCGCGTGGGCAACGCAGGAAGATGGCCTCTGACAATCCCAAAATGCATAACTCGGAAATATCAAAACGTCTCGGTGCACAGTGGAAAGACCTCTCTGAATCAGAGAAGCGACCGTTCATCGACGAGGCGAAAAGACTTCGCGCTGTTCACATGAAGGAACACCCGGATTATAAATACAGGCCGCGAAGGAAGACGAAGACCCTCGCCAAGAAACAGGAGAAGTACCCGTTAGGAGGAGGAGCTCTGTTAGGTGGTGGTGAAGGACAGAGGAGCTCGGCACCGCCGTCACAGCAGCCGCGTGACGTGTACCAAATGACTCCTAACGGATACATGCCCAACGGGTACATGATGCACGACCCCAGCGCCTACCAGCAGCAGGCGTACGGCTATCCACGCTATGACGTGTCTCAGATGCAGCAGAGCGGCTACGGGCAGTATTACGGTGGCGGGCAGGGCTCGCCCTACCTGCCGCAGCCACCGTCGCCGTCGGCGTACGGGCTGGGCCCCGGCTCGCCAGGCGGCTACGCGCTGCCTCCCTCGTGCGCCTCGCACTCGCCGAGCGGCTCCTCCGCCAAGTCAGAGCCGGTGTCGCCGGGCCCGCCGGGGCTCAAGCGTGAGTTCGGCCACGAGCCGGCGGTGCAGCTGAAGCGCGAGTTCGCGCCACACCACGCGCACGAGATGGGCATGAAGCGCGAGTACGGGCAGCAGGAGCTGAGCCAGATCATCAACATGTACCACGTGCCCGACGAGCAGCGGTACGCGGCCGCCAACGAGCGCGCTATGCCGCTCATCTGAGAGTCGCCGTTCGCGTGCGACATCGACATCCCACCGCTTTGAGCTGTCGGGTCGCCGCGCCGCTCCTCCAGTGACTTTGTTGCGAATCGGTTTTCGCGTTAGGACAGTGATCGTTATCTCCCGGCCGTACATACTTCTAGGTATGTCCATTTATTTGTTTTGTAATGTACCGACGCTGTTAGTGTTGCGAACTGTTGACTAGCGAGCCGCCGGCCGCGCGCCGACGGCTGAACGTTCAATTAATGTTGTTGATGAATATCTTGTATTATATTATGATTATTGTATTTTTTCATGGTTTAAGTTAAATATTTTAAGTCGTGTCGTGCGGATGGACGCTAGGGTTCCGACTGTGGTTCGCGTGAGAGACGATGTAGTGAACGAGGTAATTTGAATACCAAAAAAATTTGAACAATTTGTAAATATAGTGTTTAAAGGCTAGAGACGAAAGTTGGAGTTAGTCGGTAAAGCGTAGGTAGATAGCGATAAGTCGTGCCACGACGCCACTCTCGTACGCCCGACGTGCGTTGTACAAAATATTTGTTATATGGAATCGAAAGTTATTAAAGCCTCGAAAGACTAAAATATTGTAATACGAAAATGTACAGTGAGTGTTATATAGTCAGTGGACACAAAAGTATATTGAAGAAAAGATGAAGTTATCAATAAACGACGCGTTAAAATTGTACATGCTGTTTTGTTGTATATTCCCAAGTGTTCCCCGGCGGTCACACCGCAAGTGTACAGAAAAGTAAGCGCCATAGCCATGATTCATCGCTAGCCGAGCGTGGCCGTGTCACAATACTGAACACAGCTCCCACAAGCGATTTTTCTAAGCACACCGATATTAATTTGCGGTTTTATTTAACATTCAAAAAGAAAATTGTTGGTATCTTTTTATTATATTAATGTGTAGCAAATGGAAGTTTTCTTACAAAACTTCACTCTTAATTTCTCTCATAGAAAAGACTTCAACGCACAGCTGCACTTGTGCGTCTTTTCATAGCAACATTATTTCTTGTAATTTCATACATTTCAGAGTGTATTATTGTTTGTACCAATTTATTAGACTGCCAAACAATGCAACACTTCATACAGAATGCAATAAATATTTCATGATAATTGATAATAACGCTATTATGTCGGTGCAGTGACAACATTATTGTCATTCTAACATAATTAAATGCTTTTGAAAGGTTCAATAGGAAAATATAATACCTGAAGTTAATAAACACGGCTATATTGCTTACATTGCAACATTAATTGAATTAGTTATTCAATAATATTATCATTCATTCGAACACCTAATTGCTTAGTTTGAAGTTAATTGATTTAATAAGTTAAACGCTTAAAATTTTCTCATCACATAACTACTTATTTATAAATTAGACTTCAGTTTTACGATTAATAAAATTTATAACGTTTCCTGAAGACTACCACAAACGTCACTTTAATTATATTTTAGCTTTTGTTATAGGTAACAATTTATTACATAGCATTCAAGCTTTATTTTCTTTCAATCATACAACATGATTAGATTGTAATGATTCAGTTTTAAACTAAAAAAAGCTTTAGATACTGCTGTTATTATTTATTCAGTAAGAAACACAAAGAAATTACATAGATTTAAATTTTTTGACAACATTTGTAGCAATGGAAATTAAACAAAGTATATTTCAGTGAAAGTCACAAAACAACGACATCTCAAACTAGGTTTACAGATCATTTGTTTCGTTGACTAGTAAATATAACTTTTATTAGTCATTTTTTCTACAAAATTTTGTAATAATAAAAAAAGTAAGTATCATTGTTTGAGGCGCAGATAATTACACAACAATATTTTTCAAAAAACCAGACAAACCTTCTTTTCTCACACTTAAAAAAGTTGATACACTGTTGATAGAATTGAAAATTTCAAACTATAAAATAACTGTGGTCACACTTATAGCAACTTATAGCTACAGATATACTATAAGGTGGTATGAATCCATAAGTTTTTCTCCTACGAAAAATAGCTCAACGCGTCTAAAGAACTTTTCACTTTGAAAAATCATCGAAATTGCATCACACACCAACACCTAGTCTAATGCGTATAAGAAACTGGCATTTCAATCAATTACTGTCAACACGCAAGGGGTGAGGCGGGATTTAATCAAATCCCTCGGAGTAGTTGATAGAATTCGGGTACTCGCACCACCCCCGGGAATTTAACCGACTTAATCCGACGAAAAACGCCCCGATGTTCAGCGATCATTTAAACACTATTTTCACTCAACACTTTGATGTGGGGCGGGATGTATGAGAAGTCACTGGAGACTTAAAAAAAGTTATTTAATCTGAGTGAGCTTAGAGAGCAAAACAATTAAAGACTATTGAAAATCAACTAAAAAAAGGAAATAAAAAAGAAATGGAGTAACAAAATATATTTAAAAAAAATTGTTTGCCCATTCAAGTTTTTTTGTATTAAACATTGGCATGTACCTGAACGAGTCAAAGCATAGTTACAAACAATTCTTTCAACAAGTTTTTAAAGCATAATTTAACATTTAAACAGTTTGTATAAAATATACGGAGTTGATTTTGACTTAGCTATTTCGTTTTGATCGGGCAACTAATCAAAAATTCAAAACAGTTATTCAAATAACTTTAAACAATTTATTGCAAGTCAAGCTGGTTAGTATTTAGTATAGCTACTTTGTTCAAAGAGAAGTATCCAATGTATCAAAGTAAATGAAAAAGAAAACAATCTACGAAGTTAACTTTATCCTTCAAAGTGGTAAAGTTTCTTCTTTTAACATAAAATATCCTATGACACTCGCCATTACAGTAGCTTCTCATTAGTGAAAGCATTTCGGAACAGTAGGTAAATCCATAGGTTTACCCTCTATATACAAACTCACACTTTTGATATTTTTAAAGAAACTACTACCATTACACGAAAACATGTAAGTTTGTAAAGCAGAAAATTCCACACACAGTTTGGAGTTGGTAACACAACCAAATAAAAGATTAGCGTTATAAGGAAAATGGGTAAGCTGTCAAAAATGGCCTAGCAACAGAGAACTATTAGGATATTTACAAACCTAATAATTCTAGTTAGGGCATAGTAAGAAGTCGGTAGGTGTTCGTGCTAAATAATTAACTTTATGCTAAACGATTTGAAATATTTACTACATTCTCGTTCGAAACAGCATTCATTTTATTGTTATGTAGGGTAGGTACCTACCGGAAGGTAGGTATTTATGTTGGTAACAATTAGGTATCGGATAAGAATGCCCATCTTTAGAAATAATTAACATCATCATCTGCCTAGCCTTTTCCCAACTATGTTAGGGTCGGCCGAACCGGATGCAGCTGAATATTCATGAATATACATGGAACGACTGCCACAACCCAGTTACTAGGTAATATGATACCGAGGCACGGATGGGTCTCGTCATCCACAGACCAACCGCGGCAAGCGCAGATTAACCTGATCGATCGACCTGTGCGGCTGTTATTATTTAGGCACGGGCCCCTCTCTCATTTGAAATAATTGGCATGGGACTTACATAACTGGCGAATACATTTGCATTTCGGCGGAGGTGTCCTATAGGTAGGTACCTACATCTCTGCCTAACCCTTCAGGAGAATACAGGCGTGATGATACAATGCAGAATAGATGCAAATTCAAAATAATATGTGGCTATATAAAATGGTAAGACAAAGAATTTGAACAAAAGTTTTAAGACTTTAAATATCACTTTTAAACCCGAAGAGGCTTACAGGACCTAAACCCAAAAAATGCAAGGTTTAGAAACAATAAAAGTATAAGATCGACTTCAGAAAACAAAATCAGAAAAATATATGATATTCTTCAGGATATATGCTAGGTAGATAGTGTGCTGAAAATATAATACCTACAACTTATTTGATACGATAGAAAAAAATCATGAAGATACTTCTAAAAACTATCTTTTTACAATAAAATCCATATTAATATACATACAATCATTCCGATGTTTTGTCAGATTATTCTAAAAGCAACATACTAAAAAACAAGTGTTTTAATTTTTTAGTCCAAACAATAGATTTTTGTAATTAAATAATTGCTTCATATTTTGCAATAAATTACCTGGGTTGTCATCGCCCTTCTCTTTCTTTTCCATGCAGTCCGACAGTGACCGCGCTTAAACATATTATATCAGAAGAACACACCGATTTCTTCTTTCAGTCGTCAGTAATTTGACTTTCGAAAGAAGAAGACAAAGCGTTGTGTAACTATACACACTTTGTTCAACGTTTATTAGTAAAGGGGTAACCCCCTAAAAATTGTCTGAACTTTGCAAAGTATAATTTAAACATTACCAAATATCGTTCGATTCTCTGCATCCGAAATTCGAATCCTTCCTAGTTCTGTTTTTAGTTATTCTCTAATATTCCTAAGCAGCTTAAATCTCATTACTTTAGATTTATTATGATTATTTTATTCATTAGCATAATTTTATTTAATAATAATTCTGATCCCCAAACAAGACACAAGCAAGCGCCTCATTTGAATCCATTACAAACTGTTGAAATATATGCACTATGTCTCGAGTACGAATAATAAATTCATTTTAACATAACATAATATATACTCACGCCTTCTTCTTATGGGGATAGGTAGAAACTATAGAAAGGAGGTGTTCTATAATTTACTAGCTACGTTCCTAACATACCTACTTCTTTTGCTTACGTTCATACATCAGGACATCAGGCATGCCGTAGCGGTTTTCCTAAAATAGAACACAGTGGGGTTATGGAAAACCTGGGTAGCGATACGAACCTTTAGAGTAATTGTATAACACCAGTATCAGTATCAGTAGCAATGGCTTTCATTTTGACAGTTTAACAACATTCATTGCGTTATTAAAGTTGTTGAGCAGACAAATTTTTCGAACATATGAAGCAATGGGTTAGCAATATCCTACAAAATGATTCAGATTGTGAGTGATAGTGGCACCAATTCTGTTGTTCACAAACTAAACTAAATTTAAGTTCAGGTATCTGTTTCTTTCTATTTTATTAAGACAAGGACAGACGATAAATATTAGTTGTCGACTTGACGAATTGACATATTTTTAGTAGCCAATATTTTTATCTAGTCTAAAGTTGTCTATGGAGTATCTTAATTTGACAGGACTAAACTAATATTTATCTTCTGTTCTTTTCTTAATGAAATAGAAAGAAAAAGATGCATGAACTTAAATTTAGTTTAGTTTGTGAACGACAGAATCGGCGCCAGTGTGTTACGTAATGAGAATGCTGGGCCTATATTATCTATGACACAATGATCGAAATCGCGCGAAATGAACGCGAAAATGGCGTGAGTAGCTAAGGAATTGATGTGGTTTCGAAGTAAGGAATCATTGAGTGGTCATAGTATAATAAGGCCCTGGTCATACACGCGCGCAGGTTATTTATGTGTAAAATCTAAATATTCCTCATAACACTTCTAGTTGACTTAGTATCAACGTCGTTTAATAGCTAGTAGTAGCTTACTCCGTTGGAGTAGCTTACTCCGTTGAAAAACAGCGTGAAAGTAAATGATTGAAAAAAAGTTTTGTTAATCTGTAACCAATCTCTTTTTTGTCTCAACTCGATTTTTACGCACTTCTTTCATCTCTTTTTTTAGGGCACTACCAGTCTGGAGAATAAAAGTATTTGAACACAAAAATATTATTGAATGTTCTACTGTTATTATGACTTCTAAACTATGCCACCGTTATTATCAAGACTAGCTTCTGCTCCCGTCTACGTCTGCATGCTTTGTTTTATTTTTTCTCAAAAATATTTTTAATTTCATAGCCCAATTCTTGTGGATGGTAAACTAAACGTCACACTATGAACCTTAGCTGCTAAGGGTCGTATACCATCCACAAAAATTGGGCTACCAAATCACACTAATATTTTAAAGGCGAAAGTTTGTGAGTGTGTGTGTGTGTGTTTATATGTTTGTTACTTCTTCACGCTTAAACGGCAAGACCAATTTTGATAAAACTTTGTATGGAGGTAGCTAATACCCTGGACTAACATATAGGCAACTTTTTATCCAGATATTCCCACGGGATCAACATTTACGCAAAAACCGCGGAGCGCAGCTAGTGAAAAATAATTTTGCAAATCCGACTGAGAGTTCCAGAGATTAGTGTGTTCAAACAGCCTCTTTAGCTTTATCATATTATTAAGTATATAGATTTAACGTTAGCTACATAAAATATAGTTGTATCATACATATCTTAAGGGGCTTACAGGACCTAAACGCAAAAACTCAAGTATTAGAAACAATAAAAGAATATGATCGACTACAGTAAACAAAATCAGAAAAATGTATGATATTCTTCAGGATATATGCTAGGTTGGTAGTGTGTTGAAAACATAATACAACTAATTTACGTTAGAAAAAAATCATGATGATACTTCTAAAAACTTTCTTTTTACAATAAAAACCATACTATACATACAATCATTCTGATTTTTTGTCAGATTATTCTACAAACAACATACTAAAATACAAGTGTTTTAATTTTTGAGTCCAAACAATAGATTTTTTAGAATTAAATAATTGCTTCATATTTTGCAATAAATTACCAGCGTTGTATCATCGCGCTTTTTTTTCTTCTCTATGCTCCTTAGGTATTAATTAGAAAGAAGTGTACTCAAATACTTAATAGGCTCGTCTCCTGTGACATGGGATTTTAATATAACTAACAAAAGAACTCTTCAGCTTTATTATTAGTATAAATAGATATTACAAATATAGATTAGGTAAATTAACGAGATCTAATTACGATTATCTTAATCTTAATTATATCTTCGACAGCAATTTTCCCTACAATGCTTTGGAAGTGTATCATTGCCATAAAATGCAATCTATCAATTGATTGATTTTTTTGTTTTCAGTTTTTTTTTTGTTATGTATCGTGTACAATAAAATAAAGTATATATAGGTAAATATAGATAATTGTTCACTGCAAGGAGCAGCTGTCTTAAAACATCTGTCGTCTGTAAATTATTATATTTAAATTATTCTTTACCTAATTATATAACCTTTAGCTTCTTTGTCTGCACATTTATGTATGATTTTCCAGTTTCATCCACATTAAGCTGTTGTGCGTTCGTTCATTTATTCATTTTATCTACCGGATTTCACAGTTTTCGCGTAGATCTAGGTCATCACCATGGGACCTGAAAATTAAAACAAACTTATTTGTTTATGTGATTTACTTAAGACATGCTAACATAATTCATAATCTTTCTACGAATCTGTCCTAAATACAAATACGACGATAATCGTCCAAAAACTATGTAGTTCATAATCCGGTTTCTTTTACTACTTAATTTTATATTAATAGTAGGTACTCGTATATCAACGGGAGTCATCGTGAATTTCATAATCAAACTCCGTGATACGTAGGAAGAGTATATCCTACGCATTAAACCGGGCTATGGAAATTATAAAATAATTCCTAAACGAATAAAACAAAGCCAACCCAAAATAGATTTATTAATATTACTCAAACGCATTCACAAAAATATGAATTCCGGATGTACGCGCGCACTCTGGTTTCGCACCCCACCGTTCCGCGGCGTGACCCGGGACTCGAACCCGCTACCCGAGGGTGGGCAATCACGCCGCGTTCCCACGGAGCCGGCATTGTTTCCTCTCACGGTTCGCGACATGTCATTGCTATGATTGCTGGGCCACTGGCCCACTGCTTTCTAATCATACGTTCAACGTAAATATCGCTTTGAATCCCATTACTTAGATGTGTGATGTGTCGCCGTACCTAGATTGATGAGGTTTTAAAAGTACCTACAATTTTCCAGCACAATATACTTAGTTCCAAAGCCAAAGGTTTTATTTTACATTTCCACAAAACTGGTAATCAATCTCGCAGGAAATAAGCTGTCTAATTAAATATAAATCACTACCCAACTGCGTTTAAATTCAAGAAATAAATCACCGAAATTGCACGGTATCATATTCTTAGGAAAAAATCGTATCGAATGGCATGTAGGAGCGTACACCGGTGCATACATCTGCCACCCCTGGCTACCTACTAACATCAGTAACATCCGCCGACACATTGATGGGCCCCACATTTTTTTCCATGTCGCAATGTAATTTCCCAAAGTCCCAGTTGGTGGTGGAATGTAAACATCGGCACAAACAACAAACTTAAAGTTGTCACGTAATTCGTTCGTCAAACATTCATCTATTTGTTCTTGAGATTGACACCAGCCCACCCCCAGCGGTGGCCCTTTGTTTTTATGTTGCACGCTGTCAATATTTGGTCTCATTTGTCATTAAGTGGTTTTAAACGCCGATTCGTCGGCGATACGACGAGCCGAAAGTGGGTGGCGCTGTGTAAGCTTGTTCAAACATACATACGTCCCGATGTGTGAACAGACAAGGCAACGTGAACGTTTCTATGTGAACTTTTACTTCGGAATATTAATACGAGAGACGAATGCTAAAATAGAAATACGTGTGGGAAATTTGACGAACCCACGTTCTGTTCATACCACCCTGTGTTACCGAGAAAAAAATACTTAGTCTTGGTCAAAAGTTGCTCCAATGAGCAGTTCGGCGGACAAGGCAAAAAAATTAAGTGGAATTTTAGCTTTAGTTTAGTGCGCATGACCTTCTTGGAATCGTTAGTTGCCGTAACGGTACTTACGTCGCGTCTCACTCAGGTAGGCCTGCAGTGGCCTGCACTCGCTTGTTACTTGAGGCTCGGTGCAGTCAGGAATGCGTTTTTATGACGCCTTTTTCAGATGATAGTACTCCAAGATGATGTTCAACACGATGATGTGGTTTTTGTGCATCGGTATTTGTGTTTTTCTGTGTCCTATTTCTATAAACTTTAATTTTAGATTTGTTACTGAAAAAACGAAAATAATAGTTTTAGTAAAAATAAAAATTTGTGTTGGTCGTGTGTGAATTAGAGCCAAACAATTTCAAATCAAATCATTGGAATCGCACCTCCAATACAAAATGTATTGTGTATTTTAACAAACGGGATTTTGCCTGAAAAAAAGCTATTCGTAAATTGATTCTGTGTTGATTTCTAAGGCCGTTACACCAAAACAAGGAATGTCTCTGAAAAACCGCTGGAGTGTAACCAAACTTTGATTTGTGCACCTTTATCTGTTAAAGATGCAGTATTATTTATTTGTTTTCTTTAGGAATTTGAAGAACATAACTGTTTACGGTTTTCAAATTTCCGAATGGGAACTTAATCAAATTAATTTGATATCTACTCATACCTTATTCAGTCGTCAAACTTGTATTACAGAACATTATTAACGGTTGTACATTCTGCTGCTGGTGAATTTGAATTAATTTAATTAATTTATTATGAAATTAGTTAAATTTATTTATGCTAAGCATTACCCAAGAAACGGAACACTTACCCAAGTTTGGCTTACCTACTACAATAGGTACATATATAATACAAACCCATCCCAAGTTCTCGCCAAAACCCACTTCCCTTTTCAGTCAACACTTCTTTCAGCTCCCATATATTTTTGCAAAACAAAATACCACACATATAACAAATAACACCGACAATCATTTACCACTAGCAAAACAGAACAATAATTACAGAATTTTACACCAGGTAGAACCTTCCTAACTACTTAATTTAAGCCTTTACCGAAAGGGTCGTCCGAAGGCAATAAAAACATGTTTCTGGAAAGTTTTATGACCGTAAAGGGGTATGACCAGCAATAGGGTTATGTTGTAAAATAATTACACCGACCAGCGACCTTCGAGGATAAAATACCGCCAAAGTTGATGAGTTATAACTGTACAATGGTTCCGGTAACTAATTAACGTGTAGACGCTATGTTGCTTATGTTCTAGCAATCATTACTGGTTAAATAAATACTGTTAAGATGGTATAAGTGTTTTAGTTCTATTGTTATTGTGTTTAATGAAGTATTCGCTGTTCGGTTAAGATTGAAGTATGTTTTGTTTGAATTTAAGTTGGTCTTGTTTTTGAGACATCAGATATGCCGTAGCGTTTACACCGTACGGCTTTTCATTCAAACTTTCAAGCCCTTATTTTTCGAAATGAATGAACCGATTTTAATGATACTTCATACGCATAAGCAGGATACAAAGGTTTAAAAAGTTACTTTAGAACATTTTTGAAAAATAGTGTTGCAGCCAAATTAGATCGATTTTAAATTTTCCATGGAAACAGAGATTTCCAGTTATCTTTTTTTTAAATAAGACATTTCGAAAATTTTCTTAAGTAACTTTTTAGACCTTTGTATCCTGCTTATGTGTATGAAGTTTCATTAAAATCGGTTCATTCATTTCGAAAAGTAAGGGTTTGAAAGTTTGTATGAAATGCCGTACGGCGTAAACGCTCTTAAATAGAACACAGTGGGGTTATGGAAAACCTGGGAAGCGATACGAACCTGTGTAACACACTAACAGTAGCAATGGCTTCCATTTTGACAGTTCAACTACATTCGCGTTATTTACGTTGCTAAGCAGACATTTTTTTCGAATATATGAAGCAATGGATTAACCTTCAAAATTATTCAGTTTGTGATTGATACCGTGTTACGTAATTAGAGTGCTGTTATTTCCCCACAGCGGTGCTATTCTGTAAAAATCTCACCGTGAAAACTTAGGTGAAGTGAGCGTAGAGTGAGCTGTCAATAGCGTCAATTCCTAGCAAAAACAAACTCACTTCACCCAAGTTTTCACGGTGAGATTTTTACAGAATCGACCGGCAGTAAGGCATTTCAGTTTTCAGTACAATTTCACGATGGTTTCTTTTGCCGTAGGTCCGTTGTGTTGTGTTCTTGGCTTAGCTTATTTGATAATGACCAAGTCCTATTAGTACGTACTATATCTAGTCTCTATCTATATACTTACTGGAGGCCTAAAAGAATCAGAATCATAATAGGATAACATTATGAATAATAACGGACAGTTAACTGTTAAGTTAATCATATCAAATCCCATTGGTGAAGGATTTTTGAGTTATATTTTTTTTGTCTGTGCTAAAATAACAATCAATCCAATCCAAATCCCATCCCAATCTCTTTGATAATACCTTCGTAGTACAGCGAAAAAAAGAAAAACACGGACTGTCTTCGCCATATTATGATTCATTATGTTATCCCTTTAGGTTTCTGCCAAAGTGGCCTTTTTAGGCTTTTGTGTAATAGACATTTTTCCCTGTTAATAAGGAATTTTATTTTAAGGAATTATATTGCTTAACTTAAACCAGAAAATCTACTGAGCAACGCCCCCCTATTCGCTTTCCATCCCTTTCTTCCAGAGCTGCCAAGGACCAATACTTATGATTTTTTTTACTTTGTTTTATTTCATCTTTTTATGTAGGTATCTACTAGCTGCGTCCCGCGGTTTCACCCGCGTAAATGTCGATCCCGTGGGAATATCGGGATAAAAAGTAGCCTATATGTTAATCCAGGGTGTCAGCTACCTCCATTCAAAATTGTATCAAAATTGGTCCCGTCGTTTGAGCGTGAAGAAGTAACAAACATATAAACACACACACACACACACACTCACAAACTTTCGCCTTTATAATATTAATGTGATGTGCTCGCTATGAATTATATATTTTTGAATAACAATACAAGATAAATTCTTTCTCCGTACCAAACTTAAATCCATTTACATCGAAACAACTAATATGCAGTGAGTTTAGTTAATAGTCCACCCCTATTCTTCCTGTGGGTGTTATAGAAATCCATTCAGTGGTTTAGGCGTGAAAAGGTAACATACAGACAGACAGACAGACAGAGTAACTTTCGAATTTATAATATAAGTATGGATATTGTTTTAGAAGATCTACTTACAGAAATAAACATTTCATTTAATCGGTTACGGATTGTAGCAATCGGTTACGGACTGATTACAGTACCAAGTTATAGTATTTTTGTTTCACGAAGGGACGCGCGCTTTACTTGTGGTTACTAATCGTACCTACAAACATGCTGTGAATTTGTGTATAAGCGCAGCCTGCAGCTCTCGATACCGTCCAATACAATGGCGAAGTCAAACATGTTATTATATGTGTTTTGTATGTATGTAACACAAGTAAAGCGCGCGCCGCTTATAGTGAAATTAAAAATACTCTACCAACTAACCAACGCAATTAATCATTCACTCAAATACATATTATGTAGATAGGTAGGTACCTACTATGTATCATCAAAAGAACTTGACCTGAAAACATTCTTTAAAGGTGAAACTACACAATTTTTGCGGTATCTCCACTATCTTGTCAGTTGGTTACTACTTACTAACGATGGCCTTTCTAGGAACTATGTAGCTTAGCCCATTGTCTCCCTTAGAAAGCAATGGCGGAAGTTTCCCATGATAGCCACATGATACTAACTTTTATTTATTGTGAATGCTGGATTTATGTGGGGTTATTAAGTTTTATTTTTATCTTTATGTAAAAATAAACACTAAATAATCAGCCACTGCTGGGACTGCTCTCAGTGAGAGGGTGTGGGCCGTAATCCACCACGCGGGCCCAGCGCGAGTTGGTAGATGTCACATGTCATAATACTACATAATTTACTACTATGTTTCTAACCATAAATACATTAATTCATGCAATTTAAAAAAAATAACGTTAACCACTGAGGCCCAACGTGTAGCCATTAGCCATACACCATACCCCCATAAGATACAAAACGAAAAAACCAAAAACCCACACCATACAGTAGTTCTCAATCAACCACCGCTAAAGAATAAAAAACAAAGGGCCAGAGGCAACTCATAAATCGCGCGATAGAGTCATTAGGCAGGGGCGGACTCGCTACTGAATAATTAAAAAAACAAATAAAATCGACACGGATTTTAATGTGGATATTGTAAAAGGCGAGAAAGCGTTGTGTTTGTTTACAGGGTTATTGGTAAAACAGTAACAACCTCTTAAGAGTTCATTTTGCTCGTCATTATGAACAACTTTTACTATGGGATCAAACCTGAAATCGCGAAATAAAAATCAGCTGTTCCCTACATTTTGACGATAGACGAACATAAATGTAGGAAACAGCAGATTTTTTTTCGCGATTTCAGGTTTGGTCCCATAGTAAAAGTTGTTCATAATGATGAGTACAATGACCTCTTAAGAGGTTGTTAATATTTTACCAATAACCCTGTATAAAGCCCGATATAGCAGGACTTCAAAAGATACCATGCTTTTTGGGTTTGTTTCGGCATTTCTTAATTTTCAGGGATCAGTCTGATAAGAAATGCAGGCGCTATCTAGTTTAAAAACACTTACCAAAAAATGTATGTGTAATAGTCGTTAGGAAGATCTATGTAGAGACATAAACATAATTTCATTTCACCTGTAATACGGACTGAAAAAACAAAGGGCCAGAGGCAACTCATAAATCGCACGATAGAGTCATTAGGCAGGGGCGGACTCGTCACTGAATAATTAAAAACAAATAAAGTCGACACGGATTACCTTATCTGTGGCACGATCGCTCGTTCATTTTTATTTAATAGTTCGTGGTAATTTACACGGATATTAGACGGATTTTAAGATTTTAGATTGTTTGAATAAGTTTTGGTAATGGGTGGAATTGATGGGTAGTTTTTTTTTTCCTTTAAAATATGTGTTTTGTTGTCGGCTAGTTCCGTGTAGTGTTTGTTTTATCTGCAAGGAACTTCTCTTTTATGGATAATGGTAATGGTTATTGTTAGTTGCTATAATTTTTAACATAGTTTTAATTTACTACACAACAATATAGCTGTTATTTTACGAGTAATTCGTTTTTATTTATAAATGATTCGATAAACTTTTCCTTTTCTGAGCCTTTCAGGAAACTTATTTACCTCAATCATAGTAGTAGTAGTATTCGAGATTTTCTATAATCATCTTTAACGTGGTAACTTTGTCTTTTTGCAACTTGACTTGAAAATGTATTTACATAGCAGCAAAATATTAAGTGGATATTTCCCACACGACTTGTGTGTAGGATCCGATCCTGTGCTGCGTGGGTGTTGGAATTACACATACTCCCACACGGTCCACGGACCAACCGACTGCCACATACAGATGTCACACCACCGGACATTCATTATTTAGCACTTTGACTTTAAATTGGTAACTAAAATTAGAACAACTAAAATTTAGCTTACTAGTTTAGTCATATTACTATATGACTAACTAAATTGGGCTTACTAGTTTAGTCATATTACTATATGACTAAACTAGTAAGCTACATTTTCGTTGTTCTAATTTTAGTTAAAAGGCTAGGCAGATCATGATAACCTACTGGTTATCATCATCTGCCTTGCCTTTTCTCAACTATGTTGGGGTCGGCTTCCAGTCTAATCAGATGCAGCTGAATACCAGTATTTTACATGGAGCGACTGCCTATCTGACCTCCACAACCCAGTTACTGGGTAATACGATACTCCTTGGTAAGACTGGGTGTCAGAATTTCGGGCTTCTGACTACCCGTAACGACTGTCAAAGATCCACGAATGACAGCCGGGACCAACAGCTTAAGGTGCTTTCCGAGGCACGGAGGAATCTCGGTATCTAAAGATGGTCACCCATCCACAGACCAACCGCGGCAAGAGTAGCTTAACCTGATCGATCGACCTGTGGGGCTGTTATTAATTAAACATCAAAAATTACAATAAAACAGAATTGATTCTAGTCGCCCCTTCCAAAAGGTAGTGTCCGTATGGAGAAGAATGGGCAAGAAACTCCACCGTTACTCTTTTAAAATGTTTTACAAGGTTTTGTTAGTATACATTAATTACTATTGGTACCACAAAACGTAAAATAAATAAAAATGAAGCCATGACAGATAAATGAATTATGTGATAGATACATGGTGCTCACATATTTTCAAACATTGTAAAAGTATATGATTTTCCTAAAATTTTTAACAAGAAATAAGTCAGTGTGGGAGTTAAAATAATCACAGCATGTAAATTGATGTCATAAAAATGAAAAAAACTGGGCAAGAGCGAGTCGGCCTCGCGCACCAAGGGTTCCGTACCATCATGTTTTTCATCCGCGAGGCCTATATTCGTCAGAGAATTTTAACACTGTGCACTGCGGTGTAGAATATTGCAGTTTTATGTCAGCGCCATCTCTTGACCGATAGTGTAACTAATGTAACTTTTGTTGATGATTTCTGAAAAAGTGTGCTATTTAGAGACTTCGTTTTATTTTTCCTGTAATCTTTACGTAAACTTCTATCACATAGAATAATTTCAAATTTTTCTCAACGGTATTTTTTTTACATTTGTCATCAAAAGTCGAAAACTATGCGGCCTAAAAAAAAGTTTTTTTTTTTTAGAATCTGTAAACTCGCTCTTTCATATGATATCCCATATGCCCTAGTAGCCCCACTTCGAATTTTGCAGACCGGGTTTCAGTCCCTGTTGCAAAAAATATACATATATTTTTATTTCTTTCTTATTTGCAAAATACTTGGGCAAAGGTCATCTAAAACTATTCCAAATTTCAAGTTAATAGCATTAGTAGTTCTTGATACATCCAGCTGTGACAGACAGACAGACAGACTTAGTCTCACCATAAGGGTTCCGTTTTTACCATTTTGGTACGGAACCCTAATAAATTTTACAATTAAATTAGCAACCAGCACCCTTATTGCGTAACACACTATTAAGCTCAATCTGAATCATTTTCAAGGATATTGCTAATCCATTGCTTCATTCATTCGAAAAATTTGTCTGCTCAACAATGTAAATAACGCAATGAATGTTGTTGAACCACAGATATAGATATACCTAGATAACGCAAGTATCACGAACAGTATGAAAACCAAGCGTGTCATTTTTTGACTACCTACTATGACGTCACAAGCTCGCGCTCTCGCTCACACTTACCCAGCCAGCAGTACAAAGGACTGAGCGCGAAAGGGGCGACTTACGATTTGTAATCATAAGTTGGTGCAATTTTTGGCACGCGAAGTGGTTCTCTTGCGTTATCTAGGTATATCTATATCTGTGTGTTGAACTGTCAGAATGAAAGCCATTGCTACTATTAGTGTGTTACGTAGTTACCCCGCAGTATGATTTTGTCTAGTAGATGTTTACCCATTCATCAGAGATTTTCCAACGCGACAGCTCTACTTAAAATGACAATCAAAATTATGTACAGTCAACAAAAGAGATAAGTATGCAGGATCGTTGAAGTTAAGTAAGAAACCGATGGATGTTGTCGACTGAAATTTAATTTAATAAATGCGCTGTTTATTTTCTATTAATAAAATAAAATTATATTCGAGAACATTTATCAGTTTCTTACTAAACTTCAACTATATCCAACGATCCTGCACAATTATCTCTTTTGTTGACTGTACTTGTCGGTTCCTGACGCTGAGATTATAATGATGAGGCTGTTAGCTGTTATCAACGCCATCTCAAAATAATACCTGAGAATCACCAGTAATTTGTGCCGTTCGAGTGCAGTGTTATTAAATTAATTAATTCGTTTTGTAACGTGACATCATGTAACGACGTCACTAAAATGACTTGCCCTTTGATTTTAAAATAAGCATTAGTGTTCATCATAGTAACGCGGTTACACCGGTGATTCCTAAAGGTTGTGGTGTACCGGTTCTGGTACACTCTGGTAAACCTTCAGACCTTTTTTCCAGCTTGAAACCAGCTTCAGGCACTAGCCTGGCATTTTTGCTGAACTGGGCCTCTTTGGCGCAGCCGTGATCCACACCTGCTAATTTCATATATCTGTTTTTTCACTTTTTATTTGTTTTTTATTTTTTTCTATCTGATGTATAATATTGTACCCCTTTAAGTCTCAATAAGTCTATTTTCTGTATGTCTTTCTTCTGCCTAGATATAACCGTTGGTTCTATGTGTGGTCGGTTCTATGTGATTATGGGCAGTAAAGCTTTACGGTTTAAAGCTAAATACACACTTCGGATGAATTATAGTGGTTAACTTTGTGTACTTAAAAAGTAACCTACTACTAACCTAGTACCTCATGATCGGCACTTCTGGAAGCGTAGATATAAGATCAATTATTATAAAGAAAATATTACTGAGGCCCGTATTCTAGAAAAATAACACAACATAATATCACTTCACCTTTCTCCAAAGACATTTCGCCAGTCATCATCATCGTCATCATCATTTCAGCTGAAAGACGTCCACTGTTGGACATCCCCCAAGCACCTCCACTTCAACCGGTTCTGTGCTTCTCGCATCCAACGGGTTCCTGCGGCCTTCACAAGGTCGTCGGTCCACCTTGTGGGAGGCCTTCCAACGCTACGTCTTCCTGTACGCGGTCGAACCTTTCGGCCCCATCGGCCATCTGTTCTGCGAGCAATGTGCTCAGTTTCGCCAGTCATGTTCATGTAATAGGAAGCGAGGCTATTGCTATCAACCAAGCACAAACCCAGACACTAGCCCGCTACTTAAAAATTCTAGATAGAAAAACTAATTACCTAAGACTTTGCACGACCTGGGAATCGAACCCAGGACCTCATGCTCAGCGGTAGCGCTTGCCACCACAAGAGCAAAGAGGCAATCTAGAATGATGCTCACAAAAAAAACAGTGGCACTCCGGGAGTGTCGGCACTCCCGGAGTGCCACTGTTTTTTTTTCGAGAAGTGAAAACTTGAACATTACGTGCGTATTTTTTTAATCGTCTTTTAAACAAAACACAAACAGAATACTTTGCCATCACTCACTGACATATCGGATATTCATTAAAACCGAGTACATCCCGAGGACAGCCGAACACATTCGAATGTAGCGCGGTGTCGGCTACGGTAACAGTGTCGCGAGTTCAATGGTTTTAAACGCCTAAAGAAGTTTTCACTTCAAAAATTTGAATCTTGACTCAAACGCAGAATGACAATGAGTTTTCCATACTAATTTAAACTCAAATCTATTCTTAAACCTATATCGTTCTACAATTCCTAAACCAAAGAACAAAAATAATATAATTGTACTACAAATCTAAAACAAAACCACATTAGTTGCGTGAGGCCTGAGATAGACTCGAGTGTTTGTTCAATTTATGTGCCGAGTACTCCCGAGAACTGCCGAGGAGTGCCGAGCGCCCTCCACGAAGATGAGACGAGATGGCGCCTCCCAGACATGGCGTTCAAGAGAACACACGTGCCTGTTAAGATCTGGATGTGAATTTTGAAAATGGAATGTGTTACATAAGTTTCTGATACCTAATAGGAAGATAAACACACAGGTACAGTGGCTTCCAATAGTTAGTTGAAATTATTCCACTTCAACTTTGACACATCACATTATGATTTAAAATTCTAGTGATCCAAATATTTGAACTGCTATAACATTTCCATTGACTAATTCAGAACTACCTTTGACTTATTATAAAAAATAATGAAGGAATCCCTTAGAAGTACTTACTTGATTATTTTCTTATTGAAGTTTCTTTAGGCGTTGGACATTTTTTGAGATGAAGAAAACTATTGAACTCGCGCCACTGTTACCTTAACCGACACCGCTTTGGATGTGTTCGACTGTCCGCGAGATGTACTCGGTTTTAATGTATATCCGATATGTCAGTGAGCGATGGCAAAGTAACTGTTTGTGTTTTGTTTTCACTTTTTTTATGTCCTAATGTGGCATCACCGCTGAAGCGGCAAAATGTCAACTAGTTTCTAGTGTACTGTTTGGAGGTCACTGTATGAAATTTATTCGAAAACTTCGAATTATAACCAGCCAGCATTGTCGGGTTCCCAGATATGGGAACAGCATAAACCAATGATCTTGGCTGTATGTATAAGACTTACTCTGTCATAAGAAAAAGATGCGTATTATTATGGCAGAAACCGTTCCTAATACCTACGGTTAGATTACTTTGTTAATTAAACGATGTCGTTGGTGCCCACCAGTCGAGCAACCAATCCAATCGTAATAATATTATCCTCCAAATACCAAGATATCGGTAAGTAATTTGCTATGATTTGCTGCTTTATTCGCTTGAGAAGCTTACTTTTTTTTCATTAATTAATTTTATTTGGTATTTACCTTTTAGTGGACCTTTTCATCCAAAAAGAAAATCGATTTTTTTTATAAATTCACACAAATTCCAGTGGGATTTTTAATAATGCCTACAATACTTTTTTCACATCACACCGCTAAAATCTTAAAAATCTTTCATTAACGTGACGTTAATTTAATATCTATTTGAGCATTAATTCAGCACTTTATAGCACAAACTTCTCGCAAGTTATCGTCGTGAAATCCAAGTTTATCCCTAGCAGGCAACGGCTGTTACCAAATTAATTTATTGAACGGTCCGGTAACGGTACCGCTGAAGACTCTTCTGCCAGTCACACAATCCACTCACGACCAACACTGAAACACAACGAACTCAACACAGCCAAATCAAAACCAACCACAAGGTAACGACAATAGAACTCAATTTAATATACAAGGTAACCAACATACGACCGATAAACGCAACATAGCAGGCAGTAAATAAACAGTTGATACTGACTACACATCATTACATCAAAGAGATGAATAGCCATTGTGATAGGACATTGCACTTTATAGAGGAGCGAATACGTGTCAGAATCAAATGTGTGCTTGTTGCAGGAGTTTCTTATCGAACAGTGGGTTAGTGGGCGCGAGCGGTGCCGGGTCAAACGCTTAGCAAACAACCACGGACGGATTCGTCTTGGCGTATATTTGTCGGCATCACCGTGAAATGGTTGCAAAAGCTCGCGGTACTACGGTATTGTGTAGGATGCATTTCGTTCCACTGAAGCCGCGGTGCAGCCTCGCTTGTTCTCTGGAGAAAATAACGCCAAAGTATGGAAAGAACACCTGTACATAGGTGGGTATAGACAACAAGGCTTGCCTTATTATTTTTGTAAAACATGCTTTGAGTCGCGCCGAATGATCGTACATAATATAACTCTCATTTATTTACATTAATTAAATAGCTGACCCGTCAGACGTTACCCTGTCCAATTTCAATAGTTCATACAAAACCCGAATTTCAAAATTTTCCGGGAATATGTTCCAATTATTATTTCCATGAAAACTTAATTCGAACTATTGGTAACGTTCTAAAACAAAAAATAGCCAAATCGGTCCAACCGTTCTCAAGTGATACAAACCAACGAACAGCATTTCAGTTTTATTTATATACATAAGTAATGACGCACTAAAATTGAATTCAGTCAAACATTTACATTCAAGTTAAAGTTGACTCAAAAACGTAACCAATTCGGCCTCGGGCAACAAACTTTTAGTACTTACTCAGAAATTCTAAATTGACTACTAATTCGCGGAATCTAACAAAAGAAACCGGTCAAGTTCACATTGAAATACGGCAGACACTGCAAAGACATGATAGTAGAGGTATAGAAGTTGGTATTTTTATGATAACCGGTCAATAACTTTATGCTTACGCAACGTTGATCGATTCCCGAAAAGAGACGATTTTTCGGATGCACTTTGTATCCTTTTGGCCAATATTAGCTATAAACATGATGAAGAAGATTAGTTAGAAGATTAGTTTCAATCAGAGAGTGTCTGAGATGTTCATACTTTTCTATAGTTATCAATGTACTTATTTACTGTATGACAAATACCAACAAAACAATTAGGTAGGTCATCATCTGCCTAGCCTTTTCCCAACTATGTTGGGGTCGGCTTCCAGTCTAACCGGATGCAGCTGAATACCAGTATTTTACTTGGAGCGACTGCCTATTTGACCTCCACAACCCAGTTACTGGGTAAAACGATACCCCTTGGTAAGACTGGTTGTCAGACTTTCAGGCTACAAACAATTAGGTAGGTGTACAAACTTATTTTTAAATCACGATAAAGTAGCCAGTTTCGCTAATAAAGAAATGATTTCGTACTGAAACTAGTTACGTGCAAACATACCTATTACATGCCACCAAATAGTTTAACACTTACCAAATTGAATAACAGCAACAAAATCCTTAATAGAAGAATAAACTATTACGTGAACAGCCTCCTAAAAACAAAACTTGCTGTTATCTCCAAGAAAATAACTCGGAAGCATCTTCAGATCGGGCCCAAAAATAATCACCCATCAATCAACTGTTTGGATCTATAAAAAACTTCTTTGTAACCCTGCCGCCCATAATTGGTAAGTAAAAAACAAAAGTAGAAATTTATAACGAGACGAAAGCCCCAAATCATTCTGTTTAGTGCGAAATTATAGTGTTTTAAACACAGCGTTTAGGTGATTGTATTGCTTTTTAATGAAGGGTATTACGTAAGTGGACGGGACGGAGAAGTAAGCCGCAATCTATTAGCTGAACAAAAACTAAAAAGTGAGACTAATTTCACACCTGTTTACCTTTAATTCTATAATTATGTGGGAGCAATGGGCTTTTTGCACGCGCTTCTGAGGCCTGTATGTGCTTGGAGGAAATTTTGAGAAGGGGGAGTTGAACGACTGAAATTGACGCTGAAACTTTCAAACTACATTTAGGTACGAACAAATTCCCAGACTTCTGAAACTGGCACACGTGACTGAATTTGATTTCATTCAAAATAAAATCAAAAATGCAATCTCAAATTCAAAATCTAAATTCCTTAGCCACCTCTTGAAACTGAGCGTTGATATCAGTAACCAGCTTTCATTTTGTGTTACCAAATAATTGAAACTGATTAAATCGTGTCATCTGCAAATAGATAAAGATTTGTTTCATCGAATTAGATATCTCTATGTTTGATAAAAGCTAAATTTATTTCAAGATTTCAAACTTACGGAAAAAGCATTTTCGTGACTGATCTTTTCATTCTTAGTTGACATTTAAAGTAAGTGTCCAGCTTCAATGCTCCAGCTTCAGCCACGTAGAACAATACAAGTTGAATACGTTGCATACTACATTGGAACTATTCTGCATTCCTGCAAAGCAAAAAATCGTACTGTATCAAACATATTATTACTACCACATAGGTTCTGCAAGCACATAGAAATCAAAGCTGATGAAAGTAAGCATATGGAGTTTATGAAACTGGCAGGTCCAGCAACATTCGACATTTGAAAAGCCTCATCATCAGACCTAACCTCATTGTTGAAGCAGTTCTCCTAGCAACTCTGGCAGCGTACCTGGCACCTTGGGGCGGGTGAGGGCGGGGGAGGCAGGGGTGACGTCACGCCGTGGGTGCCGACACGTCGCTCGCCGTCACGCTCCACAAACAGCAAGGTTGCCGCAGCCTTGACGCCGCCGGCCCACATTGCTCACCGGCTCAGAACCGACTTTTTGTACTAAATACTATATCTCTGGTGTGAACATCTTCCGGTTTCTAAATGCCTGGAAAGTGAGTCATGGCCTGGCGAATTCTGGGTGATTATGATAACTGCTATCGGACAGCTGTGGGTTGAAAATGAAGTCATCAAATACACAAATCTGTGTGAAATAAGAGAAACTTTTGGATCACTTCTTACAGCTTCAGTTCTAATAAGCCTTTACCAAGTATGTCGGGGTCGACTTCTAGGTTAGTTGGAGGCTACTAAACATGTTTTAACATGTTTAGTTGCCTCCGACTAACTAAGTTTTAACTTAGAAGTAGAATCCACTTCACTAACCCATATCGTTACAAACTGATGACGGGAAGATTGAAGAGGAACAAAGTTAATTATTGATGAAAATATGAAGAATTTGGTCATTACCTAATACATAGCTTTCAATGTTAAGGATCACATACTGCCATCCACCTAAACTTGCTACACCGCTGCACTTGACCTGTCGATGTTCATCGGTTCCAGTAAAACCCGTAACGATAAAATAATATTTTTAGTATCGTCATAAATAAAAACATCAAAGTCTGCCTCCGAGGACCGTACATACGTCACAACCGTGTTTGTTATCTTCTGTGATCTTTTCCAGCAAAATCCTGACTAAAGAATTATGAAATCTGTTTTTTTAACAAACTTTAAATCCATCGGCATCTTCAGGAGTCACTTCATTTTTAAAACACAAACCGCCGTTGTTTGCTCATATGCACTGTCCTTAATGAGTCCTTATGCAGCTGCAATTAACAACGACAGACCAAGACAGTTTAAGTAACTTGTCTATAAATAAACATCAACTGTAAAAAAAAAACAGAAACAGAATAAAACAATTGAACCTCAGGTCTAGAGAAATGTTTCAATTTTTGTGAGCGTCCCTTGGTCGGAGCATGGCTAATCAGTCGGGCGTTGTCCAGACAATGGTGTCAGCGTGAAAGCCTCATAAAACTACGGGGTCCGTAAAGCCCTGTCCAAAATATTTACGGCGCGTGACAAACGGACCGCCTTTGTCTCGCAGGATTGTCTCGGCGATTCGTCGCGGTTAATCTTCGGACTATGTACGTTGCAGCAGACATGTGCAATGTGTTACGGACTCGAGATCATTTGACACGAGGATCGATCGTAAAACTACGTGTCAATATCTGGCTGTTACCAGGCAGGTGAGAGGTGAAAGACAGCTGCTTGTTGCAGCGAGATAGAGCAGAAACGTTTTGAAGATATCTCTCGTCATTAGAGTGCTCCTAAATTATTGGGCTTAGACAAAGAAAAGTATAGACGGCGGGTAGCTCCATTTTATTTCCACAAGAAAGGGATAAAGTATTGAGTTATTATAAGTAACAGAAAAGGATAAAGCTATACTATTTCCGTCTCTCACTGCGTGCCAGTTTTTTCAAGGCAGCTACTTATGTAGCCTATGTTAGTTAAGTTAGTTTTTTGTCTCATGTTTGGCCACGCTACCCGATGCTCTATAGCTTTCTTACTCTAAGTTATTGGGCGATGCCTGCCTACCATACGGAGCAAATACTAATTCTAGGTCTACTATTGAATATATCGTCTTCGTCACTCGCATGAGTAAAAGTCCTATCTCATTTTTTAACTGGATTGGGTTGGGACAGCTACATTTTTCTATTCGTGATTCTTTACACTTTTCACTAACCGTCGTACCTCTATGTTATTTGGATCTCAAAGTATAACCATTTTGAAAGGCAACAAAATTTAAAGAATCACGAATGGAAGAGTGTAGTTGTCCTGACTCAAATCTGCTAAAAAATGAAAATGCCTATTAAAAACCGGCCAAGTGCGTGTCGGGCCACGCACAGTGTAGGGTTCCGTAGTAGCCCGTTATCACAATGTAGTACGATTCTGTTGTTCTTTATTCTGATTAGGTAAAAAAAAAACATATTTTGATTTTCAATGCAAGTCTTTACCCATTATAAACAAGCAACTACTTCATCTTAGTCACTTTAAAGGATTAATGCTAATGATTTTGTATTTGGTACAAAATTATCCAACACCCAAGTTCAACGACTATTACTGCTAAACTAATAAAGTTATCTTAACCGCTATACTTTTCCTTTAAAGTTCATGAAATGCACTATCATCGAGAATTTTTCCAGATTTTTCAAGCCAGTAGTTTAGCTTTTAGAGGGGGGGGGACGCCCTACTGGAACAAAAATTTGCACTTTAAAGTTTAATATTTCGTAAATGGAGCATTAAATCGAAAAATAGTTGTAGCAACCCCTAAGCCATTTTAGAAGACCTATTCAACGATACCCCACACGATGGGGTAGATGATGAAAAAAATATTCATCCCCACTTCACATGTAGGGGAGCTACCCTAAAAAAAAATATTTTCCAAAATTTTATTTTACCACTTTGTCGGCGTAACTGATATACGTACTTCTACAAAATTTCAGCTTTCTAGTGCTAACGGTCACAGAGATTAAGCGAGGACGGACAGACAGACGGACGGACAGACAGACATGGCGAAACTATAAGGGTTCCTAGTTGACTACGGAACCCTAAAAAGGCAACATCAACGCCCAACCAGTTACCCATACATTCAGTAGGTACACGATTCTGAACCCCACTGCGTTGAAATTTTTCTTCGGTTATAATAAAACAAATTAGCTGTCCCATACCGCGTAGTCGTTGTCTGTGTGGTGCCGGACTTGTCTGTGTGGTGCCGGACTTAAAGAATAGCACCACCCCATACTTCCCGTGGTTTCGTAAAAGGCGACTAAGGGTCGTACCGGAGAATGGGCAGCAGCGTTCTCTATGCATTCCACCACCATACCATACTGCGATCGCCAACCCGCCTGCCAAGCGTGGCGATTATGGCAAACCCCCCCCCTCCCTTTTGGGGGAGGCCTATGTCCAGCAGTGGACGTCTTTCGGCTGAAATGATGATACCGCGTAGGTGTTGCACTTTTCTATGAAACAGCAGTTTTTTTCTTCTAGAATCTATGATTTTCTGAATTCATGGTTAAAGTATGCGCGTTGATGTCTCTGGTTGGGACCCTCTATAGATTGACATTGATGTACTTTTAGATAAAGTTAAATTACTTTCCACTTCACCAAGTGCGAGTTTTTGAACGTAATTTTGTGATTTTGGCCGTCCTTATGATGATAAATATCCAATACTCCTACAAGTACATTGTTCATCTCTGCTTCCACCTGTGATGCGCATAAATTGTCTTTAGACTGTACCAGTTAGGTTAGCAACAGTGTCAGTCAAATCAGTAAAAAACATAGTGAAGCGAGTGTCAAATATACTTTTTTGTTGTCTTAACATCCAATTTATTTTTTGCATTCACTGGTGTTATGTAAGCATTCCTTCACAACTCGACTTTCCTCATCGGTACTAGTCAACGGTACGACACCTGTACTTCACACATTGCTTCCAAGTTTCTTCATTAGATAGACTATTAAAATAGCCATATATGCTTAACGCCTTGCTTGCTGCTGTATTTGAGAACCATGTAAGCCCTGAACGACCCTTACAGTTTCTGAATTGGCTTCATCTTAATTTGAGTTCGGTTTCTCGTTACAGTTTCACTTCTTGTCAAACATTAATATATTATTCCTATATATAGGGTCAAATGAAAATACCTTACAAAACGCGGACGATTAAAACAAATTAAAATTGTTTTTTTTTTTGGGTCAACGACCGCTAATTTTGTTGTTTGAAGTATGAGTTGAGACAATCTGTTTTCGTTTGTTTTATCGTGTTTCGATACCTATCGATAACGTCTGTAAAGTTTACACAAAAAAGCTGCATTACCTACCGTCGATGAGCCCACAAAAAAAATCAAACAAATTTATTTTTTGTTTTATCAGATTATTTAAAAATTACAGGTATCCATCATAATATATCTGGGGAGTGTCGCCAGCTAATTTAATTTGACCCCGTATATATGTATTCTTCCTTATTAGTGTAAAATAATAAAATAAACTTCACAAGGAATATATAAGGTCCCATTAAAATAGATGGACAAACTTTTAGAAATCATTCAGACCACCAGAATAAGGACGATAATAAAAAAATATATTAGAAAAACGCATAGATACTTACTTACAAGAAAAATAATCAGCTAACGAAAATACACTAATTTGTCGCCAATTTATTATTCTAGGTCGAAACAAAATAACTTTAATCAGTGTTTTTTTTTCTTGGGTATCTTTGGTTAGACGAACTGAGCGCTGTGTTAAAATGTGTCCATCTATTTTAATAGGACCCTGTATAATAACAGGAATATTCCTTGTGCAGTCTATTTTATTATTTTCCAATTATCCTTTTACGGAAAAGCGAGTGGATCACATATAAACAATTAGTAAGTGAAACAAGATATGAGGAAAAGCACAATGCTATTATAAGCTATGCTATATCAGTGATAGCACGTGCCATAACATAATGCTGATGATATCAAAGAGCTCTCGCGACTCGGTGCAGAGCAAAAAGCAACAAAATGAAACACTTTCGGTTCTCGTTCGTATTACCTTTCGTTGTTGGTCGCTATCGCTATGAATAGTAGAATGTTTGTCTGTTGGTTGAAGTTCTATGACGTCTCCTTAGCCATAAGTAAGTACATTATTTCTGCAGGTGCAAGGGGCTTCTTTGTCACCCGTAAGAAGGATGTTTATAATGTTTATTCATGGATGCCATATGAAATTGCTAATGAACACATCTCGTTACACCAACAAAGACTGGTCAAGTGGTCGTGTCTCGGAAAATCCTTTACAATTTATACGAGCCCTAGTGTAAGTTGTAAAGGATTTTCCGTGAATTAGGGTCCCCTAATCACACTAATATTATAAAGGCGAAAGTTTGTGAGTGTGTGTGTGTGTGTTTATATGTTTGTTACTTCTTCACGCTCAAAAGGCTGGACCAATTTTGATAAAATTTGGTATGAAGCTAGCTGACACCCTGGATTAACATATAGGCTACTTTTTATCCTGATATTCCCACAGGATCGACATTTACGCAGGTGAAACCGCGGGGCGCAGCTAGTTCACTATAATTCGAAACCAAGTCGACTCCTTAGCAAATCCATCTCGCGTTCATTTCGCGCGTTTTCGTTCGTTGTGTCATAGAGAAAAAGGCATTTTTTTAACGTGGATAAATGCTCATGCATTCTGCACTACCACAGGGAGATAGTGCAGTTATGTGGGACTGATCATTTTCAAAAGTATCAATTATTTTACATCACACTAATACAGACAGTCTTGTCGATAGAAAACCATATACGAAATTACTTTAAAATTCGTTGCGAGTCTTTCAGAGGGTTAAAGTACAGACGCCAGCACATCAAGCTATTCAGTCACATTTTCTCAATCAACTTTGAACCTTATACTTTAGCGATAAAGTTGAAAATATATTAAAGAAATTTGACAGATTGTAGTAGCTTGATGTGCTGGCGTCTGTACATTTCTACTCATGATATAATGAACAACTTTACTATATTAGGACCAAGTGTTAAATAGCGAAAAAGAGCTCAGATTTCTTAAAATTTTTTTGAATAAATGTTGCATTTTTCCATGAAAGCGTAAGAATAACTAAACAAGCAAGCAATAAGCCAGTAAAAGGAGTAATTATTTCACCTCTTAATAAATAAGCGAGCAAAGCCGCAAGCGCAGCCGTAGCTAGCTATAAAACCGCGGCATCCACTGCCTGTGAAAGTTCACACCACCATTTAGGTTTTTAACACTAAGCTGCCACTGCGCGGTTCTCATTAAGACACGGGCCCCGGAGCCTGGGGCCTCCGGGGGCCCGAGGTGTCGCTAATCATTTTATTGTGTTCACAAATTATTGGAAATACTTGGACAGTTGTTGAAGAAACATAATATAAATATACACTTAGTGTATAGTTACTAAGTATTTTTAATGAGGTGGAACAGCTTTATTTATAACTAAAGTTTAGCAGTTCAGGCTATTTAACTGCCACTTAAATTGTTTGTAAGTAACATCAAATATGATCATTTGTACTGAAGCTCAAACAAAGAGATATAGATCAAACAATTTCCCCTCTCTAAAATCAATAACTGAACAAAAGCTGCCCACGTGTAAAGCTGATAACTTATCATTTTATCACCAAACTAAACATTTCATCACGAGACAATTTTCCATCTCGTACACTCAGTTAAAAAAACGACCTCCATCTCGAATGTCATTTGCACGCCGTGCCGTTGAAAAAGCAATTATTTCAATATCTCGGTGCCGGCACCCAAGCCAGCAAAAAGTGCTCTGAGCACGCGCGCCAGTGTGACCGAACGCAAGAAAGTTTGGAGGAGCCCCGAAGGACATCGACGTCGAGTCGATAAACTACGAGGTATGTATACGTAATAGGTGGTATTAGGTACTTAAACGTTGTTGTTTCTTTGACGTGCCTATTATGTATCGAACATGTGTGTGGTTCGGTTTATAACGCGCGGTATTGGCGTTGCTAATCGCGCCCTTGGTGTGTCTTTCGTGAAATGTGACGTTATTGTATAGAAGTCTGCGTTCAAAGCCGTCTTACATTGATGTATATCTAGTATACTGGTGCTTACATTAAGTCGTATCGTTTTACAGCTTTAGATTCGAAACTATGAAGTACAAAAAAGAAAAGTAGAAAAAAAAAGGAAAAAAGAAGAACAAGTAAACAAAGAAGGCGAAAGGCGATGTCTATGGGTCTAGCATAAACTATTAAGGGAAGGCTTGTTATCACTAAAACAATATAACAGGGAACACCACTGATGCCGCGATTGGCGTGGCCACCTACTGGGCCCAACTCATTTAACCCTTAGTATGCCGGAACGTAGATCTACGCGAGACACAATGGCTTTTTAATTGTGTCTGTAATTACGACATACAAGGGGTTAATCGCATCGAAAAGAAGACCCATTTCATAAAATAAAAAGGTAGTAATATCAATGATACGATAAAATGTAATTATACGCAATCCCAAAAGACAACAGCAGGGTTAAAAACAGTGCACCACTTGACACAACTAAGGAACTCTAAGGTAACAAAGATTAGGCACAACAGCATTTCAACACTCCTTTGTCGACGTACAACAATAGACCTAACGCACACTTTACAAATGAACAAAACATAAAACTTACACTAATCACAGTTAGAATTACTATAATAATACGTTCAAAACGATAACCGTACAAATTTAAGATTTAATAGATGAAGAAGAAAAAATGGTTGTCCTCTGCGAGTTCCAGTCTGTTGGACGAAGTAGATCAAACAACGAAACAAATACGAATAAGTAATATGGCTTCCGCTGATCAATTACATTTTTTATTTATTTAAAAAAAACAGTTCCATTTACAAGGTTTACTGGCCGATTAGACACGTATAACGATAAATAATATTACTGAAGCCAACCGCAATAATTCTTCGATAGTTATGCAGTTATGCATTCCAGTTGCTGTGTATTTTTAGGTGATTTATCTATAAAGTCGCTTTTCGTGTTTGTCTGTGTGATCGCGTTGTTTTTCTAAACTACGCAATGGATTTTGATGTGCTTTTTTCATCATCATTTAGAGAATTTATTGCGGAAGGTTTATCTGTGATGATTACATTAACAGTAAACTTAGATAATTATAAATTAATCTCCATGTTTAGTCAAGTCTTAAAACCGTGCGAAGCTGGCGGGTCGCTATGTAGTTATCTACTGATCTCAGACCAAATAAAAACCAAGACAGAGGGCTGTCAACAGTAAAGTGAAGCTGATTTCGTAAATATGTGTGCACATAGTGAGGTGTAGTTTGATTGTAAATGGTTGTAAATGTGTGCGTGTGAGCGTGTATGCATAGAGCGGAGGTGTAGTTTTTGCATGCTTCACTGTATTGTTCGCAGCGCTATGTCTTGACTTTTTATTTGGTCTGAGCTACTGATATACTGATATAATTAAGTAAAAGTGTTTGTGGTATTTGGTGAGTAAGTAAATTGGTTAGAAAATGTGGTTATTGAAATAGTGATTGCCAAATTAGTTGTAGTGCTGGTCGAAAGCGATTGGTAGTTGAATTCAAATGCTACTTCAAATACTGTCGTAAACTCATTTTAAAGGCGGGGGATACACATGCCAGTAAATCGGGAAAGTAGCTGGCATGAAAGTTACTGGCTTGTACGAGTAACTGGCACACTGCGGATACATTTGCAAGTAATGCTGGCATGCAAGTTGTGCCCTTGCATGCCAGTATTACCACCGCGTATACACAGGACAGTTCGTGAGAGTCACTCGTACCTATTCTTGCGCGCCAAAAATGGATAACAATCGAAGTGAATTAAACAAAATCGTGTTGTTACTTACTAGCAATTGAATGTGTAGCTAAATTAATGAGAGATAAAAAGAAGACGGATTTGGGTAAGAGATTGGATTAGTAAAAGGGAAGATTTTGGAGCAAGTAATCGTCTGCTTTAAGAAATGCGTCAAGAAGATCTTGGTTACAGAAACCGTTTGAGAATGCTCCCAGAAAAACACGGCCACAACGAGTCAGCTACTTGGCATGCCCGTACCTGTCACGTCTGTTCACACGTGCCAGTTTGGCAACCCCCCGCGTCCTCTCCCTCAGCGAGCATGCAAGTAAATCAAATGGTGTACTAGCTACTTGTATACCAGTTACATGCATGCCAGTTAGCGTATACACATGACAGTAGCTGGCACTTGCAAGGAGCTGGTATGCTAGTGTGCAAGCTACGGGCATGTGTATCCCCAGCTTAAAGCGCACCCAGAGCTCGACTTGACAGGTATCGTAAATACTTAGGTAGGTACTTACACTGCAAAATAATGTGTTAAATTAAAATATTCAATATACATTTCCCAAAAGTTTAGAACCAAGAGAAAAGACTTATAATAAAAGCTACTGTAGATTAAAATTGTTTCTTTTGTAATCGCTGCTTCTTGATTCATCAGAATCCTTTCATGAAGATTTCACCTCTACTAAATAATGTAGATATTTAAGGGGGAAGCGCTAAGGTAGCCCGCGAAAATCAAATTTTCTTAAGTTTTTTGCAATTTGCTGGTCAGTATTAGGTTGTACGCTGATTAAAATATGATTCGCGACCGTAACAAATGTGTATTTACAGAATTATAATCATTAGGATCGGTAATACAACTTGGTAAGTTAGTATAATTGTTAAATGTCAAGATTTCATGAAATAGTCATACAGTGGGATTACCTGGTCTTAGAGAGTTGTGTTGATGACTTTAATGATTATAATTCTGTAAATACATATTTGTTACGGTCGCGAATCATATTTTAATCAACGTACCCATCCATCCAGCCATCTCTTACAAATCATCAAGACTCACCAAACGGCACTGAAACATTGCCTCCAACATCAATGAAAGTCCTGCTCAACCTATAAAGAAGAACCAGCGTGAACATAGTACAAGTTACACTGCACTTGTATTATTTTACGTAGCACAAGCCGGTACTACCCTGTTTTTGTTAAGTGGCAAACATTTGTGAGTGTCACTCGAGTGACAATACATCGACGACATCGAGTGGTCCAGTCCAACTCGACGCCTCTACCATTTGCTCACGAAATTACACTTTTGTAAACAACAAAATCGAATTTAAAATCGCATCGTAATCGATTTGTATGCATCGTAATCTTTACGTTATACATTTTTGCGTGAATAATCTGATTGCGAATTTGCCGGAATCGATCATATTGTAAATGTGGTTAGAAGTGTCAGACGTGCAAAATCGAAATGTACCGATTGGCAAACAAGTGGACTACTCTATAAGAAAACGGTGATTGAATCGGTAGACCACTCTAAATTGGTATCGCAAAAACTTTGTTATGCAAAATTACCTATTACATCGTTACCGCTCATGAATTGCAATTCTGTGGCACTTTTAATTTTAAGTTGCATGATTATTTTAATTACTTATTTATTACTCTAAGTCCCAGTCAGAATAAGTTGTAGCAGTAACGAGAGGAGCAGCTGGATGTACCTGTGTACCAATGACTCGGAGAAAGCGCACACGAGATCTCCACGCTTATAATAAATGCTGATTCTGAAAAATATACCTAAATAAATCTCATTTACCTAAGATACGCCCGCCAGATATTTGTCAGCCACCAATGTAGATAATCTCTTACAAATATATTTTTAAGACATTAGTTATAACAAGACTAGTAATTTTGCTGAATCATACAACATTTATGTAACTACATTGTGTAACTATATACATGTAACTTAAAGTTGGTTAAACCAAGAAAGAAGATCACAAGAAAGTGCCATAAATTACAAGCTACGGTGCAATCTGGATTCGGGGTCTTCTTGTATAGAAAAAACTTGTCAATCGGGAATACCCAGCGCATGAACGCTTGACGATTTTAATTTATTTTCTGAGTAGGGCAAATGTTTTGAGAATAGGACATCCCATGCATTGTTTTTTGAGAAGATTTATGTAGCAGGAAGATATAGATGCTGGTGCTTTCATTCTAACCAGAGGTAAGAATGAAAAAAAATTGAATCAAAAAACTGTTTTTTTATCGACTTTTCATTCGTCAACGAGATAACTGTTAATCATCAATGAAAAAACAGGTTGAAAATATTAGCTTTTAATTTACGTCAACGCTCAAGACGCATTAGTTCAATAGTCATTATTTTACTCAGTTCCAAAAAAAAACAGTTGAAAATAAAATGCTGCTATTGCTGTTAAATTACGTCAACGGCTCAACGGATTATTTTAATTATTTGCAACAGAATTGCCAATGATTGAAAACGTTGACATAAATTAACGCTAAACGTTACCGATTGAACATTCAAAAGCTGTTAATAATTTAACAGCTTCTTTAACCTGTTGACCATTGATGATTAACAGTTAAATTACGTGAAGGTGAATGCTCCAACCAGCCCGCAAAATTCGAATTTTCTTACGTTTTTTGCAATTTGCAGGCCAGTGCTAGGTTGTACGTTGATTAAAATATTATTCGCGGCTCTAAGACATATGTAGTTATAGAATTATAATTGAACACGCGCCACTGTTACCGTAAGCGACACCGCGCGTGTTTTGTTTATAAGACGATTAAAAAAACACCCGCTTCGGATGTGTTCGGCTGTCCTCGGGATGTACTCGGTTTTAATGTATATCCGATACGTCAATGAGTGATGGCAAAGTATTCTGTTTGTGTTTTGTTTTCACTTCTGTCGGCATTCCCGGAGCCACTGTTTTTTTTAATGACGTTGCAGTTGCTTTCACCATTAACTTGGCCATTTATTGGGCCCAAGCAAGTCTCTTAAAAAAGTACTCAACTTAGCCTATCGCAGTCCACTGCTGGACATAGGCCTCTCCCAGGCTACGCCACAGCACCCTGTCCTCCACCTTCCGCAAAAAAGTACTGTCAATTCGAAAAGATAAGACCAATAAGTTGGGAGGAGGTAGAAAAAGCAAAACAGAAAGCAATCTTAATTTCGCTCTCTCATTACCAGGAGACTAGTAGTAGGGCCTCTGCATGTAACGGGACGGATTGCAAGTATGTCGGCCGCCAATCACACAGTGTCGCCTACGAGTTATATACTTTAGAAAGTACGCTGTAACCGACTTGTGACCGTTGACATTGTATATAAACGTTCTAGATTTTGATTCTGCATTCGAAGTATTAAGGCAGCGCCGGCTAGACACGTTAAAGTGAGTAATGGTGGATAAGTTAGACATCGTAAAGATGTTAGCATTGCAGGAATTTGATCGTCAAGTCGATGTTTTATGAATGACAATATTATTCGCAATTTATGTAGGACCTTAGTGAAGAGCGAGATGGAAGACAAGAAGAAAAAGCAGAAGGAGATCTTGGTAAGCTTTTGTTTGCAGTTCAGATTTCTAAACATTGAGACGACTTCGCTTATGAAGCTACAGAAGGTACGATAAGGCATCAAAATGGAATTGGATAAAAATTATAAAAGCTTTTAAAATGTTCCCCTTGACGTAAGCAGCGTTGATAAAAGTGGTACAGGTGACTTACATGGAGACTGTTTAAGACGTAAACACCAAAGACCGACGAAAAATCCTGCGACCCCATCAAACTACTAATGAATCTCAGGGGGACAGGACGTAAACTCTGCGTACGAATGAAAAATCTCATCAAACTACAGCTAATGACATATATAAAACAAACAAAATACAATCAAGTAGGTACCCAACCGACACATATCGCCGACACATCTCCCAAATTCAAAAACTCCCACCAGCCAGAACGAACGAACAAACAAAAAAAAGTACAAAACACAAAACACATAATGTTATCGTTCACATTTACACGGATATTCGTTGATTATTGGCACAGTCATCTTACATTACAGTAGATACACAATAAAGTCCTCGGCCAACTAACGTGCTGTCACCCACGGAAGAGAAAACGTCAGAGAGACGTCGAACTGGCATGATATATGATAAATGTTACTTGTAGATGCCAATGGACAGAGACCTTTGGTTAACTAGATTCGGCTCGTTTGGGATAGCCGTAAATACTGTCAATAGTTATCTAAATCTAAACTAATAATAATATTATAAAGGGAAAATTTTGATTTGTTGTACGTTTGTTTGTTACGCTTTCACGCTAAAACGGCTGAACGGATGAGATGGCATTTGGCACATGCGTAGACCATGACCTGGATTAGGACATTGGATAGATTTTTAACCTAATATTCCTGCGGAATCAAGACTTATGCGGGTGAAACCGCGGGGTGCAGCTAGTGTCTGATATAAGCCAGCGTAAACGTGTTTTCTTTGCACACGCACTAATATAGATAATCTAATTTAAAATTGCACGCCCCTCCACTACTTGTTCCATACACATTTTAAATGTTTGTACAAATATTTTAGTGGAAGAGCGTGCAAATTTTACATTAGACACCCGAGGAAACTTTTAGTCTTAGCCTTATAATCTCTCCACTGTAAAATATTCTGTTTCCCGAAATATAGACTCGTTGATCATAAAACTGCCCCCAGTTCCAGTTCAATTCACGGATTTTCAATTTTTTATTTGCAAGAACCGACCAAAGAACCTCAACACGTTTCAAACAACCCTAAATCCTCAAACACGGAACCTAACACTCGTTCGAACCGCAACGTGACACATCCAGCAAACCTAAATCTCCGTCGTGCCAATCAACCGCGTGCCCAATGCAGGTCGGCCGACAGCGAGGTTAGAGCTTGCCGATTCCTTAATTGCCGTGACGTTTTGGTGTCACATACCAATCTCGGTACCACGCTACTTAAATAGGCTTTAGTAGCAGTACGTGTAAAATCTAACTGTTGCAACACCGTCTATTGGGAGTTTGGCAAGGACTGTCGGTGATGAAAATTCGTTGATAGGGCTGATTTATTAAAATTTTGTGTTTGAGGTTTCTCCTTGAAGGTTTGATTGATGTCTTGAAAGGTTTCAACAGTTTTTTTATCCGATTCGTAAACTGTTTTATTGGCCGAAAATATACTGTTGGAATGCTGATACGAACAAATTGTTTTTAGCTGATCGATCAGTGTGCTCAGCTGCAAATATAAACTCTTCATCAGCCTTGAGAACATTCAACGACACTTCTACAACTTTATTTATTAACCGCAAGATATCATGAAGCATTGACCTTTATTGGTGCAACCTTTAACAAGTTATTATTTCATAACGCTAACGAGACTAAATGACACCATCATATTTATTACTCCAACGCTAAACGGGGTTGCCCGAATAAATAACGTCGGAATCTATAAAAAGTGTGTTCAAAACAAAATTATTTTGGTAAAGGGTAACACATTCACACATTAGGGACGCCACTCGACGCGTCTCCCGGTAATTATTTAAAAGTTTCGCTCTGACACTGGCTGCTGCTTCTTTGGAGATTTTCTTTTTTTATTTTTAAATTTGGAGTGTCGTGAGCGTTAAGTAGTATTTATGCGGTCCCCAGCGGCGCGGAGGTGGTTTGGGCGCGAAATCAACTTGATGCGAGCGGTGATACGGGATAAGTTGTTTAATTTAATTTTGTGACTTTTGCTCTAAAGTAAAATTTTAAGGAAAAGTTCATAATTTAAGGAGATATATTATATCATTAAGACGTGCGTGTCTAAATGATGTGATTTAGAAAAAATGGAAAAGTGTTCTAGACTGGCAACATTTTATGTAAATAAAATAAAAAAGAAATATTACAATTTCGTATGAAGAACATACTGAATATGAAAACGTAGGTGCAGACGAGAGACATTTAGCGAGGTTTTAAGCACAAAAAATATTAAAAGCGACTTATCCCCCTGTGTCCAAGACAGCGGTATAAATTCTGCGCGGACAGTTGGGAGCGGATCGCCAAAGCTAATTCTGTTGTGATTAATGCTCCTTGCACATTTCCACCGCCTAGCTGATACCCACCAACTTACACAAACCCAAAAAACATCCAAAAACAATCCTTAATTCACCCCCTTTAAGGTACAGGATACGAAAATATCAATGAAAATGTATTTTTGTACTATATGAGTGCTTAAAAGTAACTCGCTACTGCCCGTTCGCGTTTCTCACGCAACTACCGACGATTAAATAAGGGAACGTGTTGTAATATTAAAAACACTTGTACCCATTAATGAAAACCCATTTCGTACAATAATCGTGTCGTTTGTACTTAATTCAGAAATACGTGGGTACTTAATTTTCAACGTAATCCACGTGTCACGTGTTATTTATGGTGTTGAAATAATATTTATTTTATTTTGTAGTAGGGCAAAGTATCTTCCGATATATTAAGCACAAATGGTATCTTACAGACAGCCCATGACATTGCAGATTAAGCGTGACAATGAGAAAAACTACTTAATATTTTTGACTTGAAGAGTTACAGGCAAGTTCATAACTTTTTTTTTTCAAAACTGTACATTATTTTATTGCATTTTTTAGTAATTAAAACGGTACACCAATATTTAAAATAAATACAATAATATGTACATTTATATGAAAAAATAAGAAAAATAATCATAGGGCATTAAAAAATTCGTCCGCATCGCTGTCAACAGAAACAGTGCCCAAAAGGCTGGCAGCATTGCCACGTTGAATGGTAATGCTAATTCTTTGGCCAAGAAATAGGCCAGCCCTCTGGTCACGTGAAGAGTCGACTAACCGCTTGGCGATATCTCGAAAAACCAAGTGGGCACTCGGACCCCATGGCCCTAGTGTTTCAACCCCAAACGGCTCGAACATATAACTCCCAATCAGGTTGGAATATTTTCGCCGTTTGAGGTTTTCTGCACCTGCAGCAGCCGCTCCAGCACAGCCCACCGTGCTAGGAAGATGAGATGGCGCAAGGGTGTCGACACATGTTGCATCCCACACTAAAGGTCTGCCTAACTTCCAGGGCATTATGGTCATCCCATCTGGTCTCTTCCCATCGTCGCGTGCCAGGCCGTTGGGTTCTAAAACAGCTGGCACCCCGGCGGTGACAAGAGCACGACGGATGATGTCATTAATGCTGGCGTGCCGTGCTATCCAGCCTGCGCTCCTACTGCAAGATAGGCCATGGTGTCCGAGACAGTCGACAGCTTCACCGCACTGACAGCGATGCGGAGCTCCGCATGGAGCGCCCAAACGCAGACAGGTAGTGAGCCGGAAGGTGGTGTCACCCAGCATAGTGCCTATGTTGGGTGACGGGAGTGCTTGAAGCCAGAGCCCCGACTCCCACTCACCCACAGCCAGCAGGCGGGCACGCTCAGCAGAATTGGTGTATACCTACCGTATCGTACCGTAACGTATACCTACTCCAGTTTTATTAAGTTCATAACTTAATAAAACTAGAGTAGGTATATTTCTGCACTATGTTGATTGCCATTCCAAAACAGTCCTCCCAATAAAAAGCTAAAACACTCAAAGGCACATTTAAAAGACTATGATGAAACACATCCCTCTTACTCAGAAGATAGGACATATGCATAAATTATCCAAGACGACCAACTTGCCCTAGAATTAGCGAAGTCTGGCCACGAATGAGAGATCAACTAATGTGTTGTCTATAATTCTATATCATTAAGAAGATAGACATATTTCCATAAATCATAAAACATGCTGATTAAATTAACAGGAGATGCAACTAATACATATCTTTGACAGTCGTTACGGGTAGTCAAAAGCCGGAAAGTCTGACAACCACACTTACCAAGAAGTATCCTATTACCCAGTAACTGGGTTGTGGAGGTCAGATAGGTAGTCACTCCATGTAAAATACTGCTATAGAAATATATATAATATGTATATCCTACACCCGGTTAGACTGGAAGCCGACCCCGACATAGTTGGGAAAAGGTTAGGCAGATGATGATGCAACCAGGCATATAAACACTCACATTTCTCCTCATCGAGTTGTGGATTGGCATAAAGATACCATAAAAATCAAAATACCTTAACATTTTGATACAATTACAACTAATCCTAAACTATAACTTCCGCGCAAATCAAACCACTTCACACCTTCACCGGGAAGTTTATTAGCATAAAGAAATTATAATACGTGGGCAATAATGTCCATGGTGTACCAGGTAGTAATAAATTAGGGGCGATGGCGCGATAACTGCAATAGTGGGGCTCGAATAATGAAATAATTTGAGTCTGTCACTCTTTGTTTTATTAATGACAGACAAATAAACCGGTAGTGACTTTACGTGGTGTTGGAATCAAATAGGGTTTATTTTTAATTATCGAAGAGATAGAGATTTATCGAAGGACATTCCGATTTTACGACCTAAAAAAGGTGTCTGGGACAGACTGGATGCGGTAGGTGTCGGGGATAGAGTGGACGTGGAAGTTGTCTGGGACAGAGTGGATGCGGAAGGTGTCTGGGACAGACTGGATGCGGAAGGTGTCTGGGACTGAATGGATGCGGAAGGCGTCTGGGACAGACTGGATGTGGAAGGTGTCTGGGATAGACTGGATGCGGAAGGTGTCTGGGACAGACTGGATGCGGAAGGTGTCTGGGATAGACTGGATGCGGATGGTGTCTGGGACTGAATGGATGCGGAAGGTGTCAGGGACAGACTGGATGTGGAAGGTGTCTGGGATAGACTGGATGCGGAAGGTGTCTGGGACAGACTGGATGCGGAAGGTGTCTGGGACTGAATGGATGCGGAAGGCGTCTGGGACAGACTGGATGTGGAAGGTGTCTGGGATAGACTGGATGCGGATGGTGTCTGGGACAGAATGGATGCGGAAGGCGTCTGGGACAGACTGGATGTGGAAGGTGTCTGGGATAGACTGGATGTGGAAGGTGTCTGGGATAGACAGGATGCGGATGGTGTCTGGGACAGAATGGATGCGGAAGGCGTCTGGGACAGACTGGATGTGGAAGGTGTCTGGGATAGACTGGATGCGGATGGTGTCTGGGACTGAATGGATGCGGAAGGCGTCTGGGACAGACTGGATGTGGAAGGTGTCTGGGATAGACTGGATGCGGATGGTGTCTGGGACAGAATGGATGCGGAAGGCGTCTGGGACAGACTGGATGTAGAAGGTGTCTGGGATAGACTGGATGCGGATGGTGTATGGGACAGAATGGATGCGGAAGGCATCTGGGACAGACTGGATGTGGAAGGTTGATTCATCAGGTTAAGCTACGCTTGCCGCGGTTGGTCCATGGATGGGTGACATCTTTACATACCAGTGCCTCGGAAAGCACGTTAAGCTGTTGGTCCCGGCTGTCATTCATGGATATTTGACAGTCGTTACGAGTCGTCAGAAGCCCGAAAGTCTGGCAACCAGTCTTATCAAGGGGTCCCTTATTACCCAGTAACTGCATGTGGAGGTCAGACAGACAGTTGCTCCATGTAAAATACTGGTATACAGCTGCATCTGCTTAGACTGGAAGCCGACCCCCACATCCACTCTCGCTGTCTTTGATCTCCAAGAAAAGCAAGCGTAATACATCGAAATCAATGTTTGTTCGTATTTTATGCGCTGCCATGCCGTCAATTTTGCCGATTGCGATAAAACTTAAGGATGATTTGCACCAAACGCATCGGATCGGAAATGATACGAACGGATGCGGCGACAGCCGATCGCATCCGGCAGCGTGTCGACGCATACGATCGGCTCCGTACCGTCGCTTGCGAACGTTTCCGTTTCTGGGCCTAATCAAATAGTTTCGAACGGAGCTGATCGCGCGTCGCAGCATTCTTTCGGCTACGATCGCGTCGCGTCGCGAAAGACGCCCGCGGTCAAGCTGCTGTGCGCGGCTTGGTAATATAGACTTTAAATACTGTGTACACGATTTAATATCGTTTAAAAATTGTAAAATCCGTTCCGATCCGATGCGATGCAAGCCGTTTGGTGGAAATAATCCTTTATTCAACTTATTGCTTGCACTTGCGCAAAGATATTACAATTAACTTACAGCGGCAGCAACGCGGCAACGCGCCGGGTGATAAAAATACGCTATAAATAAGTAGGTACCATCATAAACTTTTACTAAAAAAGTCATTACACCATGATTACAACAAATATAATATTCACGTACATTAGATTCCATGATACGTTTCTAGAGGTGATTATGACGCAATCGATCATCAGTATCGATACATATCGCTCACATTCATCTACATAATCGAATAGAAAACGAACATTTATCATAAAAAGCTGGCTTCCGCATGCTTCCAAAAACTTTTCTACACATAATTTCATATAAATTACTTAAAATCAAAAGGGATATTAAGTCCTAATGATCGATTTGCATGACAGGCAAGCTTAGGTAACTTATAATAATTATTATTTTATTTCCTTTTCCCCCCTTGGGTGGGCGGTATTCGTTTAACTGTAATACGTCAACACACGTTAGGATAGTTAAGATAATCGCTGCAGTAATTATTGGGAACAAATGACTTTTTTATACGCTGTGAGTTTGGCCTAATTCTCACGATACGTCATCTGTTTAGTTTAGAATTGTGAATTGTGCTGTGAATATTTATGGAATGCTGTTATTTTTCTTGTTTTTCTGACAGATGGGAGTTGATATTAATAGAAAAGTGAAAATAAATAGCAATATTTTAACTCACCAATCTTATCACAGGCCTACTGCATTGAACTTACACTTCAGTCGATCTATCCTGTAAAAATCTCACCGCTAAAACTTAGAGTGAAATGAGGTCGAAGTGAGCTGTCAATAGTATATAGGTATAAATCCTTCCAGTCTATTATTATTTATTTATTTATTAAAACTTTATGTACAAGTAAAAGAAATACTGTACAAAGGCGGACTTAATACCTGAGGCATTTTCTACCAGTCAACCTTAGGGTGATGCAGAGACAAAACATGGTAGGTGCAACATACGGGATAAATAGCTAGGAAATGACTATAAAATACAAGAATAAATACTAATACATAGATAGATACATACATATAAACAAAATGAACTGTGAGGAGAAAAATCGGTAGAGGAGGAAAATGAATCCAGCAAATCAGCGCTGGGATGCTACGGCAAACTTTTGACGGATATGTTCACGTGCCCTTCACTTTAAAAGATAACCGACTGGTTGCCGTACTGATGTTCAGAAGGTGCTCATTCCAAAGAAAGACCGTCTGGACAAAGAAAGAAGAATGAATGAAGCCAGAATGATGAGAAGGACATCGTAGAAGACGATTGTTAGTGGAACGACGATTTTTAGCATGGGCAGAGCATAAATATTGAATTTGGGAAGTCATGTGGGAAGGAGCAGTGGGGTTATCGAGAATAGAGTACAATGTATTCAGAGCCCTCAACTCTCTGCGCTGGCGAATGGGTAACTATTTTTAAAGCAGCCGATGCTCGGATACATGGTCATACTTACGAATCGGATACGACACGAATACGAAGATCGGATACGAAGATTTATCAATTTTTTTTTTATCTGCTTGCTTAGCCTTTTCCCAACTATGTTGAGGTCGGCTTCCAGTCTAACCGGATGCAGCTGAATACCAGTATTTTACATGGAGCGACTGCCTATCTGACCCCCACAACCCAGTTACTGGGTAATGAGGTAAGACAGGTTGTCAGACTTTCAGGCTTCTGACGACCCGTAACGACTGTTAAAGATCCACGAATGACAGTTGGGACCATCAGCATAACGTGCTTTCCGAGGCATGGAGGCTCTTGGTAAGTAAAGATGGTCACCCAACCAACCGCGGCAAGCGTAGCTTAACCTGATCGATCGACCCGTGCGGCTGTTATTACTTAGGATTTTATATAAAAATATCGCCGGGAAGATTGAGTTGTAGTGAGCTGTGATACTTACCCCTGGTGCTAGAGATTGACACACTTGATAGGTAGCTCACTTTAATCTCAATTCACCCAAGCTCTCACGTTGAGGGGGCCTAAAAAGGCCACTTTGGCAGTATCATAAAAGGATAACATTATGAATCATAATATGGCGAAGACAGCCCGTGTTTTTCTTTTTTCGCTGCTCTACGTAGGTATAATCAAAAAGATTGGGATTGGATTTGGATTACCCCTTAAAATTTTGTCATAATATTGTTGCATATTTAAAATTACACCGACACCTTGTCAAATTACAGCTGTGCTAAAATCCTTATATTCATTAAAATCATTAATTTTCATTTCATACTAAGATTATTTGAAATTGCAATGGTACAGTTAGCACAAAAATGTGCAGCGACCGATTTTATTGCTAAATAATAATTCTCGCATCTCATCATCATCATCATTTCAGCCGATAGACGTCCACTGCTGGACATAGGCCTCCCCCAATTTTGGGGGGTGTTTGCCATAATCGCCACGCTTGGTAGGCGGGTTGGCGATCGCAGTATGGTATGATGGTGGAATGCATAGAGAGCGCTGCTGCCCATTCTCCGGTACGACCCTTAGTCGCCTTTTACGACACCCACGGGGTGGGGTGGTGCTATTCTTTAAGTCCAGCACCACACAGACATCTCGCATCTGGCAGGGAATAAAAGAGTTCTATAAAAATACACCGCAGTGTCTCAAGACAAAAGTCTTGGACCGGTGCGTGTTGCCAGTGATGACTTATGGCACTGAAACGTGGTCGCTCACAATGGGCCTTATAAGAAGGCTAAAAGTCACCCAAAGGGCAATGGAGAGGTCTATGCTTGGAGTTTCCAAGGTAACCGACGTAGCCCGAAGAATTGCCAAACTTAAGTGGCAGTGGACAGGGCACATTGCTCGCAGAACAGATGTCCGATGGGGCCGAAAGGTTCTGGAGTGGCGACCGCGTACCGGAAGACGTAGCGTTGGAAGGCCTCCCACAAGGTGGACCAACGACCTTGTGAAGGCCGCAGGAACCCGTTGGATGCGGGAAGCACAGGACCGGTCGAAGTGGAGGTGCTTGGGGGAGGCCTATGTCCAGCAGTGGACGTCTTTCGGCTGAAATGATGATGAAAATACACGTGTTTGAGTCATATCAGTTCCATAACTAAAGCCCTAGACAATAGGAACCTATACTAATTTTAGCTGGACAGTGGAGTACTTGCGTAACACACTATCAGTAGCAATGGGTATCATTTCGACAATTTAACAACATTCATTGCATTATTTACGTTGTTGAGCAGACACATTTTTCGAACATATTAAGCAATGGATTAGCAATATCCTTCAAAATGATTAGGGTGCAGATTTACCTAAAAATTCGTTACAATAATGTTAATTTAGGTACAGTTCAAACCTATTTCAATACATGACATAACATAACGCCTGTATTCCCCGAAAGGTTATGCAGAGGTGTATCTATAGAGGGTTACTTTTCAAAGACCATCCAAATTTTTACATAGTGTTCTACCCATGAATGTAAACAACTTTCACTATGGGACCAACTCTGAAATCACGAATAATAAATCAGCTGTTTCATACATTTTGGTCAAGTAGGTACCTATTGAAGTTTTTTATGAAACAACAGATTTTTTTTCGTGATTTCAGAATTGGTCCCATAGTAAAAGTTGTTTATATTCATGAGTAGAACACCATTTCATGGTCTTTGAAAAGTAACCCTGTAGTACACCCTCATTTCGCTAGTTATGTTTAAGTCCCATATAATAGGGGGCAAGCCTATTGCCATCAATCTGGCCCAAGTCCAAACCCCGGGCTGCTACTGAGAAATTCCAGATGGAAAAACCTAATGACACTTTGCCCGACCCGAGAATCGAACCCAGGACCGCCTGATCAATAGTAGCGCTTGCCACCACTAGACCAGCGAGCCAGTTTTATTTGAATACAATACTAAAGAAAAAAAGCAATAAATCATTGTAGCAATTTAAAGAAAATAAAAATGCACTGTCTAATGTTCCACGAAAAAATCCGCCATTTTCATCAATCCGAAAAACTCATCCTAACTCACTTGTTCGATATTTTAAATTTTACACTCGCGATCAAAAAAACAAACACCCGTAGCTAATTATGTATAGATGTATATTAAGCTCGTGCAGTAATGACGCGTACGCGCGTCGCTTCAAATGATTGACGTACAAGTAATGTAATTACACTGTTATCTGTACTAGTTGACAGATTTACCTAAAAAATTCGTACAATAATGTTAATTACAGAGAAAACCTACTATATAAATAGGTTTTCTCTGTAATTAACATTAAAAAAAAACCTAAACCATAAACCATTGTCCGTGTTTAATTTCTTACGAAAAAGGACGTCATCATCATCATCACAGACTACAGCAGACCAGTCCTCTGCTGGACATAGGCCTCTCCAATTGCACGCCATTCAGCTTGAGCAAGTCTCATCTACCTGAGTGCATCCTACCTTGCGTTTGCCGATCCACGGTATCCACTGAAGAACACGTCTACCCCAACGGTCATCGGAAAAGGCCGTAGTTTTAATTAATTCCAAAAATTCATCACCTTTATGTCGAAGTGTAATGAATTTTTAACTCTTAAAACTCTTACACTGGCGATCAAAAAAACGACCACCCGTAGCTGACTGTACAATTCGATAACTTGTAACTATACTATTACTAACCTCGTGCAGTAATGACGCGTCGCGTCAAATGATTGACGTTTGGTTTTAGATGCAGCACAGTAATGTAATTACACTGTCTTCAAGGAATTTTAACTGGCAATCGTAGGCGGGTCTTTACCATTTATTTTAGTAACCTTCTTGTTAAATTTAATTATCGGTTAACATGTAAGTGTGGAGGAGTTATAACTTAATTTATTCGAAAATGTTTGGTTAGGTTGAAAGTTTGAGAGTGATCGAGAGACGGAAATAGCATACTTCTTTGGCAATTAAGTATTTTTTCCCCATAGATACAGTGTTTGGTTAAACATTCTTACCAAGGAGTATCGTGTTACCCAATGGCTGGGTTGTGGAGGTCAGATAGGCAGTCGCTCCATATAAGATCATCATCATCATCATTCATCATTTCAGCCGAAAGACGTCCACTGCTGGACATAGGCCTCCCCCAAAGTGGGGGGGTTGCCATAATCGCCACGCTTGGCGGGCGGGTTGGCGATCGCAGTATAGTATGGTGGTGAAATGCATAGAGAACGCTGCTGCCCATTCTCCCACGTGAAGTACCCCAGTGTTCCCCAGTGTTCCCACGGGAAGTATGGGGTGGTGTTATTCTTTAAGTCCGGCACCACACAGACTATTATGGTACTGGTACCTATTTGAACCCTAGTTGAACCCGGTGGGACTGGATGCCATCCCCAACATCATGCTAGCGAAGGAGGAGGCGTGACGGCTCAGGGAGAGAGACCCGTCCCAGCCGCCGCGGGAGATGCTCCGGGCGTCGGGAGTCGCGTGACGACTCCCGGCCACCGTAGGCGCGGGCCTGCCGGCGGAGAGTAATGGGTAACTCACCGTCCGATCAGGACCAGGCCCGTGCCGTACGGCGCGTATGTATTCCACGCGCGCCTCAAAGAGATGTCAGCATCGAGGAGCGGCAGGCTTCGGCCCTAGCCATGTTGGGGATTTTTTTTTTGCGGATGGGAAATCATCAAATTACACCTCCCGCTCTGGGTGGAGCGGAAGTGAGTGTCAGACTCTTACTGGCTAAAACCGGCCTGTGTTCCTTCCCTTTATGTTCCGGGCCAGCGGTAACCCTTTCGGACAATCCCGCTGGCCCGGCAGACTTCGGCCCTAAGGGGGCCCCCCCTCGATGCTGACATCTCTTTGAGGCGCGCGTGGAACACATACGCGTCCTGGTCCTGATCGGACGATGAGCAACCCATTACTCTCCACCCGCAGGCCCATTGGAGACCTACTTGGCTTCATAATACATACATTCTTGGATACCACCGCCGACCGACCGCTTAAGGGGCTCACAGGACCTAAACACAAAAAACGCAAGTTTTAGAAACAATAAAAGTATATGATCGACTGCAGTAAACAAAATCAGCAAAATTTATAATATTCTTCAGGATATATGCTAGGTAGATAGTAGGTGTTGAAAACATAATGCAACTAATTTCATACGATAGAAAAACATGAAGATAGCTCTAAAAACTTTCTTTTTAGAATAAAAACCATACTAATGCAATCATTCTGATTTTTTGTCAGATTATTCAACAAGCAACATACTAAAATACTAGTTTTTTTTTTAAATTTTGGTCTCCAAACAATAGATTTTTTGTACTTAATTAAATAATTGGTTCATATTTTGAAATAAATTACCAGTTGTGTGATCGCGCTTCTCTTTCTTTTCTATGCAGTCCGACAGTGACCGCGTTTTTTTTTAAGCCCCTTAATGAGACGTTGCCTGAGGTAGCAGCGCGGTGAGGGAGGGGTGTGGTGACGAGATGCGAAAGTTCAGTGATTCGTCAACTTGTGACAACTATCACGCCCCCCCACCGCGCAGCTACCTCAGGCAACGTCTCAGTTAAGCGGTCGGCCTATAGTTTAGCTTTGGTTTACTAGAAGAGAGAGCAGTGGTGGCCAGGTGGTAACGGCCGCGACTTATCGAGTTGTAGGTCGTAGGTTCGAACCCAGACAGGCGCTTTACTTTGTGTGCGTCCATATGTCCTAGAACCAAAAATTCGAAGACATGTGATGATGAAGACATATCTGCCAATCCGCACTGGACCCGCGTGGTGGATTACGGCCCACTCCCTCTCACCAAGAGGAGGCGTGTGTCCCAGCAGTGGGAACATTATAGGCTGATTATGGTTATGGTTATGGTTACTAGAAGAGCGGTGGCTACCAAAAACGGCCGCAGTACCTAACGGCTGTCATGAACATGGTGGCTGCGGGGTTTGACTTTACGGTGTCAAAAAACACTATCTTGGTAAACACCAAATTCCTCCCATATACAACGTTATTTTTAGTATACCTATGCGAAACCTGAATATAGTTTGTTCAGAATAAGTAACTGAATCGATTCCAATAATTTTTACCCCATGTTATATTTTGTCCCAAAAATATTTAAAAAAGGTTAAAAGTTGGACACCAAGCGACACTAAGCAGGTTATCCAATCTCCGCGCCGAACGGTTAGGTACCTAGGTACTATTATCAATGAGTGCAAGACGGCGCGGCGTGAGCGGCGCGGGTGAGCATGTTTTTGTACGGACAAACAGGTAACTTAACAAGCTTATAACTTTGTGATTTTTCATGATACAGTTTTGAAATTTTGTACATAGATTCTTTACATAATCACGTGTTTCGGGTTTCGCATATACTAAAAATAATGTTGTATATCGTTTCAGTAACGTCTTGCAGACGCTATGTAGCGGCCTGCTCTTCTAGGAAACCGTAGCTTTAACCAAGATACCTACATATTGTCTTGTCTCTTGTTCGCTCCCGATAATTTACGACATGCCCTCCTACTTCCACGTGTCATTTAATATAATGTGACAATGGGAAGTTGACCGTATTTGAAGATCAAATGTTGGGTAGGTAATCATATCTAACTACCTCTTTTTTATTTCAATATTCACTAACTTCTGCCCGCGACTTCGCGTCAAATTCTTGCTCCCCCGAACCACCCCGTCGCATCGCATTGCCTGCCAGCGCGATAACTTCGTTTTCGCTTGGCGGTCTTTCTTACTTTTTTTCTTTTTGGCTGTACAGCTCCTTAAAATCCTAGCGTGATGATTAAGAGCGTTTACGCCGTACGGCATCTCACACAAACTTTCAAGCCCTTATTTTCCGAAATTAATGAACCGATTTTAATTAAACTTCATGCGCATAAGCAGGATATAAAGGTCTAAAAAGTTAGTAGAAAACATTTTCGACATGTCTTATTTAAAAAAAGATACTTGAAAATTTCTGTTTCTATGGAAAAAATCGGTTTAATTTGGCTGACAAAATTTTTCGAAAATGTTCTCTACTAACTTTTTAGATCTTTGTATCCGGCATAAATGCTCTTAGATACAGCCTGTAGCAGGGGTGGCCAACTTGGTTAGACCCTACTATCTACTGTTCACTGACGACACCCTGTGCGATCTACCAATTACATACTTCTTGAAATCTTAAATGAAACAGCATAGTTCAGTACATAATTATGTAGTAGGTATTTTTTATTTTATTATGAGGGAAAATATAACACTGAAAATTATTCTTAGTAACTTCTTATTTATATTAATTTGAGCATTGGGTTTGAGCATTTTTCGCTAGATTAGCAAAATCAGGTTTGTAGTTGGAAACATTTTTTGCCTTGCCACGATCGACTGGACTAATAGTCTCGCCGCGATAGATCAGTCGATCGCGATCGACCGGTTGGCCACCCCTGGCCTGTAGGCAGCCTTGAGCCTGATTGGGCTATCAAATGAAAAAAAATATTTTTCAAATCCGACTGGTAGTTCTAGAGATTAGCGCGTTCAAACAAACAAACAAACTCTTCAGCTTTATTATTAGTACAGATTGCGCAGCCCTCTATGACGGGTTCTTCTTACTATAACTACAATTAAATCAATAAAAAAGTAATTTAAAAAAATTAAACCGACTTCAAAAAGAAATTAACTCAAAATTATGAAATAATTTTAATTTCGGAAGTCGGTGTCTTTGGGATCTGTATTTTATAGTTTTAGTTTTCTGCCACCGACTTCTGAATTTGACTAGAATTTGACCAAGGTTATGAAATGTTTTCCCTTTGACACTACACCCGTAGCTCGTATCAATAAGCCAGGCCGTCACACTTACACGTATTGGTCCATATCTTGAAAATTACTGAATCGATTTTGATGAAACTTGCACTTTTCTCTAAGTTGAAGTAAATGTAAGTCAATAAAAAAAAAATGGTTACGATTCGATTAATAGTTGCGGAGAAATGCGTGGACAAACATACATAGATACGTCGTACGATAGACAAACATAAGTCTATAAAATTTATACATACGGTATATTTGTTTGGAAGCCTTATTAAATTGTCATATGTGAATATAATGCAATTCCAATAATATTACATAGGTACATGTCGAATTGATAACCTCCTTTTTTTTGAACTCGGTAAAAATAGAATTCTATTGACGTTTTCGCCATATTGTGACGTTGTAACTGTCAACTAACTTCTATAAAGTATCGTTAGGTAAGATTTGTACGGAATGTGCTGACTCATTAAAAGTAAAGTAGGTACCTCTTCATTACACTCAAGGTCAGTATGAAAGGTCTTTCTTAAAGATTAGGCATGAGTAGCTAATAGGCAACAGTCAGCAACGGTTCCAGCTTTCTCCATTCTAGGTAGGTACGCTTCGAGTTTCTGCTTTTTGCTTGTGAACAAAAGTTGCGTCGTTCTTGATACTAACTAAGTTTGGTACTAGTTAGCATAATTATTCACTAATTGGACACAGTGAAACTTTGTAGAGACAATCTAGACTAGGATCTGGTTTCTTAGATTGTTAGGGACTAACATTAATAAAGTCCTGTAGCAACGGTTTGTTCAGGTTATCAGCGGTTGTTCTATGCTCATCCATTGCTTTCGACCACTGAGCCGCGGGATAATAGTCAACTTAGTACCTACTGCTTAGGGCTTTCGCACTGGGCGGTTTTAATACGTGCGTTCCTCGCAAAGCGCGTCGACGACGCGTTTTGTGCCTTGAAAAAACAAAGTTGCGTTTTCATCACGTATACGCACCTCGACGGTGAACAAAAAACTCTGAGGACCTGCTACTTCTTGCGTATTTTATCGAAAATGTAAAGTGTGTTTTCAAAATCTTTACCTACATTTTACTGTAAGCATAGGTATGAGTCGCTATATCGCTATAAACTATGAATAAAAACCGGGCAAGAGCGAGTCGGACTCGCACATCGAGGGTTCCGTAACATACGGGTTTATGCATAAGGTTTATGTTTATGGAATTAAATGTTTTTTTTTATTTTTGAGTTGATTGAATGAATGGTAAATTGTGGTTTACGATTTATGACGTATTAAAAAAAAACTACTTACTAGATCTCGTTCAAACCAATTTTCGGTGGTAGTTTACATGGTAATGTACATCATATATTTTTTTTAGTTTTATCATTCTCTTATTTTAGAAGTTACAGGGGGGGGGACACACATTTTACCACTTTGGAAGTGTCTCTCGCGCAAACTATTCAGTTTAGAAAAAAATGATATTAGAAACCTCAATATGATTTTTGAAGACCTACCCATACCCCACACGTATGGGTTTGATGAAAAAAAAAAATTTTGAGTTTCGGTTCTAAGTAGGAACCCTAAAATTTATTGTTTTTTTTCTATTTTTGTGTGAAAATCCTAATGCGGTTCACAGAATACATCTACTGACCAAGTTTCAACAGTATAGTTCTTATAGTTTCGGAGAAAAGTGGCTGTGACATACGGACGGACAGACAGACAGACAGACAGACGGACAGACAGACAGACAGACAGACATGACGAATCTATAAGGGTTCCGTTTTTGCCATTTGGCTACGGAACCCTAAAAAATGTTAAATTACACAAATGTTAGTTGCTCAACCAAGGCCTATTAAAACGTTGACCGCATAATTTAAAAATAAACTTATTTAAATACACAATCAGTAGTATATAACCCGACCACCCAACTAACCCCAAATCGGGCGATGAGCGTACCATTCATAAAATCATAATTACTTACATTCATTCATAGATAACGGTAACATACACGAAAAGCACGCTAATTTTAGCACCAATTGAAAATAAATTGACCAAATTATTTGAACACAACCTTCACTAAATTCAACACTGTTAAGGAAACTTTAGAGTACATATTTGTGTGTGGTGTATCCTGCAACTTTATGACAAAGAATGCATATATTGACTACCTGGGGTACCTTCCTAGAAAGCAGTAATGACAAACTTGGTAATCCTCTGTGGAATATGCGATCTGCAATGATAACTACTCAGGGTTGCCAATAATAATAATATAATTAATATGATACTTTGCAATCTTTAGATTGAATGATTCGTATCTTGATTTAAAATGTCGAAGTGACGGCTGTAATAAGGGTATGAATTGGCATGAAAGTATCCCTTGGTAATCTTTAGGTGGATTTTGATTGGTTAACGATTTAGCCACCCGAAGAAATTATTCGTGCTTGGAGTTAATTGTCATTTTCGTCCAACACACATCACATGGATTTCAATACTAAAATAAATAAGCTAAAGTTACATGGACTGCTTATAAAAGAAAGAGAAGCACGATGAAACGATGCTGGTAATTTATTGCAAAATATGAAGCAATTATCTATTTACGAAAAATCTATTGTTTGGACTAAAAAATTAAAACACTAGTGCTTTAATATGTTGCTTGTAGAATAATCTGACACAAAATCAGAATGATTGTCTGTATATCAGTAAGGTTTTTATTGTAAAGAGAAAGTTTTTAGTGGTATCTTCATGATTTTTTCTATCGTACCAAATTAGTTGTATCATGTTTTCAACACACTATCAAGCTAGCATATCCATCTTCATCTGCCTAGCCTTTTCCCAACTATGTTGGGGTCGGCTTCCAGTCTAACCGGATGCAGCTGAATACCAGTATTTTACATGGAGCGACTGCCTATCTGACCTCCACAACCCAGTTACTGGGTAATACGATACCCCTTGGTAAGACTGGTTGTCAGACTTTCGGGCTTCTGACTACCCGTAACGACTGTCAAAGATCCACGAATGACAGCAAGCTAGCATATATCCTGAAGAATATCATATGTTTTCTCATTTTGTTTACTGTAGTCGATCTTATACTTTTATTACTTCTAAAACTTTTGCGTTTTGTGCATTTAGGTCCTGTAATCCCCCTAAAGAAAAAGAATATTTAGAAATACCTACCGTAAAAAAAAAATTAAAATGCTGATAAGTAAACAATTAAAATTCTCTATTCCGGCCAACCCTACGAACACCTGAGTACCTTAACATTGCTGCCAAACTATTACCAATTTGGCCGTTCGTCGTTCGGTCGGCTTTCGGCGTCACAAAGTCTGCCGAAACTGCCGAAAGACGAAACTGCCCCATGGGCCGGAAAGGATTATATTCCCGTGTTTTTTGCAGATTACACCAGACAAGGGTGTGTTTACCTGCGGAATTAACATGCGAGAATTTGCCGTGAGCTTTTGAAGATAGATTGCTGTAGTTTTCTGATAGCTAAGATTGATAGATAATAGGTGAGCAAGTTAGGGACCTACTTAATTAGCAGATGAGAGAAGGTGCTTCTTAAGAAATATACAACATTATTTTCAGTATTATGCGAAACCCGAAACCCGTGTATTTTAATGTAAAGAATCTATGTACAAAATTTCAAAACTGTATCATGAAAAATCACAAAGTTATAAGCTGTTAAGTGACCTGTTTGTCCGTACCAAAACATGCTCACCCGCGCCGCTCGCGCCGCGCCATCTTGCGCTTATTGATAATAGCACCTAGGTACCTAACCGTTCGGTGCGGAGATTGGATAACCTACTTAGTGTCGCTCGGTGTCCAACTTTTAGCCTTTTTTAAATATTTTTAGGACAAAATATAACATGGGGTAAAAATTATTGGAATCGATTCAGTTACTTATTCTGAACAAACTATATTCAGGTTTCGCATAATTATACTAAAAATAACGTTGTATAAGTCGAAGATTTGTGCTGATGAGATTTTTTTTTTCACCACTTTCTCAACAGCAGTGCGAAAGTACAAAGCGGAGCAAATATCATAACATAACATCACGCCTGTAATCCCCGCAGGGTTAGGCAGAGTGTATACAAAATGGATTTTTGAGATGGCGGTTAGGCAGATTGTATATACAGGGTGGATTTTTGAGATGTGGCAGTAGGTGCTTGAAAACGTTAGCTCGCGGGCGGTGGGGGCGGGCGCGGTCACGAAATATCAAACAAACAGCAAAGTATGCAAGTGTTCACGTAAGTACAAAACGCAGGTGCGGCGAACCAAGTAAACCGCGCCCGCGCGTTTCTACGTGAAAAGCGCAAAGGGCAGCTAAGTTTTGAGTTGAGCTGTACGATTTCTGACAAATGCGTGCACTGACTGTACAGGTCCTCTCAATCTGTGTGGTTCTTTCCTCAAAAGACCACCTCAGACATCGATCTACATGGTCTTCATATAACCTGACCAAGATTATGTCTGGACTTTAAAAGAGACTGTGACCTCTGAGTTTGTTCCGGCCTTTCTTCTTAGAGTAGTCAAATAGGAAACGCCGACCTCATCTAGTTAAAAAAAAATATGATTGACGTGTAAAAGTGTTTGTGCAAACCTACTAACAAAAATAAAATCATTTATCATTTACTTGAACCGTTGTAATCACAGGAAAGCGGTCTTAGCAGATAACTTTTTGAGAAATTTTAATATGCATTCAAAAAATAAAAAAATACAGTGAGCAGGAAAATGGGCAATTTCCACAAACACTGTTTTTGATGCCAATCGATCATGTTTTTTTATAAGGATCTAAAACCTATATTGGACCAACTAAGGTTTGAGTACTAGAAAAGTCAGGAATTGCAAGAAAAAAATCCCATAAAATCATTTCGTACGAAATGAGACTGTAACTTACTTTTTTATGATCATGATAGACTGACCGCAAGTCTATTGCCACCAAACGGGCACAAGTCCCTAGTCCGAGCTGCTACTGAGAAATTCCTGATGGAAAAACTCAATAACACAGCCAAACCTGGGAATCAAACCCTGGGCCTCATGCTCAGTAGCGCTTGAGACTACTAAACCAACGACCAACGAGGCAGTCAAAAGCGGAACAAATATCTGGCTTTAATCGAGAACAAGTAGGTACTGTAGAGATTTTGGCCTACTAGCTGCACCCCGCAGTTTCACCCGCATAAGTTTTGATCCCGAGAGAATATTGGGTTAAAAAGTAGCCTACATGTTAATCCAAGGTGTCAGCTACCTCCATACAAAATTTTATCAAAATTGGTCCAGTCGTTTGAGCGTGAAGAAGTAACAAACATATAAACACACACACTCACACTCACATACCTTCGCCTTTATAATATTAGTGTGATTTGGTGCTTACATGCAACCTCCGCGAGTCCGTTAAAAGTTATTATCACGAAACACACGGACCTCTATCATACAATAGAGGTCAGTGGGCTTACAGGACCTAAACGCAAAAAACGCAAGTTTTAGAAACAACAAAAGTAGGTAGCGTTAAATACTTTTCAGTTAAAACAATAGATTTTTTATAATTAAATAATTGCTTCATATTTTGCAATACTACCCCATACTTCCCGTAGGTGTCGTAAAAGGCGAAAAGGCGTAACCCCCCCCCCCCCCCCCCCCCCAAATTGGGGGAGGCCTATGTCCAGCAGTGGGCGTTTTTCGGCTGAAGTGATGATGATACAAGCCAAGGGACAAATACGTGTATAAAAAACTAGCAGCGCCCCGCGCTTTCACCAACATAAGTGTCGATCCCGTGGGAATATCGAGATAAAAACTATCCTATGTCCTTCCCCAGGATGCAATCTAATCGCTCTGCCAAATTTTATCGAAATCCGTTCAGTGGTTTAGGCGTGAAAAAGTAACATACAGACAGACAGACAGAGTTACTTTCGAATGAATAATATTAGTATGAATGTTATTATCAATAGACAGATAATTTTTATTCATGGAATAAAATTGACGTCTGACAGATTTTGTATAGGAGAACTGTCAAAAATTCAAAATTATTCCTCGGATAAAATTAAAGTTGCTAATTAAAATAATAGGTATTTAACGGATAAAATTATATGGCGTTGGAAAAATCAGCCCTGAAGACGATAATAATTCATCATCTGCCTAGCCTTTTCCCAACATAGTTGGGGTCGGCTTCCAGTCTAACCGGATGTAGCTGTATACCAGTGTTTACATGGAGCGACTGCCTAAAGACGATAATAATTACGCTATTTAAAAGTGAATAGTCTTTTATTCATTCCTCTCGGTACCCTGAGAGCTCGTAAAGCTTGTGGCTGAGTAATATCAGCCGCATGGCCGATCGATCAGGTTAAGCTACGTTTGCCGCGGTTGGTCCGTGGATGGGTGACCATCTTTACATCTTTACCACTCCGCGTCTCGGAAAGCACGTAATGCCGGTTGGTCCCGGCTGTCATTCGTGGATCTTTGACAGTCGTTACTGGTCGTCAGAAGCCCGAAAGTCTGACAACCAGTCTTGCCAAGGGGTATCGTATTACCCAATAACTGGGTTGTGGAGGTCAGATAGGCAGTTGCTCAGTGTAAAATACTGGTATTCAGCGGCATCCGGTTAGACTGGAAGCCGACCCCAACATAGTTGGGAAAAGGCTAGGCAGATGATGACCCTGAGAGCTCGTAAAGAGTTCACAGTACCTACATAAGTAAATTGATACGCACATAAAGAAAAGTAACTTTGTCAAACAAATAAATAACAATCTTATTAATCTAGAAACAGCAGCAAACACCACATATTACAGTATTCCTGAACAAAACCACAAAACAGATTCATTAACATTACAAAGCGCCAATAAAAGGCAAGATCAATAACAGATTATTACCAAATTATGTAATATAATAAACAAGAAACAAGCCGTACAAAGGTATACGAATCAATTATTTGAAGTCTTTCAAAGGCTCGATGTATAATACTGCCATTCAAGAAACACTTACGAACAATAAAATTGGTAGATATTCACTGTTTCATGTGGAATTAAATAACAAAGAACTTAACGCTTTTGTTTCATAGGTTGAACAAGTGATGTCTTGATTTTATAGATCGTAACCTTAAGAAAAATGTATTTGATAAACTACAACTACCTGCTCAATTTACTACAACAATAATAAAATAGGCTATACTATAGCCATCACACTAATATTATAATGGCGAAAGTTTGTGTGTGAATGTGTGTTTGTGTGTGTGTTTATATGTTTGTTACTTCTTCACGCTCAAACGGCTGGACCAATTTTGATAAAATTTTGTATCAAGGTAGCCGACACCCTGGATTAACATATAGGCTACTTTTTATCCCGATATTTCCACGGGATCGACACTTATGCGGGTGAAACCGCGGGGCGCAGTTAGTATACTATAAATTAAAAAAAAAACATGAGGAAACCGGGATGTCCTACAACCAAAAATTTTCTAAGACATCTAACCACCTCGCACTAGGCCCTCTTGGTCCTGGGCCCCCCCGCTGACGCAGAGTCTCCGCCCCCAGCTGGTGGAGGAGGTGGTGAGCGCTCTGTTCCCTTCACGGGGGGAGCACACTCCCCCGCCCATGGCTCCGCCAATTGCGGTGCCCGAAGCGGACCACGCGGACGACGACGACATCCCTGCTGTGACCGGGGTAGAACTGAGAGCGGCGGTGGGAAGGCTGAAGGCCAAAAATACCGCCCCAGGACCCGACGGCTTGCCAGGTAAAGCCTGGGTCCTGGCCTCGGGGGCTCTCGGGCCTCGACTGGAGGCGTTCTTAAGCGCATGTTTGGAGAGAGGCCAGTTTCCACGCCGTTGGAAGACGGGGAAGCTGGTCCTCATTCGGAAGCCAGGGCGCCCTGCGGACTCTCCGTCCGCATTCCGGCCCATCGTGCTGCTCGACGAGGTCGGCAAGCTCTTTGAGAGAGTGATTGCGGGCCGCCTCGTCGGGCACCTGGTGAGGACGGGGCCGGATCTTGCGGACAGCCAGTTCGGTTTCCGCAAGGGGCGCTCGACGGTGGACGCCATCATGCGCGTGAGAGCCCTCACGACGGGGGACGCGGTGTCCCGGGGTGGGGTCGTCGTGGCGGTGTCACTCGACATCGCCAACGCGTTTAACACCCTGCCCTGGAGCACCATTGTGGAGGCACTCCGGTATCACCGGGTGCCGCCCTACCTCCGTCGAATAGTCGAGGCGTATCTGACGGAAAGAGCCGTCAGCTACCCCGGTCGCGATGGGGAGTGGAACCGGCGAGAGATGTCGTGCGGTGTCCCACAGGGATCGGTCCTGGGGCCGCCTCTGTGGAACATCGGGTACGACTGGTTGCTGCGCGCCGACCTCCCTGATGGCGTCAGCGTGGTTTGCTACGCTGACGACACGCTGGTCCTGGCGCAGGGGAGGTCGCATCAGGCGGCGGCCGACGCGATGACACGCGGGGTTGCGATAGTCGTGGAGAGGATCCGGCAGTTGGGTCTCGAGGTGGCATTGCACAAGTCCGAGGCCATGTCGTTTCATGGGCCCCGGAACGCGCCGCCATCGGGATCCCAACTAATGGTAGGAGGGGTTCACATCGGCGTCGGGATGACGATGAAATACCTGGGTCTCGTCCTCGACAGCCGGTGGAACTTCGTGGAGCATTTCCGACGTTTGGCCCCCAAACTGGAACGGGCCGGGGCCGCCTTCAAGCGGCTTTTGCCCAACCTGGGGGGGCCAAACGCCTCCTGCCGGAGGCTTTACGCGGGAGTCGTGCGGTCCACGGCCATATACGGGGCCCCGGTGTGGGCGCGTTCACTGCGGCGGCGAGCCGCCCACTACCTGAACGCGCCCCAGAAGGTGGTAGCCATAAGGGCTATCCGGGGCTACCGCACGATCTCTGGCGAGGCGGCAAGCCTCCTTGCCGGACTGCCGCCATGGGATCTGGAGGCGATAGTCCTCGCGCGCCTGTATGAGAGGCGCGCGGAGGCACTACGCCGGGGGGAGGATCCGCTTCCGCGGCAAATCGCTGCGGAGCGGACGGATCTCCGGCGCGATCTCATGGCGGCATGGAAAGAGCGACTGTCGCAACCCAGCGCAGGGTACGCCGCGATAGCGGCGATAAGACCCCTCTTTGAGGAGTGGCTAGAGAGGCGCCACGGCGCCCTCACCTACCGCCTGACGCAGGTCCTCACCGGACACGGATGTTTCGGGAGGTTCCTGCACATCATCAGGCGGGAGGAAACGCCCGGGTGTCACCATTGCCAGGATCGCCCAGAGGACACGGTGGAGCACACGGTGGAGGTCTGCCCCGCTTGGGCGGAGCACCGCCGTGTCCTCGTAGAGGCGATTGGCAGCGACGGCGACCTCTCGCGTCCGGCCCTGGTGCAAGCCATGGTCCGGGGTGAGAGGGAGTGGGAGGCAGTCACCTCCTTCTGCGAAGCAGTCATGCTAGCGAAGGAGGTGGCGGAACGGCTGGGGGGGTTGCCATAATCGCCACGCTTGGCGGGCGGGTTGGCGATCGCAGTATAGTATGGTGGTGGAATGCATAGAGAACGCTGCTGCCCATTCTCCCACGTGAAGTACCCCAGTGTTCCCCAGTGTTCCCACGGGAAGTATGGGGTGGTGTTATTCTTTAAGTCCGGCACCACACAGACTATTATGGTACTGGTGCCTAGTTGAACCCTAGTTGAACCCGGTGGGACTGGATGCCATCCCCAACATCATGCTAGCGAAGGAGGAGGCGTGACGGCTCAGGGAGAGAGCCTCCCGTCCCAGCCGCCGCGGGAGATGCTCCGGTCGTCGGGAGTCGCGTGACGACTCCCGGCCACCGTAGGCGCGGGCCTGCGGGCGGAGAGTAATGGGTAGCTCACCGCCCGATCAGGACCAGGCCCGTGCCGGACGGCGCGTACGTGTTCCACGCGCGCCTCAAAGAGATGTCAGCATTGAGGAGGGGCCCCTTAGGGCCGAAGCCTGCCGGGTCAGCGGGATTGTCCGAAAGGGTTACCGCTGGCCCGGAACATAAAGGGCTAAGGAAGGAACACGGGTGGGTTTTAGTCAGTAAGAGTCTGACACTCCCTTCCGCTCCACCCAGTGCGGGAGGAGTCATTTGATGATTTCCCATCCTCAAAAAAAAAAAAAAAAAAAAAAAAAAAAAAAAAAAAAAAAAAAAGGCCCTCTTGGTGGATTACGGCCCATTCCCTCTCACAGAAATGTGTATAATACATGTTTTATTATCATTTCACTGAATCAATTTAGGGACTTGTTCAAATCACCAGATTTGCTTAGGGAAATGATAAAATCGTGTTGTTATTTTAACATCTTCCGTGATTTGATCAAATCCCTTAGGGATTTGGCCAAATCCCTGTTTTTATCATATCCCTGCGACATATATATCATTGTTTTTAACCCCCGACGCAAAAACGACGGGATGTTATAAGTTTGACGTGTCTGTGTGTGTGTCTGTCTGTGGCATCGTAGCTCCCGAACGGATGAACCGATTTTGATTGTTTTTTTTTTCATCATCATCATCATCATTTCAGCCGAAAGACGTCCACTGCTGGACATAGGCCTACCCCAAGTTGGGGGGGGTTTGCCACAATCGCCACACTTGGCAGGCGGGTTGGCGATCGCAGTATAGTATGGTGGTGGAATGCTGAGTGGTTTACGACACCCACGGGAAGTATGGGGTGGTGCTATTCTTTAAGTCCGGCACCACACAGACGACAGTTTTTTTTTTACCTTTGTGAAATGTACTTATCTTAAGAATAAGTACTTTTCGAGTTGCTGGAAGTGAGCTGCAGGCAGTACAGCTCTGTCAGTCTTTGTGACAATCCTTCGGAACCGCCTGTGTCCAGCAGTGGACGTGTTTCGTCTGAAATGACGATGACAATTTTATAAAAATAAATAACACTTTTTTAAATTCTGTTTTACATTTTTTGACTAATGTTTTACTACTGTATAGGCGCCAGCACATCAAGCTACCCGAAACTGAAAATTTTCCCAACCAACTTTGAACCTTATGTTCTCTAGCGATAAAGTTGAAAATCTATTAAAGAAATTTGACAGATTGTAGTAGCTTGATGTGCTGGCGTCTGTACTATTGTACTCTTCTAGTGGTCGCAAGCGCTACTACTGAGCATGAGTTCCTGGATTCGATTCCCAGGTCGGGTAAAGTGTTGTTGGGTTTTTCCTTCAGGAATTTCTCAGTAATAGGAGGATTTGTTCCGTGGAATAGCCCCCTAATACACGGGACTTAAACATAACTGGTGAAATGTGGGTGTACAATATGTACCTAGGTACAACTCTGCCTAAACTAACCTAAACTAATAGATTTTCAACTTTATCACTAAAGCATAAGGTTCAAAGTTGATTGGGAAAATTGATAGTTTAGTGCTGGCGTCTGTACTTATTTAATAGTTTCGATGCACGAAATAAAAACAATCCCAGAACTCATTTAAATAAGAAAACCTAAAAGCGCAATAACATAATTATGACAGTCGCATCGTGAGGCTAGCAACACACATATTGACACAGATGTTAATGTACTATGAAACCATGTAAACCAATAAAACCATACGGTCGAACGACGACGACTGTAGGTACTGATTGCTAACTGCGTAGATATGTTAAGTTTGATGACAGTTTTACAGCCAATGATGCCATCATACAGACTGCCAACCTGTTAAAGAAATAAAGACGAAAATGTATGATGTAAGTAATAAACTCGAACTCAATTCTATACGCTGTAACGTTTGAAGGGGTACTGCAACTTCAGCTGTGATAAATTTAATTCTGATATTGAATCATATTTGAAACTAGCTTTTGCCCGCGGCTTCGCTCGCGTTAAGTATTATTAAAAAAAAACTAATACATTTACATCCTCCATCATCCCTTATTTTATTCTCATGGGGGTTGAATTTATCAAAATCCTTTCTTAGGGGATGCCTACGTCATAGTAGCTATATGCATGCGAAGTCTCAGCCCGATCGGTTTAAAATTGACAAAGTTTCATACAAACTTTTATCCCCTTGGGGGTAGAATATATCCCCATGGGGGTAGAATTTATTAAAATCCTTTCTTAGCGGATACCTACGTCATAACATCTACCTGCATGCCAAATTTCAGCCTGATCCCTCCAGTGGTTTGGGCTGTGCGTTGATAGATCACTATGTCAGTCAGTCACCTTTGAGTTTTATATATTTAGATTCAAGAATGAAAATTACATGCAAATAACTACAAAATAACGCATAAAATGCCAAGCAACACTGTAATGTCGATTGTAAAATAAACGGTGGCCACGCATGAGTCAATCAACTTTACTAAAATAATTAAATTTTAAAGTATTTTTAACTCTATGACAACTAAGTGTTAATAAAGTAAGTTCGCAAAGGTCAATGTTAGCATCATTATCATAAGTCCCCCATCTTCATCATTTACGTAGGTATGTAACTTAGGACCTCTATCTATCCCTATCTAATCCATTCATTCCATAATCCTTCTCCCTTGTCTTATAGTTACAGTTTATCCTACGGCATAGACTATACCTTACATTTTAAGGCTAGATATTCAAAAAATACAAGAAAATCCAGGTCAGTTTTAATCACCGCCATGGAATTTTTCAACAGAATCTGTAAGAAGCGATCGCAATTCCTTCAGTTTCTACATTAGAATGACAATCCGACTGCGTGTTGACATTAGGCACGGTGCACACTTGAAGATCACGCACGAAACACGCTGCCCAACAAACCAGCACGTGAGTAACCTCACGAAGTGTCGTGGAAATGCCTCAATAGAATGATGGTAATTCTTGCATTATCATTGTTATGCAAGAATTTGAGGAAACAAACGATATCATGATGGATACAATTATTAATGGGATTCCCAATGCACCTTCCTGTATTAAGGAGGTAGTATTCGAACTAGGGTTGGACGTTCCTGTTTGGATGCCTCCTAACTCAGTGTCGACCAGGCTTTAAATGATGCAATAACATTATTATCAACACACTTGCTTGTAAAGTGGCTCTTAATGAAACGCTTTTAGGTCCTTATTGCAGTGTATTAAACACGCGTGCTTTTTTACTTTATGTTGCAATTTTTCAATGACGTCCTCCTGCTTTTAACACTTTAACTAAACACAAAACTAGAATAAGTTTAATTCATTTCAAGACTAGTGAAATATCTTCGATTGCTGTTAAACCGAAACCGTTTAGATTTACCGTTTAGACAAGAGCATTTTGCAGTTTGCATTTGTAATTTATTGTAGGACCAGAACAAATTAAGATTTCTCCATTTAATAAAAAAGCAGTGTAAGTTAATCTTGGTGTTTGCAGACTCTAATTACAACATATCACTTGTTGCGAACTGTTGTAATCGAATAGAACTTTTTACTTCCATTAAAAGCGTGATGAAAACTGACATGCCAATTTAATTTCCCTTGAATGGTTCAACCAATGGCAGTGTTACACAATGAGTAGGTATTGATTATACTTAACGTTTTTGTCGTAATGTGCTTCTGATTCTGATTATATTTGAAGTTTTTTTTTTCTGCTTCTTATAAAACGGGTTCCTGGTTTGTAAGAAACATTTCCAATCGAAAGCTAAATAAATAGATTAAAAATAATGTTCAGCGACTTTCACTATCACTGAAATGAAATCACCTGTCTAACTACCGGCTTAGGTACCTGTCTAACTACCGGAAGTTACGTAAAAGATTTATAAGAAGACTTCATCTCTCACGTGTAACAATCATCTATAGCTAAACTTAGTTTCATTATATCTATAACACTTTGAGTTTTTATCATTCACATTAAAGAAAAATATTACCTTTATTATCCTCTTCTATTGAAAACTGATAATTGGATCATCTTTCAGTTCAATTTCTATTTTGGTCTTCTTCTTCGTGGCATCGCTGGCATGACTGTATGTGAGATGTTGTTGATCCAAAACTTTGCCAACGGGCGGCGTCGCGCTTCCACAGCGTCGTCGGTGGCAGCGCAGAGGTCATTTTGCCTGCATGTTTTGGGATACAAAGGGCAAGATGTAGAAGATGTGAAGCATAGTTTGCGACACAGCTGCACATAACAAACCACACCATATTGCAGGTCCGTCGAGAAAACCCCACTTTTCCAGGTTGGAGTTACATCTACCCACTTATGCCCGAGGACGGGTTAGGGACTTCCAAGTGGACCACGAAAGGTTACAACCCTGCAGGGAGATGCTCCTTTGGTAAAAAGGAGGAGGAAACTATTTTGTTAAGAACCAACCATGCACTAGCATAAAATACAATATACAACCTAAAACTAAAATATATATAATATTATGTACAATCAACAAAGGAGAGTATACTTGATACAGGAGCGTCGGATATAGTTGAAGTTTACTAAGAAACCGATGGATGTTCTTGAATAAAATTTAATTTTATTAGAAATTTAATAGAAAACAAACAGCTCATTTATTAAATTAAATTTCAGTCCAGAACGTCCATTGGTTTCTAAGTAAACTTCAACTATATCCGACGCTCCTGTATACTTATTTCCTTTGTTGACTGTATAAGTAAGTATATTATTAAAAAAGGGAAAGAGGTCATTGCTGTTTCAGTTTACATATCGATAACCTGTTTCCCTATATCAATTTCAACCGGCACTTAAATTTTCCAAGATGAGGGTACATTGGCAGTAATGAAATGACAAAATATCTAGAGGTAACAAACACGATACTGACCAATTACTGCCCTCGCGCAGTTGTTTATCAGACGGGCTTATTCATCTTAGCGTTCAATTCACACCATCATCTCACAAGTGTCCGAGGATCGCGGTGTCGTTTTTTAGATTATGGTCTATGTTATGAACGATTTTCAAAGATTTTTGGTGTGTTTCAATTGAGTTAGAAGTCAATTTAGCTTGAAATAATTTAGAACAAAGATATCATGGACTAAATAACAGTGAGTGTCCTGATGGAGAAATTCTTCGGGACTCGGAAGCCATCTTGTGCATGTGCTCCAGCTTCAGAAATACAAAAACAAAAGAATCTTTTACCAAGTTAAATTTAATGGTGTTTGTTTATCTTTCATTGCAAATCAAGGATACTGTCCCTACCTAAATATCTATCTTAAACAGATAATATGACGCAAAAAATTGAAAGCACTACGCCAATTTCTCCCTACACATTTAATATCCCTGTCCTTAACCCTTTTACCATCTTAATCGCTTCAACCACTAACTTCAGCCACGTCCTCCGTGGTTGTCGTTTTGTCGGCTATCGGACGATGTCGAACGTCGGCTCACATCAAAGCAGTCGCCCCCACGGGCCGATGCGCCCGCGCCGGTGACTCGGCGGTTTGTCCTGCCTTCTGCAGCAATGCTGGAAGAATTTTCCTTATGATCCGATGATATTTTGTTTGAATGTTAGTAGTGTTAATATCAGGTTTTGTTGAAGGCAATTCATTTTGAGTGTTCTACATTCCGGTGTGATGAATTGTTGTGTCTAATGATAGTATGGTTAGCGCTTCATATGTGGCATATGATTTCTGATTGGGTTTTGAATTCCACGTCTAGCGTTTCTGAAAACCACGTCTAACAAGCATAGCATTGCGTGAATCGCGTACTTATTTAATTTAAGTAAAACGACCGATAGAAACAAGACATTTCAAACCGAGCCAAGCAAGCCTTTTAGGCTTTTTAGCTATAAATACCTATTCTGTGAAAATCTCACTGTGAAAATTAAGATGAGGTGAGCATATAGTGAGCTGTCAATCCCTAACGTCAGGTGCAATGATTTTTACAGAAAAGACCGGTAGAAGGCCTAGGAGTTATGAATGTATTTGCAGAACCTTAGCGACATTCTTAGTATAGAGCATTTTTACCAAAATTACTGTATAACACGACGGTATTTTTTTACAATAAAATAATTTTCGGGAAAATCTATCTCATCAAAACGTATTGTCACTGAGATTAACGAACGTATAAGAACTATACGTAACAAAAACTCTGATTCAACATCATGTTACATATAAAACCCTTTATAATCCGACAAGGTCGCTCAACAATTAAAAATAAATCTACCTGATACGTCACATCCTATCGGATATCCTATCACAATAATCACCTACTTCCTACCGTTAGATACGTCTTAAAACCCCTTCTATGAGAACCCCATTTTCAGAAACAAAATAGCCTAAATCGAAGTTCGAGAATTTCAAGTTTGGTTTCAAACACGAGGTGAATGCATGCTTAGAATGACGATTTTCGAATATCATGTTTTTTGAATTATATCTTTTGATTGAAAGCGGTGCAATATGTGGTGAAAAAAACGTAACCTCTCATTATTTGTAATCTCCAAAACAAAATGCGAGCGGGTTGGGCTTAAGCATCGATTTCCGCTCTTTTGTGTCTCTGCGGATTGCAGCTCAAAGGATTGGTCCGACTTCGCTATAGCCTATAAATACTTATTGCAGCCCGTATTTAAAAAACAAATAAGATGTTTTCTTGACTTATTAATAAAAAAATATTAAATATTTTTGAAACGAAGAATATATCTTACTTCCTAAATCTAAGCTGTTTTAAATGCACCACATGTATTTATTTTGTGAAAAATGCGTGGGACAAATGGATATCAATTTAAGTCACTATTGGGTCGACTACTTACATGAACAATTACGAAATGTTCAGACACAGAATAATTTATACAAAATTTACGAACTTTCACCAATAACTTTGTGCGACGTAAAATCTATGCTAAACCTAAGTATTTCATAACTTTGTTCTGCATTACAAATAAGTAACTTGCCACTTTACCCAGATTACGCAGAAAATACTACAACTGTGAATCACGCAAGTATTGCAGAATCTAGGAAACAATCTAGGTAAACCAGGTTAAGCTCAAAAAATCTGCTATTTATCCGCCATTTTGTGTTTGAAAGTCGTGCACGTGCAACTGCGCGGTGTAGACTTTCGGCGAGAAACGGGATCCCGCCTCTTTTGAGAAAAAAGTGGCGGTAACCCAACACCGTTTACGGGGCGTGGGATATGTATTCACACATGTTTTTAGGGCAAATATACGAGTACATGGGACTATGTGCTTTTTAAATCAGGATAAATGTTAGTTTTAGTTTTATTTGAACACTTTTCAGTTTTTTTAGTCCATTTTGTACCACGCTTTTTGAGCAATTTTTGACCTTGCCTTTTTTCAGCCATTATATTATTTTTCATCCCAAGAAAGACTTCATTTCACATAGGTATGTCTCTTTCTAATGTTTTGCTTCTTCTTGAGGTGTGTCTACGATACTGTTAGCTATTGATCTAAGTAACATGGAGTAATATAAAAAATCATAGCGGTAAAGTGTTCGGTATGGTTTACCCATTTGGACTGATAAGTAAAAAATGGCCTAACAGAAAACGCAGCGTCAAGCATTTATACGTAAGTGTATGTCAAATGGCGAATTGATTTAATATAATAGTGCTAATAGATGACTATTGTTATTGTTTTTATTTATATTTATAGCATTAGTTTTTCGAATTATCACTCTACATTAGAATTTGGGAGCGGTAGTGGCCAAATGTTAACGGCCGTGACTTACGTGCTTAGTGGCGAGTTGTAGGTCAAAGGTTCGAACCCAGACAGACGCTTTACTTTGTGTAAATGATTCCATCACCACTGCCCTACGGCGAAGGAAAACATCCTGAGGAAACCGACATGTCCTAGAAACGAAAAATTCTAAGACATATGACATCTACCAAGCCGCACAGAGCCCATGTGGTAGATTACGGCCACTCCATCTCACCGTGAGGAGGCCTGTGTCCCAGCAGTGGGAACATTATAGGCTGATTATCAGTGATCGAAATAGGCTCAGTATATTTACCTAAAGTTTAAAAAACAGAGACCGAAATCGGAGACTTCTTTATGACAATTTTTTTTTCCGGTATAACCAATATTAAAAATACATATTTTTTTAATATTGGTTATTTTGTTTATCAAAACATTGATTAAGATTTATTAAAGCATTTATAATGTTAATGATAAAATAAGATATTGAAAGTTACATAATTAAAGTTCCGGTAAATTTTCCGGAAAAAAAAGTTTTGTCTTAAGGAAGTCTCCGATTTCCGTCTCTGTTCTTTAAACTTTAGGTAAATATACTCAGCCTATTCCGCTCACTGCTGATTATGCTACAAGAATTTACTCAAAACATTCCTAAACATTCCTTTTACGCGTAACCTAAAAGAACTGTGTCACAAAAACAGACAAATATTTAACAATATCGTTAAGATTGAAACAATAATAACACAAAGCCTTAGTTTTATCGTATCAAATACCAGTTTAAACATCTGATTGTACTGTTAAATTATTCGGTCCATTGTGTGAATAACTCCTACCAACAGAGTACCGCACACATAATTACATTAATCGGTGTTAACGCACAAAAGTATCTACACATGACGACAAAAAGTTTAGCGACTATTGATATTACAACAATATCATGCTTTTAGAACCTATCCGATATAACTTGAGCTACCTCACCCCTCTTCGCCGAGTAATATAGGACAAATAAGGGGTCTAAGGGTGGAAGATTAGAGGTCACCATATATCGGCTGCATCATAAAGAGCTATCGTGAACTGTACACTTGTAAAACGCGCTTTGTTAGACGGCGCCTGTCATTGTGTACAGACAATACCACTTGTAAGAAATGTTTTTTAGGAATCCTCCATTCATGAAACTATTAGATGTTACGGTTTTGTAAAATCTGTGGTGATAATGTAACCTGTTGCGGCCACTTGCGTCGCTTCATCGAATGAATTGTATGAAAGTGAATTCAATTCATTGGAATTCATGGTATTGTGTGCACGAGTTTCCGTAACTCATCCCTTTCTTATTGATAAACGTTTTTTAACGGAAGTTCTTTTGTTTAAACTATGGAAACAAAAGGCTACCGTAGGTATTTAAAACTCTAAAGTCACCATTATATCTGTTTATTGTGCACAATTTAATTAGTGCAGTACCTAACTATAACCAAATAGTTTTATCATTTTCTAGGGTAAATTTACAACTAGTTTTGCTGCTTAGTGTAATTACACTCCGAAGATGCCTCATGCCGATACCTCGCGGTCGCGGTTTAGTTCGCTACCTCGATGTCACCTCCATGTAACGTAAATACATGCCAATATATACACGCACGCACATGCCAGGCATCGAGGTAATCCTCCAAGTAGCCCGCGATGCATCGCAGTGAAATATCCTTTGGCATGTGCGTGCATTGTCTCAGGCGGGTTGGCGATCGCAGTATGGTATGGTCTGCGTCTGTGTGGTGCCGGACTTAAAGAATAGCACCACCCCATACTTCCCATGGGTGTCGTAAAAGGCGACTAAGGGTCGTACCGGAGAATGGGGAGCAGCGTTCTCTATGCATTCCACCACCATACTATACTGCGATCACCAACCCGCCGGCCAAGCGTGGCGATTATGGCAAACCCCCCCCCAACTTGGGGGAGGCTTGTCCAGCAGTGGACGTCTTTCGGCTGAAATGATGAATGGTGATGTGCGTGCGTGCCTATTAGCATGCATTTGTTTTACATGGAGGTGAAATCGAGATATTCGGGATGTAATTATTATCCTTAGTTTTAGTACCCAGGATGAGGTGGAGTTTCAGGGCATGCCATGAACCGTTGCCTATATCCAAAACATTTACTGGAAAACTATTACTAAGTATTCTAATCATATCTTCATATACATTTTACTAGTATTTGGTAACCAAAGAAGACCATGGATTGGTCTTTTTTTGGTTGTCATATACAATATTTTTAGTAGGTATATGCGAAACCCGAAACACGTGTCCTAGTAATTTAAGGAAAGAATCTATGTACAAAATTTCAAAACTGTATCATAAAAATCACAAAGTTATAAGCTTGTTAAGTTACCTGTTTGGCCGTACAAAAACATGCTCACCCGCGCCGCGCCGTCTTGCGCTCATTACCTAGGTACCTAACCGTTCGGCGCGGAGATTGAATAACCTACGTAGTGTCGCTCGGTGTCCAACTTTTAACCTTTTTTAAATATTTTTGGGACAAAATATAACATGGGGTAAAAATTATTGGAATCGATTCAGTTACTTATTCTGAACAAACTATATTCAGGTTACGCATATACTAAAAATAACATTGTATAAGTTTAGTTCAATTTTATTCAAAAATATTAATTAACCTCGAATCTCCTTGACAATGACTCAATATAACCTTAATGACACCATAATATTTCCAATAACGTATTCTATGATCGTGACAAATCTAACAGTATTTGTATAGTTGGCTTCTGTAGAGCGTTGCGAATTTATTAATTGTTGTAGATAAACATGAGTTTGAAGTTTCATTCCATTGTTATTAGAAACATTCTCTTACCGACCTATAATAAAACATACTTACAAAAATAAACGGATACCTAAGTATCTCAATAAATTCAAAATACTTCGAAAAATCTCATGACCATCTTCTAATTCAAAAGTCTTTTGAAATAAACTCGAGAAAAACTTGTCTGTAAACCTCTAGCATTCTTCCAGACTCAAGCAAAAACTTCAGCAGTCAACATAGAAACAAACAAATGAACTATACCCCATAGCATCACAAAAATATTCGTTATCCGTAAAACTACGCATCGTCTCGTCCACTCATGTATTTACTTTCAGCATACACACAAACACATCCATAAACTTACAGCTGTACATCCTAGCCTATGTGTGAGTGGCGTATGTGTACGTGTGTGTATGAGTGTACACGCTTGCGCGGTAAGGAAGCTGCGCGTGAGATTTGCCCGCGTACGCAGCTGCGGCGGCCAGGTGTGCGCTCCCCTGCCACGGAGTACCCCCCAGCCCCACCCCTCGGTACAGTCGAGTACGGTGCGCTGTGATTTGTTGTGAGAGAATATTCGAGTAGATTCTGTATTTTGGTAACATGTGCTGTAGTTACTAGAGTTTTTAACGAAAGTTTCCGTAGCTTTTTACGTTTCAACATAAATTTTAATATGTATTAAGTTCTAGTTTAAATACGTTCTTCGTTCCTCTGTAGTTTGCGCAGGTAATTAATTAGCTTAATATTGAATGGCATTATTTCACATCAGGCAAATATTAAGAAATCAAATATCATTTACTTACTTTGAATGTAATTTTACTAAGAAAATTATAAGTCTTTCTACCACATAGACAATGCAGCTGTATATTAAAACCAACCACCAAAAAATAAACAAACCAAAACACTTCGGCCGCGACAGTACGCTGCTACCCCATCAAAATCTGTGAATGCTTGCACAAACCCGCTTCCATGACACAAACAGTCCATCAAGTATCGTATTTATTCCGACCGGTGTACTAAAAGAACATTACCATACTTCATGTCTGGCCCCCATGGGACTATTCCCCACGAGTAATTATCCTACATGTTTTTATATCTGATTTTTAGTGGATTATTATTTACGGTTTCGGTCAGCAACGTAACGTTTAGGAATTACTGGTACTTTTGAATAGGAGCGAAATAGATTGGTAAATTTGCGATTGGCTCTTGGTTTTCAGATCAATACTATTTTAAGAGCGTTTATGCCGTACGGCATTTCATACAAACTTTCAAGCTCTTATTTTTCGAAATGAATGAATCGATTTTAATAAAACTTTTTACGCATAGCAGGATACAAAGATCTAAATAGTTAGTAAAGAACATTTTCGAAATGTCTTATTAAAAAAAAATAAACTGAAAATCTCTGTTTCTATGGAAAATTTAAAATAGATCTAATTTGGCTGAAACACTATTTTTCGAAAATGTTCTCTACTAACTTTTTAGACCTTTGTATCCTGCTTATGCGTATGAAGTTTCATTAGAATCGGTTCATTCATTTCGAAAAACAAGGGCTTGAAAGTTTGTATGAAATGCCGTACGGCGTAAATGCTCTTAAAATCAAATCAAAATCGTTTATTTGTATATAATGTGGTAGGTAGGACAAAAGATGTTACTTACATAAAATTTCAGTGGTAAGACACTTTCGGTCATGTAATGATGGCATGTAAATGTTTAAGAGATAAAGTAAATACTGTAACCTACAACAGTAGTAGACATTTATTTTTGTTTTTTTTAGGTATTAATTAATTTAGACTTTTAGCGTTAAAAGAAGTATATGGCCGACTTTTCGTTCATATACATCTTTTAAGTACTTTTACAAAAATACAATAATTCAATAAGGTATCTAATGATTTGACTTAATTCATCCAAGATCAATCAATTGTTTTTCTGCAGAGTTTGAATCTAAATGTTTTCTCGTAGATTTATTTGTCTTTGCGGATGTATTTTTATGAAAATTATAGCATTTACCCAATCCTTCATTTGGACAGTTGCATTAAATATTTCAGGGTTTTTTTTAATAAGGTGTTGTCCATCATACTTGTATCTACTTCCCTGCGCCTGCGTTCATTTGTGAGCACAAAATAATTTGACTTGTAAATATTGACACGTAATTTTCACTCGTATTTTATTGTTTTACAGTGTGAAATACACAGTGCATAAGTTGTGAAAATGTTAATAGAATTACAAATGAACGCAACGAAATAAGTACATATTTGTTTTAGAGGTAATAAATAATGCAGAATATAATAAATAATAATTTAATGACCATTGACGTACGTCAATAAACACACACACACACACACTCCATCAACTTTTCTCATGTACTCAGACAAGGAAAGTGATAGATAGAAAAGAGTAGGAGGCGATAACAGAAATACAGTTTAGAACGGAAAAGGGTTTACCATGCACGTATACTAGAGAATTAACACATGACCTATTGACCACCTAATTACCACCTCTGGTAGGTAGCTCTTAAACGAAAAAAAACGACGGGTTGCAATTCGGGAGTGCCGGCAGAAGTGAAAACTTGAATATTAATGTTGTTTACTATAATTGTAACTGTAACCGTAACCGTAACCGTAACCGTACCCGTAACCGTAACTGTAACTGTCTGTCTGTCTGTCTGTCTGTCCGTCTGTCTGTCTGTCTGTCTGTCTGTCTGTCTGTCTGTCTGTCTGTAATTTGATCCTGTACCTATACTTGTTTTCAATTTTTGATAATTTGGAATCTTACGAATTTTCGATCAGGGTCACGTGTCATCTTACGATCAGGGTCACGTCTATAGATGGGCAATCCACCCGGGTTTAAACCCGGTGCTTTGATAAACACCCAATTTTGTGGGTGTTTATGGGTGTTTACGGGTGTTTATCGGGTGTTTATCAAAAGCACCGGGTTCAAACCCGGTGGATTGTCCATCTATAGCACGTGTCATCTTACAAATCTTACGATTAGGGTCACGTGTCCTGACGCGAGTTTAACATTTTTTACCCATTACAAAAAAAAGTGTACAACGCCGCTAAAGAAGTTTTCACTTCAAAAATCTCAAATTTTCATTCTTTAAATTTTTGTTCTGTACATCGCAGTAATTTGTTATCAGCAGACAGGAGGACACCCTTCCTGTTGTGGCTTTACGTCATTCCTGAGTCGTCTTGTGTGTAGATTATCTGCGTAGAAGCATATACCTTAGCATTACGCAATAATTATACAATGTTGCGAAAACATGGCAGGCTTGTTCTATTTTCTAGAAAAAGTGAACCATGGTTATGAGTGAGGTAATGGACAGCATTGCAGCAATTTGCTGTCGGGGCTAAAGAAAAAGATAGAAGGGGTAGAAGCCAGCATCTTTAAAGATATTACAATCACTTAATTACTAAAGTCAGGCTACCCCGTCGGAGAGGCAGGAGGGTGTGGATCTGAGTCACAAACTATGCTCCACCTCCTATCCTCTAAGACCCAAAACATGCAGCCAAAGTGACGAAAGTGACCTCTACGATACTACCTATAACGCCGTGGAAGTGGCGAAGTTTTGGACCAACAAAATTTGAATAACTGTCGTGCCAGCGACACGAAGAAGATGAAAAACCATCTAATATTACTTGAATACCGTTTGTAGAATACAAATATGTGACCTACCAAAAATAACTAACTATATTATCTGTATGTATATATGTATCTATTTTACTTTCCTGTATTGTCCCACTGCAGGGCAAAAGGGAGAGGGAGGCGCCCTCTCCATTTTCCACACAATTTTGTCTTTTGCGAGTGCTGGCCAGGCTTTTCGGTAGGAGTCAAGCTCGTCCCGCCATCTTCATCTCGGCCTTCCGCGATGGCGTCGTGCATTTAGTGGGACCCAATCAGTGCTTCAGTGCTTCTTTGTGCTTTCTCTTTCTCTTGCGCAATATCCTGGGGGTTTGAATTTCGGACCGTATAAGGAACACTATTATACAGCGCAAAAAAACCAAGATCACGGACATTACCCAGAAAGCCGATAAACTTAAATAGGACTGGGCCAGACACGTCTGCCGCATGTCAGATGACAACTGGATGACCTACCAAACCTCCCAAAATTCAATGGAACATTTTGCTGTTATCCAACAGTCTAGAAAATTCTCAGTAACAGGAACTTCCTCCTAAAACTAGAATTAGGTACCGACATTAATCTAAAACGACAGTTACTTTTAGATGAGAATTTCTAAAAGATTTGCGAGTGCACAATAGAGTCGTGTCGACTGCGCGTGAGTCGCTTTCCAAGCATCTCTCCCCCTCCGAATGACCGGACAATGGTCAGCTGGATATTTATAAATATAATGTTAGCTATGTTTATGTTAAAGTTATGTTTGTACAGGGTGAAATTAACAACATGCCACAAAGAGATCGTAAACAAGCTAGACTTTAGGCTTTTGTTTGTAGCACTTATGATTATGACTGCTTTATTCAGGTGTTTGCTGGCGGCCTGTTAGTGGATTTGCATTTACCTTCCTACGTAACATTTTATGTTTATTTAATGCTAACCTCACCCAAGTTACTTTTAAGAGCCGATGAAAATTCTTAAAATTTTGTCAAAGTACTGTAGTATCTTGTGTGTTCCGGCCTTTAGCAGAAAGGTCTGGCTAGATATAATATTCCATTCGAAGATTCAAACGAAGATGTCAAATAATATAATATTGTGCTTTTTTTTATAGTCATTCATATAATTTCTGTAAAGCTGTAATGTTCCTTTCAACAATATAATAGTTCCAAGTCTACGGTCTTTTAATTATAAACAAGGAACTGTGGAGGTCCAGTGCAGACCTCTACAGTACACAAAAATTTAAGGTCACGTACCCCTCATCTAAATAAATGAAGAAACAAAATTGTATTGTAATAAGATCCTGAAATAGTCCCAAATGTCCCACAATTTTCCTCAAATTGTTTACGAATTTCGTAGCCAGGAATATTGCAAATAATAATAATGGAAATTTCCATCATTATAGGTACTACATATATAATAATTTAGAAAGACATTTTCCTCTGTGTGTGATCCTCAACGAAGGCCGATAAACGTCCGAAACCATCCATCATAAGGCGCAAAACCCAAATCCGTAGAACCATCGATCATAAGACGAAACTATTGAATCCGCCTCATAGGGCTGTAATTAAACCGCGCCGTTGCACATTACGGTCACATTATTATCGTAATTATCGGAAAAGTGTGGCGTGGTCATCCCTAATTTGCCGATCGATTAGGAGCGTGCGAGAGTCGCCGCTCAGCGGTCACACATGCTTGTCACCGCACTCACCATCAAACCTGGTTTAGATGGTACGACACGATCGAGGGTACGATTCGATTTTGGAGCATTTTTAACTTCCTGAAATCCATACTTCTTTAAATATATCCATACTATCCATCCGTACTAATATATGAATGCGAAAGTACACTGTCTGTCTGTTACCTCTTCACGCTTAAACCGTTCAACCGATTTAGATGAAATTTGATATAGAGATAGTTTGAGTCCCGGGACAGGATATAGGATAGCTTTTATCCCGATATTCCCACGGGATCAAAACATACGTGAGTAAAACCGCGGGGCGCTGCTAGTTACTAATAAATCTTATGAGTATTATTTCAGAAATGTATCGCCTATTGAATATTCAATTATTCAGCCATTTTTGCCAAAGGTTTGTAATACAAAAGTAGTTTGATCACAATGTTTCGTTAATGTTTTAACTGAATTTGGAGAAATTCAGTTAAAAAAAACTGGCCAAATGCGAGTCGGACTCGCACTCGAAGGGTTCCATACCACAAGGCAATAACGCCGAAAAAAACACGTTCATCATCTGTGACAACTGTCTAGCTATCACGGTTCATGAGATACAGCCTGGTGATAGACAGACAGACAGACAGACGGACAGTGGAGTCTTAGTAATATATGTCCCGTTTTAACCCTTTCGGTACAGAACCCTAAAAAGTAAGCTCACAATGATAGTAATGCAAAAGCAAGTGAGTGAGCAAATATTTATAAGACGGATAATTGTCTATTTTATTTAAAATCGTATCCCTTATACTTACCTATACATATTTTATTTAAAATCGAATCCCTTAGTAATTACCTATACATATTTCTTGAACTCAACATTCAATTCCTCGTATGTATAATCGAATTAGCGACCTATTTCTAAAGTCGTAAGCTCTAAACGCTCCTCTCGAGTGACCGTAAAGCACGGGCATGGCTATGCGCGGGCGCACGGCGATTTGACGGATTTCACGGCGCGGCGACGGGTCACGGCGCGGGGTCACGCCCCGCTAATGTCACGCCCGCCGCTTTCCATTAGTTCACGGAATGAAAGTACCTAGAGAACGAGGTGACATTATTATTCCTTTTTTTGTGTAAAAATACGGTGCATCGGTGATCTCGAAATGAGTTTTCAGTGCAAACGCACACCTTGTTCGATGAATAGTGCAAGACAGGCTGCTTTTTTCAGGCTGTGTAACTTTTTAAATGTAATTGACACTATGCCATGATAAGTGTGATCTTCAAACTTAACACAAAAAAGCTTGTACTGTCCACATTTTTCTGTAATAAATTCAGTCTTGAAACATAGTAGAAACCGACCAAGGCTTCTTATACAGGGTTATTGGTAAAACATTAACAACCTCTTAAGAGGTCTCATCATTATGAATAACTTTTACTATGGGACCAAACCTGAAATCGCGAAAAAAAAAGCTGTTCCCCACATTTTGACGACTTATACGAACATAAATGTAGGTTAAGAGTATGACTGAAAAGAAATGCACCCTTTTATTTGGAATACTTACATAAAACTAATTTCATGCGATAACTTTTTCGTAAATCACTTTCTCACACAGGCCTCAAACTGGACAAAATTGTACCACCATTGCTTGCCAAACGATTTGATCTTACGGCATGATATCGTAGTCGTAGAGGCTTCTCCATTTCACACTCAACCACCTATGCATTTCACCTAGAGAAAGAACCGAATCTTTCCCATACACCATGGTAAAACTTGATAAATACCAAAAAAGCTTACTACCTTAAAAGGTTAATACCTTAATAAGTTTATTATGTTTCAACAAAAAGAGTACCCACCTCAAATATTTAATTACCTGTACCACATAACGAGCAGTGTGACCAACCTATGATTCCGCCATGTTGCCACAGATGAGCGAGCGAACGCGCCCGTGACTTCCGTTTCCGGCGGCGCGCCTGCGCAGCATCCGCGCATCGCATGAGCACTAGACCGACGCGGCTGTCAGTACTGTCAGTGAGTACAATACCTGCTACTATTTATAGTGATTAAATCCTTGGGCCTTTAAGTATTGAGTTGATTAATAAGAAATATTGAGCAGAAAAAAAAGTATCTGGAAAACCGCCGCCTAGGGCTGATTTTACCAAAGTCAGATAACTTTTTATCATCATCATCATCATCTGCCTAGCCTTTTCCCAACCATGTTGGGGTCGGCTTCCAGTCTAACCGGTTGCAGTTGAATACCAGTATTTTACATGAAGCGACTGCATATCAAACCTCCACAACCCAATTACTGGGTAATAAGTCAGATAACTTTTATCTGTGAAATTAATTGACATCTGACAATTTCTGTATGAAAAACTGTATTTCAAAATTAATTTGCAGGTTAAGTTTTATAATATTGTATCTAACAAAAGTAGGTGGAATTCGCCTTTTAACACAGGTAAATAAGAACAGTTATTATTAAAGGCAAATCTGGGAAAAAAATCCAGTGAACCTACACTGGAATTATGTTTATTACGAAGATGGCAGCTTTACTGTGTGAATGTCCCTACAGGAAATAGACGAGTATGTGAGAAAAATAATAATTTGCTGTCAAAATCCCGACAACTATATTTTCACACAGTATTTCTCATGCCTAAATAAAGATAATCCCGGTGAGGAATCTTCACAAGGATTTTTTCTGCAGACAGAATCTTATTTTCCTGGGATACTAAGAAATATTCGTAACCCAACCGGGATCGATAATTTATGCACTGTGAATGCTCATTTTCTAAGTAGATAGGCTATTTTTGGCTACAGTCATTCAAAATGTATTCATTTGCTCACATTTTATTGATGTATTTTATTGATCGCTATGATAGCCCCCAGGTTTTTGGCTAAGATTCAGACTCATCATGTCTCTGTCACTGCCTGACCTGCGGATATACAGGCCTGATGCTATGTTGTGTTGTACTTATCTAGGGTCCATAGAAGTTTTGGTATTCTTCTTTCCCGTCTACTAGCGCGACGTACTAACGCTATGGCGTTGAACTAATGACTTTTTTTAATAGAGGAACACTGACTTCCAAGTCATAGGTATAAACCTAGTTTAGGTATAAACCTATGTTTAAGACACTACTTCTGTAGTAGTGAATGTAATGTCTGTCTGTAACAACGCTGTCACTTTTTTTAAATAAAGAATTTATTAAGTAAAATGGAAAGTCGTTTCTCCATAGAAACGCTTTTATAAGCACTAGAACCCTTAAAAAATGCCGATTTAAACCGCTGTCAACAAAGACGTAGTGTACAAATTTAACAACTTAGTATAAATGAAAAAAGAAAAACAAAGGGACTCAGTACATATCCTTCTTATTCAGTTTATGAAATTGGTCCAATATTAGAGGAGGAAATAGGCGAGAGCCAAACCGAATTGTGACCTTTTACTTAGGCTTTTACAAAAGTTTCTCCGACCACATTTCCTCTTAAGTATTATTTATGAGTTTCAAAGACTCCTGAAATCATAGTTTAAATTTTAGCACAAACGAACTACGTTGACATCTCGCAAATTACCCAGATGTCTTATAATTCCTACACAAAAACAATGGTTACGTAAAGTGCATCACGTTTACGTCGCATACAAGACGGTTTGCGTCACGGCTCGAAGCCGGCACGTCATCGTCACGTGTCGGAAGCGGGCCCATTAGCCCGTCCGCGGCCTGACGCATCCGGCACGTTAGCGGCGATGGAAAAACAATGTTAGGTATATCATATCATGTGCATTTGTGTACTGGAAAGGTTAATAAGTCGCGTGTGACCTGTTTGGTGCATAATTTTGCAATAGTATAGTCTTTAATTGCTCCCATGGAAGCGCATTGCGTAGAACTCCTTAGAAGGAGGCGCTCTTAGGGTTAGGTCCATAGGTTGTCAACAGGATGACTTTTTAATGCAATAAGATGGTTATCATTAGACTACTGTTGTTGAACTTAAGCTGTTGTTTCCAATAGCACGCCATTTTTCAGGTTATTCGCATCCATTTACTATACCATCAACCGTGCGAAGAAAAAGATGAGAGGACTATCGTGATCACAAAGCTGTAGCAGTCCTCAGCGCATTGCCTAGATCCTAGAACTAAAGTTAAGCCATTTCCTTGGACGTTGATATGTATACTCTAACACCATCTGGCAGAGGATCTAACTAGAGGTTCTTCGGTTTACGAAGGTAATCATTTAGTCACAGCTCTGTTCAAATTAAACAGAAGACAGGTACAGGTCTTCATAAATCCTACTACGTTATTTTTTCATTGGAATATTTAACTCCAATGTAGAAACGGAAATATACCCCATCTAAGTTTCTAGTCTACCAAAAAAAAAAAAAAAAATATAACTTCTAATGTAACCACAGGAGTTCACTAACAGTAAGAGGATCCCTCTGGTCAGATAGATCGCCTTACTATCGGTAGGTCACACAGACGCGCGCGCCGCATCCTGTACGAGATGAGACGAGCCTTCCTGCGTGCGCGCGGTTGCACGCGCTGTTGAGCGCGACGGGGCGAGTGGGCGAATTCATATAGTTTTGATGGTTAATTTTAACTAATTATTTGCTACAAGCTGTTGCCCGTGACTTCGTCTGCGATCCAGGATAAGAAGACGCCTATGTCCTTCTCCAGGTCATGGCCTGCTCATGAGCCAAATTTCATCCAAATCCGTTTAAGCGTGAAAGCGTAACAACAAAGAATGTGGATGGCTACCAGAATAGAGGAAGACCAAAAGAGCAATGGATCGACTGTGAAAAATGATATCACCAGAGTGTAGGCCAATTTTGAGACATAGGTTCAATCAATTCAGCCTATCGGAGTCCACTGCTGGACGTAAACCTCTCCCAGGCTCCGCAACAACACCCTGTCCTCCGCCTTCCGCATCCAGGCTGTCCCAGCCACCTTCTTAAGGTCGTCGGTCTATCTAGCTGGGGAGCGGGCGTCCCATACTACGCTTGTCGACGTATTCCATATTGGGAACCCGTTTAAATGGCGCCTGAGGGAATGTGCCGCTGTGTGTCAGGTGCATTCACTATGGTGCCCAATGTGGAATACGTCCGCTTTTCGATAGATGATCTCTACGTGTCTAAATACACTATGCCGAAGTTACGCGACCGAAGTTCGACATGATTACGCCTGCAATGCTATTTGAATTACTGACGACGCATTATGCCGAAATTACGTTGCGTTAAATAGCATTGCGGGCGTAATCTTGCCGAACTTCGGTCGCGTAACTTCGGCATAGTGTGTTTAGATACTAAGATGATAAGATAATTTTTATTTGTTCAAACATGAGTATACACACGAAAAATCAGCATGCAATTTGTTAAAAGTACTATAAACAGGCCTTCATGCTTGCCTTATACAATGGCATACAAATATGTAAGTAGGTAAGTATAAGCAAAATTTATTAAGGTATTAAAATGATTCAAGCTAATAAAATTATTCAAATAGAATCTAATCTAGAACTCGGTCTGGTCCACCGGACATCAGTTCTTCAACAAACGACCGTTGATAGAGATAGATAAATATAAAAGAAGAAGATCCCAGATCTCTTATATTTGGGCCAAATACATCAATTTATCATATGTTGTAAGGCTAGGCACTTAGCTGTCTAAGCTCAGAGCCACATCTGATAGTTTATGAATGGTATAATTACTTATTATGATCGAAAACCGTTTTTATCTTTTTTATAGCTATCTCACGATTTTCGCAACCTACTTGAATAATTTATAATTTTAAATCAATATTTTTGATCTGCATACTAGTATATTCTAATACAACATTATAAATTATCCTATTCACTTTAATTACCATAAATTAAAAAAAGCAAAATACTGGTATTCAGCTGAATCCGGTTAGACTGGAAGCCGACCTCAACATACTTAGGAAAAGGCTAGGCAGATGATGATAGCCTTAATTACCATAAGTTTTACTCTCAATAATTCACGCAATGTTCCACTTCAGCCGACTCTCCCCGGCCACTGCGCATCGGTATAATATTACGGCTAGTGGCCGGACATCGCACACTGCGCAATCTCGCTCGCGTCCATTCATTTATTATTTCCACATAGGATATTACACTTACATACTAACATATTTTTAGAATTATTTATGTAGATACTCGTACTGCCTCGTTGATCTAATGTCAACACTTGGCAACTTTCAATTGCGATTTTTTCGTATAATAACGAATGCAACGTTGAAATATGACACTTTACACAAACCTATGGGTTCTAAAATACTTTTTTCGTAATAACATAAAATTTCATTCAAAACTGAAGAAGAAAATCGTCTTTAAATTAAGCCAAGTGTATACATACTTATGCTCGTGACTGTACACCCCTGCCTTACCCTTCGGAGAATACATGCGTCATATTATGTGATGTGTTATATGCATGTTCAAAACTGACATTTATTTGGTCCCGTTTCCGCCTACCACGGTGAGCATAACGTTGTTCAGAAATTCTCAATGTGCAGGCATGTGACCGACATAAGGCAAAGGTCGAGGTAAAACCGACATTCACTGACAAATCCTTGAATTTAGGAACAGCCACTGAACTTGAACGGATACTCCAAGAACTTAGCAATGCAAGCCTTGAAGTTGGACTGAAGATAAATAACATGTTGAAGACCAAAGTTAGGTGCAACGAAACGCCTAGAAGCTTAAAAGTAGCCGAGGAGATAATACAACATGTCCAAGAAAACCTTTAGTTGGGCCAAGGAATTTCCAGGCGAGGCAAGATAAAGAAATCACAAGACGAACGGAAAACGCCTGGAAGAGCTACTGATCCTTGGAGGAACTATTTAAACCCGCGAGTTGCCTATGGCACTGAAACGCAGGCTTCTTAACCTATGGTGCACAAACTTGGTCTTTGACTAACATCCAGAAGTCCAAACTCAAGGTCTGCCAACGAGCAATGGAGCGCAGTATAATAGGCGTTAAATTAACGGATCGTGTTCGAAACACAAAACTGCGTTCCAAAACAAAGATAGCAGACGTGGCTCAAAAGACTGCCCAACTTATATGGGACTGGGCAGGACATATGACTGCCACATGCCGGACAAACTGTGGCCCCAAATAGCATAGAATTGGTGCCCTGAGAGAGTGAAGCGGGGTGGTGGCAGACCACGTAGGAGATGGTGGGACGAGCTGGATAAGTTCCATCAAAACTGGAAGGAGGACGTGCGGGCTGGCGAAAGATGGAAGGGGAGGGGGGAGGCCTTTGCCCAGGAGTGGGACAGCATAGGCCAGTAAAAAAAGGAAACCCTTTAAGAGGTATATGCTTAACATTATATATACAGACTTCGACATCTATGACGTACGGAACATTTCACCTTTAACTAAGCTGCATAAAACCCTGCAGAACTGATGCCATTCTTATGCTGTTGCAACTTCTTGATTATCGCAATCTGGACTGGTGCATCAGGTGAAATTTGGGTAAATACATTGATCAAGGCCGTATAGATCTATTTTATAAATAAGGATAAATTCCTAACCAAATACTAGACAGCAATTTGAAATAAAGTCATAATTTCAACAGTAAACGGCCATTAACCCCTCGTATGTCGGAATTACAGGCACAATCAAAAAGCCAGTGTCTCGCGTAGATCTACGTTCCGACATACTAAGGGTTAATTCCTTCTCAATCATTGGCATGCATGCATGCATATAAAGCCTATAATGTTCCTACTTCTGGGACACAGGCCTCCTCTCTGTGAGAGGGAGTGGGCCATAATCTACCACGCGGCCCAGTGCGGGTTGGTTGATAGTCACATGTCTTCGAATTTTTATGGTTCTAGGACATGCCAGTTTCCTCATGATGTTTTCCTTCACCGTTTTGAGAGCAATGGTGATGAAATAGTTTAGGTACACAAAGCAAAGCACCTGTCTAGGTTCGAACTTAGGACCTACAACTCGTCAGTCGAGGCTGTTACCGCTAGGCCACCACTGCTCATTATTAAAATCGGTCGAAAATCCTAATTGCATCGGACAAAAAATTATAGTTTCGTTGAAGTCTTTTACATGAACGACACAAGTCAATAACTATGAAAAAAATTTAAAAGCTCGACCTAACAAGTCTTAAGACGCTGTTAACCAGTGACATCCACCGTGCTTAATCCCCATAACTTAAACTTAATAGCAACTTAAGTTGCTTGACAAAATATGCAACACAAATAAAGTGTCACAATGATCAATATTAGCATCGTGTCAATAGTTCAATTGTGTGTAAGCTGGATTTTATGTTAATTTATAAGGCACGTGCCATTTAACCACCAATAAGTTCCTAACGCGAGACGATACAAAATAGGAATTTACACATTAATATGAGATCCCAATAGATATGCAAAATTTTATTTCGTATATTCATCTGTATCATCGCTTTTATAACAGCGGCCGATGAACTCTGTGTGTGATCAACAACAATGGTGCGAAAGCGAACTCTAATATTATCTTTTGTTATTCAATAAGCTGTTTATGTGAAGTGTTTGGACATTGTGAATCGATGTCTTTTTGATATTCAAATTAAGTCTCAATCGATTAGGTGGTGTTATGGCATTTGTATGTCTTGGATACAATACAAGGGTACCTTTGGCTACTGGTTAGAACTTTAGAATATATTGCTAACAATCATTTCTTTCGACACCTAAGTTATTCTTTCAGGTGAATTTTATAACTTCGATTCTTTGAACTTTGATTTCACGCTTTGCAGTTTATAAATAAACATCTTAACCTACTTTGAACTCCAAACCCAATAACTCTGATTAAGAAATTATTTACATTAAGATGTTATCTCGATAATCAACAAAAACACATCAATAGCTCCACACTTAATTAAAACACAAAGCGATTGCAATCGAAACGAACACCGTTTCTAAAGGTCAGTGACCTTATTAGCGGAACACTAGCGTTCGCGATTGTACACCATGTGTTCTTTTTTCAAATGTAGTTTTAAACCACACAGGCACAAGGTTTGGCCCATTATGCACTTCTATTGTGACTTGTCTATGGTTAACATAAGATGGCGTTGAAAGGGATGACATCTGTAATTAGGATATCATTTCGATTGTTGGTTTGCGATCAAGTGGGCGTGGCCTTTTCTTAGAAAAAGAATTGTCAATTATTTGAAATAATGATTGAAATAAACATTTCATGAAGTGACGATAAAACTAAATCTATGAAAATAAATTTACAGTTATCAAAGTTTCCAAGTTATCAAGATTTCTTTTACCTAATATAAGCATTAAAAATGTTATGGCGACGCTAAAAGTAGAATTTTAATTTTGCAAGAGCAAAGTTGTATGGATTCCTTTTTTCACGTGGGGGAACAAAAGTTGCTTACTGTTGCGTGTTACATCATAACGAACAATTATAATCGCTGTTAGAAGGAAATAGAAAGAGTTGACGTAACTTATGCAATCTTTATTTTGGTTTCAAAGAATAAAACTCACGATTCTTAAGTAATGTTAAAAAACTTTGGATCAGGCGTAAGGGTAACTTGAACAATACTGGGAAAATCTTGATCTTATGTAAGTGCTTATTATAAAAACTGCAAAACGAAAAAAAAAAATTGTTTTTTTTTTCAATGTATGTAAAAAAAATATATTTTTTTATATATTTTTTTAATATTTTCAAGGAATATGCCTCTTTTATTTATATTATAAGGTGGGTATTATCTAAATGTAAGTTGTTATGTAAATGAGTAAGTTCTTCAGTTTTCTTCTTCGGTTTGTACCCTTAAATATGACCAGACCTTTCTGTTATCTGCAGTATTCTCACCTTTTTTAACTTGGACTGAAGTGGATAGGTAACATTAAAACTAACGGTAAAATAAGATATAGTTTTTTCTATTGGTTCGCGATCATGTCCTTTATCGGGTTCTATTTAGAAGCGATCGTCAAACAATGACATACACCTTTGATTTCTATTAGAACACCCAGTTAGTATATTGGATTAAAAAAACCGACGATGGTTGAAACTCGGCAGAAATCTACAATCGTCGTTTCAGCCGATAGACGTCCACTGCTGGACATAGGCCTCCCCCAATTTTGGGGGGGGTTTGCCATAATCGCCACGCTTGGCAGGCGGGTTGGCGATCGCAGTATGGTATTATGGTGGAATAAATAGAGAACGCTGCTGCCCATTCTCCGGTAAGACCCTTAGTCGCCTTTTACGACACCCACGAGAAGTAAGGGGTGGTGCAATTCTTTAAGTCCGGCACCACACAGACATCTACAATAATAATAGAAATATACAGGGTGTAACAAGACCCCTCTGTACATCAAATTTCTCAAAAATAATTGCTGGGAAACGACTTTTATTTTTGGTGTGAATATTTGCTGTTTACACCGAGTGCGCTCTCAAAATATTGTGCTTATGGGTGTATGCAATATGATACTGGGTTCGTGGGATAATATTTAAAAATAGTTTTCATAAAAAAAAAACGTCATAAACCTCCAATATCTTCGTAACCAGAGGGCCAATTCTCGTAACTTAAAACGTTCAAAATCTATCTCGGCGACAAACTAATGTCAAAAACTTGTCAAAAATGTAGGGAAATTAGAGGCATTTTTGGCCGAGAGTCACTTGTTCTTCCCGATAATATGATCAGTTGTTTGTGCAACAGCACCGGAAGCTTCAATTCTCGTAATTTTAAGAACGTTCACAATCTGGGGGCCTCAAAAGGCCACTTTGGCAGAATCATAAAAGGAAAACATTATGAATCATAATATGGTGAAGACAGCAAGTGTTTTTCTTTTTTTCGCTGCACTACGTAGGTATAATCAAAGAGATTGCGATTGGATTGGATTGATTGGTAGGTATTTTAGCACAGACAAAAAAAAAATACTGAAAAATCCTTCACCAATGGGATTTGGTACGATTGTCTTAACTGTCCATTATGATTCATAATGTTATCCTTTTATGATTCAGCCAAAGTGGCCTTTTTAGGCCCCCAGACTGTGAACGTTCTTAAAATTACGAGAATTGAAGCTTCCGGTGCTGTTGTACAAACAAATGATCAGAACAGAATGATGATGATGATCAGATGCAGTATTTGAAGGTGAAGACCAACTGGACTCTGAGGGTCGAATGGTTGGAATCGCGCCACAACATCAACTTTAAGTCATTCGTGGTACGAGTTCCAACCCAACATCTACAGACCTGTCTGGAAGAGGACTTTTGGCCGAAAGGTGTCGTATATCGACGTTTCCGAGGACGATTACGCGACACCACGCAGCAAAACACGACGCCGTCAACGTTACGTGTATAGTTAATAGTTTTAAGGTTTTTTAATATGTATTAGTTTATTATTTTATAAGATTATTTTGTGAATTTTATTTATGGGCCTTATAGTTGCCTGATAATAAAATTATTATTATTATTATATTATCGGGAAGAACAAGTGACTCTCGACTTCGGAAAGGGTATTTTTACACCCGTTATAAATATTTCACGATGTCACGTTAAGTAAGCTGTCGTTCAAGATTCAATTCGTTATAAAAACGGTGGTGAAAACCACTGTGAATTTGTTATCCTTATATAAAACAATTAAAAAATGTTATGCCTCGTTTTGCCAACAAAAATAGAATTTTATTCTGCAAGAAGGGTTAAGACTTCACATTTTCACGTGGGGGAACAAAAGTTTCAAACTCTTACCAATTACATCATAACGAACAATTTTAAGCAGGGTTTGATGAAAATAGAAGGTGATGATGTAAGTTATGTAATTTATATTTCACTTTTGATTCGTAATACTTTCCTGATACATTCAATGTAAATCTTCTCTTTGTATGAGTTTTATTTTCTAGTGCCGTGTGCGCGCGCTCTTAACTTGTGGTAACCAAGTGTAGAAACACGCTATGAATGTGTGCGTGAGCGTCAGCACATAACACACACACAATTCTGACTTCGCCATTGTCTCGGACGGTACCGAGAGCGCCTGCGCTTACACACATATCCACAGCGTGTTAGTACACTTGGTAACCACAAGTAAAGCACGTGTCGCTTTGTGAGATAAAAATCCTATAACCTAGTATAAAACATCTTATTATAGTAGGTACACCCTATCAAAAGAACATTTTACAAATTGTACATTATATGTAATGAACGATAAACTAAATGTTATTAGAACTGTTATACCTATATGAAATATAACATTCGATCACATGAGATTAGGTTACACGTTTTTATAGCATATGAAAATTATATCATATGAATATAAACGTTATTTCAAGTGGTGTCAATACTAATAATAATAAGATTTATTTTCTCACCACAATATTATAAAAGTACTTATGTTACATGGTATCAGAGTCAGATAACACTTTAATATTGTGGGAGACTGGTGCCTAAACTAAGCTCTAGGCCTGTATTTCAGGACACCAGGTCTCCGCCCTTTTACAAAAAGATACATTTCATTTTGTTATGTACTTGTACACTGACAACCTTAAAGATAAAACATCAACATTATAAAAAGATTGGTGGCTCGAGTGGAAATTTTAAATTTTAAACTATACATGACTATACATACTACCTGATATTATGCCATATATTACACACCCCATTTCGCCGCGCGTTATTTCCCATTCCTGAGTCTTCAGGGCTGCAATTGAGAAATTCCTAAAGGAAAAACCCATCGCCTAGCCTTTTCCCAACTATGTTCGGGTCGGCTTCCAGTCTAACCAGATGCAGCTGAATACCAGAATTTTACATGGAGCGACTGCCTATCTGACCTCCACAACCCAGTTACTGGCTAATACGATACCCCTTGGTAAGACTGGTTCTCAGACTTTCGGGCTTCTGACTACCCGTAACGACTGTCAGAAATCCACGAATGACAGCCGGGACCAACGGCCTAACGTGCTTTCCGAGGCACGGAGGGGTCTCGGTATGTAAAGATAGTCACCCATTCACAGACCAACCGCGGCAAGCGTAGCTTAACCTGATCAATCGACCTGTGCGGCTGTTATTATTTAGCCACGGGCACCTCCTAATGGAAAAATCCAACCATGATTAATTAATAAAACGATAACTTAACTGTTGCTCAAAACAGTGTGGTTTATAATCAAAATACCTACAACATTGAATTTCCTAATAAAAAAAAATAAAAAATATGCTAATAAAAAAATGTTATGCCTGAGTTTCGAAGCAAAAATAGAATTTTATTTCGCAAGAAAGAGGTAAGGTTTCATATTTTCACGTGGGGGAACAAAAGTTTCAAACTCTTACCGGTTACATCATAACGAACAATTTTAACCAGGGGTAGGAATAAAATAGAAAGCGATGACGTAAGTTATATAATTTATATTTCAGCCAGGAGTTTTTTAGTAAAAACGTTGCCCCACACAAAAGAATTGCTCCTGCATTGTGGGTGCGTTTACAAACATTTAAAGTCACATACACAAACAGCCAGACCCGGAACAAGATAGATAGATAAATAGATAAATAAATCATTAATTTGGCGCGCACAAAAAGACAGCGCAACTCACAAAAGTACAATATTAGATGATAACCAATAATGTGGGTAGTACTTGATTATAATATAAAAACAAGGTGCCAATAAAAAAACAAAATGACAAACACACATATCAAAATAAAAGTGACAACTACTTGTAGGTCATACAAAAATTTGTTCCGTGCAGGCATCGAACCCGCGACACGCAGCACGCAGTTTGATCCGTAATACTTATTACATTCACAACAAATCGTCCTTGTGTATAAGTTTTTGTTTTCTGGTTTGTGCCCAACGTCGCGTCGTAGAAATATCGAAGGTGCTGCGCTTGCAGCGATCGGTTCGTGGGTGGTCATCCATTACTCCTCTTTGCTCCTGTTGAGCAATGCATTGACTTTTTAAACAATTTGGTCAAAATTAGTGACATTAATCATTAAATTAGAAATTAGAACAATAGAGGCAACTTATTGCAAAAATGTAAATAAGGCAAATAATAAGTCAAATCAAAGAGTAAAAATAAAAAAAAATATCAACCTGGTGCATAAAACATTCAAGGGTTTTTGAACATTATGATAGTATTCCTGAATTGTTACAATATAGATATAATTTGTATGACAGAACATTGGCTCAAAACCCACCAGTTCATGTTCAATTTTAGTAATCACCAGGTTGGTAGTTCGTTCAGCAGAGTAAATGCTATACATGGTGGCTCATTAATATTAGTCAATAACAAGCTTAAATTTAAGGACCGAAAGGATATCGTGAGCCTCATAGTTGAGCGGACAAATGAAATAGCCTGTATAGAACTGGAGCAGTTCATTATATTAAATATGTCAGACCTCCTTCAGAATTGTATGATTGTTCTGAAAAGGTTATGGATGAAGTGTTGCACAAAATCTGTAACACAAACAAGTCCATCATCACTTGTGGTAATTTTAAAGTTAATTTGTTAGAAAATTCTGGGTTAAGTCCTAAAATTAGAAGTTTGTTTCAGTCATACAATCGTGCCAACAAATTTTTGGAGCCCACTAGAATAACTCCCACTAGTGCCACATGCCTAGATAACATTTAAATACAGATGTTATACCAACTCACAAAGTAATGATTAATTTAATAGACTCAGATCATTGCGGACAATTTGTCACTATTCCAAATCAAAACGAAAAACATTACTAAAAAATATATCACTATTAACCCAAAAATGACTAATCGCTTGGAAACGTACCACTTTTGATGACTAATGATGACCCTAATCAACAATATAATGAGAAGAGAGAGAGAGAGTATTCTATTCTATAATGATTTTTTTAATATGTATTGCAAACAATTTGATAGCACATTCATTCCAAAGACATTCTCAGTTAATAGTACATAACGCTTCCTTCAGTGACTGGGCCACCGTTGGTTTACATAAAACTAGAAAACGACTTTATGAATTATATGGTGAACGGATTTTTATAAACACTGCTGAATTTAATTTACATGCTAAGAATAATTCTAAAATATTTAAAAAAGTTTGTAGTTAAGTTATTCCAAGTCACGTTATTTGAATTCAAAAATACTTGGAATGTCATTAATAGCGAAACGCTGTAGTCACTACTTCGGTTGTACCGAAGTAGCAACTACAGCCTTGCTATTGATGATAATATAATTAAATCAGATTGTCAAGTCGCCGAGGCCTTTGAAAATTTATTTGCAGAGATTCCCGTATCGACTACTAAATCTCTAAACCCATCACCCACTACTGCAGAGTCTTTACTTAAAGAAAACGTTCCAGTTTGTGATTCTGAATTTCACTTCCAATTTGTCACCTGTAAGGATATAATTAAAGCCTTATACACATGAAATGTTAAAAAGACCGCAGAGCTATGGGGTAATTCTGTGGACGTTGCTAACTCAATTAGAAACATTATAGCACCTACTTTAGCTGTTATAATTAATAATTATATTGACCGTGGTAAGTTTCCCGATCTTATGAAAAACAGTAAAATAATACCGTTGTTTAAATCGGGTAGTACATCAGACACTACTAGGTACGAAGTTGAACTTTTAGGACATTATTTATAACGCATGGGAGGACAAATACGATGCTTTGAGCATCTTTTGCGATTTGTCCAAGGCATTCCATTGTGTTCTTCATGAAAAATTAATCAGGAAACTGCACCACTACGGAATCCGGAACGCCTCCCTGGATCTTCTTACTTCTTACTTAAGTGATAGGATTCAGAGAGTTGGTGTGAACGGGAAAAGGTCACCCGGATCTGTAGTAAAAATGGGGGTCCCCATAGCTCAATTCTTGGCCCATTTTTATTTATTATTTATTAAAGGACTTGCCTTATTTCATAAAGGATAAACATGATAATATAGTGTTGTTTTCAGATGAAACTTCACTTTTATTTAAACTCAATCGTCAGCAGCTGGTTACTGACAATGTAAATAGTGCCCTCGCAAAAGTATTTAACTGGATTAATGTTAATAACCTAATTCTTAACGAGAAAAAAACTAAATGTATTAAGTTTACGATACCCCATAATATACAAGTAGAAACTAGTGTTCTCATAAAGGATGAAGAGTTGAAACCCGAAGATACAGTATTCTTAGGCATAACTTTGGATGCAAAGCTTCATTGAGGTCAAAAAAACAAATATACAGTTATATCCATAACATAAATAATAGGAACAAACACATATTTGTTGTTTCTACAACCAGGCCCAAGAAAATAGGCGGCTCGTTTAAATGCCAATGTATACGTATTTATAATAAACTTCCTAGCCATATTCAAGAACTAAGCCTTAATAAATTCAAATCTTTTTTATAGCGAAAACTAAGCCAGAAAGCCTTTTATACTGTAAAAGACTACATCGATGACAAAAGGCTTGGGATAGGTTTCGATAGTGAATGTTGATTTTTATTTATTTTTTGCAATACTTAACTTTTTTTTTCTAGTTTTCTATTTACATATCAATGACATGAACATTTACTGTAAGTATAAAGTATTATACTATTTTAATTATTGTGAATGTCAGGACTATGTGGGTCATTGTTTCCGTTTTAATTATGGTCTGGCAGTTTGAGTAGTTTATGCGGCCTACCCAAATGTGCTTTCTTTGGTATTGTTCTTCGAACCGTCCACTCAATCTATGTGGTTCTTTCCTCAGAGTAGTCAGATAGGACATGCCAAGCTCATCTAATTAAAAAAAAAAAGAATGACGTGTAAAAGTGTTTGTACAAGCCTACTTGCAGAAAATAAATCATTTATCATTTACATATCGAGACCCCTCCGTGCCTAGGAAAGCACGTTAAGCCGTTGGTTCCGGCAGTCATTCGTAGATCTTTGACAGTCGTAACGTCCTACCAAGTATGTGGTACCTATCATGTTACCCAGTAACTGGGTTGTGTACGTCAGATAGGCAGTCGCAACATGTAAAATACTGGTATTCGTACTGCATAAGCTTAGACTGGAAGCCATCCCCAATATAGTTGAGAAAAGGCTGGGCAGATATGTTATGAGGAGCATAATGTAAATAAAACCATTAAAATGGGGCGACTTCGATAGGCAGGACATGGCGCAAGAATAGACGAGACCAGAGCACCCAAACGTTTACTTGACAGTAAACCAAATGGTCGGAGAAGTCAAGGTTCACCCAAGCTCAGATGGTTGGATGGCGTAGACCACGATTTAAGAACTGTTGGAGGAAATATACTTGACCAGACTCAGGCCACCCGTAAAGCCTTAGATGATGGTAATTTATCAAATGAAAAGAATGATTTCTTTAGAAAATGCTAACATTAAAGTTGTCCAAAGCAACAACTTTCATAATCAAAATACAAAAATTTTTGACAAATATTAAAATTTTTTGCTGGAATTTTGAAGCAAAAATAGAATTTTATTCTGAAAGAAGGGGTAAGGTTTCGTGTTTTCACGTGGTGGAACAAAAGTTTCAAACTCTTACCTGTTACATCATAACGAACAATGTCAGCCAGAGTTAGAAGAAAATATGACGTAAGTTAAGTAATTTTTATTTTCGTTAAGAATTACATCATAAAAAACTGCCGCGGCCGCCTTGATGAAGTGGTCGCAAGCGCTACTGAGCTGATCCTGAGTTTGATTCTCAGGTCGGGCAAAGTGATGTTGGGTTTTCCGATCTGAAACTTCTCAGTAGCAGCCCGGAGTCTGAATTTGTGCCCGGTTGATGGCACTCCATACTTCCACTGGGTTTCGTAAAAGGCGACTAAGGGTCTAACTGGAAAATGGGCAGCAGCGTTCTCTATGCATTCCACCACCATACCATACTGCGATCGCCAACCCGCCTGCCAAGCGTGGCGATTATGGCAAACCCTCCCCCTTTTGGGAGAGGCATATGTCCAGCAGTGGACGTCTTTCGGCTGAAATGATGATGATGATGATGATGGCAATAGCCTCGCCCCCTGTTACATGGTACGTAGACATAACTGGCGATATGTGAGTTTACCAGTGGCGAAAGTACCATATAACTGGATTCCCACCGGCTTCCCTTCAAAAATTCAGAATGATGATGAATTGACTATATTCAATTCATCATTGAAATATAATCATATCAAACTATAGCTATTTAATACACCATACAATTAAAACATTGCACGAGGGGCACGGTCTGTGTGGTGCCGGACTTAAAGAATACCACCACCCCTTACTTCCCGTGGGTGTCGTAAAAGGCGACTAAGGATCGTACCGGAGAATGGGCAGCAGCGTTCTTTATGTATTCCACCATCATACCATACTGCGATCGCCAACCCGCCTGCCAAGCGTGGCGATTATGGCAAACCCTCCCAAAATTGGGGGAGGCCTATGTCCAGCAGTGGACGTCTATCGGCTGAAACGACGAACGACAACGACGAGGGGCACGTGGCTAAATAATAACGGCCGCACAGGTCGATCGATCAGGTTACGCTACGCTTGCCGCGGTTGGTCTGTGGATGGGTGACCATCTTAACATACCGAGACCCCTCCGTGCCTCGGAAAGCACGTTAAGCCGTTGGTCCCGGCTGTCATTCGTGAATCTTTGACAGTCGTTACGGGGCCCGAAAATCTGACAACCAGTAACCAAGGGGTATCGCATTACCCAGTTTCTGGGTTGTGGAGGTCAGATAGGCAGTCGCTCCATGTAAAATACTGGTATTCAGCTGCATCCGGTTAGACTGGAAGCCGACCCCAACATACTTGGGAAAAGGCTAGGCAGATGATGAGAATTAAAACATTGCAAAACGCCTACATGCATTTTTTTTTGCTCCGGTTTACCTCTGTCATAAATTCACCCTTCGCCACTGGAGTTTACTATAGGTACACCTCCACCCAACCCTTTGGGAAAACAAGGCGGTTATTAAATAATGTTTGTTTTGTCATAATTTAACTAACAAATTCATCTTATACCTATTACTAAACAAGTGTAATTTAATGTGTAATTTTTCTAGTAATCTGTCGTCTAGGATGCATCTTTTCTATTGAAAATGAGCGCTTGTCTTTCAGAGAACTGTTCAATGAACAGTCACGAGCATAAGTATGTATACACTTTGCTTTATTCAAAGACGATTTTCTCCTTTAGTTTTGAATTAAATTTTATGTTATTACGAACAAAGTATTTTCGAACCCATAGGTATGTGTAAAGTGTCCTATTTCAACGTTGCCTTCGTTATTTCACGGAAAAATCGCAATTGAAAGTCGCCAAGTGTTGACATATTAGTGCCCGTGACTGTACAGACGCCAGCTGCACATCAAGCTACCCGAAACTGACAAATTTTGCCAATCAACTTTGAACCTTATTATTTAGCGATAAAGTTGCAAATCTATTAAAGAAAGGCAGATTGTAGTGTCTTGATGTGCTGGCGTCTGTACCCCCATTCATTGCATTTTACCCCTTTATTTATAACGTTGCTTAAAGTTAAGAGGCGTTTAAACGTCAAAAATGTGTGGTTAATCAGTCGCTAATCGTTAATTAACTTTAAGCAAAATTTATAAAATCATTGAAACAATAGTTTAGTAGTTTGATAGTTTAGTTTTGGTAGTTTAATTATAGAATCAATAGTTTCTTAATAAAACGAAGTGAATTGAAGTCTGCGTCCCTTTATATTTAAAATATGTATTCCTAAATTTTTCACAATATCTCCTACCACTGTTTGTCTCTGCATCAGAGGTTGACTGGTAGAAAATGCTTAGGGCATAAGGTCCGCCTCTATACATTTATTATAGTATTAAATAAATAAGTAGGTATAGCAACTGTTTGCTCAAAACATCAAGATTCATAACCAAAATACAACAATTAAGTTCTTTAGCTAAAATAAAAAGGTTATGCCGAATTTTGTAAGCAATAAAAGGCTTGTAAAAATAGAATTAGTATACTTTGCAAGAGGAAATTAAGGATTCGTATTTTCACGTGGAGGAGCTAAAGTTTCACAGTGTTACGGGTTACATCATAAAGAACAATTTTAAACAGGGTTGGAAGGAAATAGAAGGATTTGACATAACTTATGTAATTTTTATTTTGGTTGCGAAGTAAAACCGCTCTTGAAAATGTTATGGCGACATTTTTATGGTATAAGTAGGGTGTATTTTGCAGGTGCAAAATTTACATTAAGGTTTCTTCAAATAGAACCAAAAAAAATTTTTGTTTTCACATTGGGTTACAAATGTTTCAGAATGTTACCTGTTACATCATAACCAACAATTTTAACTGGGGTTAGACTTATAAGGATATTTAGAAGGAGTTGACGTAACTAATGCAATCTTTTTTAGTTGAAGAAGTTGTGAAGTTTGTATTTCAGGAAAGATGGTTCTTACATTTTTTTGTTTTTGTTTTTCAAACGGAACAACAAACAGCTACAATTTAAAACATAGAAACAAGAAATACATATATAAAACTTATAGACAATATTGCAGCCAACAACACTGTTCACAGATTAATTACCTATTGGAAACATAGCAGTGAAATAATCAAACTCAAACTCAAAACTCAAACTCAAAACATTTATTTCCTAAACCATTTACAGGCACTTTTGAATTGTCAAGAAGTCGGTCAGTCACAAAATATGAAGCTAATTGCCCATTCCAAAGCGTAGGTACCTACCTATGAAGAAGAACGGCAAGAAACTCCATGGACACTCTTTTAAATTATATTTTTACAAAATTATTACTTACATCATTCATGTTGAATTTATAATTATATTATGTGAGAACGATGTAAAAAAAGACGTACGCTTTAAAAGCGTCCAGAGTAACAATCCAAAAATAAAATAATTAAAAATAAGCCGAGGCTATAATCGTTAATAATCGCTACGCTACGGTTACAAACACATTTTTTTTTTTGTTTTACAAAATGTTAAAACAAAAGTTGGTTTTGGTTGGTCTTCATATTTGCAAAACAAAACAATGAGAGATGCAATTCCCGTATTGAACGTTCGCATTCTAATCTCAGTCGCAAACTGTCAAAAATACAATCTAATTCCCTGCATTTTTGACAAGTGTTTGACATTGATAGTCGCTGAGATGAGATTGCGTCTTGAATTTGAACGTTTTTTAAGTACGAGAATTGACGTGCAGGTTGCTGCACCGCAATTGCGTATCTTACGATCACAATCTGAATTATTTTAAAGACAATTTTATCGAAAATTTGTCTGCTTACCAACGTAAATAACGCAATTAATGTTGTTGAATTGTCAAAATTAAAGCCATTGCTACTGTTCTGCCGTCAAAGAAAAAGAGCCCAACTAACATTTTTTTCCAAAATTGAATTAAAAAAACTGACATTATGCGCCTTTTTTTCTGATTCTAAATATGTATATGTTACTGTAAATCTTAGGATTTACTGGTAAATCCTAAGATTTACCAAGTCTCACCGGTAAAAGTACGAATTCTTCTATAATAATCTTTAATTTCAAACTTTTACCAGAATTCAGTCAGTAAATCCTAGGTTTTACCGCAGACACCGGTAAATGTCCGAAATCAAAGTTTAAAATACATAGTATTGTTGAATAAATAGTTTCTGATTATTAACTGCATTGTTTTACTTTGAAAATTAACGTTTACCGGTATCTGTGGTAAAACTCAATCAACTCAACTCAACTCAAATTCTGACTTTTACCGGCATTCAGTCGGTAAATCCAGTAACATATGTATATATAACTCAATTTTGGAAAAAAATGTTAGTTGTGCCCTTTTTCTTTATGACGGCAGTATTAGTGTCCAAATTTTTCTGAAAACAAGTAGGTATCACACAAAAATACCCTAGTGCAGACAAGCCTCAACTTAAGGTAATAAATAGCATCATATATTTCAATAACCCTACAAACACGTCCATACTCCTCAAACAACACGTGCACACATTTCGCAACAAATCATAAATATATAAATAAGTTACACGGCGCACCGAATTATTTCTGCCCTGAATAATTTTATACGCATTTTAAAATATCTTTTGAAATGAACGTGGGATTTACGACGCTGAAACCCGTTCGAAGGGTGGTCTGCCCTTTTGGGCCCTCGAGACCCGTCAAGGGGTCCTGCGGATTCATTTTCTTACTTTTTTTTTCGTCTTGACAAACCCCAGCTGGTATAATACGACATGTTATAAATAAAATCGCGATTTTGACCCGTCACGCGGATAAGGGATGCTATGTACATTGGCGCACGTATAAGCTCGTTTTATCACTCTATAAAATTATAACCACCCTTGATTTTTAAACGCTAAAGGTCATTTTTCTCTGGCAGTTTTCTAAAATAACGGTAAATATAATGTTGTGTGTTGTGCACTATGATTCGACACAGGACGCGGACGTCCTGTCTGTTTTGCACCAATTATTATTATACCGAACCGGAATAGTTTGAATACATGATAAGTTCCTAGAAATAATTGTAATATTATTTGCTCTGAAATGTTTACGTATAAGTAATGAGAACAATATTTGTAAGCCTCTTTCGTTTAGTCCAAATATAAATTGCTTAGTACTAGAGTCTATTTACTTTCAAAGTAGGTATATTTTTAGAAAATACATACTTGTTTGTATTTTACACCATTTCGCCTTTGCAATGAGCAATCGCATATTACTTAGCTTATTTTCCTATCGAAATAAATCGGACCTATTTCGGGATATTCGCAGAATTGTGTTCCTTAGACTTGTATCATAAAACATATACCTACTTCAATTAAAAAACCACCTATTATAATACATTGTTTTTGTTTCAAGTAACGTGATTCCGCGAATACCCTGAAATAGGTGCTCGTACTAACACGAACGATTTGTTAAAGGGACAATTAGTAGAATTTGAATGATCATTTGTAGTAGCTTGAGGTGCTGACGTCTGTACCTTAATCCAAACAATATAAGGTTGATTTTATCTGATGACACGAGGTATTAGTTTAATGTGCATTCATCAATCGCATATCATTAGGGTTCCGTACCCAATTGTCATACACAACCCTTGTACTACGGAAATGTTTAAAAAAACAGGTATCTATGACCATTCGTTGGGCATGTTCATAAGGTCTACTAAAGATCCCTAAATGGTCAAAGTAAGGGGATCACACAGGTTGTTACTTTTGCCACGGAACCCGTGTCTAATACATATTTAATTGTTGTTAGTTGCTTACGTTTAAGTTTATACCTGCCTCCATAGAATCCAAATTTTCCTTTTTTCGTGAAAATTTCTTGAATACTTTAAACACACCCAGGCGTTATTAATAACCATACTATGATAAATGATAAATGATTTATTTTCTGTAAGTAGGTTTGTACAACAAACACATTTACACGTCAATTATATTTTTTTAAACTAGATGAGGTCGGCGTTTCCTATCTATTCTGAGAAGAAAGGGCGAAACAAACTCAGAGGTCACAGTCTCTTTTAAAGTCCAGACAAAATCTTAGTCAGATCGTGTGAAGACCATGTAGATTGGTGTCTGAAATGGTCTTTTGAGGAAAGAACCACACATATTGAGCGGACCTCTCCAATCAGGGCACGCATTTGTCAAAAATCGTGCAGCTCAACTCAGAACTTAAGGCAACTTGAGCGGCTTTATTTAGCAGCAACCATAGGTAACTTTAGGTATAATCATTAGGTAATATAACACACAAGATGAATTTCTAATGACATCAATTAATAAAATAGCTAAATTCAAAACATTTATTAGTTCGCAAACGTGTTTAGTACATTGATGTTTTTATAACAGTCCTCCATGTTCTTCCGTCCATATTTAATGTACACAAAACAAATTAAAGAGATAACTGAATTTTAAATATGTCAATTTCACGATGACCATTAACAAATCCCTACAATTAGTTCAAAGACCCCCTTAAAAAAAAAAAAGCTTCGCGATTTCTAATTGCAGTTCTAGAACCGCAACTGGCTAGTTTCTTCCTGCGGCCCGTGGGAACTAAGACCCAGGGGCCCTTCGATGCACCCCGCCACGCACCCCACTTGCGAACCACCTTGTAAATGGTTGCTGTACCGGTATGTTGAGAATATTTGTGACGTTTTAAATGGTGTGTCTGCAGAAAGTTTTGTAGGGTTGAAAAGGAATTGGGTCATTATTTTTGTAATTATTTGTTTGTATTGAATTTTTAATAATCATAACACCTAACGCACAACTTGTTATGTGTCCGTGAGTTTTAATCACATAACATGTGAGTTCGCATGGCTTTAATCCATACTAAACTATACCTACTAATATTATAAATGCGAAAGAGTGTCTGTCTGTTACCTCTTCACGCTTGGACCGCTAAACTGATTTAGATGAAATTTGGTACAGAGATAGTTTGAGTCCCGGGAAAGGACATAGGATAGTTTTTATCCCGATATTCCTACGGGATCAAAACTTACGCGGGTGAAACCGCGAGGTGCTTGTTAGTAAAATATAAATTCAGACTTTTGCTGTAAGCTTCCCAAGTTCCATAAATTACTAGGTAGGTATGTAGGTACTTATTCTACATTAGCATGGCCTTTTAATTTTCAGCTATTTATGGTAACAGGCTTAAAATAATAAAGGTCTCTGCACACAGCGGGCGCGGCGCTGCGGGACGGGACGGCGACGCGACGCTGAGGAGTTGTAATGTACTAGATATTACTGATGACGCCGACGCCACACAGAGCCGTCCCGCTCGGCGCGACGGTAACCGTCGTCGCGCCACGCCGCCGCCGCGCCGAGCGCGAATACAAGTCAGATGCGGCGGGGCGGGGCATGAACACGTCGCGTCGGACTAGACGGAGCGTGAATGAGATTTTGTATTGTTTTACAAAAATGGATGTCGAAAAACTAATCGAATGTGTTCGTGCTCACGTACAATTACCGGCACGTAACTTGGCAAGAGATTTTCGTAGTGGGGGAAGTTCGCGCATATAAAAATGTATGAAATTGTGCGTGCGCAAACTTCCCCCACTACAAAAACTCTTGCCAAGTTACGTGCCGGCAACTATATGTTTGTACGATTTGGGCCCTAGGCAGTATAAAAACACTGTTCATGGGCGCGGCGGGACGGGACGTGATCGCGCCCTCAGTGTGAACGATGCCGTCGCGCCAGCGCCGCGTCGCCGCCCCGCCACGCCGCGCCCCGCCACGCCACGCCGGCTGTGTGCAGAGACCTTTAATGTACATGAATACAGGGTGAATTTTTCAAATGGGCGTGGAGGGCCCAATCCGAAACTATGAGGAATAGCGAAAACTACTCAAAGGAGTCGCGGGCTCGATTTTGATGAAAACTAAAACTGCATCATTGGATTTTTGGAAAATCAGTATTTCTAGCCAGGAATCGAACCCGCTGATTTTGATTTAAGAAAAACACACTGTATTATTACACCACTCGATAGTGTCCCTAATAAGGATCAAATTCTGGGAAATAATGACATACGACAAACTTAAGGAAAATGTTGGATTTTAATAAACTGCTTCGTAATTTAAAGTATTCATACCGACATTACCTGTACCTTGTTCGAAATGATACTCAATACACCCGCAGCACAGTCACCTTCACAACATTATGTTCTAAATTCAAATTTTGAATGCAGTATAATCCTTGAGACGTCGAATTCAGCTGTGTAAGTACATTGAAAACAATGGTCATCGTTTTGAACAATTAATCAGTTAAGGTTTAATAGGTAGGTAACATAAGAAAAATAAAAAGTATTTTGTTAAAAATGAGCTTTTTTCTTTAGTTTCCTGTATGTCATCACTTCCCAGAGTTCGATCCTTATCAGTGACACTATCGAAAGGTGTAATAATACAGTGTGTTTTTTTTTTCAAAATCAACGAGTTCGATTCCTGGCTAGAAATATTGATTTTTCAAAAATCCAATGATGCAGTTTTAGTTTTCATAAAAATCGAGCTCGCGACTCCTTTGAGTACTTTTCGCTATTCCTCATAGTTTCGGATTTGGCCATCCACGCCCACTTGGAAAATTCACCCTGTATAATAAAGAAGGAAAAGAAACATAGGGCAACAAAAAATTCGTCCGTCAAATTTTCAGCTATTAATTGTATAAAAAATGTCTCGCAATAATAAATACATACTCTTTCAATAACCTATTTTGAAATTTTTAAACTTGTGCAATCTTTATTATTACGTTACGATCACAAACGACATAATATTATTGTCCCCGAAAAATTAATCATCTACAACTGCAAATGTGAAATAAATTAAAAACATAATTGCATAAATTACCGCGACGTTACACCAAAAATATGCAAAGCATTTATTCATAGCACACCAACATTCGAAAGGGTATAATAATTGCAAAGGAATGACTATCATTTACATAACAAATAACACAAATATATACGCAATAATATTTCCCTGTCGAAAAAAAACCTACGTATTTGACCAATACCTAAAAATATAAAGACTAACTTAGAAAACCCACTTTTAGTTACACCAACACAGTCCCGAATAAGCATTCAAGTGTGAAATGAAACTAACGAAACTAACGAATCCGCGTAGTTGCGCAACTTTCGTTATAACGATTTGCGAGCGGCACGATGTCGCAACGTAATAACGAATCGTTCGGTACTTTGGTGTATCGTAATCGTAACGGCTGAACAAAAACCAACTTCCGATCGAGGAAGCCTTTAATATCGGTGCGTTACGTAAAGTTATTTTCTCAGAAAATCGATCTTCCTTTATTTTTTTAGACTCTTATTTCGATTTATTCCGGTCTGACCTCAGAAGGTTAGTCGAGACCAACCTTCTGAGATCAGACCGGAATAAATCATTATTCTCGAATAATGTTTGTTTTAAATGTATAACTGTTATTAGGTAGGTACTCTTTATTGGTATAATTGGTACATATTTTGAAAGCTCGAGCGACTGTTACTTGGAAATAGAACTATTACGATACATTTACATTCATTTGAGTTTTTCTTTTCTGGTTTATACACATACTAGCTGCGCCCCGCGGTTTCAACCGCATAAGACTGGACCCCGTGGGAATATCGGGATAAAAAGCAGCCATGTGCCAATCCAAATTTTATCAAAATTGGTCCAGCCGTTTGTACGTGTAGAAGTAACAAACATACAAACACACTCACAAACTTTCGCCTTTATAATATTAGTGTGATCATAACAGCACACCTGTATTTCCCGGGTTAGGCAGAGGTGTATTTCGCCAGTTCTGTTTCAGTCCACGTAACAGGGGGCAATCCTATTACCAATAAACCAGGCACAAACCTAGACTCCCAGCTGCTACTGAGTATACAGGGTGTTTGGAAGCTGAGTGCAAAGCTTTAAGGGTCTTACATGACCTAAAGCGCGGTCACTGTCGGACTGCATAGAAAAGAAAGAGAAGTACGTTGACACAACACTGGTAATTTACTGCAAAATATGAAGCAATTATTTAATTACAAAAAATCCATTGTCTGGACTAAAAAGGTAAAACACTAGTATTTTAGTATGTTGCTTGTAGAATAATCTGACAAAAAAACAGAATGATTGATGTGCGGTTTTTATTGTAAAAAGAAAGTTTTTAAAAGTATCTTCATGATTTTTTTCTATCGTATCAAATTAGTTGTATTATGTTTTCAACACTCTTTCTACCTAGCATATATCCTTAAGAAATTTTTTCTGATTTTGTTTATTGTAGTCGATCATATACTTTTATTGTTTCTAAAACTTGTGTTTTTTGTGTTCAGGTCTGTAAACCCCTTAAGGGAGTAATAGTTGACACCATTTATAGCATTTTGCACCTATCATCCTCTCAAGGCTTTGTATCCAGCTTCCAAACATCCTATAATATAATTCCCGGTAGAAAAACCCATATTTTTTCCGACCCTGAAATTGAACAGAGTACCTTAAAACTGGTTTATCAGCCTATGTATAAATAGTTACCTACGTACTTCTGGACTATATCGTTTTCCACACAACTGAAGCCAAGGACAGAACCCAATGTATCAAATATAATGATAACCCCATTGAATGGAGCTACCTCGCATTACGTTCGCCTAGCTACCTGAACAGCCCATTATAACTTAACTTTTTACGTAACATTAACAACAAAACATCTCCAGCGACCGTTGGTCACCCTCATGAAGTCCACCAGTCGCTTCCTCGCCAGGGTTATAGTAATTTAATAACCCTACCTTTTTTACAACACAACCGGTCACCATTCCAAGCCATTCATTCGCGAAAATGACAATTGATCACTTGTCAAACGGTCAGAAAATGTTTTGGATCGTAAATTTTTGCATAATGGTAACATTTCTTTAGATTCGTATCTCAACACGTGGTGGGCTTACATGTGATGAAGATAAAGGTGTGTAGCTCGTTAAACTTGCTAATCGTTGTTCAGGTTGAAGATGGGCTGATAATTCGCACCCCAAGTGTACGTGTAAGTACAGTCGCCGTCACATCAAGCTACTACAATCTGTCAGATTTTCAACTTTATCGCTAAAGTATAAGGTTCAAAGTTGATTGCGAAAATATGACAGTTTCGGGTAGCTTGATCTGCTGGTGTCCTGTCAAGTTTGCCCGCTTTTTATCTATATTTAATTTAGAGACTTTTGGTCATCCTTCTGATCCTTCCTACTAACAAAACATGTTTGGATCTTTGTTACTCTATCACGCAAAAACGGCTGAACGGATTTAGATGAAATATGGCACACAATATATAGTTTGTTACCTGCAAAGGATACTTTTATCCTGGTAGTACGTTCTCGTGGAATAATTTCGAACATTCACGTGAGCGAAGCCGCTCGCAAAAGCTTGTAATATGACCATGTACAGACGCCAGCACATCAAGCTACCCGAAACTGTCAAATTTTCCCAATCAGAATTGAATCTTATGCTTTAGCGATAAAGTTGAAAATCTATTAAAGAAATTTGACAGATTGTAGTAACTAATCCAAGAGGATTAAAAAAAAACATAAAACTACTACTGGTTTTCTACTGAAGAAAGAATTAAATGGTAGATGTAGTTAAAGATATGAAGCTTATTTAACTTGCTAATCGTTGTAGATGAGCTGATAATTCGCACCCTTAGTGTACAGTTAACAAAAGAGATAAGTATGCAGGACCGACGGATATAGTTGAAGTTTAGTAAGAAACCGATGGATGTTCTCGAATAAAATTTAATTTTATTAATAAAAAACAAACACCTCATTTATCAAATAAAATTTCAGTCGACAACATCCATCGGTTTCTTACTAAACTTCAACTATATCCGACGATCCTGCATACTTATCTCTTTTGTTTACTGTACGTTTAAGTATGTACCTACATGTCTTGTCTAGTTTGCCGTCTTTTCGATTGAAGAACTCGCGCAAAGTTGGCCGTGTTGGGAATATCTGAAGGCGACTGTTGTATGACAGGATGGAGGTAGGTAATACAGTATAATATGTCAGCCTTCATATAATCTTTAGTTCTTGGCAACTTCGCCTCTGGAAGTTCCGCGATGCCTATGAGTTGTAAAACACGGGTTTCTTTGATTAAATAAGTTGTTCTTTAAAAAAGAAAGTTTATTACATATGAATCATTTATAAAACATATTACATCTTTCATGTCTTTCTTATTCAGCTTAAAGTTTTAACGTCCCATTTTTGCGTTCTGTTTAAATAGAAATAAAATAAATAAATAAAAATCTTTATTGCAGACCAAATGGTCCATAAAAAGACATTTAATAAAACAAATACAATAAAAAACCATACTAATAAACATACAATTTATTTTTCCAGATTATTCTACAAGCAACATAGGTACTTAAAGCACATAATATATTTATTTCGGTAAATTAAAATAATAAGTAAGTAAATAACAACTAATACCTAATAATACGTACCTACGTTACGTTATTTTAAAAAAAACTAATCGTAAATCGTATATATGTTTGGTTGCCTACTTGGCAACCAAACATATGTTTTCGAGATTGCATCAACCTAAATAGCAACGTCATCTTCTAAATCTAGTCCATGATAATGGCTAGTTTCACTAAACCACAGTTCAGACTTAGGAAATCTGTGTTCTCCAGCGCTTTGCTGTGAAAGTGGACGGTGCCGCCATCTAGGTCTGTTCACTGAAGTTATTAGAAAGAGCCACTGGAGTTATTACATTTATGTTCTAGTGCGATAATAACCCGCACTTTCAAAGAATTGTATCCCTGGTCAGGGCTAAAATATAAATCAAAAAGTGTTTACCTGTACTTCATCATCTGCCTAGCCTTTTCTCAACTATGTTGGGGTCGGCTTCCAGTCTAACCGGACGCAACTGAATACCAGTATTTTACATGGAGCGACTGCCTATCTAACCTCCACAGCCCAGTTACTGGGTAATACGATATCCCTTGTTTACCTGTACTTACGGTCTATGTAAAGCATTTAATTTACAATGTTTTTAAAACCCATTAAAAAATATTTCATTGTGTCTGCGTGCTTAAGAGAAGCCCTTAACAGGCCATCAGCCTAAAATGTTCCCTCTACCGGGACATAGCCCATTCCCCCTCTTAGAGAGGCTATAATCAACCACGCGGCCCCAGTGCGGGTTGGTAGACAATTATGTCTTCGAATTTTTTGTTCTAGGACAAGCCAGTTTCCTCAGGATGTTTTCCTTCACCGTTTCGAGAGCAGTGGTGATGAGATTCTTTTACACAGAGTAAAGCGCCTATCTAGGTTTGAACCTACGACCTACAACTCATAAGCCGGGGCCGTTACTACTGGGCCACCACTGCTTACTGTTAATTAGGTACTACAATCTGTCAAATTTCTTTAACAGATTTTCAACTTTATCGCTAAAGCATAAGGTTCAAAGTTGGTTGGGAAAATTTGACAGTTTCGGGTAGCTTGATGTGCTGGCGTCTGTACATTCACAAAAATAAGCATTAATTTAATCGAAACATCATCAAAAACTTACTCACAGGTCAATAAACCACACCAATTTTTTATTGACATCAAAGTACATCGTTCGATAATTACAATATAAAAATTGAACCAAGCAACAATAGACCATATGATGTACACAAAGAAGGTGACCTTGGCTTGATTCATAATGATAAAAAAGGTTCATTTACATTGCAACTGTTGAATAAGCACCATAGTGAGGACACGCTTCGCCCACATGGCACTACCATCTAACAGGTGCTGCATTGTTGTATGCAAATTACGACTTTCGCTCTCGACTATACAATTTTTTAGGGATATTGGACCAGTTTTGATTTTGTTCGCGTCATATTTGGGTAATTGTTACAAATGAAGTGTGGTCTTCTTTGTGAGGTGACGATGCTGATTGGTGATGTCTTAGCGTATTTCGAACATTGATCTATTGCCGATTTTATCGGATGTAAAAGGCCACTTTGGCAGAATCATAAAAGGATAACATAATGGACAGTTAACTGTTAAGTTAATCGTATCAAATCCCATTGGTGAAACATTTTTCAGTTATTTTTTTGTCTGTGCTAAAATACCAATCAATCCAATCCAAATCCAATCCCAATCTCTTTGATTGTACCTACGTAGCGCAGCAAAAAAACAAAAACACGGACTGTCTTCTCCATATTATAATTCATAATGTTATCCTTTTATGATTCTCCAAAGTGGCCTTTTTAGACTCCCAGTTCTGTGGATGTGACATTTTAACTGAAATTCCTGAAATAATGCGTAAAAAATAAGCCGTGCTTCATAAAACTTTGAACATCATAACTGTTTGATAAATGATTTGTTTCTCTAAGAGCTGATTTTTCAATCAACAGATAATTTTTATTCGTGGAATAAATTTGACGTCTGACAGTTTTTGTATGGACGAACTGTCAAAAATTCAAAATTATTCCTCCGATAAAATTATCTGGCGTTGGAGGTCTGATTGACAGTTTTTGTATGAAATAACTGTCAGCATTTCAAAACTATGCCTCAAGTAAAGTTATCAGATGATTGGAAAATCAGGCCTAAGTAGGTTTGTACAAACACTTTTACATGTCACTCATATTTTAAAAACTAGATGAGGTTTGAGGCGTTTCCCATCTGACTACTCTGAGAAGAAAGACCGAAACAAACTCAGAGGTCATAGTCGCTTTTAAAGTCCAGACATAATCTTGGTCAGATCATGTGACCAAGATTGGTGACTGGTTTGGTGATTAGTGGATTGGTGTGTCATATGTGTGATGTGTATGTGTGCGTTGTGTGTGTGTGTGTGTGATCAGGTTGGTGTCTGCAGTGGTCTTTTGAGGAAACAAGCAGATTGAGTGGACCTGTCCAGTCAGTGCACACATTTGTAAGTTTTAAAGCAGAGCGCACCTAGACTACTGTCAGGTGATCCAAATGATTAGATCGCGCAGCCACTTAAGTCACCACCTTAACACTACCATGCAATCGCGATTTATTTTGCCAAAAATGTAAACAAAATATATGAATTAATGGAAAAATAACTTTAATTCCTACACAATAAAGTTCGGTTTACGCTACAACTTCAAACATTTTTGTAACTTTGTCAATAGTGCTAAGTCACTCTGAAATCAACTTAATTGGCATTTAAATAAAGTTGATATTTGTTTAACTTGAAATACGGTGAAGGGTGCGCAGCACTGCGCACTTTTACTTTAGACATTCTAAAAAATAAATATAAATCCCTAAGTTTTAATTAACGAATAAAAGATGCATAATAACACTGACGTAATCACTTTAATGTAAATATTATGATACTGCAGAAAACACGATCGGTTCAAACAACAGTTTTTGTATGTACTTCGCGACGAGACCGTAGAAGCTGAGTCACTGTTCGTGTATCATTAGGTAATGTTGGTTCATCAATAATAAATAAACAAAATGTACGTATTTCGACATTTAAAACCGCAGCTCTACGAGAGTTGAAGACATAGAGAACCCTGACATTAATCTAGCATTGCTTAGATAATATATCTAGATTTCATAGCTCAGCCCATAAACTTGACTTATCTAAAAGTGTCTACTTTAAGGCTGAGGCCAAACGAGCGTAATTTTTTGAGCTGTGAGTAGCATTTTGAGTATCGCAATTTACGTTCAACTGAAATTCGGTTAGACTGCCAGACGGACGGACGTAACTTCAGTCGCACTGTGTAACTTAACTGATGGTTGCCTCACTCCCCTCCCTCACCCAGAGCGCAATTCGGTTGAAATAACGCGCGTGAGTCAGCAGACAACTCATTTTGCGTCGCCGTGTGGTACAAACAGGACTTCAGTATGAAACCGAATGCAGCGTAAATTCCGCGACTCATTTTACGCGATACACAGCTCAAAAAATTACGCTCGTTTGGCCTCAGCCTAAAACGTAACTGATAGTGGACAAAGAGCAATAGTGTATTCTTTAATTGCAATACGTGCGACGATTTAGGTATGTTGGGCATTTTTTGAGATGGGAAACTATTGAACTCGCGCCACTGTTACCGTAACGGACACCGCTTCAAATGTGTTTGGCTGCCCTCGGGATGTACTCTGTTTTAATGTATATCCGATATGTCAGTGAGTGATGGCAAAGTATTCTGTTTGTGTTTTGTTTTCACTTCTGTCAGCGCTTCTGTGGAGTGCCACTTTTTTTTTAACTTAGACACACAGTCCATAAAATTGTTACAAAGAAGGCGTTAGCAGGGTTGTTATTAACACGGTGGAGGTCTGCCCTGCCCCGCTTGGGCGGAGGACCGCCGTGTCCTCGTAGAGGCGATCGGCAGCGGCGGCGACCTCTCGCGTTCGGCCCTGGTGCAAGCCATGGTCCGGGGCGAGAGGGAGTGGGAGGCAGTCACCTCCTTCAGCGAAGCAGTCATGCTAGCGATGTCATGCTAGTCATGAAAGAGGTGGCGGGACGGTTCAGGAAGAGAGCCTCCCGTCTCAGCCGCCGCGGGGGACGCCCCCGGCGTCGGGAGCCGCGTGACGACTCCCGGCCACCGTAGGCGCGGGCCTGCGGGCGGAGAGTAATGGGTAGCTCACCGCCCGATCAGGACCAGGCCCGTGCCGGACGGCGCGTTACGTGTTCCACGCGCGCCTCAAAGATATGTCAGCATCGAGGAGGGGCCCCCTTAGGGCCGAAGCCTGCCGGGTCAGCGGGATTGTCCGAAAGGGTTACCGCTGGCCCGGAACATAAAGGGCTAAGGAAGGAACACGGGTGGGTTTTAGTCAGTAAGAGGTGTTAGTAATTTGTTAGTAAACAAAACAAGTTACACAATAATTACTAACACCCGTATTCCCAAGTAGTGCCGATCGCCACTCAACTATTGTCTTTCAATAGGTTTTTGGGAACCTGTGGGTCCGCGCGCATTGTGAGACCTCTTAGTAATATTTGCGAATAAGGGTTAGTCTATTTCCTATTCCTGTCAGGTACCTTGCCAGTACACGGTAAATGTACTATCAGTTTTGCATGCTAACGTTCTGAAGACTGTGTTGGTGTTACCACGGACCCTGCTCAACATCCATGCAGTTGTTTTCCTGTATTTAATGTGTAAAGTTCCATAAAGAAAATGGAACTCCCACAAAATTTTCGATTATGTTACGACATTTGCGGCATCAGTAGCGGTTATGATGTCGAGAATGACGTGTTAGATTCTCCTATTCAAATGAACATAAAAAAACTGGCCAAGTGCGAGTCGGATTTGCACACGAAGGGTTCCGTGCCACAAGGCAAAAACGCCGAAAAAAACATATTTGTTGTATGGGAGCCCCGCCCTTAAATACTTATTTTATTTTTATTTTATTATTTATTATTAAAGTTAAAATACAACTGAGTATTTTGTGAATATTTCAAGTGCCTACCTGTTGCCATTTTTGATATCGAGCAAAAAAGGGCAAAAATCGCGTTTGTTGTATGAGAACCCCCTTAAATATTTATTTTATTTTCTTTTTAGTATTTGTTGTTATAGCGGCAACAGAAATAATTTGTGAAAATTTCAACTGTCTAGCTATCGCGGTTCTTGAGATACAGCCTGGTGACAGACAGACAGACGGACAGACAGCGAAGTCTTAGTAATAGGGTTCCGTTTTTACCCTTTGGGTACGGAACCCTAAAAAGTATTTTAGGTTATGGAATGTCAGATTTCTAATTCCTCTTCTGTCCTCTGTATCTATGGGGCAAAGGTATCCTGGGCAAATAACTATGAGTGCTATGACAAAAAACACTCCCACAATAAAAATAAAAAAAACTCATTCCATTTTCGTATTGTTAACTGTTAGGAACATTCGAAAGCATCAAATATAACTACGTGTTCATTATGTAGCGAAAGATTAAATTAAATGAATTATTAGGTACTGTAGAGGCTGTAACATGACATGGTTGTAGAAATTTTAATTAATTGTTTATTACCGACTTCAAAAAAGAGGAGGTTATCAATTCGACATGTATGTATGTAATATTATTGGAATTGCATTATATTCACATATGACAATCTATTAATTTTGTATATTTAACCAAACAAATATACAAAATTTTATAGACTTATATATGTATGTATCTATGTATGTATGTTTGTCCACGCATTTCTCCGCAACTATTAATCGGATCGTGACCATTTTCTTTTATCAGCTTACATTTACGAGTCTGTTATAAGGCTTACCTAAATACGAGACAAATATTGATTTGAATTTATGATAGAAAAAAGAAAATTAGAGCTCAGAGCATGACATACGCCATTATGTCATGATATAAAATAGGTATAAAAAACGTAAAACGATTCCGTAATATTATAATTTCCAAATAAGTGTTTTAATGATGTAACTTTCCGACAAATGGTAGTGGAGACGCCGGATACGTCAATAAAGCATTTTCTTGATTTCATTGATGTAGCTCTCCTATTCTACAGTACCTAAATTGGAGCTTTGTGTAAAAACTAAACCTTTAAGAAACAACTAGGTAAACGATAGCAAAACTACCAGACATTAAGACGCTAATAGATTAGCACAATTACCTAACTTTAATAAACAACACTCAGCCAGCAATTATTCATATTCCGAGCCGTTTGTCCTGACGCAACCCGCTATAGTGACTACAAAAAGTTCCAAACCTGTTTAAGTTCCAGACACAGATAAATCGCTCCCAGTACTATTGAAGTCAAAACTAGTGTAGTAACTGACAAACGGCTTGTTAATCGCCTTTGTTACTCGATATAATATAGTGTCTCGGTATTAAGATACGGGATCATCTTTTGGGGAAACTCCACCAATAAAAATATGGCATTTAAAGCACAGAAGCGCTGTATTCGTGCCATGTTTGGTCTCAAAACCATAGACAGCTGCAGACCTTATTTTATCAGACACAGAATCCTGACACTTCCCTCCATATATATCCTTGAGGTGGCCTTATTTGTTCACAGCAATCCCACTTACTTTCAGCGCCTCTCAGATGTAGTGAAGCGTAATAGGAGATACAATAATAATAATAAATTGTGTGGTAACAAATCAAAAACGGGTCTAATGGGTAAAAGTTTCTTAAGTCTGGCACCAAAAATTTATAATAAAGTCCCGGATGAATACAAGACCTGCCATAAAACATTATTTAAAACAAAAATGAGTAACCTCTTGGCCAGCAAGTGTTACTATAGTATTGAAGAATTTCTTGAAGACAGTTTGACATGATTTTATAAGCCAACTTTTATTATATTTTATTTTGTATTTGTTTTTTTTTTTTAATTAAATGATTTATGATAATTAATGTAATGACAATGTTTGACAAATAATTAATTTAAGTTTAATACTGACCTGTGCTGTGTTCTGTTCATATGCCTCAATTGGTAGATTTTGGTGAAACACATTTTATTTAAGACCTTATTTAACTACCCAAAATGTAATGAACAAATAAATGATTTATGATTTATGATTTATGTATCGACTTAAAAGGATTCGCAGGACCTCAATGTAAATGTAGAATTGGTGCACTTGCGCACATTTTAGGGTCAAGCTAAACAAACAAATGAACATTGTATCGGTTAAATGTCCACGTTGTCATGTCTTTCTGCTGTCATGACGGAAATTATTGTGGGAAGACTCCTTTTTTATACAAAAATACCGGCTTTTTGCATAGAGGAAACAGTTGGACTGATAATTGCATTTTCTTGGCGAAAGAATCGTTTAGTTGACCGTTAACCGGAATTCGTGTTTCGTGTGACAATGTTGGACTGTAAGTCTTTATAAAAGACTTTTTTTATTGAAATAAAAATTGACCCAGATAGTACCGGGACGCGAATAATAATAGTTGTGTAGACTGCTGGTCTTGAAGGGGTAAACCCCCTAGCTTGGACCAAGTACTATCACGATCCCTTGCACGTGTTTCTTACTACTGAGACCACTCAAACAGAGAGAACGTGAATCGGTTTTGTGCCATAAGTATATACATATATACATATAATCAGCCTGTAATGTTCCCACTACTGGACAAAGGCCTCCTCTCTTCGAGAGGGAGAGTAGGTCATAATCCTCTAGTTGGTAGATGTCGCATGTCGTCGAATTTTTGGTTCTAGGACATGCCGGTTTCTTCACCATGTTTTTTTTCACCGTTTTGAGAGAAGTGGTGATGAAATAATTTACATAAAGTGAAGTGCTTGCTTGGAGTCGAAGCTATGACCTACAACTGGTAAGTCGCGGCTGTTACATGTTGTTGATAAGTATGTTATGTAGCATATCTAGTATAGACTTCAACCACAGATATAGATAAACCTAGATAACGCAAGTATCACGAACTGTATGAAAACCAAGCGTGCCATATTTTTGACTACCTACTATGACGTCACAAGCTCGCGCTCTCGCTCACACTTACCCAGCCAGCAGTACAAAGGACTGAGCGCGAAAGGGACGGCTTACGATTTGTAATCATAAGTTGGTGCCATTTTTGGCACGCGAAGTAGTTACTCTTGCGTTATCTAGGTATATCTATATCTGTGACTTCAACAAACCAAACTTAGGTAAAGCTGTGTAGGGAAAAACTCTTATATTCCTTGATAAAATCATGTTTACATAATGTTGTGTGTTTACATAACATGTCTAATCGGTTAAATGTCATTTTCTCCAATATCTATCAATGGACCACAGTGGTAAATCATCCTAAATCCTATCCTATCACTGGTTCTAAATAATAAAATAAATGCAATTAAATTAAATTGTAATTAAAATTCTCAGCAAACACGTCTCCGACCTCCGAATGACGTAAGTTTGATCAACTGTGATCTAAATACACGCATTCGTAGGTAGAAACCTGCCTATGTAACGCACAGAATATGTAACAACAGGTGCCGCTTATGTTTACATTGTGCTAGTTTGTTTTACACTACTTCGTTGTTTTATTGTAGAGAATTTGGTGTAAAACTCTTTGGTGTAAAACTCTTTGGTGTAAATCTTTTTGGTGCAAGATGCTCTCCACAAGTTGCGAGATTGTGCAATATTTTTTATGTGGAATGTTCAGTCGCGGAACGCACTTTTCTCACATTCCTTTCCTACATTGTGAGCTCATGTCAACATGTTGGCAATTTGTAGACGAAGTTGTCTTTTTTACACAGCGCAAATAAAAGAGGTGGTGAGGTGGTGAATAAGAGAGGTAGGTGTACATTCAGTGAATATACCTAATAAATTCTACTCAATTCACAAAATAGTCATAGAGCTCTTATGTAAATTGCAGGACTGAACGATACATATGTACCAATTAGAAGAATATGCTGGTACTAAAATTTACATTACTTAACTGTTAAACTAGATTGTATCGCACTCTTTGCGCAGAAGCTGGTTCCAACGAAAATAAAAATAAAAAAGACCTCTTTGAACACGCACTTCGTTATTAGAGAAAGATTCGAAACGAAAATTAAATCGGCTAGTTAAATAACAATTTGTGAGAGAACGTTCGAAACACATTATAAAATCCAACCGCAACATTGCACCGTCATTGTTCTGCGTACACTAGAAACAGAATTTCACAAACGTCAATTAATATTAATAGACACCTTAGCCAAAATTCCGGTAAGAAAAAACCGCGGGTCTAACACACCGGCTCTTGTTTTTATCATAACCCAATGAAATATGGTTCCGTAGAAAAATATGACGATAATTTTCGACTTCTAATTTGTAATTTGCAGTAATGAAGACTAGTATAATTCTGCATCTTAATAAGCCAAAGAACCTTGATATCTTGCTCCATACGTAAATTTATTGCAAAGAAACATCTAGCAAATTGAAAGGAAAATTAATTGGTTTCAAATATTTTATAAGGAACCTTCAAACTCTCGTAGAACGTTCACGGGTCTTTATAATCGTTCGGTTGTGACCTCAACAGACGGCGCGGTCGAATCCTCGAAATTAAAAAATGCTCACTCATCATCAATCAAACGGGCTCGATTCCATCAATATAATTTACTTTTTGTAGTTTTTACCCGAAAGCGCCCTCCGTGACTCGCAAGTTGGGCCCGCCAGGTACGGGCCCTGTACCCAACTCTAATAATAAGTTCTGCCGCGTGGATTCTAAGTAATACCTAAAATCCATTTCTATAATTGATTTCTATTTGGAATTGTAAGCGAAACTTCTAATCACTTTTAATGTATAATCCTTTTACCTCTTTGAGAATTTTCGTATTGATGTTTCCTTTGTTTCGGTTTTCAACTCCTGGAAGCACGGTTTTCGTACCTTCGTTTATATTTATTACAATTTTCATTTGGGAAAAATTAACGAATAATTCTCCACAACTTTTTCATACGGGAAAGTACCTAATAACCTTCCAAACATGATACTACAAAGTAGAACCTAAGCTTCATCCACGCCACCTAATACTTCTATAAACCATCCAAAAACGTGTACAAAAGCGGGAATCTAAGTCAAGTGAAGAAAACCTGCCGCTAAACAAAGGCCTTGGGCCCGTGGGTGGTTAGCAACAGTTCAGAGTTTTATCGCTAGACACGTGGCCCGGGCGTAAATAGAACTGCGAGCGGTACAACCGGGAGGAACAGCTACTAGGCCTCTACGCAGATTTTGAATACATTAAAAGGCTTCAGTTGTCCGAGTCTCCTCGTCAGTGCCTCTTTTCGACCTGTTTGCCAGTTATTACTGCTTATTTAAATCATACTGTTTTATAGATATTTCATCTCGGCTAGCACATTTATATCATCCGCGCTACTGCGCTGTGATCAAGACGAATTCGTGGTTTAGTTCTAAAAAATGCTTGATCCTGTAAAAAGCTAGTTAACCGGTCAAGCTAAGCGCGTATCCTATGTAGGTAGTAGGATACAATAGAAAATAATTTAGTCTCCGGAGCTTGAAAAGTCATGTGAGCTATCTAGAAATTACTTCACAATGTTTTGTCTTCAAGCAACATATAACAAACTATTATACTTCTTTGACCCCACGCCCTTCACCCCTTCCACGCGTCGCCGATTCATTCGCAGTGTCCAACTCTGAGTCTTTGTCTCCTTACATGTACCTGAAAGTTTAATAATAGGTACACTAAAAAGATCCGGCACGACAAAAACCCGATATCAGCCTAACAAATTAAACTTACCCATCGATGTATTGTCAAAATATGTTCGATCGAAACTGTTCGCGCTGTACGTAGTGGTGACATGTCGAAACCGTTTCGGCCATGGCGCTGGCAGTAATCGGTTTTCTCCAATAAACGGCGATTAGACTCGCTGGCGTCAGCACGGCCGGGACCAGCCGGATACTGTCGGGCGCAACACTATTTTGTTTATTAACGCTGCTATTGGTCCTTTAGTCCTAGTGTGTAGAATGTTGCAAGCTAGCGGCTGGCATATTATAAGCTTTTGACGTTATATTTTTAAAATCCGACTCCGCGTTGGTTTTTGTTTTAGCACCTTGATAGGTTTAAGTTATAGGTTCATTCGGAATGCACTAACTGCATCTATCTCCGTTTTGTTTTCTTTTTGTCTGTCATACTGAAATTTGTGTAAATAGATTATCTATTTAAAAATTTATAAGCAACTAGCTGCGCCCCGCGGTTTCACCCGCTTAAGTGTCGATCCTGTGAGAATATCGGGATAAAAAGTATAGCCTATATGTTAATCCAGGGTGTCAGCTACCTCCATACAAAATTTTATCAAAACTGTTCCAGCCGTTTGAGCGTGAAATAGTAACAAACATATAAACAAACGCACACACACACACTCACAAACTTTCGCCTTTATAATATTATATGGTGTGATAAGTTGTCTTTTCATAATCTTGGATCGAACTGGCATCAATTTCAAGTGCCAAAATGCACTCTTGATATTCAATCACTTGTAAGGAATAATTGGGCTCTTAGTCTAGCCATGTCTAGCCTATCATTAAAAGCTTTGTCCTATTACAATCAACCTATATTATAAACCAGACTGAAATAATAATGAAAACATCCAAAGCACTTTGTTATCGAGCGTACACGCTCTGGTCGTGACCAGACGGCGATTTCAATTATTATCTAGAAGTCGTTTCACGAGCTCGCACTGCAGCACTTTTAATCATTCTCTTATCCTACTTTTAATAAGAATACCGTTTTTCGTGGAGTAAATATAACAGCTTATTTTCCTCTGCCTACCACTTAAACTTCAGTTACATAGTAGGTAATAACAGCCTTTGGTTACAAGGACATAAACATTGGAACACTTGGAGCAAAAAACCGCATCTCAAGTTATGGCAGTCGTTAACTGCCGACAAAAACTGAAGAACTTGCAGGCATACGTCACAAAAATTAACATCGGGGAACTTTGTTTACATACTGCATTAGGAATAAAAAAGATTATTTCTACTTTACACCTCATCTTGGAGTAAAAAACACAACATTCCATCTGTCTTCTCAAAGCCTTCCAAAACGATAAATAAACACTAGTCGGGCACTCGTGTGGTAACGTTCAGAGTTCTATTATTGAAGCGCTCGCTAGCATGTCGGGCGGACTGTTTCAAGTTTGTTTTGATTTTCAAGTGCTTCAAATTGAGAGATTTTTAATCCATATTAGAAGATAGGAATTGGGGAACACCTTGAGCAAATTAAATAAATACAATCTGTCTGTTATATATAGTGCTTAGAGACTCAATTAAATAAAATACGAAAACCAAATCCTTTAATCACGTAAAGTCATGCCAATGTGGCATTATAATAATCAAATTCTGTAACCCGGATAAACCCGCTCACAGTCTTATTGACACCGCACCTAATCAAAAGCAATACGATATCTTCTAGCCTCCTGATCCTGAGGTTAATCCTTGCCACAGCAGTCCTTACTACGAAAGCAACAACTCTTAACTTACAAAATAGCCGCGATATAGCGGCGCGAAGTCGGCCCGAGGTGACGGCGCGACTCAAAGCTTCGACAGGCGTCCAGTGCGGCTCATAATTAAGAACGGTGACTGTTGAAAAATGGCGGCCGCCCCCGGCCCGCCGTGAATAATCGTTGTAATTACGATTCGGAATAATTTCCAGCCAGTCATAGCGATGCTATCGGTAGGTGTCGACGGCTCGTTACTCGCACGCACTGAAATCACTACGTTCGTGGAATTGCGATTTTCTTTGATAATAGGACGTTTGTTTCAGCCATAGGAAGGTCTGTTTCTATTTTGCTGTATTCTGTTTGTTTCAGGAGTTTTTTGCTGGTTTCTCTTCAGCTGTATGTACTGTGCCTAGTTCTTGTTTTTTGCTTCTCTGCGAATGAGCAGAGCCGTCTATTGAGTGCGGATGTCCGATAAACTTGTGAATTCCACTGTTCAGTCAGTTTATTTTCTTAAAGCCATAAGCAATGATTTTACATTACCATAAAATCAGCATATAATGTTCCCACTGTGTGGGACACAAGCCCCCTCTCTTTACCACGCTGCTGTGGGTTGGTAGATGTCACATATATTCGAATTTGGTTCTAGGACAAGCCAGTTTCCTCACGATGTTTTCCTTCACCGTTTTGAGAGCAGTGGTGATGAAATTATTTACAGAAAGTAAAGCGACTGCCTGGGCTCGAATCCACGGCCCACAATTCGCGGCCGTCGCCATGCATTTTCATAGTTATTATATCAAGCAGTGATATACAAAACGTTTTACCAACTTCATTCCAAATCGCAAACAGCTAAATCTTCAAAGGTAGAAACGGTATGTTCACCATACTTACCCAAATAGGTAGGTACCCAAATATGCAAATCCCATTATTATCACATACATTAACAACCAATGATCGTAAACGTCGATACTACAATAGTTATGATACTACAGCGACATTTATCTCATCACAACGCCATTTCTGCACTTAATTTTTCACTAAGTTGACATTTTGATGGTGACTATAAATTATAGCGTTAAGAATATTTGAATTTTTAATTTTAGTACCTCTTCATCCGCACTTCGTTGTGTCTTCTTTTTTATTGTAGTTTTTTTTTAAGGCTTTGTTTATGAAAGCCAATATCAATTTCCACGTTCAATTTTAGACTACTTTCTTCGTTGGCCATTTGACTTAAAGCTACTGTAGAAACATAGGTTTCAGCTCTAGACAGGGCGATAGACAGGGGGTCCATCGCCTATAAGGCTTAAAGTCGTTATAATAAGGCTGCCTATGGATATTTTTTCACACATTAGTACTGTTTTATATTTGGACAAACATAGAGGTACAACACTTTAATGCCATTCCGATTGTCATTTGTTTTCTTCGAGCAAGTTTTGTTATTGATCGACGACATATATCAAGCTATACATTTCCAGTATAAGCTTACTTCTCATTGTACAAAAAGCCTATGCAATGCGAGGTCAGCAAAAACTGCAACTGCTTGATATGTTGTCATGTGTAGATACATAATTATTAAGCTGTTTCCAATATCAATTGAAGTTCAAAGTTCACAGTGCAATCATAAATAATTACTGGTTTGTTAACAGTTAACCTTCAATCATTTTAGTACTACGTTGTCTCCTTCAGTTGACTCTGTGACAGGCTTAATATATAGTAGTACAGACGCCAGCACATCAAGCTATTACAATCTGTTCAATTTCTTTAATAGATTTTCAAGTTTAGCGCTAAAGAATAAGGTTCAATTTTGATTGGGAAAATTTGACAGTTTCAGGTAGTTTGACGTGCTGGCGTCTGTACCTGCCAACCTTTACATACATAAGTTTCCTTAAATGTGACACTGGATCCCGCACTAGGATAACCTGCGTCGAAGGCTCCAGTCACTTTCGACAGGTATTGTGTCAGAAATAGGTATACAAATGAAACATGAAACTGAAACATCACATCGGATTTCCTTCATTACCAAACTAACGCCATACCAAAACCTCTACCCAGTTCAATATCATGACCCTCCAAATAGATGCGAAGATAATAATGTAATAAGATAATCTAATCCATAATCTATAATCTAATCTATAATCTAATAATTATTTATATTAAGGTGAATGCTCCAACCAGCCCGCGAAATTCAAATTTTCTTACGTTTTTTGCAATTTGCAGGCCAGTGCTAGGTTGTATGTTGATTAAAATATTATTCGCGGCTGTAAGACATATGTAGTTACAGAATTTTAATCATCAAAATCATCAATAAAACGCTCTAAGTTCATAAAGCTGTAGGAATTACTTTTTCTGTTTTTTTTTTGTTCTTACACCTTTATGAAGTTGGAGGGTTGTATTGGTGATTTTGATGATTATAATTCTGTAACTACATACGTCTTACAGCCGCGAATAATATGTACTTCCCGTGGGTGTCGTAAAAGGCGACTAAGGGTCGTACCGGAGAATGGGCAGCAGCGTTCTCTATGTATTCCACCATCATACCATACTGCGATCGCCAACCCGCCTACCAAGCGTGGCGATTATGGCAATTTTTAATATAATATTTAATATTCCAAACCATCTTTAAAAACCTCTACCTACCCAGTTCAATATCATGACCCTCCAAATAGATGCGAAGATAATAATATAATAAGATAATCTAATCCCTTCTACTACTAATTGCTTCGATCCGAGCTCGGAGGCGTGTCGGTTGCGCCACGTCGCGTCGTCGTCGTCGTGGGTACATTTAATTAGCTTTAAATACTTTTTTTTTCGTTGCGTCATCAACACGGCCTCCACCACAATAGTGTTTACCAGTTACGGCTCTCAAAATTGTTTATTTTTCATTTTTTATTCGACGCGGAAAATTATTACCGTAATTAAATTGATGGGACGAAAAAGTTTGATAAAACAACAATGATTTTTGGTAACTGTGATTTTTTGTGGTGATTTGATTTTGTTGAAGTAAATTTTGTAGAAATTGAATATTTTTACGAAGTTGATAGTAGTGTGAAAGGATTGATAAGATAGTTCTGAAAACGCTTTTCTTTGTTTGTACACAATTGATTACAGAAAACAAAAGAAACATTATCATCAAAGGTGATGGTGAAGTGATGTAGACTGATCTACCTACCTAAGCATTACCTAATGCCTATACAAGGTTATTGGTAAAACATTGACAACCTCTTAAGAGGTCATTGTACTCATCATTATGAACAACTTTTACTATGCGACGAAACGTGATACCGCAAAAAAAAAATCTGCTGTTCCCTACATTTTGACGAGTTCCACGAACATAAATGTAGGGAACAGCTGTTTTTATTTCCCGATTTCAGGTTTGGTCCCATAGTAAAAGTTGTTCATAATGATGAGTACTGTAGAGGCTTTATGTGTAGCACTACGTTTAGTATGACAGGCTGGTTATAATTGTATGATTATTCCATTCCAACATTCAAACAAATATATGTCATATATCTTAAGATTGTGTTTTTGGATATAAGACGTCAGATTTCATATATTTTCTGTAAAGCTGTAAAGTACTTTTTTCCAATACAATAATTCCAAGTCTACGGTGTTTTAATTATAAAGTAGAAACCGTAGAGGTCCAGTGCAGACCTCTACATTTGGTGGAGGGCCGAAGCCGCCGAACTCCTAAGCGAATAAGCGCTAATTTGAAGCACGCACCCCGCGTCATTTTTTTTCAGCGATTATAAAGTAAAGCGCTAAAGTTACGCACGTAATATATAAAAAGCGAGACCTCTCGCAAAGCCAAGCAGTAAGCAGTGAGTATAGAACGGGCGCAGAATCGTCGCCGAGGAAGACAAAGCTAAGTGGTTGAATATATTTTTTTGTAAAGAGAGTAAAATGGCTCAATTTTTCACGGGCTACAACGGTTGCCTAGAAGAATTTATTAAACAATATAAGATAGTTGCCGCCTACAATAATTGGCGTGAGAGTGATTGGGCGCTGATATTGAGGGTTTACCTTCAGGGAGCAGCCTTAGCATTATATAATTTTAAGTACCACGAAGGTATTACTTTTGATGTTATGTGTGATGTCTTTCGAGAGGAGCTTCCGTGCAGATGTCACAGAGCGTTATATAAGGCGCAGAAAGAGGAGATCTTAAAAGAATACGGACAAGATGATGTTGTAAATGTAGATGATGATGCTTCTTTATTATTCAGTGGAAAAGAAGATAACCCCCTACAAGATGAGCAAAGCTGCCTAGAAAGCAGCGTGGCAGTTGATGGAGATGAAGAAGATGATGACGAGCGCAGCAGCCAAGAGAGCAGCCATGCGGAGGATGAGAAGGAGCTGATGGAAGTGTTCGAGAATGAACACGAGGAAGAAATTAACGAATCGGGTCAGTCCATTCCAGTTATTGATATATCTAGTTATGTTTCAGAGCCGCAGGAAGAGCATCATGATCACGATGTACAAATCAATACAAATAACATCGCTATTGATCAATTTACTGAAAATAATTTTTCGTTTAATAATTTCAAAATAAAGGAGGATGACCATTTCGATTTTTCGACTACAAAGGACAATGCACAAAACATCGTTTTGTCAGTTGACAATAATAAGGTGGATAGTGAAATGGGGTTAGTTGAAGGTGATTTGAAGTTGGATGCAGTCGGAGATGAAGACATAGAGGTGAAAGACAATTCTGTGCAACTTTTAGACTCATTTAATTTTTCTACAGATGGAGTTGCAGTCTTCAATATTAGTGATTTTGTCATTAATAATAATAATAGTATTTCACAATGTGCAACAATCGATATAAGAAAAGCACGAATTAAGAAAAGAATCCCATTTGCAAGAAAAATACGCATTAAAAAAAGAATCCCTTGTATCAAAAAAGCTAGAACTAAAAACTCTATTCCAAAATGTTTTTCAACTATTCATAATTGTATTAAAACATCTTCTAAAAACATAACCCTCCTTCTGACGCAGTCGGGTAAAATCATTTATCATTTTACAACGAAGTTTTCATTTTTAGAGCATAAATTTATTAAATGGAAATATAAAGATAAAATATTTTTAAATTGATTAAAAACTTTTCTTGATATTACATAGACTTTGACTTTTTTTGTTGACACTTGTCATGTCATTGTAAATAATAATATGTCAGTTAGATGTAAACATTATTATGACATTATTTTAGTTACTAATATGCTACATTTTATTAACATGTTTTCTTGTGTATGTTTCATACGCTGGGAAGAGAATATCGGACGCGGCCGGGAGTGTGAGGTGCATTACCTCTCAACTCTCAGAGGTCTGTGAGGTGCAATGCCTCCACCTCTAAGCGGCCGGGAGTGTGAGGTGCCTTGCCTCTCAACTCCAAGAGGCCTGAGGGAGCGAACATATCGTCGTCGTCAATGTTTTCCAAATTCGAATAGGCCGGGATAGAATGAACATGCTCCAGATAATTATGATGCGAGTTATGGGAGGATAATGATTTAGTAAACTGTGGTCACTCCTACAGGGGGGGTGACAGACACTCAGCTTAAGTTGAAACCAACTTTGCTTACGGGGCATAGCCTTTGCAAAGTGTGTTGAGTTGACACAATTGGTTCAGCTTATGTTTGAGCACCCACAGTTTTGTTGTTGATGTTTCATTGAGTTGTTATTAGATGATGATGGAGTGAATTTTGAATTTTCCCTCTGGAGTATGGGCATGTGTTAGACTTTTCAAATGAACCCTGGCCTCTTAAACTTTTCCCTCCCTCTGGCTCATACCGTCCGATGGGGTAAAAGAGTTTGAAGTTAAGATCATTTAATTATTTATTAAGCCTCATCTAGGCCGATGTGAACTTTCACATCAATTGTTTTCCTAGGAGGCCTAGTCGCATCTTTTTCGTTGGTTTTGTTGGGACGAGGTTCAGGCATGACGACGTTGGTTTGTTTTAGTGCACATTGGCACTTATAAATTGTAAATTTACCTGACACTTGTCGAAGAGTCAGATATGCGGTTCGTTCGTCCTGACTTTAACCTTTCTCTTGCAGGAGATGGTCTCACCTTGTCTAATTCCAACGTTAGGTCATTTTTCTGTATAGGATTAGGTAGGAAGAGTTTGAATGTTCGATTGGTATGAATAAAAGTCTTGTTTGGTGTTTGAGTTATGCCAATACTTTTATTCAAGGGTGGGCGTAGCTGATGTAGAGGCTTTATGTGTAGCACTACGTTTAGTATGACAGGCTGGTTATAATTGTATGATTATTCCATTCCAACATTCAAACAAATATATGTCATATATCTTAAGATTGTGTTTTTGGATATAAGACGTCAGATTTCATATATTTTCTGTAAAGCTGTAAAGTACTTTTTTCCAATACAATAATTCCAAGTCTACGGTGTTTTAATTATAAAGTAGAAACCGTAGAGGTCCAGTGCAGACCTCTACAGTACCTCTTAAGAGGTTGTTAATGTTTTACCAATAACCCTGTATAACTGTGCTTTTGTAAGTAAATAAATACTTACGTCACACTAGTGGGAATATTGACGGGCTCGTGGCTAAATCGATCGAAGGTTAAGCTGCGCTGGTCACGGTCGGTTCGTGGATGACCAGCCAATACATTATCGAGACGAAAAGTCTGACAACCAGTCTTACTAAGGAGTATCGTGTTTCCCAGTAACTGGATTGTGGAGATCCATGCAAAATACTGGTATTCAGCTGCATCAGGTAAGACTGAAAGCCTACCCCATACTTGGAAAAAGGCTCGGTAGACTGATTGACTAGTGGATATATTGTTGTTAAAAAAAAATTGATAAGGTAATCAAAAACATAATATGTATTATCACTTCTGAAGTTAATTGAAGACTAGATACTTTCTGAAACAGTTGTGAATCGTGATCTTTTGTTTTTCAATGACGAATATTAGAACAGTGACTCGTCAGCCTCAACTATTCAACAACACTTTAACAAAACCAATCGCGAGCTTTCTCTTGTAATCCAATCCATTGCAAATGCATTGGAAGTAGTGACGGAACCGACATACGAATACAATTTTGATCATTTTATTGGCCACTGACATTAAGTGGACAGGTATCTCATTCGAAGTCTTCATCTACCGAATGGCACCCACTGTTGAACTTAGACCTCTGGACGCTGTTATTATGTAAAGGTACTTGCCTTTCTGCAACCTTTAAAAGATCATCTGTCCATTATCTTTTATATGCCTACTTTTACATAAGCCCATAGGTTTGCGGACCCTGTTGAGTGACAGCTGTCACTCTACCTAATATGAATTTCATTCTAAACAAATTAACTTGCGTCTCTAAGATGCTCTTTTAAAGCAACTATGACTCCAGAATGACACTAGTAATACAGTTTCAGTAAACCAAAATGTTATAAATTATTCACAAAATCCACCAACACATGATTTAGCGACACATCATCATCATCTGCCTGGCCTTTTCCCAACTATGTTGGGGTCGGCTTCCAGTCTAATCGGATGCAGCTGAACACCAGTATTTTACATGGAGCGACTGCCTATCTGACCTCCACAACCCAGTTACTGGGTAAAACGATACCCCTTGGTAAGACTGGTTGTCAGACTTTCGGGCTTCTGACTACCTCTCGACTGTCAAAGATCCACGAATGACCACCGGGACCAACAGCTTAACGTGCTTTCCGAGGCACGGAGGGGTCTCGGTATGTAAAGATGGTCATCCATCCACAGACCAACCGCGGCAAGCGCAGCTTAACCTGATCGAACGACCTGTGCGGCTGTTATTATTTAGCCACGGGCCCCTCCACTATTAGCGACACATAATACAATATTCCGTATATAAATGCTTTTTACTTTAACACGTAACAGCTCAATAGTAAACACAGCAAGAAAACGCAGTCACATAGATAGTTTTGTAACCTTACTTTATGCAAATCACCTTAAAATTTACCGCACATATATTACCCAAGTCTGTGTGGTGCCGGACTGTCTGTGTGGTGCCGGACTTAAAGAATAGCACCACCCCTTACTTCCCGTGGGTGTCGTAAAAGGCGACTAAGGATCGTACCGGAGAATGGGCAGCAGCGTTCTCTATGTATTCCACCATCATATCATACTGCGATCGCCAACCCGCCTGCCAAGCGTGGCGATTATGGCAAACCCTCCCAAAATTGGGGGAGGCCTATGTCCAGCAGTGGACGTCTATCGGCTGAAACGACGATATTACCCGAAATAATATCACAATATCTCACGATATTCGTTAAGATTACTTCTAACCTAACTAGCACTAAGGCAAGTAATCTCAACAAGCTTATGAATGGCAAACTTAAAGTTAGGAGACATAAAACACACAAAGTTCAAACACAGTCAATTGCATTTCTTCGTAATGCTTCTATCTAGTGCAACCTCATTTCAAATATTAGTTCAAGTCCATTAAAAGAGATGAGGTCAAAGATACTGTGGTTTTAATTTATGTGTGGAGGGACGTTTTTAAAAATTAATGAATTCCTCCAAATTTTGACCTACTACCCAGTAGGTATTCGGCCGGATATTAAAAAATACCGGGTAGGACGGATAGTCGGATAGTCGTATATCCTTTTATCTCTCGAAAAAAAAAAAGCCATTATTTGTACCTACATAACATGAACGCTTTCCTTCGTTCTACTCATTTTAAAGGTATAGGTCATATTAAGGTAGACACTACTCGTATACCTACAATTTACCAACATTTATGCAAATTCAAATGTGCTCAAAATATCGCCTTTAATACACGAAATAATATCGCAATATCCGTCCAGATTACCTCTAACCTAACTAACACAATACTAATTCTGGCAGCAACTAATTGAGGCAAGCTGATGGATGACAAACGTAATTGCCGGAGTCGACGTCGCGACTCAAAACACATTACACACGATTTTTCATTATTTATTCTGGACAAGCTACAGTTCTCGTAATCGAAGCTATTAGAGGTTTTTTGAGGAGGTTGCTCTGCTGGATGTCGTGTGTGTAATGTTTATTTGTTAGTTGATTTCATGGAGGCACTTAAAGCCAGTTTGTCGAACGTAAATTATTATCGCAAAAATAATATGATAAACTAGCTGCGCCCCGCGGTTACACCCGCGTAAATGTCGATCCCGTGGGAATATCGGGGTAAAAAGTAGCCTATATGTTAATCCAGGGTGTGAGCTACCTCCATACAATTCTTCTTCACGCTCAAACGGCTGGACTAATTTTATGAAAATTAGTCCAGCCGTTTGAGCGTGAAGAAGAAACAAACATATAAACACACACACTCACAAACTTTCGCCTTTATAATATTAGTGTGATTTCCAAGCGCGCGAAAACTGAAGGCCCGTAATTAAAAACTTTCAAAATCCAGTCGCAATCTCATCTCTCAAAAACTTGTCAAAAATGTAGGGATTTTAGAGGTATTTTTGACAGATTGAGACTGAGATCAGACTATGAACGTTCATAAAATTACGAGAATAGCCTCTCTGCTGTGATTGATTGAATGATTTACATATCAACTACCAAATCTCTCAACCTGACCCTTAGACTTTTGGCGGTAGATTTAGCTAGGTATTATAGCTCTACCAGATTCTCATAGCAAAAAAAAAAACAAAAATACTTTGTGGTTTTCATACATTTGACAACGTTGGCAATGTCAAATGTATGAAAACCACAAAGTTTTTTGTTTTTTTTTTTGCCATGAGATTCTGGTAGACCTATACGTATGTATATTTCGATAATCATCTAAAATAGTAGGTATTGATAGTTTTCTCTAAGCTTAGAAGCAATTAATATAAAAAATTAAACTATTTTCACTTCATTTTCAATAATTTTCCTAACATCTACGAAAACCCTGCTTACGTAATGACTTTTCGCAATAAACTATGCAATAATTGACTGATTTCTCGCTAGTTTACACTCGGAGGCAAAAACAAATAAGTACCCAGACAGGCACAATAAATCAACAAACAAACGATGGCACTTCCAGCAGATCTATACAATTGTTAACCAAATCAGGTAGCGCCAGCCGTCTACAGTTATGGTCATTTAAAATGGTCTCTAGTTTTAATTAAGTTACACCCAACACTATACACATCCATTTTATGGTATTTTAATTGGTATAATAAACGCTAGGATATGAATTATGTTGACCGATAATTGCGTGTTCGTTCAACACTTAATAAATAAATTATACTCTGAGAATAGTGGCCATAAAAATATAAATCAATTACAAACTTAATCCTGAATTAATCTAATTTGGACAAACAGTTGTCGGCTTTTGTGTTAGAGATTTAGTGTTGGTAGCTCTGTCGAACTTATTTAAATTAAGTACAGTCAGTTACTGCAATTAGCTGACCCACCTTTGCATAAATGGTGGAGATTTTTTAGAATACGAATCGATAGAATTTTATAATTCTTTTATGTTTTATTTATTTGAGCAAAGTAAATAAAATATAAATATTATATAATAATAAATATAAATGTTATATAATATATAAATTCTATCGATTCTTCTTGCAGTTGCTTACTGACTGTACCTAACAAGCTTACCTATGTCTGTTTTCCAGCATACCTACCAATTGATATATTGAATTAGTAGTACAAAGATGGAAACAGATCTAAAAAGTAAAAAAAATACTAAGTATGTAATTAGTTTTTGGAAAAATACCTAATACATGATCAGATCCGAACGGATGCATTTTTTTAGGGTTCCGTAGTTCCTACAAGGAACCCATAGAGTTTCGTCATGTCCGTCTGTCTGTCTGTCCGAGGTTTTGCTAAGAGACCGTTAGTACTAGAAAGCTGTAATTTTGTAGGAGTGCGTATATCAATTACGCCGACAAAGTGGTAAAATAAATTTTTGGAATATATTTTTTTAAGGTAGCTCCCCTACACGTGAAGTGGGGATGAATATTTTTTTCGTCGTCTATCCCATTGTGTGGGGTATCGTTGAACAGGTCTTCTAAAATCACTTGGGGGTTGCTAAAATTATTTTTCGATTTAATGCTCCATTTACGAAATATTAAACTTTAAAGGGCAAATTTTTGTTCCAGTAGGGCGTCCCCCCCTCTAAAACCTAAACTGCTGGCATGAAAAATTTGGAAAAATTTACGATGATAGTGCATTTCAGGAACTTTAAAGGAAAACTATAGCGGTTAAAATAACTTTATTAGTTTAGCAGTAATATTGGTTGAACTTGGGTGTTGGATAATTTTGTACCAAATACAAAATCCTTAGCAGTAATCCTTTAACGGGACTAAGATGAAGTAGTTGCTTGTTTGTAACGGGTAAAGACTTGCATTGAAAAACAAAATATGTTTTTTTTTTGTATTTAGAACATAGGACAACAGTATCGTACTACATTGTGATAACGGGCTACTACGGAACCCTACATTGTGCGTGGCCCGACACGCACTTGGCCGGTTTGACTGAAATGATCGTAAAAAAAACTTACATTAGTAAACATTTTACTTCTGAAAATATATTAAGGTGACCCCTGCCACAATATTTTAAATTTCATCAAAAAAAGAATTTATGTTCTCGTAAACATAAACAAATATAGCAGACAACCAAAAACAGCACAAAGTAATTGAAAACAAATAATACACAGCTACAATTACCGGCACGTAACTTGGCAAGAGATTTTCGTAGTGGGGGAAGTTCGCGCATATAAAAATGTATGAAATTGTGCCTGCGCAAACTTCCCCCACTACAAAAACTCTTGCCAAGTTACGTGCCGGCAACTATAAGACAACTTTAATATGTGACATTCCACATGATTACATGTCAAGTTAAACAATAAGTTCTCACGGGTTAATGAACGTGAATTTCGGACATGTGCGTAATAATTTAATGATATTCAGACACATTGTACACGTGAAAGTAAATCATTCCCACACTCCTGTGTAAGAAACTAATCATTTTATTAAATGAAACGTGTAGTTGGGAAACGTGAGCGCCATTTTTCCACGCGTTCCAATTTCAATTATTTTCGAATTGCTTGTTTAATGCGTTCTTTTTTCAATTGAGTTCGATGAAATCAAACCTCTTTTTAATCCGTGTGTGAAAAAAAGCTAAACCTGTTGCTGTAAGTTTGTGGCCAAAATTGCCAAAGTGGCAGCAGGCTAGCCAAGTGGCTATGTCTGTCAAACGATTGAGAGCCGTTGGAACAGACAAGGTGCTTAAGTGGATATTGTGAATCAGTAAACGCAGCGGGGAAGGCCCCCATCTAGATTGGCCGACGAAAAAGTTACCCGGGTAAATTAGAGACCGTAGTATAGCTGAATTAGGAGATCCTAACTATTTCAACTTGGTTCAAAATCTACTACCTCTAATCTAAGTCAGTGCTATAATTTTCCAATAAGTAATCCAATCAACGTTAAAGTATAGAAAGTTAAAATTTTATCGAACTAGTTTCGAATACAATCGACCAAAGAAATAAAACGCAAATTTAGTTGTTCAAGTATGAATCACGATGTCACAAGTTTTGTACACCCCATAAAGAGACCCGACGCCAATAAAACCGCAAAAGAAATGAAAAAGCAACGAAAATTTCTCGCAGGGCAAGTGAATTTCAACTGTGACGTCGTTAATAAGTCAAATGTGAAATATTGGTCGATATTCGAATGGCGATGAGTGGCGACCTCGCTTCCGAAAACCATCACAGCGTCGACCACAGCAGAAACAAAAAGGTACACGCCGCCGGCGCGCTTCCGATTGCACTGCCAACGCTGAAAAATTACATGAACAACCCCCAACAAGGCGGGTTAATATATTGCGGGTGCTCACTGCATTCGGTAGGGTACCACCTGATGTTCTTTTTTCGAAATTCTAATTTTATCGACTGTGCTGATGTTTGGTCTAGGTTCTCGGTAATACAGCAACTTCCTTGATTACTCTGTTCGATGGTTCCTGCTTCACTTATGATATTTGATTCAACAAAATTTTTGATTGCTGCAAAATAGAATTTTAGAAATCATCGCACGGTATTATGAACTTGATTGACACTTACCGCTCTACTAACAATTGACCATCGTGTTAACAAAACGTTAAAAGTTTCGCAACAGCGAGTGAACGAAATATTAGATTATTAACACACTTTTTACGATGAATTGATATGTTTTAATTATTGATGTGCTTTATAACGTTGTCAGATCAGGATAAGGCATCAGACATAATGGATGATGATAGCCCGCAAAACCCAGCTGCAATTTTTCAATGAGCGTTAATGTTTGCCATCAGAGTGTTTCCGAAGCGTCCTAATGAGTTTGCGCACCACAATTTTTTCGTAAATGGGTACACTATTTTTTTGGAAGTAATCACGAAGCACCTTGAGACGTCCTTCAGCCTTCGGAGAAGCGAGCATGACTGTGAGAAAAAATCTCGACAATTAGGTACAACTTTGCTGTCGTAAATGTTACAACGTTCGGGGGTTCGGGGAACGGAACGGTGACTTTCTTTTGTTTCGCACGCATCACTCCCGGAGCGAGCCGAATCGCGGCGACGCGACGGCGACGTCGACATGATAGTAGTTGTTGGCTAGCGGGCACATGTTTTGAGAATGTATTTCAACACGTTTTTTATGGGCACAAAGTTGTCTGGAAAAACAGACAAATCCGTGCCCCTGTCTCACATTCATGACAGAAATTGGACAACGATACTGTATGGACAAGTAGGATCGACCGTCGTAAGTACAATATAATATCGAGCGCCTACATTGTAACACATGTGTAAATACTAAAGACTAATGCCCACGGTAAAACATTTAACAGTCAGCTATAACAACTGGTTATTTTAATGTCTTCCAATTACAGTGTTCAGTCGGTTAACGATTTCGCTGGGCATTAACTATTCCAATTTTATGTTTGAGCCGGACGAAACGCGAAATTCTTAATATTTAAGGGTTACAACGTGCATGCAGTAATAGTTAAAATGAAAACATATTGTAAGTGTACACCCTACCTTCAAAAAATCAAATCAAATAGTTTTCGTAAACAAACTTCAGCGGGGTAATTACACACTAACAGAACAGCGGTGCTATTCGGTAAAAATCTCACCGTGAAAACTTAGGTGAAGTGAGCGTGAAGTGAGCTGTCATTAGTGTCAATTCCTAGCAAAAACAAACTCACTTCACCTAAGTTTTGACGGTGAGATTTGTACAGAATCAACCGGCAGGGCCCTAATTCTCTATAAGCACTTAACGATTACTTACTTCGAAACCTCGTCAATTCCTTAGCAAATCCCGCCAATATCGAGTTCATTTCGCGCGCTTTCGTTTATTATATCATAGAAAATAAGGCCCCAGGGCTTTCATTTTGACAGTCCAGTTCAGCTGTGCTATTCCGTAAAAATCTAACCGTGAAAACTTAGGTGAAGTGAGCGTGGAGTGAGCTGTCAATTGTGTCAATTCCTAGCAAAAACAAACTCACTTCACCTAAGTTTTCACGGTGAGATTTTACAGAATCGACCGGCAGTTCAGTTCAGTTTTGACAGTTCATTGCTTTATTTACGTTGTTGAGCAGCCAAATTTCTCCGATCATATGAAGGATTAGCAATGTCCTTCAAAATGATTCAGATTGTGATTGATAGTGTGTTACGCAATTAGTTGCAGGAATCCAAAGGTTTTTCTCAACTGTAGTTGACCCTGATTCTGGGACACTAAGGGCTGATTTATCCAACGCCAGATAACTTTTTCGGAGGAATAATTTTGAACTTTTGGCAGTTCTTCCATACAAAAACTGTCAGATGTCAATTTTATTCCGCGAATAAAAATTATCGGTCGATTGAAAAATTAGCCCTAAATCGAACTTAAATTGAATACTATTATCATAATCACTGTTACGTCCGTAAACTGAAACCCCTTTGTCCTGAATGAAGTAAGGACACTCCAAAATGTAGATTTTACGTATACATTCACAACTATATGCTTGAGCTTGGGTTTGTGGCTAAGCAATAACAGCCGCACGGGTCGATTGATCAGGTTAATCTACGCTTGCCGCGGTTGGTCCGTGGATGGGTGACCATCTTTACATATCAAGACTTCTCCTTGCCTCGGAAAGCACGTTAAGCTGTTGGTCCCAGCTGTCATTCATGAGCCTTTGTCAGTAGTTACGGGTCGTCAGAAGCCCGAAAGTCTGACAACCAGTCTTACCAAGGGTTATCGTATTACCTAGTTATTGGGTTGTGGAGGTCAGAGGCAGTCGCCCCGTGTAAAATACTGGTATTCAGGTGCACCCGGTTAGACTGGAAGCCGACCCCAACATAGTTGGGAAAAGGATAGGCAGATGGTGATTCACAACTATATGACGCCGGCAGAACAGACATCAGCTTTGCCAAAGAAGAAAAAAAAACATTGTAACTTCCATCATGGTCAAATAAATCCCCACACATACCTTCCTACATCAATGTTATTGACACCGAGAAAAGAGTTGAACATTCTTGTTTGTTTTCAAAGTACAAGTGGCCAGTGACATATTCAACCGAGCGTCACACACCCGGCTTCCCGTTTCTGCACTTTCGTCCAGCTTGGTGACTTACGAATTTTATTATCTATGGCTTAAAATGATATACGACCGCTCTTAACTGGGGAATCATAAAATATTTTCTGTTTGTGAAATATTTCTGAAGCAATAAAGCAATAATTCACTACGGGACTACGGAGAAGAGGACGGCCTTTATTTGCTGTCATAAATGTTCTGTTTATGGTGTACTTTTTTGCTGGCTGTACTGGAGACGGCCCAGGGATGCACATAAACCTCGGCTTTATCATTACGTACCTATCCTCAGTTTTAACACTTAAAAGTTAAAACGTGTCTAAAGAAAGCTATTGCTTTAATTTCAAATGTTTTATTGTATTCAATATCAATATTTCCAATGGGTGGGGTTATCCAACTCAAATTTTATGTGCAGTCACGCTCTGCGAGGTTTGCGTCCTTACGTGGGACAAAGCTATTAATCGGTAACTAAATGCAGTAGTGCTAGCTAAGTCCAAGCACACATGCCATGACGTGTTGGTTTTGATTTGAACGCTAACACGTGATTGTTGTTAACAATTTCAGAGAAACAGCATCAATGTCTTTGCAATAATTCTTATCTCAAATCACCAAGCTCTTCGGTCTTCCATAGCTTCACAAAATAGAGTTTGCTTTTGTAATTTTATTCAGGAATGTCAATAAACAAGACATGAAACATCGTCTGATACTTAGGCTTTTTACCCGACTGCGCGACGCAAAGGACTGGTAATGTGTTCATCAGCCTATGTATGTATGTATGTTTGTATGTTCCTTTGAAGCACTATAGGTACAGACCAAACGCCTGGGCCGATTTTTATGATTCACACGTTAATCGATTCCTCTTAGTCCGGCAAGTGTCACTAAAGACATGACGTTAGTGAAAATTCAATATGGCGACTACTGGACGCCATATTAAATAATTTTTAATTTTTTTTTTTCAAAACCTATCGAGTGGGGTACCAAAATAAAGGGTTTTAAAAGGTGATTACAAAAATATATACAACATAAATACTTATACTTAAAAGCAATTCGAAGTGATAAATTGTAAAAAACACCTACCAAGAACTAAATCGTCTGCGAAATCTTTCACATTTGTAAACTAAAAAGCTGGAAATAAAAAAAGTTATTTAAAAAAATTAAAAAACCCGACTGCGGTAAAAAACTTCAGTTAAAAAAAACTGAAAAGCTAAAAACAAGCCCATTTTAAATTAAATAAAAGTTTTACCCGACTGCGCGAAGCAAAGGAGTGGTAATGTGTTTATCAGCTTAGTATGTATGTTTGTATGTTCCTTTGAAGCACTTTACATACCAAACGCCTAGGCCGATTTTTATGATTCACACCTCAATCGATTCCTCTTAGTCCGGCGAGTGTCACTAAAGACATGACGTTAGTGAAAATTCAATATGGCGACTACTGGACGCCATATTAAATAATTTTTAAATTTTTTTTTTCAAAACCTATCGAGTGGGGTACCAAAATAAAGGGTTTTAAAAGGTGATTACAAAAATATATACAACATAAATACTTATACTTAAAAGCAATTCGAAGTGATAAATTGTAAAAAACACCTACCAAGAACTAAATCGTCTGCGAAATCTTTCACATTTGTAAACTAAAAAACTGGAAATAAAAAAAGTTATTTAAAAAAATTAAAAAACCCGACTGCGGTAAAAAACTTCAGTTAAAAAAAACTGAAAAGCTAAAAACAAGCCCATTTTAAATTAAATAAAAGTTTTACCCGACTGCGCGAAGCAAAGGAGTGGTAATGTGTTTATCAGCTTAGTATGTATGTTTGTATGTTCCTTTGAAGCACTTTACATACCAAACGCCTAGGCCGATTTTTATGATTCACACCTCAATCGATTCCTCTTAGTCCGGCGAGTGTCACTAAAGACATGACGTTAGTGAAAATTCAATATGGCGACTACCGGACGCCATATTTTGAAAATGGAAAAAATGAAAGTCAACAAATTATGTCACGTGGGGTATCGTTGTTGAATAGGTATTTAATAAAAATCATTTTTAGTTTTTACCCGACTGCGCCAGAAGGAGGGTTATGTTTACCCGACTGCGTCAGAAGGAGGGTTATGTTTTTCGAGTATATGTATGTATATTTCTTTTGCACGCTTTGTCGATTTCAACTTGTGAGGTGCCGTTAGATTCGTTTTAATTGTGAGTGACACTGGGTATACCAAAATTGAAAAATAAAAAAATGGCCGATTTTTATGGCCGATATTTTTTTATTATGTCTTCAAAATATTTTTTTTTTTCAAAACCTATCGAGTGGGGTATCAAAATAAAGGGGTTTAAAAGGTGATTACAAAAAGATATTCAACATATAGATGGTTAAAAGCAATTCGAAGTGACAAATCGTAAAAAAAACACCTACCAAGAACTAAATCGTCTGCGAAATCTTTCACATTTGTAAACTAAAAAGCTGGAAATAAAAAAAGTTATTTAAAAAATAAAAACCCGAATGTGGTAAAAAACTTAAGTTAAAAGAAATTGAAAAGCTAAAAACAAGCCCATTTTAAATTAAATAAAAGTTGGTAGCAGGCGGGACCCATACCATTTTTAGGGTTCCGTAGCCAACTAGGAACCCTTATAGTTTCGCCATGTCTGTCTGTCCATCCTCGCTTAATCTCTGTGACCGTTAGCACTAGAAAGCTGAAATTTGGTACCAATATGTATATCAATTACGCCGACAAAGTGGTAAAATAAAATTTTGGAAAATATTTTTTTTTAGGGTAGCTCCCCTACATGTGAAGTGGGGATGAATATTTTTTTAGTCATCTACCCCATCGTTTGGGGTATCGTTGAATAGGTCTTCTAAAATGAATTGGAGGTTGCTAAAATTATTTTTCGATTTAATGCTCCATTTACAAAATATTAAACTTTAAAGTGCAAATTTTTGTTCCAGTAGGGCGTCCCCCCCCCCCTCTAAAATCTAAACTGCTGGCTTGAGAAATCTGGAAAAATTCACGACGATAGTGCATTTCATGAACTTTAAAGGAAAACTATAGCGGTTAAGATAACTTTATTAGTTTAGAAGTAATAGTCGTTGAACTTGGGTGTTGGATAATTTTGTAGCAAATACAAAATCCTTAGCATTAATCCTTAGAAGTGACTAAGATGAAGTAGTAGCTTGTTTATTACGGGTAAAGACACTTGCATTGAAAAACAAAATATAACATAACGGGCTACTACGGAACCCTACACTGTGCGTGGCCCGACACGCACTTGGCCGGTTTTTTTTATTATATTTTCAAATTCAAATGGGTCCCGCCTGCTTCCAACTTTTATTTAATTTAAAATGGGCTTGTTTTTAGCTTTTCAGTTTCTTTTAACTTAAGTCTTTTACCACAGTCGGGTTTTTTTTTTATTTATTTGTACATTAAGGAAGCTAAGCATCAGTTGTAAGTTCAGCGACCTCAACACTACACCCGTTAGGTAGGTACCCACACAGCCTTTTTAGAAAGAAGCCTGGTACGAAGCCTACAGAACCCCTTCGCATCTGCTTTAATTGGTACACTCATTGATCATAGCAGATCATTCGTTCTCGTCAACTAAATCAGGACTGACATGCAGGCGTCAATTCGTGCGTCGGCGTTTCACACGAGTGTGAAACTTAGGAAGTGTCGACGGGGGGCTCCATTAGTCAGCGTGATTAGTTCTCGAGAGCGTTAATGTTTCAATGAGATGAATAATCGCCGGCAACAGTGACAAATGCGCTTCGGTCTTTGCGCGCACGCACCTGACTCCCCCCACAAACGCGCCGCGCCATCACTCAGCATCACTACGTTATACGTACCAGATGAAGAGATTTATATTTATTAATGTTAGTGCCCCCAACGTTTTTGTTATTTTATGGACTCACACGAAATGAGTTTCATTAGCTCACACTACACTCACTTATATGAGACGCATAAAATAAACGTAACTCGAAAGTGACTGTTGGACGGAGTAGGCGATAAGTGTGAAAGCAAAAGTGAAATAAACGTGGGTCCGAGATTTTTATGAAGTTTTATGGTCACACTGCCTATTGATAAATGACTCGGCTTACGTATTCCGAGTCAAGGGTTAAAGTCGGCTGCGATCTAGAGTCGGGATCTTTTTCGAATTCTCGTGTCGACTTTTTATCAAAGTGTGGCAGGATATCGATGTGTGTCACTTTACTATGATTTAACATTGATTGGGTCCTTTGAGCTGAGCCGACTGTGCGTCAACGAGATTTACAACTGAGGCGATAGCTACCGACGGTGTTATTGCGCTAAAATATTCGTATGGAGCACTCGGATGATATACAGTTTCCGAGAAGCCGAGACGTTAAGACCTTGCGAAGGAAATTATGGCAGGATTAGTTTCTAGACCTGTGATGCGGAGGATTTAATGTAGGAAACAGTTTGTACGTAGACGTACAAACTGTACATTTGTAGGTACAGAGATGGGGACGGATTGTAAATATTCGTAGCATAAAGTACTAATGGTATTCGTACAGTGTAAAATATTGCACAAGTAATACATTGGTTGGCATTAGTTCCTATTATCACAGAGGGAAAGATTCAGAAAATCCGTAAATGGAAGGTATTGAATTAACTGTACAGAATTTTAATAAATGATACAGATGAACAGCCACTGATGTAAAAAACTGGCCAAGTGCGGGTCGGACTCGCACACGAAGGGTTCCGTACCACAAGGCAAAAACGCCGAAAAAAAACACGTTTGTTCTATGGGAGCCCCCCTTAAATACTTATTTATTTTACTATGTTTTTAGTATTTGTTGTATATAATTTGTGAAAATTTCAACTGTCTTGCTATCGCGGTTCTTGAGATACAGCCTGGTGACAGACAGACGGACAGACGGACAAACGGACAGACAGACAGCGAAGTTTTAGTAATAGGGTCCCGTTTTTACGCTTTGGGTACGGAACCCTAAAAACTATGTGTTTTGGAAGTCTGGAAGACCAAAAATTTCTAATTATGGGTCTAGAATCATGTGTCACAGTTTGCCCGTGTCCGTGTCATGTCCGTGCCATCCTGTATATTCACAAATCATAACCCAAAGTATTTATAGCAATATTTACGATTAGTCGCAATAGCTTTAATCATTCGTCCATCACGCGCGAGTCGCGACAAGGCGCAGTGATCCGACCGACACCGGCCGACACCGGCCGACCGCCGACCGAAGACCGACCATAAATCAAAACATTCGTGTTTGTGATTAATCAAACAGACCCGAGAATACACCTTGAGGTTCATATTTACCTACACGTACCTGTCAGGTGTAATATTAACAGGTATAAAAGTATTCCTTTATATTTCATTAGTCGAAGAATTTCGACCGATATTGCCGGTTGGCACTTAGCCTAAAATATGACTAATGGTTGTAGCTATGATATCAAAATCATTTCGATTATTTGATTGAATGATAGTCTCGTTTCCCAACGCTAATGTATAAGAAACAATATTTTTAAAGGAGACTTCCACTGAAGACATTCTCGTCACGTTGCAAAATTTAATTAAATTCTCGCAGCATTTTTAAGAAAAAATGTCTCTAATATTAAAACTTGTGCTCCAAAAATGTGTTACAGTTATCAACCGCAAAATTACCCGCGTAATCTATTTTTACTTACATTAATTACTTTCTAAATCATTTAATATAATTTCGTAACGTCGGAGTGTGGTCAGTGCGGTGGGCAGGCGGCGCGGGCGCATGCCACACAACACGATGATGTAGCGATTTGTACATCATGTCGGTCTCATTTAAAACCCACTGTCCTATTCCTTTTTTATATCAATAAATATTTTTATTATACATTCCACACTGATGTTGAATCGATCGTAATCAGGTTAATTCTTAAAATAGATCTGCATCTCCATTCGCGAATACCTCTCATTTATTTTTTCTTCTCTTTCGGTCCACATTTTGATCGGATTGTGAGTGCGTTCAATTTAAGTGACTTTTTGTCACTATCGATTACTGTGGCAGCAGCGGTTAATATGATTAAAATTAAATGCAAAATAAAATTCTATTACACACCGAGATCAAATGTGTGATTTCGTTATTGAATTATAAATCGCAAGCACTGCAAAATCTTTATCGAGTATGCATTTTAGAATGTGGTCACTTTCAAATTCAATTTTTATTCCTTTTTTTTTTCAAAAAAGTTTATATAGTTATCTACCGTTAGTTCCCCGACGGCGATTGTTTATGGTTTTTGTTATCTTTTACAAACAACGTGGAAATAGAGCCGTTAATACGGTTAGACGTAGCTTACCAATTTGTTCATAAATATCGTATCTTTTGTGCATCAAAAAACCACATTTTTATTATGAATTAACATGTTTATATAGAGACTCATTTGGTCGAAGATCTTTTTCGATAGTTTTTCTTTTGCATTCTTGTCGTGCCATAACAATGTGAGTCTTATTGTGACGGATCATGAATTGTTTTCGTATAAAGGGACGTTAATGTATGGCTTAGGTCCAGGCAGACTGGATGTCAAAGTTATGACGTGTTAGATTGATTATCGGATGGATGTTAAAATACGTTTTACGACTTTTTATGACGAGCTTTCGGTGTAAACCCGCCTTAACAGATTCGTTCGTGGTCATATCGGCTGTTGGAGACAAAAAAAGAATATCTTTAGCTAAAAATTCAGCTTTTTTAAGTAAAGTAATAAAGCCTATGGCTATGAGTCTTCATAAATATAAAATGTGGTGCGTGCCCGTCTGCTGGCTGTGGAAGAATGGGAGTCAGGCTTGTGACTTCAGGCGCTCCCCTCATCCACTATAGGCACACTGATGAATGACTCATCATTTCGGCTCGCTACGTGTCTCCGCTTGGCGCACCTTGTGTTGCTTTGCATCTATGTCACTGCGGTGAAGCTGTCGACAGTCTCGGATACCATGGCCTGTCCTGCTGCAGGAGCGCAGGTCGCATAGCACGGCACGCCAGCATCAACGATATTATTCGTCGAGCCCTTGTCACCGTCGGCGTACCAGCGGTATCAGAACCAAACGGTTTGGTACGTGACGATGGGAAGAGACTAGACGGAATGACGTTGTTGCCTTGGAAGGTGGGTAGGCCTTTGGTGTGGGACGCAACATATTATGTCGGTACCCTTGCGCCATCTCACGTTCCTAGTACGGCGGGCTGTGCTGGCGCCGCTGCTGCGGCTGCTGAGACAAATACTGTAACCTTATGGGCAACTACACACAGCTTTGAGCCGTTTGGGGTCAAAACGCTCGGGTCATGGGGCCCGAGTGCGCGTCTTCTTTTTAAGGAAATTTCTCGCCGGCTGGTCGACACTTCACGTAACCAGAGGCCTTTTTTTTTTTTTTTTGATGATGGGAAATCATTAAATGACTCCTCCCGCTCTGGGTGGAGCGGAAGGGAGTGTCAGACTCTTACTGACTAAAACCCACCCGTGTTCCTTCCTTAGCCCTTTATGTTCCGGGCCAGCGGTAACCCTTTCGGACAATCCCGCTGACCCGGCAGGCTTCGGCCCTAAGGGGCCCCTCCTCGATGCTGACATCTCTTTACTGGGTCGTTCTTTGGGCTAAGAAATAGCATTGCCATTCAACGTGGCAATGCTGCCAGTCTTCTGGGCACGTTTCCGGATGACAGCGATGCGGACGAGTACTTCGACGCCTAAGTGTCCTTTGTTTTTGTATTTATTTGTATAGTAAATGTGAAATGATGAAATGTATTCAATCTATTATGTTGCAATCATTACGTCACTCGCATGACTAAAAGTCATATCTCATATTTAGCTGTTTTAAGTCAGGACAACTACACTCTTCCATTCGTGATTCTTTACAATTTGTTGCCTTTCAAAATGGTTATATTTTGAGATTCAAATAATATAGAGGTACGAGGGTTAGTGAAGTGTGAATAGAAAAATGTAGCTGTCCCAACCCAAATCAGCCAAAAAATGACAAAAATGAGATAGGACTTTGAGTCGTACGAGCGACGACTTAACGCAGGCACTTCTGGCTTCCTTGGCTTCTCTGGCTTCCTAGGCTTCTCTGGCTTCCTCGGCTTCTCTGGCTTCCTTGGCTTCTCTGGCTTCCTTGGCTTCTATAGCTTCCTGGCAAATCTCTACTTTCATAACTGTGACTTTTCATCCTTATCTAAACAGGGTGGCTTGGACAAGGACGTGCAACCTGTTACCATGGATTTAGTTCAGACGCCAGCACATCAAGCTACCCGAAACTGTCGAAATTTCCCAATCAACTTTGAACTTTATGCTTTAACGATAAAGTTGAAAATCTATTAAAGAAATTTGACAGATTGTAGTAGCTTGATGTGCTGGTGTCTGTTCATTAGTAAACCCGTTGAAAATTTTCATCGGTTATTAAAAATAATCTGCTATTTCCTACAAAAGTGCAATACCTACCTACGCGGTCAAAATGTATAGAGAAGCAATTTTTTTTTAAATAACCAACTAGAATTTTCTCCATACTCACAAAACATACCATGGAGGTAACAGGTCGATGATGCCACCCTGTAGTATTTTGTTCATCTGAAACTTCTTCTACTTCGTTTTTAGGATTCCGTGCCCAAAGGGTAACAACGGGACTCTATTACTAAGACTCCACTGTCCGTCTGTCTGTCTGTCTGTCACCAGGCTGTATCTCATGAACCGTGATAGCTAGACAGTTGAAATTTTCACAAAATTGTGTATTTCTGTTGCCGCTATAACAACAAATACCAAAAACAGAATAAAATATACTTTTAAGGGGGGCTCCCATACAACAAACGTGTTTTTTCGGCGTTTTTGCCTTGTGGTCCCTTCGTGTGCGAGTCCGACTCGCACTTGGACAGTTTTTTGTTTCCATCAAGAGGCATCTTCTGCTAAATATAGTCTTCCTCAATACATTACCGGATTTATGATCGCTTTCAGCTGTAAGATCTTAGAGATATTAATACCTACATATAAGTAAAAGACACTAACCTAGTTAAATCTCTATTAGATCAGATTCCAATAGTTGTGAAACCAATTAGTGGAAGATTAGTTCAGGAACACCCAGAGCATCAAACTAGGAACATACGAGTATAGTTGCCGGCACGTAACTTGGCAAGAGTTTTTGTAGTGGGGGAAGTTTGCGCACGCACAATTTCATACATTTTTATATGCGCGAACTTCCCCCACTACGAAAATCTCTTGCCAAGTTACGTGCCGGTAATTGTACACTATATAAATCTAATCCCCCAACATTCAAAATCGGTCTGTGACGTAAAACGTATAGGTTCACTGGAATCACATGGCATACAAAAAATTTGTGATTTTCATATAGCGTCAATCCATATGAAAATCAATTTTTTTTTTATGCCTTCTGATTAGCGTTGCCAGATATCCCGCTTTTGGCGGGACGTCCCGTTTTTTAACCCTCTCGTTAACGTCCCGTTTTTTAGCGGTCTACCAGAATCACAAGTTGTGATTCTGGTAGACCTATAACACGCCTTAGGCACAGCTTGGCGCCACAAATTAAAAACAAACAAAAATAAATTTTAAAAAAATTGTTTATAAAACAAATCTGTCGCAGGCGCACCCACAGTGTTTTACCTGTCACATATCCGGAACAAAGCGGGGTCAATGCTCTGGTGACCACCAGAGTATGACGCCAAAACATCGACTCGTGGATCCTAGTTCCGATTGACATCCGCATAGCAGGTGGTCGTAGATAACTTATAAAAAATTGAATATGTCAATTTCGTGTGTAATCTGTTGATCAGGCTAATGGGAGCTGACCGCAAAGGATTTGGAAGTGCCAAGGAAATCTCCAAGGTCAAATTGCTGAACACGGATTTCCGTAATGAATAGTCCAGCATTTGAGTAACTATTGTTTTAATCTCTTACGTAAATTGACGGAAATGATTAGTAAGCACGGCTACACATCTACATACACATAACCAGTATAAGCTGACTTCTGATTGTGCGAAAAACCTATGCAATACGAGGGTCAGGTAAGACTGGAATTGTATAGCTTGATGTTTGTACCATGGTGATAATAGAATACAGTATTATACGACGATGCTTTTGCTAAATCTAATCAAGGCCTCGAATCACAGAAAGAGAGAGGTAGCCCATTTCTCTAAGGACACCGAACACACAGACAGAGTTTCGACAGAACGTTCTTTAGGAGTATTTACTTAAATATAAGGAATATTTAAGTAAATACTCCTAAAGAACGTTTAAAAAACAACAGTGATTCGTCTTCAGTAAATCAATTTCATAAACTTTTCAAGATATCTATCTAAAACCACGGCTATTTGAATTAGCACAGAATTTTGTTGAACAATTTCGTAACCACCACAGCAAGTCTGATTTTATCCTACACGACAGGCGTCTAGCCTTGTAGACCAATGGGAAACCCATTAATTACCAGACACACTTATAATTAATACTGTCATTAATCTTTAATGCTAAATAGTTCCTTGTTTCGATTCGAATCTCCGTCTTCGTATTAACCTGGGTGGTCTAGCCCGGTTTTTGTGGCACTTAGGACTTATAAAACGGCTCATATATAACTATTAATATCAAAGGTGTCTATATAAAAAGATAACAATTTTAAAGGTGTCTAGAATGTATGTATGTAGAATATTTAAATGAAATAAGTCCCGTAGTAATGATAACTGATATTAAAGAATATGATGGGACTAGTTAGATAAATAAGTAGTTCTCATCTTATATGTCGTAGCCAACTGGTTAAATTAGCCGTTTAGTTAACCGCCTGGCTTTTGGAAGTAGTGCTCGCCTTGCTTTGCTCTCTCGGCTCGCACGCGGTTGATCACAGTTCTATCTAACCTAACCTAACCCATTTGGTCGGGTTGCTCTGGCTTATAGTTACTGCGACCAATTCGGCACGCGCGTGAACCTAAAGTATAATTGTGATATCATTCAGGCCGTTAGTTGAACGGCTAGACGGTTAAATAAACGGCTAATTAAACCAGTTGGCTGCGACATATATACTAATTGGAAAATTAATCAGTAACTATTACATCGTTTGGATTCCCTGAAGGGAAACTCCATTATGCTCACATTTTCTCTCGACCAATATCTACGAGCAGTGGTAGCCCAGTGGTAGCGGCCCCGACTCACGAGTTGTAGGTCGTGGGTTCGAACCCAGGCCGGCGGTTTACTTTATTTCATCACCACTGCTCTCAAAACGGTGGAAGAAAACGTCGTGAGGAAACCGGCATGTCGTAGAACCAAAAATTTCGTAGATATGTGACGTGACATCTACCAACCTGCACCACGCGTGGTAGATTACAGCCCTCTCGAAGAGATGAAGCCTGTGTCCCAGCAGTGGGACGTATTATGTAATCTCTGCGAAAATCTTATGTAATAGTCAATTAAACATTTTCAATGGAAAAGGCGAGGTGGTTAGGTGTTTTCTTATGTTATTTCTTTTGTCTGCTACTTAAAGGAATACTATCTACATAAAAGGAAGCGGTAACAGTCGTTACCAACATCCCACAACTTTCTAAACTTATGATCTATCCAGGATCGTAAATATTCTGACTATTATAAATTCCGATAATCACCATAAAATATGCTTGCAGGTTGACCAACAAGTGTACCTGTGTTACATCGGAAGCGGAAGCTGCTCCCACGCGGGGAGGGTTCCGATGGTTCCGGCGCACGCGCACCGTGATCTGCTCTGACGTCACTTCCGGACGGGCCTTGATTGAGAGTGAGGTAACGGTTAATCGCTGATTGCTCGCTGATTGTCTGGCCAGTGTTTTAGTATCCGGTGACAGTTATAATGAATGCAAATGTAGGTAATTTAGCAGCAAGTAACCAAGTTAGCAGGTTAGATATATTTAGAAGGTCCTAAAAGTCACACTATTTATTAAATGAATTTTTTTTTTTAAAAGAGTAACCATGGAGTTTCTTGCCGGTTCTTCTCCATAGGAAACGACCAATTGGAACCATGCACCTAGCTTCTGACGTTTCATAAGTGCCCATGTAGGTTTATGTGAAATAAAACATTTTGATTTTTTGATTTTGAAATGTAACCTAAACATCGATCGAGTTGCTGATCTACAGACCTCACTCAACATGTCTGTAAAATAAAGGAGACTCGAAACTTCCTTGCACCATCGCGTGATGTCGTCGGCGAAATCGTGGGTACAAAAAACAAGCAAGCTACTTAATACAAGCTGCCTTGCATTTGCTTGTACAAAGATATCCAATAAGGGTTTTCTGCTACATTTATAACAGACAATACAACCAAAACTACGCAAGAAAAAGTAGTTACTGGGGCTCGCACAGGAATATCTTGACAAAACCCTAGTCTTTTCCCAAGTTTGTTGGGGTCAACTTCTAGTGTAACCGGATGCAGCTGAGTATCAATATTTTACATGGAGCGACTGCCTCATATACAAACCTAAAAAAATAAAACAAACAAAAGTAAAATGCTAATAAAAACAGAAAGTGTACGAGGCCAAAAGAATACAACTAACTAACTTATAAACTACAACATACTAGGTAGATAAGTGAGTCAATCGTGGGTGTTCACAATGCTCTCTAAATCTTCTTGTAATTACAGTTCGAGACATAAGCAATCGGATTATTCTTCAGTTTTTCGCTAATAATCTTCGTCTCATCCTCAAACAAAAGACTCACAATTGCAAGTAGGTACATAGTTACTTTTATCGTTAAACTAGAAAGTTAAATACTAAATCATCTCGTCGTTAAGCTTAAAAATTATATGCATTTCGCATACACCCACACACTTCACCAGTTAAGAGCTTACAAGACGCATAACATGCCATTTTCCTACTTTGTAGCAGTCTATAAACCAGAGACAACTAAAAACTTTTGCAGAACATAATTACTATCTATTATTCCGTTTGCCAACGACACTCGTCAAGAGCGACACACCTACACCACACTCCGTTCCACATTCGTACTTTCAATCAATGCCATTGTTTATCTAATTACAGCCTGTCTTTACACGTAATGATACAGTTTCGTTTGTTTCAAACAACACCAACGCGCTTATTCATCACAAAGTCTCACCGACCGAAAAGGTCGGCTCACAACTAATTCGTATATTGTACTGCTATAATTTGCCATAAGCAACACTTAATATCTCTCGTTATCTCCAACTGGAAGCGTTATGCCTCATAAGAACCTCGTAATAGGGCACTCTTAAAAGCCGCCGAATTATCATAATGAGTAATAACCAATTGCACGAAGCTCACGTCAAATCGGCTTAACTCATGTAAATTTATGGTTATAACTCAACTTTTTTTGTGTTTTAAGTCAAATTGCTGCGCGTTTTAAGCGATGAGCCGCAACGTGCCCTATTAGCGGCCAAATGGCGTACGGCTGGAACGATTCGTGAAAGAAATCAAATTACAATAACGATGCACGCCACACGGGCCACGGCAGTCCGCCAGCGATACCTAAATAACGGGTTATGTCTAATTTATAAGAGGGAAATTGTAGGATGCCACGCGCTAGAGATGTGTCATTAGACGGCCCTCGTAGCCCAAGAATTATGTTTGGTTAAGTTTGTTCAACGATGATTATACGTATTAGTACCGGGGCTCAATAAAACGGAAGCTCGTCGTAGTCTCGTTTGCTGTATTACGTAGGAAGTACGTAATTATGGTAAATTATTTTGGAATTTAAGTAAAAATGTAAATTATATTTCCACCACCAGAAAGGTTGAAACTATTAAATCTTCTGCAATCTTACTACGTTTTTTAGATTTCCAAAACGTCGGTAAGAACTCATTAGTAATGAGATCTCGAGTCAATGTCTCGGGATATCGTGTACCTTTCTTAATTTCTCTATTTCTGATTTCACAAATAATTCTTGTAGATGTGCATGTGCATGTGTGAATGAAGACTGCGACTGTATTTTTGATAACATGGCTTCGTTAATCAAACTTATGTCCATGCTATTTTCTAAAAGGACATACCATCTCCATTTCTATTTGACACAGATGATCAAACACTGCATATTTTTTTATCTACGAAAGTCAGCACTGCACAGTGTCCAGATAGGCATTTGCAAGCTGTTTCAGTGACCCTTCTGACATACCTAAACACTATATCAAGTTGCCAAACCAGCATCTCGGCCGTTTCCAATCCTCAAGCACGAAAGCCACGTCCAGATTGACGTAATACCAGCTCACATGACATTCTTCTCTACCAATATCTGTGTTTTATCCCAAAAATTCGGTAACGAGACCCGAGACAGTGTGTCTACGTATGTGGATGTACCGGCAGCGTGCAGGTAGGCATGAATGGCCGGCGCCCCGCTGCTAGTGAGTTATGTTGGGCCCCTGGGGCGCAGCGCGGGCGCTCCTTCACACCTCCGCCCGCGTGTGGTCCCGCGGTTTACGACGGACGGAGCTGCTGCGCGCGCGCTGGTCGGTCCATGCAACAGTCAGGCAGATAGGGAAGAAGTTTCATTTCGTTTAGTACTCAAGTGACAGTTCTTCTGAAGACAATTATTATATTGTAGTCAATATCCATTTAATAACAAAGATATTTGTTGGAGAGTATCACAGACAAAGAACGAAGCCTCCCCTAAATAATAAGGAAGCTTGCGAGACCTGTCTTCAAATGTCCCGGATAATAATATCTCTTGAGTCATCCTGATTGGCAATTACGAACGTTTAGTCATATTGAAATTACGAGAAGACCTCACATCACTTCGATACAACTTGAATATTAAACACATAAACTCGATACTAACTTTAATTAATCAATAAATAATACTAACCAATATTCTTGGCTGCATTCCACATGCCGCGTCCCGAACAGCACCTAAATCTTCCGGCGTTACTAGTAGATATCCTTACCGTAAGATATTATAATATTAGTCACATTAGTGTGTATATTTTACCGAGGAATTATTTTATTTGTTAGACTTATTACGACCTGCCGGGCTTCCTGCGAGATACGATACAGGCCGGTGCCATTTTTATTAGACAGGAAGGAGAATCTAACGTTTAATATATTCTAAGTAAAACGTTTGAGGTTTATTTATAACAGTCGTATAGCCTTCGATCCGGTTTGGGTGACTGGTGGAAGTGGTGGACCGAGCCTCTTGTAATGTTGAATGTAGATAGTGCTTGTAAATACATACAAATATAATGTAAGTAGGTAGTTGGTAGAACCAATAGTGATAGTAGAGAAAATGTTGACCGCTTTTCGTGTCACCTTCTCTTTGCAAGTGTGTTGTTAAATGAAAAATAAAGTAAGTATAGTTCGACCGCTCAGAGAATGCATTTCTGACACCTGTCATTGCGACTCTAATCTTCTTTATTAAATAAAACAAAATCGGGTAAGTTACACCATTAATAACTCAAGAACGGCGGAGTCGATTTTTATGATCTTTGATTTGTTGGATTTGTCTCCGCTCCGAATAGCAGAATAACTATTAAAACATGGGAAAAATTCGCGAAAATAAATGATGATGATAATTAATTTGTTCATACTGTTCATTTTGTATGGAACGGCTTTTCGCAAAACGTGTATTCGTTTGTATGAAACTGACAGGTGTCAAAAAAGCACTCTCTCGACGGCCGGACTGTTAATGAGGTTTGCAGTTTTGTTAACAATGAATTTACAAAACAGTGTTATGAGAGTCAGTTCAATATGAAACATACAGCAATCAGCTGTAAAAAGTACTTCAGGGAAGGAAAGTATTAGCTAGTAGTTAAATTGAGGAAGCCATCTTGCCAACTGACTGCCACGGTTGTCCAATTTTTTGCATTACGATTTGGTCTCACAAACCAAACCATTATTTCTCACTTAAAAGATTAGCTACATCGTTGGTATATACCAAACATTATATACATAGGTATGTATAAAAACGAGGAGTCTTAACACTGTCAGTTCCTACTGTAAGCCCAGTTATTTATAGTCGTCCCACTGGCCGCACTAAGATTTATACTGTCCAGAGGAAGTCATGACAGAGAAGGCTTTTTGTTATTACTGGTTTCGTACTGAAAAAGTGTTATTTATTTGGATAATTTTTGCTTTGTTTTATGTTTTTATTTATGTACTAGCTTCTGCCCGCGACTTTGTTCGCGTCAATTTTCTTTCTCTCCTGACCCACCCCGTCGCATCGCCCGAGCTGTCACTTCGATTTCGCTTAGCGATCTTTTTTTTTTTCCTTTTTGCTCGGCTCCTAAGGGTCATAGCGTGCTCAAGAAAAGGGCTATCAAATGCAAAAAGCCTTTTTTCAAATCCGATCGGTAGTTCCAGAGATTAGCACTTTCAAACAAACAAAAAAAAATAACAATCTCTACAGCTTTATTAGTATAGATTACTGAAAACCAGCATTTAGCGTTGGTTTACAAAAGTATTTAGAAAAGGTATCACTGCTAATGTATATAAAAAGTTATATAAAAAGTTTTAATATTATGAACACCTATAGGTGTTCATATTATTTCATAATATTAAAAGAAATAACTGGCCACCACAAGGCAAAAATGGATAAATAAATAAATAAAAACGCCGAAGAAAACATGTTTGTTGTATGGGAGCCACCCTTAAATATATATTTTATTCTGTTTTTAGTATTTGTTGTTATAGCGGCAACAGAAATAGATCATCTGTGAAAATCAGACAGACAGACAGACGGACAGTGGAGTCTTAGTAATAGGGTCCCGTTTTTACCCTTTGGGTACGGAACCCTAAAAAGACATTGGACAGAAGCTGCTTATAAACCAAAAGTATTTTTTTTCTAAAATTTCGGAAGTTGGTGAAAAATGCAAAACTATTTTTTCAAATCCAACTGGTAGGTTGAGACTGGACCCGCGGGTCCAGTTTGAGTGAGTCCAGTTGACCAAAGACTCAGATTAGCGCGTTTAAACAAACAAACTCTTCAGCTTTGTTATTAGTATAGATTGAGATTATCTTATACTTCTGCCCTGTTCATTGACCTTGCTTCCACTATCATACTGGTCAACTTTTCACGACCTTCAAAATTTAAACGATAGTTCAGAAGTCGTCGACTACCTACTATTATAAATTTATATCCTAAAAGCTTGCCCTTTGTGACGTTAAGAACTTCTGAGTACACATAAAACTCAAATTACAATCACAATTCAATCAGCCAAATAAATTAGCAGTTAATCATAATAAGCGCCGTTCAAAGGTCACTTCGGTCAGTTTCACGCGTTTGTAAGAACAAAATGTTGGTACTGCACCTGTGTGGGTCCCCTTGAGTCGTGACCGGTGTCCGCAAGCTATGACCTAGGAGCGTCGTCTGAATGCTGTAGTGCGGGGGCGAAGATTTATTAAACGGCTACTGCTTTACTGGACAGCGGAGGTCGATTTAAGTGAAATTTATTTATGCATTTGTATGTAGTTATTGCTCGATGCTAGTTATAAGTTTGGATATTTTAGTGGGTATTATAGTTTGGTGGTCGTTGGTGGGTCAAGGGTTTTGGTTAAGTCAAATGTTAAGTTATTAATTGGTGATTTATTTATTTTAATTATTAAGATAAGTATTGATGGTGACCTTATGCGGAAGTGAGGAGTAGGACTTATAATAAAGTGGCAGGCTTTTGACGTTAAGGAGAATGCGCTAAATAACCCGCGAAATTTAAATTTTCTTACTTTTCTTGCAATTTGCAGGACACTGTCAGGTTGTAAGTTGAACAAAATATGATTGTAACAAGTATGTATTTACAAAATAATAATCATTAAAATCATCAATACAACCCTTTAAGTTCATATAATCCTATTGATTGATATTTCATGAAACTGTCATAGTTCTGTATGTCATATTTGTTTGTGTTTCGCGGGCTACCCTGGTGCTTCTTGAGGCGAAAGCGCCAGGGTAGCCCGCGGAATTCAATTTTTTTGACGTTTTTTGCAATTTGCTGGTCAGTATTAAGTTATACGTTGATTCAAATGTGATTCGCGGCCGTAGCAAATATGTATTTACAGAATTATAATCATTAAAGTCATCAACACAACTCTCTAAGACCAAGTAATCCCCAAGAATGACTATTTCATGAAATCTTGACATTTGGGGATTATACTAACTTAACAAGTTGTATTACTGATTGTAATGATTATAGTTCTGTAAATACATATTTGTTACGACCGCGAATCATATTTTAATCAACGTACAACTTAATGCTGACCAGCAAATTGCAAAAAACGTAAGAAAATTTGAATTATTAATTAGCGCTTCCCCCATAAGGAAAGTGCTTGACATTGGGCCAAACCGAGAAAAAATAAAAAACGTTAAACAAAATAATTTTTTGACGGTCAGAGTGTTGTTTTATGGTACTCAAATGAACCGTAGCTAACTAAGGTAACCTCAACTAAGCAAAACATATTTTGCTAAACCACCAAAATCAACATCGGCCTTGTGAGAACAGACCACGGTACATTACCAGTAATCCAGCAAAAAAAGTCTAATCATCATTCCTAAAAAACATCGACAATTACATGTATATGTAACCGCTGATTCTTCACACGGTCATCTGTCGACAACACCTATAAATTATACATAGGTATGTATAATATACGTCTCGATAATAAGTGGACATATTATAAAAAAAATGAATCATCATCTCGACTAATTTGCATCGATGCGTTCAATCCGGCGCACTTGTAGCATCTTGAGTATAATTGTATGGGCGAGAGTAAGAACTGATTACAATGGGCTGTGCTTACATGTAGGTACCTTATGGAGATAAGTATATCTCTTACGCGTTTTGTGTTTCGATGCGTGTTGCGTACCAACATAATTTGAAATATCTCCACACTTTTATATTGAAACTTGGAAATTAAAAAACAATACCTTTTTTCCAGACTATGAAGCGGAATCGCCATAAGGATGTTTAGGTTTCTCCACAAAAAGGTGATGTTCTCTCATTTTGACATAACTTCTGTCATTGCGCTTGATGAAAGGCTCAGTTTAAGAAACATGCCAACGGTTAACAAATGTAGGTTAACAAATTTATTGATAAGTATTATAATTTTGGCATGGCCGAATAATTTCTACGTTTTTTAATTAACAATTAAACTAACGCAAAATCTAACCGCAATCAATGTCCATTTAGCGCCACTAATGCATTAAGGATATAGATTATAGATCTGCGTTTTAATTGACTGCAGATGGACCCCGTTATGATTAGTGTAATGAGATCCAAATTGATACAGATACAGCCAATCTCTATGTGTAGGTAGGTAACTACCTACCGGGGCCATTAGATTAACCAAGATGTTGTTATCTGATAAGCCCGTAATTGGATTATTTTTTATTTGCTATTCGTTAAATGAGGCCTGCGGCTCTGATTGCGGTTTGGAATCTAATGAACTATGTAAGTCAACAAAGCGTTTAGATTATCTGGTCTTACAAAGAATTGATTTATTTATTATTTATTTAAATGCCTTAAAACTATCATTACAGGTCTAATCTAAACCTAATGCGATAGCCAAGTCACGCACACATAATTAAAAATAAAGATCCATTGTTTGTAATATGAATATGTAACACAGAATGGTTCATACGGTGTCTTCCTAAAAAGATCTAAAGATCTACGCGGCTGCTACGCCAAGCCTACGCTGCTGCTACGCGAAGCCTACGCAGCTGCTACGCCGTGCCTACCCTGTGCATACGTTACACTATCGCTACGCTAGAAAAAATCTCAGTTTGAAGATGCTCTACTAATGGATGATTTGGGCAATTGGAAATAAAGAACATGAGAATTACTGTAAACAGAAGTTTCTAGATATGCAAAAAGAAGACGTCAGTTTGAAGACGAGTGTTGATAATAGAAACCTGGCAGTACTTATGGTGAAGACCCAGAACCATAGTTCACATTAATAACAGCAAAAAAAAAAAAAAAAATTAAAACAACAAGGTCTGCTAAAGTAAAGGTCCTACGCCTATAAACATCGGAGTTGACGCCTATTAAGTTTAATAGCTATAATTATATGTACAGCACATAAAATTTATGTGAAATACATAACTCTTGTTTTTAAATTTTCAATAAACACAAGTCTCCATGACATATTTTATATCGTCTGGTTTTATGTTCGTAATAAAATATCGTTCTACTAGAATAGACGAACGACTGGTAAAGATAAAGCATAAAGCTAATAAACATATGTTATATGTTTATTAGCGCCTGCAACCCCTGTAAGGGTTAGGCAGAGGTGTATCTGCGCCAGTTATGTTAAAAAACTAAGAAACTTATCCCCTTACTAGTATTATAGTTACACAATGCTTTGTCTTCTTCTTTCGAAAGTCAATTGTCCAAAGAAAAAATGAATTCGATTATTTCTTCTATAATCGAATCCCGAATGAAAGACTTATCCGAATTACGATTTTCTTGAAACTTTCCAGGATATTTTTACTGTCATGAGTTAGGTGAATCGTCGAGTCGACAATCAAAAGAACCTTAAAAAATAACTGATCCGAAGCAAAATCTGTCGTAGCAACACAACAACAAAAAATACTCTTAATAAGAGCGAGATTAAACCGGTTCATGCTAGATTTCATTTGCGGATTCATTCTCTTAGATTAAGTTAGTGCGACCACCGGCTCATTGTTGCATTTTCACGAGAACTTTAATAAAGACCTTCCACACATAGCACAATACTCGTATTTCATGCCCACGCGCCGGCGACCGCGCCCGCCGCCCGCGGGAGCCCGAGACTCCTTGTCAAGCGAATAAACTGCGATTCTTACAGCCAGTGTGAAATGTTGCTTACATTAAATATGAATATATTTTAATAAATGCACCATGTGCTAGTAATATGGGTAGTTTATTGCGACGAAATAAAAGGTGCTTGGGATAAGCGAATGTGTGGTTCGGTTCAATATTTAATTGGATTATTGTGATGATGTAGCGTCATAATTCGTTTTAAATCAATGAATGACATGTTCATGCTTTAATTGTAAATGTACTCTAATGGCCTATTGTTTACTTGCAACCTTTGACAAAGGGTCAATAAAATTGGGTACCTACTAGAAATTATTTTTCCTCAAATCACACTAATATTATAAAGGTGAAAGTCTGTGAGTGCGTGTGTGTGTTTATATGTTTGTTACTACTTCACGCTCAAACGGCTGGACCAATTTTGATAAAATTTTGCATGGAGGTAGCTGACACCTTGGGTTAATATATAGGCTACTTTTTATCCCGATATTCCCGCGGGATCGACGTTTACGCGGGTGAAACCGCGGAGCGCAGCTAGTTCTCCATTATGCCTTCAGAGGCAGCAAATACGGGGCTATATCGACGACCATGAGAAGAGATATCAAAAAAATCCAAATGACAAAAACCAAAGTGGCTCTACTTTATATAAGCCGGACTAGAATACACATCTATTCTAAATGACCACTATATGCAAAGACAGCGAGGACGGGAAGAAATAATTAGATATTATGTAACCACATAATATCTAATTATTTGTTCCCGTCCGCTCGCAGGTCGCGGGCGCATATTCCACGTAAACGCGGTAGGCTGCCACGTATCATGTTAAGACATTAAGCTACTGTGAGCGAATAAAACGGTGTTTACATTGTGCGGCGGGGCCGAGATCCAATCTGGACTGTAACTAATCGAGGCGACCGATGTTCTCGCGATTGAGTTATTACAGCTTCCTGTTAGGCTACTTGTTTTTGTGACTCCTACTGTTTTAATTAATTATACACTATAAATAATAAATATTTTATGTGTAATGCGATACGCAGGTTGTTCCGATGCCTCTGCCTGATACGCGCGCACGGATCGAGTGTACACTGTACGGTTATTATTCAAGCGGCCAGATTTTATTGTTTCTTGACGATATTAATGTTTTGTACGATTGGAAGATCTGATTCTTGCATTCTTTGTGTGTGCTTCTGGGCTACTGTATTGACATAATTACCTACTTTTCTGTTGGTGAATAATAATAAAGAAAGCTGTGCTACAAAATATGATCATATTCATTGTTTATTTTTATTTTATTAATGAGGCCGTTATAAATTCGGCAGACACCTGCTAGTGTCTCGCTATATACCTAACATGCTAACACCTATTTTTTATGAATATGTGGGTAAAAACTGAGCTATCATAATAAATTTATCTTTGACTAGCTTTTGCCCGCGACTTGATCCGCGTGAAATTTCTTGTTCCCCGATCCAACCCGTCACATCGTATCTTCTGCCTCTGCCCTGTTTCTAAGGGTCTTAGCGTGATGTTAAGTAACCTATAGTCTTCATATAGTGCAAATAGACTGTAGTGCCTCGTAAAGCACGTTAAGCTGTTGGTTCCGGCTGTCATTCATGGATCTTTTTGGCAGTCGTTACGGGTAGTCAGAAGCCCGAAAGTCTGACAACCAGTCTTACCAAGGGGTATCGTATTATCCAGTAACTGGGTTGTGGAGGTCAGATAGGCAGTCGCTCCATTTAAAATACTGGTATTCAGCCGCATCCGGTTACACTAGAAGCCGATTAGCCGACCCCAACATAGTTTGGAAAAGGCTAGGCAGATGATGAGTCTTCTTCAATTTTTTCATCCGACCGGTAGTTTCAAAGATTAGCGCGTTCAGACCAACAAACAAATTCTTCAGCTGTATTATTGGTATATAGATCCCATTATCATCCCGAACCGAATGTGTAGCACCTTTGCAAGTTTACCTGAACCTAATCTAACTAGGACATAGCGAAGAAATCCTGATGACATTTCAAATCTAACAACCTCTAACCATCTTGAACCTAATAAGGCAGCTAACAATTTTACTTATACTTCAATAACATTTGCAATGAAGCAGTTAAGAGTTACGGTTCGTCCGAAAGGCTCGTTACGGCACGTGACGGGGCACTCCGCGAGCTCATTACACGTACCCTTTGAGTTATACTACCGACATACTGACTGCGTGGACTACTCTCACCTAGGTTTAAAAACTTTATTCTCAATGAAAACATAACATGTCACTTACTTGAGAACAATAGATACTAATCATAATTAAAATTTACAAAAAGTTCGACATCACCGCTTACAGACTAATCAACATATTCGAAACCCGGATCACCCAACGCATTTATTTCTCCAGAAGTCTAACATACTGGCTGAGCTGTGTTTTAAATGCATTGAATGAGTGTACATTTCTTATTCGTGAGGGTATTTTATTATAAAGTTGTGCTCCTTCAAATGTAACCTGCCATGCTAAATGTTCAGTTTGTAGAGCTTAAAGCAATAGAATAGATGGAAAATTGATGCTGGAAGTCGCTATCAGTCAGGGAGAGGCAGACAAAACACCAGTTTCCCGAACGAAAATTATCTAAAAGTGACATATTATTGTAAAGCGCGCGCAAACTCCTGCGTTTGGTTGAAATGAAATGAAAGAACAATGGCAGCCACCCATACATTAATTTAGCTGAGATTAAATTCTCGCGTCTTTAAAAGAAAAATATCTTGTTTAACTCGGCGTCAAATTCTGAATTAGTTTGTGCAAGAATTTTTGTTCGAGAAGGCCGAAAGTAATAGAAATTCAGTCATGAACTTTTGTAGGTTATGTCTATGGTAATTCCAATTCGAGGAAGTAAAAGGGCAATATTGCTAAATCACATTTTTTCTCCTGTCCTTTATAAGACCGTTCATCCTTTCTTCAAGGGAATATCACAGTCCATAAGCAGTCCGGGTCAAGTTAAAATTAAAGAAAACAGAAAACAATCAAATGATGTCGTGTGACATGAGTATCACTACCACCAGGGGGGGCACACTTAGCACTCTCATCATTTCCACAGACGACAGCGACATCTGGAGTTTGGCGGGTTAAAAAAACTTGGCAGCCATCTTGTCTTCTTTGTCAAACAAATGTCATTGTCGCCGACCATCAGTGTTACCAACTTAGTGGATTTTCCACTAAAACTGATGGTTTCGACCCTCCTTTTATTGGCGAAATATTGCTTTTAGTGGCTGGTGGTTTTTCTAGTGGTTTATTAGAATTCAGTTTCAATTACTGAAAATGCTATCACTCAACCCCTAAAACGTTATGAAATATATTATTTTTATCAAATCAAAATATTTATTTGCTAGAATATGGGCCATAGGGTGTTACAGTGAATTTGTTCAGCATATCCTGCCATAACATGGCGTGCAAATGTATTCACAATCAGCGATGTCAATTAATCTAACTTACAAATTACTGGTTCTAAAACTTGTCTTCTAAATAGTCCTTAATGGTATAATATCTTTTAAATAGTCATAGTTTGAAAAGTATTTTTTTAAACATTGTCAGCGGTAAGTCTTTCAAACTATTTGGTAAAATGATTGTAAATAATAATCGACATGCAGTATACATTTTTCTTAAATAATTTTAGTTTTATTGGTGGCAGCCGAAGTCTATCTTTATGTCGTGTTCGGCTATTTGTCCTGTCCGTGCTCGTTTCAAATAATTTGTAGTTCGTCTTAACAAAAATACATATTTCAAAGCTAAATAAACATGGCAAAGGTTCAACCTTTGCCATGTTTATACAATATCTTTGAAATATGTATTTTTAAGTTTTTGAATTACTTTGTTTTCTTTTGTTGTGGCTTGCAGCCGTCTAAAAAGTGAGCACCACAAATTGCTCGGATACATTTTTTTGAGCTTTAAAGACTCTGTCAAGATCTATTGAGTTACCCCATATTACAATGCCGTATCTAAGTAAGGATGATACATAACCATGGTAAGCCATCATTGCAGTATCACAGTTTACTGTTTGTCTGATTCTTTTCAAGGCATATATAAAGCGATCTATTTTTGTCAGAATTTCATCAATGTGCGTTTTCCAGTTGCAATGTTTATCGACCGTTATACGTAAGAATACACAATTATCGACAGTGGTCAATTGAGAATTTTTATAATGAATGTCTAGTTTATTTATGTTTGCGTTGTATGTCTGAAATTGTATTATGTTTGTTTTAGTCATATTTATTTTTAAGTTATTTTTCTCTAGCCAGTCGATTGCATTTACTTCATTTAATTTTCAGAAGTATTTACTTTTACTGTGTAGGTAAATTCCAATAAAAGTTATAAAAGAAATGGGTACTAAAGAATAAATTTAGCGATTTTTACTAATTTTTGGAGTAGGGCCAATTTTTGTTAGTGGTTTTCGAAGTTGAATCTGGTGGAGAGCTAGTTTATCTGTTGGTAACACTGCAGGCCATCCGCCATTGTGAATTCCGGCTTTCTCGACGTTGATGCGCTTCCCGAAATACCGAGTTTATCTCAGTTATTTCTGTGATAATTGTAACTTGTTACTGTTATTTGTTTTGTTAAGTTTTTGTTGCTACTCATAGTAAGTAAGTATGCATATTACTATGAGTAGCGAGTCAATATACGAGAGAATACGAGATAATAAGCATTGCATAACTATAGGTAGGTGTATATTTATATCTATAGGTAGGTGCATGGCCTTAGTTCACCCACCAAACTCAAGGTGGCAGGACTTTCCATAGATGCAAATTTTACCACAGAGTTGCTACTCTTTTCCTCTATAGTTACTTTACTCTTTGACTACCACAGATCACTACAACGGTACAACCTATTATTTTTTTAGATTGGGGATAATAGCCATTTTGGCAGTCATTAATTGAAAGTAATTCATTTATTGTTACACTATAATATTTTTACCTCCTTGCAAGGAATATTTCCACTTGAAATAACAGTATTGTTAATTAATTTACTCCGTTTAATTACAATAACAAACTAAAACTGAATACAATACATTAATGCTGTACACTTGGCAGAATAAATATAAAATGGCAACACTAATAGTCAATGAAAAAATCAAATAACTTTTCATTTAAAATATTTTTATTATCCGGCCTTAACTAGTTAGCTAGTTAATGTGAAACTTTGAAAAAACGTAGAAAAATAATGGAACTGCCTTCGTATATAAGTCACTTGTAGACGCTCAAATTAAATTCAGCTAAGATTTCGCCATTGTTCTTTATTTACTTGCCAGAATATAGGAACTTACATAATAACACGGTAAAATAATCTATCACATAATAAAAAATAATCCTTACTAATATTATAAATCCGAAAGTGTGTCTGTCTGTGTGTTACCTCTTCACGCTTAAACCGCTGAACCGATTTAGATGAAATTTGGTATAGAAATAGTTTGAGTCCCGGGAAAGGACAAGGATAGTTTTTATCCCGATATTCCCACGGGATCGAAACTTATGCGCTGCTAGTATATAACATATTTATCTTTTTTTTTTTTCTTGAATGATTCATCAACAGTCAATCGCAGCAGTTTACGCGCGGTTGACAATAATTTGTCACATTCATTTTGCGTGTATGCCCAAATGTATGAACGTAAACGAGGCAAAAGGAGTACCTATGTAAGCGGATAATTCGTAGCAAGTGGCGTTCTGAAGTTTCTGCCTACCCCCATGGTAAGAATTATGTATGTGTAGCGGTATCTACAACGCCACATGCGAACAACGTCATACTGACGTCACGCAAATCCTGCATCGCGCAAGCAGAGTTTACCGCGCAACTAGCATAGATACAACGGCCCGACATGAATCATCGGGCAGTTGCCCGCCAGAAACAACACCCGTCTGGTCGGAGGATCCCCCGTTTCTATGGAGATTGAGTGAACTTTGCACCCTGTTCCTCATACCTCTATATATGTTCGTATTTTACGATAATTAAACTTTTTTTATTAGTTCGAGAAACTGCCAAATAGTCATTTTGATCGGTTTTATTGTTCATCTGTGAATCAGATCGATTCTTGTTCCCGAAGTCGCTCATCAGGATGAATATGTCTACCATCTTGGTTCGTTGAATGACAAAAGATACTGGACTTGGAGATGTGGAGTGAGCGTATAGATGACTGCTGAGTATAAAGGTTGTAATACTCGCCTTTTCGTTTCAAGTTGGCCTTACAAATGATTATCTTGAAAACCCCTATATTTACATAAAATACCAAAACCCTTCACCTCACAACTCAATAAAATACAATGGTAATGGAAATACCAAAATACCTTCTCAATTTATGCAACTTTCCTAAAACAAGAATCAAAATGAATCGGGAGATCGGTTTACGCTCCAAAGTCTGGCCTTTGCCCTAAAGGATGAGACAAAATTGAAAGCACCGTCAAAGCAAATGACACTAAAGTATTTCTCCTGTGTTTCGATCACGATTCACACGTATTTCGTACTGTTAAGTCACACTAAACGCCACCTTAAGGCGAGCCTGTGAGCGTATTGACCGACACACGCGAATATATCAGCCCCTACCATGAATTACATGTAGTAACTAATCTTCCTTAGGTGCTTTTGATGTGAATAATTCATGGAATATCAGTACTTCGTGGTGCTAGTATTAGGTACAGACGCCAGTACTTCAAGCAACCCAAAACTGTCAAATTTTCTCAATCAACTTTGAACCTCATGTTTTAGTGATAAAGTTGAAAATCTATTAAAGAAATTTGACAGATTCTAGTAGCTATTTTTTTTGCGCATGGGAAATCATCATATGTTGTTGTTGTCAGAAATGGTTTTAACTAGTGTTACAACACTATTACCTGGTGGTATCGTTTAACTTTAAAACACCCACCGTACCACCAGGGGTACGGCCAGGGGTACGGTGGGTCTGCAGTGTGACTCCTCCCGCTCTGGGTGGAGCGGAAGGGAGGGTCAGACTCTTACTGACTAAAACCCACCCGTGTTTCTTTCTTAGCCCTTTATGTTCCGGGCCAGCGGTAACCCTTTCGGACAATCCCGCTGACATCTCTTTGAGGCGCGCGTGGAACACGTACGCGCCGTCCGGCACGGGCCTGGTCCTGATCGGACGGTGAGCTACCCATTACTCTCCGTCCGTAGGCTCGCGCATGCTGCCGCGGTATGCTGGCGTCTGTACTTCCCCGAGAGACTAGCCCCGTTAGGGACGGCCTCGTTTGGTCTCGTAGTCGCAAGCGCTACTGCTGAGCATGGGGTTCTGGGTTCGATGCCCAGGTCTGGCAAAGTGTTATTGGGTTTTTCCATCAGGAATTTCTTAGTAACAGCCCGAAGTTCGGAAGACGGCGGTGTGATTCCTCCGTGTCTCGGAAAGTATATTAAGCCGTTCGTCCTGCGCTTGATCTCTCTCCGGTCGTGTCGGAATGCGTGCCGTCCCTTCGGACTATGAGAGTGAAGGAAGAGTGAGTGAGTGTCTACGCACATATTTGTGCACTATAATATCTCCACAATGATCGTTTATCGACACTTTAATTGCTCATCAACTAACAGAATTGTTCGGCATGGCATCGGAATCAGGACAAGTCAATTAACGAATCACAACAATTCGAATTCTCATCATGAAACCCTAACAGTACCACAAAAGACACGTAGTAGCGACGAAATTTCGACAAAGAATAAAGTCCGTTAAAGTGGCTACGGTCGCATCGGTGGCGTGGTGGCGTCGGCCTGAGGCGTCGCGCACATCACTTAATGTCCTGATTATACGACCATATTGTCATTATGGGTCATTACCGTCGCTAATAGTCCACGCGGGGACACACTGAAATTGTTTAAAATTCTTAAAAGGCTTGTTATTCCAAATATGTGATCCGAGTATCCGACGCCCGAATAGCCGCACGTTTTGCAAGTGGCTGTGTGTCACGACTTTAGGTGTTTTGGACCGAATTCTTTAAAAATTACTCTTTTGTTGCTGCATTCATTTTTTCGGAAGAAAGTGTATCAATATTTTTCTGGTGAATGACAGTGATGATTGCTAATCTTTGGATTGGTATATCAGAAAACTGAATTCGTGATCTTAGAAAAAGTTTGGAACACAGAAGCACTTAAAAATTCACTTCCCTAAATTATATAAAATAGATGAAACAGAATGCGTTACGAAAGCGACTCGATACTAAATTAATAGGTGCAATTTCCAAAATTATCCCTAATACACCAAAAATAAAAAGGGATGTCTATTGAAACCGCATCGATCTCATTAATTCCCAGAGGGTCGTGTTAGATACGTCGAATTAGGACGTATTTGGGACGGAAATCACTAGCCCAACAAATCTACCATATGTCGATTTCAATCAGAAAAGGATACACACACGTAGATACGAGATACAGATGTATTTAGATGGTTGGAGGAATTATATCGTTATTGAGACTGGTTGACAAAATGTACTTGGATAATATATTTGTACGCAGCAAGTTGAGCCACTCCCCATACAGTTTTCAAGAGAAAAATCTGCTCTACTGGAAAACCCTAATGCACATAATACCTAAAAACACATAAAATTGAATTCTAAAAAAAAATTAAAAGGTGGGTGTAGGTGCACCCACTATAGGTAGGTACAACTTCGCCTAACCGTTCGGGTATTTCAAGCGTGATGTTATGATAACACATTGGTCCCGATTCTGTTGTTCACAAACTAAACTAAAAAGCTCAGTGCATCTTTTTCTAGCTATTTCATTACGAAAAAGAAAAAATAAGAAGATAAATTTTAGTTTAGTCCTGACTAATTAATCAGTTAGTAATGAAGTTTTTAATCACGTCTAAGCTTTGGAGTACTGTCAGGCGCCGATTAATTTGACAGGACTATAGAGGTATGAGGGAACAGGGTGTAAAGTTCACTCATACTTTATAGCAGGGATGGCCAACCGGTCGATCGCGATCGACTGGTCGAGCGCGGCAAGGAAAAAATATAAATACGTAGAACAAACTGCGCAACGTACCTAATCACTAACTGCTGCACGCATTATCTTGTATCATTTCCCAATCACCGTTCCGTCACGTTATTTATCCTCTCTTCTATGCAGAAGATTTTGGGTCTAACCAAGTTGGCCACCCCTGCTCTATATAAAAGGGAGGATCCTCCGACCAGACGGGTGTTGTGTCTGGCGGGCAACTGCCCGATGATTCATGTCGGGCCGTTGTATCTATGCTAGTTGTGCGGTAAACTCTGCTTGCGAAATGCAGGATTTGCGTGACGCCATTAAGACACGTTATTCCCATGTGGCGTTGTAGATACTGCTACATCACTCCCCTCCGGATACTGGAGGTCGATAGTGGGCTGAGTCTTGTATCTTGCGATGCTTGCCAGGCCAGCTAAGGTTCCAGTGAGTAGAAACCGGTTGCCGCATAGTTCTCGGTGAGTCGGAACTGTCTGCGAGGATGCCCCAGTGAGTCGGGGTGGCGCTGCGTTATACTTCAGTGCGTTGGATGTGGTGCAGCGCCGGGTTGAGGCTGACTGCTGGCGTCGACCAGGAGAGGGTTTAAGAGCTCTTCTTGTTGACCGGCCGAAAGTGCAGTGTGCTGTACCAAGGTTGCTGATGAAGCTGAGGGTGGTGACCAGGTATGCGCGGTCGCTGCATGCTGGTGGTCAGGATACTCGTTGAAGCCGTGGGTGCTGGCTGGCTGGGTGACTCGCCGCTAAAGCTTGCGGGAGTGATGATGATGACGCCACGCTGAAGTATTTGCACGAAGGCTGCGCTGACGTTCATATTCGGGGTCACCAGTATAGAGATATGAGGAACAGGGTGTAAAGTCCACTCATCCTCCATAGAAAAGGGAGGATCCTTCGACCAGACGAGTGTTGAGTCTGGCGGGCAACTGTCCAGTGATTCATGTCGGGCCATTATATCTATGCTAGTTGCGCGGTAAAATATGCTTGTGAGATGCAGGATTTTGCGTGACGTCAGTAAGACACGTTGTTTGCATGTGGCGTTGTAGATACCGCTACAGGACTAAACTAAAATTTATCTTCTGTCCTTTTCTTAATGAAATAGTAAGAAAAAGAAGCACTGAACTTAAATTTAGTTTAGTTTGTGAACAACCGGATCGGCACCAACGTCAACATTTCAAATGTTATACTTAGGGTTTACCAAGTTGAGCTTGCGGTTTGATTCATGTTATCTGTTTTTGTTTTAATGTATATTTACTAGCTTTTGCCCGCAACTTCGTCTGCGTGAAATATCTTCATCTCTCGACTCACCGCATCGCACCACATCGCCCGCCCGTGCTATTACTTCGTTTTCGCTTAACGTTATTACTGACTTTTCTTTGTGTTCTTCTCTTATGGGTCGTAGCACGATTTTAAATATCCTATAACCTTCTTCAAAAATTAAACTAACAAATGCAAAAGAATTTTTAAATAGGAGATATAGATTGGTTTGTGATGATCAGTGATCGGAATAGGCTGAGTATATTTACCTAAAGTTTAAAGAACAGAGACGGAAATCGGAGACTTCTTTATGACAATTTTTTTTTACCGGTAAATTTACCGGAATTTTAATTATGTAACTTTCAGTATCTTATTTTATCATTAACATTATAAATGCTTTAATAAATCGTAATCAATGTTTTGATAAATAAAATAACTAATATTAAAAATAGATATATTTTAAATATTGGTTATTTTTTTTTTGTTTAGCATTTATAATGTTAATGATAAAATAAGATATTGAAAGTTACATAATTAAAGTTCCGGCAACTTTACCAGTAAAAAAAATGTTGTCATAAAGAAGTCTCCGATTTTCGTCTCTGTTCTTTAAACTTTAGGTAAATATTCCGATCACTGATGATGATCATTACGTAACTCAGGATGGATGAAATGGCGACAGGTCACAGGAACAACTTGCGACAGTTGCGACCCACGGATGCCCCTCAAGTTAAAGGGGAAATTTTATAAGTCCGTGATAAGGCCTGTCGTACTATAAGGGTCTGAATGCTGGGCCGTGAAGAAGACGGATGAAAAAAGATTGCATGCAGCGCAGATGAGAATGTTGAGACGGATGTGTGAAGTGACGAGAATGGATAAAGTAAGAAATGAGTATATAAGAGGAAGTTTGAAAGTGGCGCCAGTGACAGAAAAGTTGAAAGGAAATCGATTGGCTTTGTATTTGAAGAGAAGGGACGAAACGCATGTGACTAAAAGAGTGAGAATATACATGTTGATGGATGAAGAGGGAGAGGAAGGCCGAAGAAAAGATGGATGGATTGTGTGGGGAATGATATGAAAGAGGAGGGAGTGAATGATAGCATAACGGGTGACAGGGGAGAATAAAAGAAGAAAACGTGTTGCGCCGACCCCAAGTAACATGGGATAAGTAACATACTTAGTACATAAGTTAATAATAATAAGTTACCTAATTGTAAAATTCCATGTCAGCACACTCCTACATGATATTGTACTAGTTTTAAAAGAGCGGGGCCTCCTAGCACAGGTATAGTTGCCGGCACGTAACTTGGCAAGAGTTTTTGTTGTGGGGGAAGTTTGCGCACGCACAATTTCATACATTTTTATATGCGCGAACTTCCCCCACTACGAAAATCTCTTGCCAAGTTACGTGCCGGTAACTGTATTTCTCATACTTAAAAGGAGACCCCTATGTAAGATTAATTGTAGAAGCTGTAAATTTACTGAAATAAATTTATTATTATTATTAAACATAAGTAAAAATGATTGTCCTGATATCAATTTTGAGAGATGTTAAAATATATAAACTTCCAACTTTTATTTGCTACATCGATGCCCCACTGAATATTTGTACGCATACATCGAAATACGTAAATTCGTTTCGCTCTCGACCTTTTTGTCTCAGAAAGAAACCGCGTCGTCACCCTTTTTTGTATTTTGTAAGTCGTGTCACGTCCAAAAATGACGCAAAAACAAAATATTGTTTTTCGTCACGCCCGTCCACCACACTAGCTATTTATTTTTGAGTTTGTATTAGTATTTTGTTTATTGATCGATTGGAACTACTTTTTTAAAGTATTGAATGTCAAACTATATTTTTTATATAACTTCTGGCTGACCTGGCGAACTTTCTACCGCCTCAAAATCAATAAGAACGAATGTATGAGAAACTTAATTATCTTAATTTTTTTCTCCTGAACTTTTTCCATGTTTTAATAGGTATTCTTTATTGTCTATTAGGCTTGAGCGTGCACAACGGGCGTCATCCCCATCAAGGTTTCAATGTATTGTGCTTAGCATAGCCACTCAGTTATATAACGTGGCGGAGACAAATCCAAAAAATTAAAAATCATAAAAATCGGTCCAGCCGTTCTTGAGTTATAAAAGATGTAACTTAACCCGACTTTATTTTATTTATATAGAAGACTAGCAGTGCACTGCGGTTTCACCCGCGTAAGTTTCGATCTCGTGGTAATATCGGGATAAAAAGTATCCTATGTCCTTTCCTGGAACTCAAACTATCTCTATACATGTAAATCGGTTCAGCGGTTTAAACGTGAAGAGGTAACATACAGACAGACAGACAATACACACTTTCACATTTATAATATTAGTATGGATTTGCACTAGATCCTAACTAATATCCTAACTAATATTATAAATGCAAATGTAAGTTTGTTTATTACCTTTTCACGCCTAAACTACCGAACCATCTGATCATCCTGAAATTTTGCATATACGTTGTCAGGTGTACAGAAACGGTACCTCTCATCCCGAGAAAAAGTGCTGTTCCCGAGGAAAACAACAATAACGTTATTATGATAATAGATGGCGCCACGTGTCTTTCGATCAGGATCGACACTTATGCGGGTGAAACCGCGGGGCGCAGCTAGTACTAAATAAAATTACAAATTTATATAAATAAGTACAAAAACAAAAAGACACTTAGGCGTTGGAGTATTCGTCCGCATCACTGTTATCGAGAAACATGCCCAGAAGACTGGCAGCATTGCCACGTTGAATGGCAATTCTAATTCTTCGGTTATGTATTTATTTTGATCTAATATACTATATACAAAGAAAAGATACAATACTAATAATATGTACAAGTATTGTATAAAAAGGAGGAGAAATAATCAAAGGGCATCCAAAAATTCATCCGCATCGCTGTCAACAGGAAACGTGTCCAAAAGACTGGCAGCATTGCCACGTTGTATGGCAATGCTGATTCTTTGGCCAAAATATTATTATTTTAATACTGTTAACTTTTAAAATTATGTTTCCATAAATAAATAAATGAATACTAATATGGTATTTTTTAAATTTATTTAGAGCGTAAAGCGAGCTAAATATTTATTTAGAGCGTAAGTACCTAAGTACACACGATGACACAACAAGATATAAATTTCCAGTTTTAGCTGACTGCGCAATATAAAGGCTTTTCATGCAATGAGAAGTCAGCTTAATACCTACTGGAAATGCGTCGTGCTTACACATACCTACCTAAACCTTTTCATAAGTTCTAGTGACGCTACTACTTATAATAAGTTTGATTCTGCTGTTTTGTGAAATAAAAACTTTTCAACGCTGTGTTTCGTATAATGAATTATCAGAAGGCCAAATCCCGTCGACGAACTACCGACGTTCAAAATCTCATCTCAGCGACAGTTATTGAGAAAAACTTGTCAAAAATGGAGAACGTTCTTCTTTGAACAAAATGACGATAATAAATGGCAAATAAAAAGACTTGAAGCACGAGACATTTGTAATTATTTAACATTGACATTAATAGGACTGAAAACAGCAAATTGCCATTTAAAAAAGCCGCAATAATTAAAATAATTAACGGAGGAAGCTAAAAAAACCTGAGATGATTAAAAGCTAGGCAAGAGTGCCACTTCGCACATGTCGCGTCCCCCCACACAAAAGAGGGAACAAATTAAGAGGGCGTCGTACAAAACACGACTTTAATTACACATAACAATCGCTTACTGTTTAACTTTTAATTTTATTCAATAATTATTTCAGTTGCTAGTGTCTTAAGGACTATAATCGCGTTTCTATTTTCGTCACAAAACTTTACAGCTGAACGCTTTCCATTGCTGAATTAATTTAATAAATTTTGAGGGACATGGCAGAAATTCTTCAATGTATTACAAGAAGTGTATAGAGTGTTTAAGCTAAGTAAAGGGTGTAGTTCGCGTGCGGCCCAGCCGAGCCGCCAGTGGAGGCCGACATATGGGCATGACCGCTGTCAGGTGGGCCCTAAGGCACCTGTCAATATTATGAAATTGTAACGTCGCCGTCGTTGGCTGACGCCCAAGCCTTCTTGGCGTCACGATCGCTAAATGAGCGAGTAATAACATTTTAATTTTATATTTTTTCGATGTTTACTGACGTTCCCAGAAATGTGTAAACTTGGGGCAACACTTGACCAATAATCTAAGTCTTTTTGAAGGAAATTTGTCCACTCATACTTGACTTAGGTACACGTCGACATGACAACGTGCGCTTTTATATTTTCTAACGTCACGATGTTATCGTGGACGTCAGCGATAAAATGTATGGAAATACACGATAGAACGTTACCGTGGATGGAAATTTAAAAGCATCTTTATAGTATTTCCATATATTTTACTTCTCTGTATTATAGTGATACCGTGACGAGGACGTGGACGTCCACGATAATATCGTAACGTTTGAAATTATAAAAACGCCCATTTCGCCCCTAAACGGTATTCTTACACCCATATTCGACAAGTATAGCGACAAACCCTCTGAAAACACTATTTTATACAGATACCGCTATAGTTGCGACCTAGTGCTGATCTACCCATAAACCAAGGAAATTGGATTTTTTTCTTAAATTTTATACATCGCATTCAAAGACAACACATTTACACCAATACTTAATCCACAAATTAATAAGCATTCTCAAAAAGTAACAGAAAGCAAAGTACCTAAATATCTAGTAGTTTGAAGGCAGCAACACAGCTAAGGTGCTGTGGTGTGGACTGTGTTCAATTGTGGCTACAAACGAATTCATTTTACGAAACTCATCTTGCAGACGTTGCGTCGTGTGACAGCACGACACAGAAGTTGGTGGGAAAACTAACTTTTTTTGGAAGAGACAAGGAGGTTTTCTGAGGAGGGTTTCTGTGCGTAGGTTTTTTTTTTTGTAGCACTGGCACTAGGCCACCGCCGATGCCCTGCGATGATAAAAAGCGTCCTATTTGAAACCTCAAACAGTACAGCAATGATTCCTATTTGTAAATCTTTCCCAGCGCCCTGGTTAAAAAAGAACTTTAGCTCAATCTAGTAGGTAAGTTATAGAAAAAAAACCGAAAACTTGGTTTTATCATACAAATAGAAAAGCAATTAATCTGAACATATAGTACTTGATGTAATGTTTACGTCATTTTCAAACAAATACCCAAGTAATTGCATTCGTTCGTCGTTTTATTTCTTCAAGGAAACTTTTGATTGTTTCAAAGAAAACATTTTTCAAACCGCATAGTAAGGCCGGCGCTCTGTAGCACCGCGAAACGGCTGAGGACAGCTATTTCCAACTCCACTGTAAACACGTCCTAGAATATCAAGGACCATTCCTTCTCCCTTCTAACTCTAACTTCTTTCTCTCTCACACGATCTTTTCTAAACGTTATACTGCTCAATTAGGTACATACTCGCTTTATTCTGATCCAATTAAACAGCTCCAAAATATCTCTTCTAGTGCATCAGTAGCTTCGTAAGCGCCGTCGGCGACGCGTGCCCGGAAGCGTCACGGCCGCGTGAAGACCGGAAATGGGCAGGATGACCGGATCCTATCTCCGCTCCCCTGCCTACCTGCCGGCCATGTTGTGACGTCACCTCGCCCCGGCACACGCTTCGCACAATACCATACATTCTGCTTAGATTTTGGAGTTGTTCTGTCAATCTGAAACTGTTTTCCCGGTGGATTCTTAAAGGAAATTTGGTTATTGATTTGTGCTATTATAAATGAATTCTGTTGTAAATATTTATGACGTGTTTGCAAAACGTCGTGAAAACAAACTGCGACGCGAACAATCGCCACTCAAGTCGTCGGATCTCGCTAAAACGTGCACACGGCCAAACCTGGGTTTGCCGAAGCAGAACATCCACCGGTTATCATTGCGGGAGTATATAATTGTTGGCAATTTCGCGTCTCCATTCAAGCCGTGAATAGCAACCATTAGGCAGAACCCTCCATGCGCCCTCCTCAGCTAATAAGTGCATTTTCCTTTACAGGACTCCTTAGTGCCATAGTTAAAGCCTCTACTTTTAAAAAATGGCCGTCTCCGCCATTTTACATTCAGCTGAATATTAAAATGATTGCTAATTGTAGTTATTAAGCAATTTGTTTAATTAATAATGAGAATTTAAGCTGTTTCTAATTAGCAACACTGGCTGTATTGTCATCTATTTTTAATTTTGAGCTGAATAAAACGAGAGAAAAGTCTACCAGCGTTTTACACGTGAACTTGGCAATTATATATGATATGATTTTTTTACTAAATGATCATTACAGTTACTTTTAATAGGCCGAGGTAGACCGTACTTAAAGAAGTTATTTTTATGTTCTCTAAAAATAATGAACCGATAGATTCAGTACCTATAACATGTTTTAACTTCTTCAATAATAGCTTTATCCTTAAACTTGTGTCTGGTAACCGCCATTGCCAGTCGGAATTCCCGCCCACAAAGTTTGCGGCTTCCAGAATTTTCTCATTCGAATACCAGATGGCATTTAAATATACATCCCATGGAATATTAACGTAAAACATAGCAAATTACTGTAATAACCACTTTCGTGGAACACGTATGATCGAAGTATTTATCTATAGGACCAACCTACCAACATACCTACTAGTAATTTGTATACTATGTATAACACAGCGAAACAAAAGACTAAGTACTCATCTGCTTTGTAGAAATAGACGAATAGATTATCCGGATTTGACTTCTAATCCAGTCTATAAGCTAACCCACGAGACCTGAGACAGATTTCCACTTAAGCATCTATACCGTTAGCTAATCTTTTAAGACGAACTTAGGAGAAGGATCATTTTTAGGAAAGAAATATTTTAGTGTATAGTTTATGAAAATGTGAGCACCTAAATACTTCCGCATTTAAGGAGCATTCGTGTTGCGGTGTCTTTATGTCTTCCATGATTGGTGTAATTGGCAATTTGGAGTAGTCACAACACAATATGAGCCGCTGCTTCCAAAGCCAACCTTATCCTTAGTGCAATGGGACCTGACAATGGTGCCGCCAGAGTAAGTCACGACTCGGTGTCCCGCGGGCACCCACCTGTGCACCACATGAAAAATTTGGAAATATTTTAGCACATTTCTTTAAATAATTTGACGGAATCATTACTGTGAACGTGATCTCTGGACAAAGAGCGGCTACTTTGAGCGTATTTTGTAACGCCCATGATGTTTATGGGTCTTTAGTTTTTGAGTTGCTACCGAACAGGAACGAATCGGAAATTCGCGTGGTATTTGTTTTCTTGGACACTCAAGACGCTGACCTGGGGTCGTGAAATAACAAAAACATGAATTACCCCGAACTACAGTAGTAAAATCACAGCTGTGAAAATCTCACCGTAAAAACTTAGGTGAAGTAAGCTTGAAGTGAGCAGTCATCGTTAGTAAGATTGCAGATTGGTAGTAACTAGGGCAACAAAGGGAATTAACAGCTCTCTTCACCTAAGTTTTCTCAGTGATATTTTTACAGATCGGCCGTGTACAGACGCCAGCACATTAAGCTACTGCAATCTGTCAAATTTCTTTAATTGATTTTCAACTTTATCGCTACAGTATGAGGTTCAAAGTTGATTGGAAAAATTTGACAGTTTCGGGTAGCTTGATGTGCTGGCGTCTGTACGTACAGTCAACAAAGGAGATAGGTATACAGGATCGTCGGATATAGTTGAAGTTTAGTAAGAAACCGATGGAGGTTGTTGCCTGAAATTTAATTTGTTAAATGAGCTGTTTGTTTTCTTTAATAAAGTAAAATTTTATTCGAAAACATCCATCGGTTCCTTTGTTGACTGTACATGTCGTATCGATTGTTAAAAAAACACTGTTTTACAAGATATATTTCGATAGCAAGACTATATTTCTACTAACTTAGTACACTAATTGATTTCAGTACCAATAAATTTTAAAGTAAAGTATCTGTATCAGGCACATCGATGGCTACTTCGTGCACCTGGCTTCTTTCCTCTGCCCTGAAGCTTGCTTGTTCCAGCTTCACGATCTCGCTTCTTACAAGGATGATGACATACCACTGCATACCTGTGTGATGTAATAGTAGATTGTTATACAAGGGTCGGAAGGAATCAATTCCCATACGAGGCATTTAGACGCCCGAGCGCAGCGAGGGCGGCTATAGTCCGAGTGGGAATTGATGACTTTCACCCGCGTTAAACACTCTACTTTTCATTTCGAATTTAAGGAAAGCAAAAAATAGTAGTTTTTCAAAAAAAATTATTGATAATAAATACATGAATAATAGGTACCTATTTATTAGTCTTTTTTAAATTTGAAGTATGGAACACACCACGTCACCGTCACATGAGTAGATTCTGTGTCACGACCGCGGGCCGTCCCGCTTACTAGGGCCTGTATTATTATCATTCTGTCTGCATTCTTACTTTTACCATTTTTCATAAATTACTTAGAAAACACGATAAACTTGGTAAAAAATACTAATAATTGTGTTGTGACGTGACACTTTTTAGTGCTGACCGTCCACCAAAATTTCTTATTTCGATTCAAAACTTGCATACAGTCTAATCGATACTCGCAATAAAAAAAATGAAAAAAAATTTGTAGAAACTGAATAAAAACTCTTTAAACTAACAAAATGTATTGAAATGTAAAGTGTTTGCAGAATATCCAATCTATAGAATTAATTAATTATCATCATTTTTAAAAAAACTTCTGGCAAGCCTACTTAAAAATGTTTACTGGGAATTCTGTAGTAAACTATTAGAAAGTATCAAAAATAAAATCCACAATAAATAATTGTTCAATAAATGCAAATAATTTTAAACAGCGAGCGCATTCCGAATATAAATTCAATTATAGAAGCATTTCGGCGCGAAATTCAGAAAATGCCAAAAAACCTATGGCCTGTCTGTTATTGACATGATATTAGAAGAGATTGAAAAGCATAAATCATTATTATAAACAATGCATATTGTATTTATTGCTTAAAATAATTTTATTTTATTTTGAAATATCGATTACATTCGTCATATTAATTACTCGAGTCAATCGAAATTTAAAAAAAAAATTGTTTGGAATAATCGCTTTCACACATCATTGCAATAAAAAAAAAACAATAATAGTCGGCGATTTTGAACACAAATTGAGTAGTGGTAATGATTAATACGTATTATTGAACCTGTCTTTGAATATTACCTACGTTAAAACCTGGGCATTTTCGTGTTGTTTATAATATTATCAATAACATTTGTCACATTTTAAATCTTATCTACATCTGTGTGTGTGAAATTTGTGTAAAGTAAAAATGTAAACACACACGATTGGCGCGAAACTTCGACATTAGATATCAAAAAAACTTCATTACCACTACTTATTTATCTTAAACTATGGATAAATTCGTCAAATAATTAAATGATGTATATTCACAGCCCCTTATGGTAAAGTCAGGATGTTTGAAATCCCAATTTTTATGTTTTTTAGCCTCAACTACAACTGACATCAAAATGGCGATTATCGTACCTATGTATGTTGAATTTATTCAAGGTAAATTATTAACTTGTGCGCTAAATATTTAATGGCGTTAACATTATGAGCTTTTTATCCAACTCTCCTAATTAACGCACATTCATAAGATTTAATGGGTAGCATAATAAATATTTACATAATCAATTAAGGGTGTCGTATGTCTGACTGAGCTGACTACCTAATTAAATTTAGTTCTATTTTTAAATTTCATTCCCGCCCTAGGGAGGGAAGCAATTACTATGAGTCTTTCCCGCCCAAGGGTGGGAAGCAGCGTTTTCCTCCCGGTATTCGGATCAAACAAACACTACTTTCCGAGTATGAGAGATGAAAAAATAATGTCCATTTTACTTTTTTGTATCGGGAAAAAAATCTGTAATTGTCATTAAAAAATACACGGAAATCTGATGTGGGATGGGTGACTAAAATCATGCTGCCATACAAATCAATTAACATACCTATTTAAGGTGCCACTAGTCGATATTTTTTCTGTACAAATTTCGGGAGAGTGTTACTCCACTGTTTGACATTGTGCACCCAAAGTTTAACATGATATCGTTTTGACTTATTATTAATTTTGTCTGTACCATTAAAAAGTTATGAGCCAACAAAGATTCGTTTTTCTTGCTCTTTTTAACGTAACTTTGGGTGTAAATAAGTAATAAAACCAAGACCGTACCTACAAGGCTCAGTTATCGAAGAGTTTAATAAACTTGATTTGTAATTGATTTATGCAGGTTCTTTTTTCATAAAACTCGATTTTCCGAAGTACTTTTCGAATTTTTTACGCGACCTATCAGTTCGGAACGGTGATTCTGTGCGTGACAACTAGACGTTTTTCGTGTAAACTAACGTCTAAGTGTCTAAACACACTATGCATGATTACGCCTGCAATGCTATTTGAATTACTGACGACACATTATGCCGAAATTACATTGCGTTAAATAGCATTGCGGGCGTAATCTTGCCGAACTTCGGTCGCGTAACTTCGGCATAGTGTGTTTAGACACTAACTGCTCATGACTGAGACAGCGTGCTTTTTGGCCATAACCACCAGTGAGTTCGAGCTTGCGACTAGTTTACTCTTAAGACTAGCTTCTGCCCGCAACGTCGTCTGAGTAAAATTTTATTCTCCCCCCCAGTAGCATCACATGATTACAACGCCTGCCCGCGCTAGTACTCAGTTATCGCTTAGCGCTCTTTCTGACTTTGTTTTCTTTTTGATCGGCTCCTTATGGTCCTAGCGTGATGTAATATAGCCTATAGCCTTCCTCAAGAATCGGGCTATCAAATGTAAAAATATTTTTTCAAATCCGACCGGTGATTTTAGAGCGTTCAAACAAACATACAAACAAACAAACTCTTCAGTTTTATTATTTGTATAGATATAGATTTGACAACATAAAGTGTTAGCTTTACATAAGAAAGAGGTGAACGGTCACACGATAACGACTGTCACAATTCAGAGCATTTTTTAACAACATCATCATCTGCCTAGCCTTTTCCCAACCATGTTTGGGTCAGTTTTCAGTCTAACCGGATGCAGCTGAATACCAGTATTTTACATGGAGCGACTGCTTATCTGACCTCCACAACCCAATTACTGGGTAATACGATACCCCTTGGTAAGACTGGTTGTCAGACTTTCGGGCTTCTGACTACCAAAGATCCACGAATGACAGCCGGGACCAACGTCTTAGCGTGCTTTCCGAGGCACGGAGGGGTCACGGTATGTAAAGATGGTCACCCATCCACAGACCAACCGCGGCAATCGATCGACCTGTGCGGCTGTTATTATTTAGCCCCCCCATTTATCGTTTTCACCAGTAATTTAACAACATATTGTCAAATTACTGGTGAAAACGACGATTTTCATTATGAAAATCTGTTATTTTCACTAGTTTTATGGTAGCCACTGCTCTTCTAGGAAACTGAAGCTTCACCCAAGTCCAGTGTGTCATAGAAATCTTACGAAGAGCGCTCCTAGATTTGCAATGCGTGTGAACATGAAAACTATTCCAAATATTTTATAAGATAACGTTAAAACTTAAACGTTTTACAAACGCCGTATGTAAAGTCACGTATCTCACTTTCTTTTATTAGAGGAGGTAAGCAGAAGCGTCAGTCCGTAAGTACCGCTCAATCGTGACTGCCAATAACCGAGGGTTAATAAATGCAATAGTATAGTAAGAATTTGCATTTACAATCACAGTAGTGTACTTATGTTGAATCTGACTGGAAATGGTAGTGACATCACATTAATAGATAAATACCAATATTTATTTCAAAACTAATTCCTGCGGATCGTTTTGCTGAACAATCGTAACTTCGGTAATTCCTGAATGGTATTCTGTAAATATATTTTTATTAATCAAGATAATATTTACATAATTTAAGCTAACATTTTAAATAATATTATGTACAGTCAACAAAAGAGATAAATATGCAGGATCGTCGGATATACAGGGTTATTGGTAAAATATTAACAACCTCTTAAGAGGTCATTGTACTCATCATTATGAACCATTTTTTACTGTGGGACCAAACCTGAAATCGCAAAAAAAAAAATTAGCATTTATGTTCGTATAACTCGTCAAAATGTAGGGAACAGCTGATGTTTTTTTCATAATGTTGTTCATAATGATGAGTACAATGACCTTTTAAGAGGTTGTTAATGTTTTACCAATAACCCTGTAAGTAGTTGAAGTTTAGTAAGAAACCGATGGTTGCTGTCGACTGAAATTTAATTTGATAAATGAGCTGTTTGTTTTCTATTAATTAAATTAAATTTCATTCGAGACTGTACTTACATGTATATGAAAAAAAAGCAAACGAATCATAGGTTGTATGGCGATGCTAATATTGAAAATATGAATGGTATTTACATGAAACGTGTTCTGAAGATAATTTATCTGTAAATGCTGAACAAGGGTCTAGGGTTATATATATTTATTTATTTATAAAAACTTTATGCACAAGTAAAAACTGTACAAAGGCGGACTTAATGCATATACATATCTGCCTAGTCTTTCCCCGACTATGTTGGGATCGGCTTCCAGTCTAACCGAATGCAGCTGAATACCAGTATTTGACATAGAGCGGCTGCCTATTTGACCACCAAAATCCAATACGATACCCCTTGGTAAGAATGGTTATTAGACTTTCGGGCTTCTGTCTGACCACCCGTAACGACTGTCAAACTACGCCATTGTGTCATAGAGAATACCTACGTTATAATAGCAAATGTCGGTCATAGTGAATTATAAGGGCCCAGCAGTGACGGTACACATTATGATTTAAAAATTGTTGTCCCAAGTGTTTGAACGTTACAAAATAACGTTTTCATTGGCTAATTCAACTTACGACTCATCTTAAAAAATAATCAAGTAATCCACACATAGCTAAAGTGGAAAAATCTCAAGTAACTTTTTGAGGCCACTGTATATCATAAAAAAAAAATTCAAGTAAACTCACATATTGCAAATAACGCGACGCAAACATCGAAGGTCATCATCCTGGACAGGAGTATGAACGTAGGAACCAGTGCAGCGAGTGTGGTCACCACGCCGTAGTACAGGTACAATCGCAACATCAGAACGTCTTTCTGGAAATAATGACGTAAGTAGGTAGGTACAGTCCGTTCACAATTATTTTACCTCTGACTGCAGCAACCTAACAGCAACCTTATTCTAACGAGAATTAAGATCACAATGGTTTTGACAGAGTTGTCAGTGGCAGCAACCCAGCAGCAACCTTATAAGAATGAGAATAGAGATCACTGTAATTAAGGAGCTTACAGGACCTTAACACAAAAAACGCAAGCTTTAGAAACAATAAAAGTATATGATCGACTACAGTAAACAAAATCAGAAAAATATATGATATTCTTCAGGATATTATGCTAGGTAGATAATGTGTTGAAAACATCATAAAAACTTATTTGATACGATAGAAAAAAATCAAGAAGATACCTCTAAAAACTTTCTTTTTACAATAAAAACTCTAGTAATATACATACAATCATTCAGATTTTTTGTCAGATTATTCTACAAGCAACTACTAAAATACTAGTGTTTTAATTTTTTAGTCCACACAATAGATTTTTTGTAATTAAATAATTGCTTCATAATTTGCAATAAATTACCAGCGTTGTGTCATCGCGATTCTTTTCCATGCAGTCCGACAGTGACCGCGCTTTAGGTCGTGTAGTGATGCAAAATCAGAGGTAAAATAATAATATCTGTGAACGGGCTGTACTTGCAAAATAAAAGCATCAACCCAAAAAGGACAACGTTCTGTTAATAGGAAGGTTTTACACACATGGCAACTTCACTTGTACTTGTATAGATATGTCACTAAACTGTACAGTTTAGTGACATATCTATACAAGGAAACCCCGCAGACGTAACCATAAAACGAAAAATAAAATAATTTTTTTGGGTTTAACCGCAGTGTACTGTAAGACATAGGTATCAGTTTAAAAACGTCTATTGTTTTTTTGTGAAAGCTTACAGATGTGATTACATAGCATTACCACGTTGGATGGCAATGCTGCCAGTATTCGTACCAATAATTTTTTGCATTCCACAATGTATATGCTTAGGTGGTAAGTAAACATTTGTTGTAACCATAGAAATGTAAATTTTATATATCTATTTTTTTTTTCATGTATCTGTGGTTGTAACAGTCGCTGCTGCTGCTGTCAGACACAGCAAAAGAAAAATTTGAAGGAAATGGACTTATTCATACTATGCTAACTAACTTATTCTAAGTACAATAATTTAAGGTAACATTTTATTAATTATTAATTTAATCTAAAATGTTAATATTAATTTATATTATTATGTCTGTTCTATGGATTTGTCAATTAAATATTCATTTATATGCTCTAATAACATTTATGTAATCATTTATTTAATTGTAAAAATAGCAATGTTTTTCTCTTTTCTGAGTAGGTACGTCGGGTAGTTTGTTATACATTTTTATCGACATAACCAGTGAAGTAGATGAGTGCATATTTTATCGGGATGTCGGTATATTTAATCGTGTTTTGTGTCGGAGTGTGTACCTACATCTTGTTTGAATGTCTTCTCGTTTAGTGTAAAAGTCTTGGTGTGTGTGTGCGAATTTACAGATTTCCAGTATGTATACAGAAGGAGTAGTTAGAATGTTTCGTTTTTAGGGTTCCGTACCAAAATGGTAAAACGGAACCCTTATGGTGAGACTAAGTCTGTCTGTCTGTCACAGCTGGATATCTCGAAAACTACTAATGCTATCAACTTGAAATTTGGAATAGTTTTAGATGATGTTTGCCCAACTATTTTGCAAATAAGAAAGAAATAAAAAGAAAGGGGGTCTTAAAAATGCGAAGTGGTGCTACTATGTGGGGTATCATATGAAAGAGCGTAGTTTGCACATTCTCAAACATTTTTTCTTTTTTTTAGGCTGCACAGTTTTCGACTTTTGATGAAAAATTTAAAAAAAATACCGTTCCCCCCTTATCTCCGAAGTTTGCAAAGAGAAAAATCTGAAATAATTCTATGTGATAGAAGTTTATGTAAAGATTACAGGAAAAATAAAACGAAGTCTCTAAATAGCACACTTTTTCAGAAATCATCAATAAAAGTTACATTAGTTCCACTATCGGCCCAGAGATAGCGCTGACATAAAACTGCAATATTCTACACCGCCCGCAGTGCACAATGTAAAAATTCTCTGACGAATATAGGCCTCGCCGATGAAAATTTAAAAACATATGATGGTACGGAACCCTCGGTGCGCGAGTCCGACTCGCTCGTGCCCGGTTTTTTTTTTTAAATGGGGTTTGCAGCTATCCGTTTGTTCTAAATTAACTAAAATCCGAAGTAACTTTTTTTGAGTTGTGAACGGCACCGAGACCGTGGTCTCCGAGTCCGAACTTGTTTCGATATTTCTTCTCAGAGTACAGACGCACATCAAGCTACTACAATCTGTCAAATTTCTTTAATAGATATTCAACTTTATCGCTGAAGCATAAGGTTCAAAGTTGATTTGGAAAATTTGACAGTTTCGGGTAGCTTGATGTGCTGGCGTCTGTACCTAGTCAGTTAGGAAACACTGAACTCATCTAGTTTTAAAACATAAATTGTTTTTGACGTGTAAAAGTGTTTTTTTTAACCAATTTACATAGGTAAATACAATTTATCATTGGGTACCTAATTATGATTTATTAGAATAGGTATATCTCTAATATAAGTATAAAAATCTCGTGTCACAGTGTTTCTTATCGAACTCCTCCGAAGCGGCTTGACCGATTTTTACGATTTTTTTTTTTTTGTGTATATTTGGTAGGTCTGAGAATAGGTCGTAGGTCTATACCCCTAGGTCATAAGGATGGCCCGCTCCAGAATATTTTAGAAATCGAAACTTACGCGGGTGAAATCGCGGGGCGCAGCTAGTTATTTAGGAGTTATTTCACTTCATTCGAAAATGTAAACATCAGATAATAAAGTTGGAGCTCTGATATTACACAAGACACAACACACGATTCATACTCGTTGAGAGTTCAAACAATTCAAATACATAAGTAAGTAGGTACTTATAACTAGGTACATAAGAGTTATGTTATTGAGGTAGGTTTTTGTCCAACCGAACGCGCTTAAAGTCTGAATATAATTAGCATTTTACATAGAAAAACGTCTGCGTTTTTGGTGGGACTGCGTCTGGCGTCTGGGGTGGTGGACTGGTGGCAGTTTATGATCTGCCACCAGTCCACCACCCCAATAGGTATTTGATTCCAATGTTAGTAGTTATGGTAGTACCTACATTAAGCAAAAAATCCTGAAATTCATAGTACAGACGCCAGCACATCAAGCTACCCGAAACTGTTAAATTTTCCCAATCAACTTTGAACCTTATACTTTAGCGATAAAGTTGAAAATCTATTAAAGAAATTTGACAGATTGTAGTAGCTTGATGTGCTGACGTCTGTACATTTCAATCCTCTCCCAAATGGTTTCCTTTATAAAACACTAGCTCTTGCTAGCGGCTTTGCCCGCGTGGAGGCCCTTAGCCGTAAGCCGTCCCCGGAAGGCTTGAACATGACAGCCAGACAAAATTACTTTCGTATTTTTATGTAATATTATTACGGATCTATGTGTAGAGCCATCGGCTTGGCTTACCTGACAGCTAGCAAAAAGCAGCATAATGTTCAGTATCACGCTCATGCCGAAGATACTGAACAATATGGTAGACGTCACCACCTCCAGAGATGAACCATCGATCAGCTTCGATTTCTTCAACTCTGTTGTTATCACTAGGGATGTTACAGCTACCATTGACAATATCTGCAAGTGGAAAAAACAATTGGGTAATTATGGCAACACTGCACACTGTACAGCGTGTTTGTTAAGTTAAACAAGGGAGTACGGTTTAACGGAGTGTAAGTACTTATGAAAATAAACAACTTTGACTGTGGAAACTCCCTGGATAGACTAAACCCTGACACGGTGCAATTTTATTGCCTATAATGGCAAAGGTTAAAGCAACAATAAAAGTCTAAACAATGTTTAGGCGATGCCTGTTACTTGTTTGTTGCTTCAATTTTCAAGACTTGTATCGTGTAGGTAAATGGGATTTAAGATACGGCACCCTAATTGCGTAACACACTATTACTATCAATTTGAATCATTTTGAAGCATATTTCTAATCCATTGCTTCATATGTTCAAAAGATGTGTCCGCTCAACAACGCAAATAACGCAATGAATGTTGTTGAACTGTCAAAATGAAACCCATTGCTACTGATAGTGTGTTACGCAATTACCCTGCTGGTTTACCAATCTATAGTAGGGCCAACTTCTTATTGCCAGCCAAGCCAACATGTCTTACCAACCTATCATGGGCCATAGGTAGTCTATGGCAGATTGATGTTAGCCATAAACTACAACGACATTAGGTATATTATCAAACGACATTCAGCTGTTTGTCCGGAAAAGTTTCTCCATTATTCCTTTATTGGGCGGCCCAACATTGGCGTAAAGGTATTCGCTGTTTTACGATAAAAGAAGAGCAGGTGTTCTATCCTAGCAATTTCCCAAACTTCTTTCAGTTTTTCACGATCAAACTGCTGTATCCGCAAGTTACTTACTATGTTAATCAATCCAAACATAATAATCCCATGGCGTAACGGAAAACAGCAACAGCATCGTTTCACTTCTGGCACTGTCACACGCATTTTAAAACAATTCAAAACCCAAATATTATTATTTTAAAAATTATGCAACAATATAATATAACGGTCATGCCACACGTTCTGCTGTGCAAACAAAACTATAATTATGCAGTTATTAATGATTAGGTAGGTATGCATTATCTATCCAATGTCAACACCAACATCTTTGCTCAGAGGTCACGTAAGTACAATGTCAACAAGTTCACTGACTCTTTAAGTAAACAAATCGATAATGTTGTTTGAATTAAATGATTAATCAGAGTGTTTTTTAAGACTATGGAATAAGTCAACAACGTTCTTTAACTCAGATTTAGGCTCGCTTGCACCACAAGAGCACGAGAGCAGTGGTGCTCCAGTGCGTCGGTCGAATCACGAAGGGGCGCAACCAACAAAATTTCGGATTTTGAGCTATTTACACCATTGAATTCTAGATGTCAAGTTTTATTATGTCACGAAAAGGCGTAACCAAAATCTCAGTCTTTAATGAGTTAGGAGTAGTCGCGAAGAGCCCTATCTGCTATTCCTTTAATTTAAAACATCACGAATAGGCGTACCATCAGTTACGCCTGTACATGTATAGTAATATTTTTTCACGAAGAGGCGTAACGTTAAAGTATAAACAGATAATCGAACTTGGTTCGGGCCGAACCACGAACATGGTGCGCTCCGAACCATATTCGCTAGTGTGGTGCACGGTCCGAACCAGCCGTACCGATGTTAATAATAATAATGTCCAGCGGACCCTGCACCACACGAGCGAATATGGTTCGGAGCGCACCATGTTCGTGGTTCGGCCCGAACCAAGTTCGATCGTCTGTTTATACTTTAAGCTGCAAAGTTTGTTTTTAAGAGGTAAAATAATTAATTTCTTTGTTTAAAGTGAATAAAACCGCGGATAAACTGTTACTTACTTGCAAGTGTTCTTTGCACAAATCACAAGGTAAGTTAATAATCACATTAAATTGTTTTTACTTAAAGCAGATTAGTCATAAATCTGCATTTTTTAGGCTGGTTTTTTTCTAAGCACTTTTTTTTATTAGCTACACAAAATATTAATGATATATTGGTAAAGTTTGACTATTCATAAGTTATTGAGAGTGTGATTTGTAAATAAATTGGTTATTTCAATAATAAATTTATTGTTTCTTACAGATACGAACTGCATTTGTTTCCGAAGGATACTTTTCGTAAATTATGGATGTGTTAGTGACGTGGAAGGATGGAACTCAAAATGTAGTCAGTACACGAGAATTGTTGCCGATTAATAAACGTGACAAGATAACACTTTGTACATTGGTTGAGGACAAACGTCGAACAGTTAAACCACTCTTTAATAAAAATTTCCAAAGAGAAGTATAATGACCTAATGAAAATGTGCAGCGGAGATCCACCGATAATAAGGAATCGAGAACATGTTTTTTACTACGAAAACTTACCCCACGATTGAAGATTATTTTAGTAATAAATAATACAACTTTAATGAATTAAGAATTACTACTAATAAAAAACTTTAAGAATTACTACCTACTTATTTTGATTGGTTTTTCGACCCTTTTTTGATTATTTTATGTACGAGTATTTTTTTAGATTCCTATATTATAAAATAAGATATAGCTCCAGAATACTTACCGATTTTTACTTAATTTAAATCCAAGATACCGGGCGTAAATGAAATTAATGATTTAATTGTACAACACAAAGGGGCGTAAGTGAAACTTTTTTCAAAAAAAATCGAATATCTCCACAACCAACTGTTTTACACAAAAAAGTTAATTAAACATATAAACAGAATTAACCATTAATCAAAACGAGTATTCTATAAACCTCATATAAGAATTAGGAAAAATGTTACGACGGTACATAATTGTACATTTTATTAAAAATCGCTCTCCTGAAAAATTTGGTAAAACTCAGATAAGCCCTTTCGTGATTCGACCGACGAGTGGAGTGCAGTGTTTAGGCCAGTGGTAACGGCCCCGAATTACAAGTTTTTAGCTTTATTTTGTTTAACCCTTAGTCTGCCGGAACGTAGATCTACGCGAGACACAATGGCTTTTAAATTGTGTCTGTAATTACGGCACACAAACGGTTAAATAGTTTTCATCACCACAGCTCTGAGTCAAAGAAGGCCTTTGTCTCATCAGTGGGAACATTATAGGCTGATTATGCACCACAAATCAGCATTAAATGCGTTTAGCGTTAGACAAGTACCTATTCAAAACATCATTCTGTCTCTGTCATCTTCAAACAATTGACAGAAACAGAACGATGTTTCAATTTCGATGTTTAACGTTAAACTCATCTTGAGATTTGTGGTGCAAACGGGCCTTAGTCATAAATATTGCATGAAGTACTTAGTACACTTGTCGAATCATTTGCTCATTGCTAGTTATTGCATAATTGAGCCACCCACGGCTCGACCCCCAACATACTCGAACGATTATCCCCCTCATTGTTTATTTTTCGTTCAATTACCATCTGGTTCCAGTTAACCGTATTAGCGGTTTGTTTGCTGATTTAACTAATGCAGTATCCTGTATTGAGCAGACCCATAGTTTGCTTTTGAAATTAACTGCACTGTTTTGATTTTAGAAGTGATTTATTTAACCAAATAAATACTGCAACTCTTTCAATAATAACGTTAGCCTGTATGGGTCCCACTGGTGGACAAAGGGCCTCTCCTCTTCTCATAGGCGAGAATTGTTCGCGCTTAGCGTGATTTCTGAGACCGTTTGTGTCCACGTTTCCAACTTTCTCACGGTATTTTCCTTTCACCGTAGGTTAGTTGGTGGCGGCAAGACAAACTTAGAAATTAGGTACATACACATTAGTATGAGTACCTACTTGTCAGGCTTTGAACCACGTAGGCGCAACTTGGGAGGCGTATAGATATTAATTTTCAAGTGGGCATAATTAACATAATACGCCAAATAAGACTAATTGCCCTAGCATTTGCGCATAAGTCAATGACTTAAAATTAAGCTTAAAATGTAGGTACTTTTGGGTTTCAAATCTTACCAATACCTGCCAATTGAATTGAAAGTATAATGGTCAGGGAACTCATGGAGGAGCCGAACGGTGGTTTATCCCGTAATTTAGGCTCAATTTTAATCATTATCTACTGAAGCGTTGAGGCATTGGACCACTGGCCTCTATAATTATTAGTATTATAGAGGTCAGTGACACAAATATCTTCGTTTATCATAACTCAGGAGACAGGCTGGTTTTGAGAGAAAACTCCTGTAAATAATCATAAAAGTACTGGCCACAGGATACTTACTTATTGCAAAGAACTTTTTAGCAGGAGAAGGAAAAACCACGTTTAGTTATCAGCCCTCACAATGAATAATCAAAGAAAAATACAGAAAGTAGAAATAATATTAGAAAAACTTTTAAATCCAGTAAAATTTAATACTTATAGCCTTAGTAAACTAATGATAAGATCTTTTTTGTTACAAAATATAGCTGCTGCAAAGTATAAATAGTTAACGTTTTGTTAGGGACATCGCGAACGAAACGTAGCGTAATATTTTTACTTGTTTTTATCTGTGCACGGTCTTGTCTTGCTGATTTTCTATTGAATTTGAGACAGAAATTTGCTAAATATTGCAAAATATACAATCGGTATTCTATTACAAACGTTAGAAATAGTAAGGTAAGGCATTAGTAAGTTAAATTTAGCGATATTAACATAAAAACCGATACTCCTTACCCGAAATGTATTTTGAGGTTAGCTATCATATCGTGGAATTAGATAATTTTTGGGTTTGTGAATGAATTTCTATAACTGCTACAGTAAATAACTGCTTAGTAACATAAATAAGTGTCTTGTTTTGAAATCTATAAAATTTATTTGGGTAAGATAAATATTTCTTTAGGAGTCGGATGATGATAATGACACTTTCGATGTTGCAATAGTAATGCTACTAAGTATTGAAGCCGCAACCAGACATCACATAATTTTAAGTTACAATTCCTGGTAATTTAGGAGATCTTTTACTATTTGTTATAGAAATGGCTGCTCATCTCTTCAACCGGATTGGTCAGGTGGGCCTAGGTGTGGCGCTCGTTGGTGGAGTAGTCAACTCCGCTCTCTATAATGGTAATTTTTTTTTTCATAGCAAACCTGCTTGGAATTTGTTTACATGACTTTATTATTGTGTATAAATTACTACCTGCACAGGTCTAACAGTAGAGCATGACAGACTGAGTGCGCTGAATTGTTGATGACCAATCAACATCTTGCCATATTTTGTGATCAAGATTCTTATTTGCAAAAGATTCTTATTGTTTTGTGATTTGTAAGCTTGCACTTTGTCTCTCTCAGTCATACCTGTTCTAGTCTCATTCTAAAACACAATATTTCATATTTATGTGGGTTTTGTACTTTTCTATTATCTCTTGTTGAAAACGCACATGCACATATTGCTTTCCATTGTCAAGATACGTGCAGATGTATAATATGTTTTTATTCTCAATTTTCAGTTGATGGTGGCCACAGGGCTGTGATCTTCGACAGATTCGCTGGTGTCAAAAACTTGGTGGTCGGTGAAGGCACTCACTTCTTCGTCCCATGGGTACAAAGGCCCATCATCTTTGACATCAGATCACGCCCTAGAAATGTACCCACTGTTACCGGCAGCAAAGGTAATTTGAAAATATTGCTCCTGCTTAATTCTTAAAAATTATGCAGGTAATATGTGAAACATCACAGTTCAAATATTAATTAGAATTATCACAAAATTTTATAGTGACCATTACATTTTCTGATTATTCATTCCAAGACAATATGGAGGTAAGAAATAGTCCTATTTCAACTTAACACAATATAATTTGTAACTTTTTCAGATCTTCAAAATGTAAACATCACACTGCGTATCCTGTTTAGGCCGATTCCAGACCAGCTCCCAAAAATTTACACCATCCTTGGTATTGACTATGATGAGAGGGTGCTGCCATCTATCACTGCTGAGGTCCTGAAGGCAGTTGTTGCACAGTTTGATGCTGGAGAACTTATTACACAGAGAGAGGTGTGTAAAGGATTTATTTGTTCTTATGCTCCCTTGTCTAGCTTGTGGGAATATCTTGCATGCAGCAGGATTGGTTTTTGTGACAATTTCATGGAGAGATCTATGTATAAACAAATAACCTTGTATTTCCTGCAGAGGCAGGCTGGCAGAGGAGTATTTAGTACCACATTTGGCCACTAATATTGATAAGCCCCATGTAGGTAGGTAACACGGGCCGGTGTCTGCAACTCCATGTCAAAGCGCGTATTTTGTGTGTGGAAGCCTATTGTAATTGAGAAGTAACTAATCAAAAAACCGATAAATCCATTTTTTTTTTTTTTTTTTTTTTCAGAAAATGATAAAAACCTTTTAGCTGTTTCAACGTTTTTATTATATTGGTTGGATTTTGATCAAAGCATCGACTTTTAACATTTTTTTAGTTGGAATTACTGCTTTTTGAAGCGATTTGCTAGTATTGAGATGTGTCTTTCAATTTTGAGAAGCAAAAAAGCTTTTTTTTCCGTCACTCCTCAATTATGATCACTTGAGGTTTGGGACAACTTTATTCTCTTATGAATACAATGTGAATTTTTTATGATGTTCTCTTTGAGTAGTTTTTTACAAGTGGTTGGTGGATACTTGTGGTATAAACACTATATTTTTATTTATGAAGGAAGAAAACTTATTTTATTATTATTTACTTGGGAATTTCTATTGCAAATGGGTAGGCTGGAATTTCACCCAACTATAGCAGTTGAAAATAGTTAAGCTGGCAATAGTTAAAGAAGTTGAGCTGTGCTTCTAATTTGCCTTTAGTTTTGGTTTTAGTTTTAGCAACTCATTATTACCCTCACATTCCCTTTTAGAAAATGGTCCTTTGACCATTTCAATTCTTTATTGTGTGGCATGTACAATTCTTTATTATGTTATCCCTGAATGATACGAGTTTTATTGGCTACTGATAAGGCTGTCCATGTTGGACATTGCGCAGAATAGTCTATTGTTTCTATTCATACAGCGTAAAAACGTAAATAAGTAACACGTGTAGTGAGAACGTCGCCTGTAAGCACACTTACTAATAAACGTATTATATCAGATGAATAGTAACACACCGATTTCTCTCTTTAAGTCGTCAGTAATTTGACTTTCGAAAGAAGAAGACAAGGCGTTGTGTAACTATAAGACGCTATACATCGTTTATTAGTAAGAGGATTAGTGATTGACCTTGCGCGTGTACTGAAAAGCCTAGTACTTTTTCCATCATAGACAGGGTCAAATTAAATTGGCTAGCAAAACTCCGCCGACATAACGTATCTGAACACTTTTTTTTTTTATTGTTTTTTTTTTTTTTTTTGTCAAAGACTGCTTGATGTAATGTTACTTGAAGTATGAGTTAAGAAAGTTTGTTTTACCATGTTTATATATCGTAACCTCTGCGGAGTTCGCTAGCTACTATAATTTGATCCTGTAAAATTGTGTATTTTTATGTCTCTTGACATTTGTTGGGATGACTTCCTGGTACTCCCTCCTTTGGTACAAGGGGCGGAAACCAACTCGCAAAGACCTTTTAGACGTTCTTAATTAAATGAGGCACCAAGCGACGACTATCCCTGTTCGCACTAAAGAACAAGCCCCAGTTGGTGTAGAACTATTTAATTGCAGGAGGAAACACCATTTTATATCAATAAAAACAATACTTCTCTTATTTTACAGATTGTATCACAGAAAGTCAGCGAGAACTTGACTGAGAGAGCACAACAGTTCGGGCTCATCCTGGACGACATTTCAATCACCCACCTAACCTTCGGCAAAGAATTCACACAGGCCGTCGAATTGAAGCAGGTCGCACAACAAGACGCTGAGAAGGCGAGGTTCCTCGTAGAAAAGGCTGAACAACAGAAGAAGGCGGCTGTCATCGCCGCCGAGGGAGACGCCCAAGCCGCCGTACTGCTCGCCAAATCCTTCGGACAAGCTGGAGAGGGTCTCGTAGAACTCCGTCGTATTGAAGCCGCTGAAGACATCGCCTATCAACTATCTAAATCTCGCAACGTTACCTACTTACCAGCTGGACAAAATGTTCTCCTAAATCTTCCCACACAAAACTAATCTCGCCTAAATAACGCTGGACGTGTTCACATAAAATCGGGGTTGGTTCTGTAAAATGCATTTATTGTATTTACATAATAACATTTAATATTGTATAAGGATGTTGCATTTGTTGAGACAAAGGTATGGTTGCGCCAATAGATAGTAGTCCATATTAGTTTTATGAAAAATTGTAATTACGCATTAAACTATAATTTTGTTGATGATTTTGTTTTATTCTACACAATCAAACTTATTTATCAAACCACAGGAGAAAAGACTATACTAATAACTAGCTAGTGCCCGCGACTTTGCGTGAAATTTCTTGTATCCTCGACCCACCCCGTCGCATAGCACCACCGGCCCGCACTATCAGTTCGTTTTCAGACGCCGGACTTTTTGTCCGCTAAAATAAATCGCTTACAATTGTCGCGTACTTTACCCTCGCTTGCGTTACTCGGTACAGTTGTAAGCGATCTATTTTAGCGGACAAAAAAGTCCGTCGTCTACGCATAAGGTAGCCCGCGAAATTCAAATTTTCTTACGTTTTTTGCAATTTGCTGGTCAGTATTAATTTGTACGTTGATTATAATATGAGTCGCGGTCGTAACAAATATGTATTACAGAATCAACGTACAACTTAATACTGACCAGCAAATTGCAAAAAAAGGTAAAAAAAAATTGAATTTGGCAGGCTACCATGGCGATCTATTTTTCTTTTTCCTCGGCTCCTAAGGGTCACAGCGTGATGGCTAACAATTTGTATCACCAAAATATCGACAACTACAACAATGATGAGGTAATAAATCGAGAGGATCATCCATCCGCGAAATAAGTGCCAGGGCAGCCAGCAAAATTCAGATTTTCTTACGTTTTTTGTGATCTGCAGCTCAGTGTCGGGAATGACTATTTCATGGTGTTGTACTTCGTAGCACGACCATCGTCGCATTCTTTATAACTTTAGATGGCAATATAATCCTTTTAATTTGTACTATTTTATACAACTAATTAGAAATGTTACACCTTTCAATAATATCGTATTTAGGTCGTGCTGGCAAGATTCCTTCCCAGCACGACCACGCTAAAATTCTAGCTGGCATAGAAGTTGTTGGCACGGGAGCATGCTTAACTATATATTTTATTACTGGTAAATTTTTATGGAAGCAAAAAAACATTTTCTGCCTGTAAGCCTGTATATGATTTTTATACTTGACACTAGATGGCGTGAAATGCAAAAAAATAAAATTACACAAAATAACTAGTTACATTTGTTTAGCTTAACAAATATGCGCGAAAATATTTACATAATATCATTGGGAGAACTTTCATATTTATAACAAATAATGAATAATTTTTCCTAATTATGAAGATAACTTTTCTCGTTCTACCCCAAAGAGTTGTCTGTGTGGTGCCGGACTTAAAGAATACCACCAACCCTTACTTCCCGTGGGTGTCGTAAAAGGCGACTAAGGATCGTACCGGAGAATGGGCAGCAGCGTTCTCTATGTATTCCACCATCATACCATACTGCTATCGCCAACCCGCCTGCCAAGCGTGGCGATTATGGCAAACCCTCCCAAAATTGGGGGAGGCCTATGTCCAGCAGTGGACGTCTATCGGCTGAAACGACGACCCCAAAGAGTATAGTTCTACCCTCTAGTATTATCGTTCGATTATCACATGTTTAGTTCATTTACTACAATGAAACGCGGAAGACCGTTAACTGTGTCTCTAGAGGAACTAAAATTAATATTTTTAAATTCTATGGAACATTTTCGTGATATTGATAAGTTACCGTCTTGTGGAAGTGAAATCTTCAAAATTACGACCTGTACCTATATTTTTGCATTTAACGCCATCTAGTGTCAAGTATAAAAATCATATACAGGCTTATAGGCAGAAAATGTTTTTTGCTCTCATAACAATTTACGAGTAGGTAATAAAAAAATAGGTGTACATGATTGCAAATTTTTAGGCATGCTCCGTGTCATCAACTTCTAAGCCAGCTGGAATTTTAGCGTGGTCGTGCTGGAAAGAAATCTTGTCAGCACGATGGGGGCCTAAAAAGGCCACTTTGGAGAATCATAAAAGAATAACATTACGAATTATAATATGGCGAAGACAGTCCGTGTTTTTCTTTTTTTCGTTGCACTACGTAGGTACAAAGAGATTGGATTTGGATTGGATTGATTGGTATTTTAGTACAGACAAAAAAAAAACTGATAAATGCTTCACCAATGGGATTTGATACTATTAACTTAAAAGTTAAATGTCCATTATGTTATCCTTTTATGATTCTGCCAAAGTGGCCTTTTTAGGCCTCCTGTATATCTATGATAATTGAGAGGTATAAAATTTCTAATTAGTGGTATATAAAAATAGTACAAATTAAAAGGATCTTATTACCATATAAAGTTATAATGAATGCGATGATGGTCGTACTACGAAGTACACAACAATATATCATGAAGTATATCAATAGATATGATATGAATATGAGCTTAGAGAGTGGTAATGATGATTTTAATTCTGTAAATACATACTTGTTACGGTCGCGAATCATTTTGTTAAACATAAAACCTCGCTGACCTTCAAATTGCAAAAAACGTAACATTTGAATTTCGCGGGCTGCCCTGGCGGTTCAATCGCATCGGGAATATGGTATCATTTGATGCAACTCTCTTAGCATACATCCCGCCCACAGAACATATATACCCTCTGCAGCTCCGGTAATAACGACGCGTCCTACCCTCTTAGTAAGACCGCAATAAGATGGTATGAAATAAGACACGAGCAAAGGAAAATATTATTTTGTATTTTTAGCTTACAATTAGAAATATCCTGCATAGTAGAATTTACGGTTACAGCACAATAAATACTATGCTGACATTATTTTCTATTTCAATAACATTTTGTCCATTTTTGTTTTTTCCAAAGCATATTCCAATTGGTCTTTAGTTTGTTCTTCACCTGTCTGATTTTGCTCCTCATCAGGTACAACACTTCTATCAAGTTTAGTAAAAAATAAATTTTGTCGGACACATACTTCTTTGAAATATGTAATTTCTTGTGAATTAAAGTATGAAGGTATAATTAACTGATCTTCTTCATCATTCATTTTGAAATTACTTACTAAATCATCAACTTCACGTTTGAATTCATCACTAACTAATCCTATTGCAGCCTGTCTGACAGTTTCAGCATTTTGTTTTGCTTCTTTACTGGCTTTGCTGGTTTTTATCAACAGTTCATGCTCCAATTCCATTTCTTCATCGCCAGGTTTCAGTTTCATTGCCCTTTTTAGTCTCCTTTCTGCCTCATCATATTGTCCTATCAATTTTAGTGCTCTTGCATTATGGAAGAGCACTTTTGCGTTATTCCATAGACTTCTTAGTCTATTCAGTTCATTGCAAGCAGTGCATGCCATTAGTGGTTTGTTCATCTTGTTATAACATACAACTAGGTTGATATATAATTTTTTTAGTAACCTTTCTTGTACCATTTCTTCTGCCTCGTCAGCAAGCCGGCACCGGTGGAGCATGTTGACTGCTTTTTTGAAACACTGACTTGCTGCCATGTAATTATTGGTTTTGTATAATGTTGTGCCTGAGCTGTATAATAATTTGACTTCATGGTGCACCCTTTCGAACATATTGGGTTCTGAGAAGTTTATTTTTCTGTAAACAAAGTAGTGAATTTATAGTAAAAGTAAAAAACATAGATAAGAAGTGACCTCACTCATATTTCATTCAAACGGATTTGGTGTGAAAAATCACACACAGCCTTTCATTTATATTAATTTTAGTAGACATATCCCGTCTGCAAAGTTTATGGTTCATAACTTACCCTTTCTTAGAAGTCAAAATGCTCCTTGTAACTTTGATATAAAAAACGCAGTCAGCTTTTGGCTTGATCCTAGGTGGAACCCCCATCTCACCGTACATGACTTTGTATGAGAGAAGGAACACCGCTGTTTCACCCACTAGCATGGACTTTACAGCCATCTGAAGTCCTGGTAGTAATCCATTTTCTTTTAAATCTACTTCCTGAAACATTCAACACTTTATTATTAGTAGGAAAAAGAAATTGCAGCACAGTTTCATCATTATTTTTTTAGCCAAGTCACAAAGGCAAAAATCCTCCAATATTTACAAACAATTCTGGAACATAACTGACACTTAAACATACCATGGGTCTCTTCACTGGTACCATATCAAACGGTTCTTCTTCATTTTCCCAGTAACCAGACAATGCAATAGACACTGTGCAACCTTCATGAAGCGGTTGACCACCTCCTTCTTCAATTAATTTCTTTTTTACAAAGCCAGTATCATCAATGGCTTGTAGTTTTTCAGCTAATCCAGCAAAGTTGGGAACTGGCTGTCCAAGAACATCGATATTTTGTACTTGTGCTCGATCAGCATTATTTTGTTCCAATTTTAAATCAGATTCGTCATAGTCTTGGTTGATATGCAGAATAGAACCAGTAGTGACAACTTCCCTGGAATATTTATGTTATACATTAATTGGGTACCATACACATACATTTTGAAAACATAAATAATTAAATAGGTAATAAAACTAATAATATCAAATAAATCTGAAGGTACTAAATTAAAGTAATACTCGCCTTATATTGAGACCATTTTCTATCATAAAACTTAAGGATTTCGAGCCCATTTTTTCAATTACACAATTTGCTGATTGCTCGCAGTTTTCAGTCTATATAGTTTTTGGTTTTAATGAACTTTATAAAACTCCATTTAAAATAGAAAACACGAAAACAACACACATTATATTGTAGTCTTTGAATTCAACATAGAATAAACAGCTGTGATAAACAGGACCACAAGACGTCTGTCACTGTCAGAAAATAGACATTTTCCATTTTTGACTTTGTGGCGAACCAAACTAATTGTCTGTGGTTCCCACTATTAGATAATACAAAGACAACACTACGTTAAGCTAGAAGATAGTGTCTATGGCACACGGTAGTAAGTAGGATTTCGCATCTGAATGTAAAAACCTTTTTCTAATCCACTCTATGTAATTAACTAACACGATTGTTATTACCTTGTGTTTGAGTAAACGTGTATTCCTCCACTGCCGCGTGTATACCGTGCTAGTACAAATACACCTCTTGTAACTACTGGATCGAGTTTCATTTAAGGTGAATGCTCCAACCAGCCCGCGAAATTCAAATTTTCTTACGTTTTTTGCAATTTGCAGGCCAGTGCTAGGTTGTATGTTGATTAAAATATTATTCGCGGTTGTAAGACATATATAGGTACAGAATTATAATCATGAAAATCATCAATAAAACGCTCTAAGTTCATAAAGCTGTTAGAATTACTTTTTCTGTTTTTTTTTTGTTCTTACACCTTTATGAAGTTGGAGGGTTGTATTGGTGATTTTGATTATTATAATTCTGTAACTACATACGTCTTACAGCCGCGAATAATATTTTAATCAACATACAACCTAGCACTGGCCTGCAAATTGCAAAAAACGCAAGAAATTTTGAATTTCGCGGGCTGGTTGGAGCATTCCCCTTAAGTAAACAGGGCGCCGTATCGCGCCTAAAACTTTTCGCTTTAATAGTGTTACCAACGGTAATAAAACTAGATTCGCGCCACCAAAGCCGGTCGAAAAAGCAGTAACACTTAAACTACAAATATCACTCTTACCACCACGGAATAAAGTCGCTGTATTTGTAATATAAAATTGTTACCACAGATGTGCGGTTGACTGTATACGAGATACAGAAACATTAATTTTATAATGGTCTGTGTGGGGCGACTTAAAGAATAGCACCACCCCTTACTTCTCGTGGGTGTCGTAAAAGGCGACTAAGGGTCGTACCGGAGAATGGGCAGCAGCGTTCTCTATGTATTCCACCACCATACCATACTGCGATCGCCAACCCGCCTGCCAAGCGTGGCGATTATGGCAAACCCTCCCAAAATTGGGGGAGGCCATCGGCTGAAACGACGAAACGACATTTTATATTTATATTTGCCATGGGGTGAAAGGACCCCAGGGTGCGCGGAAGTAACAGAAGATCGGAGGATACGTCGCTCGGCTTCAGCGTACGTGTATAATACGGCGCGCGGTGTCTCCCCTCAGACCGTGGCCCATCTTTCATCTTACTCCGCATACCCTTTCACTTGTACCCGTGAGGATTAAATGTCTGCGTCTCCGAATTGTATTAGCGATTTAGCGTCGCCGAGTAAAAGTTTAACTAAACTTCTTTTCAAACGATATTAAGATTTATTCTAAGCAGTACAAGGGACATACATACTAAAAACTGTACATTTTATATGTAGCCTATGTAGGTACACAGTTAATTAAGTAGGTAGGCCAGGTGTTGCCAGTGATAACTTATGGCACTGAAACGTGGTCGCTCACAATGGGCCATATAAGAAGGCTAAAAGTCACCCAAAGGGCAATGGAGAGAGCTGCTTGGAGTTTCCTTTCGTGATCGAATTAGAAATGAGGAGATCCGCAGGAGAACCAAGGTAATCGACATAGCCCGAAGAATTGCCAAAATTAAGGTGCCACTAGTCGATATTTTTTCCATACAAATTTCAGGAGAGTATTACTCCACTGTTTGACATTGTGCGTCCAAAGTTAAAGTTGATATCGCTTTGACTTATTAATAATTTTGTCTGTACGGAAACAGAATAGTAAAATAAAAAGCCATTAAAAAGTTATGAGCCAACAAAGATTCGTTTTTGTTGCTATTTTTTACGCAACTTTAAGTGTAAATAATTAATAAAAGAACTGTAAAATCTTCAAAACCAAGTTCGTACCGACACAGCTCAGTTATGGAAGAGTTCAATAAACTTTATTTGTCATTGATATATGCAGTGGTTTTTTCATAAACCTCGATTCCGAAGCACTTTTCGATATTTTTTACGCGCCTATGAGTTCGGAACGGTGTTTCTGCGCGTGAGAACTAAGATACTCCATAGACCAGTTTAGACGTGATTAAAAAATTGGCTACTAAAAATACGTCAATTTACGTCAGGCGCTAATGTGACAAAACTAAACTAATATTTATCTTCTGTCCTTTTTTTAATGAAATTTCTATTTCATGAAAAAGATGCACTGAACTTAAATTTAGTTTATTTTGTCAACAAGGGAATCGACTCCCTAGCTCTGTCGGACACGAAGGCAGGTGAGACAGCGTGCTTTTTGGCCATGACCAGCAGTGAGTTCGAGATCGCGACTAGTTTACTCTTAAGTGGCAGTGGGCACATTGCTCGCAGAACAGATGGCCGATGGGGCCGAAAGGTTCTGGAGTGGCGACCGCGTACCGGAAGACGTAGCGTTGGAAGGCCTTCCATAAGGTGGTCCGACGGCCTTGTGAAGGCCGCAGAAACCCGTTGGATGCGAAAAGCACAGAACCAGTCGAAGTGGAGGTGCTTGGGGAAGGCCTATGTCCATCAATGGACGTCTTTCGGCTGAAATGATGAATCAAGTAGGTAGGTACAGACGCCAAATCAAGCTTCCCGAAACTGTCAAATTTTCCCAATCAACTTTAAATCGATAAAGTTGAAAATCCATTACAGAAATTTGACCGATTGTAGTAGCTTGATGTGCTAGCGTCTGAACATAAAAAGGTACATATAAATAAATATAAACAATGATTAATAAAATATCTTAATTATTTAATGTATTTTATACATTCTCGACATTACATAAATAATTACTTTTTTAGTTTGTTAAACATAGTACAAATAACCCCTATTGCGTACCTAGTTCAGATACTGTCTCAAAACTGCTATATACGATGAAATTAGGTCGTCCATTTTGTATCCCAAAGAGGTTTCGCATAGAATTTTAGTTCCACGTAAGAAATTACCCATAGTCATGTGGAAAAAGGTGTTTCCTGATGACCAGTTGGAGAGTTGAGAGAATGGATGCGTCACTAATACATCCTGGAAAAAAATAACAAAAATTAAACCTAACACTTAATTAAATACCACTCGTTCTAATGAATGAAATTGACCAGAAAGTCCAACTGAACTCGTGTGATAAGGGTTCCGTCCGTGCTCCCCAGACAGTCAGTCTTTGATGAGGTTAAATAGGTATAAAAAATCAAATAACAATGAGACAATACTTACTCGACTCTGAGGATGAATCACGCTAACGCCATTCCTATTTATCCCTATAACAACCATTTCTGGGTATGAAGGATCAGACGTTTGCTTAACTTCAAAAAAAGCAGTTCCAAACGTCGGCAACTGGTAGATTTTCTTTAGGAAAAGTTCCTTGGCTTCGCTTTCCGTCATAGAACCTTGTTCCATATAGGCCTTGTTGATTACTGACTTCCATTGTGAGTTAGTCTGAATTCTGGCCATATCTGAAGGCACATAGTCGTCAAGCACTTGTGTTATTTGTGGAAGCATGGAACTGTCAGTGCCATATCTCGATCTATAGATCAATGCTGCTAATTCTGCGAGATCTTGTTTAGAAGTTTTGTGGTAACCTCTCAAGTACTTGGGCAGTTCTTGAGGGAAGTAGAATATTTGATCTGCGTTCTTATCCTTTCCCGGAACTGTGTTGATCCAGAGCTTCTTCATGAAGAATATTTGGTAGTTCAGTTGCATTTGTGAACCGCCTAAAACAAAAGTTTGATTATATGTCTATAAAAGTAAAATGTGCTTGTAGGAAAAAAATGTTCACTGTGGCCATGGGGCTATGTGGAGTGCCCACTTATTTTTTCAAGACATCGCTAAGGGTTGGTCGACACTTCACGTAACCAGAAGGTTGGCCTATGTTTTGGCCAAAGAATCAGCGTCACCATACTTACAACGTGGCAATGCTGCTAGCCTTTTGGGCACATTTCCTGTTGACAGTGATGCGGACAATTTTTTTGATGCTCTATGATTCTTGGCCCTCCTATGATTTTAAGTCTGTTAGCTTATAATTATCTTATGTTAACATAGTCTCGTTTGAAAAAAAAACATTGATTCGTTCATCTTGTAGGAAATAAAACTTACCACCACGGACAGGGCGTGTCTGCTTCATCCATTCTACAAGCTCATGAATAAAGTCAAAGAAGTAATAGTTATCAGGAACTGAGAACACCTTGTCAGCGATTTTAACAAACAAGCTGAATCCATCACTGTTCTTCAGATTCAATCTTCCCGTTATTTGTTCGCAAAGGTCTCTTGCCTTTGTCGATGACTCCACTTCGAAAGCTTCGTCAGTATCATCAGGGAAGTACACTTTGTGATAGATCTGCATACTTCTATGTTGTATAGCTTCTACCTCCACTACGTACGGGGGATAAAGTCTAGGTCCCTTTTTCTGCGTTCTGAACACACGCTTCAAACATTCTTTGGCTATAGGGTGAGGTCGTGTTTTGAGGAATTCTACCAATTCTTTTAGAAGAGTTTGCCCACAGACAAAGTTGCCAGTTGCAAGCCACATTAACTCCCACCCTCTTTCTTCACTTAACTGTATCCTGTTATTCGTCAACTGTTTCATTATCTGGCAATAGATTTCATCGCGTAAGTGTGCTTCGGCCATAGCAGATTTAAATATCTCGTCCGTATATTCGGTGACGCTTCTGGCTTTGGGAGCTGGCATATCTCCCATGTATTTCAGAATTCCAAAGAAAGCTGAAATTGCAATCTTTGAATTCTTCTCGTCACCCAGCAATTTCTGTAGCAGTGGTTTCCGTAAAGGTTCTCTGGTATGAGCCCATAAATCACCGGCCATTACTCTTTTGGCTGTAGTTAATGTTGACCCCCTAGAAATTGTAGCATTGATATCGTAACTTTCTATAAAGTGCTGTTTCGCATAACTTTCCAGTGTATACATTCTCTTTCGTTGAATAGTATTATATTTCGAAAATGATTTCTTTTCAGTGTTAATGTTGCCCTTCTTGAAGACTTCGAGTATAGCGGGTGTTGGCATTTCCAGAGTGGGTAGAATGTAGACTTGCTCAGTTGGGAATAGCCCTTCTACTCCGTGGCAGACTCCGTGTCCCCATGTAGTGTTCGTTAAAGTCTCCCCAGTAGTATCTTGTGAGAGCACTATCAGATCTCCTTTCTTAAATTGTAGGAAAGATGATGCGTCGCTATATCCTTGTAGGTCTGACTGTGCAACTACGTAGACAGACCGCCTCTTCAGTCCATCGATCAAGTATATTATAAGAGAACTCAATTCGCTAGCATCTACACTTTGGAATTCAAACTCTTCTTGTTGTATAGTTCTTATTGTAATCCTGCCAACAATATCGTAATCTTCATCCGCATTAAACGCGACGTAAGTTACTTCTGGGAATGATATTTCAAGGAGAATATGTTCCAGCTGATCGACGATGTAAATACCAGTCCAGTTCACTGCTATAATGACTATGTCCTTGTTGATAGTTTCTCCTTTAATTTTAATAGCTTCGAAGAATCTTGAGAACAACATCGGCCATTTTAATTTGGCGAATATAACAATATCTTCTTTACATCTTAAGGGGTCGGTTTTATTCTGAATACTTGTTGAGTTTTCGAATGCTTTAGTAACTAAATGCTCCCATTTCGTTAACGCTGCATCATTCGATTGAAGGAATTGGTTAGGTATATAATTAACGATAACTCGTCTTAGAACATTTGGATCTATACGTTCTCCGAATTCGATGTAATGTTGCTGAGCTGCGATCATAGCTAAATCTTTTTCTGAGTTACATCTGTATTCACCGAATTTAACTCCTTTAGTTATTTGATAGTATATTAAGTTAGTAGCGACCGGATCATCTGCAGGGTTGTGCCAGGGAGTAAATACTTCTTTTCTGTAGAATAGTCTCCAGGGTGCATTCTTTTCGGTTGTTCCCTGTTCTTTAGCAAACTGTTCGCACTGAGAAATGGCGTCCATTATGTGTTCTCCCTCACTTCCCAATGAAAGAACTTTGTCGTACAAAGTAATGTATAGCGAGAATCCGAATGAATCAGTCAAAGCTATACTTTCTGCTATCTGCTGGCAGATCTCTTCAGCATTCGACGCTGAATCTGACTGGACTGTCTTCATTGATTCGTCCATTAACGTCACCGTCAGTAACACAGGTTTCTTTGTTTTGGTAGCCTGGAGTTCAAGCCAACTCGGAGGTTGAGTACGTGGACCATTCTTGAAGGTTCTTACAAGTCTACCTTCACAGTATGGAGCATAGCCTGGTGGGCCAGATCGTATGAAAGCACGTAAATATTTGACAAATCGTTCGGAAGGCGGGAAGCATCCAACACAAAGTGAGAGTAAGATCCAACCGCGTGCATGCGATGCCTTCGATGGATTGTTAGTAAGTTGCTTACATAGATGACAGAATATTTCGTCTCTGAAATGGGAAAAACACGATTTAGCATGCAGAAAGACTAAATTTTTTGTGGTTTACGGCCCTATAAAAATGGCTGCCTTTTGAAATTTCGTACTTTATTCCGACAAAGTTAACGTTCTAAATACCTACTTACAAAAAACATGACACGCAATACAAACAACAATGTAGGTTGTTAATGACTTTTTTTACTTTACTTCCGTCGGAATAAGGTTTAAAATACAAAAACTGGTTCCAAGGTTTAAGCTCGGGATAAAGTTAGATCTCGTTTTATAATAAGACGGTTAAAATTCAACATAAAAGCATAATTCAAATAATAAATAATACCTGAGTTCCTTTCTAATGATTCCATGTCCAATAATAAAGTGTAACTTCTCTAGATTGGTGCTTCGTCGCGAATTAAGCCAGGTGCTATACATTTCATTAGTAACTTCGTCATTAACTAGATTCTTCATCAAGTGTTCATCTAGTTTACTACGATGTTTTAGTGTCTTGGATATAAGTTTGTTTCTGCTATTTGGTGTCAGGTCTTTTTGCAGATATTCCTAAAAATAATAATGAGATCATGAATACGCTGACTAGTAAATACATACATAATATAACATTTCATCACGTCTGTGTTCTCCAAAGATCTAAAGAATCATAACAAGAGGCAGAGCTACAAAGTATGTACAACCTATATTTTGGCAGTTATAAATATAACTATAAGCTTCTCCGCGTAGCTTCGCCCACGTGGATGTGCGACATTACCTATCCCACAGAAACGTGCTGCCGGGACAAAAACTACCCTATGTCCTTCCCCAGGATCTCATCCAACTCCTCGCTAAATTTTATCGAAATCCGTTCAGTGGTTCAGGCGTGAAAAGGTAACATACAGACAGTTACTTTCTAATTTATGATATTTATAAGGAAAAGTTCCATGTCATGGGGGCAAGCCTATAAACATTTGCCAGCTAACGGGACCACTCCATGCTCTAGGCTACTACTGAGAAATTAAATTTAATGGTAAAACGCAATAACACTTTACCCCATCTAGATACCAAACTCAGCAGTCAGCCTACAGACTTAATTGTGGGAAGACAATAAGCATCCACATTCGTTAACCCCAGGAGCATTTGCCTGTCGGGCGAGATCTGCAGTGGCCTTTATGGAAAGCTCTCAATCGATTGCGTATCCAAGTAGGGTGCTGCAGACATAATTTTCCGAAGTGGGGGATTACTGACCCATCCCAGTACCCACAATACCCAGTGCGAGTGCGCTGCCTCTAATCAGATCATGCCCCACTTACTGGAGTGCCCTAAGTGCCCGTTCACCTGCACCTTGGATGACTTAATGAATGCCACTGGTGCCACAATCAACGTGGCCACCTACTGGATTCAGACAATATCAAATATCGAAGAAGAGCACCATCTGCACGAAAAGAAGAAGCTAAAGGTGTGTCCAGACCTGGCGAATGCGCCGCTTGCGCACTGCGCGCGTGTTGCTCGCGTGCGGTTACAGCCTATGTTTTGTGCACCGCTCTAGTGCAACTCCGGCAAGGATCGAGTGGGGCGCGCGTGCAGCGCGCGCGCATCTCGTGCGCACATAGCTTCTTTCGCGTTTGAACTATGAGCCTCAGTTGTGAATTTGCTTGCGTCGCTCGAGTGCGGCGCGTAGCTTGCACGCGAACATGAAATGCACGCGCGCAGTTCGCAAGCGGCGCATTCGCCAGGTCTGGATACACCTTTACAGACCACTATTCGACCAATGAGGTAATCGCCAACACATCTAACAGTCATTTCGAATACAGTTGTATACTCACATCAAACTCTTTGCTCTTTTGGAAAGCTCGACCAAGCGTATCTGTCAGCTTCGTCATAACAGGTACATTATCAACCTTATCATCAACGTATTTAGGTTCAGCCAAGTCACCCATGAACCTCAGTATGGTAATCCACAATGCTTGAGCCGCCATCCTATCCACAGGCGAAGGTAGATCTAGAAGAGGATGCTTCAAAGGTTTTCGGGAATATTGGTGTGTCGTATTGCCCAAGAAATATGTCGCAGCGAACTTTCTGAAGTTAAATTCGTCGAAATGCTCTTCGACCATTTCTTGTGGTTGTAGTGGAATTACTGATGATATTTCTGGTTTGGCTGTTGTTGTCTGGAAAATTAAATTAGCGTTAAAAAATAATCTAAAATAAATTTGCACTCATACAGCACTCATACTATTTCCGACTCATTAAAACACGAGTTTTACTTTAGTGCTAAAATCTACGAGCCAGTTTTTGTATTTTGAACTTTATTACGAAGGCCCGAAGCTAAAGTTCTGAACACAAAATCTGACTTTAGAAATTAGAGGTCAGATTTATAATTTTGAACTTTACTACTGTTTGAATAAAGTTCAAAATACAAAAACTGACTCGAAGTTTTCAACTCCTTTTGTAAGACGGTTTTAGTTTACGTGAACTTACCACTCCGAAACCAGTTCCCCTAACTGTGCCACCAGGCGTCGCTGAATCCTTCAGGAAGCCGAAAACATCATCCACATATCTATCATCTATAGCCGTTGTGTTCTGTTCAACATTCTCTGTAGACTCTTCTTTCACGAACCATATAGATCTCATCATGTTAGCATACTTCTTCTCATAACTGTCTCCTGCGGTTTCATTACTTCTACCTGACGCTATAAGATCTGCTCTTTCTTTGTCTAATTGTATCAACGTTGCTTTAATAACGTGTCCCTTTTCTCTAACTAACCGTCTTATAAGATACCCTCTACAATTTGCTTGGAACTTCATCAAGAAAATTCTCATGTTTAGGAAAGTTTTTCTCAATTCTCTGGATCTTATCTTGGCCTGTAAGCGAGAGTATCCACGTTTCATTGCCAAGAATTTGCTCCTATAGCCACGAGCACGGTAAGTCTTTTGTATGAGGAGAGCAGCCGCTCGCAACTTTAAGTATCTCTTTCTATAAATAAATCTTCTTGCATTCGCTTGCGTTTTAATTACTGCTGTTATCAATACTTTGTGTCTTAGTTCCTCAAGAACAGTATCATGATAGTCTTTTAGGAAAACTTTCGTGTGTCCAAAACGATAATCTTCATCAGTAAATACTGTTGCGCAGATTTTCATGGCTGCATTTCTACAATCAGTTTTTTCCGCAGGTGGAATGCCCGGAGCAACAAGGCGGTAACGATGAACGAAATCTTTGTATGAATAACGAATTGGATAACCTGCTTGTCTTATTTTTGCTGTTTCCATCAATCCAGCGTAACGTAGTTGACGAACACATAAGCCTTTATCGAAGATCTGCAATCAAACACATAAATGATTATAGTATGCACCAAAGTTTGTGGCAGCTGCGATCATAAAATGAGGGAACGAGATGACACGAGACTCGTATCGAATTAAAGAATTCCTGTTCTAAATATTCACCGTCTTACTCGCACCTTTTATGTTCGGCACGAGTTTTGGCATTTAGTAAAGCAATGTATTCCTCTGAAAAAAAAATACAAAAATTTTGCGTTGCTATGTGTGTATATATGTATACTATATGTATATACTTACCCTAGGCTTTTTGAACTCATTCGGCTTGATGCATCTCACAAAGAATGGATGGCAACCATACAAAGTCTTCATAAGAACATCGAGAGATGTCTTGAACTGATGGCTCAGTGAGACAGTTTTTCGGCTCCCGGTTTGCGTAGGCGCATACTCGGTAATGAAAAGATTTTTCAAAAAATCGTTACTTGAATCTAATATCATTTCTTTCACGTCTGCTGTAAGCATGTCCCTGTTTTTATCGAGGAAGCCTGAAACATAAAAACAACATAGTTACATTTAAGTACACGTTTTTTAATAAAAGCCCTGTAACACTTAATAATACCTTCATTTTGATGAAAGTATAAAAAGTTTGTCATTGCACTCTCGGCTAGGGCTGCAATCGCCCTCGAGGGTAATGGCAAATACTCACGCGTGTCAAACGACGAATTTCAACACAATTGCAAAGGAAAAATAAACTATTTCTAACCTTACCTTGAACAGCATAAGAGACGTCTCCTGCGAAGTGTCTGATACCAAACTTATATTCACGTGATGATTTTGCAGTTATATAGCAGGTTTTAGCTCCATGATTGCTATTTAACTTCGACAACAAAGTTACGTCCGTGCCTTTAGGGAATCTAGACTCTTCATCAATGAGGGACAGTAAATTCATTGCTTTCAACCCTATCATGTCCAAGTTCTCTTGATTGTCCACATAGTTTATGTTAGTCCATTTAATTCCTTCTTTCTCATACTGCTCCTGTTCAAGTTTGAAAATATGTTTTACGAAGAACTGTTGCAAGTTCTCATTTGCGTAGTTAATACAAAGCTGTTCGAAACTATTGAAGTCGAAATTTTCGAATCCAAAAATGTCTAAGATTCCAACTGATCCGCTGGTAAGTTGTTGGTCTTTGAACAGTGTTTTGTTTATCATTCCAACTATGTACTCGAAAATGTGTCCGTATATGGCTTTTACTAATGCGTCCTTGCCTTCAATAGCAGAGGCTACATTCAATGGTGAGACAACCTTATCCCCATGTGCAACGAATGTTTTCTTCGTCAGGGCTTCACATAGCCTCGCTTTATTAACCCCCAATATATTAGCGACCCTATTCGCATTAACAGCATCAGCAACTTCAGAGCCTTCAATGTTGTTTGAATTTAACGATTTGAATTTCAAGTTTCCTAAGTGCAGTATGGCAGCGAGAAGGCTAAAAGACCCCCAAACTTCATTATCAGGGAAATTTAGAACTTTAAAAGCGGATCTTATGTCGTTGAACTCGAGACCGTCATTTCTTCCATCACACGTAAGCATTTTGCCAGAATTCAGGTAAGCATAATCTTCGGGACGACCTAATTCGAGCCTTTTCTTTTCGTCTGCAGATAATCCTGTGACAAGCGAGTAAAATATATGGTAGTTTCTTTCTCCTTTATTTTGGTAAACGATCCTTGATTTCTCCAAAAGATACTGCTCAATGTTACCTCCTTCTATGGTTCCTTTTTTGCTGAAATAGATGTTAACATACTTTCCGAATCTGGATGAGTTATCGTTTCTCACTGTTTTAGCGTTACCAAATGCTTCAAGAATAGGGTTTGTTTCTTGAATTTGCTGTTCTATCCATGAATGCTTGCCACTGGCTGCAGCCAAATATTGCAGTAGAAGTTTTGTGCTTTCAGTTTTACCAGCGCCACTTTCACCACTGAAAAGTAAGTAAGAATCAATATACCTGTTTGATCAAAAAATACAGTAGGGACAGCTCTCATAAATACTTAATTATCATTGCCCTGAATCATTTAACTATATATCTACTCTCAGTTAGATATTCAATGTTTTTAAGGTTCGATTTTGTTGTTTTGTTACATTGGCAAAGCATTAAAACATCGTAACTGATAAAATACAATAAATAGAAAGATAGCTTCACTATCTTTAGATTATATCGGTTGCACAAAATAATCAGGTAGTAGTCTTCTGCGCTGCGATGACCGCTCACACTAACAGTAGCAATGGATATTACATTCATTGCGTTATTTACGTTGTTGAGCAGACTAATTTTCCGAACATATGAAGTAATGTAACACGCACTCTCATGAAGTTCGGAGACGCTACACTCGAAGTCGTGGATGAGTATGTTTACATAGGACAAACTGTCCAGTTAGGTAGGTCCAACTTCGAGAAAGTGGTCAATCGTCGAATTCGACTCGGCTGGGCAGCGTTCGGGAAGCTACGCAATATCTTCTCGTTCCACATACCGCAGTGTCTCAAGACGAAAGTCTTTGACCAGTACGTGTTGCCAGTGATGACATATGGCACCGAAACGTGGTCGCTCACAATAGGCCTTATTAGAACGCTAAAAGTCACCCAAAGGACAATGTAGAGGTCTATGCTTTGGGTTTCCCTGCGTGATCGAATCAGAAATGAGGAGATCCGTAGGAGAACCAATTAGGTAACCGACATAGCCCGAAGAATTGCCAAAATTAAATGGCAGTGGGCAGGGCATATTGCTCGCAGAACAGATGGCCGATGGAGCCGAAAGGTTCTGGAGAGGCGACCGCGTTTGAAGATGTAGCGTTGGAAGAGGCCTCCCACAAGGCGGACCGACGACCTTGTGAAGGCCGCAGGAACCCGTTGGATGCGAGAAGCACAGAACTGGTCCCTTTTCTATAGAGTAAGAGTGGAGGTATTTGGGGGAAACCTATGTCCAGCAGTGGACGTCTTTCGGCTTAAATGATGATGAATAATGATGAAGCAATGGATTAGCCAAAATGATTCGGATTGTTATTGAAAGTGTGTTACGCAAATAGGGTGCAGGTTCGACTCCCAGAATGAATACTTACCTAATAGAGTTAGGTATTATGGTTTACAAGTAGTTGTTATGGATTTGTAAGCTTTTAGTGAGTGTTATCACCATAGATATCCGTGGTTATCACTGTGTTTACCTACCCCTATATTTACTTCGTGGATGCTTCATGGTTACCACTATACCTACAGGAGAAATACCTTGTAAAGGGGCAATGTACTGACCTTTATTATACAAGTACGCGTATGATAGAGGTCAGTGGGGCAATGTAATGTCTAAACAAAATACAACTCTAATTAATACCACATAGACTACAAAGCTCCCCTTATCAGTAGCGGCATGATGGCATATACTTAGGTCATAATAAAGATTACCTGATGACGATACACTGGTTGGATGACGTATTCAATAATTCTCTATACGAATTATCGCCGATAGCAAATATGTGAGGCGGGATGTCCCCCAGGCTTCTCTCTTGATAAAAGTGTATTTGATCCATCGTATATATCGGTAGTATTTCGTAGGGGTTTATCGCTATCAACATCGATCCGGTGTAGGTCTGGAATAAAAGAACATTGACGTTAAAATTAACATTACATCGACATAACACACGCTTAGGGTAGTAGATAGTAGGGCACTAGGGGTATGTCTCTAAATACCCCTAGTACCCTATGTAGCGGTATCTACAACGCCACATGAGAACAACGCGTCATACTGACGTCACGCAAAATCCTGCATCTCGCAAGCAGAGTTTACCGCGCAACTAGCTCAGATACATCGACCTGACATGGATCATTGGGCAGTTGCCCGCCAGACACAACTACACCCGTCTGGTCGGAGGATCCTCCCTTTTCTATAGAGTATGAATGAACTTTACACACTGTTCCTCATACCTCTATTCCCTACTACCTACATTTCATAGTCGACCCTAAAAAACATAAAATAAGTACGCCGTCATTTTCTGAAGGGGTAGAGGTAACTTACGCATTATAAGAAGCCCCCTAAAATACTGGCTGCTATTAAGAATTTCTTGATAGCAGCCAGTATTTTAGGAAAATCCAGCAGGGAAATTCTTAGTACTTAGTTGGGTTTTCCCATTACAATTTTGCCCAACCCGAAGATCGAACCCAGCATCTAAATGGTCAGCAGTCGCTCCTACTAGGTACTAGACGAACAAGGGCCCTATCTAAATTCGCTCGCAAACTGGTGGATTCTGGAAAGCTAAATCTTTGTAGCAGAGGTTCCAATTGATTGTGGCCGAATTCTTAAATGCGAGATGCCAGTGTATTGTAACGGAATTAAAGCGATTCAAGGATACTTCTACCTATATATCAATAATAATTATCACATAACTGAGATAAGCTCTAAACGGCATCTTTGTAGGTAAATATATTAATGAGATCACAGAAATAGCGAACGTATCTTTTATAAATCATACATGTACCTATGTATTTATTTATTTTTGCAATTAAATTATTGGGCTATTTATAAGTTTATAAATAGCCCAATAATAAAAAAAAAACTAAAATACAGATCCAAAGACACCGACTTCCGAAATTAAAGTTATTTTTCACTTTTTTTTTTTTTTTGGAAGTCAGTTTGTTTTTTTTTACATATCCAAAGCTATACCTAGTACTTACATAAATGAGCTGATTGGCGTACCGCATATGAAGGTTGTGGAGGATCGAGTACTCTTGCAGCTCGCCAAGAGTGATCATGTCTTCAACTCCTTGTATAGACGTTGAGTGCAGCGGCTTAAGAACATTTTGGACAGAGGTGGTAAAGATGTTCCCGTCATGATCTCTCACTTCGATCTTATCACCACCACTCTTGAGGACTTTCACAGCTATCGGGACGTCGAACTCCGAGGTCCCAGGTGGCTTTAGCCAGACGTGGTCCTGAAAAGCACGATAGGATGGCATAAGCAGATGTACTGTCAAGTCCTGAAATTAAGATGAGTGTAGGAAAGGTGTAATGTTATTGTCAAATGCATCTAGGTAACTACCTACCTAGCTGTATTTGACCATAACATACCTTGATAATAAAATGACGTAGGTATGCTACGTCATTTTATTTTTACCTAGGTAAGTAGGTAATTTGCCTATCGACTGGAAAATAGGTGATAGATGGTAGTGGGTGTAGTGCTTGTGTACCTACACCTACCTACTTACGTAGAGTATGTTATTTATCATCCCGGAAAATTAAATCTAAGCACGGGTAGAGCCTCAGTCAAAGCTATTTTGTTATCACAATAATACCTAAATTATTGTAAAAGGAATAATAATTCATAGTGTTGACAAATTAGGTAGCTCACTACAACATGAGTGTGTGAAGCGACTTACCTATTTAGTAGCTTTTATTCTAAATATACTTACAATGTTTACACTATCGCGGGTAAGATAAACGAATTAGTAAACTTACCGCTAAAGTCACTCGATCTGCCATCTCGAAATATTACTGAGATTCACTCCACAAAAAATTAAGACACCGTCATTTTTTACATTCATAGATTTCGCGTGACGCTTGTTCGACGACTGTCGAATTTTATCAATGGTTCAGCTTTGTCTAATCAGTATCTGATAGCAAGTCGGATTTATCATAAAAAATTTCAGATATAAACTTCGACCAACAGTCATCATGCCTAAATATGTGCAGATTAATTATTTTAAATACATAATTAACTTGAATCATAAAACCTTCATGACTTTTTGAAATCTTGGATTGATGTGTTAACTCATTGAAGGCTATAAACACATTTTACATAATCAGCCTATAATGAGCCAGAGTGGCCAGAATTCTACCATGCGGGCCCAGGGTGGGGTTGGTAGATGTCACGTCTACGAATTTTTGGATAAACCCATTTTACTTTGTTACAATTACTGATGTATTTTTTTTACAAGTCTTACTATTTAATACAAATTCAAACAGTCACACAAGTTTAGAATACGCCTAACACGAAGTCCAGGGTTCAATACCCAGCGATTGTTACTGCTAATAGAATTTGTGTTATAATATCTTAAAAGTCTTATCTCGATTTGTTTATTACCTTCAAAATCGTAGGCAATTATAGTCGTTTATTGGTTACATGAGAGAAATAGAAAACAAAATATTTTTTTTGGGAATTGAATTTTCATACTCATAATTATTTAAATGCAGAGTATGTAAACAATTTGTAAAAATTACTCTGATGTTTGGAAACACACACATGACATTACTCTTGAATTATCCTATTTAATAATGCCAACAATTGAATTGGTAAATACAATTTATTTAAAAATAATTCAGCATTACAAACAACTTAATCTAATGATGATTCTAAGTTACTTTTTCTTCTCATCTTTTTCTTTTTTATCTCCTTTTGCTTTCTCATCTTTCTTATCTTCTTCCTTTCCATCCTTCCCATCCTTTCCTTCTTTCTTTTCCTTCTCTTTCTTATCTTTATCTTCTTTCTTTCCTTCTTCAGCATCTCTATTCGTAATCTTGTTGTTGATAAGGTTATGTAGGGCTATGATGGATCGAACCAGTGCTGCTAAGTACACTACAAGGGACTGATCATTGGTTTTGATATAAAGGTTGTCAATAAAGCTATCATTAGCAATGTCAGGCAGGAGGTTGAAGATATCCTGCAGTTGGTAGATAATTTGATGGTTCATCGGGAGAGAGCCTTGGCCAACTTGGGTGAGGTAGTCTCTAATCTCACTCAATTGGGAGTGCAAACCTTTCAGACCAAGCAACTGGTTTGTAATTCTCTGGGAGAGACTACCAACAGTAGTATCCTTAATGTCTCTTAAGAGATGTTCTACTCCAACTTCTTCCGCTTCCTCAGCCCCAATCTCACTGGGTACATGTTCAAAGGTCCTTGTTGTGGGTGAACCGTCATCATGAACCTCTTCTACAGCCTGGTAAGCTTCAGTGGGAAGACCAAGATCTTTTGGTTTAGCATCTATGATGACAAGAACTGAGTTAGGGCAGTAGCGCCTAACCAGTTCATTGATGGCTACATCATTTTGATGGAGTTTGGGGCCAGTGTGGTACCAGCCCACAACCTTCTCTCTGGCATTGACTTTCTTGAACATACTGTACATGTTCTCTAGGTAGTCATGGTCGAGGAACCAGACTGACTTGTCTTTGTCATCCTCATCAAATGGAACTGAAAATACAATAAAAGTGTGTGAATACTTTTTACAATTTTCTATGTTGTTTGGCAGGGTCAGGCGTTTTTCGTTTGTATTACTTTGGTGGGGATTTCAATGAACTTATATTCAAGTAAAAATAACAATAATTATTTTAGTTTTAGTCAAGTTACATGAACACAAAGCCAACTGTGTGTAGTTTACTAATGAATGACTAAGTTATTTACCTGCAAAGCTGTTGGAGACGTCCAGAACACCCTTAGCTCTCCAGCAGCCCAGCAACACGCCGACAACTCGTTTTTGATTGCCTATTTTGCCCATCCGATTGAAGTGGTCCACCACACTGAGTAAGACCAAAGGATGAACCACCACTTTTGTGGTTAAAACTTCTTGGCTTGGCATTGTTGCTGCGGTATTTTACTATATACAGTTATTACGGTGTATGCTTGTCAACAGCAAATTACACAGCAATAATATCTCTTCAATTACAATTCGCTCAAATCAATCAAATACAATGATTTTTGCCAAGCGGCAATCAAAACTAAAATTTGACAGTCATTATAGAAAAAAGAATGTCTGTGGTTTGAATCGCCTCTATGGAAATACGTCTTTAGGCTGGCAACTTAGTACAACATAGTAGACATTCTGACTAGTTTTACTGAAAGAAAAGAAAGATAAAATACGAAAACAGTAACAAAAAATTCAACCGATGAGAAAAGAATCTGTAATGGGGAAGCGCCACTGACCTCTATAATACAAGAGGTCAGTGGGAAGCGCTAAGGTAGCCCGCGAAATTAAACTGTGTCTGCGTGTACAAAAATATGATTCGCGACTGTAACAAATATGTATTTATAGAATTATTATAATCATTAGAATCAGTAATACAACATGATAAAATTTTTTTTTTGCATTTTGCAGGACAGTGTCAGGTTGTATCTTGATCAAAATATGATTCGCCACTATAATATAAAGGGCGTCCCACGGCTATGCCACATGGAAGGAAGATACCTTGAATATTGTAGATGGAGTATTTTACTGAAAGAAGACGAATACAGATGGAACATTTTACTGAAAGAAGAAGAATTTCGGAAGTCGGTGGCAAAAAACTAAAATACAAATCCAAAATACCAGGGACCTACAAATTACGTATCTCTTTATCATTTTATCATGCACTTAAATTATAATAGGGAAATGATGCGTACTTCTCAAGTGGGTACATTTATTTACTTATGATAATGTCAGTTGTATGTCCATACGGCAATGTCAGCTTTTCATTTTTCTGAACAAAATTTAACATCAAATGTTAAAATTCATGGTTTTCCTTTTATTTCTGACACTATGTTATTTACCAAAAAATTATCCTTATGATGAAGCCTTTCAATCGGTATGATAAAGCTACAGGGTAATTTTTTTTCTCGTGTAGTGGGTTCGATTCCCGGTTCAACCATGTAATTGTTTAAAAATCTATGAATGCAGTTTAAATTGTTTTTTTAATTAATTATTGTCTTCTTTTAGTAAAATGTTCCATCTACAATATTCAAGGTACTTTCCCTCCATGTGGGCCGTGGGATGCCCCGTATATGTAGTTACAGAATTATAGTCATTAGAATCATTCGTTAAAATCAGACTATTCTGTAAAACGTTATTTTTTCGGCGGTTAAAAAGCCAAATATCTACGTAAGGCCTGAAAAAAACGCACCCAGCTGTCAATTTCAAACGAAATGTCAAATAAAATATGTCAATATTGGTAAGGCGTGCTTTCTGAATTTTATATTAAAGTTTTTATAAAATTATAAATAAAAGTATTGCTTTTAAGTAATTAGATGCACAACATTAAATGTATATTATCATTAAATAAATCTTTACCAGTGGAAATCTAACAAAATGTCGCAAAAGACGATAACCTTTGTCACTGGCAATGCCAAAAAACTAGAAGAGCTCAGGGCTATTCTGGGCAGTAACTTCCCTTTAGAAATAATTAGCCACAAGCTAGACTTGCCAGAACTTCAAGGGGAAATGGACGAGGTGTCTATTAAGAAGTGCCAAGAAGCTGCACGGCGTCTGAAGAGGCCTGTGTTAGTGGAAGATACGTCCCTTTGTTTTGATGCACTAAAGGGCCTTCCTGGGCCATATATCAAGTGGTTCCTAGAGAAATTAGAGCCTGAAGGGCTCACAAAACTGCTGACTGGTTGGGAGGATAAATCTGCTAAAGCTGTGTGCACATTTGCATACTGTGCCGGCAACTGTGAAAACCTAGATGTTGAGCTGTTCCAAGGTATTACTACAGGAAAGATTGTATCTCCAAGAGGTACAAGAGACTTTGGTTGGGACTGTGTTTTCCAACCTGATGGTTACAATGAAACTTATGCTGAACTACCAAAGACTGAGAAAAATAAAATATCTCACAGATACAAAGCTCTAGAAAAATTTAAAGCACATTTTCTTGAAAAATCTGTTTAACTTCCTTTTAGTGTTTCCTAAATCGTGAGATGATCCAATGGAAAAACATACAACAAAGAACTTTATGCCATAAAAAGGATGTATTTCTGTCACTGACCACAATGGACATTATAATAACATACATAGTTCACAGATACTCTTACATTTTTGTAAAAAAAAAACTGCATTCTTTGCCATAATTTTTCCTATTGGTTTATGTAATCTAAATGGATATGGTTATGGTTCAATTTCACCTGTATATAAGTGCATACAATGTAATCAAAATGTGATAATGATAAGCATCTGTTTTGTTAAAATAAAACCAAATCAATTATGAAACTGTTTATTATGATATTACCAGTTCCACTTTTATTTACACATAGATCATAACATTAGATTATTATTTTTAAAAGTTGAATTCTGTACACAATGTACTTTTTATAACATTCTATTCATAGTATAAAATAACATAACAGATAAAATAATCTTATTGTATGAATTAACATTACTTTTAGATGTTGGCTTGTGTACACCGGGTGCTATGTAAGGTTCTAAATTTGAATTGTTATAATTTTTGTAATACCAGTCATTATCACCAATCTGCCTTGTCTTTGTGTTGCCTGTGCTAAGAATTTCTGAAAATCTTGTTTTTGGTTCTCGGTTTGGTGAAAAGTTTTCTCTATGATCATAATGTTCTATGTTTGGAAGATTTACTTTGGTGATGGTTGCTGGCCTTTTCCCATGGTTCCTTTCATGTAACTCTGCAGTGCTGGGTACTAAAACTGCAGAAAGAGCAGTAGGTGCCGGCTCAATATGCTTTTTCATTGGTGGCTTTGAAGTTACTGCAGTGGATGAGGAGTAAGATGAAGTACTACTTTCCATCCAAGCTTGCAGTGACATATCGTTACTTGTATCTGTTGTTATAAGCATACTTTCTTTTTCAGTCACTTGTGTTATAGTTAAATTTGACTCCATCAAATTGTATTTACTCAAATTGTTGGGATCACTCTTTTGTTCTTCAACATTTTTAGTTCTATTATAAGCTACATGAGTACTGTTGTCATCATCTACATATGATTGGAGTTCATGTATCTCACTTTTAATTTTCGAGTGGGTTGTGTTATTATGAGCTGTTTTAACAGGTGGTTTGGTAGATACTGCTGCAATAGCTTGTTCCATAGCACCTTGTTTGTTGTAAGTTGTAGCACTTTGGGCTTGCACAGCTGTTTGTGAAACATTCAGTGTAGGATCAGGTATTGGCATAAAACCTCCTGCAGTTGTGGGTAGGATTGGTGAGAACCCACCTGTTTCAAACTTGGGTGTTTCTGGTAGTTGATATTTGTTTCCACTATGGGAGTGGGCATGAGAATGTGTGTGAGAGTTTTTCTTGTCGGGCCAGTCTATTTTGCGTCCTGTGTTAAGTATTTTTCCCATGTCTAGCGGCGGCAGGGGCATCCCGAAGAATGTAAAACCGCTATTAGGTCCGTTTGTTGGAGCCTGCTTGTTTCTGTCTGTCGTATTTTTCATTGCCGCGTATATCGTGGGGAGCCCACCCGACGATCTATTATTATTATGCGTCGCACTTAGTTCGTTGTTCAAGCCATCTATTAAAGTTTCATTGTAAGGATAATCGACGTATTCGTCGTAGAAGTAATCAGATTCTTCTGGGGATGGCCTGTTTATTTTATTAGCTTGATACGTGTTTTTGATCTGCGATGTGTAATCCTTTATTTTGTCTACTGTTGAATACACTTGCGATGTCGCCAAATTAGGTAGAAGCGCTGCATTCTCGTGAATCATACACGTCCTCAGATCTTCCTCGTCGACTTGATTAATAGCAGTGTTTGAACAATCATTTCTTCCGAACGTCATACCTTTAACGTATGTTCCATCTGCGCATTTTGGTCCAATAGAAGACGATTCCAATAGCCATGATTTCAGCCAAATAATATGGCAATTGCAAATTAGCGGATTACCTGAAAATAAGAGTAAAATAATGGTCACCAATGACATACTTGAAAAATTGCAACAATTCGGGCCAATTCGGCTGCCCGGCCATCTACTTACCGTCAATATCCAAAATAGCGATGTTATTTCTTAGTTTAGCAAATGTATTCTCCAATACGGTGCTAAGTTTATTCTGTCTCAGTGAGAGGATCTTCAGTCGAGGCATGAAATCGAAAGGCTGGCCGCTAATGTGGCATATCATATTATTATCTAAATTCAGCTCCACCAACCATTCCATGTACTGAAACGACGCTCTCGTCAACCTCATCAGTTTGTTAAAGCTTAGGTCCAACACTTCTAAGGAAGATAATTGCCTCAGTCCTGAATTATCAATACTAGTAATTTGATTATTGCTCAAATTCATGTATTGCACCAAAGGCATGTTCTCGAAAGCTCGCAGCGAAATGTACTGCAAACGATTCCCTTGCAGCTCAATTATCCTTAGCTTTGGTAGATTTGAAAATACTCGGTCAGGTAAATCTATAATGTGATTCCGGCTTAAGTATATGGATAGCAATTTTGGTAGATTTGCTATCGCTTTCGGGTGCACCACTTCAATGTTATTGTTGTCCAAGTCTATCGTTTCTAGATCTCTAAGTTCTTTGAAGCTTCCAGTTCGAAGTTCTGCTAGCTTATTGTTGGGCATTTTAAAATTTGTCAGTGTGTTTATACTATTTATGGAATTGCCATCGAAGTGCTTTATGTGATTGTAGCTTGCGTCCAAAACTTTTAACTTAGACATCATGTTCAAAGTAGCCGGTAGCTCGTTTAGATTATTCGAAGAAATATTTAATGTTTCTACATCTAGAGCCCTGTTAACAATGTTAGGACTTATACTTTTCAGTTTATTTTTGCTGAAGTCTAAAGAGGATAGCGCAGCATTGTCTTGAATCGCCATGAAGTCGAAATTTTCAATTGTATTTCCGTGTAAGTTCATTTGCTTCAGTTGATTTAGTTTGCTAAAGCTTTTTGGGTGAACAGCCATTATTTGATTGTAACTCAAGTCTAAAATCTCCAGTCGGTCTAAATCACTAAACGTCGTCATCTCGACCTGTCTCAAGCCGTTTCGTTTCATATAAAATCGTCGTAAATTGTGCAACGTCTTCAAACTTCCGTGAGGTATTTTCTGAATCCCATTACTCGAAATATCTAAAGTTCTTAAGGACGGTAAATCTAAGTCTGGTGACGGAGGCATTGGTAAACTTGTTATTTGATTCTGATGTAAATATAACTTTTCTAACCCTCGTGGTAATCCAGGTACAAATTCAATCAGTTTATTAGCGCTGGCGTCCAACTCATAAAGATTCGCCAAGTTCCTGAAAGTAGCTGGGTGAATAGAAACTAGACTATTACCTGATACGTTCACATATTCCAATAAAGGTGATTCCATGAATGTTATTGGGTCTATGATCGCTAGCTGGTTGTAACTGAAGTTAATCCTTCTCAATGATGGAAGATTGTATAGAATTTTCGGCTGCAATCGTGTGAAGTAATTGTAAGATAAATCTAGTCCTTTGAGTGCCGGCAAATTCCAATAAGGACCCTCGTTCATATCGTTCAACGAATTGTTACTTAGGTGCAATTCTCTTAATGCAGGCATAGCGACGAATGCGTCAGCCTGTATGAACTTAATATTGTTTTTGTTCAAATGTAATCTTTCTAGACTGGGATGACCTCTAAGAGCGCCTCGTGGAATTTCTTGAAGCAAATTGTGACTCAGGTCTAGGAATTTCAGGCGGGGCAGAGCATCGAGTAAAGCTCTAAACTCTGAAATATGCATTATTTGGTTTCCGATCAAAGTGAGCTCTTCAACTCCACTGCCAGATTGTTGCAAGAATGATTCAGGATGTATTTGGTTTATTCGGTTGTAATTCAAATCTACGACCCTTAGCTTTGGGACTCTATGAAATGCACCATGGTGTATGATGTTTATGTTGTTGTGCGATAGAAATAGATTCTCCAGCATGGGTTGATCCACAAACCCACCTTCGCTTAATTTGTCAATCAAATTGTGATTCAGATTTAAATGAGATAGCATTGGCAAGTCTCGTATAGCGCTTCCAACCATCGTTGCATCTGCAATTCTATTGTTGTTCAGCGATATTTCGCTTAGAGATGGTAGCAAGGATAAAGCCCTCATATGGATCTGGTTAATTCCACAATTTGTGATTTCCAGTCTTCGTAATTTTGGCAAATTATAAAAAGCGTTTTCTTTCAGTATTCGGAGGTTTACACTTCCTTGGATATACAATTTCTCCAAGTTCGGCAAGTTCTCAAACGTATTTTCATTGACTGCATTTAGACTTTCTGATTGTATGTTTATGTAACGTAGTTTCTGCAAGCCAGAAAAAGCTGGTATCCTCTTTAGATTTTGTGATTGTATCGTTAATGCTTGAAGATTCTGTAGTTTCATTAGACTTTCTGCTGGAAGGCTTCTCAGGTCATTTTCGACGATGAAGATTTCTACCAAATTCGATTCTTGCGTCTCCAGCCAAGCAGCTGATAGTCGCTCCAGTCCATTGTGCCGGAACATTAATCTCATTATTTTCACATTTTGGAATACCTTCCCTGGTAGGGATGGGAGATAGTTGTTTTCTACGATCAGCTCATCTATTGGTTTTCTGACAAGTTCTCCAACTTTCTGGACGCCCTTTATTACCTGGGGCAAGTCGCTGTGTGTGCACCTGAAAACAAAGTTAAAGTTTGTTATTACTCAGACAAAAACAGCCTTGATGTTACAGCGATTACTTATAGGTACCAACCATATTTGGACATCTTCGTGTCGATTTGTGCATATGCATGGGAGGATTGTCTCTGGCGCTGGACATATCGAAGCTTGTCCAGTCACATAAGAAAATATCAAGAAGAGGAGCCATGAGACTATTTCTCCTTTCTTTGGGTCCATTCCTCTAAAACGTAGATGATCATTGTAGCATATTTCTCGTGTTTTCAGTCCTTTCTATCTGAAAGTTTATGAAACAACACATTAAAATATTGGATTAAGTAGTATTGTTGAATTGCATTGTAGTTGTGCTAAGTATGGCTCCTTGAAACCTACTGCTGCAAGTTACAGCGGACGGTTGTTTAAACAACGAAAATTCAGCGATGATGTCAGAGGAAACGTCGTTTCTCAGTTGTTTCCTTTAGAATCTGAGCTTATCAGAGTTTATCCCCTGATTGCTTCATTCTCTATCGTCGGCGCCAAGGACCGGTACTAATGAAAACAATGCGTTATAGAAACAATAGCCGACCGGAACGGTCCGGTGGTTGAGTTGCACTTTCACTTATTCACCATTGTTATTAACGGCGATCTATGGTGTGCAATGTTATTTACATCATTGTTTTAAGGTTATGCAAGTCATTGATGGAGTTAGGTTGATGTAGGTCACTATTCGTCCTTCGGATTTGTTGTATTGAGATCACAATGGGCTGCTCGCCAGTAGCTTTGTAATTACTCGCCTCCTCTTGAGGAGATTCATCGAGCATGTCTTGTACCTACTGAATTCAGTCTTGATTTTCGTATTACCTCAGCGTATTTTTAGGGATTCTTCATGATCTGAAGTGTCTGGTTTTATTAACACTAACTCGCAAAAGGGTCAACATATTGGTAAAGAATATTAGCAATCGATTTAGAATAGACAACGGGTGAAGTGTTGAAGCATAATTATTCTCTTAAAGCAGCTGAACTGAAAGTAATTAGGTAGGCACATATATTAAAACAAACGTAACATTTTTTATTAAGTAGGTATAAACTGCGCAATGCCTTCATAAACGACTCATTATATTGCACAATTAAACTAGTTAAAGAGCTACTTTGCAAGTGCGATTTACATAATTTTTGTATTTCCAAAAAAAAGTAAATGTTAACTTACAATGCATGCAATTATATGTACTCATCGCTGATTATTTTAAAACATAAAAAATATAGATACAAAAGAAGAGGTGACGCATCTTTTCTGTTAGCACTAGGTACTGTAGTATTTGGTGCTTACATGCAACCTCCGCGAGTCAGTTAATTATTAGCATGAAATACGAGACAAACCTGAAATTAGTTTATGATTAGAAGAGATTAGGCGTCAGATTTGGCTGAAAATCCAAAAGGAAAAATATGTAAAATACGTAGAATGATTTCTAGAGAACACACTCTTTGGAACACACGTGAACAGACGTGATAAACCGTGGTTTAATTTATTCCTCCTGGTGCCCTGAAGAGCTCATCAGCTCTTCACAGTACATACGTGGATTTATACAGCTGCTAAATTCGACAAAAAATTATGAATGACGCAGCTACTGCGCAGTGGCTAGTTTTATTAGCATCTACATAGTACATATTAATTCCAAGGCCTATCGCAAACAAATGTCAAAAATGTAGGAAAATTAGAGGTATTTTTGACAGATTGAGCCTGAGCTCAGACTGTAAATGTTCTTAAAATTACGCGAATTGTCCACCCTTTTTTTTTATCGGTTTGGAAATCATCAAATGACCCCTCCCGCTGTGGGTGGAGCGGAAGGGAGTGTCAGACTCTTACTGACTAAAACTCACCCATGTTCCTTCCTTAGCCCTTTATGTTCCGGGGTAGCGGTAACCCTTTTGGACCATCCCGCTGCCCCGGCAGGCTTCGGCCCTAAGAGGCGTGCGCGGAACACGTACGCGCCGTCCGGCACGAGCCTGGTCCTGATCGGACGGTGAGCTACCCATTACTCTCCGTCCGCAGGCCCGCGCCTACGGTGGCCGGGAGTCATCCCGTGGCTCCCGACGCCCGGAGCGTCTCCCGCGGCGGCTGGGACGGGAGACTCTCTCCCTCATCCATCCCGCCACCTCCTTCGCTAGCATCACTGCTTCGCAGAAGGAGGTGACTGCCTCCCACTCCCTCTCGCTGCGGACCATGGCTTGCACCAGGGCCGAACGCGAGAGGTCGCCGCCGCTGCCGATCGCCTCTACGAGGACACGGCGGTGCTCCGCCCAAGCGGGGCAGACCTCCACCGTGTGCTCCACCGTGTCCTCTGGGCGATCCTTGCAATGGTGACACCCGGGCGTTTCGGGCGTTCCGGGCGTTTCGGGTGTCGCCTTATGATGTGCAGGAACCTCCTGAAACATCCGTGTACGGTGAGGACCTGCGTCAGGCGATAGGTGAGGGCGCCGTGGCGCCTGTCTAGCCTCTCTCTTCTCGGAGAGAGGCTAGACCCCTCGTCTTATCGCCGCTATCGTGGCGTGCCCTGCGCTGGGTTGCGACAGTATTCCAGTCCAGTTCCAGTTCGGCCTAGTTCTTCCAGTCTTTCCATGCCGCCATGAGATTGCGCCAGAGGTCCGTCCGCTCCGCCGCGATTTGATGCGGAAGCGGAGTTTCCTCCCGGCGTAGTGCCTCCGCGCGCCACTCATACAAGCGCGCGAGGACTATCGCCTCCAGATTCCATGGCGGCAGTCCGGCAAGGAGGCTTGCCGCCTCGCCCGAGATCGTGCGGTAGCCCCAGATAAGCCTTGCGGCTACCACCTTCTGGGGCGCGTTCAGGTAGTGGGCGGCTCGCCGCCGCAGTGAACGCGCCCACACCGGGGCCCCGTATAGAGCCATGGACCGCACGACCCCCGCGTAAATCCTCCGGCAGGAGGCGTTTGGCCCCCTCAGGTTGGGCAAGAGCCGCTTGAAGGCGGCCCTGGCCCGTTCCAGTTTGGGAGCCAAACGTCGAAAATGCTCGACGAAGTTCCACCGGCTGTCGAGGACGAGACCCAGGTATTTCATCGTTGTCTCGACGCCGATGTGAACCCCTCCTACCGTTAGTTGGGATCCCGATCGTAGCGTGTTCCGGACCCATGAAACGCCATGGCCTCGGACTTGTGCAATGGCACCTCGAGACCCAACTGCCGGATCCTCTCCACGACTATCGCAACCCCGCATGTCATCGCGTCGGCCGCCGCCTGATCCGACCCCCCCTGCGCCAGGAACAGCGTGTCGTCAGCGTAGCAGACCACGGTGACGCCATCAGGGAGGTCGGCCCGCAGCACCCAGTCGTAACCGATGTCCCACAGGAACGGCCCCAGAACAGTGCGAAAACCGCACGACATCTCTCGCCGGTTCCACTCCCCCTCGCGACCGGGGTAGATGACGGCTCTGTCCGTCAGATAAGCCTCGACTATTCGACGGAGGTAGTTCGGCACCCGGTGATACCGGAGTGCCTCCACAATGCAGCTCCAGGGCAGGGTGTTAAACGCGTTGGCGATGTCGAGTGACACCGCCACGACGACCCCATCCCGGGACACCGCGTCCCCCATCGTGAGAGCTCTCACACGCATGATAGGAATTGCCCACCCTCAGTTCGCTGTTGAACTGATTTCTGCCTAGTTCACAGCAACTAAGATCAATAGACAGAAAACATTGTGGCTTAAACTGTTACTAGGAATTTTGATTCCTCACTCGAAGGTTTTGAAAAACATTTACTTAGGTACAGTCAGCAAGAAAATGGGTTTTTTTACCAAAACTATTTTTAATGCCAATCGATCTTGTTTCTTATAGGGATCAAACAATTGTCTAACCAACTGAGGTTTGAGCAGGCCCGCCGCTAGCTGTTTAGTAGCCCGCGTGCAATACCGATTATGCCGCCCTACGACTACTTACGCTGAGTTTTGTCAAAATAAGGCTATTCAATGTTTTCTCATTATGGTGGGAAAAAAGAAAAGAATCATAACGAAGATAAAACATTTATTTTGATTAGGTACATAGTTATTTTCGTATCTACAAAAATTTACCTCTTCTTGCCTTTATACAGAGTGGCCGGGGAGTTGACGTTCAAACGTAAAATTGAGATACTTTATGATGAGGAGTATCCGAATCACCCCCATGTATGTTCTACGATTTTTCGTAGTTTACGAGATAGAATTTTTTTAATGATTTTTTTCGTAATTTTCACCTAACATCAGTTTTCGATTTTTTTCTCGTTCTGTTGAACATTTCTGGTTCAGTTTTTTTTTATGATAACTAATTAACATAATAACTAACACCCTAAAAAATTATGGTTTATCTAGGAATTGCAGAATTTACTTAGAATTTATTCGAGAGTTCAAAATTAATATTTGAGCTCAGTACTCACAAATTTTCAAAGTATCAAAAAAAAAAAATTAAATGGGGAGATTTTGGGTTCAAAGTAATTTTAAAAACAAGGCCAAATAAAGTTAGGGTTAACAGGAGTTTATTTTGTGTAACTGATCTTCAAAGTAAATTAAGGCATTTATTAAGGAAAAAAATTTATTATTTTATTTTATTTAAATCTTTGACTTTCTTTGCGTTATGATGGATTTGAGTAAAACACAGCTAATTTTTAATAAGATAAATGTATTTAAAGTAAATTTTCAAAATTTCGCCCTCCCACGGAAATGCACAATCTACATCTGCGTAAAAAATTATGTCTTAACTCCCTAAAAGCTTCGCGGTTATTTCTCACAGCGGTTTCGGCTTCGCGAATTTTTCTTCTAAGCTCTTCTTCACTTGAAGCTTCTCTTGCGTACGTTATTTCTTCAAAGTAGCCCCAGATAAAAAAAATCTATGGGGTTGAGGTCAGGCGAGCGTGGTGGCCAGGCAATTGGCCCTCGTCGTCCGATCCACCTGCTGGGGTACGTCTGGTTTAAATGGCGACGCACTTGCGCCGCGTAATGACATGGTGCGCCGTCGTTCTGGAACACCATTGTCCTTCTCAATTCAAGGTTTACATCTTCCAGTAATATTGGTAAATCGTCTTCTAAAAAACTTTTGTACGTGTCGCCGTCTAATCTGGGAACCCAAAATCTCCCCATTTAATTTTTTTTTGATACATTGAAAATTTGTGAGCTCAAATCTTAATTTTGAAAAGTAAGTTCTGCAATTCCTAGATAAACCATAATTTTTTAGGGTGTTAGGTTAGACTATGCTAATTAGTTATCACAAAAAAACTGAACCAGAAATGTTCAACAGAGCGAGAAAAAAATCGAAAACTGATGTTAGGTGAAAATTATGAAAAAATCATTAAAAAAATTCTATCTCGAAAACTGCAAAACGTAGAACATACATGGGGGTGATTCGGATATCCTCATCATAAAGTATCAAAATTTTACGTTTGAACGTCAACTTCCCGGCCACCCTGTATTTGCGATATCTTGAATCATTTTTCTTGTATTCAAGCTGTCTAAGATTTCATGTTCAATTGAAACTATAGCTAAATAACTTAGTCTTTGCTGGAGCATTGTTGATCTTAAATAGTTTTAAATAATTTTCAATTTTGAAAAGGATGATATGTAATAGGGTTTGTGGATCATTATACTGGTTTTCTGCAAAATGCAACTTTAATGCAATGATTTCGTTAAACAAATCAATACGGATGATAATAGATGGCGGTGTTAACGCTAAGATTGCGCGCCGCCAGTCGGGTTTTTTTTACAAGCGATGACATTTCTTATTCTGTAGGTGGGGTGGGTATTATGACAATGATTTTGAATATTACGTGATGGGTCACTCGATTTGCCGCCCCCTGGACGTGCCGCCCGCGTGCGGTGCACGCCTTGCACGACCGCTTACGGCGGGCCTGGGTTTGAGTACCAGAAAAGTCAAAAATCACAAAAAAAATCCCATACAAGTCTAATCCTTAACCTCATGCCCTTACTGCTCCTATTATAATCCACCCCGTACTTGATATTTTACCGTTGCAAGCACCAGATTCCATAAGCATGAAATAAATATCTGTGACGAGTTACACTCATCATCCAAGTGAGTACATCTCTACGTATGCAGTAAACGGGACAGCAGTCATTATGGTACAGTTATCGCATTTATCTCCAGTAACTGTTGCAGACTGTCATCTTGCATGTACTCGTAAGTAGTACGATCTTGTAACTTGTTATTATTTTTGTTTTATTACAGGTTTGTTGATGTTCTAGGTTCGCAATCTTGATGAAGTTAGAAAACATAAGTATAGATTATTTCAACTAAAAGGCACGGAGTTGATTGCAAGTAAAAGAATTGACTGGCTCATTAACTTCTAGCCTCCTGACAGACAGTACCCACCTAGGGCATCTAGTAGAGGTAATAGGTCCCTCCTGTTGGCATTCTTTGGATGGAATAGAACCCTTAAGGGGGAAGCGTCAGGATAGCTCGCGAAATCTAAGTTCATATACCACATTGAATGACTATTTCATAAAATATCAATCAATAGGTTTATATGAACTTAGAGGGTTGTATTGATGATTTTAATGATTATAATTCTGTAAACACATACTTTTACGGTCGCTAATCGTATTTTGTTCAACATACAACCTGGCACTGACCTGCAAATTTCAAAAAACGTAAGATGATTTTCGCGGGCTATCCTGGCGCTTTCCGTATATGATACCTTTTTTTTTTTTTTTGTCTCGGGGTGAAAATCCTCATGGACATCCTCCGCCCTGGGGAAGGCGGAGGGGCATGCCGGACTCTTACCGGCTAAAAACCACCCCGGTGTTCCCTTCCTGTACCTATTGCCGGGGGTACGGGTATCGCTTGCGCATTCATCCGCGTCCCTGGCAGGTATTGGCCCGCCAGATGATTGTAGGCGGCCCTGTCACCCTCTGCGGCCATCACCCGGTGGCCGCAGGAACTCCGACTAAGAGGCACGCGTGAAACACTGCGCCGCCGCCTCGAGGCCTGTTTCTGATCGGGCGACAGACGCCCCTAGTCTGCCGCCCGCAGGCCGCGCCCTATGGTGGCCGGAGATCGTCCGCCACCCTGCGACGCCCGGTGCGTCTGCTGCGGGCCGGGAGAGAGGTAACAGCTTCTTTCTCCCTTTCCGTCGCCTCCTTTGCCGACATTACGTCCTCACAGAAGGAGGCGACGGCCGTCCAGCCACTCTCGCTCCCGACCATGCATGAAATGACGGCCGGAAGCGAGAGGTCACCCGCAGCATCGACTGCCGCGACTAAGTCACGGCGCTGTACTGCCCAAGCTGGGCACTCCTCCAACGTGTGCAGCGCCGTGTCCTCGCGGCAGCTGTCACAGTAGTGACATTCGGGCGTCGGCTCCCGGCCTATCCGACACAAGTACTTCCCGAAACACCCATGTCCGGTAAGCACCTGCGTCAGCCGGAAGCAGAGGGCGCCGTGGCGTCTCTCCAGCCACTCCTTCATCACGGGTCTTACCGCGGCTATCGCGGCGTGCCCTGCCGTGGGTCGCGCAAGTCGCTGCTCCCATTCCGCCACTAGGACCTGGCGGAGCTCTGCCCTGCGCGCCTCAACATGTCGAGGCACCAGGCGCTCGCCCCGCCCCACCGCTTCCTCGCGCCATGTATAGAGTGACGCGAGGAGTTCTGCCTCTAGGTCCCACGGCGGGGAGGTCCCACTGATATATGATACCTACTGCACAAAGACTATAGGCAAAAGTACTTAATACAAGTTTACAGAACAAGCTGCTATGAATGACAAAAAGGATCACAAGGATGATAGAGTCAGGATTTTTATTTAATTATTATACTTATAGATGGCGTAGGTACAGAAAGGTACCTGAAATTAAGTGCATAATAAAGGTCTATCTTTAAATCGCAGAATCACCCAAAAGCTAGTTATTACATGTGGTTTCGGACGAGTGAGCTAGCTCAGTAGCTCATTGTTAGGAACAATAACAACTCCGAATCGTTCATCAAAAGTAATTTTCGGATTACCTACGATATGACGCAATGTAAATTACACTTTCGGTTTCTTTTGTTTTATTTGGAAAACGATAGATAGGTAATAGAGGCATCAATATTACCTATTCACACTTTGAAATAAATGGCGGTGTCTGTATTGCATCCTTCCATACCACGGATATTTCCATACTAATATGTATTATGAATGCTAAACTCAGTCAGCCTGTTATTTAACACCTAAATTAATGTCCGATAGGACGGCTATCTTACACGAGAGACGTCAGGCGCAGGGCTAACAGCTTTACGTGTTTTCCGAGACACGGGGATATCACACCGCCAACTTCTTAACTCCGGGCTGTTAGTAAGAAATTTATAACTGAAAAACCCAATAACACTTTTCCCGAGACGGGGATCGAACCCAGAATCAGCAGTTGCGCTTGCAGTCGGATCTACGCTAAGCTAAGCTATCATAAGGATGCTAATTTCGAGTTCTTCAAATAGTAAGTTAGAAACCTTCTTGCTATAATTATTCCAACAAATACCTAATGTAATAATAAAAACCGGCCAAGTGCGTGTCGGGCCACGCACAGTGTTGGGTTCCGTAGTAGCCCGTTATCACAATGTAGTACATACGATTCTGTCTCTCTTTATTCTGAATAGGTAAAAAAAAAAAAATTACATATTTTGCTTTTCAATGCAAGTCTTTACCCGTTATAAACAAGCAACTACTTCATCTTAGTCACTTTAAAGGATTAATGCTAAGGATTTTGTATTTGATACAAAATTATCCAACACCCAAGTTCAACGACTATTACTACTAAACTAATAAAGTTATCTTAATAGCTATAATTTTCCTCTAAAGTTCATGAAATGCACTATCATCGTGAATTTTTCCAGATTTTTCAAGCCAGCTATTTAGGTTTTAGAGGGAGGGGGGGGACGCTCTACTGGAACAAAAATTTGCACTTTAAAGTTTAATATTTCGTAAATGGAGCATTAAATCGAAAAATATTTTAAGCAACCCCCAAGTCATTTTAGAAGACCTATTCAACGATACCCCACACGATAGGGTAGACGACGAAAATAATATTCATCCCCACTTCACATGTAGGGGAGCTACCCTAAAAAAATGTTTTCCAAAATTTTATTTTACCACTTTGTCGGCGTGATTGATATACATATTGGTACCAAATTTCAGCTTTCTAGTGCTAACGGTCACAGAGATTAAGCGAGGACGGACAGACGGACGGACAGACAGACATGGCGAAACTATAAGGGTTCATAGTTGACTACGGAACCCTAAAAACGGTGCATTATGTACGTAATGCGACCATATGGTAGTTATTTCTTGAGTTGACAAGGAGAGCACGACTGGGTAAGCTAAGGTTTCTCCGGTTTCTCGATTGTATTGCAACGAGGTTAGTAACCATGACCTACCTACATATTCTAGGTACAATATATTGTGATTGGGTGAGTCATCCTCTTTTCTTGAAAGTGTTTATGCCCCAGATACGGACCAATTCATCTCCCGACAATTAATTGAAGTCATCAATACACCTTCCTAAACAATCTACCTAATAGCCTTTTACCAACTATTTTGGGATCGTGTCCAGTCTAACCGGATGCAGCTGAATACCAGGGGCCCAAGTCGGCTATTTTTATTAATTCATCATTCCAACACGATCCCACCACCATCCCATTGTCATTTTGCTAAAAGTTCGTAATCTGCTAAATTCATAATGATTGTTCATTGGTCGGTCAATGGCACAGAAATTTTACGATACCTACTCGTAACGAATTAAAAGCAATGACTGCAGAATGACGTTCTAATGGTAGGTCACTGATCAAAGGAACTGTCAAAAATTTAGCAGATAACCGCCTAAGTCAGTAATTACCATTCTATGCCATTTCTTTCAATGGAGTGTCAGTGGTTGACCATTGGAAAGTCATAATGACGCCATTATATTTGTAGATTACCAAACTTGTCAAAATCAACAATTATGAAATCAATGATAGACCATTCTGACACTATTGTAATATGCAGACTTGAGGCACAGTATTTCACATGAAGCAATTGCCTATCCGACCTCCAGAACTAAGTTATTGGGTAACACAATGCCCCTTGGTAAGAATGGTGGTTAAACTTTTGGGCTTCTGACTACCTGTCACGCCTAGATATCAAAGATCATCTCTGTGATCTGATTTGACAGCCGAGACGAAACGTGCTTTCCGAGGCACGGAGGGGTCTCGATATTTAGGTAATGGATGATCACCCATCTACAATCCAATCGCGGCAAGCGTAGCTTGAGCCCCTCATCAAAACACCATGATAAAATAACAGAGAAATGCCTTGGGGTCTTCAACAGATTATATGCGAGAATTTTTCAATAACAATAGAGAACACAATTTGTAGTTAACAGTAACCATTACCTTTCATAAAACAATATTTGTTTGACTTATTTATTACGCAATCAAACAATTTGCTGAAAACTGGAGCGAATCGCAACCGTCGAGGACTACAGACGATCGTAAATTACGCATAAAATAATGCATTAGGTGAAGCATACTAACCCAGATCCGTAACTGACTTCTAAAACGTCTGTAATCTCTTTCGATTGTGAAGAGTGATGCTAAAGACCAAAGAAACAATGGATGGACTTTGTGAAAGATGAGAATATGGATGGAAACCGCGTGAGTGTGTCCACCACCGAGATCGTCATCTCGGAGGTAAAGAAAAAATTGGTGGAAGAGGAGGCAGGAGGATGCTAAGCTTCTTTCCTCGAGAGGGACATCTTCAAAAACGAAAATACATTGCAAAAGCCATGATGCGTATTTTCTCACTGTGACCAAATTTCCTATACTTATCTTCTGACGTCACATAAGTTTGCAAATTGAATGATTGTAAGGATATATCCAATTTAGAGGGGTGAGTAGAACACTGATCGGTCATAGCAACAAGTAGGTTAACAAGAGTTTTTTGATTGTTTACACTACTTTGGGCCAGTTTCAGTCTCAAATGACGGTAGTTCAACTTTATCCCTAACACAGAGATTCGAAAGTCTAACAACTAGTCTTACCAAGTGGTATCGTGTGTTGCCCAGTAACTGGGTTGTGGATGTTAGATAGAATAATAATATATCGCTTCATGTAAAATACTGGTATTCAGCTGCATCGGGTTAAACTGGAAGCCAACCCCAACATAGTTGGGAAGAGGCAAGGGACGTGGAAGTGTACTTATTAAATCTTACATTTGTATTTTCATCTGTTTTGTAGTTAAAGCTGTGCATTTGGAGGTGGTTACAGGTCTTAGAGTTGATGATAGATAGATACGAAACAACGTGGTAAAGTTCCGAGTGCAACAACCCCGTCTTTCATCTCAGTTACTAAGAAGCCAGCGGCGATACTAGAATTTTTTTTAGGTGGTGCAAAATCTTAACTTGGCGCCCCTCTATGTACCATGTTCCTATGATATATGCAATTGCTTCCTTGCTTTTGCTTGCTTGTGGACGATCGGCTTTATAGTAAGTTACTATCATCAATGACTGGTACCTGGTGGACTGTCCACCGAAAATCAACCGAAATGCGACCACCACTGCACACTGGTTGTCTCGCATTTCGGTTGATTTCAGCGCCTCTCCCATGACGGCGCCCGGTGACGTCGCACCGCTCACACCGCCCTAAGGCCGCTACTGCAGTAAGAACCAACTACCCCATCTATTGAACCATAGTAGCTCTCGCGGTAGGCGTCTAAATACAGGGTGTCCCTGGAAGTATAGATCAAATCGAATAGGGGCGTGGGCAAGGTCATTTCCAAACTTTTTAATCCTGAGAATGTCGGTGAATTTTTTTACGGTTCAAAAGTTATGACCAATTTTTGTTTTTTAAGGTTCCGTACCTCAAAATGAAAAAACGGAACCCTTCCTTATAGGATCACTTTGTTGTCCGTCCGTCTGTCTCTCAAGAGTAGCGTTGCCAACCGTCCCGTATTTCACGGGACGTCCCGTATTTCATGCAAATTTTTATGTCCCGCCGGGACAGCCAATGTCCCGTATTTTACGAAATACGGGACCACGGATGGCCATGCGCACAACACGCACGCTCTGGCCGCGACGCGGGCTGAGACAAATTTTGACTAAAAACTCTGAATGATTTTTATTTGTCATGCGTGAAAAAGTGAAATCCCGTATTTTTTAAGATGTATGACCATTTGTCCCTTATGGCCGAGAAAAAAGCTGGCAACTCTACTCAAGACCCTTTATCTCGGGAACGCGTGGAGGTATCGAGTTGAAATTAAAACCATATACTCAGCTCTACAGGACACTCTCAAAGAAATCAAAATGTATAGGGTACTTCCCGTTGACCTAGAATCATGAAATTTGGCAAGAAGCAAGATCATGTAGCACAAGTAGGTAAAGGAAAAAATCCGAAAACCCTAAATTTGTAGGTACATTGAAAAAAAAATCATGATAAACTATTTACATACCTACAAAGTACGGAACCCTCGGTGCACGAGTCCGACTCGCACTTGACTGGTTTTTTTTCGACGACTTCGCAGTGCTCAAAGAAAAAAAATCATTAAAAAAACTATCAGTGCTATCAGTTGATTTGTTTTAGATATTTATACAGGAAAAGTTTTTAACCAGTGCGCAAATTTTGACATAATAAACTTGAATATATTTTAATAAACACGTATTTTTTGTTTTGATATGTTTCAATAGTAAAAAATTAAGTTAACGCTTACCCCAAGTAACACATCGAAGCAGTATATCGGCCGACTTACAGCATTTCTGTATCGTTTTCGCATTTTGAGTTAGTTCTATAGTAATATTACAAACGTTTATACGGCTACTGTAATGCTTATTTGGGCACAATTTATACGGCTTTAGATCCTAAATAGGTTCACAATAGTTGTTTAATAGCATTACAGGCGCGTTATATTAGCATTATTATGGTCAAAAAAGTTACCAATCGCATTAAAGAAGAATTATTACGGTCAATGAAGTTGCCAATCGCATTACAGAAGCATTATACTAGCAATATTATTGATAATGAAGATGTTAATTGCATTACAAAAGCATTACACTAGCATTAGAATGTTGTAAAAGAGTGATTAGAGCTGTTTAAGTGTTCACAGTTAGAACTTATATAAACCCTACATCATTGCAAAAACATCTCTAATACCGCGGTACAAATGTTATAATACAATTAAAGTTGTAATTTAACTACTTTGTATCGCAACATAATATGGACGAAGACGGTCAAAACTGAGTGACACCATATATGTTTGCATCAAAACTAAATGTATAATACTGGGTTAATTTTTGACTCTTTTGCTATTTCATGCCTTCAAATATTACTGCGCAATGTAGTTTACTGTAAATGTCTATATAAGTTTTATTGAGAATTTTCACGCGCCTTCGATATTTTGTGGTTTTGATATAAAATGTTATTTATAGATATTGTGTGAAATAATCAAAACAATTGTGTATTCCTGTTTAGAACGAATTTTGCATAATTATCATAATATTATTGGTTGGGCAGTACTAAATTAAGTTATATCATTATTATATAGGTCTATTGCTTTTATAAATAGGTCCGAATGATAATATTTTTTGGTTATAAAATATTTACAAAATGGTGTCGGTCTATAGCAGCCCGGTGAGCCTTTAAAAAGGCTAATTAATGCCGTCAGCAATATAAATACTCACAAGTGAACAATTATTAAGCCAGAGGCCGAAGAGAAGACTTTTGATGAACGGTGTAGTGCCATTGTCTATAAAGTAGTTTTATGTGGGTTCACCGGTATACCAATAGACTTGATGTAGACTGAAATAGTGCCATGGGGATCCTTGAGTAAAACAATCACCTATTTATTACGATAGTTGTTTTCTTATTTACAGTAATTTTTGTACCAACCATACAATGCCGTACAAAATAAAATATATCAGCTTGCCAAAGCGGAATTATTAATAATGGAAGATAATTGAATGTCTAAACAGCTTTACGCATTACAATAACTCACTTTAATTTGATTAAAGAGCTGTTAGCTGTACAACAGAACTCAGTTGATCTTTAAAAATGCAAGCATTCCATTGATTCACGTTTATGCTGTCCAGCAGTACTAGGCTTTTACTTACCACTTTAAAGTGCTATTACACAACAAAGGGCACTAAAAACAGCTCAAAGCTTTATAACGGATTTACGGTGCATTATAATGGTACAAGTTTTTGCTATTAAGCACCATTAGGCATTATCTTACTACTTAAAAATGCAATTATAGACCCTAAGGCACTAAAAACAGCTGAAAGATGTATAGCGGATTTACGTGGCATTATAATGGTTCATGTTTATGCTATTAAACAGCATTAAGCATGTATTTACTACTTAAAAATGCTACTGTAGATCCAAATGCACTAAAAACAGCTGAAAGCTGTATAGCTGGATTGTGGTTTACTGCTAATAAAACTAAAGGCTTTACAAAAGCATTTTGATAAGCCACTATCCAACCGTTATACAGTGTAAAGCATCATAATGGTTTTTAAATGCCAATATAAAGTGTCAAGATGCTCGGTGAACTTATATAAGAGTTTATACGGATCTTAAGTTGTACATAAGTTTACTATTCGTTTGTTATAATGCTTTCTGTGTTACTTGGGACGAGACTTGTTTACTCAGAAATTTATTTTATGGACGTCGCTTGCCAGTCCGTCGACCGGTCGCCCGATTCACGCCGCGCGTCGACCGGTCGCCTGACGCGCCAGCTGCTATCAGAAGTACTCACGCGCGCGCGCTCGCTCTAACGACGGCGGATTATTGACCCCAGTTTAGCGCTACAATTTTTTAAGTTTAGACTGTGTAAAGTTATTTGTAAACGTAATTTTTCGTAAATTCCAATTTATCCTTCATACTTTCATGGGCTTAGGACCATCAAAATGCAGAAAATAAATCATAATAAGTAAGAAAGTAATACGTTTTAGTCCATTCAAAATAAAACATTTAGGTATGATAGGTACTTAGACATGATACAATTTGCGTCAATGTCTAATCAAAGAGAACCTAAGACACTAAGATTGTTTATAATTTCTTCTTACCTCTACATTTTATTAATCACAATAATTTTAGGTATTGTTCGAAGTGACCTCCTCCTTCTTCAAGGCATAAACGTGCACGTTTAAATAAGTAAGCATTTAGTTTGTTTAGGACACTAACACCACTTTTCATACATCTTGGTTTGCTGCTAAAATTGTCCTCTCATTAGGGACCGTGGGATTGAGGATCCTTTGGGCTCGCATACGAGGTACGCTCTCCCTTTCGAATCTTCTTCGCGCTGCTCGTAAATTTTCATTGCTTAACAAATACACTCGCACCATTTCATAATACTCGCGGTGAGTAAAATGAGACATTGTCACTACGCTAGTCTAGTACGCGGCACGCGCGCAGGGACGGCAAAGGGACATCCGACCTCCGCTTCCGCAAGTGACGTACTGCATGTGCATGCGTTTTGTTTATCAAACGCCGGCGCCGCGCCGCATGCCCCCGCACCCCCGCCCCGTCTCGTGCGCTGGGCGTCCAGCGGCCGGCGGGCGGCTTTCGCGTTTTCATTCATGCTCATTCATAGTATTACTATTAAATTATATCCATGTCTTGCTTATTTCAAATTGGGACAAAGTGGAAAAATGAAAAAAAAAAAGTCATAAACTAAAAATGGAAATGTGTTCTATTGCTTACACTGAGCCACCAAAAAAAATTTGCGCACTGGTTAAAAACTTTTCCTGTAGATAGATTGTATTTTTTAATGATTTCTATTTTTGAGCACTATGCGAAGTGGTTGAAAAAAAAAAAAAAATTGGTCATAACTTTTGAACCGTAAAAAAATTCACCTACATTCTCAGGATTAAAAAGTTTGGTAGGTAATGACCTTGCCCACGCCCCTATTCGATTTGATCCATGCTTCCAGGGACACCCTGTATAAGTATAATGCAATGCAGCAAAGACAGCCTCATTTTACTCCTATGTAACTTTGTCGTGAGATCTTTAAAAATCAGGAAGATTGTTAATTAATTAGGTATGCTGTTTTTATTTAGAGCAGGCAGGGGTGGCCCAGTGGTAACGGGTCCGACTTACAAGTAGGTCGTGAGTTTGAACCCACGCAGGCTCTACACTTTGTGTAACTGCCCTCAAAACGGCGAAGGAAAACATCGTGAGGAAACCGTCATGTCCTAGAACCAAAAATTCAAAGACATATGACATCTACCAGCCCGCTCGAAGATTATAGCCCACTCCCTGTCGAAGAGAGGAGACCTGTGTCCCCGGTCGTGAGTTTGAACCCACGCAGGCTCTACACTTTGTGTAACTGCCCTCAAAACGGTGAGGGAAAACATCGTGAGGAATCCGTCACGTCCTAGAACCAAAAATTCAAAGACATATTATGACATGTACCAGCCCGCTCGAAGATTATAGCCCACTCCCAGCTCGAAGAGAGGAGGCCTAGGCTGTGTCCCAATAGTGGGAACATATAGCTGGCTGAATATGCAAAGTCTAGCCGCGTCTAATAATACAAGACAGCGTCCACTCGCATATCTGTGGAGTCAACAGAAGATACCTACTTACCTACATGGAAAATGTCAAATAAAACAAGCTACGTTAGGTTTTCTAAAAAAATGGGGTTTCAAATGTCACACGTGTCGAGTGGAAAGCAAATGCATTGTGCACGCGCATGCAGCTAACGGATCCTAATCTCTTGCATATTTATTAGTTAGATTTATCGGTATCTACTTGTCGAAAATAATATCAATGGTACTTGTGCATTATTAATTAGCACTTTCATTAAATTAAATTATAATTGCAGGAAAAAACACTTGTCAGCTCATCGTATATCGAATAAGATGGATATTATTGTGGAGAATTTCAACTTTAACAAGAGGAAAAAAGTCATAACATCTGCTAATTTGAACTTTCGTTAAGTAAAGCTGCTTGTTGGCTGTACAAAAGCTATACAACGACTCGCAGTCTAATAATACATTTTTAGTATCAATAACATAGGTCAGGTAATAAAAACAGCAAAAAAATCAAACATCCTAGAACTTGTGCAATCTTTTACTAATAATAATAATTGTTGTGAGAAAAAAAACCAGACTAACCCGTCTTAACTCCTAGACTGACACAGACTGTTGATAATTAAATAATAACTTTACATAATTAACGTAACTAGGTACCTTCCTATGATGAAGAAAACCCTCATATCTCTTATTATCTAATCTAGAGCCAAGAAAACAAATGCAATCTGCATAGACGCATTCAATAAACACTAGATCTACCTTCTACTTTAGCAAAATTTACAATTTGATCGATTTACCGCCAAAGATGATGAACAGAACACAGCGCCAACTCCTCTGAGGTGGATTAAAACACGATCACTGTTTCGCAACAATCACAAACGAACAGACTGGACAAGCGTGGCTCATGGTGGCCCAACGTGAACTGGGATGCGAGTATTTCGCATGTAAACACCAGACTTTCGGTTCACAGCTCGATGCACATCAAGTAACTTATCTTTCACCATTGTGGCGCGTGCTGCCGCCCGTAACTACTTGTAAGCTATCATAGATGTGGGTTGGTGCAACTATTGCTTTTTTGCTGTTTTCCTCTTAGAGGAATCTTGTAGCTCAAAATGTTGGGTCCACAACAGCAGTAATTCTACAGTCTACTCTGCAGCAGTCTACTGGGAGGTCATTTATCTCCATTCAGCAAAGATGAAGATGATGACTGACTAGCTAATCGCTGCCATATGTGGGCTATGTGGCAACCCCACTGAACAGTTGGTTGAAGCTACTGCACTATCCTCAGCCTGGGGTATTTAGGCAGACAAGTGGCCAGTAGGGCTATATCGCAACCGATCGGTCTACAGTTAGGGATACTGAGGATATCTTGAACAAGTGCACATACCTAGCTGTTTTATTGTGGCGGAATTGACATTTAAGGAAACAGTTTGATGAGATAGGATCATCTAATCAACTTACAGCTCTATTTTTGCTGTCTGTAAAACTTGCTACCAAGTGTTGCTTGTATCTCTTTATCTTTGTACTACTTGTAACTACTCAAAATTTATAGTCTTTGATCGTAAGTTGCAAAATAAAGAATGCTTAAGCGACTTATCTCGATTAAATCGTACGATGTGGTAACTAGGAAGGGTGGTCGCTTGGACAATAAAATTGCCATGTGTCGCCTTAATTACTCTATTGAAACATGTCTGTAAGTAATCAGAAATACAAACAATACAACTGCAATTTCATATTAATTACACACAATTGTATGTTCAAATATGTATGCACCTGACATATTATAATACTTAGGTCAATCTGCATAGCTTTTTCTAACTATTTGGGGTCGGCTTCCAGTCTAACAGGATGCAGCTGAATACCAGTATTCTACATGGAGCGACTGACTATCTGACCTCCACCAGGATACCCTTTTTTTTTCGTGTGGGAAATCATCAAATGACTCCTCCCGCTCTGGGTGGAGCGGAAGGGAGTGTCAGACTCTTACTGACTAAAACCCACCCGTGTTCCTTCCTTAGCAATTTATGTTCCGGGACAGCGGTAACCCTTTCGGGCAATCCCGCTGACCCGGCAAACACGATAGGTACTCTTTGGTGGACTTTTTCTTCTTTTGGGCTTCTGACTACTTACGTCTGTCAAAGATCTACGAATGCCAGCCGGCACACCAATTGCGTAACACACTATCAATCGGAAGATGAATCATTTTGAAGCAAATTGCTAATCCATTGCTTCATAAGTTCGAAAAATTTGTCTGCTCAACACGTAAACAACGCAATGAATGTTGTTGAACTGTCAAAATGAAACCGATTCCGATTGATAATGTGTTACGCAATTGCCACGCTGGACCAACGACTTTATTTGCTTTCCGAGGCACAGAGGTGTCTCGATATGTAATCTAAATAAGTATATAAAACTCAAAGGTGACTGACTGACATAGTGATCTATCAACGCACAGCCCAAACCACTGGAGGATCGGGCTGAATTTTGGCATGCAGGTAGATGTTATGACGTAGGCATCCGCTAAGAAAGGATTTTCATAAATTGTAACCCCAAGGGGATAAAATAGGGGGTGAAAGTTTATATGAAACTTTGTCAATTTTAAACCGATCGGGCTGAGAATTCGCATGCATATAGCTACTATGACGTAGGCATCCCCTAAGAAAGGATTTTGATAAATTCAACCCCCATGGGGATAAAATAAGGGATGATGGAGGATGTAAATGTATTAGTTTTTTTTTAATAATACTTAACGCGAGCGAAGCCGCGGGGAAAAGCTAGTGGATCATAAAAGTTACCCATCCATCCACGAAGTGGCCGCGGCAAGCATAGTTTAACCTACTCAATAAAAAGGGTCGTGACGTCAATAGCAAAGGCGCAAATACATTCTTAAATCTATAACGTCGTACATAAGTGATGTGAAGTGAAAAAAACCGGGCAAGAGCGAGTCGGACTCGGGCACCGAGTGTTCCGTACCATCATATGTTTTTAAATTTTCATCGGCGAGGCCTATAATCGTTAGAGAATTTTAACACTGCGCACTGCGGTGTAGAATATTGTAGTTTTAGGTCAGCGCCGTCTCTTAACCGGTAGTGGAACTAGTGTAACTTTTGTTGATGATTTCTGATAAAGTGTGCTATTTAGAGACATCGTTTTATTTTTCCTGTAATCTTTACATAAACTTCTATCACATAGAATGATTTCCGATTTTTTTCTTTGCAAACTTCGGAGATAAGGGGGAAACGGTATTTTTTTTTTACATTTTTCATCAAAAGTCGAAAACCATGCGGCTTAAAAAAAAGAAAAAATGTTTTAGAATGTGCAAACTGCGCTCTTTCATAAGATACCCCACATGCCCTAGTAGCCCCACTTCGAATTTTTTAGACCCCCTTTCAGTCCCTGTTGCAAAAAAATATACAATATTTGCAAAATAGTTGGGCAAACGTCATCTAAAACTATTCCAAATTTCTAGTTGATAGCATTAGTAGTTCTTGAGATATCCAGCTGTGACAGACAGACTGACTGAGTCTCACCATAAGGGTTCCGTTTTACCATTTTGGTACGGAACCCTAAAAAGGGTCGTGACGCCAATAGCAAAAGGTGCAAATACATTCCGTCGTACTTATGTGATGTGAAGTGAAAAACAACGTTGTTTGCCAATTCTTATGTTCGTGAGTTTGCGAAAACCTGCTTACGTCTTGCTGACCTTGGAATTGACGTCGCACGAAAAGTAATAGATCTGTGTGGGCAAATAACACTGCGATTATGATCTGCGTTGTATTGTAACCGAGTTATTATACGTCGTGGACGTAGTCCGGCATGCCGTATGCTGCCTCTGCCTACCATAAGGGGCTTACAGGACCTAAACGCAAAAAACGCAAGTTTTAGAAACAATAAAAGCACCTATACGATCCTGTGTCGACTACAGTAAACAAAATCAGAAAAATATATGATATTCTTCAGGATATACGCTAGGTAGATAGTATGTTGAAAACATAATTACTACTAATTTGATATGATAGAAAAAAATCATGAAGATACCTCTAAAAACTTTCTTTTTACAATAAAAACCATACTAATATACCTACATACAATCAATGTGTTTTTTTGTCAGATTATTCTACAAGCAACATACTGAAACACTAGTGTTTAAATTTTTTAGTCCAAACAATAGATTTTTTGTAATTAAATATTTGCTTCATATTTTGCAATAAATTACCAGTGTTGTGTCATCGTGCTTCTCTTTCTTTTCTATGCAGTCCGACAGTGACCGCGCTTTAGGTCATGTAAGCCCCTTAAACATAATTATATATTTTTTTATAAAATAGTAATTCGAATGAAATTGTTCAAATTGCGATTTGGCGAGTTTGTTTCAATTAATTATTATGTAAGAGTTCAAAGGCAACAAGCGCATAATAGAATACATAATTATAGTCTTTGGTAACACGTAAGCAAACAAGAACTTTTATAACTTGCCTGCTTCAAAATTCGAGTTTCCCACTGGTAGGTAGGTACGCCCGTTAAGGACGTAGACACGTACTGGGGCCCTAGTCTGCTATTTTTATAAATTCGTCATTCCAACATGATCCACCACCATCCCATTGTCATTTTGCTAAAAGTTCGTAATCTGCTAAATCCATAATGGTTGATCATTGGTCGGTCAATGGCACAGAAATTATACGATATCTACTCGTAACGAATTAAAAGCAATGACTGCACAATGACGTTCTAATGATAGGGTCACTGATCAAAGTACCTAACCGTCAAATTTTTTGCAGATTACCGCGTAAGTCAGTAATTCATTTTTCATTATGTACGAGATTACCATTCTATGATATTTCTTTCGATGGAGTGTCAGTGGTTGACCATTGAAAAGTCATAATGACGCCATTATATTAGTAGATTACCAAACTTGTCAAAATTAACAATTATGGAATCAATGATAGACCATTCTGACACTATTGTAATAGCAGACTTAAGGCCCTCTTTAGTAGATAACAGCTTTAACAACACGCAAGTAGGTAACAGGAAACACTCCAAATTCAAAACGAAACCACTAAAGAAAAATAACTAAATACAGGGTGTTTGGTGCATCGTTTGCCAAATGGAATTGGTCGAAAGGAGAGGTTGTTTGCTATCTCTTAAGGCCCAGTAACTCATTCCTTGTTTCACCGGTTTTTTTATTACGACTTTTTAAATTTTATTTAGAAAAATACAAGAACTCTGCATTTAAGCTTAATTTTTTTTTAAAGTTATGAGTATAGCCTTCAAATTTCATTTTAATTCTTATGTTTACTCTTGTATGGTTCTATGAAATTCAAAATTACTTGCTAATAACATCTAGTTCCTTTTTAATAACTCATAAAGTTTTTGAAAAAAGGAAAAATACACTTAACACTCAACTTTAAATTGCTGTAAAAAAAAAAACTAAAAGCGATCGGGATCTTCGAATTCTTTTAAAAAGTTCTCTAGTTTGTCCCCTTTCCAACGGTGTGCAATATACCAAAAAAAACTTTTAATAACTTCAGTAATTCGCTAAATGTGTAATCGAGACACATCAGGCTGATATTCGATATTACGGTAAGAACACTTGTTTTCCCATAAATAACATTCTTTAAGTAGGTGGATAGTGTTATCTCACTCTTACGCAGTCTCTATTATCTCTTTCTAGGGTTCGAACTTTCCTCGAACTTGAAATAAAAAATAAATTTTTATTCAATAAGTAGGTACTTAATTATAAATTTTAAATTTTACACTATCAAAGCAAACTGGGCCTTAAGAGATAGCAAATGACCTCTCCTTTCGGCCAATTCCATTTGGCAAACGATGAACCAAACACCCTGTATATAAAACTCAAAGGTGCCTGACTGACATAGTGATCTATCAACGCACAGCCCAAATCACTGGAGGGATCGGGCTGAAATTTGGCATGCAGGTAGATGTTATGACGTAGGCATCCGCTAAGAAAGGATTTTGATAAATTCTACCCCCAAGGGGATAAAATAGGGGATGAAAGTTTGTATGAAACTTTGTCAATTTTAAACCGATCGGGCTGAGACTTCGCATGCATATAGCTACTATGACGTAGGCATCCATTAAGAAAGTATTTTGATAAATTCAACCCCCATGGGTATAAAATAAGGGATGATGGAGGATGTAAATGTATTAGTTTTTTTTTAATAATACTTAACGCGAGCGAAGCCGCGGGCAAAAGCTAGTGTCGAATAATCCCAAAAAACATTTTGTTTGACAGTTCAACAAAATTCATTGCGTTATTTACGTTGCTTAGTACACAATTTTGTCGAACTTATGAAGCAATGGATTAGCAATATCCTTCAGAATAATTCAGATTGAGATTGATAGTGTATTACGCAATTAGGGTGACGAAAAAAATTTAACCGAAATCACTCTATCCCTAATGAACGCTAACCCAAAAACTCCAGCCCGAAACGAATGTCGGGGGCTAAAAATGCATAATTGGACAGTGATTGCCTGAAAAAACTGTCCAAAGTGTCCAACTTTTCACGGAACGAACATAAATTAATAGCTCTACTTATTATTTTCTTCTCATCACGTTAATTGAATACCTAAGTGGCCCCGTAAGCTTCAGTTTCAGTTAAATACACCTGTGTAAAGCAGCTAGAGACGACCATGAAGATTTGGAAAATATACCTAGTGCCAATTTCAAGGTTTTTTTCTGACTTGTCTCGCACGTAACACACCCACTTTGGATCATATACCAACCTCATAGTGCTAATATACACACTGATACATTTTCCATTGCTAATATACAGGTGTAAAAAATTCAATGTCAAGTTTTTGTCCAAAAATTGACGCGAGAGGCGACACACCCACCAAATGTCTTCATGGTCTATTGCAACTTATATCAATGGGTTTAAGGCTCATTTCTTTATAGCTGGTGTTATCGTACGATACACTCGTACATAGGTAGAATTAATATTGGTTTGCAACCTGTTTCTACCTCACGCGAGAGACCCCTCCGTTCTGTTTACCAGTTACCGTTTGTCTTACACAGTGTTTTATCGTGTCGTCAATCTGACGTTAGATCCTCCGTAATTATGTTCATAAGGAATTTATATCGGACTTCTATTAAATTTAATATTAGAAATTATTCTGGAACTACTTTAAAAAAGCCACCAAAGATTTTGATTACGGGTAAGTTTATTTAGTTATGCTAAAGTGAATTTGAAAATTGAACGAAGAAAATTAGGGAAATGTGGACTTCAAAATAAATAAAAAAGTAAATTGTTAATAATGAGAAATTCTTCATGATATCATAATAAAATAAAGAATCGATTAGTTGTTAAAATTATATAAAATCCTAATAGAACTAGATAAAAAATAAAATCGAACACCTAGGCACGCTAACGCTACGTTTGGGTCTTTAGGCCATAGACACAGGAAAATAAGTGAAAGGATAAAATATAAGTAGGCACTGAAGGCTGTTTCTATAATACAACACCTTATTGTAAAGAATGTGATATTTTCTAATAGTATCACCGTTTATGATCGAATTAAAGCGAAAGTGCAGTAGCACGAGGATGACGAATTGTTGCTAAAACGCGTGCATTCCGGTACCGAATGGTCGCGTGGTTGAAACAACGGGTAAGCTGACTAGAATTGATTGAGTAAATAGTGTCGTCCAAAATTCTAAAGACGAGCATACTCGGGTTCGGTGCTTACCGAAACAAAAAGCATTTGTCCCGAAAGGCATTTTTTTCTCTGCCTCAGAAAGTTTCGTAAAGGAGGTCAATCACTCCAGGAATTATAAAACTCGAACTGGCCGGCTGGGTGCGTAAGAATTCGGCGAGAAAAAAAAATCGCCCGGGAGTATGTTTCCAATGCACGTGAAGTTTTTAAGTACCTACATTTTGTTTGTTTTAATCATTCAACAGTCAAACACGTCATGTATGTAACAATAATCGTGAATATCGTGATTGTCGTGGTCACTCTCTGCATAAATTCTATTTTACATTTATATTTAATTTCTAAATACACATAAATTCTTCATTTATTATTGTTTAATCTTACGACGATCGCTCTGACCCACAGAAGGCCACAATGGTAGCTGTGTTTCTAATAGGGTCCTGTCAGCCTGTGTTGACCGATAAGATGACTATTATTTTATCGCCTGCTATCAAAAGTTCAAAAATGTATTTATTTCTATTGATGTCAATGAACGGAGTTAAGGCACCTGCTCATCATAAGATCGTAATAGCATCATTCATCATCAACTCTACGAAGTAACCCTGCAAACATCTCGCCCCACTACGTAATTTTTCGAATGGCAACCTCCTTATCAATTTTCTCAAAATTGCGCCCGATGCGCCAACGCTGACGATCGCAAATCTACGTCTCAAACTTCCGCATAATTTGTTTACATAAATAATATTCTAGTGCGTACTGCGTAGGTAATCTCTACGTTACGTCGGCGTCGTAGCAAAATGAAGTATTGCAAAAACATGTTTGCCTGTGGGAAAACCGACCCGTGTCGCCGTCATAAAGTCTTGTGCTATTATTTATTTATTCGGCAACGTTGAAAAACCATCTCCCATCTTTATATAGTGGCAAAGAGAGTCACAGATCTGTGAATTCTAATAAACTAGCCTGGTAAATAAGTTAACCTTCTAACAAATAAGGTGTCTCATAAATGTGCTATCATTACAGGAGGCCTCGGTCAACTAGGCGTGGAGTGCGCCAGGTACCTTCGAGGAAAATATGGCAGGGACAGTGTCATCCTCTCCGATATAATCAAACCATCCCAAGATATAATTAATGATGGCCCATACATATTCGTAGACATTTTAGACTTCAAGGGTCTGCAGAAAACAGTCGTGAATCACAGAGTAGACTGGCTGATCCACTTCTCAGCTCTCCTCAGTGCGATTGGAGAGCAAAATGTTCCTTTAGCCGTACGAGTGAATATAGAAGGAGTGCATAATGTTATTGAACTTGCCAAACAGTATAATCTTAGACTCTTTGTGCCAAGTACAATTGGGGCCTTTGGTCCAGACTCTCCTAGAAATCCTACACCTAATATAACTGTGCAAAGACCAAGAACTATATACGGTGTGTCTAAAGTGCATGCGGAGTTGTTAGGGGAATACTATTATCATAAATTCGGATTGGACTTCCGTTGCTTGAGGTTCCCTGGTGTCATATCTAGTGACCCACCCGGCGGAGGCACTACTGGTAAGGATGTTATTGTGTTATTTTTATTGCATATTTCATTAATTTCTGTCCTCTATATTGGTATAATTAAAAGCTGACATACATTGATATGTAAAGAAACCAGTCGTAGAGAGTACATTATTTATAGCAGAGGCTAGGCTTCACTAGTAACACTTATGTTTATTGTGTAGATTTAGAGCTGATTTTTCAATCGACAGATTTTATTCGTGGAATAAAATTAACGTCTGACAGTTTTTGTATGGGAGAAATTCAAAATCATTCCTCCGATAAAATTATATGGCGTTGGAAAAATCATCCCTTAGACGATGAAGCAAAAAATAACCATACGGTCTAATTAATGACAAGTGCAATACCTACCATAATTAGTTATTATTAAATAATGGGTTATACCTACTAAGAACTGTGCTTAGCAACAACTTTTTTCATTGGTGTGTCTGAATGGTTTTATCAAATAGGTTTATGTAAATTCCGAGGCACGCTTGTTAGCTAAGTAAGTACCTATATACTTTTTGTGAGAGCATAATGATTATGCAAAACTGTGTTAACGTATGAAAGACCTTGAACGAGGTAACTGACCAAGTTTAACACGGACGTGACTTGTAATATTTTTTATTAGGATAATATAAAGGATTCTATAGTATGTTGGGTACTCTTACGACTACGTTATACCGAGTTACTTTTCAAAGACCATCGAAATTTTTACATGGTGTTCTACCCATGAATATAAACAACTTTCACTATGGGACCAACTCTGAAATCACGAAAAAAAAAATCTGCCGTTTTCATACAAAACTTCAATACCTACTTGACCAAAATGTATGAAACAGCAGATTTTTTTTTCCATGATTTCAGAGTTGGTCCCATAGTGAAAGTTGTTTATATTCATGGGTAGAATAGTAGAGTAGTCTTTGAAAAGTAACCCTGTATTTGAACCAAAATAGGACCTAGAAAGAACAGTGGTTTACTTATCATTATTGGCAGCCTCGTTCTGCCCACTACTGCGATAGACCTTCTTCCTTTTGTGCTATTTTAGTCATAATCTAGATTATTTGGGTCCTTTGGTGTTCCTTAAAAAACTACTTTGTATCTTGACCCATTAATTATAAAATATAGAGAAGGCTCATCCCACAAAGCAATTTCACTCGTGTGGTAATTTTCGTCAGAGGTTAGTTATGAACTTTTCACCACTATTTTTACAGACTACGCCATTGCGGTCTTCCACGATGTCATTCGCAAAGGCCAGTACCAATGCTACCTCAAGCCAGACACAAGACTTCCTATGATGCACGTAAAGGATGCCCTACGTGCTCTCTCGGAATTTTTGGAGGCGCCCAGCGAGATCCTCAATAGAAGAGTATACAATGTCACATCAATGAGCTTCACCCCAGAGGAATTGACAGAAGCTATGACTAAATATATACCAGACTTCAATATCACTTACATGCCTGATAGCAGGCAGGAAATCGGTGAGTAAATAACGTATTATTAATGTAAACAATAATATTTCAAAGTCAAACTGCGATTATGTGAACAAGGGCAAGAAAATAAGCAATGTTCTTATAAATAGGAAACTGTACTAAAGCTATCGACGAATTGCGAAATGCTCCAAGGGAAATTTTTGTACTCAGAAATACATTTCCTTAAAATATACCTATCAGGAACATTATGAATTATAATATGGCGAATTTTTTTGATTTTTTTTCGCTGCACTACGTAGGTACAATCAAAGAGATTGGGATTGGATTTGGATTGGATTGATTGGTATCTTAGCACAGACAAAACAAAAACTGAAAAATGCTTCACCAATGGGATTTGATACGATTAGTTAACTGTCCATTATGTTAACATTTTATGATTCTGCCAAAGTGGTATTTTTAGGCCCCCAGATCCCTGTCTAAATAACGGGTAAAGTGTTTTTGATCTTCTTAATCTTAAACACCATTTCATTCAGTAAAAGTAAAGTACTTAGTATTTTATAGTCTATTAGTTTCTAGCTCCTAATCCATTTTGGTTTCAAAACGCCTTTCGGACACGAACGTTATAAGCCCTCGTAACCACGGGCGGTTTTTTAATGCGGCAATTTTTTATCACGCGCTGGATTTTCAACTTAACTTGATTTTCACTTGCTTAGCGTCGAAAATCCAACAATATGTATATTTATGACATGCACTGTTGGATTCTCAATGCTCGGCTCAACGCCGAGAGTTCAGCGGGATTGTCCGAAAGGGTTACTGCTGGCTAGTCAGTAAGAGTCTGACACTCCCTTCCGCTCCACCCAGAGCGGAAGGGGTCTTTTGATGATTTCCCCACCCGAAAAAAAAACACCCAGAGTTGAAAATCCAGTGCGCATTAAAATATTGCTCGCGCATAGGTGCCTGAGCGTACGCTATTTTCTTAAACACGTTCCCAATATTTATTTCAGCTGACTCCTGGCCGCAAGTATTCGATGATAGTGAAGCTCGTCGGGACTGGAACTGGAAGCCAGAGGTCGATCTGGACAACCTTGTCAGACTGATGGTCAAGGAGGTCAAAGAAAAAATTGCTGCCAATGGACTATCATAACGTGAAACCTCGCTCATTGCTCATCATGCTGTCTTTGTCACTCGAAAGAGTAACTTTTCCCCCACACAGGATCACAACAATCTATGAAACGCGAATTTATTGACAAGCAGTCTTTTGTTGATTAGCAGTTTCATCTCACTTTTGTTGCTAAACGGACGTCAGTGGGTTTTAAATAGTTCTTTTATTGTAATTCAATTAAATAAACGTTTTAACTGAACCTCCGTTTACCTTATTTGATTTATTTTATAAAAGAAACGAAAGGGGTTTATCTACTTTACGGACCGGCGCACATCTGGGGCCCAAAAAAGGCCACTTTGGCAGAATCATAAAAGGATAACATAATGGACAGTTAACTGTTAAGTTAATCGTATCAAATCCCATTGGTGAAGCATTGTTCAGTAATTTTTTTTAGTCTGTGTTAAAATACCAATCAATCCAATCCAAATCCAAACCCAATCTCTTTGAATGTACCTACGTAGTGCAGCGAAAAAAGAAAAACACGGACTGTTTTCGCCATATTATAATTCATAATGTTATCCTTTTATGATTCTCCAAAGTGACCTTTTTAGGCCCCCTGGTGAGGCGCAGCAGGTTCCCCGGCAGACAAAATTAAATGAACCTTTCGCAAAAGTTAAAATATATGAACTTCCATTAGTCCGAGAGAGTAGCAATTCGGACAGGTTATTTATTTTCGAGTTTATTTAACGAGAGACAATGTTGATATTTGTTTAGCAGGGAAAACTGCACTGCCAGGTCTTCAGCGGCCCTTACGAGAATCCATAAGTAAAGTGTAACTCTTTGGGTTACTAGATTACCTACAGCCGGCAGCCATCTTTAATTTTAGGTCATTGCCGGGCTGTTAACTACTTATACATAATAATAACTTAGGCCTTTTATTACCCGTCCTGATGGCATTGACCGAAGGCCTGAATAAATTATCTAAGGCACACCACATATACTGGCTTTTCTATAATTGGTTGTTTAGATTAGCGCCATGGATCTTGGACACTGAGGACCTAGGGCTGGGAAGCCATGTACTTACCTATATATTTTTTTGTATTGCTATTGACGCTGTTCAGTTCCAAGTTGTATTTGAAGTGATAAATTATATTGCACCCAGTTGGTTTCTCAAGTGATAGAAAGATTTATAAAATATAATAGAAAGAGACAGAGGGAGAAAGCCGTATGGAGGGGGCATAAAGCTTTTTCCTTAGTGCTTGGCCAAACTGGCAGCGCGGGGCGGGGAGCGGCGGCGGCGCGGGTACGGGAACGCGCGCGATCTGCCAGTCCTGCGACTCCGCAGTCGAGCGCGGTTTCGTCCTGAGTGTCGTCGTGTCCAGTGTTTGTCAAAATATAATTATTGATGGAGAAGACTTATTTTTTACTAGAAAAAAACTCTAATTAGTTTGAGAGCCGCGGTCCGCGCGCGGGCTGCCCGCGTACTCACTGCGGCCAGTTGTTTGAACGAACTATGGCGTGAGTTGCCCGCGCCTTCCCGCGCCGCTCACCGCGCCTTCCCGCGCCGCTATGGACGCTCAAACGGAAGTTCTTATGTTTGTGTACGCAGCGCGCCCGACCCGCGCACGCGTTTGCAGTCTGGCCAAGCACTTACGCGACGATCACTACCAGTCAAATCCTATCGCACAAGTTGCGTTATGGAACTTCGTTACAGAAATTGTCACAAGAATATAGCGGAATGGCAATCCTCAAATCCAAATCCTATAGTTCACGTTTATCCCACCAGATGGAAGCACTTGAAAAGTTTTGTGGCTTTGTAAATACGTACGGGGGGCTAATTGCGTAACACATTAACGATAGCAATGGCTTTAATTTTGACAGTTCTACAACATGCATTGCGTTATTTTCCTTGTTGAGCAGACAAATTATTCGAACATTTATAAAGGGATCAGCAATATCCTTCAAAATGATTCAGATTGCGGTTGATAGTGTTTTACGCAATTAGGGTGCAGGTGCCATATTATGAGGGTTTAATGCCATCATGATTCCAGTGTAAGAGAGAGACAAAGTTATACATGACTGATAGCAGCGTCTCTTTTTCGCACTGGAATCATGATGGCATTAATACTTCGTAATACGGGCTCAGGTTGTGAAAATAATGCATGTAAGGTATGGAATAAAAGAGTCAACATTTCGATCAATTCCTTTATTTAAGCATAAAACAAAATAAAAATCACCTTTGCTTAAAGGAATAATAAAAACATTGTTAAGCATGTACATGTTTGTTACCTACAGATACACAATGAAAAAGAAAACAAATCACCCCCGCCATGAGTTTACGACAACTAGAATTTTAAAAGTTTTGAAGTGATGTCTACAAAGAAAGAGGCAAATGAATTGTGGAGTGGATAGACTCATGGCAGTGGTCGTATAGAATGTCAGAGGATGAAACTTAAAAATAAAATGACTTCCAATTCACACTATACACAACTCAGTCTTCGATACGTTACTCGTCGGCAACACGGTCACTTATTTATTATTTCTATGACAATATTCACTAGATATGGACGTAACATTACTATAGGCAGAACATTCATTTCCATACTCATACGATTTTTTTTTTCTCTCAATGTTGCCGCGTTATTATTATGAGATGTAATGTAGCTATTTCAATGCATAAAGTTAAAATTCTAATCTACTAACAATTTTTATTCTAAGAATAAATGGTGTTTCTGTGATTTTAGGACATTTTCTATTTCTAAAGTTTCAAAATACTTATAGTAAATCAAAATTGTAATTTTACGAGAAAAATATCATCCAAAATGCCTTTCCACCTTATAGATCTACGTGTCATTATTTCTGTATTACTAGCGCGAAAAAATAATATACAAATATATAAAAAAATCATATATCTAGCCGCATCTAGCAAACTTAATTTTATTGCACCTGTTTACTATAATAATTATCACAAATCGTATATACAGTCATTGTGAATGTTTTTTAATGGCACTTACGTCTTCTTACATCTGAGGGGTAATTCTACTAATTTTAAGAGCGTTCACAGTCTGATCTCAGACTCAATCAGTCAAAATTACCTTTAATTTCCCTACATTTTGACAAGTTTTTGACATTTGTTTGTCGCCGAGATGAGACTGAGACTAGATTTTGAACGTTTTATATTAGTAGACCAACGTCAAAAACTTTTCAAAAATGTAGGGAAACTAAAGGTATTTTAGGGCGATTGAGACTGCGATCAGACTATGAACGTTCTTAAAATTACGAGAATTGCCCCTCTGAAGGTATGTACTTAGATTTCAGACTTAGTCATGGAAGAGAGAGAGATAGAGATATACAGGGTTACTTTTCAAAGACCATCCAAATTTTTACATGGTGTTCTACCCATGAATATAAACAACTTTCACTATGGGACCAATTCTGAAATCACGAAAAAAAAAATCAGCTGTTTCATACAAAACTTCAGTACCTACTTGACCAAAATTTATGAAACACCTGATTTTTTTTTCGTGATTTCAGAGTTGGTCCCATAGTGAAAGTTGTTTATATTCATGGGTAGAACACCATGTAAAAATTTGGATGGTCTTTGAAAAGTAACCCTGTATATAATGCATTCTATTTGTCTGGAGATAATCGCAAAAGTAAGACAAAGATTTAGCTCGTAATAAAATGTACTAAAAGATACGAATATATTCTGTGGTCTCATAGATTGCTACCGCCAATAAAATCAGCTAAAGAAACATTCACAATAACAATGAAATTCGTTTATACTTTCTACAAATTGGTAACATTTATACATACAACAAATATTTGAAAACACAAAATATACATTGTAATAAACCTCACCAAATAAAAATACACTTAATCGATATCTATTAATCGGTACCCAAACTGTGTCATACCACATTAAAATACATGGCAACTTATTTATAAAAGTAAAAAGTTTTACAGAAGAAATGCAATGTACACTGCAATGGTGGTATGAACGAAGCGAATGCGAAGTTAGTTTAAGTACATAAGTTACAAGTAAAAAATGCAATTAGTTACAAAAATGGAATAAAATATAGAGTAATACAACACAAAAATCACATTTGGGAGTCAAAAACAATGATATCAATTAAATAGCGAAATACAACTTAAATTATAATAATTAAACGAGCTTTCATTTTGTGTGTGGAGTCAATTTGTTATTTTATATTAGGTTGTGTGTATAGCAGATTTTGGATTGATCTTTATGCGATCCATCAAGAAACCGTTCTAGGTATTACAGAACCTCACTTACCTCACTCAAGAAAAAGAGCATTGCTTGAAACTAGTTTGAAGCCATTTGATTGGTTAAAATTAGTTCTAAGTAATACTTAGTCTTGAGTAAGGCTCTGTAATACGGGCCTAAAAGCCTGTTGTTTCAGACTAAAACTGAACTCAACAATAGCTTAGAAATACTTTCGTGTCTTAGCATTTACATATTATTTTATAGCGACTCGGTCACAAGAGACTAGTTTCACATAGAGCGACCTCTTCGAGCCTACCTTGTGTTGCAAGCTACAAGATCACTGTATACCGTTACAAGGTTATTTTGGCGCGTGGCCAAAATCAGAACTAACGTCGCCATCTTGTTTTTTTGACACTTCAAGTGACATTTCAGAAAATCAAATAAATCCACAAGTGTCAACGTCATTCGAATTCGAGCGCCAAAATATCCTTGTAGCAGTGTAGCTAGGGCTTCTTTGACTTGAAGTTAACGTGAATATATCTCACGACAAGCTCTTGGTGTTTCTCCATGGAAAAAAAAAAATTATGTACGAAAGTCCCGCTCCAACTCGCTATTATCCTACATATTTGTGGCGTAAGATATTCTTTTTCCATGCTCTAATGGTCTTCTGTGGATAAGGTACTAAAGGAAGATAAAACGAGGCCAAGGCTTCCATCTTTATTTCCAGCCTTTTTGAACCAGTTCATGTTCATCTCCCGTTTTATTCACCCCTCGTCTTGCAGGTTAGACTAGGCTGACTCGTCTACGTTTTTATTTATGAACCATTGGTACTGTATTATTGTCACCGATAGAAAATATGTACTAAATCCTGCTTACTTAAAAGATATTTAGGCAAAGTTCTACGCAGGATAGACCCCTAAAAGGTGTATTACTAGCTACTATTTCTACACCTTTCTTGTCCTCTTTAATATGTATATGTCGGTTTTGGACTATCGCAGTACCCTCTATGTACGGGATGCCTCGTCTTCTCATTATGTCACGGAGCTTTGCGCATTGATGGCCCAGGTTCGCAAAGATTATTTTTTTTCGCGCACTGGATTCTCGACTCTCGGTATGGAACCGAGCATTGAGAATCCAACAGAGCGCATCCCAGCGCGTCGAGAAAACACTGTTAGGTTTTCAGCTCTCGACGCTAAGCAGACCGCAGAGTGTTGAAAATCGAGTGTGCGAAAAATAATAGGCAGTGCGAATCTGGGCTGAAAGTCTGCATGCCATGTTTGACAGGATTTCAACCAATCGGAAGAAGCGTACATTTTATTATCCACCTATTTCGTTGCAATGTCAATTCTAGATACGCTGTTTAGAAAACCTTAAAATTGTACGGATCTTATTATTAATTGGTTACGCATCCGACAAGTTAGTAAAAACAAACCTTTTGTTCGGTACAATGCGTCTACTCTAACATAAGAATAAAGAACGTCGTTGTATTCTGGAAATGTTATTCAGATTTGATATTATAGTTTGTGTGGTTTTTGTGACTGCTTTCAAATTGGACAAAAAGCGGCCAGTGACATGACAATTTTATGACAATAGATTTTGGCGCTGCAATTTGTGGCCCAAATGGAAAGCATTCAAAGGCTGCGTTTACGCACCGCTAAAACAAGAACGCATCCGAAAGTATTTTTCAGTCAATATAATTGTACACAGATAACGTTAACAATGTGTTTGAACATAACAATTCAAATTATTAATGACAATGAAAACTTCCTTATTCAGTCACAGTAGTGCACTCTAAAATGTAAATTCACAAGCTACTTGTCTACGTGTATTGTGACGTCATAATAAATGCTTACAACTTGGTGGGCGGTGACTGGCCATCGTTACTACTGATAAAGGAAGGAACTAATTTTAGTGTTCATACCGAAAGGCAAGAATGAATGCCGCGTGCGATTATTTTTAATTTAATTAAACATGTTCCAAAAACATGTTTCATAACTATCTATTTAGAGTACTTAATAATGTTAAAAATGAAAATGTTTTTTATTTAAAATTAAGTGGTGCTTGCCCTCTGAAAAGACTACCTATTGTAAAAGGCAAGTTATAAAACGAATAAAAAAACAAGATTTTTTTACATTTATGTGCTTCATAAACCGTTAAGTTTACATTAACAAAACATTAAATTTTATTTCAGGCATTAATCCAACGCATACGACCATGTCTTATGGAACTTTTGCCGCATTTATAAACGTACTTTTGAAATATTTACATAAGTATTTTCGTTTCGATTGTTGCTTACTGGACGTTGTCCTGCGAAAATTCTTTGTAACAAAATTAATTATTATTATAAATAAATCACTGCGTCATATGCCTAAAATTATATTCATCGTTTTCCGTCACAATGCTAGCAAAAATATTCGATTTTCGTTACCTACATAATTGACTTGACGACTAGTCTCCCTTGATGTGTTGCTGTTGCTCCCGGTTCATGTTCATTTCTTTCAAGCGCTGTCTGAGCTGTGCCTTCTTTATGTTTGTCATGATCTGCGTTGATTGGTACAGCCACGAACCCTGGAAAATATAGACAAGATATTTTACATGGATAGGTAGGTAAACGTGCAAGTAGATAGGAAGGTGTTTTAATTGTAATTTAAATAAATAAATAATTTTAAGACAGGTCCCAGGCAAGATTTAAAGTCGGTTCTAAAGACAAGACAGCAAAAACATAACTCTGCCTTTGCTCTCACGTAAAATTTACGAATTACGAAATTAAATTATATTATGGGACAATCGAGTCTAGAAATTTTTCATGCACAACAATATGAATGTAAACTCCGTCAGTAAATTAATTTAAGTACCAACTATTTTCTCATCTAGCATAATGAATCTTCTTAATAAGGTGGCACTAGTCGATATTTTTTCCCTTCAAATTTCGGGAGAGTATTACTCCACTGTTTGTGTGTGCATCCAAAGTTAAACATGATATCGTTTTGACTTATTATTAATTTCATCTGTACGGAAACAGAATAGTAAAATAAAAAGCCATTAAAAAGTTATGAGCCAACAAAGATTCGTTTTTCTTGCTATTTATAACGTAACTTTGGGTATGAGTAAGTAGTAAAAGTACTGTAAAATCTTCAAAACAAAGTCCTTACCGACAAAGCTCAGCTATCGAAGAGTTCAATAAAATTGATTTGTAATTGATTTATGCAGTGGTTTTTTCATAAAACTCGATTTTCCGAAGCACTTTTCGATTTTTTTTACGCGTCTGTCAGTTCGGAACGGTGTTTCTGTGCGTTAGAACTAGACGTTGTTCGTGTAAACTAGCGTCTAACTGCTCATCACTGATACTAGCTCTGTCGGACTCGAAGCCAGGTGAGACAGCGTGCTTTTTGGCCATGACCAGCAGTTTTTTTGGCAGTGAGTTCGAGTTCGCGACTAGTTTACTCTTAAGAGCACATTAATATCATTCAGCTATAAACTACGTTGGCCTACTTATTTTCTAATTTCACCACAGTTAAAAATGTAATTACGATATCTAGATCATACGAAATTTTATCAACTTACCACCATTATCATGCAGTTTAGTAATATAGGGATGGAGAAAACGACCGATATGAACAGGCCTTTACTATCGAAGTACTGTTGTCTTGAGAATAAGGTCCAATTCCGCGCAGCAACTTCGTTGATATTCTCCGAAAAATAGACTAGCAACACTGAAACATTGAAGTCAAGGTTGTTGTTAATTACCAGTATAAAATTAAGAACCGGATGTATTTTAGAGGATGTTGTAACGAATTAAGATGTAAGTAACATAATGAAATTGTATTTGTGTACTTATCTTACTAAAAAGAATACTATCTTTGAAAAAAAAAAGATAGCACAGTCTGAAGGTTAAAAGAATAAATAAACATCGTTCATTCCACGGAGACCGAATGCTTTCTTTTTATTATCAACAATGAAATAAAGTTTGAAATTAAATACTTTTACTATTTTGCCGCAGTGCCAAATGACGCAGAGGCGCTTTCTGAACCGACTGCGGTTTCGATTTTCGCACTACTGCTAAAATGTGTACACTGTACTGCGAAGATATTTGTTTTGAAATCAACACGCGTGTATGTCTAGATTTGTTTGTAAAGTGTAAGTATGGGCTTGGCCTCCATTGAGAAATCTTAGTGTGCTGTATGAAGCGATTTTCTTGTTTAAAAGACTTGATAGTTATAAATTGATATAGCGTATGTAATAGTAGGCTAGTAACTCGTCGACAATGCCGTTGATAGCCAGTGGGAAGATGATTTATGCGTCTTCGGATCTCCCCTATTCTGCTCTACTTACAATTTTATTGAGACAAAGGTCATTGGGGATATACTTTTGGACGAACGTTTTATAGGAGTTATAATATTGTACTTATACTTAATCGACATTGGCAAAGGTATGTATTTAATCGTACCTCATATAATTCCCATTTTGCACTGTTAAAAATATTATTGAACACTCTAATAAAGTGATTGCGCCTTTTTTGTGAACCTCAAATAATTACTAAGTATTTTGAGGCCTAGAAATACTAGATAGCCAAGTAACTGCGACCAACTTGGATATAGCGCTCGCCGGCCACTACCGCGGCACTGCTCAGCGCTCGCTTCTCTCGGTCGGCCAACCTAACCCATTTGGTCGGGGTGCCATAGCTTAGTTACTACGACCAACTCGGCTCCCGCGGGGTTGGTCACAGTTCTAACCTAATCCGTTTGGTCGAGGTACCCTAGCTTAGTTTTGCAACCAGCTGCGAGAAAAGGCAAGAAAATTAAAAAGAGGCTCATTTTATAAAAAAATGTGTAATGACCCAAATGTTTTTAGACGTTCATTAATTTTAAAAAGCGTGCATCCTTGGAATACCATTGTTTTTAGAGGATCAGTTAATTTAGAATAACTCAAATAATGGTAGGCAACTACTTACATAATATTATGAACAGTATTACTTGAAAATTCCCATAGTTCCTCGTTGAGAAGCAAGTGAACGTTATTATAATGTGGAAAGATATCAGCCCCATTAGCCAGGGGTCGCGCCATTCAATCTGAAATTAAAAGAAAGCAAACTTTATTTTACCAGTCGACTAGCACAACACTCGCGATTTCATTCTTGTGAATTTCGTATTTTCTCCTACAAATTCTGAAACACCTTCCACACCTATAAAAGTTGGTTTTCGAAAATGAATGCTTACTATCCAGATATCATGTTCATGATTATTTATTTAGATGTTTACTCAAGCCGATTCAAATTTTTTTTTAGGAAATTTCATATTAATTAGACCCCCTTTTCTCCTCAACATAAGGAAAGAAGCTATGTGGTACATTTCACGTTTCTAGACTCGGTAGTTTCGGCTGTGCGCTGATAATGTCAGTTAGTCAGTTTCTTCTTTTATATTATTTATTTATTTAATATTTCAAGCACATAAATGTACAGAGGCGGACTTAATGCCATAGGCATTTTCTACCAGTCAACCTTTGGGTGAAGCAGAGACAAACAGTGGTAGGTGCAATCAAGAACATTGAGGAATAAATAATAATAGATATCAATCACAATTGCCGGTGTCCACTATGCGCTAAAACTGGTCAAGGTCATGGTAATGTGGCGATACTTTCAGGTGGGCAAATTTTACGACAAAAAAATTATTTAAGTGTACCATTGAACAAGTGTTTGGTAAGTTATTCCCAGGGGTGTAGCGAAAGGTAGCTAAAGAATCTGGAGTCAAAGTAGGCCCAAAACTAAGGCTTCTAATCGCAGATCAGACAAGCAAGGGACCGACCGAATAATGCGAAATGTACCATAATCAGCCTGTAATGTTCCCACTGCTGGGAAACAGGCCTCCTCTCGGTGGGCCGTAATCCACCACGCGGGCCCTGTGCGGGTTGGTAGTTGTCACATGTATGCGAATTTTGGTTCTAGGACATACCGGTTTCCTCACGGTGTTTTCCTTCACTGTTTTGAGAGCAACGACCATTCGAAGGGTAATATTGCGAATTAGTCCTACCGGTACACGAATATACTAATCTCATGCCATATTTTGTGACCACGTTTGGCCTTTGTAAGCCTCTAAGGCGCGAATCGCGGTGTCTTGAACTTGACTTATCATTTAAACTCGTCTTTGAATTGACTAACATAAAGTAAACAACCGATTTAACTTGCGTTCTCATAATTTCAAGCGAAATGTTTTTCAATTTATTTTCTCTATTTTACAAAACAAATTAACCTTGTCGTACTACGGTACTAGACCATTTTATCGGTCAAGGTTATTAGAACCGATTAGTAAATAAGTAAGTAAGATTAGGGCTGGTTCTTTATCGATTTTTGTTTACAACGTGTTATTTTACTTAGTCACATCGATGACACGTGCTTGGAAAAAATCAGCCGTGTATAATTAACTTCGGATTTCTACAATTCGTTACGGAGCATTTGGATTTGGATGTACCTTCGAAACTTTTAAACCATCAACAGTGCCTATTGTTGTTATACCAACCAAAACGTGTCCAAATATTACGTCCCCTATTGCAGTATGGCAGCTTGGGAAAATTATTTTCCGACTTATGGAAAGATAGATGTAGGGAGAGATATAGGCGATAGACTTAATACCTATTCAATTGAACATTACGTATAAATCAGGAAATAGTGAACAAAAGGCTGTTATAAACTTATAACCATACCGCGCAACATATACACGAGTTTTATAATAGAAAATCGTAGTTATTTAAAAAACACAACCTCTCTATGTCAATAATAGTGAGTTAGTAAATACACACATCAAAAGTGTCTAGGGATCAAGCATTTTTATGCGGATTTCTTGAGATTGAGATGTGGCTTTGTAATAAATTTATGATTTTATAAATTTATATGGATCCTTTTTGGTGCATTTCATAATTTGAATCAGGAACTGTGAATCAAATTCGAGTAAAAGATGAAAATCAGCTGTCAATATTTTCCCTATAAAAACATACAACGCATTGAAGACATTATTAGTGCTACTGTTTCCCTACTACTGATTAAAACCAACGTTATTATGGAGCGGCGACGTCATTTAAGCAGGGAAGAAATGCTCAGAGCCGTGGGAATGATAGAAGCTGGTTCCCGGCAACGTACTGTGGCTTTAGCTCTGAACACAAGTCAGAGTGTTATCAGTCGACTTTGGACACGTTACCGAAGCACTGGTACCGTGGCTGAGCGCCATGGAGGACGGTATCGCTGCACCACACGGAGACAAGACCGATACATTCAAATCTTAACTCGAAGAGCTCCAACAATAACCGCCATGATGTTAGCCGTGAGGCTTCATCACTCTTCAGGGAACTTAATTAGCGACCAAACAGTCAGAAACCGCTTGCATGAAGTGAACCTTCATTCCCGAAGACCGCTACGGGTACCACCTATAGCAATGCACAATCGTAGGATTCGATATCAATGGGCTCTTGAACACAGAAATTGGGCAGAAGAACAATGGCGTTTCGTGTGCTTTTCTGATGAGTCTCGTTTTGGTATGAGACCGGATACAAGACGTATACGACACTGGAGAACCCCTGGACGCCAACAGCGATTAAAATCCTGCCAGGAAGTCCATCCTTATAGTGGTGGAACCATCATGGTATGGGCGGGTATTTGGATCGGCGGAAGAACTGAGTTGATTTGGATCAGAGGCAACCTCAACGCTCAAATTTATGCTGAGACGATTGTATCAGACGTCATCGTTCCTCTACAAGTGCAAATCGGTCCCTTATTTCAGTTAATGCATGATAATGCACGACCGCACACCGCAAGAGTTGTAAGACAGACTCGCCGCAGCTAACATCAATGTCCTGCCCTGGCCTGCTCAGTCGCCAGACTTGAACCCGATTGAGCATGCATGGGATATGCTACAGAGAAGAGCTCTGCCGAATATGGAGGGTATCCAGTCGCAAGAAGACCTTTTTTTGTTGTTGCAACGAACATGGGCGGCCATTCCACAGCGTGATTTGGATGAACTCATTTTGAGTATGCCAAACCGATGTTCTTGTGTTGTTAGTGTTCGCGGTAGAAACACGGATTATTAATTGTTTAAGTTACCCAATAAAATTTTAAAGAAAACTGTCATTTCAGTCTTTTTTTCGAACTTTTGTGTTAGTGGTTCAAGTGTCAAAAATCCCTTTATTAGGAAAATGGCAAATTTCTTTATTAATGCAAAGGTGACTTGGTTTATCGTTACTGTGACAAACGAAAACACTTTATTTGATGAATCCTTAAAGAAAATTTTAATTAATATCAATCAGGAGAAAAGTTATTGCAAAAATATATGTTGATCCCTAGACACTTTTGATGTGTGTATTAACGTTCTACAAACTCAAACTAACCAAGCCAAGTGTAACGGACGGTCGTTATTATTTATCTACACTTTCTGATAAGACTAACAGGGCGGAAAAACCTTAATAAGAAGAAGATTTTCTAATACTTTTCAAGATTCGAGTTCTATAGTAAGTACATAATGACATAGAAGACTAGATTTGACTACATAGACTACATAGCATCAGACAGATAGTGATCAAGATAGTTCAGCCTAAATTTTCGCTACACTCGTATTAATCATATATGATCGTCGAGTGCGTTATCATTCCAGTAAAAATACACTTACAAAATCTGGGCTAATGACAAGCCTTAGATAGAGATGATATTACCGCGCAAAGTATAAGAAGGTAATTTGGACTCAGATTTTCGCAGCCGTTGTCTATAAAGTCATGAAATTAATGTTTGAGGAACTAACATTATTCAAAAGTAGGGCAACACTAAATCATAGTACATCGAATGTCATCGGCTGTCATCGAAGTGTTTTGTAACTCGTTATTTAGTGCATTTTTTATTACTTTTCAAATCTACGTGGATAAAACTTTGAAGAAACGTGTTAAATATGAGGAAAACAAATAGGAGTGGAGCTCGGGAAATTATTTTTAAAGTGTATCAGCGATGTTTGTTAGAACACCAAGCTGGACAAATTTTATTAAATTTGGATGATATTTAAGCTCGAACAGCAGTTAAGACAGGTATGTAATCGTGTTACTGTTTCGTTTTTTATCTACCAGAAGTTACAAATTTACTAAATATACTACCTATTTTAAGACTAAAATAAGGATTGTTTACATTGCTCATTAATAGGTTAGATTGCAAATATAAGTAGGCCATATTGTAGTGCGACCAGAACTTTGATACTTTTGGATGATTAAATTTACCGCAGATTTTAAATACATATGAATAAGTTATATCATGTTTGAAATTAAAAATAGTGCTATCTATTTTCTGTTAGATATTACGTCATATTATTTTTTTTTAATTCATTCTTTCAGGAAAATCTGAGAGTACAGTGAGGCGTATTGTAGATGAAATTATTATTATTGCTGGCTTTCAACAGCATTACGCCTGAAAAATGTAAAAACTGTTGCCGTCATGTTGCAATAATTGAAAAACCCTATATCAAGATATAGATGAGTTAGTCATTCGCCTAAGCGAAGATAGCAGCAGCAATGACAGCAGTAGCGAAGACGTTGTTAGTGACGCAGCTGACAATGAAAATACTTTTTTTACGTAGAATATTTGGAATTAGATGATGAAAGTAATTCATTATTATGTTATGGGATATTTTTCATGAATAAAAAAATTTAAAACATATTATAAAAAATATGTATGAACATTTTTCTTTGATTTACTCATTTTATTTGAACGAAATAGACCATAGATTTGTGTTATCTGATCGTTTATGCAAACTAATGAAGGTCGGAAAACATCGTGAGAAAACCTGGACTTATAAAGTCTGAAATCGCCAACCCGTCTTGAGCAAGCGTTGTGATCAATGCTCGTGCCTTCTCTGTTGAGAAGAGGCCTTTGCCCGGCAGTGGGACAGTAATAGGCTGGTATTATTATTTATAATGAAATTAGCATCTTTGTCTATGGTTTCTGTAGATTTTTTAATGAGATTACGGATTTTACGACTACCTTTTCTATCCAGTTTAAAAAAAAACCTCGTTTTCTTTTTAACCAGCGCCCTAATTGCGTAACACACTATTACTATCAATTTGAATCATTTTGAAGCATATTTCTAATCCATTGCTCCATATGCTCAAAAAATGTGTCTGCTCAACAACGCAAATAATGCAATGAATGTTGTTGAACTGTCAAAATTAAACCCATTGCTACTGATAGTGTGTTACGCAATTACCCTGCAGGTTTGCTTTTAATACAAAATAATGTGCTAGTATCAAAATCAATTCAGTCATACTATACAGGGTTTCTACGTGCACGACCGCAACGCCCTCATTTTGTTTCACGACTTTATAGACAGACTGTACTAAGTCCAAAGCTCTTAAACGTCATATTCGCGCTTTGACGGCCTCCTTCGTATGCGTAGTTTAATCTATATATATTTTACTAGGAATCTCTCCTGTATTGTGGGTGCGTTTACAAACATTTAAACTCACATACACAAACAGCTAGATCCGGAAGAACTACTTGTAGGTCGTACAAATATTTGTTCCGTGCGGGAATCGAACCCGCGACCCGCAGCGCAGCAGTCAATCGCTTAACCACTGCGCCAACAGTGCCGTCGATATATGTATATAATGCTATAGTTTAGTCAACCTCTCGTGAAAGATATGTCTTCACCTGTCCTTAGAGACTCGTTGGTACTAACGCGCTACTTGCACTGCGGGCCAGGGAAGTTGTAGAAATACTGAATGCGCAGAACAGAGGTTGTTTATAGGAATAATACTCAGGGAACACTTTTCATTCAAAATTCTTTACATGTAAACTACAAACTTCTCGTATCTAGATATTTTACATATATTATAAAGTTGCATGCATATCGATCGTAGGCAAGTCTTATTGCATCTGCATGGCATTAACCTCTCCCCGGAGACTAGGGTCATTGGAACGATCTACGTGGGCAGCATTTATGTTGAACGTTAGATGGTTACGGATGTAATGTCCTATTTACAATGAGTGCACGACATTATTATGCTTATAAAGTTTCGTCACAGACTTCTGATCAGGCGTTGGCGTTGCAGATGTCTGTTTCGGAGTATTGCGTTGTACAGGCGAAAGAACCTCAGTGGGGTACCACTGAGGTTCTTTCGCCTGTACAACGCAATATACCGGTAACACTTTGACCTCGACCAGGCCTAGCATAGTAAGAAGTTTCAATAGAATAAGAGGACTGCTTTAACTGGTTTTGTTACCACGTCGCGCGGCTACCTAAGTGCCCTCAGTGTGGTGAATTCTTTACTCAGATGTAATATGTTCTCTGCCATTCGAATAGTTCCGTTCTAGTTACAGAAATGTTTAAATTTCCGTTTCAGTTGCTATGGTGTTATCGTCAGTGCACAATGATAACATGTTTAACATAAATTCAGAGTCTCGCACATACAATAACATATCGGTGTAAGCGTTGAGCTAAAATTAAATTTAAATATTGCCTTTACTTCCAGGACATCATTGCCTTGCAGGTTCGGATCAGGGACTTTAATTTTTTTTACTGTGTAAAGGTCGTGGGTAAGAGGGACAGAATTATGCTTATGCTCAACCTCGTAGGCCAAAACCCGTGAACGCCGTGATGCAAGCAAGGCCAGAGTAGCGAAATCATGAGTGAACGTCATTATATTCGACGAACATCAGTCTAGTTTCTAGCAATGGCGCCAGTTAACGGCCAGAGTACCTAATAATGTTACCTATTGCGGTTATCAGAATGTAATTAGCATTTATAATAATTTATGACTGCGGACTACAGATATGGCACGGGTAAATACTGCAATTTTCGGTAGGTACCAATGTTTTGATTTGTGAATGTACATCGCACTTCATATACATAAGGCGAATAGGGTACGGAAAGGATGCAGGATGCGGAAAGCAAAGAACCGGTCGTGTTTAGTGTGCAAAGTGGTGGTGCTTGGGGGAGGCATATGTCCAACAGTGGACGTCTTTCGGCTGAAATGAATGAATGAACATAGGGTCACTATCCGTCTAGATTTGTACAGAGATGTCCGGCTTTTTGGCCCCCCGTCTGGACATCTCCAGCCTTGACATTTGTCCGGACTTTTCGACTTAAGGGTTTTTTTTAATAGGCAAAGTTACATGAGTGGACTTTTTAAACTGCGAAATAGTTAACCTTTCTGTACATGATTTTATTGGATCCAATTCTGAAAACAGAGGAATTTTATTCATCCTGTTGTGTGCCTCTTTACTTTGGCCAGTACTTAGTCACTATGAGGAAGGTCAAGGACATAAGGATTATGCTATATTTTCGCGACCGCCATATTAATACCTACCAGTTTCACTAGTAGGTACGTCATTGCCAGACTTGACTCACACCCGCAAAGCGTCTTTAAGCGTCCGAAATAGCTTATCGAATTAATCATATTAGACAAAAGATAGGTGTACCAAATAACAAACATTATATCAAGTTTGTTTAGGTATAATCTATTTACTTAAGTACTGTATTACTTTATCAACTATTTCAATAAATCAATACACGCATTACACATAGTAAGTAGGTATTAATTTTTGGAGTAAGTACTTCTTTGATAATATTATAATATGACATTCATTATCTACCTAGCCTTTTCCCAACTATGTTGGGGTCGACTTTCAGTCTAACCGGATACAGCTGAATACCAGTATTTTCCATGGAGCGGCTGCCTATCTGACTTCTTTACTGGGTAATACAATACCCCTTGATAAGACTGGTTGTCAGACTTTCGGGCTCCTGACGTATCACGACTGTCAAAGATCCACGAATGACAGATGAGACCAGGGGTCTTGGTATGTGAAGATGGTTACCCATCCACGGACCAACTCGGCAAGCGCAGCTTAACCTGATCAATCAACCAGTGTGGCTGTTATTATTTAGCCACAAACCCCTGTTATGTGACATTATGGCTATAAAATGACTTGCAACTGTGTGTGTAAGGTAAACAAACAAGTTTATTTTGAATTGACCTCTATTGAATATTAGAATGCATAATTCAAGGTTGCCAAGTATTTGTAAAAAGATGTGTTATTATATGAGTAACTATGATGCTTTCCAAAAATATTTTAGCAATTATTTAGGCTGAGAACCTAAATATGTGTAGCAGATAGTATGCAATCTAGTTTTATGTGTTATAAAACTAGAAGTGATTTGTATAAAATGTATTATATTTTTTCATAATTTAAAAAATAGTTGTTTTAAATACTTTTCCATGCTTTTATAAAAGATAATGTCAGTGCACTGATAATCCGAACTACACATGTTGTTTTAATTGCAATTAGCCAACAATATTTGCTCGCAAAAGTTTTTTGGCGAGCAAATATTGTTGGCTAGCGGGACCACGCTGAAAAGATCAAATAATAAACCTTCCAAGTGCTGATTATCAATCATAACTATCATAGACAAATTGAGCTATATAGGGGTCTGATTATGAAAATCAAATACTCTGTTATTCAATAAGAGATGGTTTCAGAGGGCGATGTGGCGACTGGCGATATACCTAGATATACAGGGTGGAAAATTTCAGCGGGGCAGTAAGGGGAAGTACCTTATCCGTTGTAGCTACACGAAAATGGTCTTAGGAGACTATCCATAATTTTTTATGGAATTTTGATCTCCATTCACAGATTTTCAAAAAAAAATACATTAGCAAGAAAGTAGCCATTTTACCCAAAAACATTTTTTGATGCCATTCGATCCTGTTTCTAATACTGATCAAAAACTTCTATGGGACCAAACATCGTTGGAGTATTCAAAAAGTCACAAATTGCAAAAAACTTTTCCCGTACATTTTGTATGAAAATTTTACGCAAAAAAATTAAATAAAAAACAATCTGACAGTTTGTTGCGTCCGAAAAGCTCTGAGTGTTGTGAATTTTACATTAAGTGCATAATTGGACAGCTATTGATGAGAGAAAAATGATCTCCAATTTAGAACGTTTAGACTTGCTAGAAGCTTATTACGTAAATAATAAAAATACATCAGCGTTAGAATGGTATAGGATCCAATATCCAAATCGTCATGTGCCAACCAGAAAAGTTATTACAAATATTTTAAGAAATCTTGCACAAGGTGGCTCTTTCAAGAAAAAATCTGTACGCCACCCATTTATACTAGATGAAAATTTGATCATTTCTGTTCTTACACTTGTCGAAGCTTATCCCGAAATATCATCAAGTGCAGTCGCTGAAGAAGTAGGTGTCTCACATCGTTTCGTACTAAAGATATGGAAGAAGTATGGTTATAAATGTTACCGACAGGGGCGACTAGTTCAAGCCTTAAAGACTCACTAACCACAATTTTGTATGGAATTCATACAAATAAATTGTCAGCAGCCACTAGGTCGGTACAGAAACGAATCAATTTATGTGTTCGCCAAAATGGCGGTCACTTCGAGCACTTGATATCGTAGGGCAAGAAACCGCAAGATTTTAAATAAGAATAACATCATCAAGTTATGTTAAAAAAAGAAAATTAATACGCCTTCTTTTTGATATGTGTAAAATTCTAAGTGATCATTTGTCTTTTTAACCGACTTCAAAAAAGGAGGAGGTTCTCAATTCGACGGTATGTTTTTTTTTTGTGTGTTTGTTACGCGATTACTCCGCCAATTGTGAACCGATTTTCAAAATTCTCTCGAGGTGGTCCCATTATCATCAAGTTGGAATCTGATGAGAGGATCCCATGGAAATCGAGGGAAACCCGATTTGGGTATTTTTTTAAATAACTTGAGCATTTGCTCTCGGAAATCGTCATTTGGTAAAGTGGAGCTGATGAAGAAGACCACAGACGGACATTGGAACTACTCAATGACAAATATTTCACGGGTTGCGATTCGATTACTTTAATATGGTTGCTAAGCAATTTATGCTCGTCACAATGCGTATGGTGAGTGGTTGTTGAGGAGTTCTCCTGGTTCTTACCAGGAGAACTCCTCAACAATTAACAACCCAACATCGGGAAAAGCAATATTTTGTAACAAGTGATGAGCAGTTGACATTAGACTATTGTAACCTAGATAAATTACAAACGGACCCACTAAAATGTGAAAAATAAAAACTTTTTACAAAAAAAAACAACCGACTTCCAAAAATAATACTAAAAATTGAAAAATAACTTTAATTTCTGAAGTCGGTGTCACTAAACGAAAATACGGACCCAAAGACACCGACTTCCGAAATTAAAGTTATTTTTCAATTTTTAGTATTATTTTTGGAAGTCGGTTTTTTTTTTTTGTAAAAAAATATTTATATTTTATTTTTTGTATCAGTTACACAAATTCTAAATTTACAAAATGTAAGGGAAAAGTTTTCTGCAATTTGTGACTTTTTGAGTACTCCAAAGATGGTTGGTCCCATAGAAGTTTTTGATCAGTATTAGAAACAGCATCGATTGGCATCAAAAAATGTTTTTGTGTAAAAATTTTTTTTTGAAAATCTATGAATCAAAATCAAAATTCCACAAAAAAATTATGGATAGTCTCCTAAGACCATTTTGGCGTAGCTGCAACGGATAAGGTACTTCCCCTTACTGCCCCGCTGAAAGTAGTCAATAATGAAAGTTTCCACCCTGTATATATCGCCAGTCGCCATATATATTCATAGAAATTGCTTAAAGTTAATTAGTGATTAATTGATGTTTGAATGTCACTTATTATAATTTAGAAATAAACTTCCCAATTTAGTAATTTGCACTATTTTTACGGTAGGTAGCTCAACTTTCAAGAGGCAGTGTCTTTTACAAATTAATGTAAAATGTAATATTTTAAGTAGTTTTATTACTAAAATTGTTTCAATGAACTTCAGTTATGCTAACTATTAAAGGTAATTTAGTGAATTGACTAAACATAAATTATGTAAATGTTATGTAGCTAAGTATGTATCTTTATTGAAGGCTCAAACACTGCCCTTGGGTGGTTTATTGATTTTATATTTTTTTTGTGCTTTTTTTTTTTTTTTTTTTGCAGTTGGTAAATCATCAAATGACTCCTCCCGCTCTGGGTGGAGCGGAAGGGAGTATCAGACTCTTACTGATTAAAACCCACCCGTGTTCCTTCCTTTGCCCTTTATGTTCCGGGCCAGCGGTAACCCGGCCCCTCCTCGATGCTGACATCTCTTTGAGGCGGGCGTGGAACACGTACGCGCGCCGTCCGGCACGGGCCTGGTCCTGATCGGACGGTGAGCTACCCATTACTCTCCGCCCACAGGCCCGCGCCTACGGTGGCCGGGTGTCGTCACGCGGCTCCCGAAGCCCGGAGCGTCTCCCGCGGCGGCTGGGATGGGAGGCTCTCTCCCTGAGCCGTCCCGCCACCTCCTTCGCTAGCATGACTGCTTCGCAGAAGGAGGTCACTGCCTCCCACTCCCTCTCGCCCCGGACCATGGCTTGCACCAGGGCCGGACGCGATAGGTTTATTTTGTGCTATGGTCGTACTTTTTAATTAGAAACAACATCCTTGCTGTGGAAATTTAATAGGAGCCAAAACAACCTCCTTTTGAAGTTGATTAAAAATTTATGATTGATTGTTAGTGTTGTCTGTAACGAGTCTTTTAAGCCTGTTACATGATAGCGCGTTCTTTGCTTTAATTTGAAGGCAACATGGTGGTGTTGCCATGTAAGAATTTATTTTTTTGAATCGGAAGTCGTGTAGTGGTCACACTGATTTTTTCTTTTTTTTGATGCTGTCAGTTGATTTTGACAGGGCACTTTCCGGCCGAACCTTTATATAAAATGGAGTGTTTTTAGAGCTCCTATTAAAATCTGGAAGTTGATACTTCCAAAGGACTACATCCAGTCCTAATTATGTGGTAGCTGATTTGCCCTTGTCAGCATCATAATGGGATTGGCCATATTTTGTAAAAGGTTGGTAAAATTCTTCGTGGTTTCATACCTACTCACGTGTCGCGTGGTTATTTGGATGGCAGACCTTAATAGTTTTCGATATTTGTTTCAGGATCTTTTGAACCTTATATATTTTTTGGATTAATTCATCTACTGATGTAAAAGCTTTTTTTTTGGAAAAGAAACGGTGAGTTAATTTGCATTTGGTCTTAACGATTCCGATCGGCATTTTTGTCGACGCTGTACATCAGCTAACAATTATTCATGTTTGATTTCAGCCGTGAGGCGTTTCTTATTTATTTTTACTTCAAGACTTAAATTTTTAACGCTAGCCCCTACCGACATATATCATGGACCGCCTGACGTCCCCGCGAAGATCAAAATCACCAGGGTTTGCCCATTCGGTTTGTTAGATTATTCGCCGGAATATGGTATGGTTTATAATACTTAACTTAAATTGACAAAAGTGCAATAATGACAGGACAAAAATTAATTTCTATTCCATCTTAGTTTTACACCAACTGTTAATATTGGAAAGGAATTTTCTTGTATATTGAGACCAGCAGCCTTCGGGTAATAAAATCGTTCAATAACTTTTGTGTCGATTTTTATTGATACTCCCCGCTTGAAGATTAAAAGTTTCCAGCCCCGCAGGTTAGTCTATCCTTGGCATAGTTTGGTGTGTGCTCCTGGCGCCCGAATTTTCACTTCTACTTATTGTTTATTTATTTGGAGTACAACACACACTTTAAAATATATATTTTTTATTATTACAATTGTCGCAAGATTATTTTTTTTAATATTACAATTGGCGCCCGAACAGGGACTTGAAGTAGGTTTGTCTGGTACCTTATACTGTCATTATTGCACTATTAATTAATTAACTTATGAGTCTATTGTTTGCATTGGTTTGTTCTACATTGTTACTTTAATAACTTTGTGTTTATTTTGATTTTTGACTCATAAGTAGTACTTAACCTAATTTGGTGAATCTTTGTAAACAATGTTTGGTGTTTACAATTGATGCTTTTGTTTAATATAATGTTTTTTTCTTAGCAAAACCAACAGAAATGTATAGCATAGACTGCGTTTTGTTGTTCTCAACAGTAAAGTTATTTTGAAGACTAAGTTTAACTTTTTAAGTAAATACTTTGATCTAATTGTTAAGTACAATATTGTGCATTTAATTTATCTAGATTTAAACTGCTTGTAAGTGATTATTGCACTTTTAAAACGATAAAATTAACATAGTAATTTTTTATGGGATTACCCACATTGACTTTTATAATTAACCTCAAACTTGAGAATTTATTTTCAAACATTTAACTTTTTGAAACTTATTTTTTGCTTTTCGTTTGCTATTCGCCTTGCTGTTTGTTAATCATTTAATCATGGACACTTGGGAATACATAAAACTTTAAATAAATTAAAACAACATTATTTTTGGAAGGGAATGTTTAATGATATTCATCAATACATTTTGTCTTGCGATACCTGTAAAGCTTATAAACATACTACATCTCCACCTTTTGGTATGATGATTAATCCTAAAAAGGTTGATCGTCCCATGCTTATGCTCTCAGTTGATATCATAGGAATTCTACCTAAAACTTATTCTGGTCATAGATACATACTTTCGGTCGTAGACGTTTTTACTAAATATTGCTGGTTCTTTCCAATGATCAATGCTACCACTAGAGTAATTTGTAAACATTTTGAAAAAGAAATATTTCTCAAGTTTGGTTGTCCAAAAATAGTAGTTTGTGACAATGGAACTCAATTTACTTCAAAACATTTTGTAGATTTTTTGAAAGGTTTTAATATAACCAAAATATTTTATAATACTTTGTATACGCCTCAAAATAATCCTGTTGAGAGATATAATAAAACGGTCGAAACCTGCATATCGTGTTTTGTTAAAGATGATCATAGAACTTGGTCAAGTTTTTTGCCCAATGTTCAATTAGCTTTAAATAATAGTGTAAACCTTGCTACTGAGTTTACTCCTAACTTTCTGATGTTTGGTAGGGAGCTTATTCTTGATGCGTCATTACATCACTTTAGTAGTTCTGTTGATAACTTATCTCAACTAGAAATTTCAAATAGAAATGCTTATGCAGTTTCTCTTAATTCACTTAGTGATATTTTTGTTAAAGTTCAAGCTTACTTGTTAAAGGGGTATAAGCGTAATGCCGCTTATTATAATAAGGGTCGGAAAGTCATTTCTTTTGATGTGGGTGATATGGTGTGGAGAAGAAGTTTTCTTCAATCTAATGCACAAGCATATTTTTCAGCTAAACTTGCACCTAAGTTTGTAAAATGTAAAATAACTGAAAAGGTTTCAGATAACGTTTATGTTTTGAAAGATGTAAATAAAGGTTCAGTGGGACGTTATCATGTTAAAGATATTATTAAATTTTAATTTGGTTTCAAAGTGTTAGGTCTTGATTTTGATAATTTTGTTTGAAGGCCACTTTTGACAGTGTGATGTACGAGAGGATGGATGATAGGTTATCAGTGGTTTGAAAGATGTATGTTAGGTAATTTCTTATAAATTTGTTGAATTTGAGACATTCTAAAAATAAAACTTAGGTCATTCTGGTTAATTTAATACTATTTTTTTTTCACACCAAATATTTTTCACATCGAAGGATCTTATTTTATGTTTTGTTTGTTTTTGTTGGATTGTCTAAGATCTTATTTTTCTTTTTTAAGGGTAACCTACCTGTTTATATTTTATTGAGATCTTATACAACCCTACAGTTCAGGTAATTTCTACCTTGAGGTTAAAAAACTTAAATTCAATTTCAAGTATTTGTAATCTTTTTTTTCTCATAGTTTAAAATCATTCTATTTCCTCTTCGTCATAAATAGTAATCGATTTTTAAACCTATTTTGTGCTGTTCGTTGACAGAATTGTTTCTCATTTTTACTGGAGTTTCATTCTTTTTAATGATCGGATTTGACTTTGTTAGTAACGCGTTCATCCTGGACTTTACTTTTTGGGGGTCATTCTGTAACCTTTGTTACAAAATGCCTTATTATTTTTTGGATCTTGGTGTAGTTTTTGACCTTGATTTCGACTTTTTTCCATTGTGTTGGACTTTGTTGTTCCAATCACGATGCGAGATTTTGTTTTGACTTTCGTCATTTTTTTTTTCCTTTGCGTTCGGAAGTTCGGTGGTGGTATGCCGGTCGCATTGTGAAACTTTGGCTTTCGCCTATTTGTTATTGAGATTTCTCATTGGAGATCTCAATGTTTTTTTGTGTTTGTCTGTGTTTGGGAGATTGGTAGTGTTGAGCCAGTCACAGCATTCACATTCTTTTACAGCTATTGTGCTCGGGAATTCGGTGGTGATGAGCCGATCACAATATGCTTTCCTTTGTCTCGTTGCAGGTTGTGCCTGTAACAGTATTTTAAATAAGGTCTTTCAGCTTTATTTAAAAACTTTTGTTCGGAGTTTCAAATTTTTTGGATTGTTGAATACGGAGTTAGTCAGTGGCAATAGAGCCTAACTGCACTCATAGAGATGGTTGAGTTGGAAGCGGTTGACATAGTAGTCAGTGGCGATAGTGCCTAACTGCACTCTAAAGTTGTACTGTTCCAAGTGGTTTGAAATTTTTAGTCAGTGGCGATAGGTGCCTAACTGCACTATAAAAATTGTAGTTTGTTTTGGTAAATTGTCCGAATTTGTTTGAAATTTTTAGTCAGTGGCTATAGTGCCTAACTGCACTGTTTTGGAGTTTTGGAGCGCTAAGAGATTTCTCTCTTCGTTTCATTTAATGAGTTTTTATAACTTATAATTTTTTGTTTTTCACTATTTCGTTTTTGACTTTTTGTCATTTATATTTTTTTTACTTTTATTAAATTCTTGAGATTTTGTCGTTTGACATTTTCAGAGTTGATTTGCACTTTGAATCTTATATGATTCTTTTTCTTTTTTTGAATTAGAAAGTTGTTAAGACTGCTTTATTTGGTTGAAATTTCTTTCTAATAAAAGAAAGTTCCTTTCTTTTATTTTCGGGAGGGGATGTAATGTAACGAGTCTTTTAAGCCTGTTACATGATAGCGCGTTCTTTGCTTTAATTTGAAGGCAACATGGTGGTGTTGCCATGTAAGAATTTATTTTTTTGAATCGGAAGTCGTGTAGTGGTCACACTGATTTTTTCTTTTTTTTGATGCTGTCAGTTGATTTTGACAGGGCACTTTCCGGCCGAACCTTTATATAAAATGGAGTGTTTTTAGAGCTCCTATTAAAATCTGGAAGTTGATACTTCCAAAGGACTACATCCAGTCCTAATTATGTGGTAGCTGATTTGCCCTTGTCAGCATCATAATGGGATTGGCCATATTTTGTAAAAGGTTGGTAAAATTCTTCGTGGTTTCATACCTACTCACGTGTCGCGTGGTTATTTGGATGGCAGACCTTAATAGTTTTCGATATTTGTTTCAGGATCTTTTGAACCTTATATATTTTTTGGATTAATTCATCTACTGATGTAAAAGCTTTTTTTTTGGAAAAGAAACGGTGAGTTAATTTGCATTTGGTCTTAACGATTCCGATCGGCATTTTTGTCGACGCTGTACATCAGCTAACAATTATTCATGTTTGATTTCAGCCGTGAGGCGTTTCTTATTTATTTTTACTTCAAGACTTAAATTTTTAACGCTAGCCCCTACCGACATATATCATGGACCGCCTGACGTCCCCGCGAAGATCAAAATCACCAGGGTTTGCCCATTCGGTTTGTTAGATTATTCGCCGGAATATGGTATGGTTTATAATACTTAACTTAAATTGACAAAAGTGCAATAATGACAGGACAAAAATTAATTTCTATTCCATCTTAGTTTTACACCAACTGTTAATATTGGAAAGGAATTTTCTTGTATATTGAGACCAGCAGCCTTCGGGTAATAAAATCGTTCAATAACTTTTGTGTCGATTTTTATTGATACTCCCCGCTTGAAGATTAAAAGTTTCCAGCCCCGCAGGTTAGTCTATCCTTGGCATAGTTTGGTGTGTGCTCCTGGCGCCCGAATTTTCACTTCTACTTATTGTTTATTTATTTGGAGTACAACACACACTTTAAAATATATATTTTTTATTATTACAATTGTCGCAAGATTATTTTTTTTAATATTACATGTCTTACCGGACATTAGTTGCTTGGGCAGTTGCGACCAATGAGGGAATGATCTACAGCATAAGACCAAATGATAAGCCATTTGAGTAAAGGTCCCTTTTCCAATCCTAAGGGAACTATCTTCCCGGTCAGAGGGTAGTGTCTCCCAGTTATTTGAAAACTTTATCAATGATCCTGTTACTTTCTTCATAATTTTAGAGAGATAGATTGAATAGGATATTCCAGATCATACTGAGTCATAGAGACAATCCTAGTTGCATCTTAGTAAACCACAGCACTCAATGTACATTGGAAGTTCAGGCAATTGAGTTACTTTAGCCAGTGTTTTTTCCTTCCACATCAAGTAAATTCAGGAATTATGTTAATTATAAACCTTTGCTCTCTGTCACCGGCAAAACAATAGTATAATGTTAATTAGACAGATATCGATAGTGAACGCCGTTGGCCGCGGCTGCCAACCGAGAGGGCGACGCAACGAGTTACCGCCCAGATGGGAACATTTTATGCAATATTACTGGAACCACGAATTTTCACTTTCACTTAGGGCAAAAATAATTGCTAAATAATGTAACAGCAGTTTATTTTGAGATCCCAACAATATAAATTCTTAGCAATAAGTAATGACAATACTCACACTGCGGAGATATGAAATAAAATCCGATATCTGATTAACTTCCACAAATTCCTCCATGTTGAAAGTTCACACGTAAACAAACTGTTTCCAAATTGCTACAATTTAATTATACAGTTACGTTGTCTTATAGAGATTTTTTTTCAATCAACACATCACATCAATGAATATTATTGAATCAAATTGAATGACATGAATGACAGAATGACTGACTGGACCACAGAGTACTTTTTGATGGGCTGGTCTTTTTTTTTGTTTGGTTGACTGACTGACGTACTTAAGAGTATTGCCATAACCAAAAATGTTCATTATTATTTATAGACTATTATTTATCCGATCGTTCGTGGGTATTTCACTGATTTCACACTGACCACGTCTTGTCTACGCAAATCATACTTTTAATTCTTGGGAGACTAAATACTTTTTTGTAATAGAATGTATGTATGTACTTGTCGATAAAACTACTTAATGTAAAACTTAGATTCTGTTATTTTGTAAATTATAGTTTATTTGTTGACTTTGACCCCTTTTTCGTCTTTTGCGTGGTTTATAATAACTAGCAATTTGCCCGCGACTTCGTCCGCGTGGGTTTCCTATTTTCCTTAAAAAATTTAACACCATCTCCACCGCCACTGGATAGGTATATATAGTTTTAAAAAATAATGTTTACGATATTTATAATGTAGGTACTAGCAGCGCCCCGTGGTTTCACACGCATAAGTAGGTACCTATCGATCCCGTAGGAATATCGGGATAAAACTATCCTATTTGCTTTCCCGGGCTGCAATCTATCTCTCTGCCAAATTTTATCGAAATCCGTGCAGTAGTTTAGGCGTGAAAAGGTAACATACAAACCTAGACAGACAGTCAGGAGAGCTTTTGAATTTATAATGTTAGTATGGATATTGTAATGTTCGCTGGGTTAATAAAACACACTTTGACAGATCTATGAGGTGACATAGTCTACACGAAACCCAGAGAACGTCTGCCGTCGCCTACGGCCGGTAAGCGACTGCCACGCCAATGCCTGCGCATACACTACATCCCTCCTTTATTTTTATTGAATTGATATGTTTGTTGTTGTCATGTTTATTGAAATATTGAATTGATTCTAGTCGCCCATTCCAAAAGGTAGTTTTCGTATGGAGAAGAATGGGCAAGAAACTCCACCGTTACCCTTTTAAAATGTTTTACAAGGTCTTGTTTATATAATATAATAATATGTGAAGACAATGCACTTAGAATAAAATTAGTCAACCACAAAAGGTAAAAAGAATTAAAATGAAGCAATGGCAGGTAAATCCATTATGTGATAGATACAGGTGCTCACATATTTACAAATATTGTAAAAGTAGATGATTTTCCTAGAATTTTCGCTTTGATAAATCCAATTTAATGGAGTGTTACATATGGCACGATCCACACGATGATGTCCTCACGATGTCCTCACGATGTTTTTCTTCACCATTTTGTAATGTCTAATTTAATGGATGTCCAAATGCGTCCAATCTAATGGATGTCCATTGCGTCCAATTTAATGAATCACATGCAATGATATTTTAGTAAACAGATATGTTATGAGCGCGCAAATCACAGAACACTATACTCTGGCGCAAATCGTGAAGACTAGAAAACGTCCTAATTGGGACGTATTGCCTTTAGTCTGTGTCACGCACGTCCACGAGTGAGACGGTGCGCGCAGCTACGTAATTATCATCCAAAATGCCATTTTGTGTGTTTAGAAAGTGTACCAATTATGATACCAAAGTTAATAAAACACAAGGAATCTCATACCACACGAAAGTACACATTATACTTCGATTTATTAATATATTTCAATTATTTTCCTAATATTCTGATATTTGGAGGTTAGGAAAAAGAAAGAGATGGAAAATACATTTTTTGTCGTAAGAACGACAAGGATGCGAGCACTCCGGACATAGAATAAAAGTACAGATGCGAATATTAGGCAGTAAAGTCATCTTTACAGCAGAGTTCTAGTTTCCCGTTTAATAAATTTTCTTTATAACTTTGTTTGATATATTTAATTATAAATTAAAAATGTCATAATATGTAGGAAAAGAAAATATTAATCACAGATAGTGTTAAAATAAACCTACCATTGAGATTAAAATAAAATGTTTTCGAAGCTGTATGATTATTTTTACAATTGTATTTCTTTCTTTTTAAAACGTGTTTTATTTTTCACCTACCTTTTAATAGTGTTTATTCGTTGCATAGGCACAAATCCCGACTATAAATTCTGTACACGCGGTCTGTGTTTCTGCCTAGTTAATTTGTTAGTCTATGATGCCAACGTGCGGTGATGGTAGCCCGAATAATGTTTGTTTACATTCACGCGCAATTGACAACATCTAGCTGTCACTTTTTTTCTTATTGGTTTTATCAAGCTATCCTTTTTCTATCCTTTTTACTTGTAGTGATGTGAAATGAATGAAAAGTGTGTATGTGTGCTGCCTCTCGGCGCGGAACACTTTTTTCTGTTGTTTTGTAAGTGTATAACATATCTGTTTATTAGAATATCATTGATCACATGTCTTCGAAGTATTGGTTCTCAGACATGCCGGTTTCCTCACGGTGTTTTCCTTCACCATTGATGAACAGTGGTGATGAGTGAAAATACACAAAATGCCTGCCTGATTTCAAACCCACGAACTTAGTCGGGCTAGACCACCACCACTGTTGTGCTGAAATTAAATGCTATTATTATGTGTATGTGCCTACGTATGACACGGTGCGGTATGACACCAGAAGGCCAATTCTACTAATTTAAAACGTTCAAAATCTAGTCTCAGTCTCATCTCGGCGATAAACAAATGTCAAAACTTGTCAAAATGTAGTGAGATTAAAGGTAATTTTGCAATTAGCATTATTTTAGGGCACGAACTATTATCACAGCTTGTGTCTGTAACACAGTTTATACTAGCACAGACACAGACGTTCACTCTGTCTCAAATAATGCATAGCGTTGTACTTCATTGTTTTTTTTTTTTTTTTTTTTGTGCTTGATTGAGATGGACAAATTGTACTTGGCTTTTTGAAATAAAGATTATTATTATTGTTATTATTATTTTGTGATTTTTACTTAGTCTATTACTTTTCGATTTTTACTAAGTTTACCGTTTTTCGTTTACCCTTTTTTGCAATTTGGATTAATTACAGGGCAAGGAATTATTATCTCATTTGTGATTTTTACTGAACTTACATCTTTTACTTTTACCCTTTTATGCAATTTGCATTAATTACAGGGCAGGAAACTTTTACCCTTTTATGCAATTTGCATTATTTACAGGTCAGGAAATTTTATCTCTTTTGTGATTTCTACTGCCATACCTAGGTATTGGCATCTGCCTAGCCTTTTTCCCAACTATGTTGGGGTCGGCTTCCAGTCTTAGCGGATGCAGCTGAATACCAGTATTTTACATGGAGCGACTGCCTATCTGACCTCCACAGCCCAGTTACTGGGTAATACGATACCGCTTGGTAAGACTGGTTGCCAGACTTTCCGGGCTTCTGACTACCCGTAACGACTGTCAAAGATTCACGAATGACAGCTGGGACCAACGGCTTAACGTGCTTTCCGAGACACGGAGGGGACACGGTATGTAAAGATGGTCACCCATCCATAGACCAACCGCGGCAAGCGTAGCTTAACCTGATCGATCGACCTATGCGGCTGTTATTATTTAGCCACGTGCCCCTCATACTTAGGATTGGCAATAGAGATCAAAATCTTTTTAATGTCTAACCATGATTTATTTTGTAAATTGCGTAAACTAGTCGGTTCCAATGTAGGAACTTGATGAGTTTTCACCCATTGATTGCATACACTGGTTAAATACCATACCAATGTATAAGTTATTGTTAACTTTTAGGTACTCACTATTCATTTGATTGTTTACCTCTTCAAATTACTTCGTACTGTTTTGATACCGATTAACCACATAATCTATCAGTATCGCGACTTCCGCGATCTTATTTGCCTAATATTAGGCAATTCTGTTAACCAAACATTTAATGGCTTAGTTGGGTTGGCACCTATCAACAAATGAGGTTATACGAAATAAAAGTAAAACTATAAATTCACTGTACATATTAAGCATAAGAAAGTTAAAACGCTGTACAAATAACATAGTAATTTTTTTTTTGTCCATGTCGCGAATTTTGCGACAAGGGTTCCTAAAAGGGGCAAATTTTCCATTATTTTTTCGATAGGACGCACCGTTTCCGAGATATAAGCTAATTTAGAATTATTAGATTTTACGCTCGCATGTTCCCTAAAATAACACCAGTACGTCCCATGTTTCCCAAATAGTCAATCAATAATGCTATATTTTGCCACTAACTATTTGGAGAAACAATTTTATTAATTAAATAAACCTCATTCGTTAACTTGCCAGTATTAATCGCAACCATTAGGTTGTTTTGTTGGAACTTGTTCCATTTGTGTTTTTCGCAACCATTAGGTTGTTTTGTTGGAACTTGTTCCATTTGTGTTTTTCGCAACCATTAGGTTGTTTTGTTGGAACTTGTTCCATTTGTGTTTTTCGCAACCATTAGGTTGTTTTGTTGGAACTTGTTCCATTTGTGTCTTTCACACACACACGCACATATTTTAATGTATATCGAAATATGTCTTGTTGTACCATACCCAGTACAGTTGCACAATGTTTTTTGTCCTATAATTGTAACAATTGTAATTAAAGTTTATTTTAAACTAAATCACCGCCGTTCATATTTGACTAGCCAGCAAGTCGAACAAAGGTCCTTTGACGACGTGTGCTATGTGATTAAAGCAAATGTTCACTTGATATTACAACACTGTAATGAATTCTATGAATTCTTTTGTTGATTACAAATTACAATAGCCAGTGCAAAATGCATTTGATTTGACTAAGATTAGTTCAATCATTAACCATAACAGATTTTATGACACTAGTTAGTTTTAACAGTAGGTAAGATAATAATTTTATTTGTTACTTAACTTTGATTTTACCGAAGTGGAACTTTTGTTAAGCTACGATATTTTCGCTACTTAATACATTTTTTTTTATAACACTAGTTTTAACATAATTTCTTACTTTACTTCGATTTCACCGAAGTGGAACTTCTGTTAAAACTTGTACATTAACGATATTTTCGCTGGAACATTTTTATTTGATCGAATAATATTTTCTCGATATTATTTACATAAGGGGTCGACACGGGGGTAAGCCGTGACTGACTCGAGCAGTGTTGCCACTGAGTTGTGTGCTACATCAATAATGGTACATCACGAATACATTTTAATTACCTCACATAGGGCAGTATTATCAACTTTATGATAAATAAGAATTATAATCTCATAACCACATCACGCTTGTTCTCCCAACTATGTTTGAATAGATAAGCAGTCTTTATTGCTTTATTGTACATTATTGTCTTGGTTTCACATAATTTTACATGGCACCTGTAACTTAGTGACCTTTGAAGGTACTACCACAAAATTCCAACAGAAGAAGAGAACTTCTCTTCTACAAAATTGATTTACCGATTCATCATATTATCATAAGAAAATATTATGTCATTCTAATTCATGTTACTGGTGAAAACAATTTTACTAAAACATTTTGTTCATCTATCTGTCCCCAAGTCACAGGCTATAAACCTAGTTTGGGTGCCAGGAGATAATACTCAATGTACTATATGTTGTACCATATTACTGTACTTGTAACCTTTGTGAACATTGTTCTGGAAATAAACATTATTTTTATTATTTTTGTGTCTTTTTTTCTCACCTCTTAGGCTGGTTTTAGCTACATTTACGGGCCAAAACCAAGTAAATGCAACGTGTGGTGTGTATTAGAGTGTGTTTTCTTCCTCTAACTGCATGAATTTCCTAACTATTCTGCAGGTGTTTAAGATGGCAGCTTTCTGTTATTATTATTAATTAACATTGCAATAACATCAAAGAGCAGTTTGTTGTTATTGTGACTTTTTATTTTCACTTTGCCCACATTTTATTTCAAAGTATGTATACTTATTATTTTATGTGCGTGTGGTGTGAGGGCCACTTTGTTAAAACTCTTTGAAAATGTGCTTAGGATTTAGTGAACATTCCCAAAGAATTGTGAAAGTTGGTATCAGATTTTGTGAAAGTCTAATAACCGAGTTATAGACTGTACAGTTGGGCCCTCAGTTCTCACATAGAGGATTGAGGGCCCACCTGAAACTGATAAACTATGGACACTACAGAAAAAGTCTTTATGCCAAAATCTAAGCTAATGCCAAACAAAATTTGTGAAAACAAGATATTATCGCAAAACACTGTCCTACTTTGTATATCTTCGTACAAAATGGGCCCTCAATTCTCATACACGTAAAAGTTTTTTACGCAATTATAATGAAATCATTAACTAACAGCTACTGTTTAAAATCCTATATGCTACTAAATAAATTGTGAAAATTTTTAAAAGCAAGAACAGGTCACCACTTTTTGTTGTTTGAAAGTTATCCCTCAGTCCTCCATTTCTTTTGTTTTCGATTTATTACGCTTATCGTATGAAAGATAAGACAAATACAAAATTGTCTCTTTATGTGTCAAAAATGTGCAACAAATTAGATACCAGAAAGAAATTAAAAGACCCTTTACTATATAAGAAAATCAAGTTTTATTTTTATTCTCTGTATTAGGAAATAGGGTGACCACAATTTCTTTTAGATTGCAGTAAAGATTAGTAAATGTAGAGTATAGGTTTTAGTAAACTTTCTTCGATTTTTCGCTTATTATCGTCATAGCATTTATACTCAAGTTTCGTGATAAAAAACAAATATTTCGGAAATTGAACGATCACATAGAAAAATACTGTTACCCAAATCATTTTTGCTTGAAAAATCGTTCGTTCTGAAATAACTAATGACAATAATCAAATAATTTATTTATTATTTTTATAAAGGCTTTTGCCCAGCCATGGGACAATGTAGGCTAAATACAATCCTAACTAATATTATAAATAAAACTAATAACTAGCTAATATTATATTTAAAATATTATTACATGTATTATATAATTATTGTTTACATATATGCACAATAGTTGTAATATTTAGTGTAGTTACTAAACAATAGTTTATGATAGTGCAGCGGAAGTTGTACGTAATAAAGCATTAAAGCGAGTTTTATGAAACAGTTGTAGTGAAGAATAAAAATAATAATATTTTTTAATACGTAAACACATCTTCGGTCAAGACACTCGATCATCTTCGGTCAAGATATCAAACATTCAAGGTAAGTTTGTTTTGATACATAGGTACTCATAATTTTATAAGTTCATAATATTTTACTAAATAGTCCTTAGATAGTCACTCTAAGAATTGTTTAATTCAATTGCACCTATTTATAAATTGTAAAGTTTTTAAAGTAAAATATAATTATTTCATACTCCAGAAAACATCTTTGTTATTGTGCAAGTAAAGTTTGTGTTGATACATAGGTACTCATAATTTTATAAGTTCGTAATATTTTACTAAATAATACTTAGATAGTCACTCTAAGAATTGTTTAATTCAATTTCACCTATTTATAAATTGTAAAGTTTTTAAAGTAAAATATAATTATTTCATACTCCAGAAAACATCTGTGTTATTGTGCCCTACCTACGAATAAAAAAAACATCCAGGAACGCACTGCTTTATTAGGTACTAGCTTCTGCCCGCGACTTCGTCCGCGTGAAATTCGAAAGTCACATGGCTCCATCTATTATCATAATAACGTTATTGTTGTTTTCCTCGGGAACAGCACTTTTTTCGGGATGAAAGGTTCAGTGGTTTAGGCGTGAAAAGCTAACAAACAAACTTACTTTCGCATTTATAATATTAGTTAGGATTATATTTAGCCTACATTGTCCCATTGCTGGGCAAAAAGCCTTTATAAAAATAATAAATAAATTATTTGATTATTGTCATTAGTTATTTCAGAACGAACGATTTTTCAAGCAAAAATGATTTGGGTAACAGTATTTTTCTATGTGATCGTTCAATTTCCGAAATATTTTTTTTTATCACGAAACTTGAGTACAAATGCTACAATAATAATAATAATATTTTATTTGCATAAAACATGGTATACAAGATGGTAATATGAATACACTGGTAGGTCCTACATGTTTTGCATGACGATAATAAGCGAAAAATCGAAGAAAGTTTATTAAAACCTATGACTCTACATTTACTAATCTTTACTGCAATCTAAAAGAAATTGTGGACACCCTATTTCCTAATACAGAGAATAAAAATAAAACTCAATTTACTTATACAATAAAGGGTCTTTTAATTTCTTTCTGGTATCGCATTTGTTGCACAATTTTTTTCACAAAAAGAGACAATTTTGTATTTGTCTTATCTTTCATACGATAAGCGTAATAAATCGAAAACAAAATAAAATGGAGAACTGAGGGCCCGAATTTTATCAAGGTCATAACTTTTAAAGAACAAAAAGTGGTGACCTGTTCTTGCTTTCATAAATTTTCACAATTTATTTAACAGCATATAGGATTTCAAATGATTTCATTATAATTGCGTGATAAACTTTTACGTGTATGAGAATTGAGGGCCCATTTTGTACAAAGATATACAAAGTAGGACAGTGTTTTGCGATAATATCTTGTTTTCACAAATTTTGTTTGGCATTAGCTTAGATTTTGACATAAAGACTTTTTCTGTAGTGTCCATAGTTTATCAGTTTCAGGTGGGCCCTCAATCCTCTATGTGAGAACTGAGGGCCCAACTTTACAGTCTATAACTCGGTTATTAGACTTTCACAAAATCTGATACCAACTTTCACAATTCTTTGGGAATGTTCACTAAATCCTAAGCACATTTTCAAAGGGTTTTAACAAAGTGGCCCTCACACCACACGCACATATTATTTTAACTGGTTGGTACTAGTATTTAATTATAGTAACAATTACATAGCTTTTGTCTTTTCCTTAGTCTGTTGATAGGTAGCAATCTAAATTATGTATGTCCGTTTCAACCGCGCGGCCACCTCATAATATTTGATGAAACTTTGCCAGGAATTAGTGCTAATTTGTTACTTTACACACCTCTTTTCCTGAATTTGTTACAAAAAAAACTAAGACGCTATGACAAAGAATAGTTGGCCGCTAGAACCGCCACTTGCCGTAGTCATCGCTCGTGATTACACAGAAACTATATAATGTAGATAGACGAATGATGCATCAAAAGAAAGGTCTTAATTTGTTACATTTGTTACAAAAATAAAAAACTTCAAAAAGTAAATAAAATAAAAGTTATGCAATATTTAGTTTTCAGGTTACGAGTAGATAGGTATATCATCATAAATATCAAATTAATAGAGGCTAATGTGTATGGACAATTAGTTACTAATTTGTTACAGCGAATAAACAGAAAAAAATACTAGAAAGTAGGTTCAATAATTTGGTAGAGTCGATTTTAGTTGGCCGCTCGGACGGCAATATGCCTAAAATACATTGGCGTTTATCTCGTTATTAAAAGTAGGTTTAAGCTTATTTAAAGGACTAATCGACGGGTAACGTGACCTAGTTTGGATAAATATGGCGAATATAACTGCAGCATTCATATTTTAGAAGATATTTACAAAAAAACAGTAGTATGAAACCGTATGAGAGTAGGGTGACCATGAATTTTCACAATGAAGTGAGACTGAATAGTGATTATTGGAATGTTCGATATTCATATCTTATTTTTTTAGGGCGAGTGCTTATACAGGGTTAGTTTTCAAAGACCAGCCAAAGGACTTTGTTCACTTTCGTCTTCGCTTGAACACGACGCTCGAAAAGAAACAAATTAATCAAAAATCATTTGTGTTTGGTTTAGTGTTATTTGGATTATTTGAAGAAATTATGACGATGGATGCAAATGTACCACTTGTGGAGCGACCTACTGCCTTATAACAGATTCCACTTCCACAAGATCGAGGGTATGCCTTCTCCTTTGCGTGATATCAGTACCACAATTCGCACATCGGAGCTGTATCACAGTTTCCACCACAGGCAGGAGTTGAAGCGAAACTGCCTCGTTCGTATCCGTACGATTCAGTTCGGCGAGTTCGAAGGGGGTATCAGTGTCCATTTTCAAAACCAAAACAATACTTGAAAAATTATCACAGCAAAACGAAATAAACAATATTCACGTTGCCAAGAAACAGTGAATGACAAGTGACTTGAAGTGACAAGACAACTGACATTGAAAAAAAACTTATTTTTTTAAATAATCGATTTATTAATTGATTAAAATCGAATTTAATTGACTAACTTCGATACTTGTAAATACTTTTGCTTTCCAGATAAAAATTAAGGACAAAACATGTTCGAAATAATGTAAGTGATTACAAATAACAGCTCTAATTGACTGTAAACTCTTGCCTCTTAAATGAATGAGGAACTTCAAAAATAACAATTAGAATCGATTTGTAAATAATTATTTTAAAATAAACGATTAATTGTAGGTATCACTATGAACTAATGAAGATCGAGTACTGTCAATATGGGGAAGAATAAAACAATTTCAGTACTTATTAAATACACTATTCTTGGGAGCAAGTTGATACAAAAGTATAGAATAAATAAGCGTTTAAAAACTAAACATGATTTTTAATTAATCTTTTCGAGCATCGTGTTCACGCGAAGCCGAAAGTGAACAAAGTCCTTTGGCTGGTCTTTGAAAACTAACCCTGTATAAGCAAAAAAAAAAAATAAGATATGAATATCGAACATTCCAATAATCACTATTCAGTCACACTTCATTGTAAAAATTCATGGTCACCCTACTCTCATACGGTTTCATACTACTGTTTTTTTGTAAATATCTTCTAAAATATGAATGCTGCAGTTATATTCGCCATATTTATCCAAACTAGGTCACGTTACCCGTCGATTAGTCCTTTAAATAAGCTTAAACCTACTTTTAATAACGAGATAAACGCCATTGTATTTTAGGCATATTGCCGTCCGAGCGGCCAACTAAAATCGACTCTAACAAATTATTGAACCTACTTTCTAGTATTTTTTTTCTGTTTATTCGCTGTAACAAATTAGTAACTAATTGTCCATACACATTAGCCTCTATTAATTTGATATTTATGGTGATATACCTATCTACTCGTAACCTGAAAACTAAATATTGCATAACTTTTAGTTTATTTACTTTTTGAAGTTTTTTATTTTTGTAACAAATGTAACAAATTAAGACCTTTCTTTTGATGCATCATTCGTCTATCTACATTATATAGTTTCTGTGTAATCACGAGCGATGACTACGGCAAGTGGCGGTTCTAGCGGCCAACTATTCTTTGTCATAGCGTCTTAGTTTTTTTTGTAACAAATTCAGGAAAAGAGGTGTGTAAAGTAACAAATTAGCACTAATTCCTGGCAAAGTTTCATCAAATATTATGAGGTGGCCGCGCGGTTGAAACGGACATAATTATGTCACCCTAGAACTCGGGTACATATGTCATTATCAGTAGTACTCATTAGGTAGTTCTTCCTACATGCAGGAAATTATCCTCTGTGGGACGGTTTTTTTTAATTTTAATTTTTTATATTTGTTATGTTTCGTAAGTATTACAATGAATACATTACTCTGTATTGATTCTTATTTTTGCGTGGCTTTTACTGAAAATCAGTAACAGTATCACAACTGCATGCCCTATTATATTTTGTAAGTACTTATTGAGGACAAGAAGACATGTGACATCTGCCAACCCGCACTGGGCCCGCGTGGTGGATTACGGCCCACTCCCTCCCACCGAGAGGAGGCCTGTGTCCCAGCAGTGGGAACATTATAGGCTGATTATGTATGTGTAACGGATCGTTGCACTGTTGAAAGGAAACCACGAAAAATTATGCTAACACGGGGTAGCTGCGCAGACGTGTCCGGTGCGCGTACGATTCCGCCCTCTCGGCGTCGTGTCTGGCCGGCGACTACTCGGTGGCGGGGGCGAGCGGGATCGCCACGATCCTGCTCCCTCGCACACTTATATTATTGGCTATCTGTCTCGCGACGCTCGCAACCACCCCGCCATTTATTAAAACAATATTTATGGCAACCGGAAACACAATAATTATCACATCATACACATAAACAAACAGTAAATTATAAAAGGATAATTAATCAATGATATTACAATTTAATGTCATTGTTATTCGTTTAAAATAAACACTAAGTACCTACTTACATTACTATCTTTTAAAAAACAGCGCTGAGCCGTCCATCATCGCTAACATCCTGCCCCTCAGTGTCGTCATTACGACACTCATCACCACTCTGAAGTAAAGCAGCTATACGCGATGCTGGACGCTTCATGATACCGGTTTTTGTCCTTATATCTAAGACTCGAACCCGTCCGTCAGGCCCAGGGTATATTTTCTGAACGATGCCCTTCGGCCATACGTTCCGCGGCGAAGCGGGGTCTACCACTACTACAAGATCTCCTACCTTCAATTGAGCGCCTTCGCGATTCCACTTTTTACGCGGAGCTAAGGTAGGTAGGACCTCTTTCATCCACCTAGACCAGAATAAATCGGCCAACCGTTGAGCTATACGCCACTGTTTACGCAAAAGAAGATCTTTGTCGTCAAACCTGCCAGGTTGCGGTAGATTTGACGACGAACTTATAAGGAAGTGGTTGGGCGTCAATGACTCCGAGTCACGAGGGTCAACGGACACATGAGTTAATGGCCGACTGTTTACCATGTTCTCCACTTCGCATAAGAAAGTGGAGAGCGCTTCTTCCCTAGGAGCGCGTTCTTTTAAAACAACTTTTAAGGCAGTTTTGACACTGCGAATGAGGCGTTCCCATGCTCCTCCCATATGGGGGCTAGCAGGGGGAATAAATTCCCAGTGGACTCCTTTATTTAAGGCTTCTGTCACCAGTTGTGGCTGATGGTCAATCACCTCCTGATATGCATTCTTTAATTCGACATCAGCGCCTCGTAAGTTGGTGCCATTATCAGAGAACACTGTGTGTGGCCAACCTCTGCGTGCGGCCATCCGACGCAAAGCCATTATCATAGAGTCGGTTGTGAGGGACGAAACTAATTCTAAGTGCACAGCACGCACTGTAAGACAAGTAAACAGTACACCGTACCTGCGTACCCTTTGTCGACCAACTACTACTTCCAGGGGGCCAAACAAGTCTACACCACACATTGTGAACGGCCTCTGATGATGGGTAAGTCTGCACTCAGGTAAGTCACCAAGGCGTGGAGGATTAGGTGAAGCTTTTCTAAAACGACAAATCAAACAATGTTTGGCAACAGTTTTAACAGTGGGCCTTAAATTTACGATCCAGTACCTTTGTCGTAATTCGTTAATAATCATCTCGTTACACGAGTGTGCAGCATTCACGTGATAATGCAACACTATGAGCCGCGCTATATGGTTTTTACCATCTAAAATAATAGGAAATTTAGTCATCTGATCAACATCTTTCACGTTTCCGATTCGTCCGCCGACACGTAAAAGATTATTTTTGTCGATGATCGGGGTAAGTGTTCGTAAACGACTTTCACGCGTTATCTCTTTATTTGATTTTAACAAATTAATTTCGCTACGAAATGACTGTAACTGTGAATGATAAAGTAACAATATCTCTGCTTTATGCATTAAATCTACGGTAAGACAGGTGATTGACCTTTTCTTACATTTTTCGATAAATAATAAAACTGTAGCCGTAGCACGTAATAATCGCAGCCAACGGGAGAATCTACTTGGATCCGGTACAGGTAAGTCACAAATTATTTTATTATCGCACACGTTTATTCTTTCTAATATTTTATCATCACTAGTAATTATTTTTATTTCCGGTTGTTGAGGCCAGCAAGAAGGCGGTTGGTACAAAAATGACGGTCCGGAAAACCACGTGGAATCACTACTAAGCACGTAATCGGTATTCTTCGTTCCCAAGTCGGCTACGTTTAAGTCAGTAGGCACATAGTGCCACTCGTCAACCTTGCTTAACTCATCAATTTCCCCGAGTCTATTTGCAATAAAAACTTTATAGGTTCGACATTGATTCTTAATCTATACATATAATAAATCTGTAGAAGGGTCAATTCTGTACATTGAAAATATTGAAAAAATAAATAGCGGGGGGTGTTGCTGATCGATACCAAACCCAAATATGTGATTAAAAAAATTTTTGTCTGTCTGTCTGTCTGTATATGCAGGCATCACGTGAAAACTAACGGTTCGATTTCGATGAAACTTGGTATAATTATACCTTATTATCCTGGGCATAAAATAGGATACTTTTTATCCTGGAAAAATACGTCGAAAAAAAAAATTTTTTTTTTTCGGTCGTTCTGTAGAACCGCGAACACACGTTGCATTACCCGTAGTGGATAATTTTCCATTTCAATTTAAGAGAATACAGTTTCCTGTAGCTTTGTGTTACGCCATGACAATAAATAAGGCTCAAGGTCAGACCCTAGGAGTTGCTGGCGTACACGGGCAACTTTACGTAGCTCTTTCCCGTGTGAGCAGTCCAAGAAATCTTCATGTTCATATTCCGGACGAGCTCACTAACAATGTTGTGTATGCTGAAGCTCTCAATTAACTTTCTGTCGCATTGTCACGATCACTTTTTTATTATTGCAAATTTTTCGTCACTGTCAGTAATTTACTGCTACATGCTACTTATCAAGGTCGGAATTACTATGAAAAAAATACTTACTACAGAACGCGAGCTCAACACCAGTAGCTCAATAGAGGGATCTCCTTAATTATTATAGGCTTAGCCGTATTTGGGTCCAATAGATATTTATAAGATGTCATTGTCAGAGTTAGGTACTCAAAATGGAGAAATAAACCATCCACGCGAAGACCGACATCCGCGCGGACGGAGTCGCGGGCGGAAGCTAGTCCAATATAAAACTGTAGTCGAATCCGTCCAATAGTGTACTGAATTCGGTTGCAAACGGTGTTCTTTTTTTTTATGCTATTAGCTAATTTACACGCTAATACGGCTCCCTGTAACTCCAATCGCGGCACGGATACTGGTTTCAGGGGAGTAACTTTGCATTTGCTCGCGATGAACGATACGGTAACGCGTCCGTTGATGCTTTCGCGCCGCCAGTAAGCAACCGCGGCGTACGCACTCGGTGATGCATCGCAAAACATATGAATTTCCAAACTCGCTAAACTATCGTTTGTCAGGTCAGTCGAAAAATACCATCGCGGAATTAGAATATTATTAATTTCCTGAGCTTGACTAATCCACTCTCTAAATAAATCATATAAATCGTCGCTTAGTTTATCATCCCAGTTAAGATTCTTTTCCCAAACTTTACGCATTAAAATTTTCCCTTTAATTGTGAATGGACTTAGGTAACCGTGAATGTCATAAATGGACATAACTATACATAATAGTTCGCGTTTTGTCGGTATCCGTTTCAGAAGTAATACCTCTTGCGGTATCCGTTTAAAGGACAGATCAAAGGCCAACATATCGGTACTTGGAAACCATAACAGCCCAAGTGCTCGTTCCGGTTGGTTATCTATATTGAACCTTATTGCCTTGTCATTAAGGGTTTCTTTGGGGACTTCACTTAATACGGTCGGTACGTTACTTAACCAATTACGCATCTCGAATCCACCTTGCGTGTGAATATATGAAACGTCTTTTATTGTTTTTGTAGCTATGTTTAAATCTGTAAAACTATCTATATAATCATCCATATACTGGTTAAGTTTAATTGCGTTAACAGCGTCAGGCATTTGCTCTTGAAAAAGAGAAGCATTTTTGTCTTGGTTTATGAATTGTGCTATAAAGGGAGAACAATTAGCACCGAATATGAGTGACGTCATGGCGTACTTATTGACCTCGTCGCTCCCTTTCTCTCTCCATAAAAATCTTAATGCGTTTTGATCATCATTTTTAATTTTAATTCTTAAAAACATATCTTTTATATCGCCAATTACACCTATATAATTTTCTCGAAATCTAAACATTATGCCGTATAAGGAATTTAATAAATCGGGTCCCTGCAGTAAAAAATCGTTAAGTGAAAAATCATTAGATTTAGCAGCGGCGTCAAATACTAACCTCAACTTCTTTTTATTTGGATTACTGACCCCAAAGTGAGGCAAGTACCACGTACGATTAGTGAGCGTGTCTTTACACTCAGACTCGCTAAGTCTTCTAGCGTAATTATTTTCAAACAAATGTGCAATCCGTTCTCGATATCGCGATTCATATTCCGAGTCGGATAACATCTTCCGTTCGACTGATTTTAGTCTTTTTAAGGCGACGGAATACGAATCGGGCATAACGCAAACATCTGATTTCCAGGGAAGACCCACTGTCCATTGACCCCCGATTAACTCAGCTGATTCGTTAAGTATGTTTAAAGCTCTTGTTTCTTCGATATTTTGACGCGGATTATTACAAATCCCAATAGAGTCAAGCGAGAAGGAACGACGTATTAGTTCGTGTAAATCTATATTATCGTTACTTTGTTTGAAGGTAGTAAGATCTCTGTTGTAGGTATCTAGCGGTTTGAATGTGGGCGGCTGACGCTGTGGGTTGTGCACGCGGGGATGGTAAGTAAATGCGAGTCGTTCGCGCCGCTTGAGAAGCGTGCGCGCTCACGTTGTTTACAATTTTTATAAAAAAAAGTTATTTAAAAAAATCAAAAAACCCGACTGCGGTAAAAAACTTAAAAGAAACTGAAAAGCTAAAAACAAGCCCATTTTAAATTAAATAAAAGTTGGAAGCAGGCGGGACCCACATCATTTTTATTGTATTTTCAAATTCAAATGGGTCCCGCCTGCTTCCAACTTTTATTTAATTTAAAATGGGCTTGTTTTTAGCTTTTCAGTTTCTTTTAAGTTTTTTACCGCAGTCGGGTTTTTTGATTTTTTTAAATAACTTTTTTATTTCCAGCTTTTTAGTTTACAAATTTGAAAGATTTCGCAGCCGCTTTAGTTCTTGGTAGGTGTTTTTTTGCGATTTGTCACTTCGAATTGCTTTTAAGTATATATGTTGTATATATTTTTGTAATCACCTTTTAAAACCCTTTATTTTGATACCCCACTCGATAGGTTTTGAAAAAAAAAATTAAAAAAATATATTTAATATGGCGTCCAGTAGTCGCCATATTGAATTTTCACTAACGTCATGTCTTTAGTGACACTCGCTGGACTAAGAGGAATCGATTAACGTGTGAATCATAAAAATCGGCCCAGGCGTTTGGTCAGTATAGTGCTTCAAAGGAACATATAAACATACATACATACATACATACATACATAGGCTGATGAACACATTACCACTCCTTTGCGTCGCGCAGTCGGGTAATAAGGCTCCGTGCACACACCACCCGAGCAACGTTTGTGTAATAAACGGCCCATGAGGTTCAAACTTCTTACAAACTATTGGCGCAATCAGATCATAGTTATCTTGACCTATTAACAATGTAGGTTTTATGATATCACAATTGCAAGAATTAAATTTAAAGTTATACAAGTTTTCGTATTCAATAAAGTCCATACAAGAAGTCGATTGCACAGGTAAGTTCAATTCTTTTAATTTGCGAGCACGTAATTTAAACTTATTACCGTCACTGTTACTAATGTCTAAATTTAATATTTCAGTTTTACAAACCAACTCGCTGGAGTCCCATGCACTCGTAGCACGCATCGTGACGCACTCACCGTGTAACCCAGCCTTATCCGCGATATCAGCTGCGATAAGGCTCACCGTCGCGCCGTCGTCTAACAGCGCGTGCGCGTGAACACTTTGTTTGGGTCCATGTATGGTAACCGGCACTATTTTAAGCACTATTTTTGACACGTTAAGCACTTTACACTTTTCAGGGTTATTATTTAAGACGGACACTTCGGAACATCGCGTTTCGATCGTGTGGGCTACGAGTTCGTCGCTGCTAGTGCAGGCGCGCGGCGCCGCGTCCGCGTCGGGCTGCTGAGACTTGCTGAGCGGCTCGGTTGCGGCCTGGCGCGCTGCCTGCGGTTTCACCCAGTGAAGCAAACGATGATGCGGCCCACCACAGGCGTCGCCGTCGCAGTTCTCGGCGGTGCACTCTGACTGATTTTCATGTCGATCTCCGAGACACTTGAAGCACAGTTTGTTTATGCGAACATAGCGCCATCGGTCTTTGCGCATAGCGTGTTTGAATCTGCTGCACTCTGCTAATTTGTGCATAGGTTTTTTACAGTATTTACATTTATCAGATGTAGAGGGGTTGTTGAGCTCCGCACACACTAACACCTGTTGTTTGTGATTTTTATATTTCTCGGTATTAGATCTCGGTTTCGAATCGATTTGACTGTGCACGTAGCTTACTCCTGATATTGCAACTTTCTTGGCTTCTTGAAGAAGAAACTTGGATAATAATTCTAATTTTGGTGTGTCGTCTTGATTATCATATTGATATATGTAATCGGCCCATTTATTAATCAGTTCGGTGGGCAATTTGGACACAACAATGGTTACTAGTTCGGGACTTCGTAGATAATCACTTTGTTGCACAGTGCGAGTAGCTGTAACATAATTCTTTACTTTGATGGCGAAGTTTACGACCTCCGTATGATATGCTTGTGGTAGCGGCTGTAGTTTTCTTAACTGTTCCGTAACTGTCCTCATTATGTTTTCAGGTCGACCAAAACGAAGTTCCAATGTCTCAAGTATCTCTTGAGGTGAAGTGGAGCTCATCAGTAAAGATGACGCTGATTCTTTTGCTTCGCCGCGGAGACACTTCCGTAGGCGCCATAAATTCTCGGAATCCCTGTAGTTGCAGAGGCGCGTGGACTCGTAGAAAGCTCCTTTAAAATGTAGCCACTCCATCGGATCTCCGGAGTATATGGGCAGGTCTTTGCAGATAGCTAACCTTGACAAGAGTTCATGGTTTGTTGATTTTAAGGTTGAAGCACTGATGGCGTCCTTTATAGCGTTAGTGAGCGCTTCAATTGCAGGTTGAGTACCGGCCGACTGATCTGTGGGTTGCCGTGCGCGGCTGGCGCTGTTTTCACAAACTTCGCCGGCCACGTTCCGTTCAAGCGACGACCCGGGTGCGGTAACGGATTGTTCCAGCCACTTTTCAACTTTACTTTTGCACGATATCGACGAAGATTGCTTTGAACATCTGGAATCTTCTAGGTGTGCCAAATCGGCGGCAAATTTTTTCTCTAATAACTCCTTTTCTATGCGAGCTTTAGTGATCGTCATTTCGGCTTGAGCTTCTTTCAATTTTATTCGATGATGGCTCTGGCTTGAGCTGCTTTATATTCGAGCTGCTTTTGCCGCGTGGCCGATGAGGAAGACGCGTGGCTCGTACACGTGGCGGCTTGTTCGCGGCTGTGCACGCCGCCATCTTGAGTCGCAACGATGTCGGACAGAATCTTTCCAGCGCTTTTCCTGTTGTACTGGACGTCTGAACCCGCTTCTAGCTTCATTTTCGTTTCGTTAGCCATCATTTCTCTCGATTGTGCACGCGTTCTCCCGGTACGCGGCGTTTGAAATAATGGCATCCTGCCACACAGGTTTTGTGCTTCCTTACACTGAACACTGCTGATCCGGCTCGAATGGACCACTTTTGTAACGGATCGTTGCACTGTTGAAAGGAAACCACGAAAATATGCTAACACGGGGTAGCTGCGCAGACGTGTCCGGTGCGCGTACGATTCCGCCCTATCGGCGTCGTGTCTGGCCGAGTGGCCGGCGACTACTCGGTGGCGGGGGCGAGCGGGATCGCCACGATCCTGCTCCCTCGCACACTTATATTATTGGCTATCTGTCTCGCGACGCTCGCAACCACCCCGCCATTTATTAAAACAATATTTATGGCAACCGGAAACACAATAATTATCACATCATACACATAAACAAACAGTAAATTATAAAAGGATAATTAATCAATGATATTACAATTTAATGTCATTGTTATTCGTTTAAAATAAACACTAAGTACCTACTTACATTACTATATTTTAAAAAACAGCGCTGAGCCGTCCATCATCGCTAACAGTATGTATGTTATGTAAGTACTTATTGCGTGAGTCATTTTTTGTAGCGTCCTGTAACAGGATTTTGAGACTCGTATGCGTTCTCATTAGAGCATTTCGGATTCAGCATGACCTTTGACGTAAGCGTAAGTATGACTAACTAAATATACTGAATAACTTTATTCAGTAACGTTGCTTTACAATCTTCTTTTTAGTGTGTCGGTAGCAATCTAAGTGAACTCGGCCCAGAATAGCAATCTAAATGGACTCGGCCCAGAATTCGGATACTTGTTTGGCGCCTTCACCAGCGTCCATCAGTTCCTGTAACGTGCAGCTGACAGGACACGCAGGACACGTTATTAAGTGTTATACTTTACTATTATTATGGGAATTGACTGATAATAACCTTTATCTATTAACAAATTAGGTTTATTAACTAGTGGGCAGTAAATATGCTAGTAATTAAGCCATTATTGATGCTTACACTAACGTTTCCCGGTCTTTTCTGATATTTATCCATTAAGCATGGTCGTATTGCGAATAGTATTTGCGTGACCTTGATATTTCTGTGTCGAAATGCAAACAATTGATCCTGGCAAAACCAGTAACCTGATTAAAATAGTATCTACTGATTTTGTTTTATATTTACAATAAGTGGGTATACATACCCACTATATTATTTACAACAGAAAAGTTAAGTATGTCCAAGATTTATGATAATGTTACGAGCTTCGGGTTCGTGACAATAAAAACTGCCGATTTAATAACCAAAAAAATGACACTTTAATTTAACAACACTAATTACAACTCAAACACACTAATTACAAAACACAATTGTACTACTGATCGCTTTAAGTCGCACTTGAATATCGCTTCGATGCTTTCACTTCGATCGCTTTATCCAAACTGTGTCGGTCGTGGCGCGTCTCGGCCTTATATAGCGCCAAAGAGAGTTCTAGAACCTTCCATTGTAGAAACATCTAGAATGTTCGAGTACATACAGGCCCCGATCGACCAGATGTCGAAAGTTCGGGAATGTTCTAGAAAGTTCCCGCATCGAAATTTCTAGAAGGGTCTTGACGACTAGTTCCGCTACTCGATACTAGATGGCGCTAGTGGTAACTACTGTCGCCATGTACTAGGCATTAATTGTGGCGCGCAACACTGCCCCCTCCTAAGACATGCTCGTCCCGAGCATTATCAGCCCCATAATAACGCGCCAGTCGATCCACGTGGACGATCTTAGGAGTACCTCTTGCACCTTTCTGTATCCGGTAGGTTACGTCATTGATCTTTGTCACAATCCGGTACGGTCCGTCCCATTTAGCTTGAAGCTTAGGAGATTTCCCTTTGCTGCGGACTGGGTTGTGCAACCACACTAGTGAACCTTCGTCGAACCCTTTATTGTTCATTTTACGGTCATAACGGGTTTTCATCTTTTCAGACATTTGCTGGCCCGATTGTCTGACGTGCTCATAAATGTCATTCATTTTGTTCCGCAAGTCATTCGCATACTCGGTTATACTGCGTGGGGCATCAGGTGGTATTCCAGTGATCAGGTCTGCAGGCAGCCGTAATTCTCTTCCAAAGTTTGCGAAAGCTGGTGTCACCGATGTGCTTTCGTGAACAGCGCTTCGATATGACAACAAAAACGGTTGTATGTGCTTGTCCCAATCTCGTTGCCGATTTTCCACAACTTTGGCTAGGTACCTCTCCAGTGTCTGATTAAATCGTTCCACCATTCCATCCGATTGTGGGTGGTAAGAAGTTGTTCTTGTTTTATGAGTACCCATTACTCGGCAAGTTTCCTGAAATATTTGGGACTCAAAATTCCTTCCTTGATCGCTGTGAATCTCCAAGGGTACTCCAAAACGGCAGAAGACTTCATGAACCCTTTTATCTGCAACTGTTGAAGCTTCTTGGTTTGGAATGGCGAAGACTTCCGGCCACTTAGTGAAGTAATCCATCACAACCATGAAATACTTGTTACCACTTTCACTTTCCGGAAACGGCCCCGTGGTGCCCGAGCCTCACAGCAGCTCTCACTTCAAGGTCGCGGATGCCGTCGATAAATGCCTGCACCAGGTTTCCATCAATAAGCGCAGGTACAGACTGGTAAGCTTTACGAACCAGCTTCTCCACTTCAAGGGCCCACTGCTGCAGGTTTTCGTTACTGCGTTGCACTCGATCCTTGAGCTGCGCACGAAACACGTGTTCCAGGTGAGCGTCGCCATACCGAGCCTCCAGTGCCTCAAGGAGCTGCTCGTAAGTCACTTCCTTACCGAGAGCTTCTAGGACAGTTAAGGCCTGGTCACGCAGGCCTAGGGTGAGAGCAGTCATGGCCTGGCTTTTATTCCACCCGTTAGCCTTCATGACAGCCTCAAACTGTATTTTGTAGGCCGACCAGGAAGAAGTTCCGTCGAACGGTGGCACTTTGAATCCACGTAGCGAAGGTGTTGTAGCTACGGGAGCTGCGATTCCATCCCCAAGTTTGAGGTAATCCAGCGTTTTCTTAACGTCAGCCATCACGGTTAGCTTCACGTCAGCCATCACGTTGTCAACCCGATTATTTACTTGGTCGATTCGGGTTTCAGCTTCCGACAGGCGGTTGTCATGTTGAGCAACCTTATCCTTCACCTCCTTCATGTCTTTCCCGAAGGTAGCGTGAAGGTCCTTCATAAGAAGCATCTGCTCTTCCTGACGGCGCGCCTGCTCCTCCTTATCACGATGGAGCTGTTCTTCCAGCCGACGAGCCTGTTCCTCCTGTCGATGGGCCTGTTCCTCCTGTCGACGGGCCTGTTCCTCCTTGTCCCGCTGGAGCTGTTCCTCCAACCGACGAGCCTGTTCCTCCTGTCGGCGAGCCTGTTCCTGCAGCATCATCATCAGAGCAGCAAAATCTGGCGCTGATGATGCTGGAGCAGCTGTGGACGGGCCGGCCTCCGCGGTCGGTAGCTGGCCTTCCGACCCCATTGGCGTTGTTCCACCGAATCGCCTTTGGTCCGTCTCCTGCTGGCGTTGACTCCGGGTACGGATACCCTCCGTGTCGTCTTTGGGTAAAACCGGCATTTTAATCCCCTCTTCTGACACCAATTGTTACGAGCTTCGGGTTCGTGACAATAAAAACTGCCGATTTAATAACCAAAAAAATGACACTTTAATTTAACAACACTAATTACAACTCAAACACACTAATTACAAAACACAATTGTACTACTGATCGCTTTAAGTCGCACTTGAATATCGCTTCGATGCTTTCACTTCGATCGCTTTATCCAAACTGTGTCGGTCGTGGCGCGTCTCGGCCTTATATAGCGCCAAAGAGAGTTCTAGAACCTTCCATTGTAGAAACATCTAGAATGTTCGAGTACATACAGGCCCCGATCGACCAGATGTCGAAAGTTCGGGAATGTTCTAGAAAGTTCCCGCATCGAAATTTCTAGAAGGGTCTTGACGACTAGTTCCGCTACTCGATACTAGATGGCGCTAGTGGTAACTACTGTCGCCATGTACTAGGCATTAATTGTGGCGCGCAACAATAATAATCGGTTATTATTTTTATTTAAAATTAGAAGCGTGCAAATAATTCAATTATCTTGTTATTTAAATGAAAGCACTTACTCAATAATAATAATTAACAATAATTTACTGTTTGCATTACAGCACATTTAAAATAATTGCGTACTATTCAGGCATGGCCTTTTGTTTTGTTGTGAAAAATATTTACTGCATGGCCTTTTTAACATTTACCTACGCTTATAAGTTGTTTACAACAGTCGAAGCAGAATTTATTTTGCGTAACTTATAAAGCAATCATTAGCTGTAACTATCTACCTTGGTAACGATTTATTTACGTGTAGGTAGGTAGGTACAGCGTGACTACGTTCTGTTTTTACTTTAGTATCCAACTATTAACGATCCTTGTCGAAATATAGTCGCTTAACTGATCGTAAACAACTTTCAACGTGCATTATTTTTCAGCGTGCATTCTACCCCCTTTTTTTTGGTAAATGTTTTCAGCACTTACTTTTATCCTCGTCGCCACTTGTAATGTTCGCTGGGTTAATAAAACACACTTTGACAGATCTATGAGGTGACATAGTCTACACGAAACCCAGAGAACGTCTGCCGTCGCCTACGGCCGGTAAGCGACTGCCACGCCAATGCCTGCGCATACACTACAGATATAATATTTATACAGGGTTATTGGTAAAACATTAACAACCTCTCAAGAGATCATTGTACTCATCATTATGAACTACAACTGAAAAAATCAGCTGTTCCCTACATTTATGTATGTATAACTCGTCAAAATGTGGGAACAGCTGATTTTTTCCCGACTGCGGCGAAGCCCAAAAGGAGGGTTATGTGTTTGACCTGTATGTATGTATGTATGTATGTATGTATGTCCGTTTCTTTGTTCCCTCGTAACTTCTAAACGAATGAACGGATTTGGATAAATTATACGTCTTTAGATTTATCTTGGTAGCACGAGTGTCACTGGGTATATCAAAATTGAAAAGAAATATAAAATGGCCGATTTTTGGCGCAAATTATGTCTTTAAAAAATTAATTTTTCGCGAAACCTATCGAGTGGGGTATCAAAATAAAGGGTTTTTAAAGGTGATTACAAAAATATATAACTGTGTAAAAAATTAACCTTACAAACTTTAAGAGGTGCTTTAGACCATTGGACTGAACAACTTTCACTATGGGACCAACTCTGAAATCACGAAAAAAAAATCCGCTGTTTCATACATTTTGATCAAGTAGGTAATGAACTTTTGTATTAAACAGTGGATTTTTTTTCGTGATTTCAGAGTTGGTCTCATAGTGAAAGTTGTTCAGTCCAATGGTCTAAAGCACCTCTTAAAGTTTGTAAGGTTATTTTTTTTACACCTTATACATATACAACTTATATGATTAAAAGTAATTCGAAGTGACAAAACGTAAAAAAACACGTACCAAGAACTAAATCGTCTGCGAAATCTTACGAATTTGTAAACTAAAAAGCAGGAAATAAAAAACAAGTAATTAAAAAAACTAAAAAACCCGACTGCGGTAAAAAAATTAAGTTAAAAAAAACTGAAAAACTAAAAACAAGGCCATTTTAAATTAAATAAAAGTTGGAAGCAGGCGGGGACCCATACCATTTTCTTATTATATTTTCAAACTCAAATGGGTCCCGCCTGCTTCCAACTTTTATTTAATTTAAAATGGCCTTGTTTTTAGCTTTTCAGTTTTTTTTAACTTAATTTTTTTTTCCCGCAGTCGGGTTTTTTGTTTTTTTAATTACTTGTTTTTTATTCAGTTGTTGTTCATAATGATGAGTACAATGACCTTTTAAGAGGTTGTTAATGTTTTACCAATAACTCTGTATGTTAGTATGGATTTATAACATAGGAGAGCAGTAAAGGATTGAAAATAAATCATATATCCTTTGGGAGTTAAGTTGAGAATATAGGATGAGAGTTTGTTATGAAGTTCGTCGTTTTTGAACTGGGAAGTCGGTACCTGTTTATTAGTAAAAGTAATCTGTATTTTTTTCTCAATTCAGATGTTTTTCTTTTTTTACTCCGTCGTTTAAAAACTTGCAAAATTCTTTTTTTGTTCGAAAGAAGTTTATTCCGAAATGGTCCCATTTAAATTTCGTAAAGATCTGATTTCGGAGACAGACAACGGAACCCTCCAATAAATGCCAGCAAATCAACCGCAATTGCTGCTATCGCCTAGGACGGCATGCACTGTGTACGCAATGACACAACATACATACCTACTTCTTGTATTAAATATTTGCATGCCATCTTTACATGGCGGAATGTGTCTTTGCACTACAATTTTACATTTATCATCTTTTGTAACTACCACATCTTATGCAAATAAACAATTTTGATTTGATAACATCACGCCCCTGTACCCTCTAAAGGGGTACGCAGATGTGTTCAGTATACCACGGTACACTCTCATTTCTGTTAAAGTTGTCATTGGGGATGGGGTACCTACCTCTAATCTTGCAAGTAAATTCGGGCATAACTTTTTTGTTGATGAAAATTAATTGATTTAATTAACCGACATCAAAAACAAGGAGGAGGTTCTCCATTTGGTTTTAGTATTTTTTACTGTATTCGGGCATAACTCCGTAAACTATAAACGGATGTGCAAATTTCTTTTTATACTGGAAACGGCATGCTTCAGGGGTGGTCCCATATACATTTTATGAACTTTTCTTGGGTAGTTTTTGAGTTAGCTTCAATAATACGAATTTCTTCCACTTAGTTTATATTGATGATGTTTTAATAGCTTCCTGTCACTCACAGCTGTCACTGAATTTCACATTGCAAGTGGTGCTATATGAATTTTTGTGGGGTAGGTACAACTAATAAGTGAATAATAAAAACTTTTTTGGAGAAAAAAAAAAACAACAGACTTAAAAAAAAAACACTACATAGTGATAAATAACTTTAATTTCGGGAGTTGGTGTCGTTGGTTCCGCATTTTCGTTTTTTGACACCGACTTCCAAAATTTTATTAAAGTTATTTTTCACATTGTAGTGTTTTTTTGGAGGTTGGTTGTTTTTTTTTTGTAAAAAAGTTTTTTAGAAATTAATTCCGTATGGCTCCTGAGAAGTTTCCACTGGGAATCCTCTTAAACGGCTTGTCACAAAGTATACGTTCTTTTCTTCGTGTATTAATATTTTGCTTCGTACCTAGGTACGTGTTTCCCGTTACATTTTATCGAATCCAAGATCTTTATTTTCAAGCACTTCCAATTTGAGCTATAATATGTACCTACTTAATTTGTTTCTTTTTTTTCCGTGGCTAAATCCTCATGGATACCCTCCATCTGAGGAGCACGGAGGATTATGTTGGACTCCCATCGACTAAAACCCCACCACTGTCCCTTCAACTATTAGTTTACTATCTTATTAGTATCCAGCCCAAGGTGGAGTACATGGTCTATTAAAAAAAAATGTAATCATCGAATTCACGAAATAAACTAGCAATAGATAGCATGACTTCTTCAAGACTATCCCCTCCGAATTTATAGGTTTCCGCACCCAATAGATTCCAACGCCCTATTACAGACAGACGGACGGACAGCGGTGGCTTCGTCCCATTAGAGGATTCACAGGACTGTATCTTTTGAGTTTTGAGCTGTAATTTCACAGAGTGAATAACAATATAATAAAATAAAAAATTAAAGGGGATAACATAAAGGACTAAGCAAGAAATGTGTCAAATAAATATGTAGTGTTTTAATATTCTACGGTGGTACGGACGGAACCCGTGTCCAACTCGCACTTGGCCGCTTTTTACCCGACTGCGCCAGAAGGAGGGTTATATTTTTCGAGTGTGTGTGTGTTTTTTGTGTGTGTGTATATTTCTTAAAGGTACGCTCTGTAGCCTGTTTAGGCTACAGTGCGAAGAAGAATTTAAGGCTTGATCGATTTCAGCTTCAGGGGTGCCGTAAGATTCGTCTTAATGAGGGATTTTCTTTTTCTTTTTTTTTAACGCTTCCCTAGTCGCTGGATAGATGGCGCTGAACTTGGTAAGTTACTGCAAGGAACGGAACGTCACATATTTTTTTTATTAATTCACTTGGATGTAATTTTGAGATCGTAAAACGAAAGCAAACGAAACTGTCACTCAACGAGCGTATGTGACGTGACGCAATGTTTTTTTTCCAAGCGTTTTGACTTTGGCACCTAGTAACGTAGTTAGTTCAACGCCATCTTCAGGGTTCTTGGAAACTATGTTTTTTTTTTAATACTCAAAAGAAAAACCTCTCATTGTGAGACATGAGACACTGGGTATATCAAAATTAAAAAAAAAAAATTAAGCTATAATTATAGCTTAATTTTTTCAATTTTAATTTATAAAATTAAAAAATTATAATTTATGTCTTCCAATTTTTTTTTTTCTCAAAACCTATCGAATGGAGTATCAAAATGAAGGGTTTTATGAGGTGATTACAAAAATCTAAACAACTTATATTGTTAAAAGTAATTCAAAGTTACAAATCGTAAAAAACAAGAAACTAAACTAAAAAGATGGAAATAAAAAAATAACCCGACGACGGTAAAAAATTTAAGTTAATAAAAAACTGAAAAGCTAAAAAAAAAGTTATTCAAAAAAATAAAAAACCCGACTGCAGTAAAAAACTAAAAAGCTAAAAACAAGCCCATTTTAAATTAAATAAAAGTTGGAAGCAGGCGGGACCCATTTGAATTTGAAAATATAATAAAAATGATATGGGTCCCACCTGCTTCCAACTTTTATTTAATTTAAAATGGGCTTGTTTTTAGCTTTTCAGTTTTTTACCGCAGTCGGGCTTTTTTATTTTTTTAAATAACTTTTTTTTATTTCCAGCTTTTTAGTTTACTTACAAAATAAATGTGAAAGATTTCGCAGACAATTTAGTTCTTGGTACGTGTTTTTTACGATTTGTCACTTCGAATTACTTTTAACCGTATAAGTTGTATATATTTTTGTAATCACCTTTTAAAACCCTTTATTTTGATACCACACTCGATATGTTTTGAAAAAAAAAATTTTTTTTGAAGACAATATTGCTCCAAAAATCGGCCATTTTAATTTTTTTTTTTCAATTTTGATATACCCAGTGTCACTCTCACAATTAAGACGAATCTAACGGCACCTCTTAAGCTAAAATCGATTAAGCCATTTAGGCTACAGAGCGTGCCAAAGAAATATACATACATACATACACTCGAAAAACATAACCCTCCTTCTGACGCAGTCGGGTAAAAAACAAGCCCATTTTAAAAAACATAACCCTCCTTCTGACGCAGTCGGGTAATTAAATAAAAGTTGGAAGCAGGCGGGAACCCTTCCCTTTTTTAACATTTTCAAACTCAACAGATTATACGAGTAAGTTTTTGTAGATGTGATGTGACGGCTCTTTACTGGTGCCTTGACGATCTAATAGTCGCAAACGTAACAGCTGACGTTGGGGTCCTGTATTCGATCCCTAAGTTGTGGGAAATTCTTAATAGCAGTTCTGCGCGTTTTTTATGCTGAATATTCACGAACCAAATGATATTCTGGTCTGACTGTCTGTAATTTGACAACGGCGGACCAAGTTAGATCGTCAAGGTACACTCACAGAACTACACCGCAGTCGCACCGTCCACCGTCTATTCAAACCAGTGTTGCCAGTAGTGATTGAAGATTTAGAACGCTGGGATGTCTGAAATGGAACGAAATTAGCCGTGAAGGAACGCAAACGAAAAATATATATATAAAAAAAAAACTATTTATTAATGAATAAATAGATTTTTTTTTGTTATTGATTCGTAGAGAAGAATCAATTTTTGTAGTATGTTATGTTAGTTAGGTATGTTAGTTTGTCAGTATCATGCAGGCGGCAAACGTCACATATTATTATTTTTGCAGATCATTAGAAGAAGAAGAAATACGTTTATTTGCGGCAAACATGACGCACAAAAATAAAGACACAAACACAAATTTATTTGTCTCTAAGTTGGATTCTGTACTCTGTGTTGAGATCTTAAGCTTAGAAGATTTTATTTCTTTATTTTGTCTTGTCTGGTGTAATTTTGGAAGTTTAGAGCAACCCGGACGGTTTTGATCGTCAGCACGAGTATTTGAGCCATCAGAATCACGTTTTCGTTTTATTAAATACCTATCCATATTAATATCTGCAAGCCAACACACCAAAGATGTCATGCATTTATTACCCATTACCATTAAGTATCACATAAAATGGACATATTATTTAGAATATTAATATCTGCATTCCTTCTTTTAAGTGAAGAATAAATTCAATTCAATTTTTTTTCAATTGAGGTTTTCTGTGCATAATGTATCAAATTATTCAAACATTTTTAAGTGTCCACTAACTTTTTGTGCTGATTTAGAAGTTAAGACTTCATTTATTACTTCTAAACTATGATTTAAATCTTTTATGTAATTAAATTAAACATCTCATAAGCAAATTGTGCTATTACAAAAACTAGCCAATATTTTAAATAAACCTTGAGATTTCCCCACTATTGGAAAAATCTTTTTAATCTGGTATCCCAGAGTAGACTATGGTCACTGTGGCCGCGTTCCGAATCGCGTTCACAATTAATGCTATAAATGTTGTTTACGCTCTCCGATCGCGGCGCGGTCTTTAGTTTTGAGTAGGTACTCGGGCCAATGATATTATACCACTGACCTCTGAGGTCAGTGTATTATACCGACCAAACGCCGACTGCGCAGTGGCGCCCTCATCGTTTGTTTGGTTATTTTTAATAATATTGACCACTATTTTCCGTTTTAGTGATTATAATAAAACTAAACTATGTAAAACTACCGTTTATAATAATATAAACGTAGGTATAATCTTGTGGAGCACAACTTAACGTGCTTATTTTCTGCATTTTTATTCTAAAATAAAAGAAATAACCACACAAACGATGAGGGCGCCACTAGGCGGTCGGCGTAGTCCTAAAGAAATAATTGACTCGGACCAAGTTTGAGTACGAGCACTTTTTTTTCGTTTAATAATGGCTCTAGGTTAGCTCGCTTATGTCAATCAATGCTGTCAATTCTGGCGGTAACCAATGAATATCACCAAATTTTGTGTTGCATCACTATCTATGTTTTATAGATTTTGTTAGAAAATATTAACCAAGAACAAAATAAGAACGAATTATTTTTTTCTGAATGTTAGATGTTTACAAATTTGAATTTGGTTTATTCATCAAAATTGAAAGGCAAGAGTGAACCGTGTGATTCGGTTATTTCAACATAAGTCCAACCAAACGACGAGCATACCTATGTCATAACATAAATGAAGTCTCAACTTGTTTTTTAAGGATAATAGGCACGTAGGCTAGCTAGGTACCTAGTTAGTAGGCTATTGAGATAGAAAAGTTATATTTTGCCCCGCGCGCCATCCAGTAGTTTGGGAAATGAAAACAGCAGCTTCTAACTTTACTTAGGTTACCATTCAGCACAGTAGAATTTAATGAAAACAAAGCAAATACCTTACCAAAAAAACAACTAACAAAAAAACACGAAACGATTCAATTCACAAAATAATAAAGTTGGCTTCCCCGCCAGCTCAATCTTTGGGTTTTAAGTTTTCTTTGATCCACCCTTTCTGGTTAGGCAAAGGATTGTAAATACTTACAGCCTAGTCTTCAGTACACGAACTTAAGGAGAATGGGTAGTTGAGACCGCGAAATTCAAATTTTCTTACGTTTTTTGCAATTTGCAGGTCTGTGTCAGGTTGTATCACCATACCAAAAAGGAACGAAGAGAACGCACAAAATATGGGAACGCAAAGGGAACGCATGACCGTAAAATAGAACGCAAAATGTTCCAAAAGGAACGATCTGGCAACGCTGATTCAAACGTTCAAACCGTAAATCACAGACTACATTGTCATCACAAAGTGTTTTGCTGTCATGTAGTTTGCTGATGCACTCACTCATTCTGGCTAGATCTGTCATTCGTATATATATTCTGTGCATTCGGTCGACGTACTGAACACAATCGTTCTTTTCCACCAATTTTCTCTAAACAAAATTAACTGTGCTTTGTTAGTTTTTAAAGTGGTTTTGTGTTATTTTATGAGGATTCGTAAAAAGGTACCTAACAAACATTAGATTTCAAATTAATCAGAAATGATATGTTTGACGTAAGTCATCCGTACAATGGAAAGAAATTATGTTTGAGTAAAAATTGCTGACCATTCTTTTACAAAAGCTCGCAAGCCGGCAACGAAATGCTAAATAACATAATTAGAACGACTGCAGGAATTGTAACGGCATGTTTGATAATATTCATTCGAGACGCACAAGTTTTGGGTAACATAATAAATCGACCCAGTGATAGATATACTCTAGATATATCTGGATGTGCTTTGTATCATAAGCTGTGCTCGCACTTGGATGATGATCTCGCAGTACTATCTTGTGCACTAAATGCGTCATACAACAAAACTCAAGTTTTATTACCCTGCCAACACAAGTTATGGAGTCATCAAGCAGAGCTTTTAGAGAATGAATATGTGGAATATAAACTAAAGGAACCATGCCAAGAGGAGCCTGTCATACTGAACTGCCTAAGCCCAAACGAATATATGATAGATTGTGTGTTAAAAAAGAAATCAAGTGTAAGAGACAAAAAATGTTGGAGAATGATAAATAAAATTGAATCTCTGGTTTTCAACGATTGGCAAATCATTGGCAACTTCTTAAAGAACTGTTATGATGACATAGAAGCTCATACTTGTGGTAGAATTCCATTTGATCAAAGAAGTCTGTCTCAGAAGCAAACTTTAAAGTGCTTACAAGGCATTCATTCACGACCTGAGTGTCAGTCTGAGATGACCGTTCTTGAAGAAATGAAGTATGACACCCTACAGTTAGACAAGATAATATTTGCTGCATGTAACTTGGATCAGAAGAACTTCTGCCCTGATGAAGTACCAGGCTCCTGGTTGATGTACAAGTGTCTTTTGAGACATAAGTATGAAAATGGTGAATATTCTTACTAATTTACGTATACAGGAATTTTTTTTTGTTAATTGATAGCATGCATAGCCTTAAAAAACACTTGTTCTCCATATTAGCATTCACAAAAAACCAAACTGTTATCAATACATCATTTTAATCTTTGGCCAATTAACAATTTTATTGTAAATGGTTGTATTGTTGATTAAGCTGTATAAATAATTAACTGTTGTTTTATGTAATTTTCATTACACTTGACTGTTTCATTACAGGAATGAGGAAAAAGTGCCAAGATCAACTGTTTTATGACCAAAGAAATATTGTTATGAATTATAGAATGAGTAAAGGGTTAGTGAAGTCTTGTAAAGAAGATATTAGAAAATATCACTGCCGAAAAGGTGTTGTAGATGATAAAGATGTTAGACTTGCACAAATTTTATTATGCTTGGAAAATGTATCCCGCAACGAAAGCACAAAATTAAGCCCAGAATGCACAGCTGAGATGATTGATCATAGAAAGATGCTAATGGATGACTATAGACTGTCTCCAGAACTAATGCAGAACTGTGCCAATGATATTACAACACTATGTAAAGGTATTGAAGCTGGAGGTAGAACAATACACTGCCTCATGGAACATGCTAGACCAAGAAAAAGGAAAGAGAAAAGAATCAGCATAGCATGTCAAAAATCTTTGGAAACTTTAGTTCAAGAAGCTGATCCAGGTGAAGATTGGAGAGTGGACCCAATTCTACGGAAGGCCTGCAAACCGGTGGTAGACAGAGCTTGTAGAGAAGTAAGTTATGGAAATGGTAGAGTTATGTCATGTTTAATGGAAAAACTTGGAACCAATCTAATGACTACTGATTGTGAAGCTGCATTATTGCAAATTCAATATTTTATATCCAGAGATTTCAAGCTGGATCCCCAGTTATACAAGGCATGCAAATATGATGCTGTTACAGTATGTAAAGCAAAACTCCAGTGGGCTGATGCCAGTGAACACCAGAATGAAAAAGACCCACTAGTTTTACCATGCTTGTACAACTATGCATACAATCCTGATTTAAGAAAATTGAAACCTGGTTGTGAGTTCCAAGTCAGAAGAGTAATGAGACAGAGAGCTGTTAGTGTGGATATGATGCCAGAAATTGAAGATTATTGCATTAATGATCTTATGAATTTATGCTTCGAAAATACTGGAAAAGGTGAAGAAATATCATGCTTACAAAATAAAATAAAAGAACTTGGACCAAAGTGTAGAGAAATTGTTACTAATTTTACAGAAACACAAAGTGGCCATATTGAATTAAATGCCATTGTTAACATTAACTGTAGAGTTCCTATTGAGAGGCTATGTTCATCTGAGCTGAAAAGTAAGAAAGAGGAGGATGATGTCATGGAATGTTTGATAAGCCATAAAAATGATCCAGAAATTAAAGCCAATGTTAACTGTAGAGCCGCTATAGAACATGAGCAGCTGATCTCACTGAAAAATTATAGATTTACCAGAAAATTCAAGAATGCTTGCAAATCTTATGTGGTTAGATTTTGTCCCAAGGCACAAACTAAAAGTCAGGTGGTCACATGTCTTAGTGAAATAGTAAGAAATGATACATTAACAAAGAAGAAGCATACAATATTTAAGGATTGTCGCCAACAGTTGAGACAACAGCTGTTTCAACAAAAGGAAAATATTGATTTAGATCCTGAACTAAAAGAAGCTTGTAAGAATGATTTGCAAATGTACTGTGCCAACGTGCCCCATGGAGAGTCAGCTGCATTGGAATGTCTTCAAACAGCTAAAGGGAAGTTATCCGATGAATGTAGGAAGGCCATTTTTGTAGTAAGGAAACAAGAGTTTGCTGACAATGCTGTTGATTATCATTTAATTACGAGTTGTAATGATATGATAGACTTGTATTGCCATAATACAGATGCATCAAAAATTCTTGATTGTTTGAAGGTATCTAAAAGATCACATAATTTTTTTCTTATAAAACTGATCAAATATCTGGTTTGTTTAATTGTATGGTTTGAATTGTTCCAGATTCATCGTCAAGAACTACATTTTGATGAAAACTGCAAAGTAGTTATTGTCAATAGAATGATAGAACAAAATATGGATTACCGGTTCAACAACAATTTACAAAAAGCCTGCAAAACGGATATTACGAAATTTTGTTCAGATGTGATTGGTATAAAATCCATTTTTAAATTAGGTAGACATATTTACAAACTCTGTAGTAGATAATTTTAATATAAATGAATTATTTAGGATCCTTTATAATAGGACTGATTAGGGTCAGACCAGAAATATTTAGGATCCCTTTTATCAGGACTGATTAGGGTCAGACCAAAAATATTTTGAACACAGAGTCGTAAGTAAATGGAATGTCATATGCATGCTTCTTCTACCAATCCCATTCATCTAGTTTGTCAGTTCCAATAGACATTAATACTGAAGTGTTTCTTCACTTCAGTCACCACCACATTTATTTATTTATTTATTTAATACTTCAAGCACATAAATGTACAGAGGCGGACTTAATGCCATAGGCATTTTCTACCAGTCAACCTTTGGGTGATGCAGAGACAAAGAGTGGTAGGTGCAATCAAGAACATTGAGGAATAAATATTTTAAATATAAAAATACGCATATACCTATTAAAACTATGAATATAATATATACCTAATTACATATAAATATAAGAACAAATAAATATACATAAATATGCCACATTATGCTCCATTTGCTTACTACTCTGAGTGTTATGTAACTAACTTCCAAACTTATTATTGTTTTGTTTTCCAGCAAAAGAACCACAAGATATGGAACTTCAAGGCAAAATGTTATATTGTTTGAAAGAGAAGTTTAGAGAATCAAAGTTGACTACAGCATGTGAAAATGAACTGGCAAATGTGTTAAAAGAGCAAGCTTTGAACTATCGTCTGGACCCTTTGCTTGGTAAATTATGCAAAGCCGAAATACAGACAATTTGTGCTGTGCCAAACGATATTACAAATTCTGATGGACAGGTATAGTAAAATGTTACGCGTCAAAGACCTAAAAACAACTTCAGGCTTTATGTGACCATAATAACAAATTGCCTGAACACTATATAAACAATTTGACGATGTGTTTATGCTAGAAAACTGGCTCACTAATAATATTAATCAACCTAAGGTTTCTATGTCTAAACATTGGTAATGAACTCAAATAATTTCCTCAACAGGTCGAAGAATGTCTGAAAAATGCTCTCTTGAATCATAAAATCGTATCAGCGGAGTGTGCGCGTGAGGTTGCGCAAATCATAGAGGAAACTGAAGTGGATATTGAGGCAGATCCTTTGCTGGAGCGGGCTTGTGCAATGGACTTATTGACGTATTGTAAAGATCTGGAACATGGTGCTGGCAGACGTAAGTTGACATTGTGATTAGGAATTAAATATAGGTACTCTCAGGGACTCAATTAACACTGTTTTAAAAGAAAAACACTTCTAAATGTAACAGATAAAATAATGTTACAGAATCAAAGTGTAACCTTTTATATGTGTTAATATGTGTAACAGAAATAAGCATTAGTAGGTATAATTGCATGGTACCGCAAAAACGCGTGGCGGGCAGACAGACGCGGCGAAGGCAAAATAGCCTAAACCCAGTCGGGATTGCGGCTATTTTGGCAACGCTGCGTTTACCGGTTACACTTATTCACACTTTTATATCGGTTACAGATATATTACCGTTACGCTTTTAAAAGTGTTTTGGGTTAACACATTTATAAGGGTTACTACCAAAGAGAATATAACCACTAGAGAGCGTATAGGCCGATTTATTCGAAGCACACGACTCACTACCGCGGGCCGGGGACAAGGAAGAACGCGCGGCTGCCATTCTTGTAGGTATGCCTATCGTTAGGGTTGCTCTACTTCATTCAGGGAAAATAGTCGATATCGATAAAATGGATTTTAACATTATGAAAAATACCCAATTAAAATAATAGAAATATTGAGGGTGGTGGTCTTTGATGTAAAAAAGTTTTGTTCATCTGTTTGTTTGACATACTTACATGTTTTTGTGTTTTGAAATACATATTATAATACCGTTTATTTTTGAAGGTCGGATTTAAAATCTCTGATTGGGTATAATTTATTCCCGGATATTAATTTTCATCCATTTGAAATAGAATCAACACATCATTTAATTCAATTAGCAAGGTGCATAATTCAAAAATATGCAGACGCTTGTTTATAATTTTTTGCACAGAACAATCAGGACCCTAAAACTTTAATTCGTAAAACATAATTATACCAAATTAATTAATTTAAAAAAAAACCGGGCAAGAGCGAGTCGGACTCGCGCACCGAGGGTTCCGTAACATCCGGGTTTATGCATAAGGTTTATGTTTATGAAATTAAATGTTTATTTTTATTTTTGAGTTGATTGAATGAATGGTAAATTGCGGTTTACGATTTATGACGTATTAAAAAAAACTACTTACTAGATCTCGTTCAAACCAATTTTCGGTAATGTACATCATATATTTTTTTTAGTTTTATCATTCTCTTATTTTAGAAGTTACAAAGAGACACTTCCAAAGTGGTAAAATGTGTGTCCCCCACACATTTTACCACTTTGGAAGTGTCTCTCGCGCAAACTATTCAGTTTAGAATACTTGAACATAACTATAATGCTTAGACAAAGAAAAGTATAGACGGCGGGTAGCTCCATTTCATTTCCACAAGAAAGGGATAAAGTATCGAGTTATTATAAGTAACAGAAAAGGATAAAGCTATACTATTTCCGTCTCTCACTGCGTGCCAGTTTTTTCAAGGCAGCTACTTATGTAGCCTATGTTAGTTAAGTTAGTTTTTTGTCTCATGTGTGGCCACGCTACCCGATGCTCTATAGCTTTCTTACTCTAGGCTATAATGGTTACTAGTACCACAGATTACTAAATAGTTACTTCGTAACAGATATCCAGACTCCCATACAAAAGCGAAAATACCTACGCTATAATAGCCTACAAAATCTTACTAATAATACCAGCTGTTTGCAGCGAGAAGAAATGTACCTTAAGCTCGCACACAGAGAGTTGAGATTGTTTTGCCCGCCGCGTAACCCACGTGCGAGCGCGTCATCGATCGAATGTGCTAGGGTCGTACCTATGATGATATTGGTAATAAAACGAATATTGTAGAAAAACAATAATTTTTTATTTGTTGATCAAATATGTTCTATTTTTTTAATAAAATGATAGATGCATTTTTTTCCTTCCCTGAATTCCCGATTATTAAATTTTATTGTCGAAAATATCCGAAACCACGTAAATAATTTTAATAAATAATCAAAAGGGAAACAGGAGCAAAGCGGAAGAAAATGAATTGTTTTTAAAATTTCCAAGACGGTACTGCCAGGCCGATCCATTATGACGTTGTCCAAATTATTTAAAAAAGCTTTTTCTAATTCTTCAATATAATTATTAAAAGTTTCTGGTGGGACTTTAAGCCCGCCATAAAAAGACGAATCCTTATTATAGGCTTTGAAATGAGTAAACAGTGCTGTTTCGTCAAAATTAGGGTTCTCCTGTAACAAAGCATTGAAGCTAGTGCAGTTATGTTTTTTGCTACACTTATATAATAAATATCCTGATACATAAGTCAACGCTCTTTGCTTTGACACCCATCCACTGCACAATAATTACGTGGTTTCGGCATTTTGATACTCAGCGCGGTAACCGTGACGTGCGAGCGAGCGCTCAGGCGGCGTGCGGCAACCCGCTGTCGGTTGTACCGACGGCGGTACGCGAAGCGGTATAGTTGCCGGCACGTTGGCAAGAGTTTTTGTAGTGGGGGAAGTTTGCGCACGCACAATTTCATACAATTTTATATGCACGAACTTCCCCCACTACGAAAATCTCTTGCCAAGTTACGTGCCGGTAACTGTAGGCATATAACGCGTGGCCTTGAGCGAGTGACGGACGCCTGCTAGTACCGTAGCCTATACATTGGCGACTAAAAGCTAATAGTTATCGAGCGTCGGGGCACTGTATGCGCAGTAAAGTGGTTAAATAGCTGGTCACTACATATTTGATTCTGTTATCGATTCAATATGTACCTAACACTTATAATTTCTGTAACCTTTATGAATGTGTTATTAATTTTAAGTCCCTGGGTCATAATATTTGTAGTGACACGGAATTAATCTTAAACTTTTAATCTTTCAGGTTTAAAATGTCTGAAGATAATACTGAATGATAGCAATAGAAAATTAGAGGCTGATTGCCAAAAGGCACTGTCAAGTAGATTAGAAATGTATAAACATGTGGCTGCAGTAAGTATAAAAACTATTATCTTATCATATAAGTGGACTACCAAAATTAATGAATAAAATTATACTTATTAATGAATGACTATATTTAATGTATGAGCAATTGAGCACTTCATTTGCTTGCTACTCAGTTGCCCAAAAACTTTTGATGTGATATAGGAGCTTATTCTAAACAAATTGGCTTATTAAAACAAGTTACTGTAACCTTTTCACCGCCAATGCACACAGAACGCGATGCCTCGCCAGGCGCCAAGCTATAAATGTATAACGAAATATACAGTAAACAGCAGTGATGAGGGTATCGTCATATCGATGAATGAGGTTTATACGCGTTAAGTTTTATTTATAACTAGCTTCCGCCCGCGACTCCGTCCGCGCGGATGTCGGTCTTCGCGTGGATGGTTTATTTCTCCATTTTGAGTAACTCTGACAATGACATCTTATAAATATCTATTGGACCCAAATACGGCTAAGCCTATAATAATTAAGGAGATCCCTCTATTGAGCTACTGCTGTTGAGCTCGCGTTCTGTAGTAAGTATTTTTTTCATAGTAATTCCGACCTTGATAAGTAGCATTCGCGATCGGCACTGCTTTCACGTGCTCTTGCTTCAACCGTTCCGTCTCGCATGCGGTTTAACCGGGATTCTCGCTCTTCAGTTGATTCTTGTGATCTAGCTAGTCTCATTCGCCTAGCATTTTTCGATGTTTTAGTAAGAGAAGATCGCTTTCTGGCAGGCATCGTGTTACAATAAAACTGTATTAAAAATGTACAGAAATACAATGAAATGAGATGAGAGAGAGAAATATGAGATTAATAACTAACCTACTTTACCTTATAACCTAATTACTATACCTATGTTTCCAAAGATAAACAAAAAGAAAATAAAATACCAACCTAAATAAACCAATTTACGATGAAAACTTAAACTACGTACGTACTATAATATTTACAAATAACTGATCGGAACAGTAATCAAAAAGGTCGCGCTGAAAAGCACGGTTTAAAGTTACACGCATACAATATTAATTCCACGGACGACCGCTCGCCACACTGGACACGTCCGCTCGCATCAAAATTCAGAATTTATATGCATCGCGCGGCGCGGTCCGCGGAACGCGGCTCCTTATATAGGAGTCGGGGAGGCGTGGCCCGCGTGTGCCGCAAACGGTTCAAGCCAAATCCGACTTTCGGCGCTACAGGTTACGGCGCTGAATCCACTGCGGGTAAATCAACGTGTGTTCGCGGTTCTACAGAACAACGTCTATGAATAAAACTGAAAAATAAGATTTTTTTTTCTACGTATTTTTCCAGGATAAAAAGTATCCCATTTTATGCCCAGGATAATAAGGTATAATTATACCAAGTTTCATCGAAATCGAACCGTTAGTTTTCACGTGATGCCTGCATATACAGACAGACAGACAGACAAAAAATTTTTTAATCACATATTTGGGTTTGGTATCGATCCAGCAACACCCCCCGCTATTTATTTTTTCAATATTTTCAATGTACAGAATTGACCCTTCTACAGATTTATTATATGTATAGATTTTACGAATATGAATAGAAACTGATTAACCTTTTCACAGCCACGGACTTAAATAGAAGTTTCAAATTTTCGTGCCACTAGCGCCACGACTTCATTAGAAGCTCTTCATTTTAATATCTCATAAAAATAAATTTACTGTATTATAAAGCTTTGTTTCGTTTTATTATTTAGTTATTACTGTCTAATACCCTGTTTTATATTTTTACACACAAAAGAAGCCCTTATTTGTCTTAAAATCGGCAAACACAAAAACTCCGTATATTTTTAATGTCCCCAGAACGCCAAGGACTTTATTTAGAGTCGTTTCGCCCGTTGAAATATTTATAAATACTACCATCGAAAACAATTGAGGTCAGGAAAATATGAACTAAGTTAACTACTTTATAACAAGGGGAAAATAGACGAATTTCGACTTTCAGGTGGGTGCCGATCCGGAATTAAATAGTTGTTAGCAATCCTTATCGATAATTATATTCCCATCTCTACAAAACAATTGGTTGTCAGTGAGCGGGCGCCACGGACGGACGGACGGACGGACGGATAGAAGTCGTTATGTGACGTCATAAGCGTATGGCTGTCAAGGTCACTTTGGCATAGTGCGGCACTATTCGAGTGAGCGCGTGAGTGGAATCGGACTGAGTATTTTCGGAAAATATTCTGGTCCAGACTTCAGAGGTATGCCCAACTAGATAATAATAATAACGTTTATTCATCAAAAAGTAAGAATTAAATAAGTGAAATGTTTGGTGAGCCACAAACTAAACCGTAAGCGTCGCTTATAGGTATCTTGTGGCTCTGGAGTTCGATTTTGACAAAGTCGAAATGGCTTTACAGTTTGAGGAGATTATCATAAACAAGAGATAAGAGTTCAAATAAAATAAAACTGTGAGATTCGATTCTGAATGCAAAATAAAAACAGTAAGAAATACCATAGACCACATCCCTAATCAAAGTTGAATTTAACGTGCTCTGAGCGCCAAGGACTTGAAATGAAGTCAAAGAATGACGTCATGAAAGAAATAGAGAAGTACCTCATGTCATAAAGCTCTAATGGAGTTGTGTTTGTTTCTTTGATACTTATAATTTATAGTAGTTTTTCTTACTAACTGTGACATAAAACAAATATGAAAATATTTAATCAGTTTTTATTTATTTTCGTAAAATTATAAATAAAACTTAACGCGTATAAATTTCATTTATCGATATGACGATACCCTCATCACTACTGTTTACTATATACATATTTCGCTTGGCGCCTGGCGAGGCATCGCGTTCTGTGTGCGTTGGCGGTGAAAACGTTAAATAACATTATATCTATAAGTGCCATTGTGTGCTTTACTATTATTGCTAAAAATATTTTTCCTCATGTTAGATTAGTAAAATAAATAGGTATTTTAGTTTTTACAAGCTTTTTCCTTGTTTCAGTTGAACGTGATAGAGAATTTTGGGGATATGTATAATGAGATATCATCTTCACCGTCTAAGAAATACTTTTTAATTGTAGGCATTTCAATTATAGGTTTAATTTTTATATGTGGTTTATATTGCGGTAATTTGGCTAGACAAGCCATGTATGTTAAAAAGAAATAGATATTATAATATATTACGTAAATCAATAAAAATCTTTTAAAAACTAAAGTTTTGTATTTAATTATTCATGAACAATTCACGGAAAGATTTATAGGAGAGGAAGCCGCAGTTTTATCATATTTTCCTTATGTGATAACTTGTATATAAGGTCCCATTAAAATAGATGGACAAACTTTTAGAAATCATTCAGACCACCAAAATAAAAAATATCTAAGAAAAACGCATAGATACAAGAAAAATAATCAGCTAACGAAAATACACTAATGTGCTGGCAATTTATTATTTAGGTCAAAATAAAATAACTTTTTAATTTTTGCTTGGAGATTTTAACACAGACAAATTTTAACACAGCGCTTAGTACGTCTAACTAAAGATAGACATACTAAGCGCTGTGTTAAAATTTGTCCTATTTTAATGGGACCCTGTATTTTTACAGTTGAGAACTGCTCCAAAAGGCTATCAACAGGACAATAAGTTTCAGTCATCTGTATACATTATTTACATGACTTCATCAAAATCCATTTCATGTAGTTCATCAACTGTTTCCTTTTTAACTGATGTAGGTTTGACTTCTTTCTTGATTTCTACTTTGACATCTCCTTTAGCAATTTTTTGGCTCTCTTCAAAGTACTGGTTGGGATGGTTGATGCCCAATCCCAGGTCGGAATGATGCACAGCATCAAAGTATTTGCTGCAGGCTATTTGGAAATGTCCTTTCTTCGTCATGTCTATTATTTCACCAATAGCTGAAAAACAAAAATGGAAATACTTAGATTAGAAACACACAATATTAGTAACATGAACATCACTCATCATCTCATCCAATCCACCAGTTTGATTGTTGTGGTAGAATTCAAATGATACATACCTTGAGTGTCAAAACCATACCCTTGGAGTCTATTCTTCAGAATGCCAACATCACAATGCTTATAAGGACACCCATGGCAGTCACCCGGCCCTACAGTAGTATTGATAATCTTCAAACAACTAAATGGAGAATAGTTCTTCTTACTACCCTCTTTTCCATAGTTGTATCTTACATTATAAGCATACTGCTTTTCAAATTTATCCAGGTCCATTATTTTTGTGAATTCTTCCCTCCAGAATCTTAGAGAATCTTCCAATGTTACACCAATTCCTTTTAGGAATAGTCCATACTGAAGTCTGCCCCCATGCCTTAGATGGTGGGCCACTCTCAGTTGCTCATGAAGTTGCCGCATGCACAGTGGGAATGATTTCACAGCTAAGGAGTCCAAACTCTCAATAGGTATAACTGCTTTAGCATTGCTGTAGTCATTGCCAGAATACGATTGATGCAATCCTTTCAATAATGAGACAAGTCTCTCATCCTGTTCTATCTCACCAAGGTGATGACAAGCAACAGCTAGGCTTTGCTTCAGTTGTCTTCTGTACTGAGCAGAGAGCACAGATATGAAATCTTTATGTGCAATGTAAGCATAACCACCGCTAAGATAAACTTTTCTCATTCTTACCAGATCCAAAACTTCATAGAACTTCACTTTGTAGAATTTCATATTTTCAATATTTAAATGAGGGGTCGACTCTCTCAGATAAGGCATAATCTCAGTTTTCTCCTCATCAGAGATGTTAGTATAACATAGGTTGTTCAGTTTGAAAAAAGTTTCAACAGCTTCACCCCTCATAGTAGCAAACCTCATTTTAAACAGCTCCAATTCTCTTGCGATGAACCAACGACGCAATTCTTCTGTTCTGCAGTAGGCTAGTCGAAGAATGAAGTGTGCAATGTGATCTTTACGTCTCGCCTGCAAGTCGGCTTCAGTAGTGGCACACGACGACTTTTCACAAAGCTTGGCATAGTACTTCACGCCTTGTGTTCTAAGTTCGCCAATCACATAGTCTGTCCATTCCTCTGAATACACTCGAAGCCCTTTTAGAGTAGTTGCTGTTGCTAAACTTCTCAATAAAGTTACTCTTTCTAAGGCTAAACTTTCGAACTCTTGGAGTGTTATGTCTTCAGTTGGTGGAATCTTGTACATTTGGAGATCATGAGGATAGGTTTCTACTAGACTTCCCGTCTGTGGCACTTTGGTGGATTTTCTTCTTATATTCAAATCCATCGTGATTTAGTACAAAAGTTTACATGAACACAAAACACACAAATTGACAAAATATTCGCGCCTTTTTTGACGTTTAATGTCACCATGACAAAAAAGTCTATGGTCTTGGAAAAAAAACATTAGACTGGACCCGTGTATTTTGAGTTACCAGAATTGGAATTGGTACCAGGAAATGGTTTTAAAATACTATCCTGTGGGGCAACGGGCTAACTGACAAAGTCAGCCTGTTTTTTGGTTCTAAGAAAGATATACCAATGTGAAATAAGTTTACATTCATTGGGTTGCGTTTCTAAGATTATCAATAGGCTCATGGAATTTCACTGCAATTACCATAATTTTAATTGGCAGTAAGAAGAAAAGTCTATAAAAGGACTTCGAGTTTCTTTACTTTCTTTCAATACAAAGGGGTAAGCAAAATAAAAAAATAAAAATACAGCATAGAATGGAAACACATGTGACACGCACACTCCGTCTTCAGCACACTGTTTCCGGTTTTCCGCTTCACCCCCTCTCCTCTCTTGATTGTCAATCTGTCAAGTTGAGTAAACTCAATAAAATCGAATTTTATTTATATTTTGAATTAGTTTCTTCTAAAGAAATAAAAAACTATGTTTAACTATACTTCGAACAGTTAGAAAAGGCCATTAGAAATATATTGCTACGGGTTTAGAGTGTAAAAGGATTAAAAAATGGTATCCAATAAGATGCAGTCGTCATTGGACGATTTAGTTCAATATACACAGCTTTTCAAGCCGGTGCCGACTGTTCTGCAAGGGACTGTGCTGCCCTTTTTGATAATATACCCTATTGTGTTTTATTCGTGGATCGTAGTGTATGGATTTGAGGAAAATTTTGAGGCTGGGTTCGTGACCGTCGCGGTTGTCGCCACTATACAAATTCTCATTTGCCTCTGCTGTTATTGGAGCGTCCACATCCAGTGTTTCCTATCGTGTTCTTCGGTAAGTAATTCAAAGTTCTGTACTCAACCCATTAACAAGATTTATCCATTTAACTAGTTGTAATCATTTCATGGACCTTGTAATTTTATAATTTGTTAACTTTTTAATTTTAGGTTAAAGACCCAATCCAGGCTGAAATAGTGAAAGTCGTTCCAACATCCAACAACGGGTTCTCTGAAATTGTTAAACTGCATCACACTAAGGTATGCTGTTAATCGTTTTGTTGATAAATGATGGTTTTTCATTGAAAGCTTATTAAATTTTCTAATGTTGTTCTTACATTTTTAGTCAACTAAAAAAGGAAGTATACACCCAGATGTGTGGTTTATATTTCAAAAAAGTAAGTATGTTTATGATTGGGACAAGAAGTCTTTTCATACCATTGATTTTCCTATCAACAAGACCTATGAGGAATACATGGAGGCCAAAGGGTACTTGGATGATGAAGCCATTGAATTTGCTGAAAAGGAGTTTGGAAGGAATGAAATGATAATGGTAAGTTTATACTTCAATATCCATAAAAGAATAAAACACCTAAGTAAGGCCTACATCCGTGTGCAACCAGCCTACAGTTCATCAAAATCAACTCAAAATTTGTCATCTGTTGTTGACAATCTACCGCTGTCTGGTTGTACCCAATGTGTTGGGCTGAGTTGATTGATTGGCATATATTAAATCATGTATGTACACTGCATACAAAATATAAATAAAACAATCTCAATGTATGTGGAAAGCCTCACTCAATGGGTATTGTTTATGAAAACTAGTTTTAAATAAAAACATTGCAATGCCATTGTTTTTTAAACTGTGTGATCTGCTATGCTATACAATTTGTATGAAAATCTTTCATGCCTCTACCTAGTAACAGAAGGTAATTAAATTACATGCATGCATGCATGAGAAAATATTAAGGTTACATAAACATTCTTCATTTTACCTTTCTTTAAAGTTAAACCTTGTTATTCTAATTGGATGAAATCTAATTCTGTTCATGTTGGCATTGATTTAGCATTTTACAACATTCTATGCATATTTATACCTCAGTTCATGCATATGTATACCTATTGTAGGTTAATAGTAGATAATTGAATTCAAGGGCACCTGTTAGGGTGGAAACATACTTTTCAAGGCATGTGCTTTGCATGTCCTTCACATGTGATGTGCCGCATGTCTCGCAAAGTGTGTATCCACCTTTAGGTTCCCAAGTTGCCTATTGAGGTTATTGATGTTTTTGTTAATATTTTGTTTTGTTCTTGAATAATAAAAAATAAAAAAACTATTGCCATTCTTATGAACTCAAGTATTTCATATTAGGCATGCTAAGCGCTATGCTCAGGGTATTATTGTTGTTACAGGTTGTTCCAGAGTTTATGGAACTATTCAAGGAACGAGCAACAGCACCATTCTTTGTATTCCAAGTATTCTGTGTTGCACTATGGTGTTTAGACAAATACTGGTACTACTCCATATTCACTCTGGTGATGCTTGTCATGTTTGAGTGCACCCTTGTACAGCAACAACTTAGAAACATGGCAGAAATCAGAAAGATGGGGAACAAACCTTATAACATAAATGTATACAGAAATAGAAGATGGCGGCAGATAATGAGTGATCAGCTCCTGCCAGGTGATGTTGTGTCTCTCATCAGATCCACCAATGAAAACCTAGTCCCTTGTGACATTGTCCTGCTAAGAGGGTTATGCATTGTTGACGAGTCCATGTTGACTGGTGAAAGTGTGCCCCAAATGAAGGAAGCAGTAGACAATGAGAAGAATTTAAAACAACTGCTAGACCCTGAGGGTGATGGCAAACTGCACATGTTGTTTGGTGGCACAAAGATTGTTCAACATTCCTCTCCTAGCAAAGCTACTTCATCAGCCCTCAAGGCTCCTGACAATGGCTGCATCGGATATGTTATTCGCAATGGCTTCAATACATCACAAGGGAAACTTTTAAGAACTATTCTGTTTGGCGTGAAGAGAGTAACAGCTAACAATCTTGAGACATTTGGATTTATCATGTTCTTGCTTATCTTCGCAGTCGCCGCCGCTGCATATGTTTGGGTCAAAGGCTGTGAGGATCCAGAGAGGAATAGATACAAACTGTTTTTAGAATGCACACTGATTTTGACATCAGTTGTGCCTCCTGAACTGCCAATAGAGTTGTCATTGGCAGTCAACACATCATTACTATCATTGTCTAAGTTAGCAGTATTTTGTACAGAACCTTTCAGAATACCATTTGCAGGAAAAGTAGAAATATGCTGTTTTGATAAGACTGGTACACTTACAAGTGATAATTTAGTTGTAGAAGGTGTGGCCGGTATAGCTGACCACAAAGATGCTAATGTCATTCCATTATCTCAAGCACCTATGGAGACTATACAAGTTCTGGCGACATGTCATTCTCTAGTTCAACTAGATGATGGTGTGGTAGGAGACCCATTGGAGAAAGCTACTCTGAAAGCGGCAGAGTGGAACCTGACCAAAGGGGATGCTGTTGTGCCAAAGAAAGGAAAGTCACCAGGCCTGAAAATTGTACACAGAAACCATTTTTCAAGTGCCCTTAAAAGAATGTCTGTAATAGCAGGCTACCTGGTCAACGAGCGAGGTTTCATGGAAACTCATTACATAAGCAGTGTCAAGGGTGCACCTGAAACTGTGAAGACCATGCTCAAAGAGGTTCCTAGTCACTATGATCATGTTTACTTAACTCTGTCCCGAAGAGGGGCGAGGGTTCTGGCATTAGGTTATAGGAATTTAGGAAAGTTAAGTTCTCAAGACATTAGGGATATGTCTCGCGAGGATATCGAATCAGATCTGACTTTTGTTGGGTTTGTTATTATTTCGTGTCCCTTGAAAACTGACTCAAAAAAAGCGATAACAGAGATCGTGAATGCTTCTCATTCTGTAGTTATGATTACTGGAGACAATCCGCTGACGGCTTGTCACGTTGCTAAAGAGCTAAAGTTTACTCAGAAAGAAGAAGTTTTGATTCTAACAGAAAGTGACAACAAGTGGGGCTGGACGTCAATAGATGAAGAAGTGAATCTCCCCGTGAATCCATTCAAGACGTCAAAGCAATTGACTTCGAAGTTTGATCTGTGTATAACAGGGGAGGGTCTGACATTCCTAAATGAGTACCACCACAAGTTCCTGCTGGAGTTGATGCCTCACATCAAAGTGTTCGCTAGATTCGCACCAAAGCAGAAGGAGTTTGTTGTGGTGACGTTGAAGGCGCTCGGATACGTGACGCTCATGTGTGGGGATGGTACAAACGACGTGGGAGCACTGAAACATGCTGACGTGAGTATCTGGTTGTATTTAGTATCTTATTTCTATGCAACATAGAGGAGATTACGATACACTGATTGTTGCATCACTAAATTGAAAGTTACGCCACATAGAGGGTATTGATAATTTGATAACATTACCAGATTTAAAATAGTATAAATACTTATTTATTAATCTTTGTGCACAAAAAGGTACAAAGACGGACTTAATGCTATGCTTTTGGCTTTTGAAGGACTGATCAACAATAAAATCCCCGAGAACGATCTTTGAACCTAAAAACCCAAGCTACCCAAACTATAGCATTCGTATTTAAAATTACAGGTAGGAGTAGCGATACTAGCGAACGCGCCCGAGCGCCCGCGCGAAAAGCCGCGAGAAGAACGCGTGGTAGAAGAGGCGCCGCGCCGGCCGGCAAACCGCGCGGACGCGCGAGCGGAGGCTGCCGCGCGCCTGCGCAGGGCCATGCGCGAGCTGGAGGAAGATGAAACGCAACTTGTGAGGTTGGGTGACGCGAGCGTCGCTGCACCCTTCACCAGTCGCCTTTCCAGTATATTTTGTAGTAAGTTTTTTAAAATGTTTTATTTGGTAGTCTATCTTTATTTTACTTTGGACATATTCGGCTGTATTTCAACCAAAGGAAGATAAAGATAAAGATAAAGATATATTTATTGCATAACTGTGTAGGTACATAAAGTTCTTAAACATAACATTTTTTTGTTTCAACAGTCTATCCGAGTCGGATATGCAATAGTGGGTACTTACAAATTTATTTTTTTATCAAAAAACTCATTCAAATTATAAAATACCTTATCAATTAACATTTTTTTCAATTTATTTTTAAACACGTTTCCATTTAATTCTTTAATTGCTGGCGGTAACTGATTATACACACGAATAGCAGTAACATAGGTACTTTTATAATACATCATATTGTTAATAACTGGTAAATTAATGTCATATTTATATTGTTTCCGAATGTTTCTTTTAGAATTTGATTTAAAATTAAAATATTGCATATTATTTTTAACAAATAAACATAATTCGAGTATATAAATACCAGTCAGTGTCAGGAAACCCTCCGTTCTGAAGACATCTCTTAACGATTCGGTACGATACATGTTATATATTGTCTTAAGACACTTCTTCTGGAGAATAAAAGTGGATTGTACATTTGTCGAGTTCCCCCAATATATGACACCATAAGTTAACAGCAGGTACACATTTCCAAAATAAGCATTTCTAGTAACACTTGGATTTGTAGTTTCTGCCAGAACTGACAATGCGTAGCAAGCACTTGATATTTTTTTATTAATCTTTTCAATATGTGCCTTCCAATTTAAATGTTGATCTATTGTAACTCCTAAGAAATTTGTGTCTTTTACTTCTTCAATCACTGTATCAGACATGTTTATATTCAATTTCGTAGGTTTACTTTTATAATTTCTAAATTGAATCAATTTGGTTTTCGAAACATTGACTTTTAAATTTATTGACTGCAACCAATCAGTTACAGTTATTAATGTTTTATTTATTTCACTTTCGTAAATAAGATCATTGGAATATTCATTTGAAATAAATATGGTTGCATCATCAGCATACATTACACAAAGATGGTTAATTATATTTGGAAGCTCGTTAATATACAACAAGAACAGGGGGGGTCCCAGTATACTGCCTTGCGGTACGCCTAGAATTACAGATTCGAATTTAGATTTCACTACCTCCACCATTTTTGTACGTTCATTATATACCTCAATAAAAGTGCCCTGCATTCTATTATTTAAATAATTCTCAATTAATTTAAGTGCTATGCCTCTTATTCCTATTCCTTCTAATTTATCAAGCAAGATGTCATACTTTACACAGTCAAATGCTTTTGACATATCAATGAAAAGAGCAGCACATTGTTTTTTATTATTTATTTTATCCCAAATGGAAAAATGTTTATGGTAATGATAAAGAGAGTTTGGTCCAACATACTCTATTTATCCGAATGCAATGTAAAACATATTTATAATGTATAAAATGTAGGGGTAATCTCGGAACTACTGATCCGATTCCGAAAAATTATTTCATAAATGGAAAGCTACAATACTGCGGAGTGTCACGGGATATATTTTATTAAGAAATTGTATCCGGACGAAATCGCGGGCAGTCGCCGCACAAGCTAGTTTTATAATAATTTTCACATCCCATTAAGGCCTATTGTACACGGCTCGGTTTCTCTACGGTACGGCGTATAAACCGCGCCGTAGAAAAACCGTCAACAAGCTTCCATAGTGATCCATACAACACTGACGACCGTGCCTACACATGGCGAATAAAGCTTTTCACGGCAAGAAAAACGTGTGTGTACAAACGGCGTTATACTTTTCACTCATCACGAATACACTTAAACTTGGTGTAGGTCTACCAGAATCATCATCATTTCAGCCGAAAGACGTCCACTGCTGGACATAGGCCTCCCCCAAGTTGGGGGGGGTTTGCCATAATCGCCACGCTTGGCAGGCGGGTTGGCGATCGCAGTATGGTATGGTGGTGGAATGCATAGAGAACACTGCTGCCCATTCTCCGGTACGCCCCTTAGTCGCCTTTTACGACACCCACGGGAAGTATGGGGGTCTACCAGAATTCAGGGCATAAAAAAAGAAATTGTGATTTTCATAGGGTAATGTCAATCCATATGAAAATCACATTTTTTTTTTATGCCATGAGATTATGTTAGACCTGTATGTAAACACAAAATGGTACTTAAGAAATAAATATAATTCTCAAAACAAAACAAATATCTACTCAAAATAGCTTTATGCAAAAGTCTGTTATTTGTCAATCACACATAGAATAGAATCAAAGTAATGACCCCTAGGTCAAGTTAAATCAAGTCAAAAGTACAGGTCAATGACACGAACGCAGATACTGCACGTGATCAAAATAATAATTGGAATGACCTTTTGCTGTCAGCTGTTAAACTATCTTAAGTTGAGTCATATCACGTAAAATGGGTAAAAATTCAAAATGACGAACGTGCATTCATTGATTGGGTCTTCATCTAATTACTACTCACTATAAAGGGGTGTCAAGCAAAAGGGGAAAATCAGACAAACGTAAGTTAAGCCATGGCATCTGTCATTGCTCCAGCGTAAGCCTACATAGAACGAAAATCTATGCAGCGCCTCTTGAAGATACGCTACGCTAGATATTAGCGACATATTCATTGCGAAGACACTCTAATAAAGAAAGGGGTTGTAAATCCTTTTACAAAGAGTTCTCCAGTTCATTTACATTGTCGGATTTGCATCGAGTTTTCGTAACGATATTGTACATAGCAAAATTAACTTTATGTCAATTGTCTAACATAGAAACTAGATACGAGCTTGTTACTGCGGGAATTCCCGAGAATGCGCGATAATTCTCAAGAAGATGCGCGACCTGTGCGTATCGGTGTATCTAATTTATGTGTTACGCTATTGACATAAAGTTCATAATGCTTTGTATAAAAAAAATCGTTTCCATTCCGTTCCACGGCAATATAAATTGACCCTTGAACATCATAATGTTTTTGTCTTCAGTCTGCCACATAATCAAGCAAGGCCGGTGCACTCTGGTGACAACACTGCAGATGTTCAAGATCCTGGCTCTAAACGCCCTCATCTTGGCGTACAGTCAGTCGGTGCTGTACCTCGATGGCATCAAGTTCAGTGATACTCAGGCCACGCTACAGAGTCTGTTGTTGGCGTCCTGCTTCTTGTTTATATCGAGATCTAAGGTAAGGTTTAACATAAATAGTTGACTTATATTTAGAGCCACAAGATACAAGCGATTCTTAGTTTGTGGCTCACCGAATCCGTCACATTGTATTTTTACTTTTTGGTGAATAAAATTTATTATTCTGGCCACCGAGAGAATGCATTGCTGACACCTGTCAGTTGGATTCAAGTAGGAACTATTAAAGTTTAAATTCGTAAAACACTTACTCTTTGTACTCAGTATTTGCAGTCCTTACACAGTTATTTTACCTGTGATATTGCATCAGAGTGATCTTCAATTATTGTCGTTGCTATAAATATGCTATAACTGAAAGTACTGTATACAGAGTGTACCAGAAAGGTGTGGTCAAATTTAAGGGTGTGGTACAGACCATCAAACTGAACAACTTCCTCCATGGGACCAACAGTGTAATCACGAAAAAATTATCCACAGTTGCATACAAAACTTCAATACCTATTCCTACTCGACCCAAATGTATGGCTGATCATTTTTTCGCGATTACGATGTTGGTCCCTTGGAGAAAGTTGTTCAGTCTGATGGTCTGTACAATATCTTTAAATTTGACCGCACCTTCCTGGTACACTCTGTATACAGTCCTTTGAGTTATTTTACTAGTTTCTGGTAAAGTCTGTATAACTGACAGGTGTCAGGAAAGATTTTTCTCATTATTTTAGGTGTAAACAAGTATACACTCAAAAGCTGTTATTATATCCCAATGCGAAAAAGTATTTACCTTTACTACTTTTATTTATTATCAACTTTACTTAAGTATTATTTTGCCCATATGTTTTATCTGTCTAACCTTTTCCCTATTATGCCAAAGTAAGATCTTATTGCAGTTTAGATTAATTTACCAATATTATATCGCGTACCTGCTCCCGTATACAATATGCTGTTTTGACGTATTTCTCATACATAATTTCCATGTATTCCACAGCCACTGAAGCAGCTGTCGAAGCAGCGTCCTCTCCCGAACATTTTCAACGTGTACACAATCATGACTGTGCTCACACAGTTCGCGGTGCATTTCCTATGTCTCATCTATTTGGTGCATGAAGCTACGTCACGGTCGCCCGGAAGGTAAAATAACTTATTATTTGAATGATGCTAAAATAATAATATGTCATGGGAATCAGCGAGATGGACAGAGATGGCGGGATGAGCTGGACTCAATTAATAAATTTTGTTCCTTGGCAGCTCTGGACAGAGAGAGATGGAAATAGAGAGGGGAGGTCTTTGCCCAGCAGTGGGACATGAATAATAATAATTCATTAAAATTGTCTAAGGGGCCTCTGCGAGTTGGCTTCGGTCCCTCATACGCTTTCCAAATGACTCCATGGTCCCGAGATATGTGAAAATATAACAATAATAACATGGGAATCGGGCCTAACAGTAAATTGACATTTGAAAAGTCTACAATTACAAAATTATTATTCTCAGGCAAGTTTAACGCAAGTCATTTGACATGCTTTAATTAACCGTTCCTTAATTAGGAGTTGCTTAGCGTGACTTTTTAGTGCTAATTAATAGGCATTACAGTTTCTGCCTTGCTCCGGCCATCAACATGAGAATAAAATTCATTAAAAATAATTACTAAATACAGGGTTACTTTTCAAAGACCATCCAAATTTTTACATGGTGTTCTACATTTTGGTCAAGTAGGTATTGAAGTTTTGTATGAAACAGCAGATTTTTTTTTCGTGACTTCTTAGTTGATCCCATAGTGAAAGTTGTTTATATTCATGGATAGAACACCATGTAATAAATATAGCCAATAGGATATTCTCTTTATTATGTACACCATATTAATTGTATTTGTTTACAGGGATAACAAACCGAAACTAGACATGGATATGGCAGAGGACGAGGAGCGAGAGTTCGCGCCAGACCTGCTCAACAGCACCGTCTACATCATCTCTATGTCGCTGCAAATATCTACCTTCGCTATCAACTACCGGGTATGACACAGAATTCAATAAAAAAAAAATCAGTCTTGCTAACTAAAAAAAACTGGCCAATTGCGAGTCGGACTCGCACACGAAGGGTTCCGTACCACAAGGCAAAAACGCCAAAAAAAACATGTTTGTTGTATGGGAGCCCCCTTAAATATTTATTTTATTTTAATTTTATTATTTATTATTAAAGTTAAAATACAACTGAGTATTTTGTGAATATTTCAAGTGCCTACCTGTTGGCATTTTTGATATCGAACAAAAAAGGGCAAAAAATCGCGTTTGTTGTATGGGAGCCCCCCTTAAATATTTAATTTATTTTGTTTTTAGTATTTGTTGTTATAGCGGCAACAGAAATACATAATTTGTGAAAATTTCAACTGTCTAGCTATCGCGGTTCTTGAGATACAGCCTGGTGACAGACAGACGGACAGACGGACAGACGGCCAGACGGGCAGACGGACAGACAGCGAAGTCTTAATAATAGGGTTCCGTTTTTACCCTTTGGTACGGAACCCTAAAAAAGACCTTGTTTGATGCAGAAGACCGCGTAAAGTTAATAAAGTTTCTGCATCAAACAAGGTCTATTAGAGCATTTTGCCATTTGCGATGTCCTAAATTTCTTCAGTACAATTTTAATAAATGAAACCCATTGATGGTCCTCGCTCTCATTAAAAAGTTCATAATGGTTGACCATTATTTTATTTGTAAACATTTTTACACTCACGCCTGGTTTGTGGAACGAAAATCAACACAATAAATTGTCAAGCGTGCGTAAATTGCTGTGATTGGATTTATTTATCAACAGCCAATCGTATCACTTGACTTGCGTTTAATTTTGACTCGTCCATAACTTTCGTTCAGAGACTTCTAATAAAGTTCTAGTTTATTTGTATTGGTATTATAAGTCTCCGAATGAACGAATGACAATATGGAACAATCTGGTGCACGTATAACAGATTAAAATATAATAATGTTCTGCTTTACCCCAGGGAGAGCCGTTCATGGAAGGTCTTCGCGACAACAAGCCACTCCTGTACAGTATTATGATTTCGGGCGGCGCCGTGCTGGCGCTCGCTCTCGGGATCTTCCCAGACCTCTCCAACATGTTCGAGATTGTATATTTCCCACCTGATGTAAGTATACCAATTATTTCATAACTTGCTAGGTCCTTAGATAGCTATTGATTCAACAATAAATGCTTAGAAACGTAATTTGTCAAGATATCGATCAATAGCATTGTCGAATAGATAATGTCCAGTTAAGATTACCTCAGAAAATGGGTATAAATAAACTAGCGGCATAAATATGGCCCGCGGTTTTCTTTTGGCATGAAGTCTCTTTGATGAGATTAAAAAAGCGCGCAGCGACTAGTAAATAGTTATCTGTGGCGTTATCGCACTAGTGGAATAACATAAAGTAAAAAGCACGCGTTTTTGATACACTGCATTATGGACTTAAAAGCGGTTCAATAAGAGCCACTTTACGGGCAAGTGTGTTGAAAAAATACTTGTGTGCATTATTAAAGGGATCCAAAAATATTTGTCATTTTTGTTTACAGAATTATGAAGCATGAAGTAGTCTAGAACTTTCATTTTCATCTTAGCTATTACAGTGAAACTGCAGTAAACTGATATATCTTAATTTTGTTTCATTTCAGTACCGGATTATCTTAGTGCAAGTATTGATAGCAGACATGCTGTTCGCATATCTAGTGGACCGCCTCTGTCTCATTCTATTCGGCGAAGGACTCCGCTTCAGGAGTACGTAGCGCGGAAAGCAGCGGTATCCAGTGTCACACAGTTTTTATGTAACGGTAATAGGCTTATAGCGCTACGGGGTTCTTTTGGCGCGTGGCCAAAATCGGAACTAACGCCGCCATCTTGTTTTCTCAAAAAAGTTCACGAATGTTTACTAACAACGCCCTCCTGCCGGTCGATTCTGTAAAAATCTCACCGTGAAAACTTGGGTGAAGTGAGTTTGTTTTTGCTAGGAATTGACACTATTGACAGCTCACTCCACGCTCACTTCACACAAGTTTTCACGGTGAGATTTCTACAGAATAGCACTGTTGTTGATAAAGGTTATTCAAGCGCCAACAGTTCCTTGTAGCAGTGTATGTATTATTCCACAAATTATATACTGGACAGATACTTTATTTTGCATGTTCGCCCCAGTTTACACAAATTTACACTAAATTTAAATATGTAGCATTTGCGGCCGAAATTGTAATGATATGTTAATATATATATATATAAATTCACGCCTGTTTTCCTGAAGGGACAGGCAGAGGTGTACTGGCTTAGGTGGGTTCTAAGTGATTATTTTATAAATAAATAAATGTCAACACTTGGCAACTTTCAATTGCGATTTTTTCACGAAATAACTTATGGGACATTGAAATACGACATATACCTATGGGTTCGAAAATACTATGTTCCTAATAATATAAAATTTCATTCAAAAATAAAGGTGAAAATCGCCTTTGGACAAAGCCAAGTGTATACATACTTATGCACGTGACCGTACACCCATCTTTCTTTATATTTTAGTCCCATTTAATAGGACACAAATCCACTGTAGGACTTCGGACTTTGCCGATACTGACAAATTTCTGGTTGAAAAATTAAATAATTTATAATAAATCATAATTATAGATATTGATTATAACATTTTTATATATATATGTATATGTAAACAGCGATATTTTTAGTATCAAACTATGCGTATAAGCTGTGGGTCGGATGTATAAAATCAAGTTTCTGTATAGGATGCAATCTGTGGATATTTCGTGTAAATATCTAAATTATAAAGAAGTACGTTACGTGTCTCGATGTAGTCTAATGGCTGGGAACGGGGTAACCGCTCAAATATATGTGCATTTAAGTATGATGGATAAATGTGTCGATGGTATTTATTATGAAATATAATTGTGTAGTTAAATGTATGAAATTGTTTTATTTCCTCAAAGAATTTATTATTACTTGATACATCAGCCATTTCTCACTTCTCAGCTTTTCAGAGTTCCATTTATAACGATCACCTTACTATACGTAATATGTTGCTGATTGGGCAGCAGTAGCGGCTCTAGGGCCGTGCGAGCGGTGCGACGGCACCGGGCGCCGTCATGGGAGAGGTGCTGAAACCAACCGGTTGATTTCAGCACCTCGGCTTGCTCGCTGTTGGGTGCTAGGTGGACAGTCCACCAAGCACCAGTCATTGATGATAGTTACTTACTATAAAGCCGATCGTCTACAAGCAAGCAAACGCAAGCAAGCAACTGCATATGCATATATCATAGGAACATGGTACAGACGGCAGCTCATCAAGTTATCCGAAACTGTAAAATTTTCACAATCTACTTTGAACCTTAAGCTTTAGCAATAAAGTTGAAAATCTATTAAAGAAATTTGACAGATTGAAGTAGGTTGATGTGTTGGAGTCACCTAAAAAAAAATTCTAGGGCCGCCGCTGTTGGGCAGCATTGATGTACTAAGCCTACGTTCGCACGGACGTAAAAATATCGCGGCGGGATTTTATCGCCCACTGAATTTACAAATTTCGGTGTTGAGCCGAGCATTGAGAATCCAACAGAGCGCACTCCAGTGCGTCAAAAAACACACTTGGAATTTCAACTGTCGGTGCTACTGCTTAGGGCCGAAAGTTGAAAAGAAGGTGCGCGAAATAAAATTGTCGCGGGAAAAACGCGCTCGTGAGACCAGAAGGTCACTGGCAGAATCATAAAAGGATAACATTATGAATCTTAGTGGACAGTTAACTGTTAAGGTAGTTGTATCAAATCCCATTGGTGAAGGATTTTTCAGTTATTTTTTTTTGTGTGTGCTAAAATACCAATCAATCCAATCCAAATCCAATCCCAATCTCTTTGATTATACCTACGTAGTGCAGCGAAAAATAGAAAAACACGGACTGTCTTCGCCATATTATGGTTCATAATGTTATCCTTTTATGATTCTGCCAAAGTGGCCTCTTTTTAGGGCTCTTGGGTTAACACACTCAAGAAGGTGAATTGTATGGTGAGTTGGTATACGAAAAGAATCATATTGATATTCTGTCAAGGCTCAGGCTGTATTGTATGGGTAAATGAGGTTCAAATATACAACACAGTCCTCTTTGACACTTATTTTATTTCAGTATTTCACAAACTAATTCATAGTCAACCTATACTATTCGTATCGCCTAATGAACAAGAAACATTCAGATGCGAAAGGAAAGTAAGGTCGCGATAACGTCCGTTAGGGAGTTCTGGCACTAGCGTTATCACTTTAGTGCTTCCAGCCGCCTCCGAGACCTCCCAGGCCTCCGAGGCCCCCAATGCCGTAGCCGATATCGAGGTCGCCAATGCCGATACCGCCGTGTCCCAGGCCTATACCGGCGGTTCCGAGACCAATACCGCCGAGGCCGAGACCGGTTCCGAGACCTAGTCCACTGATACCAACAAGGCTGGTAGCGATGGGAGCAGCAACAACAGGTGCAGCGGCAATCGGAGCCACGATTTGCTTGCTCACGACCGGAGTAGCAATTAACGTCTGCGGATGCGCCGCGGGGCCGACGCGTTTGACCACCGCGTTGAATCCAGAGACGGGGTCGGCAGTGTAGTCCACCACTCTGATGGTACCGTCGGGTTCCGTGAGTGAGTACGAGCCCTTCACGACGCCTCCGTCGCGAGATTCGGTCTGGGCTTTCTGGTCACCAGTTACGGGGTCGTTGACCGCGTAGTTGAAGCCGTAGCGCGGGATTGACTGGGGAACACATAATTTCGTCAATTTACTATAACAGGCAAATATACTACTGAAGGGTAAGGATGTAGAAAGTGTAGAAAACAAACGATATATCGATATTTTTTAAATGTATCGATTTCGTTTTTTGTAAGAATAATGTTGTTTATAGCGATTTTTAAAAAGGAGTTTCTTACTAAAGAGGACCTACATCGAACTATTAATATTGCAAAAATAAAAACGATAGTCGAACGATAGCGCTATATCGATATTTTTTTCAGAAAGGGACTGTATTTGGATATCTTCTTTGAATTGTTCGGTCTACTTACAATACTGCCGGTGGCGATGGGCAGGGCCCCGATCCCGGAGGGAGCAGCCGTCGCTACACCGAGCAAGCAAGCAATCTGAAAATGAATGCAAATGTATGACTGAAGCAACTGGTGTCATGAATATTTAATCATATTGTAAGCATTGATGTTACAATCTATCGCGAAATCAATCAAAGAACTAATTATTACACTGTCGATTTTTGTTGTAACACTATTACACCGATAGGTTGTGCAATCAAAAGGCTGTATCCTATTTCAATAACTTTACAAATCGACACTGTTTTAACATAATATCAATACCGTTTTAATTACATTTGTTGAAATTGGATTTTATGGGTTGTAGTTGCATACCATCAGAACAATTCACGGCAAACAAATCTTTCTATCTAAACACCTAATATTCGCACGCACACATACTCGTATACTTAATATAAAGAGCCAGAGAGAGAGAGAAAGTCACATGGAGGGGACGTAACTTTTTTTCCTTACGTGACGATTTCTACCAGTCAAGTCCATCGTTCCAAAAATTACAAAACGATCGCACCACCCGAGTTCTTGAACTTTGCTAGACTGTCACGAATCGCGATTTATTTGTCAATGAAATGACAATAAATCAGTTTTCAATCGAGATTAGACTAATCACACTACTTTAATACGAGCCTCATCCTGATGACGCAAATGTCTCTATTCTTACCGCAATGAAACTGAACATGTTGAACAGGTAACTTCAGTGGTCCTGGGAACGTTATCCAAACTGTTTGTGCAGTAATAATGCAATACAAACCCGCCGTTCGTATTTATACGCGCCGCGGCTCCTTATTTGTCAATTCCTTACAATCCTTCGTCGTTTCACGCTTATTGGTTATTCACGTTACGCACCTCCGAATATATTTTCATAACATGTCCTAAAATCGCCGGTAGGTAATTAGTTAATTGTTGGTTCGCAGTCCGTAGGCTCTCTGTAAAACGGCGTAATTGTTTCATCAGATTCCTGTCCGATTATCAGGAATTATGTGAGTAATTGGTCGGTTGTTGCTCAATTAGCCTCTGCTTGATCCATTCATCCGTGAATGCCGGAACGCGGTCGATAACTTAATTTTTAAATAAGTAGCTTGTTTGTAAACTATGCTTAGTAACAAGAGGATATCGAAATTACTTACGATGGGGCGCTAATCGTATGTACCTACCCTAATTGCGTAACAAAGACCGAAGATCAATAATGGCCCAGTGGAAACGGCGGCGACTTACGAGTTGTAGGTCGTAGGTTCGGACCCAGTCAGGCGCTCTACTTTGACTAAATTATTTCATCACCATTGCTCTCAAAACGGTGAAGGAAAACATCATGAAGAAACGCATGTCCTAGAACCAAAAATTCGAAGACATGTGACCTACCGACCCGCACTGGGCGCGCGTGGTGGATTACGGTTCACTCCCTCTCACTGAGAGGAGGCGTAGGCTGTGTCTCAGCAGTGGGAACCTCATAGGCTAATTAATAAGGTTTAATACATTCGTCTGCTCAATAACGTAGGTAAATAAAGCAATGAACGTGGCTGAACTGGCAAAATGAAAGAAACTACGATCAATTGACATTAATTTTATGTGTTACGCAATTGCAATAGCAATAGCAAGGGTCCCCCTATAGCAGAACTTTTTATGTCATAATATTATTTTGCATAACAGCATATAGCATAAACTTCATTTCGCAGAAAATCGTTTGGCATACACTGATTTATCATGCAATCAAAACTCATAATTTTGTAAGTCAGAATCATCTTTAGGCATAAATTTCATATCCATAATAATTAAAAAGTAGAACCATCAGAAAGTTCACAGTCAGAATCGTCTTTTGGCATACGTGAGTTCGTGCGAAGGGGTCACAGTTTTAACTTAACCATTAAAAGAAATTATAATTAGGGTCTAAGTTGGTTTAGAAGCAATAATACCTATATAAGAGGTAGTAGACGGAGCCCCGCTTTGCGGGGCCCGTATTTCTGTCTGCAGGGTTTAAAGAAACCTATCATAACCCAAGTCGGGGTGCCCAAGTCCCGAGATCGCATATAGAAACTCTGCCATCTTTATAGTATGCCAAGTGAAATTACGCCAAATAAAATCCTGCCATCTTGAAAGTATGCCATTGTAAATTCGGACATAATAAACATTCGGCTAAACACTAATATGTCCTTAAAAATATTCGTTTAAAGAAGATTATGCCAAGTGTGTTATGCCAAATAAATTTCGGAGAATCAATATTCTGCCAGATAGAGGAACCCCAATAGCAAATATCATGCAGGTAGGTAAGGAACCCATCTGCATGATGTTTTTGAGCGATGTCCTATACTAAAATACATCCTGTAGGTACCTGTCGTGATTCCATTGACAATTATCTCAAAAGCACGTTGGCCGGCACAAAGCTGAGGTCCAGCCAGATAATTGTTTCTAGCGGAAATTGAACCCACAACCTGTAGGGTTGAAGCCGCTGAAACTCATTCACTACACCAACCGCACATAATTGAAATAGAAAGATTAGGATAGGCTTCTACTTGGATATCCACTATGTTACATCGTAGCGCCTAAAATCAATTGCATTTTCTTGAAAATGTCGTTCAAAAGTGCCTTTTAATGGTCTACTTAACATAAATGATTTGACTTTTGATACTTAAGTTTACCCTCATATTCTCTATACTTTTTTTTTTTTTTTGCGGATCGGAAATCACTCCTCCCGCTCTGGATATTCTCTATCGTCGTTTCAGCCGATAGACGTCCGCTGCTGGACATAGGCCTCCCCCAATTTTGGGAGGGGTTTGCCATAATCGCCACGCTTGGCAGGCGGGTTGGCGATCGCAGTATGGTATGATGGTGGAATAAATAGAGAACGCTGCTGCCCATTCTCCGGTAACATATTCTCTATACTGCGGTGCTATTCTGTAAAAATCTTACCGTGAAAACTTAGGTGAAGTGAGCGTAGAGTGAGCTGTCAATAGTTTCAATTCCTAGCAAAAACAAACTCACTTTATCTAATTTTTCACGGTGAGATTTAACAGAATCGACATGCTGATCACCTATTATCCCAATTCCCATGTCATAGAGGTGTTAGAGTGGTAGCCCTCATATCGTAATCAATATTATTAAACAGCCGGGGAACATGGCAACTAATATATAAAAAAAAAATATTCAGTATCAAAATTGGTAAAATTATTACATAAAGTCTTATAAATTATTTACAAAGGTATAATAATGTTAGATGCCTGTACTAGGATAAACCTGTATCACAGGCGGCATGAGCACACTTAATGGTAATTGTAGGACTATAAAATTCTTAACAATATTTAACATGTAGTCTTAAAATAATGACAAAATTTTACTAATTATTTATTTTATAGGTAAGTACCTAGTTTACTTAAATACTATTTACCTTAAAGATAACACAAAATAATAACAAAAAGTTTTATTGTATACGAATAATTGAGTCAGCGTAAAATAGTAAAGAAGAAGAAGATGAAGATGTATGTCTTCCCTTGGTGGCTCATTGTGCCCATGGGATATTGTAGGGGTCACCCTACAGGATCGCCGTTTCGTGACCGGGATGTCAGTCCAGACGCCAGCACATCAAGCTACTCGAAACGGTAAAGTTTTCCCTATCAACCTTGAACCTTATGCTGTAGTGATAAAGATTAAATAGTCTATTAAAGAAATTTGACAGATTGGAGTAGCTTGATGCGCTGGCGTCTGTACACGGTTCTGAATGCTCCTCCTATAATTTAAAAGTAAACAACTGCTATAAGCATCTGAAGATAACATTGATAACTCACCAGATAGAAGCTCTTTCAGGTAGATTAAGTTCAGCTGCTTAAGCATGCAGTAAGAAAAATAAGGCAGTTGACAGATATAGCCACAGCTAGGTTAGTATACTTTGCTTATTTCCACAGTATTATGTCTTAAGGTGTTCTGCTGTGGGGATCGGCAGCTGACGTATATTCAATTTTCATTTTACAAAAGAGGGCAATCCGCGCAATCTATAAAATGGGTCCTTGCGAGTCTCTTAAAATCAAATTCAAAGAAATAGATATACTAACTCTACCTTCTCTTTTATTTTAGAAAGTATTTAGTATGTTCGCAAAAACTTAGGACTTTTCAAAATAGAAGCGATTTCCATAATATAAATACACGTAGTAAAAATGAAATTGTGATACTTAAATTTAGATTAACTAAAACTAGCAAGTCATTTCTTGGAAACGTCCGTTTGTATATCAAGTTGCCAAAGCCGGTTACAGAACTTAGCGATGGAAAGTTCAAAACCCTCATCAAACGTGTCCTTATCAAAAAAGTATATTATAAAATTAAAGACTACGTTGAAGACAAGGTAGTGTGGCAATAATTCCTTCTGCACATGTGGCTTCCCTGGCGCCTCATAAACTGCATAACTATGTAAATGTCTATTAATTAGTTGCTCTCAAATTAGGATATTTATTTTTTACATACCTACTTCTTTGACATAATCTTTTTATTATTTGACATTATACAGGTTGTTAGGATAAACGAGGGACACACTTTGAGGGGAGTTAGTACTCATGAAAATGAGCAACTTTTACTATGGGGACGAACCTGAAATCGCAAAAAAAAAACCCAGCTGTTCAGTACATTTTGACGAGCTATGCGAACATAAATGTAGGAAATGGCTGATTTTTTTTTCGCGATTTCAGGGTTAATTCCATATTAAAAGTTGTTCATTTTCATGAGTAATAACGCCCCTCAAAGTATGTCCCTCGTTTAACCTAACGCTCTGTATACAGGAAATTCTAATTTTTCACCTCTTTATTAGAGGTACAATGCGTTTCAAATAAGAATAGGATCGACTTAGCGCCATGTTGTGACGTCATAGCTGTCAAATCGAATAAATTGGGTAGGGTGAGCAAAACAAGATATTTTTTTAATAACATTAATTATTTATGAGGGGCTCGTGGCTAAATAATAACAGCCGTACAGGTCGATCGATCAGGTTAAGCTACGCTTGCCGCGGTTGGTCTGTGGATGGGTGACTATCTTTACATACCGAGACCCTTCCGTGCCTCGGAAAGCACGTTAAGCCGTTGGTCCCGGCTGTCATTCGTGGATCTTTGACAGTCGTTACGGGTAGTCAGAAGCCCGAAAGTCTGACAACCAGTCTTATCAAGGCGTATCGTATTACCCAGTAACTGGGTTGTGGAGGTCAGATAGGCAGTCGCTCCTTGTAAAATACTGGTATTCAGCTGCATCCGGTTAGACTGGAAGCCGACCCCAACATAGTTGGGAAAAGGCTAGGCAGATGATGATGAAAACATTTTTTTTTTCAATTCCGCTCATGTCTGCATCACTGTTTGAGTGGTCATCGTCAACAAATAACAACAATAACAAATTTAACAGGAAACAACCACGTAACATACAGAATTAACGAAAGAAACAGTAACACTCCACAAGCACTCAGTCTCACGAAGAAGCACACCAACAACCACTGAGCATGCAACACCCAACAACGACAAGATGGCGGCTGGCATCTTCTTTACTTTCTGGTGAATTGTTGTTAACGATGAAAATAAGAATGAAAGTAGCATAATTTTAAAAATAAATAATTATGACTAATTTTTTGATGTTTCTTTCACTTTGATTTATCTAAGACTCGGTTAAACAAAAAAAAAAAGTTATTGATACGGAAATAAGTTTTCTTTGCACACTGTACTTTTCAATCAGTATTTGACAGATAGAGGTCATTGACGTTCCTATTCTTATTTGAATCGCATTGTACTGGCAATCATATCACTTGTTTTTAGTAGGTTTTTTGGGTTAACTATAAGGGTTCCTAGTAGGAACTACGGAACCCTTATAGTTTCAGGAACTACGGAACCCTTATAGTTTCATCATGTCCGTCTGTCTGTCCGAGGTTTTGCTAAGAGACCGTTAGTACTAGAAATCTGTAATTTTGTAGTAGTGTGTAAATCAATTACGCCTACAAAGTGGTAAAATAAAATTTTGGAAAATATTTTTTTTAGGGTAGCTCCCATACTTGTGAAGTGGGTATGAATATTTTTTTCGTGATCTACCCCATCGTGTGGGATATCGTTGAATAGGTCTTCTAAAATGACTTGGGGGTTGCTAAAATTATTTTTCGATTTAATGCTCCATTTACGAAATATTAAACTTTAAAGTGCAAATTTTTGTTCCAGTAGGGCGTCCCCCCCCCCCCCCCCTCTAAAAGCTAAACTGCGGGCTTAAAAAATCTGGAAAAATTCACGATGATAGTGCAATTCATGAACTTTAAAGGAAAAGTATAGCGGTTAAGATAACTTTATTAGTTTAGCAGTAATAGTCGTTGAACTTGGGTGTTGGATAATTTTGTACCAAATACAAAATCCTTAGCATTCATACTTTAAAGTGACTAAGATGAAGTAGTTGCTTGTATAAAAAGGGTAAAGACTTGCATTGAAAAACAAATATGCTTTTTTTTTTGTTTTTAGAATGAAGGACAACAGAATCGTACTACATTGTGATAACGGTCTACTACGGAACCCTACACTGTGCGTGGCCCGACACGCACTTGGCCGGTTTTTTATATTTTATTTTTTATTTATCCTTTTGATAGATTCTTATTTTGTAAATTCGAGGACTTTGTAGGCCTTGTAGACTTTAGATCTGTACCTAGTCCATTTTTTATTTTATCAAGTACCAGGTACTTGTCGACAGGCCTACGCTGTCCTCCCATACCTACTGTAATTTTAAAACATTGTAAAAGCCAATTAATTTTAAAAAGAGTAACCATGGAGTTTCTTGCCGGTTCTTCTCCATAGGAAACGACAAATTGGAACCGTGCACCTAGCTTCTGACGTTTCATAAGCCCGTGTAGGTTTATGTGAAATAAAATATTTTGATTTTACCTACAAAATATTATACAAGGTCAAATAAAATTCGCTAGGGAAACTCCACAGAAGAGATGGATATCGATATCTAAACACGTTAAAATAAAAATAAAAGATTTAGAGGTAATCGAACCCAAGACCTCCTGGTCAGCAGTAGCGCTTGCGATCGCTAGACCAACGAAGCATCAGTATGTAATTACTAGTGAATAGTACCGGGAAATCACGAAACAGAAAATACCGGGAAATCCCGGAAATTTGCGTCGTATTTAGAACCGGGATTTTTAAAACGAAATCCCGGTTCTTTCGGTACTTTCGGGACAAGATACTTCGCGTTTCGAATATTTCTAATATTCGAAACGCGAAGTATACACTTGCTACCTAGCATGTACAAGAAGCATGCATGCTACAAGAGCATGCTGCACGAGGGTGCGGGAGGGGCTGGTGGCGGCCATCGCGTCTTCGGAATGTTGTGCTTTGCGTTGTGTTTGTGATTTTGGTGGACAGTGCTTCGCAAAAAAGACTCAAACAAGACTGCTTCTTTTGGGCAGAGCCAGCTTACGAAACTAAAGACCGATGATGGCAGGATCGTATCCGCCAAACCTGAGCTGTTGAGAGAGATCGAGACGTTCTATGGACAGTTATACACGTCAACAAGTAACCCCGTTATGGATCTGGCAAACGACCCAAGAGCTAGATTGACCCGAAACTATACCGAAGACATCCCGGACGTCAGCCTGTACGAGATTAGGATGGCTCTGAAGCAGCTCAAAAATAATAAGGCGCCGGGTGATGACGGAATTACGGCCGAGCTCCTAAAGGCCGGCGGAAAACCCGTTCTTAAGGCCCTTCAGAAGCTGTTTGATTCCGTCATACTCGAGGACAAAACACCACAGGCATGGAACAGAGGTGTGGTGATACTTTTCTTTAAGAAGGGCGACAATGCCTTTCTTAAGAATTATAGGCCCATCTCACTTCTGAGCCATGTCTACAAGCTGGCGAGAGTCATCGCGAACCGTCTCGCGCGCCGGTTTGACGCCTCCCGAACAAGCCGGATTCCATAAAGGCTTTAGCACCGTAGACCACATACATACGCTGCGACAGGTTATACAGAAGACCGAAGAATATAAGCTGCCTCTCTGCTTAGCGTTTGTGGACTACGAGAAAGCCTTTGATTCGATTGAGACATGGGCTGTGCTGCAGTCTCTTCAACGGTGCCAGATCGACTATCGGTACATCGAGGTGCTGAAGTGTCGGTACGTAAACGCCACTATGGCAGTCCGACTCCAGGATCAGACCTCGAAACCTATCCTTTTGCAGCGAGGTGTGAGACAGGGCTGAGACTATGGAGGACCTCAGTACAATGCTCGATGACCTCAGCAGAGCCTCCGAAAGATGGGTCTTAAAATGAATTTGGACAAAACGAAGGTCATGTCAAATGCCCATGTAACACCCACTCTCATAAAGATCGGAGACACTACACTCGAAGTCGTGGACGAGTATGTTTACCTAGGACAAACTGTCCAGTTAGGTAGGTCTAAATTCGAAAAAGAGGTCGATCATCGAATCCGACTCGGCTGGGCAGCGTTCGGGAAGCTACGCAATATCTTCTCGTCCCACATACCTCAGAGTCTCAAGACGAAAGTCTTTGACCATTGCGTGTTGCCAGTGATGACTTATGGCACTGTAACGTGGTCACTCACAATGGGCCTTATAAGAAGGCTGAAAGTCACCCAAAGGGCAATGGAGAGAGCTATGGAGTTTCCCTGCGTGATCGAGTCAGGAATGAGGAGATCCGCAGGAGGACCAAGGTAACCGACATAGCCCGAAGAATTGCCAAACTTAAGTGGCAGTGGGCAGGGCACATTTCTCGCAGAACAGATGGTCGATGGGGCCGAAATGTTCTGGAGTGGCGACCGCGTACCGGTAGACGTAGCTTTGGAAGGCCTCCCACAAGGTGGTCCGACGACCTTGTGAAGGCCGCGGGAACCCGATGGATGCGAGAAGCACAGAACCGGTCGAAGTGGAGGTGCTTGGGCCTATGTCCAGCAGTGGACGTTTTTCGGCTGAAATGATGATGATGATAAATTATGTTAATAAATAACAATTTAAAAAATGTCGGTTAAGATTATCTAATCAATAATATTGAGACTGATTAATGCTACGCCAAAACTCCACTGTTCCTTTTCTTTTTTTTATAGATATTACGCAAGTTTTAAATTATAATTTGGTTATGCAGAATTGCAATAGGAGTCATGTTGATTTAAATCATTTGTTTGGAGAAGATGTTTAATAAATGTTTCTGATAAATATTATCTAGGATTAGGTGAAAAAATGTCAAAAATGTTTTAATGTTAATAAAGATGTTGCTGGTAGAATATGCGTAGTTACCAATAAAACAAGAAATAAAACGTTTTATTTGATTTGATTTTAATGTTTTTATTTTGACCTGTCATTTCGTCTTTCTTTTACTTTCTCCGTTTCAACTCTTCATATTTTAAAGGCTTACTTAAAGTATCGAAAGTACCGGGAATCCCGGTTCTTTAGCCAGAAGGTCCCGAAAATCCCGGTTCTTTAAAACAGAACCGGTTCTGCATTGCCTAGTAATTACTCATGTAGTACTAGGTCCAGTTGAAAACCAGCGTCAGGCACTACTTAGTTGTCTGGCATCTGGCATTTTTGCTGAACTGGGCCTTTTTGGCGCAGCCGTGAGGCACACTTTCCTGCTAATTACTTCCATCGGACTTCACACTTTTTAGGGTTCTGTACCAAAATGGTAAAAACGGAACCCTTATGGTGAGACTAAGTCTGTCTGTCTGTCTGTCTGTCACAGCTGGATATCTCAAGAACTGCTAATGCTATCTACTTGAAATTTGGAGTATTTTTAGATGACGTTTGCCCAACTATTTTGCAAATAAGAAAGAAATAAAAATATATGTATATTTTTTTGCAACAGGGACTGAAAGGGGGTCTGAAAAATTCGAAGTGGGGCTTCTAGGGCATGTGGGGTATCATATGAAAGAGCGCAGTATGCACATTCTCAAACATTTTTTTTAGGCCGCATAGTTTTCGGCTAGTAGTGGTAATGCGCTGGTTCTAGCGCACCGATCTCGAGGGCGGGTGTGTGAGAACCTAAAAAAAAACCTAAATATCTAATGGATTTCCGGTGCTACTACACCCTCATTAGCGTTTCATTGTTCGCCTAATCCTCTTAGCTATTCTACCTCGGGCACCGTCATTAGCGTTTCATTCATTGGCGTTCTTATCTATTACTCATTGTTAACCCTCATTATGAGTGCTTTTCTGAATCATCAATAAAACACATTCCTTCATTTTATTTCTACATTTTATTACTTATTTTCTACAAACGGAAATATGAGCGGAACATCTTATCACTGTACAGTGTGTTCCCCGTAAATATGTTCGTAAAACTATGCATTGAACATCCCTGAAACTTATATAGCAAATACATTAAGCAATATTCATCACAAACTGAAGTCCAGTCATTCTGAATCCTATCAACATTCCAGTCCCATCTTTTGCAATTCCTTTTTAAAAACTCGAGATAATATTGCGTAGGTGTTCGTCCATATGAATCAAAATATTGACCGATGCCATTCGTATCGATATGTACAGCTACCCAGTGTGAACCTGGTTAATCATCCGCATCCAAATTACTTATTATATACGTCGGTACATGGGTATACAATCACAATGTAAACAAATTGATATTAACATGATAACTCTGTTGTTGCAGAGATCATTCAGCTTCGCAGACGATAATGAAAATACCTATAAACAGTATTACTACTCTCCGCTCTCCCCTCAACATGAAGAAGAGGGCGATGACATCGTCATTAATAACACATGCGATGGTGGAAAAAGGAAATCGCAACCGATTGATAATTTTTTTGAAGTGGTGCCAGAAATAAAAAAGAAGAAACTGTTATCGTCAACCGTGGCACGAGCCGCTAGAGATGGTGTATCATACATAAAATTGAAATGTACGATATGAAGAAGCTATGTAAGATTCCAACTACCGATCATTGGAAGCACGCTACCACGAGGATTAAATATTGTGTAAAGAATAATAAGGATAGCATCTACGACAATACAAACGGCCTCGTATACAATATTACAAAGACAATAGCAGACAGTGAAAACATAAAAAATACTTTTTTAACAATGATAGCCATTAGCTGATTAGTGAATGTGATTCTCTTTACTTAAATTACTTCTGTGTACTCATTAGATTTTATCTGTCTTTCTAATCCTTTGCTAGACTATATATAGAACATTATTTGAAATTGGGTATCAGTTGGTCTACCGACACTTAACTGTTACGTCCTGTGCTCCCTACTTTCTTCTTTGCAAAGATGGAAAACTTCAGTGAAGTGTGCACCAGTGCTTTCTTTTCCGCATCCATGGAAGAGAATATGGACCTATTCGACAGTGAATTCGATCAGGAGATGTCAAAAGTTTGTGATGAAATGGAGAAGCGTGAACTGTTCGATTCATCATATGATGATGTGTTGTATAATCACTGTGCAAAGGTTGAAACAACGTTGATGTAAGTATTAAAAGTACAAACTCAATAAGAAATATTATTGTAGTAATGTTTTATTTTAAGATTTATCTAATAATTTTCTTGCTTTTTGTTACAGTCAACCACAAGTTGGAACAGGTAACAAACGAAGTATCACTACTGACGAAAATATGGGTACCAAGAAAACAAAATTTGATGAAGGAGCTTCTACATCATCGATTGAAACCAATAACGTGGACAACAATAAGGTGGAATGTGACACATGTCATGTTTTTATTAATAAAAGGTATCTAAATAACCATTTAAAAAGCAGTTCTCATAAAAATAATCTTTTAAAATCACATAATTCATTAACAAATGTAACAGTTGTTGAAACCGCTTTTGGTAACCGAATTTTAACATATAGAATTAATAGTAAAACAACTCAATCGATGCAATATTTTGAAACACCGGAATCGTTTTTAAATTCATTAAAAATTGATATCTTATTTTTGATAAATGAATGTATTCAACAACATACAATTTTTAAAATAAACTTCATATTGCATGCTGATTTCATACAACAAACTAAAGATATTAAAAATACATTTGATTTTCAAACGTTTAATTACATAATTTGTCAGGGTGATGACTTAAATATTTTTTATTCATCATTAATAGACACTGTAGTCGGTAAAATTAGTCAATTTGAAAAAAAAGATAGTGGTTGGAGTCTTAATCAAATTAAATACATAGACATGAATGTTAACAAATTCAACCCCCTACGTGGTAGTTCATATATCGATCTTCCTCAAGATATTAAATCAAAAAAAGCTGTAATCAATGTTAAAAATAATGATAATATGTGCTTCAAATGGGCATTACTCTCTGGTTTATATCCTGTATGTAAAAGTGTAGATCGGGTAACATCTTACACAATTCATGGAAATAAACTTAAATTTACTGGTATTTCTTTTCCGGTTAAAATTGCAGATATATCAAAAGTAGAGAAATTAAACAATATTAGTATAAATGTTTTTGGCTTAGAGTATAATAAAGAAAAAAAGTGTAATTCTGTTGTAGGTCCTTTATATTTAACAAAATGCCGTACCCCTAATCATATCAACCTACTATATATATCGAATGGTACTAACAATCATTACTGTTTTATTAAAAACTTATCGCGATTAGTTAGTTCACAAATATCAAGTCAACATCGTGCAGTTTATATATGCGATTCATGTTTAATTCATTTCCCATCAGAGGAAAGACTTAATAACCATCAACAATATGATTGCGCTCACATTTGTACGGAATTACCCAACGGTGAGGATTCCAAAAAGGATTGGTTTGGTAAAGCAACATCAAATAATAAATTAAAATTTGATAAATTCACAAAAAAGTTGGAAATGCCCTTTGTGGTTTATGCAGACTTTGAGGCCTTTTTGAATCCGATAGAATCATGTAGTAACGATCCCTCCAAGTCTAGTACAATTAATATTCAAAAACATGAAGTGTATAGTTTCGGATATTACATTAAATGTTCATATGATAACAGATTATCAAAATATGAGACGTATAGTGGACCAAACTGTGCACAAGTGTTTATGAATCGCCTTTGTGAAGATGTGAAAACAATAGTTAAAAAAAATAGCTTCCAAAAATGCCCCGTTCCATTATCAGATGAAGATAAAATTAAATTTTCAAATTCAAACATATGTCATATTTGTGAAACTGAGTTAAATGAAGATCCTTTTTACGATTTTGATTGGCACACTGGCAGTTTTAGGGGTGTTGCACATCAAGTGTGTAGTTCTAAGTTCAAAACCCCTCGTCATGTTCCAATATTTTTACATAACCTCAGTCACTACGATGCTCATTTTATTGTCCATGCATTAAACCTCGATGATGGCAAAGTTGAACTTATTCCACAAAATAAAGAACGATACATATCATTTTCAAAACAGTTAACAATAAATAATCAACCAGTAACTTTAAGATTCGTAGATTCATTGAAATTTTTATCGTGTAGTTTAGATCAACTAGCTAAAAATCTTAATGATGATCAGTTTACAGAACTAAAAAGAAACTATCCTAATAATGAAGATTTTTTACGTTTAAGACGGAAAGGTATTTATCCTTATGAATTTATGCGTAATAGTGATTGCTTGAAACATCCATCACTTCCTGATCAACACCAGTTTTATAGTTCACTCACAGATTCGAATATTTCAAATGATGATTATAATCATGCCAAAGATATTTGGCAACATTTTAAGTGTAGTAGTATGTCTGATTATTCCAATTTGTATTTAAAAACTGATGTTTTACTTTTGACCGATGTATTCGAAAACTTTAGAAAGCTTTGTATTAAAACTTATGGATTAGATCCTGCCCATTACTATACTGCTCCAGGTTTAAGTTGGGACGCAATGTTAAAATTTACGAAAATAGAATTAGAATTGTTAACGGACTATGACAAAATTGCTTTTTTTAAAGCTGGTATTAGATGGGGTGTATCTCAGTGTAGCAATCGTTTTGCTAGAGCAAATAACAAATTCATGGAGGATTATGATAGTGAAAAACCTAATTCATATCTAACATATTTTGATGCGAATAATTTGTATGGTTGGGCAATGTCCCAATCCCTTCCTGTTGGTGGTTTCGAATGGGTAAATTGTAATACGGATTATAATGTGTCGGATACGTCTGATTTCGGTTATGTTTTAGAAGTTGATTTGGAATATCCTGATGAACTTCATAATTTACATTCTGACTTTCCGTTATGTCCTGAAAACATATGTGTGGGTAATACTAAAGAAACTAAATTAGTTCCTAATTTAAATAATAAAAATAAATACATCATTCACTACAGAAATTTAAAACAATGCATTGAAATGGGAATTATATTAATTAAAGTACATAGAATTTTAAAATTTAAACAGAGTTATTGGTTAAAGAAATACATAGACTTAATAAATACTAGTTTGAGAACGTTAGCTACATCAAACTTTGAAAAAGACTTTTTTAAATTAATGAACAATTCTGTCTTCGGTAAGACTATGGAAAATATTGAAAATAGAGTAAACGTTAAACTACTAACTCACTGGGATAATCGTGGTAAAGTTTTAGGTGCTCAGGATTTGATTGCAAAACCAGAATTCCATAGTTTATCAGTATTTTCAGAACATTTAGTCGCAATACAATTACGAAAAACAAAATTAATTTATGATAAGCCAATTTATTTAGGATTTTGTATTTTAGATATATCTAAGACCCTTATGTATGAATTTCATTATAACTACATGATTAAAAAGTTTAAAAATAAAATTAAGTTATTGTATACCGATACCGATAGTTTGATATATCAAATTTTTACTGACAATTTTTATGAGGATATAAAACCAGATCTACTTCACTATTTTGATACATCAGATTATCCAGAAAATAATATTTACGGTTATCCAAAAATAAATAAAAAAAAGTTAGGTTTTTTTAAAGACGAGAATAATGGTAAAGTATTGAGGGAATTTGTAGGGTTGCGATCAAAAATGTATGCCCTGGAAGTAGACGATAAATTTATAGCAAAGGCAAAAGGGGTTAACAAAAGTGTTATCACAAAAATGAATATGAAAAATTACAAATCGTGTTTGTTTAATAAAAATGTACAATATTGTAGTATGCTTCGATTTAAGTCAATAAAACACACTATTTTTACACAAAAAATAAATAAAGCATCTTTATTATATAATGATACCAAACGATGTATTATGAACAACAACATTGATACATTGGCTTGGGGACATTATAAATTACGCTAAGTGTTGATGTCGACTTTTTATTTTTATTTCTGTGTATATACAAAATTTGTATTGATTGTAAAATTCTGATGTACTAATTGTGTTAGAGTTATAATTATTCGATTGTAAATAATGTCGGGTTCCTTCTATTTGGCAGAAACTTGATACTCCGATTTTTATTTGGCATAACTCACATGGCATAATCTTATTTAATCGAATATTTTTAAGGCATAAAAAATATTTAGCATAACTTTTGTTTGGCAGAATATTTACGTGTCCGAATTTACAATGGCATACTTTTATCTTGGCAGAATTTTGTTTCGCATAATTACCTTTGCCATAATTAATATTATGCATAATTTTGTTTAGCATAACATTTATTTAGAGATACGATTATTTGGTATGGGTGCATATTTGAACATCAAAAATTAAAATAGATGTATCTTCTTGTAAAAATTAGTGTTCAAAACATCAAAAATTTATAATATATGGAATAAAACTGATAATTTAAATAAAGTAAATTTATGCTATCGAATGGTTAGATAACCTACGTGCAATGTATTTAAAATCGAATGGTCTGCAAAAGTGACATAGAATGTTCTAAATATAGCATGTATTGGTAGCATTTTCAATATTAAATTAAATTTGTGTCATAAAAAGTCAATACGTTGTGCTGCAAAATTTTGTGACAGAAACGAATCGCTGCGAAACCGACTTTACGCAGTCTTGTCTGCCCTACCCCTAGAGTGTAATTTAAACCCGCGTAGGCGCGGAGGGGTAGGGCGGCCCGCGAGCTGAGGAGCAGGTGGTTTGAAGGCCCGCCACCGCGGCTGAGGCTGGCCGGCGAAGCCGGCCAGCAAGCCGAAGCTGCGGTGGTGAGCGTTAAAACCATCTGTGACGATAAGCTCGCGTGGCGCCGCCCAAACCCCGCAGCGCCGGAGCCGTGACAGAAACAATGCTTGCTGCATGTTGCATGCCTGCTTGCATGCTGCATGTCTGCTGCATGTTGCATGCCTGCTTGCATGCTGCATGCATGCTGCATGTTGCATGCCTGCTTGCATGCTACATGCATGCTGCATGCATGCTGCATGTTGCATGCCTGCTTGCATGTTGTATGCCTGTTTGCATGCTACATGCATCCAAGCCGACAATATTTTTGTAATTAGCATTTAGGTTAGGGTAGGTTTTTAATGACTATCGATATAAAATGTATGCCAAAAGACGATTCTGACTGTGAATTTTCTGCGATATGATGGTTCTGCTTTTTAATTATTATGGATATAAACATTATGCCTAAAGATGATTCTGACTAACAAAATTATGAGTTTTGAATGTATGACAACTGAGTGTATGCGAAATGATTTTCTGCGAAATGAAGTTTGTGCTGTTATGCAAAACAATATTATGACGTCAAAAGTTCTGCTATAAAAGGTAGACCCAATAATGTCATATAAGTAATGATAAAACTGTGAACATACATTTGAGAAGATTGTAAAATTCTGATGAGTACTAATTGTGTTAGAAATAGTATACTTATGTATAATAGTTTTTTTTCATCATCAATTTTATGTTTTATATAATTTTAGCAATATATACTTAATTTTTACAAAAACATTTTCATTTTTTATTTCATCCCTTTGAACTCTAGACGTGTGAAATGTTTCACTTTATCCATCCGTTTACTGCTATTGTGGCAGGGCCAAGTGGATGTGGGAAGTCAAATTTTGTAACAAATTTCATAAAATCAGTTAAAGAAATATGTAATTGTGATTTTAACCAGATCACATGGTGCTTTGATGATATGCAACCTTTATATAATTTACCAAATGTTAACTATCATCAAGGAATTCCTAATCTTAATATGTTTGATGGTGAAAACCCACATCTTGTTATTATTGATGATCTAATGAGAGAGTCTGATGGAAGAATTGTGGATATATTTACAAAAGGTAGTCATCATAGGAATCTTAGTGTATTTTATTTAACACAAAATTTATTTCATCAGGGTAAAGGTCAAAGAGACATTTCTTTAATTTCAAGTTATATAATATATTTTAAAAACCCTCGAGACTAAACTCAAATAAGATATTTAGCACGACAAGTGTCGCCAGATAACCCAAAATTCATTGAAGATGATGATGATCAGGGATGCAACTTTAGAAGCGCATGGATAGGTGAAGTTTTCACTTCAAAAACCATACAAAGTTTATTGTTTGGGTTCCTACGAGATAATAGTGAAAGGGCAATGACCGCTTTTACCATGCCAAAACGCTACAACTGCAGTGGTGGCCCAGTGGTAACGGCCCCAACTTACCGAGTTCTAGGTCGTCAGTTCGAACTCAGACAGGCGCATTCCTTTGTGTAAAAAGTTTTGTCACCACTGCTCTCAAAACGGTGAAGGAAAACATCGTGAGGAAACCGGCATGTCCTAGAACCAAAAATTCGAAGGCATGTGACATCCAGCCACCGACCCGCACTTGGCCCGCGTGGTGGAGAACGGCCCGCTATCTCAGCGAGAGGAGGTCTGCATGTCAGTGGAATGCACACCAAAACTAAACAAAGTCACGCAAACGCACCAGCGCCCACCGTTAGCGTTACCTATTGATTTTTAATTTATTTATTTTTGGATTGTTTTATTACTATTTGCTGTAATATGGACGCTTTTAACGCGTACGTCTTTTTATATCGTTCTCACATATATTTATAAATTCAACAATAATGATGTAACTAATATTTTTGTAAAAATATAAAAGAGTAAAATATTTAAAAGAGTATCTATGGAGTTTCTTGCCCGTTCATTTACCTACGCTTTGGAATGGGCAACTAGCTTCATATTTTCTGACAATCCGACTTCTTGACATTTGAAAAGTGCCTGTAAATGATTTAATTGAAATAAATGCTTTGAGTTTTGAGTTTGAGTTTGCTCTCGCAATTTTTTAACCTTTTTCTTTATTCAAGTTAAAATTTCTCGCTTTAGTTTTATTTTAGGTTCTACATTCCCTCCTGGTTGGCATACTTACCTATAAATCCCGAAAGATTTGCAAATGAACAGTGGATTAATCGTCTGTCTGACTTAAAGAATAGCACCACCCCATACTTCCCGTGGGTGTCGTCAAAGGCGACTAAGGGTCTAACCGGAGAATGGGCAGCAGCGTTCTCTATGCATTCCACTACCATACCATACTGCGATCGCCAACCCGCCTGCCAAGCGTGGCGATTATGGCAAACCCTCCCCCTTTTGGGAGAGGCCTATGTCCAGCAGTGGACGTCTTTCGGCTGAAATGATGATGATGATGACGAGTGGATTAATTGCGTCATACACTTACACTATCAGTAGCAAAGCTTTAATTTTGACAGTTCAACTACATTCATTACATTATGTCTGTGTGGTGCCATACTTCCCGTGGGTGTCGTAAAAGGCGACTAAGGGGCGTACCGGAGAATGGGCAGCAGCGTTCTCTATGCATTCCACCACCATACCATACTGCGATCGCCAACCCGCCTGCCAAGCGTGGTGATTATGGCAAACCCCCCTTTTGGGGGAGGCCTATGTCCAGCAGTGGACGTCTTTCGGCTGATATGATGATGATGATGATTTACGTTGTCGATCAGACAATTTTTTTTAACATATGAAGCAATGGATTAGCTATATCCTTCAAATTCATACAGACTGTGATTGAAAGTGTGTTTCATAGTCAAGTATCTATCTAACTGCATCGAGAATCTTCAGTAATACTTCATGATATATTACGGTAGGTATCTGCCTACAGTGCTTACCTACATAAGTTCTATATAGCATCATGACTTGTACCAATCTGTGATAGCTTCATGTCAATCTCAATATATCTGCTCTAATTCCCTGGCCGCATTTAATAGACATGTTACAGTCATGTTAATCGTTGCATGTTGCACTATCTGAGATGTAACCACTCTGATTGGTTATTATTCTGCCCGATGCTCTTCGTTTGACTGTCCTGTCTGCCTCGTTTTGTCTTTGATGCGAGTCTGTGATTAGTTGGCTACGTATGGGAGACTTCACACGCATACGCTTCCCCAAGAAGCTTATATGGTTCAGGTATTCTGCCTAGTTTATTTTGATATCAGGATTTCATACCACCAAAATCCAAAATCTAAATATTTTATTTCACATATACCTATATGGGCACTTCTGAAACATCAGAAGCTAGGTGCATGGTTTCAATTGGTCGTTTCCTAAGGAGAAGGACCGGCAGTAAACTCCACGGTTACGCTTTTAAAATAATTAGCTTTTACAATGTTTTCAAATTACAGTGTTAACAGAACGCCAAATTGTCGTAATTTGAAACGTTCGTTCGTCGCTCGGGTAGCCCGCGAAATTTTTTTTTTTACGTTTTTTGCAATCTGCTGGTCAGTATTAAGTTGTACGTTGATTAAAATATGAATCGCGACCTTAACAAATACTTATGTATTTACAGAATTATAATCATTAACTAAGACCAAGCAAATATTTTAATCAACGTACAACTTAATACTAACCAGCAAATTGCAAAAAACGTAAGAAAATTTGAATTTCGCGGGGTACCTTAGCCCCGCTAAGGTATTTTTGACAGATTGAGACTGAGATCAGACTGTGAACGTTCTTAAAATTATGAGAATTACCCCTCAGGTATGGGAGGACAGTGTAGGCCAGGCAACAAGAGTTATTCCGCAAGTATGTACCTACTAACAAAATAGAAATTGGTCCACAAATCTACAGTCTTCAAGGCCTAAGTCAAGACACCTTTAAATACACCATCACCCTTTCCTGTGTCCTAAAAGTTCTAGGAAAGCAAGCATAAACCTACATATAAATAGCGTTACCTGCTGAAACATTCAGTTCAATGTGATTAACTTAATTGTTATGGATTGTAAGTACTTAGTATGTTCATGGCATCAATTATGTTCTTCATATTAGCACATTTAGACACGTGTAAGTAACAAATATACCGTGATAGCGCGTGCCAATCTTTCTTCGGCTGATAGGTACCTAATATTCATAGATTCATACACAGCTATGTCTTCACTCGTTAGCGTAAATTTAACAAGGCTGTTAAATATTTATAAACATTATTACAACTAGGCTTGAACATATTTACAACATTTTTAATGTATGTAAGGTAAGTGTGTACATTTGTAAATCTAATAAACTCACTCATTTATATGAATGAATTTGGTGTTTAGGGTTCCATGCTAAAAATAAGAAACCTTTGCGGTTTATTTCCGTCCGTTTTGCACGTCTATGAAAAAAGTTGGAAAAGTAGGTAGGTATTCCACAGTTCCACACATAATATTATATCAGCGTTATAAGATCGTCGTTAATTAGCCAGACAGTACACGAGTACCTACCTAATTATATGTAAAATTGAATTATCGCTAATTGAAGAAGGAACAAAATAAGATATACAAATATTTAAAACTAGCTGTGCCCGCGACTTCGTCCGCGTGGAATAGTGACTTTTCGGGCAGCATATTTTGAATTACATATACCGTCTACAGACCGGGCATTTGCTGTCCGAACCCTCTGAGAACTCAGGCGAATTTCAGTGAAAGTCTCAGACTCTAGTGCTTGAGCTTCACGATCGGCAGTGAGACGTATTTCTCGTTCTTCCTGTGTTTCCTGAGACCGAACATTTGCTGTCCGAACCCTCTGAGAACTCAGACGAATTTCCCTATCAGTGAAAGTCTCAGACTCACGCGATAGCGCGTGAGCTTCGCGATCGACAAATAAACGTGCCTTTCGTTGTTCCCCGTTTTCCCTATTTCGAGTTGTCATCATTCGAGAACGATTTGAACTCAGTCGAGATTCTCGCTGAGTCGAAGTTTCTGCAGCACGAAACCTAGCCTGGTGCAGAGAGCCTTTTGCCTCACGACCTTCCTCAGATTCCTGTGATCGAACTAATCTCATCCTTTTAGCATTTCTGCTACATTGGGAGAGGTTGGATCTTCTTCGAGGCATTCTTACAATAAAATAGTACTTACTACTTAACACACAGTTATTTAGTAAACACGTACTATCGTAAACAATTAAATTATAAATACTTACAGATTATTATACAGTCTAAAATTATCACAGTTTAAGTAATAAGTGTTAAGACGTGTAAACCAAACGTCATTATCATCATCATTTCAGCCGATAGACGTCCACTGCTGGACATAGGCCTCCCCCAATTTTGGGGGGGTTTGCCATAATCGCCACGCTTGGCAGGCGGGTTGGCGATCGCAGTATGGTATGGTGGTGGAATGCATAGAAAACGCTGCTGCCCATTCTCCGGTGAGACCCTTAGTCGCCTTTTACGACACCCACGGGAAGTAAGGGGTGGTGCTATTCTTCTACACAGACAAACGTACTAACTTTATAAAACAAAAGAATTGCTAGAAAAAATAATTACTAACCTAAGCTAATGAACTTATACTTAATAAAGAAAATCAAGAAAAGAAATGCCTAACCTATACCAAATACTTATAATATTTATATACAAACCCTAAATACAAATTAAGATAAGTATGTATACCAAAAATCAGGGAAAGAAATGCCCAACCAATAATAAATGCTTACAATATTTATTTACAAAACCCTAAATAAAAATTAAGATAAGTAAATACCCAAAAATCAAGGAAAGAACCGCCTAACCTATACCAAATACTTACAAAATTTTAAAGAAAATTAAGAAAAAGAACCTAACCTACAAATCCTAAAATATAAATAAATGAAATATGCAAACAGTCAGTATTCAAGTGAATCGCAATAATCGAATCCAACTATTCGCCTATACTCTCCAGGATACGTGCGTTCGCTACGAATAACTGAATCCTTATGGCAGCGGCGCGTTTTCTTTTGAAATGGTCATCTCGCAGTTCAACCTGAGGGGTTGTCGACTGCTTAACCTGGCTTTCCTGTGGATGCCTCAATAAATTAAGGCCTCCAGCCAGGGCATAATACACAACTTGACTACACAATATAAACTTTAAAACTAAGCGACTACACGCTAAGGGCACCCCCTGTGGGGTACGGACCTCGGCTTAGGGCGTCGCTGGGAGAGGGCAGCAAGGGACAGGCTGGATCGGAATTATGGCAGCGGCGCAGCTCTCAGCGCGCTTTATACAAGGTGTAACGGAAAGGGGGTATCAACCCTGAAGGAGGTGAATGTGCTCATGAAACTAAACAAATTTCCCCAAAGAACATAGGTCGAAATATGAAAAAAATTTTGGACGTCCCATAGTAATAGTAAATCATTGATGTGCTATTACTATGGGAGGTCCCAATTTTTTTTTCATCTTCATTCACCTCCTTCAGGGTTGATACCCCCTTTCCGTTACACCTTGTATATATAGCCACGGACGCGCAGGCGCGAGGCGTTTACGTAGTCTGATAGAATACCTTAACAAATGTTCGCCGTGATTCTTTAAATTGACATAACTTTTTTATTTATGAACCGATTGACATGAAATAAACACTAAATGTTAAGTGAAGCTTACTACAATATATGTGAAAACCGCATCTAAATCGAATAAGCCGTTTCTGATATTAGCGTGCACAAACACAGCAGACAAACAGACAAACAGACATACAGACAAACTGACAAAAAAAAAATTAATTACAATTTCGGGTTCGGCATCGATATAATAACAACCCCTGCTACTTTTTTTAAATATATTTTCATTGTACAGACACCACTTTTCTACAATTTTATTATATGTATAGATAAAGATAAATAAAACTATAAAAAGAACTTCTGAGCAGTAAAAAAAGAACGGACTTCCAAAAAAAGAACACTAGAAAGTGAAAAATATCTTTAACTTCGGAAGTCGGTGGCAAAAATCGAAAATACAAAACCAACAACATTTCTTTATTTATCACTATTCAATTGTTGTACCTACCACACACAAATTCGTATATCCCAGTACTTGCTATGTAAACAACATTGACAGATAGTTATAACATGATCAACATACACAACTGGAATTAAATACGTAGTAGGTATTGAAGCTTACTCAAAAGCTGCCAAAACAAAGTTAATATATATATTATTAACTTTGTTTTGGCAGCTTTTGAGTGGGACCACCGCGTGAGTTTCCTCTACCAGATGAGAAAGTATTACACGACGTATATCAGCCCAGTAATCACGGAGAAAGCGACAAACATACATTAAAAAAAAAAAACATCCCTACAGGCGAACATGAAACCTTCCCCCTTTTTAGAAGTCGGTTAAAAAGGGGTAGGTTACTTATTGTTGGCTCAAGTTGGCTTTGTACACGGCACGGTTTCCTTACGATACGGGGTAAAAACCGCTTCGTACAAAAAACGCGCTTGTCAACAAGCTTGCATAGTGATCCGACGACCGTGCCTACACACGGCGTTTAATGGGCTCACAGGACCTAAACGCAAAAAACGCAAGTTTTAGAAACAATAAAAGTATATGATCGACTACAGTAAACAAAATCAGAAAAATATATGATCTTCTTCAGGATATATGCTAGACAGATAATGTGTTGAAAACATAATACAACTAATTTGATACGACAGAAAAAAATCATGAAGATACCTCTAAAAACTTTCTTTTTACAATAAATAACATACAATCATTCTGATTTTTTGTCAGATTATCCTACAAGCAACATGGCATACTTAAAACACTAGTGTTTTAATTTTTTAGTCCAAATAATCGATTTTTTGTGATAAAATTATTGCTTCATATTTTGCAATAAATTACCAGCGTTGTGTCATCGCGCTTCTCTTTCTTTTCTATGCAGACCGACAGTGACCGCGCTTTAGGTCATGTAAGCCCCTCAAACCGCGCCGTAGAAAAAACGCACAACACTGACGACCGTGCACGGCGAATAAACCGTAGTTTTCACGGCAAGAAAACCGTGTGTGTACCGACATTTGACCGTCCGTGTACCGTACCGTTTTACGTTTGCAGAACCTTTAGTGCACATGTTCGGTTCGCCACTGTCGCAGTTTTTATATGAAACTCGGTCTTGTGTGAAAACGCGAATATGGTTTAAGGACAAGTTGAAGAAAGTTTAGCTCTATTCACACTGCAGCGTCACATTTTCGTCAATAAGTCATCATCATCTGCTTAGCCGTTTCCCAACTATGTTGGGGTCGGCTTCCAGTTTAACCGGATGCAGCTGAATACCAGTATTTTACATGGAGCGACTGCCTATCTGACCTCCAGAACCCAGTTACTGGGTAATACGATACCCCTTGGTTGTCAGACTGGTTGTCAGACTTTCGGGCTTCTGACTACCCGTAACGACTGTCTAAGATCCACGAATGACAGCCGGGACCAACGGCTTAACGTGCTTTCCGAGGCACGGAGGGGTCACGGTATGTAAAGATGGTCACCCATCCACATACCAACCGCGGCAAGCGTAGCTTAACCTGATCCATCGACCTTTGCAGCTGTTATTATTTCGTCAATAAGTATGGTAAGAATAATCAGCCTATAACGTCCCCACTGCTGGGCACAGGCCTCGTTTCTGTGAGAGGGAGTGGGCCATAATCATATAAGTGGATGACATAATATGTCTTAGAATTTTTGGTTCAAGTTTTATTTTTTATTTTAGCAAAAATGTAACCAGCACCCTAATTGCGCAATACACTATTATTATTCTCAATTTGAATCGTTTTTCGAAATATGTGTCTGCTCAACAACGCAAATAACGCAATTAATTATTATTATTATTATCCGTTTATTTCAGGCATCCAAGGCCCATATAAAACACATACAATACAATATGAATATAACTTAAAAATACTATAAATACATACACACATTATAATTACACTAACAAACTAGCACACGAAGTGTCTGCGTCGTGTTTCGCTGACTGCTGGTATCATGTAGCCGGCCACGAAACCGGCGGTACACAACACCCTTCGGCCAAAACTTCCTTGAGGAACTTCTCGAGATGATGTGTCGCAACACGTACCACGAACGACTTGAAGTTCGTGTTGTGACGCGACTCCGACTTCTCGACCCTCAAAGTCCAGCTGGTCTTCACGCGCATGTACTCCACGATCTCAACCTTCGTGGAGTGGTGCAGTCTGGACACGTACAGCTGCGTCGTCGCCAGCGCGGTGCTGCACTGGTTCCGACAAGGAGGCTTCTTCTTCTTCTTCTTCTCCACCTTGATGAAACCATCCTTGTCGCACGTGTCCTTCTCTGGATCCTGCCTTTTCAAAAACCTTGTTGGGTTTCGACTGGCTCCGTTTACCCCCTTTTGTTACCTAATGTTGTTGAACTGTCAAAATGAAACCCATTGCTACTGATAGTGTGTTACAGTTACCCTGCATCACCCTAATTGCGTAACACACTATGAATCACGATCTGAATCATTTTAAAGGGTACTGTTCACATGTTCTAGAGAGGCTTGTGGCTAAGTAGTAACAGCCGCACGGGTCGATTGTTCAGGTTAAGCTACGTTTGCCGCGGTTGGTCCTTGGATGGGTGACCATATTTACATATCAAGACCTCTCCGTGCCTCGGAAAGCACGTTCAGCCTTTGGTCCCGTCTGTCATTCGTGAACCTTTGACAGTCGTTACGTGTCGTCAGAAGCCCGAAAGTCTGACAACCAGTCTTAACATGGGGTACGGTACCGGTATTACCTAGTAATTGGGTTATGGAGGTCAGATAGGCAGTCACTCCATGTAAAATACTGGTATTCAGCTGCGTCAACGCGACCCCGACAGAGTTGGGAAAAGTCTAGGCAGATGATGACTGTTTACAAGTCCGAAAGATTTGTCTACTCAACAACGTGAATAACCCAATGAATGTTATTGAACTGTCAAAATGAAAGCCATTGCTACTGTTAGCGGGTAACGTAATTACCCCGCAGACCAAAATTTTATTCTATTTAGCTTATTTAGCCCCGCGGTTTCACCCGCGTAAATGTCGATCCCTTGGGAGTATCGGGATAAAAAGTAGCCTATATGTTAATCCAGGGTGTCAGCTACCTCCACACAAAATTTTTATTAAAATTGGTCCAGCCGGTTGAGCGTGAAGAAGTAACAAACATATAAACACCCCCCCCCCCCCACACACACACACTCACAAACTTTCGCCTTAATAATTTTAGTGTGATACAACAGTGACGAAGGCACGCACTTTACAATCCCCAAATATAATTTATCTAGGCGCGCATTGCAACTAATTCGGCCTCACTCGACCGCTTCATTACCCCTTTTCAGTTGAAACACTCTTTCCACTCAGACTTACACAAATTCACATTTGCAATCAGAGCCCGGAGAAAAGTTCCTCCTCCCCGCCCGTCCCCCTCCACCCCCACGCCGCCTTTAATTAACAGAAAGTGGTTCATTAGAGCTTATTCATTAAAGCAAGGAGTAATTAGCGAACTCTAATGAATGCTGTAATAATGTAAGAGCGGCCGTGTCGGACTGCGGCCCGACTTCTAGATTAATCTAGAAGCTACGAATAATTTAGTAATGGCGTTAATTTATTACTGGACTGATTGCGGGTATTAACGGTATAGCTACTCTACCTACAGTGGACTATGAGGTTGTTGGTACGAAGTAAACGGAATTCTAGCTGGATTATTTTGATTGCAGTACCTACTCATTTGTTTTGAAGTCACAGCCGCTCGGGTCGATCGAAAGTTAAGCTACGCTTGCCGAGGCCGGTCCGCGGATGGGTGACCATCCATTACATATTGAGACCCCTCCGTGGCTCGGAAATGACGTTAAGCCGTTGGTCTCCGCTGTCATTTGTACATGGGTGCACATCCATTACATATGGAGACCCCTCCGTGGCTCGGAAAAGACGTAAAGCCGTTGGTCTCCGCTGTCATTTGTACATCGGAGCCCGAAAGTTTGACAACCAGTCTTAACAAGGGGTATCGAATTACTCAGTAACTGGCTTGTGGAGGTCATCTGGCAGTGGCTCCATGTAAAATACTGGTATTCAGCTGCATCCGATTAGACTGGAAGCCGACCCCGACATAGCTGGGAAAAGGCTAGGCAGATGATGATAATGATCTATCTTTTTAGGGTTCCGTACCCAAAGGGTAAAAACGGGACCCTATTACTAAGACTTCGCTGTCTATCCGTCCGTCCGTCTGTCTGTCACCAGGCTGTAACTCAAGAACCGCGATAGCTAGACAGTTGAAAATTTTTACTGTTGCCGTCCCATACAACAAACGTGTTTTTTTCTGCGTTTTTGCCTTGTGGTACGGAACCCTTAGTGTGCGAGTCCGACTCGCACTTGGCCAGTTTCTTATTTATTGCTTTCCTGTATGTAATGCAAGGGTAGGGGTAGCTATTTTCTGGGTACAAATATTGTGTTATCGAGCTTTCGATTTTAGACTTTCATTATAGTTATTAAATTAATAATTCTCAAGAAACAGAAATAGCGTAGGTTGTGAGAGCCAATTATGCATCAATTAAAATGAAATCTGTTTGCGCACCCTAGTTAAATGGAACCTCTTTATTGTTTGCAGCGTATACCAATTAGGTAGTAGGTATTTACCATATTAGTGCTCGTTTAGGAGAGTTTCTTCGTGAGGATACCTCGAAGTAACTCTTTTGAAATTCATGTTTGCTATTTATAAGGTGAGGGTAAACTGTACAGACGGGTTTCTGAACGGTTAATTAACACAAATATTTTCACAACATCATCACACAACGCACACACACCCACACACACAGAACACATATTTCTGAAACCAGAAATATATTAATTATATATATAATATATATATATATAAATATAAATTATATAATAAATATTAATTGCGTAAAACACTAGATATCAATCTCAATTTGATTAATTTTGAAGGATACTGCTAATCCATTGCTTCATAAATGTTCGAAAAATTTGTCGGCTCAACAACGCAATAAATTATATTGAGCTGTCAAAATATAAAAAAAATTTACAAAAAAAACAACCGACTTCCAAAAACACTATAAATAAAGAGAAAATATATAAATAACTTTAATTTCGGAAGTCGGTGTTTTTGGATTTGTATTTTAGTTTTTTGCCACCGACTTCCGAAATTAAAGTTATTTATATATTTTCTCTTTATTTATAGTGTTTTTGGAAGTCGGTTGTTTTTTTTGTAAAAAATTTTTATTTTTCACTTTTTAGCGGGTCAGTTTGTAATTTATCTAAGTTATAATAGCCTAATGTCAACTGCTTATCACCTTTTACAAAATATTGCTTTGCCCGATGCATGGACGTTAATTGTTGAGGAGTTCACCTAGTAAGAACCAGGAGAACTGGAGCTGATTGAGAAGTCACCATCAGCTCCACTTCACCATACGCATTGTAATGAGCATAAATTGCTTAGCAGCCATATTAAAGTAATCGAATCGCAACCCGTGAAATATTTGTCATTGAGTAGTGCCATTTGTGGTCTTCATCATCAGCTCCACTTTACCAAGTCATAATTTCCGAGAGCAAATGCTCAAGTTACTTTAATAATAGACTTAGGCAAGAAAAATTTTGCTAAGGGCCAAGTTTATGTTACGATTAGTCGTGTAAAGACGCTAGATGGCATTGTATTATGCGACTTGGAACCTACCAAATTGCTAAATAGACCACATGACGAAAAGGCATTGCGTGAAATGCAACGATTGAGGCTTTTATAAATCATCATCAGCCTATTGCAGTTCACTGCTGGACGTAGACCTCCCCAAGTTTGCGCTAACGTTCACGGTCCTCCGCTTCTCTCATCCAGTCACTACCGGCAACCTTTGTTAGGATAATTACACAGAAGTAAAACTCGCAAAAGTATTTCACTTCAAGAAGTATTTATTACTTTTTAGACTAGATGCTGATAATCCTGGCTGCAGCATCAGGCCAGACTTATGTCAACATTGCATTGAACTTAAAATTTAATCCTGTTTGAAATGAGCCCAAACACGACTACGGTGCTGTAATTTCAAGGTTTGTACTTTTTCTGATGCTCCTGGCTTCAGCATCAGGTCTCTATGTACTTCGGTGTTCCTCATTAACAGTACGTTTATCCACACATCGAGCCCTTTTCAATTAGCCTAAACACGATATATCTGCTGTTAGTTGCCAAGGAGTTAGGTACTCAGCAGACTATCCTGACTGCAGCATCAGGTCATAACTTGATGATCATAAGACCAAATGTGGCAAATGCCCTATCAAACATCAAAACCATTTACTATAACAGTCCTTGCCTGTTCGAGTAACTTCTTACGGTTAAGGAGTTGTACCTTCCATCATCAGCCCAGCTACCTGAGATAGTGACAACCATACGCAAATACACAAGATACTTCATAAAATATGCGAAAAACAATAAGTGAGCCTATAAAATTTGAGGGTTGCCCTCGATTTCTCTAAGATCCCATCATCAGATCCTAACTTGGTGACAATGGGACCACGTCAGAACTATCTACTTTCGAACAAAAAAAGAATTTTGAAAATCCGTCGACAATTGGCGGAGTATTCGATGATATACAAAAAAACAAACATACAAACAGCCGAACATAGTACCTCCTCCTTTTTGTGAAGTCGGTAAAAAGCCATTGTTACTGCTAGTATGTTACGCAATTGGAGGGGCTCGTGGCTAAATAATAACAGCCGCACAGGTCGATCGATCAGGTTAAGCTACGCTTGCCGCGGTTGGTCTGTGGATGGGTGAACATCTTTACTTACCGAGACCCCTCCTTGCCTCGGAAAGCACGTTAAGCCGTTTGTCCCGGCTGTCATTCGTGGATCTTTGACAGTCGTTCCGGGTAGGCAGAAGCTCGAAATGCTGACAACCAGAACCAGTCTTACCATGGGGTACGGTACCGGTATTACCTAGTAATTGGGTTGTGGAGGTCAGATAGGCAGTCGCTCCATGCAAAATACTGGTATTCAGCTGCATCCGGTTAGACTGCTGACCCCAACATAGTTGGGAAAAGGCAGGCAGATGATGAGTGTGTTACCCAATTACCCCGAGTGTGTAGGCGTACGGTTATACCTATACTAACCGCGTAGACATCAAACGTGCGAGCCTCTCCGTTGTAAGTTCGAACCCACACTTTATACGAGAAAATTCTCTTCTTGCCTTACAGGAGTGTTACTAGAGCCACGATGAGAGTCATCTTAAAAATCATCATCATCTGCCTAGCCTTTTCCCAACTATGTTGGGGTCGGCTTCCAGTCTAACCGGATGCAGCTGAATATCAGTGTTTTACATGGAGCGACTGCCTATCTGACCTCCACAACCCAGTTACTGGGTAATACGATACCCCTGGTAAGACTGATTGTCAGACTTTCGGGCTTCTGACTACCCGTAACGACTGTCAAAGATCCACGAATGACAACCGGGACCAACGGTTTAACGTGCTTTCCGAGGCACGGAGGGGTCACGGTATGTAAAGATGGTCACCCATCCACAGACCAACCGCCATCTTAAAAATATTAGAACTTAATACAAATATGTGGCTCACAGTAGCGAAGGGTAATTTTTTTTAAGTGGTAAACCGGAGTAGATATCTTCAGTATGAATATATTATTTGTCTATACAAGGTTATTGGTAAAACATTAACAACCTCTTAAGAGGTCATTGTACTCATCATTATGAACAACTTTTACTATGGGTACAAACCTGAAATCGCGAAACAAAAATCAGCTGTTCCCTACATTTTGACGAGATGTACGAACATAAATGTAGGGAATAGCTGATTTTTTTTTTCGCGATTTCATGTTTGGTCCCATTTTTCAAAGGGAAGCCGGTAGGAACCGAGTTGTATGGAACCTTCGCCACTGGTGGCTCAATCAAATGGAACCCAACATTCGGTTTCATTTGGCCTGCCAAAATGATATAACGTTCTTGATGAAAGTTTTTTTGTCACAGCCTTCGTGAATATAAGTAAGTTGTAGAAGAAGCCATTTAATTCTAAAAACTAAACTAATCTTTCGTTAGTTCCTTTTTCTTAACATTTTTCTTTATTTTTTGTGATAATAGGTACCCAGATAACAACATAAACAACGTTATTTATATATAACCCATGTTATATTTTGTCCTAAAAATATTTAAAAAAGGTTAAAAGTTGGACATCGAGCGACACTAAGTAGGTTAACCAATCTCCGCGCCGCGCCGGCCGCCGAACGGTTAGATACCTAGGTACTATTATCAATGAACGCAAGACGGCGCGGTGCGAGCGGCGCGGATGAGCATGTTTTTGTACGGACAAACAGGTAACATAACAAGCTTATACTCGTAACTTTGTGATTTTTCATAATACAGCTTTGAAATTTTGTACATAGATTCTTTACATAAAAATACTAGACACTTATGTTTCGGGATAAAAAGTTTATTTTCAACTTTCCGACATTCGGGGAAGTGATTAAACAAGTACTTAGTTTAAGTAATGACTCTGAACTTACATGATAAATTAATGAAATCCTTCTTCTTAAGTTCGTTCGAAAATGCTCCCCTTGCGTTCTAAGGGCTGGCAGTAGGCGAGCGCCGCAACGCTACGGGCCCTGCTACGGCGTAGCACGCGTCTTGCTACGAAGGCGTAGTATTCTTTTTTAATGATTTTTGTTTTTTAATTCAAGGGTACAAAGTGTCACTGCAGGACCTCTTGTCATACAGAGAAGGCACGAGCATTGATCACCGCCCTTGCTCAAGAAGGCTTGGCGATTTCAGTTTTATATTAACTACAAGTCCAGGTTTCCTCACGATATTTTTCCTTCACCAATGTCAGTAATATCCAAGATAAACAGACTCAGAAAGTACATATGAATTGAAAACGTCACATTGGTACTTGCCAGGATTTGAACCCACAACCTCGTGCACGAGAGGCAAGGCCATAAACACTGAGCCATCACGTCATCATAGTTATTATCAGTGCAATATTTTATTGAGGACTGTCCATCACAATTTTCATTACACTAACGGCCGAATTTACATCGTGAGGAAGCCGGCATGTCCTAGAACCAAAAATTCGAAGACATGTGACATCTACCAACCCGCACTGGGCTCGCGTGGTGAATTACGGCCCACTCCCTCTCATAGAGAGGAGGTCTGTGTCCCAATAGTGGGAACATTATTGTTGAGTCTAAATGTTAGTTAAAAACAGCGCAGAATAAATACCCTTTATTTGGTGTTAAACAAATATACAAATATTAGAAACAAAGTTATTAATATACCGAACGTTTGATGGAGATACTTAGAAGACAGAGAATTTTGTATTGTTCCAAACAACGGTTGTCTTTTAAATAATCTCTATTTAAAATTGACAACTAGCCTGTCTGCAAATAATGTGACAGACATGAGGTTACATATGTTTGCTCCAACAATGAGGGATTTTCTTTTTAACTCTTCCCTAGTCGCTGGATAGATGGCGCTGAACTTGGTAAGTTACTGCAAGGAACGGAACGTCACATCATTTTTTGATTATTTCACATGGATGTAATTTTGAGATCGTAAAACGAAAGCAAACGAAACTTTCAGTCAACGAGCGTATGTGACGCGACGCAATGTTTTTTTGTCTAAGCATTTTGGCTTTGGCACCTAGTAACGTAGTCAGTTCAACGCCATCTACAGAGTTCTTGGAAACTATGTTTTTTTTTTAAATACTCAAAAAGAAAACTTCTCATTATAGGCTGATTATTTTGCGGCCGAATTCTCAAACGCAAATCAATTTTAGGACACCGTTAAGAGATGTCCAAAAATCGCCCTGGCTTACTATCAAAAATTATACTTCCCACCCCATCCCCATTCACAATTACCTACAGCCGCACACAATTCACAAGCATACATTCTCAGACGCTATTTCCATAAAGAAAACAGCGGGCGACGTCACTGGAGGACCAGGTTCATTAGTATTCCTCAAAATAGGATCGCTGCGTTGTTAGTAGGTTTTCTTATGATGTCGGAACATGTTAGCCATGGCTCGCTGGACTCCGAACACGCATAATGATGTATGCTAACATTATTAAAGTGTATCATAATAAGCCTCGACTGAAAGAAAACAGTGTACGATTGGCAAAATAAGTTCGGTTTGGATGATGTAGTTGGATAGGTTTTTTGATTTTATATTGTTTATGGCGTATCGTAGACTGCTATGATTGTGTTGATGGTAGGATATTGTTTTCTTTGGTTGAATTCTCTATGATTAGGTTAATAATATTTATTTTGATTTTCTTATTTCTGTCTGTTTTAATTACTATGATTTGCAAAACGTATTTAAAACATTATTTGTCTCTATCATCTTTAAAGAATTGACGGTAACAAAACGATGTTTTAAACACGTTTAAATCTAAACACATTTAGTCATTTGTGGTGCAAGCAAGCCCTAGTTTTAGATGGACACAATATGGCCTGTTGAAAATACTTAGGGAGTTGATAACCACCAGAAGCAAACGGTTTAAACTCAAACTCAAAGCATTTATTTTAATTAAACCATTTACAGGCACTTTTGAATTGTCAAGAAGTCGATCAGTCAGAAAATATGAAGCTCATTCCAAAGCGTACGTACCTATGGAGAAGAACGGGCAAGAAACTCCATGGACACTCTTTTAAATCATATTTTTACAAAAATATTAGTTACATCATTAATGTTGAATTTACAATTATATGTGAGAACGATGTAAAAAGACAAACGCGTTAAAAGCGTCCAGAGTACAGCAAATAGTAAGAAAACAAAAAACCAAAAATAAAATAAAATAAGTAATATTTTTAAAAGAATCTACTGTTCGCATTAACCAGGCATTGATCAAAAGATCGTAGCGTACAACGAACAAACTAAATAAATTAAATTGTTCAAAAATAGAATCTAAACTTGTTGCGCACACCGTACATAAGACAGAGTTGCTCCAAGTGACCCTCACTGACTTATACAGCTAACAATTGCTGCGGGACTTTCCCGAGTTCGACTCGCGACATGTCCACCCTTGTTAATAGACAAATGAGCTCTTATTATTTTAAATATTTATCTGTTTGACTATTCGTATTATTTGTTATGATAGAATGGGGATGGGATGACATAATGAAGTTTATTTTTTCTTTTATTATTTCAGACTAATAATAGTCTTATGTTGGACAAATGTTCGCCTCTCTGATAAAATCAATTTTCTTTTACTTAATAGTCATAGACGTTCAGAGCAAAATCCTGCATGTAGCATGATCGTAGATAAATTAACAAATGTCTTCTAGTAATAGGTATTCAATTTCACGCATCGTACCTAGTGACTTTTCCAAAAATAATCAAAACGCAAACAAACCCAAACTTTTGAACGTCAATATTGGAAATATAAATTGGGGTCCATTGCGTGTTTCGTGGCTCAGTTGGGAGGCGAGTGGTTTCGGCCATTACTAACGTGAATATTGCAGGGTAGCCTGCAGGCGACTCTATTGATTAGTCTCCCGCGTATGCCACCCATCATTCATTCATACTCATGTTCGCAGCTCGCACGTCACTCTGGGTTCTCGCTATTTTTCGCCATTTCTCGCCAAAGGCCGAGGTAGCCGAGGTAGCCGAGGTACATATTTGATGCTGCGTCAGTCAGGAAGGAAGCCGTCGTGCGTAATTGGTCCTGCCGCCGGATAAATTCTGACAAAACCCCTGGGTTCACCGCGTCGGATGTCTCTTAATGAGATGTATTGAATATTTTGTTGCCTATTTGCTGCGTTTTTTTTTTTGAATTGGTGAAAGGACTTGTCATTAGTTCATGAGTGTGGGGGTGGTATACATTTATTTTGGTGATTATAAATTGTATGAGCTATGTGATATGTTTCTGGTGACCATGCTGTTGACGAATAAAGAATGTTAAAAAACCGGGCAAGAGCGAGTCGGACTCACGCACCGAGGGTTCCGTAACATCCGGGTTTAAGTATGCATAAGGTTTATGTTTATGAAATTAAATGTTTTTATTTTTATATTTGAGTTGATTGAATGAAAGGTAAATTGCGGTTTACGATTTATCACGTATTAAAAAAAACAACTTACTAGATCTCGTTCAAACCAATTTTCGGTGGAAGTTTACATGGTAATGTACATCATATATTTTTTTAGTTTTATCATTCTCTTATTTTAGAAGTTACGGGGGGGACACACACACACACATTTTACCACTTTGGAAGTGTCTCTCGCGCAAACTATTCAGTTTAGAAAAAAATTATATTAGAAACCTCAATATCATTTTTGAAGACCTATCCATAGATACCCCACACTATGGGTTCGATGAAAAAAAAAATTGAATTTCAGTTCTAAGTATGGGGAACCCTAAAATGTATTGTTTTTTTTCTACTGTTGTGTGAAAATCTTAATACGGATCACAGAATACATCTACTTACCAAGTTTCAACAGTATAGTTCTTATAGTTTCGGAAAAAAGTGGCTGTGACATACGGACGGACAGACAGACATGACGAATCTATAAGGGTTCCGTTTTTTGCCATTTGGCAACGGAGCGGAAAAGATCTAGCGTTAGGAAGAAATTAGCTTTACAATATAAACAAAAATAATCATCAAACTACATGATTAGCAAGATTTGGAATTTTATCCCTAACGAAACAAGCTATATCTGTATCATAAATTTATTTCCATGCACATCCAACGATTTCTTCCACAAATATCATACGGAAAAACTTATCGCAAAATTAACTAGTTATCCGGCGGAAGTTATTTCGATCATATTTTTCTGTTGTGAAATACTTGCCGGCACAACAAGATAATCCAATTGTCAGACCAAACTCGTGGCCAACAGGCGTGAGGAGCTTTCGTCTGTGCACTCCATTGAGGACCTACTCAATGTTCTCGAGGGGAAATCACTTAAAAAATAATGTGAGTTTAGGTTAGGAATGGGTGGAGACTGCAGAGAGATAATAGTAGAAACTGAGTGTGAAAGCCTGCGAAATAATGCTGTATAAAATGTTGTAATGATTCTTTACGACCTTATAATCGAATTTACTAGGATGTATCGGGTTTCTGATAGTGTAAACTGCCAAATCAATCAATAAAATAAACAATCAAACGGCCTATCAAAGTTCACTGCTAGACCTGACCTCTCTCAGGATGCGCCACAATACACTGTTTCCGCCTTAAGGTGGATGTTGCGATGGGCCGTCCATACATTTTTCTTGGGGATTGTACGCTAAACACACACACACTTTGTTGAAAACGAATCATTTTATCACTTTTCTATAATGAAATGTCCCCGCGATCGACCTTTTTAGGAAATAACTTACATTATTTACTGAGGAAAACGATCGCGAAATCCAGACGAAATTTGACAGTTGCGCCACTAGTGTGCGTGAGTTTTGACAAGCAAACTCAATTGCCATGATTGCGATAGTTTAGAGATGAGAACTCTAGATGGCGTAAACGCGTTATTATAATTCTGTTAAATCAATATCATACGTAATAAGTGATTGATTTATTTCCTTTCCTACCTTTCATGAACAGATTCACAAAAAAAAACGTTATAATCAATAACCTGACCTGACGACCTTACCAACGTAAACAACTTTATTACATAATATTGTTTTGTGGCAACATAAATATCATTATTCGTAGATAGGATTTATAGTGAAATGGGTAGTTGAGACCGCAAAATTCTGTAAATATGTACCTGTTATTGTCGCGAATCATATTTTGATCAAAATACAACCTGACACTGACCTGCAAATTGCAAAAACGTAAGAAAATTTGAATTTCGCGGTCTATGACTATCCATTCATCTTATGCGACGCGCGACGTTGCCGTCCCACCCGAGTTGTGTTCGCAACCTTGAACAACATTGAAAGAATTCCGAAGAAAACGGGCGCCACCATGTTGCCACTCTTACGCCGTAGCGACATGCATGATATAAATATAATTTTGGGGCTTGCTTGTATGCAATAGTATTGCACACGGATTTTCTTGCGTGTTATTTTATTTTGTATGCTTTGCATTTTCATTGATTCAAATTGCAATATTTCTAGCATTGCAATTATTTGTAGGTATAGTAACTAATAATTATTCAATTTTAAAAGTAAGTAGGTAAGTAAGTACCTATCTTTCGGCGGTTTTAGAAACAGCAAGTTGGCCCGTGATTTTAGACGCTGAAATCCCGTCACAATACTAATTAGGTACTTACATGTCTCAATTACATAAGTACAAAGTCAGTGGTTATGTGTTTTTACCTACTTATATTTTTTGGTCAACAATACATTAAATAAGTAAGTACATAATATTATAATTCGGTAACCCAACGAGTTTGCAAACATTTGCAAAATCGAATGTACCTGTAAAATAGAATACCTTTTACGCATATTGTCAGTTTCAGACAAACAAACATTATTTTTAGTTTGATAGTTATGTCGCATCTAGCGGGGCGGCGGTCTAAGTACTTGCGCCGGCGCAGCTGGACGTGCGTTCAGAACACATTATATTGTAATCTTTGGTTCAGAACTTTGACTTTTGAAATCATTGGTTCAGAAACAAACTAATGATTGAGTTACTTACATCAAACGTGATTTATTATTGTATTTAAACATCTAATATGTTTTTTTTTCTTATTCATCGACTAATATTCTACCAGGAATTTATATAAAGATAAGTAAAATTTTACTTTTAAGTTTCTATTTTCTGTACCTAATGATTTCGGAACGTAACCTTGTCATAAATCGTATCTTATTCAATATCATCTGTACGCTGTACCTGTAATAATAATAATCTAATAGTAGGTAGCAATTCTTTTCTAGTATATATTAGTCTATGGAAAGAATGCTTGAATACAAATCAAATCAAATCAAATAATTTATTTGCATAATACACGTGAAAAAGGTGTTACAGGACGGTATAAAACAGGACTAGGAAATTCTGAGATCTCATTGTACGGTTGTGAAATTCGATAGTATTAAATTTTATTCAAATACTGAGTTTATAGAAGTATTGTACTATTTTTTTGTTTTTCTATTTCAGATTTCTCTAATCCTGAAACTGATTAATTTCAATGGATAGGAGTATATTATGTGTTCTGTTATTTCAATTGACTGTGGAAACTGTTCCAAAGAAATGTTTATCTGCGATATCTGGGTATCGCATTGTGGACCTGAAGAATGTAATTGAATGGGCATTCCAATTGGAAAGACCGAAATATGTGTGAATCTTCACAAATTGAATTTGTTAGTGAGATGAGAAGTGAATTAATTTTCAAGTGCACTATGTCTGGTAATTGCGTGGAAGCACTACGGAGAGCAGTAATAAAATAAATACTGCATTTTTGTGGGCAACTGCGACTGCTGGTAGCTATTACACTCAATCAGCTCACATTACAAGTCTCATGAATATTCCAATAATGTCGCCAAATAAATGACAAAATTTCGTCGTGTTGAAAAAAAATTAGGCAAAAAAATTTGGTTTGAACATTTGTCAGAGGAAATTAAAACTGCTGGTGAACAAGAAAGGTCAGTTGCTATTCAAAAAGGTCATGTATCTTCAGACGGTGTTCCATATGTTACTGTATGTAGTTGGATGATGGCTGAAAAGGTCATATGGCTACAACTTTGATTCATGTTCTTGTATGGTAAGTTAATGTATTACCAAACACACATACATAAACATATACCTTCTTCTCATGGGGGTAGGCAGAAACTACAGAACGCCACCTGCTAAAATACCTTACATACCTACTCCGTTACTAAACACATTTGGTTCTGTATGAACTTTTTACTATGTGCAATATTTACAAGTGTTGATTTTCCTTTTCAGGCCTGCATTGTTGGTAAAGAAACTAAGAAATGTCTATTTCTTGGTGTTCAAAACAAATATTGTTATACGTGTCAATATTATGAAAAAAGGAGACATGGACATGAAAGCACATAATTGTTGCAAAAATTTTACTGGACCGCCTACAGCACTAATTATGGTGTCACTAATTATTGTGGAAGGCTTTCAAAAGAGTGAGGAAATGCATCAACTTCCCTATTTGAGTTTTATTGGATACGGAGACTCCTCTGTTTGCAAACTTGAAAGAGAAAGTGTCATATAGGAACTTTGGTCTGAGATGGAAACATAATCAAAAAAAATGAACGCAAGAATCATGTAATCAAAAACTATACGAGGGCACAGGTCGAGGGTTGAGGGCGAGGGGGAACTATACAAGGTAAATAAATAAATCAAATTTGTATTGACATCTCAAGACCAGTGAAGCATATTCTGTATTCATATTTGTACTTTTTTTAGATGTTTGCCAACACTAAGCTCCCACTTTACGGGCGAAATATTTTGAAGCCAAACGTGATGAAGGTTACACTAGTGGCATGGAAAATTATAATGTGTATCAGTGAGAGTAGCAGATTTGCGAAATAGCCCGCTTTTGTATTCGGAATACATGAAAACTGCAAGCATTATTACTGCAATGTCAATAAAACAGCTGCAAATGGAAATATAATAAGTCAGAAATTGTCAGTACCAGTAAGAAATGCTTTGATTATATTGTACAGTATTGTTTCTTTGTATGTTACATAACCATCTATTATATTTCATTGATATTAGAAAATAAAAACATATTCTATTTTCAGGATGATCGCTTGCTACTGGACACAAATGGTATGGAACTGTATGGAAAAAGCAGACCACACCCAGGGACACATTAAAAAAAATACATAAATCGAAAGGAACAAAGTTGTATTCTACCAGAAATCATATTGAGACATGGTCAAAAAAATGCTAAATGTGTAGATTTGAATGGTATGTATACACGGCTAGATATCAAGTTATACATTTCCAGTATAAGCTGACCTCCCATTATATGGAAATCTTATACAATGCGAGATCAGCTTATACTGGAAATGTATAGCTGGTTAATTATGTAGCCGTGTGTACCAGTATATACTGGCACACAAGGCAATTTTTTTAACTTCATAAATTGTATCAATTTCAATGTCTAAAATATATTATTATGTTATTCTAGTGAAAAATCGTCCATCAACATCAGTTGGAAATTCGAGCAAATAGTAAATTTTAATTTTAGAGCAGCTTTGGAGATTGATGGTAAATGACATTTTGAAATGAATAGGAAATAATATTTGTCCAAAGTAACATAATTATATACTAAGTAAAGTTATTTTTCTTTGCAGCAGCCTTGTAGCAGTGGACAAAAAGACTCACGGCACATGGTGAAATCTTCAAGTCAAACGATTTTTGTTATATTGTATTTTTGTAGTAGTTTGTTTAGAATCGACACTATAATATATTACTTTTTATTTGTATTTTACTATAAAATCAAGAGGCTTATTTTTGTAGTAGTTTGTTTATAATCAACATTATCATTGTATATTACTTTTTATTTGTATTTACTATAAAATGAAAAGGTGAAATAATACTTTATTATGTAAGATAACCACCTGGTGAACTCAATAAGCTGGTCTTTAGATTTTTATTTTTCTAAAAACTGATAAGAGGGCTTTGACATTATAAAATATTTTTTCACCTACCTCAATTTAGTATGCGATGTAATCGCATACTAAATTGTATTTTTTTGATTTGTTGTTATCTTTTGTTTTTTTCTTGTGTATGTTATGTGTAATATCTGTAATTATTGTAATAATTGATTATGCTATAAATTTAATCATGTATCAGGCTTCATTTGTGTCACTTCAAATACTTTTATTTGATAATTAATTACGGTGTAAGGTATTCTAATAAAACTATCTTTAACTGAAGTTTTTGTAACTGAACAGACAGCTGTGCTGCTGGGAGTTTGTTGCGACACTTCTTTCCAGGTAAAGCTCTAGGAAGTGGTGAAGAGCGGGCGTTTTGGGGGACTGTCTTATTGTAATTTTGACATTCGAAAAGTGCTGATTCTCAGCCTAGTTTGATTATTAAATGATTTTATATAAATGCTTGACTTTTATTATCCTATCATCATACTCATGCGTTTTCCCCATGGGGGTAGGTAGAAACTACAGAACGCCACCTGCTACGATACCTTACATACTCCCTTTGTCTCGTTTACGTTCATAAATCTTGTCATACACGCACGCTGGTTGCGAGTACTACGCACAGGCACAGTATTCTCAAGGAACTCATTTCATTTTTCATATAAATATCGTAGCAGGCGGCGCATTTTTTAAATACACGCCATCTAGTGGTCTATTCTTATAAACGTATGGAAGTACTCGCTTACGTCTGTGTGTGTAAACGACCTGTATTCAATGGCAGATTTTATCTAACAGTTATGTGTCGAATTGGGTGGATTTTGAGGCAATGTTATGACCAAATTCAATAAAGTGTAATGTCCGATAACCGCGTCCACTACTTTTACGACTTAATAATGTGCCAATTACACATAAAACAAAATAAACTAAAAATGTTGACTTCAGCGCCATCTAGCGGGAAAATGTCCAAGAGCAGATCGTATGATGCTCCTTAAGGCAGAGATTCCTTGAAAACGGTCAAAAAGTTGTTTTTTTAAAGCAGTGTAGGTATCTCTTAAACCGTAAATAATATTGACAAAAAAAAAAAAATTTCAAGTCTTATTTTTTAACACAGTGATGGAACTCAAATCATAATTAAACATACATTAATGCATCAAAAAAATCTTCAAATACACCTCTTGATTCTCTTTAAAAGCAGTTTATCCCTTCATTAACAATTTTAATTATAATTAAAAATATGCCATTAAATTTCTAATGCCAAACTGCATTCAGTGATGGATTATTTATTATTAAATAGTTTTTGTAAATAGATAATTTCTTCATATTTTACAATAAATTACCAGTTTTGTGTCATCGCGCTACTTTTTTTTTTCTATGCAGTCCGACAGTGACCGCGCTTTAGGTCATGAAGCTCCTTAAACATCTAGTCTTTCTCAGCCACCTTTTCAAGGCTGCCGTATAACCTAACCTAACCAATATTAACCTGGAAACTAATCTTCCTAATAATTATGTAGGTGAATCGTATTCTGTTATGCTTAAAGGGGTGCAAAAAAGTGTTTAAAGGTGATTATTGTTTGAATCAGCTCATCTCTCTGCTGCATCCAGTTGTTTAAAACAACTCTTAAATGAACAAGTTGTTCGCTAGTTATTAATTTTCTTAGAAATCGGAAGTCTGTTGTAGTCATAGTGTTAATTATTTTAAACAGTAATAGTGCAACGGTTAAGGCGCGCATTGACGTGGGTTTATTCCCTTTAGCTCTGATTTTTCATTCATCTGATAACTTTATACGAGGAATATTTTTGAAATTTTGACAGTTAAGTATTTCATATAAAAAACGTCAAACGTCAATTTTATTAAAAAAATAAAAACCGGATAAAAAGTATGTCTATGTCCGTCTCCTAAGCTTCCTCCCCACCAATTTTCAGCCAAATCGGTTCAGCCGTTCTTGAATTATAAATAGTGTAATTAACACGACTTTCTTTTATATATTATATATATAGATTATCATCATTACCGAAGGGTTGGGAAGAAGTGTATTTAATAGTACACCCACATTTCAACAGTTATGTTTAAGAGGGCGTAAGCTAGAAAAAAAATCAAGTTCACCCGCGCCTTCTTGCCTACCCCTCTCATCAAACACGAAGAAAACAAAACACAATCCCTTCCCGCCAGCAGAAACTTTTCACCCGGCGTATACTTATTATGTAGGATTGACGAAGCGGCTCTACAAAAAGTAAAAAGTATAAATTCAAAATACATGATTAGAGGTAACTTCGTGATGTTTTTTTATCGAGAAAATTTTAATATTTTGTGTTTCAGTTCCACAAAAAGTTTGGGAATATCATGTAGTTACTTATATTATTTTTATTTTATACCTAAGTCTTATCAATTTTCAGCGGGATTGTCCGAAAGGGTTACCGCTGGCCCAGAACATAAAGGGTTAAGAAAGGAACACGGGTGGGTTTTAGTCAGTAAGAGTCTGACACGCCCTTCCGCTCCACCCAGAGCGGGAGGGGTTATTTGATGATATCCCATCCAAAAAAAAAGTCTTATCAATTTCATGTAAAATGAAAAGGCAATTTTGCACAATACCTCCTGTTTATTATGCAAGGGGGACAGCCCTTCTTCTTGCTTCTGAGAAATTCTTGATAAAATCCCAATAACACTTTGCCCGAACTGGCAATTAAAAAAAGTAGCATAAATTATTCGCCATATATGCCTACTTTTTCGCCCTTAAAATATAGGATCATCATCATCATCTGCCTAGCCTTTTCCCAACTATGTTGGGGTTGGCTTCCAGCCTAACCGGATGCAGCTTAATACCAATATTTTACATGAAGCGACTGCCTATCTGACGTCCACAACCCAGATACTTGGGTAATACGATACCCCTAGGTAAGTCTGGTTGTCAGAATTTCGGGCTTCTTACTACCCATAACGACTGTCAAAGATCTACAAATGACAGCCTCCGACCAAACGCTTATCAAAAAAATATCAATTGGAATGCCTAAATTTATAAAAGTAGAACACGGCTTTATGAATTGTACAATGAAAGGACTTATATTAACACTGATGAATTTAATTTGTATGTTAGAAATTATTCAAAATTATTTAAAAAAGTTTGTTATATGGCCAAGTCACGCTATTTGGGTTCAAAGATTAAAAACAGCAGTAATGTAATTAAAACGACTTGGAATATTATTAATAGTGAAACGGGAAGATCTAGTAACCGAAATACTGACTACAGCCTGTCTATTAATGACAACATAATAAAATCAGACTCACAAGTCGCCGAGGCATTTGAAAATTTCTTTTCAGATATTCCCGTTTCAACTACTAAATCACTAAACTCATCACCTTCTGTTGCTGAGTCTTTGCTTAAGGACAATGTTAATGGTTGCGATTCGGAATTTAATTTTGAATATATTACCTGTAGAGATATAATTAAAACCTTTCACACTTTAAATGTAAAAAAGACTGCAGATCTGTGGGGTAATTCTGTAGAAGTAGCTAAGTCTATTATTGACATTGTGGCACCTACTCTAGCTCTTATCTTTAATAGTTGTATTGACAATGGGGAGTTTCCTGACCTTATGAAAAATAGTAAAATAATACCTTTGTTTAAATCAGGTAGTACATCAGACCCCACAAATTATAGACCTATTTCTGTACTACCTACCTTTAGTAAAATTTTTGAGAAATTAATTTTAGACCAAATGCAAAGATTTTTTAATAAACATAAATTATTACATAGCAAACAGTTCGGTTTTACAAGGGGTCGTTCAACTACTGATGCCGGTGTTGAACTTTTAGGACATATTTATAATGCATGGGAAGATAAATGCGATGCCTTGGGCATCTTTTGTGATTTGTCCAAGGCATTCGATTGCGTTCTTCACGAAACGTTAATCAGGAAACTCCGCCACTACGGGATCCGAAACACTGCTCTGGATCTTCTTACTTCATACTTGAGTAAAAGGATTCAGAGCGTTGACGTTAATGGAAAAAGATCACCCGGATCTATAGTAACAATGGGAGTCCCACAGGGCTCAATTCTTGGTCCTTTCTTGTTTCTTATTTATATTAATGACTTGCCGTACCTCATAAAGGATAATCATGATATAGTGTTGTTTGCAGATGACACTTCTCTTTTGTTTAAACTTAAACGTCAGCAGTTGGTTACTGACGATGTAAATAGCGCGATCTCGAAAGTAGTCCACTGGTTCAATGTTAATAATTTGCTTTTAAACGAGAAAAAAACCAAATGCATTAAGTTTACGCTACCCCACGTTAGGCAGGTGAAAACTAATGTGTTGATAAAGGGCGAGGAATTGAATCCTGAAGACAACACAGTATTCTTGGGCATAACTTTGGATGCTAAGCTTCAGTGGGGTCCACATATAGATAAATTGTCAAAAAAGCTAAGTTCCGCAGCATATGCTGTTAGAAAAATTCGTAATTTAACTGATATAGAGACTGCCCGTTTAGTGTACTTTAGCTATTTTCATAGTGTAATGTCGTACGGTATTCTATTGTGGGGAAATGCCGCCGATATTCAGACTATCTTTGTTTTACAGAAGCGAGCTGTTCGATCAATTTATAAATTAAGTCCGAGACACTCTCTCAGAGACAAATTTAAAGAGATTAATGTAATGACTGTGCCTTCTCAGTATATTTATGAAAATCTTTTATATGCCCATAAAAACATAAAATTGTTTAAAAAATACAGTGATATCCATAATATAAATACTAGAAATAAACACAAATTTGTTGTACCTACAACAAGGCTCAAAAAAATAGGTGGCTCGTTCAGATGCCAATGTATACGCTTTTATAATAAGCTACCAAGCCACGTTCAAGATCTAAGCCTCAATAAATTTAAATCATTCATTAAACGTAAGTTGTGCCAGAAAGCCTTTTATACCGTTAAAGATTATATTGAGGACAAAAAGGCTTGGGATTGAGCTGCTTCAAATTTCTGCATTTTGAATGACTTTTTTTTTTTTTTTTTTTATATACACATTGACATTAATGATTTTTTTTTATAAACAATGACATTTACTTACTTTGTAAAGTATTATATATATAATTTTTTTTTTTTTTTTACATTGTGATTTGTGAATGTGAAGACGATGTGGGTCATTTTATTAATTTTTTATGTTTTATTTTTCTCTCTGTTCTATTAGGTACTTGTTTTTTTTTTTTTCTTTCATGGTCTGGCAGTTTGAGTAATTTATGTGGCCTACCCAAATGTCCTTTCTTTGGTATTGTTCGTCGAATCGTTGAGCTCCTTAAGTCTTGAGTTGAGCTGCACGATTTCTGACAAATGCGTGCACTGACTGGACAGGTCCTCTCAATCTGTGTGGTTCTTTCCTCAAAAGACCATCTCAGACATCGATCTACATGGTCTTCATATAACCTGACCAAGATTATGTCTGGACTTTAAAAGAGACTGTGACCTCTGAGTTTGTTTCGGCCTTTCTTCTCAGAGTAGTCAGATAGGAAACGCCGACCTCATCTAGTTTAAAAAAAAACATGATTGACGTGTAAAAGTGTTTGTACAAACCTACTTACAAAAATAAAATCATTTATCATTTAAAACCTTGGTAAGGGAACAACATTCGGCCGCTATGATATAGATGTTTGGGCTCAGATTACAGGCCGATACAAGCCCGATGGGTTTCATGTGGACCCATTGAACGGAAGACTCGATGTAACGTGAACGCGTCGAGATTCGTCACATAATGCACAAAAAGGATAAATAACCAACAGTTTTCGCAATAAAAAATATATTGTCAAAAACGGGGCTTTCTTGTTATAGCAAGGCGTTCTTGCGTGTATACTATAAAGCCTTGCTTAAGGTTGCACTAGTCGACGGCTCGAACTCGTTGATGCGTTGCTAATGTGCATGCTGTGAGTATTTAGTATATTTATTTTATTTTATTTATTTAGTTTTTTCATAATAGTTATTTGAATTCTTGAATAAACTATCTATCTCTGTACGCTAACAATCTTGCCATTTTCATACTCCGGGAGTTATTTATTTACGCCCAAAGATGCGTTAAAATTAGTGTTGAAATATGGAAGTTGCGATACTCCTGTAATGACGAGACAAGTGGATATAATTTTTAATGTACTACACTGTCAAACAGTAACGTAAACTCAATACGACGTTAATATGGAAGAATTACTGACTAGTGTAACCCTAAGTAATTATTCTTGCGTGAATGCGTCATGTGAAAGATACCTCATGTTTTGTTGTTTGATGGGACAGCAATGGGGAATGAGATTCGTGATTTCTCAGCGTCCTTTTATGTCCGTTAATTTATTTTATGGTTTACTTATAAATTACAAATTGACTCCTTGCTAACAAAACCCATCGGTTTGTCGTGTTATGCGTGGGATGGTATGTGGTCGTTTTTATTTTACATTTTAGATTAGCTTAAGAGTTAATGTGTACGTGTTTCTGTAACGATGGGTGGTCGGTATTTAGTCTACCATAAGATCTAATATCGTAATACTAAATATGTTGACTTAAAAACACTAATCTCGGTTATAAGGTTTTGTTATTGTTAGTCGGCAAGTTATTTACATGATTATACACCGCTTTGCCCACAAATGGCTAAGTTAATTCAGATTTTTCTTACCCTCTGCATAAAGGAAATGAAATCGAAATATTTTTGAATACTAATTAAGCATCTCGTCCACTCATTGTGTCATGGCGCCGTCAAAAAAGGCTTCGAGAAGGCTTGTTTACATAATTGTTCAATTTGCAATGTTAAACAATTTCGAGCAGATGTTTTCTTGCTTTTTAATCCAACAAAATGTTCGTAACTGCTTGGTTTTTTTCCTCCGGAACAATAAGATTCGTGAGAGTTAAAACATAAATTAAATGCTTTTTGATTTTTGGGTGAAATAAATTTATAAACCAAACCAAAATTATGACGTTTTTCCCAAATATGTTGGGGTCGGCTTCCAGTCTAACCGGATGCAGCTGAATACCAGTATTTACACGGAGCGACTGCCTATCTGACCTCTTAACGGCTCCCGACTTACGAGTTGGAAGTCGTGGGTTCTGATCCAGGCAGGCGCTTTACTGAGTGTAAATTATTTCATCACCACTGCTTTCAAAACGGTGAAGGACAACTTCGATAGGAAACCGGGCTAGAACTAAAAATTCGAAGACATGTGACATCTACCAACCCACACTTGGCCCGCGTCGTAGATTACGGCCCACTCCCTCTCACAGAGAGGACGCCTGTGTCCCAGGGGTAGGAACATTTTAGGCTGATTTTCAACAATGTTTCTTGGCTTTAAAAACATAGCGATTCAGCGTATTCCATATAGAGTCAGGGACATGAATTATTTATCAGATTGACTGCCAACTTTTAATGTCCGTACTTATACAACATTATTTTTAGTATATGCGAAACCCGAAACACGTGTCTAGTATTTTTATGTAAAGAATCTATGTATGTTCAAAATTTCAAAACTGTATCATGAAAAATCACAAAGTTATAAGCTTGTTAAGTTACCTGCTTGTCCGTACAAAAACATGCTCACCCGCGCCGTCTTGCGCGCATTGTTAATAGTACCTACGTACCTAATCGTTCGGCGCGGGGTTTGGATAACCTACTTAGTGTCGCTCAGTGTCCAACTTTTAACCTTTTTTAAATATTTTTGGGACAAAATTTGGGTTATATAATTTGGGTTTGGGTATCATGGGTTAAAAATTATTGGAATCGATCAGTTACTATTCTGAACAAACTATATTCAGGTTTCGCTTACTAAAAATAACGTTGTAAGTATATATTCAAATCACAAATGTCATTTATGACAGTTGTATAGCATAATCAGCCTAAAATGTCCCCACAGCGGGGATACCGGCCCCTTCTCTTCAAGAGGGAGTGGGCTATAATATACCACGCGAGCCCAGTGCGGGTTGTTTGATAGATGTATAAAATGGCTATAGCATTAAGGGGCTTAGGTAAGTACATGACCTAAAGCGCGGTCACTGTCGGACTGCATACAAAAGAAAGAGCGGAGCGCCATGACACAAAAAACTATTTCATAATTAATAATCCATCACTGAATGCAGTTTGGTATTAGAAATTTAATGGCATATTTTAAATTATAATTAAAATTGTTAATGAAGGGATAAATTGCTTTTAAAGACAATAGAGAGGTGTATTTGAAGATTTTTTTGATGCATTAATGAATGTTTAACTATGATTTGAGTTCCATCTCTTGAAGATATCATTATTTTTTTTGGTCAAAATTATTTACGGTTTAACACATTGAAGGACACTGAACGAGACACAATAGAAGTTTTATTGTTATTACGTCTATAGGCGTTAAGTGTCCCGCAAAGAGTTAAGTACAAATTATTTTGGGTTTACGGTTACATTGCTTTAAAAAACCAACATTTTGACCGTTTTCAAGGAATCTCCGGCTTAAACGGAAAATTGGCGTAGTGTATCAATTTGATAGACAAATAATTTCTACCACAGTACTTACCTACTAGTTAACGTTTAAACTTCTGCTAGTGGATAAGCATTAAATAGCTCAATCCTTGCACCAGTCTCTTCATTCGTTGCACTATTAGCTTCCTCGATTCGTAGAACCAGGGGCTTAGCGATTACGCTTTGCAGTTCAGAGCGAAAATACGTGGAAACTGGGTTCATTTTGTCTGTAGGATACCTAATATTGTAGATTTTTTTTATGTAAGTGTATACGCAGAAAGACAAGTGCAATTTTAGCATACCTTTTGACGTGGAAAAGATAGGAAACAAAAATATTTGTTTTACAGGAAATCCATCGTTTACCAGCTATTACTAGATCTTCGAGTTTTCAAGTATTAAGTATTGAAACCTTGCAAAGTATAAAACAAAGTCGTCGAATTGTCTGTACGCGCATATCTTCCGAATGACTGCACCAAATTGGATAATTCTTTGTTTTTTGTTGTGTTTGGTATTGTCAGGACAAGGTATGTAAAAAAAAATGCGCCCCTGCGAAGCTGGGGCGGGTCGACATAAAATCAGAGAATAAATTATCCGAAAAACAACTGATGTTACCGACATAGCTTGCAGAGTAAGGAAACTGAAGTGGCAGTGGACTGGCCATGTTTGTCGAAGGACTGAAGGCCGGTGTAGCAGACGAATCCTGGAGTGGAGACCGCGTATCGGTAAGCGTAGCGTGGGACGTCCCCCAGCTAGATGGACCGACGACCTTCAGAAGGTGTCTCGGACAGACTGGAGCCGGAAGGCTGAGGACAGGGTGTTCCGGACGAACGAAGAATAAATCGTTGTGGCGCAGCCTGGGAGAGCCCTATGTCCAGCAGTTCACTGCGGTAGGCTAAGTTTATCACCTACTTATATCTGGGGGCACGGCAATGCCGGTCAAGTCGAGCAAAAAGCGGCAGGGCCATACCATCCTTTTCTCGAAGCAGTTCAGGCCATTTTCGACCCCCTATAACTTCGTTGTGGATGAAACTAGAAGCCTGAATTTTCAGTAATCTAGCAGGCATTGTATAAACACGGTATTTAAAATTTCATTCAATTTGAACCAGTAGTTTATTTGTGTTGTCTCGTTCGTTGGCCTAGTGATCGTAAGCTGCTGAGCATGATATTCTGGAATCGATTCCCGGGTCGTTAATATGTCTTTCTTATTCGTTACATTGTTTTTATTTTGTCAAAACTTCTCTCATTGCATGAGCTTTATGAGTTGTATATGTTTCTCTTTCTTAAGGTTTCAGTTTAAGCTTGTTTATGGCGTGTTCCATTTGAAATCAGGGGCAATTCTTAATCCGTGTATTACTTAGTTGTCTATTCTTTTTGTACCTACGCAAAATACGCCCATTGACGTGAATTTGCGAACATCCAGTATTACCTATTACCTAGGTCTATTTCTGCAGCTGTTTCTCTGTCTGTATAGATTACATACTTTTGAATATAAATATTCTTTACAACACGGCACGGTCGCGCCATAGAAAAAATGTGTGTATCAACAAGCTTCTAGTGATCCATACAACACTTGACGATCGTCCCTACACAGTGTGCGTATTCGCAGCGGAAAAATGTCGAATTTCTTCATTTCAGTTTAGCAGATAACACACGATGTAGAAAAAACGTGTGTGTCAACAAGCTTCGATATTGATCCGTTTACCACTGAAGACCGTGCCCTACACACGGCGAATAAATCGTAGTTTTTCATGGTAAGAAAATGTTCGTGACTACCGCCGCCCCACCAACGCCAATCGCTTCCATATTTGGTAAATAATTAGTACTCAATTGTTACTAATTAGTACTCGAACAACAAAAATTGGTAAGTACCTTAGTAGTTTTCGAGAAAATCGACTTTGAAGGTGGTCCGGCGGTAGTCACGCTCCATTCAGCAGGACCACAATGAGCGCCGAAAAAGGGGCACGCTACAGCTATTCTAAGTATACAAATAATTAGTACCCTTCTAAGTGATTTATTTCGTAAAAAAACAGACTGTAACATTTGTATTTACCGAGAAATCAACCATGATAACTTTCTCGCAATTGTTCAGCAGGACCACGACTTTGAATGTTGATTCCAAGTTAGAGAAGTTAGAGAATTAGTACCCACTAATTTTTTATGTAGGTTTGAGGAACGCGTCAAGCTTCTCTAACTTTGAATTTTGGGTACTAATTTTATCTTGCAACCCTAATTTATAAAATTATACAAAAATTAGTACTCGTAAAGAAGTTAAAGCGACCAAAAATTCAGATTCCCAAGTGTTGTATTTTAAGAGAAATTAGCTTTCATTACTTTTCCATACTAAATCTTCGCATATAACCCGACCAAATTAAGTTGTCAATGGTATTGAGCTGTTTATGAGATTACACTCGTGTACCTAATTTACTAATTTTTGTATTTTGGAAAGAAATAGCAGAGTTTTTAATAGGGAAATCTTGAAATGAAAATTTGGCACCGTGACTACCGCCACCCCACCCCACCAATGGCATGGTATATCTCGTAAACTACTGGAGTACTAACTTTGAATTTTGGGTACTAATTTTATCTTGCAGGGTTGCTTATTAATTTGCGCTTGGCGTTGGTGGTCCGGCGGTAGTCATGGACGTGGTAAGAAAAACGTGTTTACAAGGGGTAGTCTGCGATCTAAAGCGCAATACACACTGAGCCCGCCGGGCCGCCGACACAACCCGGCGGCCTATATGAAAAGAATCATGTCGGCAACATGCGCCCGCGCGTGTTGCCCGCCGACATGTTGGCGGCTTGCGTACGCCTGCGCTCAGTTGCCCGGCGACACAACCTTTTTCGACACGTGGCAATCACTAACTGCCAAATAAATTTCTCATCTCGATCCGCCGACATGCCGCCGACAAAATTTTCCGACTTGCAATAAGTGAAGCCGCCGACTAGCCCGACGACAAAAAGTTGCCGACATAGGTCAGCGGCCCGGCAGGCTCAGTGTGTATTGCGCTTATATCTGGCCCTGTCTGTTGGTATCTGTATTTAGATATCTATAGATATATACCTATAATTGAATAGAAATTATAGTCTTTTCTGTTAGTTCATTAGTTCTCAGTGAGTATCAGTGTGAGTAGGTTTTAAAAGATTTAAATCTTCGAGTGTGCTGGGAACGAAAGCATAAGTTAGTCTGCGATCAATATCAAACTGACCCTCTCGGTGTCTGTATATCGGTACATACATTTATTAATATTTTTTGTAAATTTAACCGTTGTTAGGCAGGTATTTAAAGACTGGGTATATTGGGAATGAAAACAACGTAAATAATTTACAAAATTTTATTTTTTCCTCCTGTCACCGGCTCTCTTAGGCTAGGTATGTATGTTCTTTCTTTGTGTACTGGTAACACCATAACCGTCGTTCTAACAAACCAACACAGGCTCAAGGATTGACTCGATAAAGGGCAGGTTGCTTCGGCAATCTACGTCATTTTTCGGCAATCTTCGTTGTTTAGTTGCGTTCGCCTAGCGTTGGCGTTTGTTGTGCGTAGACGCCATTCAAAACAGACGCCTGGTGAACGCTTACGCAGCATTTCTACTACATTGATGCCTTTAAAGAGCAAGCGCGAGAGAAGCCCGCGAAATTCATTTTTTTTACGTTTTTCTTAATCATAATATAATCCTATTGATTTACGTTTTTCTTAAGTCATAATATTGATTGATATTTCAATGAAATAGTCAATCAATAGGATTATATGAACTTAGAGGGATGTATTGATGATTATTATTCTGTAAACTCATGCTTGTTACGGTCGCGAATCATATTTTGTTCAACACACAATCAGACACTGACCTGCAAATTGCAAAAATCGTATGAAAATTTGAATTTCGCGGGCTGCGCGGGCGTTCCCCTTTTATGTGATCTTTGTGTCTCTAAGATTAACAACCTGCCTTCAAATGATGGTATTTTACTAATAGGTAACAATCTCAAGCCCAAAACCTGTGGTGTTTTCCGTAAATTAAACATATCGTTAGATGGCAAGATTCACTAAACGCTAACATTATATTGTATGCCGGTCACCATCGCTGTCAGTTACAATATCTAACCACATACAGTTTCATTAAACTTCTAATTGATTCGAATAAAAGGAAATTTTACGACGAATTTACTAATGCCTGTACGCTTTTATAATTTATATCGTAACGATATTATCGTGCACGATACGGCATCGCAATAACACAGGGAAGAAAAATTAATGGAAATATGTAAAGACGTTTTTAAATTCCCGTCCACGATAACGTGCACGTATTTCCATACATTTCATGGACGTGGACGTCCACGATAATATCGTCACGTTAGAAATGATAAAAGCGTACATTGAATACAAAGAATAAATACACTATTCTGAATCAACATTTAGAGTACACTATTGAACAGATATTTATATGAAGTTTCATAGTCGTCGAGATAAACCAATGGATATATGGAAAATAGCATTATCAAAGATTTATTCTGTGAATATAAAATTAGTTTCAGGCATTCAGGTTATATGATAGAGTTATCTACTATTAGAATAGGTTTGACCCCAATTTTCAATAGCTTGATAATAATTCAAAGGAAAGTTGTTGTAGGTGCCTATACATGACATAACATCACGCCTGTAATCTCCAAAGGATTAGGCAGAAGTGTACAGTCACCAGAAGAGTTAAGTAACTAGGCACGTCGGATATAGTTGAAGTTGAATAAGAAACTGATGGATGTTTTCTAATAAAATTTAATTTAAATAATAGAAAACAAACAGAGGCCTTAGTGTGAGTTTTTTCACTCAAGTTCGATTGCGAGCGCGTTAGAATTTTATATGGGAAAAAGTTACAGCGCCACCTGGTGGTCACTAGGAGACACTAAATTTCCCATACAAAATTCTAACGCGCTCGCAATCGAACGTGAGTCGAAAAAACTCACACTAAAGCCATTGTTCATTTATCAAATTTAATTTAATTCGACAACATCAATCGGTTTCATACTAAACTTCAACTATATCCGACGACCCTGTTTACTTACCTCCTTTGGTGACCGTACCTGAAATAGTACACCTACATTTTGTCAGTTATGTTCAAGTCCCATGTAATGGGGGGCAAGCCTAGTGCCAGACACCGGGCTGCTACTGAGAAATTCCCGACCTGGGAATCGAACTCAAGACCTCATGCTCAACAGTAGCGCTTGCTTTTAGACCAACGACGCAGCCAGGAACAGTCAGCAACAAAAAAAAACATCCATCATAAATATCATAAATATTTAACATCCGATGTGTATATTAGGTACCTATATACACATCGGATGTTAAATATTTAAAAGCTTGTTCTTTTGTTGTCCTTAATCCCTTTGGTTTATCTCGCCGACCTCAGATGCAACGACTTACTAATAGGTACACATATAAAGGAATGTTAGCGTTTAATACATTAACTGTATACATTTAAAAATCGATTCGAACAACTGGTAAAACGTAGATCAATATATACAGAGACCGTTAGTAACTTGAATTTAAACTTCAAAGATGTTGGCATCAAAATTATTGCTACGAAGTTTTGCGCCCAAACTTTTAGCGCCAAAGCACATTAGGCAATTTTTGTTGAAGAAAATGTTCCGATTCGTAATTGAAAAGCTAAGTGGCAATGAGATTTTAGGTGAATATTACCAATCAAACAAAAAAAAAAAGAGGGTTATGAGTGTTATGACCACACGAATCACGATAGAAGTTAATTAAAACTTACGACTGGAGCTAGAGAATACCCGATTCAGCGTCATTGACCGAATGCAGCCGAGTATACCCGATTCAGCGTCACTGACCGACTGGAGCCGAGTATACCCGATTTAGCGTCACTGACCGACTGGAGACGAGTATATGATTCAGCGTCACTGACCAACTGGAGCCGAATATACGAGTATATTCGGCGTCACTGACCAATTGGAGCCGAATATACTCGATTCAATGTCACCGATCGACTGAAGCCGAGTATACCCGATTTAGCGTCTCTGACCGACTGGAGCCGAGTATGATTCAGCGTCGCTGACCGACTGGAGCCGAGTATACCCGATCCAGCGTCACTGACCGACTGGAGCCGAGTATACCCGATTTAGCGTCACTGACCGACTGGAGACGAGTATATGATTCAGCGTCACTGACCAACTGGAGCCGAATATACTCGATTCAGCGTCACTGACCAACTGGAGCCGAATATACTCGATTCAGCGTCACTGACCAACTGGAGCCGAATATACCCGATTCAGCGTCACTGACCGACTGCAGCCGAGTACACCCGAATCAGCGTCACCGACCGTCTGGAGCCGACTATACTCGATTCAGCGTCATTGCCGACTGAAGCCGAATATACTCGATTCAGTTTCACCGACCGACTGGAGCCGAGTATACCCGATTCAGCGTAGCTGACGGACTGGAGCCGAGTATACCCGATTCAGCGTCACTGACCGACTGGAGCCGAGTATACCCGATTCAGCGTCGCTGACCGACTGGAGTCGAATATAATCGATTCAGCGTCACTGACCGACTGGAGCCGGGTATACCCGATTCAGTGTCACCAACACGAGCGTGCCGGTTCAGTTTCGTTCAATATTCAGGAAGAAGTTTTCACGTCAAAAAGTTGCTTTCGTATTGTGAATCGGAGTTTCAACAATAAAAAATTGCCTAGCAGGCCCTCGTGCTTAGGTACAAGATGTGTCTACTTAAATCTATGATGTTTATACTAATATTTACAATATAAACGTAATAACGAGTCATTTGATTTACAGCTCGTTTACAAAGAAATAACAAAAGACGAGAGAACTATTTACACAGCAAGGTTGCAAATCACAGGGACGCGTGCGCGAGAAACACAGTTGTTGCGATATATCATAGCGGTAGGTACTTAAAATTATAGTAAAAAGTACAATCTCTGGCAAGATTCGACAATGTTTCGTACAACAGATTATGTGTTTTATGGCTGTTTACTAGTATTGCAAGAAGTAGCGATTTTTAGGGGCTTCTATGTCAGTTTCCTGAAATGATAATGTTGGTATCAATTCATCGAAAGTTTTGTTAGTACACTAGACAGTACCCCTGACAACCGCTGAATTGTTTCAGATTAGCTCATTTAATCGCTTTCCTCATTTATGCTTCCATCCATTATTTTAAATTACAGGGTTCTTGTGGTTGCTTCAATCCATATTGATCGTTCATTTCATTTAAATTAAATTAACAATTGATGAAAAAATACATATTTCTTTGTTATTTCGATACTGAAATGTAAACTGCGTAAGTACTACAACATTATTCACAAAATTACGCAGTTCCAGTTCCTTTTGTTCTGGATGATCGAGGTCATTATAAATTAAAAACGTAAAAATCAAAAAGGTGCTTTAAAAACAGTAGTTTTTCAATAACATTAAGATATGCTTGATCTTTCCACGTCCACAATTCATTATCACTTTAATTTAAAATAGAAACAACACGCTTGTGTTTAACACATCTCGTTCTGTTCAACTCTTAAGTATCAGTAATTTAATGGAAATTTACATATATAGCAAGTTAAAGTTATATAAATTGCCATTTTCACAACCGAAATTAAATATGTAGTAGGTACTAACGTATAACTTAACAGTTCACTGACAATGGAAAAATTGTTACTGACGGGCAGCATCCGAGCTGTCAGTAATAATTTTGTCTGTGTCGCAAGTTCAATAAATCGTCTGATGCACAACACTGTCACTCAGTCCCCTCACTGGCCGGAGACGGCAGGTGACACTTGAGGGATGACGACGGCTTCGTCAGATCGAGCGCCGGCTCGTGCGCGGGCCCGGGCGCGGTGGGCGCCATGGGCAGGCTCAGCAAGCTCGGCGGCCGGATGTACGGCGGCAGCATGCTCGACGGCCCCTCCACGACAGGCGGACACGCCATCGCAGGCGGCGTCCAGCAAGCCGCACCCGAAGCCTCCGGAGCCATGGCCGCCGCACTCAAGTACGAACACGACATCATCTGAAACAATCACAATTTCATTTTAAAACATCTCAGAACATATCCTTGAGTGAAATTAGGTTGATTGTGCGTGTAATCTCCGAGAGAGATTGGAGTAAAAACAGGGCTTACATAAATAATGAAATATGTAGTATTATGAGATGAGAGGCCTAAAGAATTCGTGGATGGAGGGGGTTCTGTAATCACGCTAATGGCCAATGCGCAGCATCGCCCGCGGCCCCCGCGCCCGCGGCCCCCGCTCCCCGCGCGCCACTTCAAGGAGGCTTTCATACTAATGCAGATTGGGCGCAGGAGCAGTTCAGCACTAAATCGCGTCACACGTCCGACACCTTGTAACTTTACCGGAAACTTTGGAGTTATTACTCCGGGAATTTACTCTCTCAAACATCAGATTAATTTATTGCAACGTGTAATATGCTAGAGCTTTTATTTCGTTTCTATTTCGGTTGTGCCATTTTTCATAAGTATAAATGTTGTATTTAGCTTCTCACGTCTGCCAATATATCTTAAAGTAATTGTAAGTAAAGCATTTAGTGGCTATATATCACGCGCCGGTGCAGGCCGCTTGCGTCCATTTTTCACACATATCGCTGTGAAATTGATTACCGACACAATGCACGCGGCGTCCGAGCAACCCTTGTGCTGTTTTATCAACTTGCTTCAAGAACACTTGTAGCAAGCAGCAATATTGACAAAATTAATATGATGTTATGAATTCTCTCACAAAATGTATGAATGGTAAATTGATTTGTAGCTCGGTCGATAGGTATAATAGTTTCATAGTTACTACGGCGTACAAAAGCCTCCACACAATTGGCATAGTTGGCGGCAACAGCTGCTCGCGTATACGGAGTGTTCTAACAATGATATTGTAGCTTTAATATTTATTGCACTTGATCAACTCTGCGCAAGTTCTATAGAACTGCCTCCAAACATCCATTATGCGCTCGCTCAAAAAAGACGAATTTTAATGCATAAATTAAATTTATCTAAAAGCAACAATCTACTCACGTCAAGTCTTTAAAACAAGCAGAACTTAATTAACTTGACGTCATTGTACCCGAGAACGTAAAGTGCATAATTAAACCCTTCACGTAAACGCTTTGGTTAATATGTTTAAACGTCGGTATTGCTTTAGGAGACCTAAACTCTCCTATGAGAATAAACTGGGTCTGAGGCGGTGGGCGCACTGGCCGAGCCTCGCCGCACAAATGAATTAGTGGTGTTGTGACCCCCCGCAGCATGGCCCGCGCTGGCCCACGCTGGCGGGCCACGCAGGGCGGGGGGCATGTTGCGATTAAAATATAATTAGGCGCTCGGCAATTGTTTCGCCATAGAGCCAGGTGGTGCGGCTCAGGCGGCTAGGTAAATTAAATAGCCGTATAGGGTTTCCAATTACGTGCGCCCGGTGGCCGCGGAAAACACGCTTATTGCCTAATAATGGCTCGGGGGGGAGCAATATGAGGATCTTGTGTGGCTGATTAATTATTTCACGTTCGTGTTAAAAATCGAGGATACCTGTGCGGTGATAGGGGGCGATTGTAACGCGATATTAATTGCTATCAAGACGAGGTGACTAATGAATCACGTTCACCTACCGTTGGTACTTTCAGCATTAATGAATTCAAACGGGCCGCGATAATTGCGTACCTAATTACGGGCGGACGGAGCTGTCTAATTTATCACTGTCGGATTATGAATTAGAATGGCGTTAATTTAACATGCATAATATTTGTGGAGGCGATGTAGAGGTGTGGTATGGTGGAGCACTTGTGCCTTGTGTAGTGCCAATTATAATGGGTTTCACGGTACACCTCCTCTTTCGTCCAAACCATTAACGAGGATAGACGTGTTACACTTTGCTCCGCAATCACCGACTAACGGTACCACACCATAACAGTACATATTCCTGCGCGTGAGACGCGAGTGTTGCGTGTACTCAACTGCCTTTGGAGGTGCGCCCCCGGCCGCCCGCACGACGAGAGGGAAAAAGACAGCCTACATAATTGTCGTCCTGCTCCCGCGCCGCTGACATCGTGACCTTCAACGCGGAGACCGAAGACAAGATAAGGTGATCCTTACTATATTGCTATCTCAGTCCCGTTCCGCTGTCCGCGGATTTAACGCAGAGTGCCTGTGTGAGGAGTGCGGGCGCGATAATTGCTATCTCGTTTGCGCTCTGCATCGTAACATCTACGAAAGCTACGGCCGGCCGTTGTAAGCCGCTGTAAGCGCTGCGTTTGCCATACGTCACCGGATAGAAGTACTAAGTTGCTACACTTTCGTCACTGGCGCGCGATTACCGTTCTATTACCATAACAAGCATTGAACCAAATATGGACAAATCGCTCTCGGAAACTGACCTCAACCAGGGAGATCTGAATACACCCCCCAACTATGTATTCCAACGGACCAAGCGAAGTAGAGAAGATATGGAAGGCTCAATTGTCAAGGAATTTGCTGAGTTCAAAGAGGAAGTAAGAAAAATGCTGAGTGGTTTCGCTGAAAAGCAAGGGCAAGACATTCGGCAGATAATTGATTCGTCTTTGAAAGAAATCCAGCAAAGTAATATCAATCTGTTGGGTTCAATTGAGTTTCTCACTGGCCAATATGAAGATCTAAAAAAGAAACATGATGTTTTGGAGAACCAGGTTAAGGAGGACAGGTCCTATATAAAAATTCTAGAAGATAAGATAGAATCCTTACAAACCAGCAATCAGAAGACTAATTTTGTTATAAAGAATGTGCCTAGAAAGCCAAGGGAAGCAAAGGAGGATCTAGTTGACATGGTTATGTGTCTTTCCAAACACCTAGACTGTGCCATTACCAAGCATGATATAAAAGACATATATAGAGTACGTGGAAAAAACGGTGAGAACCTTAATACGCCAATAATAGTGGAGACCGGCTCAACCTTGCTTAAAACGGACATCATGAAAATGGGTAAGGCCTTGGCTTTAAAAACAAATTCCAAGTTATGTTGTAAACATCTAGGCCTCAAATCAGATGAAGATACTCCCATATTTCTATCTGACCACCTAACTCCGAAGAGTTCCCGTCTTCATTTTTTGGCGCGTGACCTTACCAAGTCAGGAGAGTTTAAATTCTGTTGGACTGCGTATGGCAAGGTCTTACTTAAAAAGGATGAGCACTCCCCAACCATACTTGTCACGAGCGAACAGCAGATACATCAACTTAAATTAAACAAATGACTAGTAACTTTTTGTCATATTATGTTACGTATCAGTCACTTTATGAAGGCAAACGTAACTATGTTAATTACTCTTCTGCTCCCCGGCTCTTTGATGAATCTGTTGTTGGGATTTTTTGTTACCTTTTTTGTTACCTTTTGTTATCTTATTATGTTCTCTTTAAAAGTATCTTTATTTGTGATTATTTTGTACGCTGGCACTACAACGCTACACATAGCCAACCAGTACTCACCTACATATAACACACTCACTTATTTTTCACTACACTCACACAGCAATTACTCGCACACAGTCAAGTATTCTACCCATTCATTCATTCTGATATATTCCGCAAATGCCCTTTCATTTCACACCTGTATTACAAAATTAACTCCTAAAATTATAACTCGCTTCCACAAAAACCTCTACCAAATATCACGTCATTTCTATTATTTCCAAACTATATATAATGAATAACCAACTACAAACTCTAGAAGATATTGATGATCTTCAAATTGCGCGTAGTATTGAATGTGATTGCATAGATTTCACTAGGCTGACGAATATAAAAAGAACTGACTTTACTGTAATTTCTCAAAACATAAGAAGCATTTCGTGCAACTTTGACAACTTTATAATTACTCTTTCGACTTTTAATTTTGAAACTGATGTCATTATTTTAACGGAATGCAGATTGAGTTCTGAAAAACCGATACCACATCTATATAATTATTCCTCTTACGTTACCACACACCACCAAAACCAGAATGACGGTGTTGTGGTATACATAAAAAATAATTTAAAATCTAAAGTTACGGAAATTAAACTAACGCATGCGTCTTGCCTTCAACTTGAACTATTCAATAACACAGTTTTATGCATCTATCGATCGCCAGCTAACGCGAACTCGGAGAGTTTTATAAATTCTCTAAGTACCCATCTCGATACTATAAACCCCCAGAGAAATATAATTATAGCGGGTGATATAAATATTAATATTAAACAAAAGGATACTGAGTCGTCTCACGACCAAAAAAACAGACTTAATTACCTCAATACTCTATCCCAGTATGGTATCCTGCCTGGTCATACATTGCCTACTAGAAATGAAAACTGTTTGGACCATTTTATGCTAAAGTTAAACAAAAATAAGGTATCTGCCTTCATTGCCATTTTGCATACAAGCATTACAGATCACTTTACCACCTTTCTGTCCCTTTCAAAAACAAAAGATTCCCCAATTGTGAACAAAACTAAATCCTCAATTGACTTTGAGAAAGCATATAAGTATTTACTTGAAAATAATTTAGCTGATTTACTTTTTTGCAACGATCCGGAATCCCTGACAAACCTTCTTATATATAAACTATCAGAATCGATTAATAAAAATACTACCCTTGTAAAAATTCCTAATAGTAAGCGCATTATCAAGCCATGGATTACCCCAGGCATTTTAAGATGTATTAGGAACCGCAACAAACTGCAAAAAGATAGTAAAAAAGAACCATACAATGAAATATTAAAAATAACGTTTATAAGATATAGGAACTATTGCAATAACTTAATAAAAAAAGTGAAAAGAAAGTACGAAAGAGAACTAATAACTAAATCAACGAATAATAATAAATTACTTTGGAAGAATATAAAATCTATTACCTACTCTACTAAATGTAAAAGTGACAACACAGAATTATTAAATATTAAATCATCTCCATTAGAATCGGTTAACTTTATAAATAATTATTTTGCCAACATTGGTAAAAACCTTGCACTAAAAATACAGCCACGTATAAGATGTAATCAACAGGATAGACATCTCTCCCCAACGGGTCAACCCAACTCATTTGTACTGCTGGACACGGATATAAGTGAAGTTAACCTTATCCTCATGAGTCTTAAGACCGGCAGTGCGCCTGGATGGGACAACGTTTCAACTAGTTTTTTAAAGTACATACGCAAGGATGTTGTTCCCGTTATTTCTCATCTCGCCAACCTCTGTTTTAGTCAAGGAATCTTTCCAGCTGCATTAAAACAGGCTATCATTACGCCAGTATATAAGTCTGGAGACAGAGACGATGTCGACAATTATAGGCCTATATCTGTCCTACCTGCAATTTCTAAAATAATCGAAAAACTCATTAACATAAGGTTACTTAAATATCTAAAAGATTTTAATATATTATCGGACTCTCAATTTGGCTTTCGGCAAGGTATGTCTACCGAGAATGCAGTTGCGGCTCTAAGTGCGTTAATTACCGAACAACTTGATAGTGGCAAGAAATGTGTAACTGCATTCCTAGATTTAAAAAAGGCCTTCGACACCGTCTCTGTCCCACTCTTAACAAATAAGCTAGAAGCTATTGGAGTTCGTGGGCTGCCGTTAAATCTCCTCAAAGATTATCTAAGCAATCGTAAGCAAATGGTTAGAGTGGGTCAGTATATAAGTGAGGATACGGCAGTGTCTTACGGGGTCCCCCAAGGGAGCGTATTGGGGCCCACTTTGTTCCTTATTTATGTGAACGAACTCTGTAACATGCGTATTGCAAACACAAGAATTTTTTCGTATGCTGACGACACTGCAGTAGTGTTCACGGGTAACTCTTGGCGAGACGTTCAGCTTAGCGCAGAATTGGGATTGTCTGAGATTGCTGGATGGCTGGGACAGAATTTGCTCACACTGAACATATCTAAAACTAACTACATATGTTTCAGTGTGTGCAATCGTACACAACCCAGTACTGACTTTAATCTTAAAGTTCACCTATGCGATCCTGGAAATCACTCACACTGCAGCTGCTCAACTATAAACAGAGTACCACATATCAAATATTTGGGTATCATCGTCGACCAGAGATTATCTTGGCATCCCCACATTGATCAAGTTGCTAACAGAATCAGAAAACTAAGCTGGATTTTCAGGACACTTAGACATATAATACCTACAAACGTATGTACTCCTTCAGACAGGAAAAAAAACTTCCTAAATATGATATATTTGGCGCTTGCACAATCAGTATTGCTATACTGTATCCCTATTTGGGGGGGGGCTTCTAAAACAAAATTTTTAGAATTAGAGCGAGCACAACGGGCTCTCATCAAGTGCATGTATTTTAAGAAACGGAGATATTGTACTGAAAAACTTTACCAAATCAGTAACCTTTTAACGGTCCGGAAGCTTTACATTACTCAAGTTGTTCTCACAAAACATAAAACACTAACCTATGATCCCAGAATATTGGCTAAAAGAAGAAAGGACATTGTACTAAAAATACCACAAACGAGAACACTGTTTGCCAGTATTCAACTGTGTAAACGATCTGCTCAGCTTTACAATGCTATTAATAAACACATTTATATCTACCCTAAGAATGGTTATGAATGCAAAAAAACACTGACGGAGTGGATAAGAAAGTTAACCTATAGTGAGACTGAATCACTTCTACAACAGATACACTAACACTATACTAACACAATACTCCACACAAACACACACACCTCCACACACACACACACACACACACCCTCTCTTACACACACCCACCCTCATTCACTCAGATCACCATGTTTTTGATTATATACTCGTATTATATAGCTTACACTTCTTGTTGTTGAAAGAGCGGAGTCTCCTAATACAGGCATCTTTTGCTTAAAAGGAGGCTCCAATCTCAAATTTTGTTGTACGTTTAAGGTTATCAAATAAACTATTTTATATTTTTTTTTTATATTATATACACACATCAGTTGGTGTAGAACTTTATGACCTGTCTGTATCGTAAGTCTTTCTAATTAAAGTAGGCCTCATCCATATCCATATCAATCCATAGTTAATATTATAAATGTGAAAGTGTGTCTGTCTGTTACCTCCTCCCGCTTAAACCGCTGAACCGATTTAGATGAAATTTGGTATAGAGATAGTTTGAGTCCCGGGAAAGGACATAGGATAGTTTTTATCCCGATATTCCCACGGGAAACTTATGAGGGTGAAACCGCGGGGCGCTGCTAGTTGTGTTATGTATTCGCACGCCAATTTAGCAAAACATGTTTTTTATTGACTGCCTCATTGGTCTAGTGGTCGCTAGAGTTACTGCTGAGCTTGTGAGGTCTTGGGTTCAATTCCCAGGTCGTGCAGTGTTCACGTGCTGCCGTGCATAGCGAGGCTCAGGCGAGGCCCCTTTACAGTCGCCCCAGGGATGTGCCTTACATGAGTTGCAGGGGAGGTTACGGAATTGGTATTTTAAGAGGAACCAGGACCACCCCTATGTGCTGATGGTGATCACCGGGGTGGTTTTAGTGAGGTGAAAATCCCACACTCCGTGACCTCCCCCGGAGGTCGGGTGCCCTTTAAAGGTTTCCCCCCGAAATTTAATTCTTTTTACCTTTTGTGGTAGACTAATTTTATTCTAGGTGCATCATCTTCACATATAATTAAACGAGTATTATGTATAAAAAACCTTGTAAAACATTTTAAAAGAGTAACGGTGGAGTTTCTTGCCCATTCTTCTCCATACGAACACTACCTTTTGGAGATTTATTCCGGTCTCATCCCCTGACTAGAATCAATTCTATTTATTTGTTTTATTTACTGTAATTTTTGACGTTCAAAAGTTCCTTTAATGTGCCTATTTGAAATAAATGATTTGACTTTGACAAACAAAAAAGGTCTTGCAGTGTTTTTGGGTTTTCCATCTGGAATTTCTCAGTAGCAATCCGTAGTGTGGATTTGTGCCCGGTTGATGGCAATAGGGACGTCCCCTATTACATAGGATTTCAACATAACTGTCGCAAAATGGGTGTACGGTCATCTGCAAAATTGCATGGATACCCTAATGGCTATTTTCCTGTGAACGTTTGAGTTCAAGTTTTCTAAAATAAACTAGATGGCGTTGGTTTCTTCACAACTGTGACTAATTTACGAAACGTAAGTAAGCAGTTGGGAAGAAACGTATTGAGAAAGGAGTTACACAGCTAATATATTTATCTATCTATTACATTACATTTGCTAGCATATGAAAATAGTAGATTGTTATACAAGGGTCGGAAGGAATCAATTCCCATACGAGGCATTTAGACGCCCGAGCGCAGCGAGGGCGGCTATAGTCCGAGTGGGAATTGATGGCTTCACCCGCGTTAAACACTCTACTTTTCATTTCGAATTTAAGGAAAGTAAAAAATAGTAGTTTTTCTAAAATATTTATTGATAATAATTACATGAATAATAGGTACCTATTCATTAGTCTTTTTAAATTTGAAGTATGGAACACACCACGTCACCGCCACATGAGTAGATTCTGTGTCTCCACCGCAGGCCGTTCCGCTTACTAGGGTCCGTATTATTATAATTCTGTCTGCATTCTTACTTTTACCATTTTTCATAAATTACTTAGAAAACACGATAATCTTGATAGAAATTACTAAAAATTGTGTTGTGACGTGACACTTTTTAGTGCTGACCCAACTTTCTTATTTCGATTCAAAACTTGCATACAGCCTAATCGATACTCGCAATAAAAAAAATTTGTAGAAACTGAATAAAAACTCTTTAAACTACCAAAATGTATTGAAATGTAAAGTATTTGCAGAATAACCAATCTATAGAATTAATTAATTAAATTAAATTATCATCATTCTCAAAAAAACTTATAAGCTTACCTAAAAAATGTTTACTGGGAATTCTGTAGTAAACTATTAGAAAGTATCAAAAATAAAATCCACAATAAATAATTGTCTAATAAATTAAAATAATTTTAAACAGCGATCGCATTCCGAATATAAATTCAATTATAGAAGCATTTCGGCGCGAAATTCAGTAAATGAGGTACCTATTGGCCTGTCTGTTATTGACATGATATTAGAAGAGATTGTAATGATATTAGAAAAGCATAAATCATTATTATAAACAATGCTTAATGTATTTATTGCTTAAAATTATTTTATTTTATTTTCAAATATCGATTACATTCGTCATATTAATTAATCGAGTCAATCGAAATTTAAAAAAAAAATTGTTTGGAATAATCGCTTTCACACATCACTGCAATAAAAAAAAAACAATAATGGTCGGCGATTTTGAACACAAATTGAGTAGTGGTAATGAACGTACGTATACGTATTATTGAACCTGTGTTTGAATATTACGTTAAAACCTGGGCATTTTCGTGTTGTTTATAATATTATCAATAACATTTGTCACATTTTAAACCTTATCTACATCTGTGTGTGTGAAATTTGTGAAAAGTAAAAATGTAAACACGTACGATTGGCGCGAAACTTCGACATTAGATATCAAAAAAAGTTCATTACCACTACTTATTTACCTTAAACTATGGATAAATTCGTCAAATAATTAAATGATGTATATTCACAGCCCCATTATGGTAAAGTCAGGATGTTCGAAATCCCCAATTTTTATGTTTTTTAGCCTCGACCACAACTGACATCAAAATGGTGATTATCGTATCTATGTATGTATGTTGAATTTATTCAAGGTAAATTATTAACTTGTGCTCTAAATCTGAAAGATTTAATGGCGTTAACATATGAGCTTTTTATCCAACTCTCCTAATTAACGCACATTCATAAGATTTGATGGGTAGCATAATAAATATTTACATAATCAATTAAGGGTGTCGTATGTCTGACTAAGCTGACTACCTAACTAAATTGAGTTCTATTTTTAAATTTCATTCCCGCCCTAGGGAGGGAAGCAATTACTATGAGACTTTCCCGCCCAAGGGTGGGAAGCAGCGTTTTCCACCCGCTGTTCGGATCAAACAAACACTACTTTCCGAGTATGAGAGATGAAAAAAAATTCTCGCTTCACACGATTATATTTCTGAACTATCCATGCACTTTTGCAGCCCTACTGTACATACTTAGGTAAGTACACCTCTGCCTGACCCTTCGGGAAAACCAGGCGTGATGATTATGCTTTATATTAGATCGTATTGCTTAGGGAGGGGCTCGTGGATAAGTAATAAAAGCTTCACCGGTCGATCGATCAGATTAAGCTACGCTTGCCACGGTTGGTCCGTGGATGGGTGACCTTCTTTACATACCAAGCCCCCTCCGTGTCTTGAAAAGCACGTTAAGCCGTTAGTCCCGGCTGTTATTCGTTGATTTTTGACAGTCGTTACGGGTCGTCAGAAGCCCGAAAGTCTGACAATCAGTTTTAACCAAGGGGTATCGAGGTCAAATAGGCAGTCGCTCCATGTAAAATAAAAGTATTTAGCTGCATTCGGTTAGACTGGAAGCCGACCCCGACATAGTTGGGAAAAAACTAGGCCAGATGATGATTAGACCGTATTGCCAAGTGTTTCATGGATAAGTAACTCAAAATAAATTATCGTATTTAAAACACATCTACCATCAGACTACCGCAGGCTTACAGCTTTTACCGCCAAAAAGGATGCTACGAAACTAAAGTCTGAACAGGATTTTCTCTCGGAAAAGCGTATAGGTACTTCTTGGCGGGTTTTTCTTAGTAAAGAAGAGGAAATAAAAAAGCTTTACACACCGTGAATCAACTGAATAAAAATACAGTAGAGAAGTACTTACTTCGAAAAGAACCAATTCTTATTCACATCAATCAAATAGTTGTAGCCGAAGGGTGAAAGCTATCGTCACATATGGAAAGCCTTTGAAAATTTGTACAAAAATTCATAGGAAGATATTGTAATGTTTAGATCCTGGGCTATAAGTACTTAGACAGTCTGCGAAAACCAGAAAAAAAATCTAATCGTCGTGTAACAAATCTAAACAAAAAGCAACAGAGTTACCCGCGAAACTCAGTATCAGGTTGTAGGTATAGCATTATCTAAGCACTGCTGGGACACAAGCCTCCGCTATGATAGAGAGAGTGAGCCGTAATCCACCACGCCGTACTAGTGCGGGTTGGTAGATGTCACATTGCCTTCGTATTTTTTTGGATATTTTCCTTCACCGTTTTGAGAGCAGTGGTGATGAAATTTTTTTCACAACGGTCAGGTTGCATTTCAATCTAAATATGATTCGCAAAACGTATGGAATTGTAATAATTAATCCCCCTTTAGTCAATATATTATAAAGCATAGATTTCCATGCACCTTACCACCCTGACCTCATCATGTCATGGTACAGACGGGGTTGCAATTTGTTAAGGCCAGTAGAAGGGCAGTGCGCGACCCCTGCTGTATATTGTAATCAATATTTGTTCCAAGGCTGAAGTGTTTCTCTATAGTGAGCTAAGTGCCTAGTGTAATAAGAACTACTGCTAAGCTTAGAATAATCTCTCTTCGACATAAAGAGCTGAAAACGTTAAAAAAAAAATGGGTTTTTGGCAAAATATAGGCTAATATTAAAAAAAAGATTGTGTCTGAAAATCAAATTTTTTAACTATTTACATTTAACTGAAAGTCCTTTCAGACATATAAAAAATTCATACCCTCCTTAATTCGATTAGAACGGTTCCACAATTAGGTTCAATACACCGCATGGCAAAACGAACGAGCAAATGTACAGGGCTGTCGAAAAAGTTGCCAAAAATAGTTCCATAAGTCTGTGTCTGTGTGTGTGCAACCCTGCAAAGGTCAGGGACACGGTGCCCGGGTCAGAAGGTCGCCTGACCTCGCCGGCTGCACCGTAATCACCGATATACGATATTGCTCAAGAGTGGAACGCTTTTATTAAGCCCGAACGCTATTTTAAGCTATTGTACCAGAAACAAACCGTACATTATGACCAAATTGTTGTGCCGAATTGCCGTAATGTATGTGGGTTCGCAATCTATATATACTACAAATACATCAATTTTCATTACAGCCTAACAAAATTATTTAGCCGAAAACACACGCAATTACAATACATTTGCATTAATTTCGCCATCTACACACGTTTCAGCATAGTGTACATACTATTGAGCAGACAATGGACACTTTCACCACAAATTTCGGTTATTACAGACATACCGTTAAGGAACTTGTGCGTATGGGCGTTCAATTTAATATCGGCTATTGAATAGAAAACGCCTCTGCGCTCACAATGGTCCATCGGCATTCCATTAACTAGCAGAGCAAACACAGGGACGCGTGCGGGCACTAACTCAATACAAAACGATTCCTAGCGAGCGATACTCGCACATTCGGGACATTCCTATTCGATTGTAACAACACTAACGACTGTTTATACTGGCGGCGGGTTGGGCCCGATCTAGCCGACAATCGGGGCCCGCCGGACGGACTTTCGCGAGACAATACAAGACTGGGCCTAAATAATTTAATAGTTGTAGCCGGCGGTGCTTCGAGCGGTCGGCAAACAGTTGGCCGACGTTGGACGATATTGCATCGTTGGCGGGTATGGGAGGGCTCCAAGGTTTATGAAGTAAGCCTTTGTCTTGTACGTGTTGATTAATTATCTGTGGCACGTGTGATAGTCGACGCTTTGTTTTGAATCGAAAGGCGGCTTTCGAACTGAACTTCGACTGGTATGATTGCATTGCTTTGTTATAAGGCAAGTTCTGCTGTGTTGTAATAACTTATTTCCGAGACTGCGGTTTTGCTAATAGAAGAAAAGAAAAAAATAAGCAAAAGGAGTATGTAACATGTAAGGATATGATCAGGTGGTTTCTGGGTACCCTTATTGGAAAAAGGCGTGAATTTAAGTATGTAAAAAATCTATCTGTCATCAGAAAAATCTATAAGTTTTATCATTATTCATCATCATCATTTCAGCCGAAAGACGTCCACTGCTGGACATAGGCCTCCCCTAAAAGGGGGGGGTTTACCATAATCGCCACGCTTGGCAGGCGGGTTGGCGATCGCAGTATGGTATGGTGGTGGAATGCATAGAGAACGCTGCTGCTCATTCGCCGATTCATTATCATTATTATTTAATAACTATTGCCCGCGACTTCGTCCGCATGAAATTTCGACCCTTTCCGATCGCGTCGCATCCCGTCGCTCGCCCGTTGTACTACTTCGTTTGAGCTTAGCGTTCTTTCTGACTTTTTTTGGTTTTGCTCAGCTCCTAAGGATCGTAGCGTGATGTTAAATAGCCAATAGCCTTCCTCAAGAATTGGGCTATCAAATGCAAAAATAATTTTTCAAATCCGACTGCTATTTCCGGAGATTACCCCCTACATACAAACTTACAAACAAACAACCTCTTTAAAATATTAGTATAGAAGTATAGATTTGTAATCATGTCAAGTACCTAATAATTCTCACTTTTTATTATAATTTTTAATTTAAATAAAGCATCAAAAGTTCCCGTCTCTAAATAATTGCAGTGCGGCGAAACTTTGCAAGACCTACGGACTTGGGCGAGCATGTCCTTTATAAAGTTTTCCTTTTTCGCTGCAATAATAGATGATATGGAGTTTCGCTGGCTTTAAGGTCACAGATGTTAAACTGTTTAGTATTATAGAGTTTATTTTTCCATGTTACGTCAATTTTGTGCTTTTTAAAGTAATTTCTGCATATTACCCAGCTACTATGGGGGTTCGTTCATCAACGTTAATTTCTACTAAAGATGGCCTACGAAAAAAGTAAGCTCCAAACACGTTACTAGTTACTACTAAGTGAACACTTTTCTCCCAGAGAACCACTTTTCTTTTTATACCCAAATAGATAATCCAAAAGGCCCTAGTTAGTAATTTCGTCTAATACACGAGTGCTATAAACACAAGGAGAAGCGCTAAAGATATGGCGAGGTAAGATATAAGAGTGATAGTGAGCGTTTGGTTGGGCGGGCGGTAATAAATTAGGGCGGGCGGGCGTAGGGCGGCGTCGCGTGCGCCGCGGCCGTTTGTCGCGTAGCGTGCGCGCGCGCTCATTGCTTATTCATGCACGCTAGGCACGCACAGGTAAGGCGCACACTATGCTACAAAAGTGTTACCCTACCGATAATGGGTTAAACACCGCGATATTACACCGATTGCACCTAAGATTATTTTTGCTGGTAAATTCGGTTTTTCGGATAATTCGTTTGTGGAATTCTAAAAATTATGGTTCTAAAAATTTGTTAGTTAATGACTCTATAGGTTTATTAAATTGACGCCATTTTGAAATAAAATTCTGAAGGTTATTGAAGTGAAAACTTCGTTAGGCGCGTTGGACATTTTTTGAGATGGAGAAAAAACCATTGAACTCGCGCCACTGTTACCGTAAGCGACACCGCGCGTGTTTTGTTTATAAGACGATTAAAAAAATACCCGCTTCATATTTGTTCGGCTGTCCTCGGGATGTATCGTATCGTATCGTTTCAGCCGATAGACGTCCACTGCTGGACATAGGCCTCCCCCAATTTTGGGAGGGTTTGCCATAATCGCCACGCTTGGCAGGCGGCTTGGCGATCGCAGTATGGTATGGTGGTGGAATACATAGAGAACGCTGCTGCCCATTCTCCTTGGGATGTACTCGGTTTTAATGTATATCCGTTATGTCAGTGAGTGATGGCAAAGTATTCTATTTGTGTTTTGTTTTCACTTCTGTCGGCACTCCCGGAGTGCCACTGTTTTTTTATTAAATAAAATATCCTGTAATTTTTTTCCACTGAACGTTTTTCTGTAAACTGTGTGCATGGCAGACCCTACATTTCGTGGCGAGCGTGCGGCGTGCCTACACTGCCTACTCGTGTCTGTCGGCTCGATGACCGCACATTAATCATCACTCATGTCTTAGCGATAAGCTCTCGTCTGCCGTCAACGCCTGTCGCCCTCACACTGAAGACTTCATCAAATCATCGTATTTAATCCTCCACAACAACTTCACTAAGCTACCAGACAGATGCCTCATTAATGATACACTTTAGTATCATAATTATCCACAAAGTATCGGTAACCCATTTGTTACCTAGATACTTATGAAATCAATTTCCCGACAAGTTTTACGTTCAAAGCGAAATTTTGCTTATACTGGATATATTACTAAGAACTCGTAAAGTTACAATAACGTAGTAGATTCTTACGTAAACTTTAAAGAAATAAGTGTATACGTCAAAGGATTTCGCATAATTCCCGATAACGAGCGTTCGAGTCGCTCTCTTACTTCAAAGCCGCGTTTCAGTTACAGTTTATTATTAATAAAATTTGGCCGGGTTTGCGAGCGGGACGAGCGGGGTGAGCGGGGTGAGCGGGGTGAGCGGAGCGACTCGGCGGCTGTAACGAGCGTGGTCCGCCTCGTTATCGGCAGCGCCGGCCGGTCAGCGCCGCGGAAAATTCGCCCGAAACTGACGCGCGTGAAAATTTAATGAACGGCCGGACGCTAGTTAACTAAAAGGTAAAGTGCACCCTCTTGACGTGTTCGGTAAATATTAATAGTGAGTGTGCTAGCGTGCGCCATTAAAAATGCACGAGTCCGCGGACACGCTGGCCCGCCGGCGGCCGCCGCGTTCATTAGCCTCTTTACATGCGGTCCCCGGGCCCTCCTCCGAATTAACTCCAGCTCGAGGCGACTCCTCGCGTCTCAACGTCACTCCTCCGCCATTATAACAACAAATTAAGAATTTCTCGCTCGCCTGCTTTGCCGTTCAATTTATCCAATAAAACGCGACATTCAATATCGAAGTTCTCCGATACGGTGCTCTGCGTGGCCTGCGAACACTTCCTGAGAACAAGTTTTACTATTGAAGCCATTTTAAAACTCTTACGGATGCTATTAAGGATAATAGAAACTGTCTAGCTGGAACGATGAGTCAAGGAATTATGTCTGGGACTGGAATGATCTAAGTTTGACTTTTATGTCGTTTTCCGTTGCGAGAGAGCGCGGCTGCTCACGGTCGGTGCGAAAAGTCCGCGAGTGAAGCTAGGCGAGGGTCACACTGCAGGGAGCCGGCGGGATGCAGAAGGCGCGGGCGCGGACGAGGGCGCGAGCAGCACGCGGTGTCTGTTACCGAGTAATGAGGATCGTTAATTATGTATCGCTAGGTGCGTAAGCTTTTCAATTTGGGAACGGTTCAGTGTCGCGGGCTCTCGCGAACGAGGTCAAGGGTTCGCGACTCTCTCAACCCTGAGGGGCTGCCAAATTAATGAGGCACTCCTTTGTAATAAAGAAATAACAAGAACTGCGCACGCGAACCCGGCCTCACCGACTTCGATGTCATTAAAGGCGTCGCGAAGTCTTGAAAGGAGTCGTTACCGCGCCTCGCCTAAACAACTGAGTTTTCATCAACATTCCGAAATATACACATAAATTGCTTAGCATTCGCACTAAGAGAAGGAATATTGAAAATAATGTTCAGAAGTTATGAAATGACGAATATGGGAAACACAGTAGTAGCAGGTACCTATATGTTATGAGTGAATCATTGTCATACCACCATAGTATGTCTATTTTAGCAGCAGTTGCAATTGTTTCTCGCAACTAAGGCAGTGTGTACACGGTTGTGACGGTTCATATTAGTGGAACAGACAGGGTAGATTAGAGCGGGGGTGCGGCCGGTCCCGGCGGCCTGCGGGCACGGGTTTCTAAGTCCCGGCTAATTGGATGAGCCGCCAGGCCAGCCCAATTAGCAGCACCGTTGTGATTCATTTTAATCGGGCGCCCTTATCAGTGCACCACTCAGCGCCGGTGTAAACTTACCTTTAAAAATATTTTCTGTATGAGTGTAATTAAATTAATTGTACTCTACGAAACGATTATTTTACAGTCAAACGGAAAATGGATAAAGCAACCAACTATTTTATTAAATATTCCGGGAAAACAGTTCCAGTCGTAATTATGATTTAAACCGAGTTTTTCGGAAGAACTCGCGTCCTCACCTTTATTAAGACAGAGAATTTGTTTATGAAATGGATATTTAATAAAGAAAAATAAAGCTGAACTAGGTTTTGTGAATGCCATTTGACATTTAGTGCAACTAAGTACCTAATTAAATCTATAGGCCACCGAATGTCTAGATTAGTTAATACTTTCCATAAAGTTTAAAGAGTAATGAAGTATTACCTACTTATATTATACCCAGTATACAAAATGTAGATGTACAGTCAACAAAAGAGATAAGTATGCAGGACCGTCAGATATAGTTCAAGATTAGTAAGAAACCGATGGATGTTCTCGAATAAAATTTAATTTAATTAATAGAAAACAAACAGCTCATTTATCAAATTAAATTTCAGCCGACAACATCCATCGGTTTCTTACTAAACTTCAACTATACGACGATCCTGCATACTTATCTCTTTTGTTGACTGTACAATACAGAGTGAAAACATAAACATAATCACAAACATCAACGCAAAAACAAATCAACGCATAAACTGAAACCTCAAATTCAGCACATGATTCTAGACCCCCTAGCGTACAAAGTTTTCGCCAGTTAAGGGGTTTACATGACCTAAAGCGCGGTCACTGTCGGACTGCATAGAAAAGAAAGAGAAGCGCGATGACACAATGCTGGTAATTTGTTGCAAAATATGGAGCAATAACTTATTTAATTACAAAAATTCTATTGTTTGGACTAAAAAATTAAAACACTAGTGTTTTAGTATGTTGCTTGTAGAACTCTCTGACAAAAAATCAGAATTATTGTATGTGTATTAGTATGGTTTTTATTGTAAAAAGAAAGTTTTTAGAGGTATCTTCATGCTTTTTTTTTTATTGTATCCAATTAGTTTTCTTTACTAGTCCATCATACACTTTTATTGTTTCTAAAACTTGCATTTTTGCGTTAGGTCCTGTAAGCCCCTTAACAAAAAAATCTGCTGTTTCGTAGAAAAGTCAATAGGTACCTAAAGACGCCAGCACATCAAGCTACTACAATCTGTCAAATTTCTTTAATAGATTTTCAACTTTATCGCTAAAGCATTAGGTACAAAGTTGATTGGGAATATTCGACAGTTTCGGGTAGCTTGATGTGCTGGCGTCTGTACTTTAGCGGTCAAAATGTATGGAACATATATATTTTTTTTAATTGTGACGGTTCACAATTTTTTTTCAGAATCATATACAATTCATAATGTTATCCTTTTATGATTCTGCTAAGTGGCCTTTTTAGGCCCCCTGGTCGCGTGTCGCTATTTATTTGTAAGCAGCGACCAGCCCCTGCTTCGAACGGTTTTTACGACTTAACAAAACATTGAGATTTAATTACTATGTAATTTTAATACTAAAGTATAAGTATAAGTACATAAAAACCTTCCGGAATAAATTCTATAAATGATGATGAAAACCGCATCTAAATCCGTTGCGTAGTTTAGAAGAACAACGCGGACATACGGACCGCCACAAAAAGCGACTTCAATTTATAATATGTACAGAGTCAGACGCCAGCAGATCAAGCTACCCGAATCTGTCGAATTTTGCCATTCAACTTTGAACTTTATGCTTTAGCGATAAAGTTGAAAATCTATGAAAGAAATTTGACAGATTGTAGTAGCTTGATGTGCTGGCGTTTGTACCTATAGATTATAATTGTAATTTTTAAATTCGTACATTTATTAAAACAACAAGGCAACTAGGAAGCCTTGCAAATTAAAACGTGGCGTACTCACGTCTCGTGGCGTCTCGTTCGTGGCGTATTTGGCCTTAATTAGGTATGTTCAATTAATCTAATGCTTCCTATCTAATTATAATTATGCGTGTAGGTAATGGTTAGTTGCTATTAGTTACTGCCTTCTTTACATGTCTATTTATATCAAATTGTATCTTTAACAATAAAATACACTACAGACATATCATGTTTTTTTAAGAAAAAGATGTTTGTCATAAAAATATAACTTTATTTTTATTTCTTAATCAATATTTTGTTTCGATATTTTTTTTAGAATAATCGTAAACTATTTAATTTATAAATAAAACATCTAAAAACCGCTTGGATAATATTGTCTCTGTCAATTAACAAGAAACTTGTTTAGTGCGTATAAATTACATTGGTATGGAGGCTAGTGGGGCGACTAAACAACCCGGGAACTAGATCCCGTATCCCGTGACGTGGGCTCCGTCCCCTGATAAGAATTAATCAAGCCAGACCCGTCCTGCCAGTCAATGAACGCGTTTGAGTGGAAAATAAAAATAGACCTACAAATTGCGTGTCTATTCGCACACTCTATTGCTTTGCGTTTTATTGCAAGATGCGTAATATTTTGACTGATGAAAGAGGGGAACTTTTCTTTTTTTTATCGATATCGATCCCATCATTAATGGTTGGTTGACTCTTCACGTGACCAGAGGGCTGGCCTATTTTTAGCCCAAAGAATAAGCATTGCCATCCAACGTGGTAATGCTGCCAGCCTTTTGGGCACTTATCCCATTGACAGCGATGCGGATGAATTTTTTGACGCCCAATGAGCTCCTGACTTTGCCATTTCCTTTTTTTTATGATATACTTGTATATAATATGTATATTTTAGTGTTAAATTGTAAAATAGGTTAAGTGTGTTAGAAGTAAAATACATAGATTTTTTGTAATTAAATAATGGATGGCCAAAGGCCATATTTTCTTAATCACTAAGCTGAGCACAGTGCTCCTTCATTTGGATCTTAAAATGAAAATCAGATCAGTATAGATATTCACAACCACCCGACCGGCTATCGTATCGAAAATGACACATTTCTATAACCTGATTTGCCTTGCCCCCGAATGCAAACAGTTGTCGGAAGAATAGGGCTGATTTTTCAATCAACAGATAATTTTTATCGTGGAATAAAATTGACGTCTGACAGTTTTTGTATGGAAGAACTGTCAAAAATTCAAAATTATTCCTCCGTTAAAATTATCTGGCGTTGCCAGCCAGGACTCCTATACTATAACATTGATTGATGTTCGATACTGGAACTCACAGTGTGTGTTAGAAAACTGAAACACAACAATTTTAAATAAAACTCTTATTTCAATTCCAACTTCATGCTCCTGCAACAAAATTATCAATATCCAGCACACAACCAAAAAAATTCCAATCACGTGTAAAAAAAAAACCGAACCAAAAATCCCAGTTTTTCATCAAGCGAAATGCATTCGATCGCGGTATATCAAGCAGAGTCCGTCCATTAACGGCACAAGTTTACAAAACACAAAACAGGCGAGGCCGTGCGAGGGAGACGACAAGAGAAACCACTTCCGCAATGAGATGGCGCACTTCCTGTGATTGAGGGCGCCCAACGCGCGCGCCGTCCTGACCGGATCGCGGCCCTACACTTGGGAAACTTTCTCTAATGTGAAATTAGCTGTACGAGAAAATTGCGTGCTGGATTGTGGAGCTGAACTTTTTGAGGGTCTTGTTAGTGAAGGTGGGTGAGGTGATCTTTAGGGAGAAATATCTGAAAAATCTTCGTTATTAGAGTTGTTGGACCTCGTATATGATAATAGCATGGATTGAAGTTCTTTCAGGAAAATTATCATCATGGGCAGTAGGTTATTAGGTAAATAACAAGTCCCTTCATGACAATTTTGATGAAGGGATCGATAGTGGTTGCACTTCACTTCAAAAATTCAAATCCAAGTCCACCAAAATAGATAACCATTTTACGGAACATTAAATATATTATTGTTTTTGTTTGCTGTGTCTATCGCTTAATATATTGTCCACTTGGCTTGTATGTCTGCTTGTGTTAATTTAGTTGAACAGTGTACACAATTGTAGATAGATCAATAAATAAACATAAAAGAGTCACAATATAACTTTTATGATCATTCTGTAATGAACTTTGAGAGCATCTTATACCTACAGAAGAGCATAATTACTCCGGAGCAGTAACTCCCTTTTACTTGACCCTACTTCAGAAAAACCGCATCTCATCTTCGTCATTCCATGTCGCCATTATGGAGTTGCGGTTTTTTCCACTCACAATAACAGAGAAGACACCATGATCTGATTAAATTATAAGCATGTAAGTAGTAATAGTCCATGCTTGTACGGAATTTAACTGCGTAAATTTAGTCGTTCCATGCACATTTGGCAAATGCGATGGGTACATATTGTGTAGTAAACGAAGGCACGCATAGCAGTACTGGCTGTGAACACTGGCTCGCCGTGTAATTTCCAGTGCATCCCGTTCTCATCTCTCTCGCTCAGCTAAGTAATGACTTAGATCCATTCCCGGATAAATAGCAAATTGAATGTGTGCCCCTCGTAGTGTGGCGTACAACGCCACCCCGTCTGCGAGCCAGCACCACCTGTGTGTGCGTGGTGACTACGTGTGTGTGTGTGTGTGTCCGCTGATAATGCAAGCTGTATATTCTGGTGATTAGTGGCGCACGCCTATTAATTCTACCAGACTCGAGGTAATTTTTGAGAAGGTGCTTCAAGTTTGAGTGAAAATTTATTTTTCAAGAGGAGAGTGCGGATATTTGCCAAAGCATTAACCCGAGTAAACCACTAATTTTGGGTGCAACAAGCATAGTTAAACTATGTTTTAAAAACTAATTTCGCGGCAAGTATGGCCGCTCTGCCGATAACCCGCTACTATTTACAATGTTTTTCGTCGGTCGTATTTTTTGGCTTGTTTTACGGTCGGCGAATATGAAAAGTTTTGAGGAGCTCTCGCTGAGAGGCGTAAAGGCGGTTTACGACGCGTCTTCGAGTTGAATGCGCCACATGTTAGCGTGTTCCGCTGAATTTCCTCCCAGTATAACCGCATTACACGTGCTCCATGACCTGACCATGAAAATTTTAAACGTTCCGCTTCAAACTGAAAGGCTCGTTCTCGCCTCCGTAAGGTGGTGAACGGGCGTATAATGTAGAACCCGCATTTGTTGAGGCAAATACTTGGGGGTTAGGTTAAAACCGACGTCTTTTTAAACATTGCACAATGCAATCCCGACTGGGCCAGCTGCAAAAACTCCCGCTCCGGGACAACAAAGAGATGTCCTTATAAATTCTCGATTAAATTTTGGATACGAGCTCCAATGAACACAAATTCCTAGAGTCGGTCCAATAAAGGACGCCGTGCAGCCGCGTTAGGAGGCCATAAACGAACGTATTATCCATGTAAGGCGGAATAGCCGTTGCACAATTAATTGTTTCATTTTGGGAAACAATTCCCGCTCCTCATTCAATTAAGAGCGGCGACTAAGGGGAGTGGGGCGGCGGGGGTGCGGGCTACCCCGCCCGCTCATGAGACGGACGTATTAATAGCGCCTGCAATATTGATATACTCGTATCGTATCCCACGTACCGCGTTCGAATACGATATTGTTTGTTAGCGAATTCGATTTGTGTCGATCATAAATCTTGCGCCTTATGTTGAATTTGGAGTTGATTGAATTCGCACCGAGGAGCGCAAGAGGAAGGAACGAGTGTCGCAAGACTCGGAATAAAGAGTACGCGTTACGTTTTAATTAGTATTTCTGGATGAATAATAGATTAGCGAAGCGAGTGGTGACGAGCACGGGGCTCGTGCTCCGTGCTCAGGTGATACCGAAGCGGGACTCAATTAGCAAAAACACACAGAATTAAGAGAGACAAACATGTCGGGCGGGACGACACATGACGAGGCGCCCTCCTCAATCCGAATTTTATATTGCGCCATTCATTATTCATTGTGTTTGTCAAGAAAATTACTGTGGACCTTTTAATATAACTTCCCGAGTCGCACAAACGGAGCTACAAATTGGAGTTGTGAACAAGTTCGCTGGGAGTCGCGACTTAACCTTGGCGATTAGTACTCGCGTGTCGAGCTGTCAAACAAATTTAATTAGGTGCTAAATTCGCGAGGATCATTGGGCGTATTTAGTGGTTTACTTAAATTAAGTTTGGCAAAATGTTATAAGCGTTAGTTTAGTAGGTTGCTCTAGCTATTATGCTAATGTAAGGAGAGTATTTAATTTAAAAGATAGCTACGTCTCAGGGCAGAGCTTTCAAATCAGTGGCGTTGGCTGAAGATTTGAGAGCAATCTGTTAGATTGGTTCATTACGGCCTCCATTAGTGGAGTAATGAGTCGCGATGCATGCCGAAGCGAGTGCGGTGCAGACGGGAGGGGAAAAGACAAGAAACGCTTGTCATATTACTATAATTTAAAAATTTAGGTACCTACGCTAAAAACTACAGAGATTCTATAATTTCTTGAACTTAATAATTATTAAGCATTTTTGTCGTCATTGCTCTAATGGTGAAAGCATTCAACAATGTATTTTGTGTCTGCAGTAAGTTTAGTGTTTAATCACAGGCTTTAGGCTACGGATTACTCAATCCTTTGAGACAAGATAATATTCAAAATGTGTTTATGTAAACTGTTAAGTTCCTGTCTAAGAGATACCTACGAATAAAAATACTAAAAGCAATCAGAAAAATAATCTAGATACAAGAACCGCAATAACGTAAAGTCGTGTTAGGTTATAATGCCCTGAGTTAAGGATACAATGCTGAACTCACGTTGCAGCTTATTTAACCTGTAGCTGCCAAGAACTATTAAAAACGTACTTAAACGTGTTATGTACGTTTAAAAAAAAAAAACGAGCTTTTAATGAACTAAAATGTACTAAATAAAACTTACGTATACATAGAATTTTAATATTATTTTCTTAAAAGCTTGAGGCTTAAATACTTTTAAGTGTAAGAAGGACGTTCACGCCTCAAGGTTAAAAAAAAAAAAACTTGTAAAAACAAGAAGTGTTGTTACATAATCATCTTTATTGAAACTATAACTTAACTCATAAGTTATCAAATCCTATTAAATAACTTACTATGCAGACTTTATCCCTCCCTAGTCCAAAACATCATTGTTTGAGTATAACAACACCTAAAACCTTTCCCCCAAAAATCCTTTCAAAGCCACTAGAGTTTAAACCGTAGCGTCCAAACCGCCGGTCTACCTTCCCGTAACGTTTAAGCGAAAATTAGCTGCAGCTTGGTGTGGAGGATTTCGAGTATGAATGCAGGTCGGGTTCTGTCCATTAGCCTAATTGGAGACGCGGCAGCACCGCAGCGCCACCTAGGACACGGTCCTTTGTTATACCAGACACTAAATTTGGCTGGAATCTCCTAATAGACCACTGAGGGTGCGTTCGTGTGGGGTTATGATTTTATACTTGGGTCTTTTGATTTTGACGCTTGACGGAGTAATCGAGCTTCCTTAGAGCTGATTTTACCAAAGCCTGATTATCTGATATCTATAATCTGTGGAATAAAATTGACGTCAAACAGTTTTAGTATGGAAAAACTATAAAAAAATCGACATTTATTCTCAGAAGACTTATTTTAGGTATAAAAGCTTAGTGAAATTCGTCCTTAGTGTGCCTAGGCACTGTGTTTAAAAGTTTAGGATTGTTTTGTTTTTAATTCGAACACCAAAACGAATCACAGAAGTGGTAACAGAAGATTTTAATTAAGTTTCGAAAATAATTAATTAAAATACAAAATAATTTTCCCTATATTTTAATTAATTTCTTGCCCTCCTCAGTAAAAAAACTACTCAATGAAAGTCACTAACTGTTTGAAACTTAATACATGACTAATGAGAAACCCTAAGTTGCGCTTATACTCATAGCATTACGACAAAAGGTAAGGGGCGGGTGGCAGCTCCTTCTAATTAAATGGTAAACTTTCATGAGCTCCCCCTCACCTCCCCCTCTGGTACCGCTAATTAATGCGCCCACGGGAAGCTCGGACGTCTCGCCTTTCGACCCTGAGATACTACATCACACGAAGACTCGACTCATTCAAAACATCATACGTAACTAGAAATTAATATAAATATTTCGTCACACTCAATTCGAGTAATCAAATAACATTTTTAAAATCAAAATGGTTTCAAAGTTGCCTACGATCTCAAGTATCAATTCGAACACGGCAATCCTTTTAGTAAGCGCTAAAAACTATGGCAGAGAAAGTCAATCCTCGTGCAGGTGGCGCGCGCGGCCCGCGGGCGGCCTCCGCTCGCTAAACGTATTGTCGTGTACCGCTTCTGATGTGGTCGAAACTAAACCCCAACTACTTAATTGAAAACCGTAATAGAGAATCCAAATACACGGTATCCCTTTTGATCGCTATATTGGAGGTGCGATGCCAAATTAATTGATCGTCTCGTTAATGTGTCGCGTAATGGAATACGATTGTACTGGATATCCGCTATTAAAATTATACAACCCAGCGACTGAATATTTAAATGTATGAAGTTTTCTCTCTAAATAATTCCAAATTAATTCAAATCACTGTTAGTAATAAACGTCTGCGCTAGCGCCGCAGCATCTACTGGGAGCTCGAAGAATACGGTAAAATGTTCCAAGTTTCTTCAAGCAATCAAGGCTTAATACCGTAGTGAAGTTTCAAGTTGGGAAATTATAGGGCGCGGGGTGAGACGCGGGCGGGGCGGACGTCCGCCGCGTGTCATCTCGTAACATCAAAAATGCATTTAAATTCTGCGCAATAAAAAACAGCGGCGGGAAGTTTCACAGCGGCCCGGGGATTGAAGACGCCTGCCTCCAACCCATGCGCTTTATAGCACTACACAATTTCTGTCCACCCGCACTTTACACGTTCCCCGATCTACTTACTAATAAAAGTGTTTCATGAAATAAGTCCGATCTGACCGAGACTGGATCAAATGCAAGGCTTTGCCTCGCTAGGATTGTTAGTACAAGCGATTGCCTCATTGTATCGAAGAGTTCTCCCAACAAGAGTCTCAAAAGCTCTTCGAGGCCCTCATTTCTTATTGTTTAACAGCGCAATCATAGTGGTGCTGGAAGAATCATGTCGTGATAATATCGCGCTTATACAAAAAAAGTACATTGCCAAAATTTTCTATTCTGAATACATTGTAGCGGTATCTACAACGTCACATGCGAACAACGCGTCATACTGACGTCACGCAAATCCTGCATCGCGCAAGCAGAGTTTACCGCGCAACTAGCATAGATACAACGGCCCGACATGAATCATCGGGCAGTTGCCCGCCAGACACAACACCCGTCTGGTCGGAGGATCCTCCCTTTTCTATGGAGGTTGAGTGAACTTTACATCCTGTTCCTCATACCTCTATACTGGTGACCCCGAACATGAACGTCAGCGCAGCCTTCGTGCACCTACTCCAGTGTGACGTCATCATCATCACTCCCGCAAGCTTTAGAGCGGCGAGTCACCCAGCCAGCCAGCACCCACGGCTTCAACGGGTATCCTGACCACCAGCATGCAGCGACCGCGCATACCTGGTCATCACCCTCAGCCTCATCAGCAACCTCGGCACAGCACACTGCATTTTCGGCCGGTACACAAACAAGCAGAGTCATAGAAACCCTCTCCTGGTCGACGCCAGCAGTCAGCCTCAACCCGGCGCTGTACCACATCCGACGCACTGGAGCATAACGCAGCGCCACCCCGACTCACTGGGGACATCTTCGCAGACAGTTCCGACTCACCGTGAACTATGCGGCAACCGGTTCCGACTCACTGGAACCTCAGCTGGCCTGGCAGGCATCGCAAGATACAAGACTCAGCCCACTATCGACCTCCGGTCTCCGGGGGGGAGAGTTATGTAGCGGTATCTACAACGTCACATGCGAACAACGCGTCATACTGACGTCACGCAAATCCTGCATCGCGCAAGCAGAGTTTACCGCGCAACTAGCATAGATACAACGGCCCGACATGAATCATCGGGCAGTTGCCCGCCAGACACAACACCCGTCTGGTCGGAGGATCCTCCCTTTTCTATGGAGGTTGAGTGAACTTTACATCCTGTTCCTCATACCTCTATAACATGAATAATACGTTAATTTGTATAAAAATAAGTGAAAAGGACATCGAAAACCTCAGTAAATTAGCATTCACGAGCAGCTGTGTTTACTGAAACTACGGAACGAGACATAACAGGTGATAACAGCTGCGACTCGCTCAAAAAAACTGAAGGGAAAATATTTTCCGTGTCCGGGCCGTAGTCGAGCCGGAGCCGGTCCGGGCCGGCTCCCCTCGGTCGACTTGATGCGATAATTAGCCCGCCCACTGTCGGATAATTGCGGGATCCGATATTGTACCGGACATTTCAAGAATTGTTTACAGACAACGATTTTAAGCGTTCGAGTTTCGACTTTATTTCGAATTCGGGTTTAAAGGTGATGTTTATGGGGATGTAAGTTATTAGGGGGTGAAATGTGTTTGATTAGGGTTAGTATAGATATCCTTGAAAGGATTAGTAGGCTTCTTTGCTAATATAGATTTATTGTAATAAATTAATCAAGAAACTAATAACCGTTAATCAAACCACATATACACTACAAACACAACCCTTCATTGAAACATTCGATAATTACAACCACATTCCATTACCGGTTATAAATTGAATATACAAAGGAAACGTCACAATAACGCACCCGCAGTTACAATAATAACAAACTAATTACGCTGTGTCGGGAATTCTTTCATTAGCAAAATGAAACATGTCCGCCGCTGTGAACGAACCACCCTATCAATTACAAAGCAATGCAATTACATTCGGTACCTAATAAGCCACTTTATGGTACACGTGAAATACGACAATTTAACAGGAAATTAAAGTTGGTGCCGCAAACCACGGACGTCATTTCACAATAGTTTGTCCAATTTATCAGTGTTGAGAGTCGTTAGGAAATAATCGTAATCGAAGCGAGCTCCGCTGAACAATATGGACCGATGTCGGCCTCTCTAATTGGCCCTTACCTGGAGCGCACTCGAGAATGATAAAGCCCCCATTAGCCGCCCTATTATTTACCTACTCGTCATTAGCGTAGACTTCATTAGGATAACGAGATAACGGAGCCCCGGCTCGAGTACTCAGCCCGTGCAGTATTTTTGGTGTTTTTGAGCGAAATTCAAGGAACGAGTTAATAGATTCTGAGAAGACGGGTTACTTTGAAGTCGGTCTAAGAGGGACAGAGGAACTGAATGTTGGAGTTTAGCTGCTAATACCAGCCAGGAGAGCTGTTTTTATTTTGACTTCATAAAAGCTTGAAAGGCGATTCAGGTTCACAGGTCACAATACCAAAAAGCGCAATTTTACCGACCTTTAGTCGGTAAAATTGCGCTTAAAATACTAGGTAGATTATTCACGCCAATCATATTTCATAGCAATGTTTCCCTAAACTAATTTAATAACAAAGGTTGAGTTACAATAACGTTAGGGAAAGCATCATTACCCTGATCTGACGTACTCGTGTGGAAGTGGTATGATAACGAGCCGCGTTCGGAAGAACGAGCTAATTATTTCCGAGTATTCTATTTCCCGCTCAGTCCTATGTAAAGTTAACAGCGATGTGCGAATAGGAAATAGGGACCACCCGATAGTAGCATTACAGCGTGTGTTATTAAGATCGATATCGAAGGCAGGAAAAATGGATGCACCAGCCCTCGACGCGGCGCTGTACCACAAAAAACACCGAATTTATTGTTAATTATAAAACTCCGGCGCGGAACATTAACGCAGAGATACGATACCCCGATAGCCGCTTGTCTATTTATTTATTATTTAGATATCGGCCGGTGCGGTCACGACTCCATATTGTTTCGGTGTAATGGCATTAATGACCTCGGTTTAAAGTTGAAGTGTTAATTTGATTTAAAATTATGCTCCCGATTACAATCTTCACGTTCAACTTTCGCCCCGAAGCTTTAATTACAGCGGTGATCCCCGATGGAGCCGTGATATGGCCCGCGCGTTCATAATACTGCTCGATGCTAATAAAAGCTGGACGTAAACCACATCGGCTAGTAAACCTAGCTGCAATGCAGCTTAATGCACGAGTTGACATTATAAAAGTTAGAATTAATGATTTTAATCTCATTCGCCTTATTGCTGAATGTACGGTTTACGGTGCATGTGTTTAGTGACAAATTATGCAAAGTGTTGGCCGTTTTAATGCAAAGATGCAAGTACTATGGACGAGGTAGCTACCTAGATTGTTATCAGGACATTAAAAAACAATTGCATAGCGATGCCTTTTTGTATGTTTACGGTATATTTCGTTTTAAATGAGTAAGTTCTAAAGTATTTTAAATAAAAGAGCGTAATAAACCCTTTATCGCGAATGCTACGTAGTTAACTTAAATGAGCATTTTAAATACAGTTTCTGTTTAACATACAATGGTGGCTAAGTATTCCTAGATGGTTTCAACAGCACACATCGCAATCACAATAGCGGAAACATTTGATTCAGGGTGTTGACGGCGAGCCATGGAACACGACACCGATAAAGGGCACCGACGGCCTGTGCGTGTTACTTACTAATAAGTTAACGTATCATTTGGACTTACTACTGAATTACATAACAGCAAAGCTGATAACTTAATGAGGATTGAAGGATTTTCTTTATTTTTTTTTTTAACGCTTCGCTGGATAGATGGAGCTGAACTTGGTTAGTTACTGCAAGGAACGGAACGTCACATAATTTTTTTATTAATTCACTTGGATGTGATTTTGAGATCGTAAAACGAAAGCAAACGAAATTGTCACTCAACGAGCGTATATGACGTGACGTAATGTTTTTTTTTCCAAGCGTTTTGACTTTGGCACCTAGTAACGTAGCCAGTTCAACGCCATCTTCAGGGTTCTTGGAAACTATGTTTTTTTTTAATGCTCAAAAGAAAAACCTCTCATTGTGAATGCATCACGAACTAATTTCCCCATTCCGTTTAAAAATAAAGTAGTAATAAGTAGAGTCCAATAAAATCGTCTCCACAAATGGAAAAGTGTGGAAAACTATTTTCAAAAAAACGCAGAATTGCCATTGTTACAAGCGATTATACCAATTACCCACGTTTGTGCTTTAGTAAAAAGAAACGTGCAATATTTTTTCCAGGAAAATAAGAATTGACGTATCGGGAGCGGGCCGCGGGGCGAGCATCGCGGCCTGAGTTACGACCGCCGGTACTCGTAAACGTCACATTAATTAGCATGCCCACTAATGAGGAGTTATGGCGCTCTAATGAGAGGACTTGTACTCGACGTATTTATTAACGTACACCCAGAGACGGCCGCTGTTAATCTGATAGATTTACGAAATGAACACTAGCTGCGTCTGCGTCTTTTGAAGAAAACTTTAGCTGCTTTGAAAGAATGCTGTCTCCGAGTAAGTCGTTCAGATAAATCAACCAACAAGTAAGGATGCAGTGACAACTTAATAACATAATTAAACGCTTGACACATACCTAAGCGTCCGCAGTTTTTTCCCCAGTACTTAAATACTCTTGGGTTAGCAAGGTACAATCAATGTCGCGTGTTCATTAAAATTCTGTCATAATTTGTGCTCACAGATAATGAAGACACGGTCCTTCCATACAACTCGTACCCGTGATTGAGATAAGTGTGATTCGATGTTATACAAAACCGTGCGAAAGAACAAAGCGCGCGTTGCCCCCACAATGGAGGGGTGAAAAAGACGTTAATAATATTCGTCAAAGCACTCTGGTTACATTAAATCAATTTGCCCTTTCCGCGCGGTAAGTAGCGAACGGTGTAATTGATAAGTTGAAACCCTTGTACCGAGGAGGCTACAGTTTGGCACTGCCAACATTCTGGCTGAGTTTCCACGTCACGTGCTGCCATCTTTCGTCTCTTTTATAGAAATTAAATCTGAGTCGGAGTATGTTTAGAAATGGAAACTAGTTACTCTAACTGCCTGGACTTTAACAGCTGGAGTGATTGGATACGGTAGTTGTGGAACTTGTATTACAATGACTGTTTTAACGTTTTCGGGTGCTGAATATGTTAGTGGACTGAAACTTGGAGTGTTAGGCCTTCAAACGACGCTTAACGCTATCATCGGTATGGGAATGGGTTTTTGGAATAGGTTTTCCCATTCCACGAATTAAGGCTCCTTCAAACAGCCGCGACACGCGATAAAATCGCGCGCGACACAAAGACACCGCAAGTCGCGCAATGAACGGTGTCTTTGTGTCGCGCGCGATTATATCGCGTGTCGCGCCTGTTTGTAGGAGCCTTTAAATAAAGACTCCGTTTCCTGGAGTTTTAATTATTTCTTTATGGAAGACAAAAAAATCCTTTCACAGTAGTGCTGATATCGCTTCGATATCACAGGACACATTTCAACATTTATGATTAAGTCCTATGTAATAGGTTGGGAGCCTATTGCCACAAACCGAAAAAAAAAACGAAAAAAAAAATCGAAAACCGAAACCGAAATCCAAACTCCGGGCTGCTACTGAGTAATATTCCTGTTAGAAAAACGCAATATCACTTTGCCGGACCTGGGAAACGAATCCAGGACCTCATGCTCAGCAGTGACTCTTGCGACCACTAGACCAGGTTCACATCGATGTTATAGTGACAAATTGTCGGTAAAAGACCGTATAAAAATGAAAGCTACTCTACTAACGATAACTGCCAGTGCCAGGTGAACACTCGTTTAAATTAAATCGCAGATTGTTTCCAATGCTCGATAACTGTAATTTGACGTCGGCTTATTTTCACTTCCACTCCACGAGTGTTGTGAAAAAGTAAACTTTAAACACGGAGTTAATCGAGGGAAATGGTTCATTAATATCGGGTTCAGAGCAAGTGATTACACAGTGGTGTAATCCTTCATTGTGTCGACGTGCTTTTTAGTGGTTTGAGCAACTTTCAGTGGCGATTTTAATTATTGTAGCCACTTTTGTCCTACGATTTTTGTATTAATGTGAAAATTATTTTTTATTAAGTATATGTTATGAGTGTGCATAGAAAGGTGTGGTCAAATTTAAGGGTGTGATACAGACCATCAAACTTTCTCCACCGGATCATCATCGTAATCCCGAAAAAATATTCAGCCGTCCCATACATTTGGGTCGAGTAAGTATTGAAGTTTTGTTGGTTACTGTGAACCAATTAAACACATTAGATACGTTGTGCATTTCATGGAGATCAAAATTGCCCTTTACAGCATAACATTAAAATGAATATCTTAGAAGATATCAGAGATTTAAAAAGCGAGGGCAGAGCGGCTGGTGGTTTCAAATCAGAGATTTAAAAAGTTTGCCGGGTCAGCTAGTTAGTTTCATATAAGTCTATCTAAATTATAAAAAACTTCAATAAGTACACCACACAAATAATAACCTACAACTGTCTCGATAACATTATCACACATCTAATTGAATGTAAAATCCTTAAATCGATAACGCTCCACTCTCGTTCGTCGGCCCACGCGTCTACTTCTAGCTGCAAACGAGGATGGCCCAAGTTCCCGGCCTAATTGTATTGCTCTATCAATATTTAATCTGTAATCATCAGTATGTGCCCGTGCATGTGTGTGTGTGTTTGTGTATGTATGAATGGTAGCATCATAAAGGAGTGCAGCGGAACAGATCGCACGACAATATCCTAATTCACTCGCGCGAATGTAATCCATTAGTGTTCCCTCCTCAGGGCACCTCGCGCCACCCCGCGCGTCCCACACCCCCGCACCAGTCTGTCATTCATAAACCTCCATATAATTTGTATTGGCACATGTTTCATATGACTAATGGACGAGGGCACATTAAATATAAAAACGACGTACTGCTTATTGCTGTTTACAAAACTGAAATAATTTTTATTTTGAAATGTATGAGACTAAAAGATGTTGAAGGGAAATTCTCGGTAAGGATGAATGGAACTGAGGCAACCTTAGCTATTCTAAAAGGCCTACTCTTTATAATGAAATGTGAGCCTTATTTTTATGCCTTTTGCTAACTGCTCATAAGCTTCTTTAGGGTTAATTTGCTAATGAAGAAAACTGAATGTCTACAAATGTGTACGTCATCCTACTAATGTTCCTACGTTTTATGTCACTTCGTTCTTCTGCACCTGTTCGTCGTCCTACAAACTTTTACCTGGATTCGTTTTTAGAAAGAATAGTTTCATAACTGTTATCTTGTCCTACCAGGATAGATGAAACACTTAGATACGTCATTTTCAGAGAGATTTAATAACAAAACGATTTTTCGAGAACACTATGAATTGTTCTTTAGCATTTTTTTCAAAAAGGACCAATTACTCAAAACGCGGAACCTAGCAACACTTTAAAAAAAAAACAGATTAAAAAGAAAAAAGTGTACATTTGCCATTTTAATGATGTAGTCAGTAAAAGGCAGATGTATTGTTTTTTATACCCACACATACTACACATTACCTACTTAATTTAAAAATATATAATAACCGTAATTATAATCCTCGTTTCAAACACGCTGGCCCCATAGCGTGGTGTTTTTATTATGAGCGTTATAATAAAATTAAAGCTAATGTGTAGTGCTGGCAATATGGAGGCAGGTAGTTTTATTAATTATTAAATTAAGCCTATTAAGTGCAAGAATTACGACCGCATCGGACAAAACATCTTGTTTCAGCTCCGTAATGTTATGTTGATCAGAATAAAGGCCGCTCTTAATAATCATGATGATATTATGTTATTAAATAATACATTTATTTTTGTTTGGAAGCCCTGAAGACATTTAGTTTTTTATTTAAATCCTGGACATAATCATCATTATGTTCCACAGATCTTAGAATTGTTTATTTACAATGGACTGTTTTTTACGTTTTGACGCTATTTTTAGGGTTCCGTACCCAAAGGGTAAAAACGGAACCCTATTACTAAGACTTCGCTGTCTGTCTGTCTGTCACCAGGCTGTATCTCAAGAACCGCGATAGCCAGACTGTTGAAATTTTCACAAAGTATGTATTCTGTTGCAGCTATAACAACAAATACTAAAAACAAAATAAAATAAATATTTAAGGGGGGCTCCCATAGTTGTATGGGAGCCCCCTTAAATATTTATTTTATTTAAAAAAAAATCGCGTTTGTTGAAACGCGATTTTTTTGCTCGATATTAAAAATGGCAACAGGTAGGCTCTTGAAATATTCACAAAATACTCAGTTGTCTTTTAACTTTAATAATAAATAATAAAATTAAAATAAAATACATATTTAAAGGGGGCTCCCATACAACAAACATGTTTTTGGTACGGAACCCCTCGTGTGCGAGTCCGACTCGCACTTGGCCAGTTTTTTTTAGTTTCTGTTTATTACTTTTAGTTAAGTTAGGATTTAATTTTGTTTTTTTTTTACCTTTGGTTAAAGTAAAGTTGTATTTATGTGGATAGTGAATAAATGGTAATTCGTAGTAGTATTGACGTTTCCAGCGAATTATTAAAATTAAACGTATGTTGGGCATTTATTTTGAGTTATACAAGAGTACATCTAAATCTTCTAGGAATTTCTTGTTTTGACAAACTGTATCCAATCTGTTTCGTTACAAATAAAGCTGCTCAATTCAAGGAAAATAAAAATATACAAACTGTTTCTTGATACTTTTACCTAATGTACGCTGTCTGTCTACCATGGATTTATTCAAACATAAACCGTCTTATTACAAAACGAGATCTAATTTTAGACCTAGTCTAAACCTTCAAGCCAACTCAACTCTATTTTGAACTTTATTCCGACAAACGTAAAGTTCTTAATGCAAAATTGGCAACTTAGACTCGGGTTTAACGTCAGTTTTTGTAATAAGAACTTTAGCTTCGTCGGATTATAGTTCGAAATATAAAAATAGCTGGATGGTTTAAACCTGGGTCTAAAGATAAATCTTGTTTTGTAATAAGGCCGAATGAGATCCATATATGACCTGTATTCTTCTATGTTTGCAATACTTTTGATTTGTGCCTGTTAAATAGTAAATGATGATACGGTTAGAAACCGGTGACTACCGAGATGACTAATAGAGAAGTATGGAAGAAAAAGAGAAAGAAATGGGGCAGTGGTGGCCAAATGGTAACGGCCGCGACTTACGAGTTGTATGTCGTAGGTTCGAACCCAGACAGGCGCTTTACTTTGTGTAAATTATTTCATCACCACTGCTCTCAAAACGGTGAAGGAAAACATCGTGAGGAAACCGGCATGTCCTAGAATAAAAAAATCGAAGACATGTGATGTGACATCTACCAACCCGCACAGGGCCTGCGTGGTGGATTACGGCCCTCTCCCTCTCACACAGAGGAGACCCATGTGCCAGCAGTGGGAACACTATAGGGTGATTATGTATGTATGTATGGAAGAAAAAGACATGTTGTGCCGACCCCAAGTGCATTAAGATAATGGCAGGAGAATGATGAAATAATTTTTATTTTTTATTACTAAATGGGCGCTCTTGACCCCGATCACGCCTGATGGAAAGCAATAGATGAGGTCTATGATGGAACGAGCGTGCCCAGAAGATGCCTGTTCGCTCTTGCTTTGAAGGCAGACGGGTTAAATGTGGGAGGGAACACAGATGCCGGCAGAGAGTTCCACACTTTGGCTGTGCGCATAATAAAAGTGGAGGAGAAGCGCTGAGTACGACTCGTGGGGATATCAACAAAGTGCGGATGGTACGTCTGGTTGTCCGGTGGTAAAAGGGCGATGGTGGGATCAGGTCGTGGAGCTCCTGCGCACACTCTCCGAAGTACAGTCTGTAGAAGACCGACAGGCAAGCAACATTACGCCGATGAGCTAGGCTGTGAAGCGTAGCTACCAACGTCTCGTCGCCTATAAGCCTTTTAGCTCTGCGTTCCACCGAGTCAAGTGCAGCAAGCTGGTATTTTGCTGAGCCATCCCACAGTAGTGATAAAAGTCTTTTCGACCAATGAACATGACAGTTGCTGAACACCGAGTTGACGTTCTGCAAAAGCGTGTTTAAAAGTGGCAACAGTTAAACCCACAGTCGTCTATGAATTATAAATGTACGAAGAATATTAAAAAGACATTCGAACACTCAAATGTTCCTTCAATTTTCGTTACCGAAAAAGAGTATTTTGTTAAAATTTTCATCCATTAAATGTGTGCTCTTCCCGAAGCTTTAATACACTTAGGTACGGGCTGCGTTTTCAGAAAAATTAAAGAAAGTAATCAGTGGAATTACGTCGGCTACTAAAATATGTATTCCTCATAAAAGTATGCCCCGACTTCTGTCGGGGATAAATATTCATTATGACGGATCGTGTACGTTTCAGCAGGATTAAACGCTATTAACCCGCGTCGCTATGCTCTTAGCTAAATCAATCGGGTGGCGTATCTGTTGTTATGTATTCTGTGTAACATTGTGCTCGCTCTTCGCCCACTCTGGAGGCCAATTACTTAAATTTCTTGTGAATTATTTAAGTTTTTTGGACTTTGTGGCTTGTTTCTGTGATTGGCTGATCATACTGAATTGATATCTGGGGGCCTAAATGGTCACTTTGGCAGAATCATAAAAGGATAACATTATGAATCGTAATGCACAGTTAACTGTTAAGTTAACCGTATCAAATCCCTTTGGTGAAGGAATTTTCAATATTTTTTTTTGTCTGTGCTATATACCAATCAATCCAATTCAAATCCAATCCCAATCTCTTTGAGTAGTGCAGCGAAAAAAAGAAAAACACGGACTGTATTCGCCATATTATGATTCATAATGTTATCCTTTTATGACTCTGCCAAAGTAGCCTTTTTAGGCCCCCTGGACTTTAGTTTAACCCAAAGTAAACAAAGCTATCAACTATATCCACTGAGGTGACCTTGCCAAAAACAAGCCTTTATTTTCCTTATCATAAAATTAACAGGTTTTTTTTAGACCTGAAAGAAACTACGGCCACCAATCTACCAGGGGGCATCATCAGTCATTAGGATGCTCATATTGCTCATGTTCTCAGGCTACTATGATACGTGTTTTTAATCTTACCAATGACTTTACTGCCAATGGTTCAATTTTTTTGTTTGTATCTTACAACCTAGTTACTTAGTTACGCTCATAAAACGAAGTGCCGTCTGCCCTATAAATATTGTAAAAATGCGAAAAATATACAACCTAGATTATAATCATCGTACTAAGCATTTTTTTAGTGCCTTGTTTGTTATGATGAGCTTATTAGTATTCACGTTTAAATATAAAGTCTGGTATAAAAGTGGAATATCATGGAGACAGAATTTTACGCGTGTTTTATTATTATAAACAAAAATATAAAGTGCTGTATGTCTAATCTGTGTTAAGACGTGTTGTCACGTCGTCACTCACTCAATATGTATGAGCGGCTGTAAACACCAATGCTGGGGTTCGCTTCATCCGGCTGAGAGCTCCCATTCGCCTCTAATTAATTACTCAACTCAGTTTCAATTAAATTAACTCGAGATCGGGGCATCGACACGCAATGAATCGATGCCAGCCGCGATTCGATTAAGATCGTTAATGCCGATCAATTTTACTCGTTAGTTATCAATAAAGTTATTAAACGCGCGCCGCGAAGCCCCTACGCAAACATGCAATGCCAGGTGCATGCTCGTACTTTCATGAAAAAGGGAACGGTGATTGGTTCGTGAAGTTGTTAACTGGGAAATGATTTAGATAAATGATAGGTCGCCATTATTTGTAGTTGGTAAAAGAATGAAGACATTAAAAATGCATGTTAGGGTAGTTTCTGAATTGAAAATGTAGTTGTGACATGATTCCGCGGCGACACGCAACGGGTACGCAGACCAGTAGTCGCGTCATTTTGCGGATAGCGTGAGCCTCCGGTAGTCCATGACCTGCTATGACATCAATAATTTGTGACGTCTTCGGCTCTTCGCAACGAGTAAAAGAAATACAGGCGTATTCTTTTCTGTTACGTAGTCTAGAAACTACGCAGTGTAGATTAGCAAACATACAAAGGGTAAACATTTATTAATACAACCAATTTTCATTATGGGATCCACTCTGAATCCACGAAAAAATAATCAACTGTTGTAAGTATGATTGAGTAAACGCTTCTGTAGTATGTTTTTTTATTGAGTTTATTTAAAGATGTTTTTACGCTAAAAATAGCTAATAAATATGGGTAATTTTGGCCCTTGCATTGATTGATTAGATTTCTCTTTCTCTTTCGTATCAAATGCGACATAGTATCGTCACACTCCTAGTTGCACGTACAATTTTCCCCCCAAAATTGGTCCTTCTCTTTTCAAAAAGTCCGATAAATGGATCGGTCAGTAAAGGATGCCAGTCATGTCGTGTCACGTCTATCTTGTCTATGACGGAAAATCTTCGCACCTACGCTACGTAGCTACGTACTGACAACTGTGCTTGACACACTTCGGCCCACTTCAGGGTTAAATGGCATAAATCTGGTGTCCTTTAAGAAAGTGTCCTCAAAGGCTTACTAATAAACTTTGCGGATAGAAGGACCAAGTTTTGGAAAAAAAAACAACTACATTTTTCGGAAAATTCTGATAGACCAATACGTACATTGGATTTGATTGGATAATAATACATTAAATGGACATTTCCGGAAAATTCTTGTGCTTTACATTTTGTTAGCACATCATCATCTGCCTAGCCTTTTCCCAATTATGTTGGGGTCGGCTTCCAGTCTAACCGGATAGCAGCTGAATACCAGCATTTTACATGGAGCGACTGTCTATCTGACCTTCACAACCCAGTTACTGGGTACCACTTTTGTAAGACTGGTTGTCAGACTTTCGGGGTTCTGACTACCCGTAACGACTGTCAAAGATCCACGAAGGACAGCCGGGACCAACGGCTTAACGTGCTTTCCGAGGCACGGAGGGGTCTCGGTATATAAAGATGGTCACCCATCCACAGACCAACCGCGGCAAGCGTAGCTTAACCTGATCGATTGACCTGTGCGGCTATTATTATTTAGCCTCGGGCCCCTCTACATTTTGTTAGCACATACTGTTTACAATAAACTGTGTCGTCATCCAAGTGCGTTTATTTTTTTTTATTTATTGGTATGAAGAAGGCTGACTATCAAACATAGTTTCTTATATCTAGACGGGCAAAGTATTAAATAAAACTAAACATAGTCTGTCAAATCACCAGCTAGACGTAAATGCTGCAGTTAAAGCTTAGCTCATTACAAACGTTACTATGATGCTTTTGATACATCAACTTAAAATTTGTATCTCAAACACGGAGTAACACTAAAACTAAATTGGCCACTCAAAACTAGTTGAACCGAGTTTAAAACTGCGCCCTTAGCGGGGAGGGGGCGTTTTAATTACGGCGTTTAAGTAAAAGCGACGCTGCGTCTAGTCTAGCTAGCTGCACTACACAGATTCAGCCACCAAAAGCCTTCCACTTAGCTAATGAAACATGTTCGCGTATAGTGTTTTAAGCGCCGTCGCAGCCGGGAGCCGCTCTGTGCGCTCTGTGCGGCGTGCGCATTGTCAGCGAGCGGTCGCCAGCGGCTTCGGTGGACTCGTCTCCGCAAATCCTCATTTACTTGCATTATTTTAATGGAACTATTGTGGGCGGATGTCCTTTGTCGCGTGCGGATGCGGATCCGGCGCACCGGGCTGTGGGAAATGTGCCGGTGCATAAGTGCATCACCGCTCTGCCCCGAATTGTGCCGCCGATCCCAAATTAAATGGCAGAAAGCTCTGTTTCAATTTAGCGGATTTGAATAGTCGACTCGGATTGCAAAGGCGCAGCAGGGAACCGAGTTTATTGTACACGTCACGTCTATAAAAATAGAGGAGAGAAATAAGAACGTATCCATTTAACTAATTAAGTGGGGCGAGTTGGTTTCGAGGCCACGCAGCGCGTCCGCAGAGAAATCCCACGGACCTCTAATAACTGGCTTCCCTAATAAGCTAAGAGGTTGTCTTACTCGTATAAAAATGCAATCGGCGGAGCGAAGGCCCGGCGACGTCGTTCAAACTTTTCAAATTTTCCACCAGCCCGACGGTATTAATTTTAAATTAGAGCCAGAGACGTAAATTGTCTCCACATGTGAACGACTGGCGTTAATTAAAGTTTTCTTTATGTTTCATGTTTTATTCTAATGTAGGTATTAGAGGATTGAACTTTTTATGTTTTCATAAATCTCATTTTCTGGTCCTTTTATTCGCAATGCATTAGATTAATAAGTTAGTGAGCTTTTAGCGTTTAAAGGTATAAGTACCTACTCCATTTATACACTAGAAAAGTAACCGCCAAATAACGATAGTTACCTATTGTGTCACATTGTTGCAATGAGCTGCATTTTGGAGTTATTTATAAATGTAAATGGTAAATACATTATATTGCTTTGTATAATATCGTGGAAAAACGGAGTTTATTATACGTTTATATCGAAATAACGAAAGGGTTACATCCGTTACTTTCCTAATGTTATGATAAATGGCCTTATATGTATACAGCTGCCTGTCAAAACAAAGATTTAATTTCGATAATGAAGTACTTATTAATTTAGTGTCGTATCCACTGTTGGAGGCACGCGCTCACTTAGGTCGGGCACACACAGTCGACTGCCACTTAACATGATCAAGTCGTGACTGAATTACGAGCCGTATGGTTCATAATGTGGGTCTCCCGATTGGCCACGAGCGCGCCAGTCGTTTCACACGACTGACCGTATGATTTTTCGTGATCACAGAGTGCAGAGCAAGGGGCGAGTGTGCGCTAAGCCTTAGTGTCACGACGTGATTAATTTCTAAACCTCCTGACGCCTTAACTACCTCGTAATAACTAAACTAGACACGAACCCAAGCCCAATGAATAAATTAAATACTAATTTCTTGACATACTTTGTTTGAAGCGGATTGCCTTGCGAGTAATTACTGTTATATTTTTATTAAGGTTCTGTGACTAAAGTGAAAGTAACATTTCATCAAAAATGTAAGGCGGAGTATTTTCATAAATTTTCGGTGCTTTGTTCGAAGTTATGACTGAGATGTTGTTTATCATCTTATCTGTTATTCAGGGAAGACGATGTATTACGATCATAGAATTTTATTTGTCGTTTTCGTTAAATTGGTTTTACTTTTGAAGTAGATAGGACAGGGATAATCGTTATATTAATGATATACCTGTTTTTTATGCTTTTAAGAAATTAAAGAAAACATGGAAAAAAAATATAAGAAAATTAATTTGGCATTTACTTAAAACATATTTTACAAACCCTTTCTTTATTGCTTGAAAAGGCGTTAACATTCTCAGTATTTTTTAATTACAGACATAATTACATACATAACACTGGTATCGATCTAAATTGTTTATTTTTTACAGCGTCAGTTAATTAAAACGAGTAATCAGTGTAGAGTGATTAGAGGTGAGAGCAGCTGATCGGTCGCGGCACGCAACAGTAGCGGGTTCGATGCCCGACCCGCTCCCACGAAGGGCGTTCGATCAAACTACCTCCAGTAAAAATTGTAATGTAAACAACCCCGACTTACTTTGTAAAGAAAAATTAACGAAGAGTAAATTGCCCGTGATTATTGAAATAACAGAGTGCTGTGTTGGCTCAGGGCTTATTGGCGTCATTTAATTTTGAAGGAAACATTTAAGAAAAATAATAAAACTTACAGGTTTTGACAGGTAACTACCTACGGGCGCTTTGATACCTGCAGAAGTTGTATGCAAGTTCAGATTCAATTATCCTTTCACACAACTGATAGACACTTTAATTGGCATCGTTCCAACTAAAAAAACATTTCTGGTACTGGGTGTTGTTACGGACTCCTACAAAAGGTACACAGAACTAGCGTGTCGTGCACAGTGCAAACGACCCCCTTACTTCGCGTGCCACAACCGCTTTGAGGCCGATTGAATTAGATAGACAATAGATATCAGTCATCAATCAAAACGTCCAAGAGTTTAATTGTTGAAAGTGAATTGTTTATGATAGAGTACGAACTTACTAGCACCTCCCACGGTAAACTCGTTGAGAATCGACAAAAGGTTGAAGATCTCGGTCTCACCTGTCCACTGCACTACATCAGAGGGACGGACCTCGCCCGCAGCAGCCCTTTGTGGAAAGATTCCCGGAGCGAGTGCGAGGGCACTTTGATGTCGAGCCCGCCAGGTAATTTGGAAAAACGTTATTTAATTAACTTTCGACAAGTCGGCGTAATCGTGTTACAAAGCCGCCGGGTGAACGGTCAAGTCTTTGAGCCACCGGCCAGCGGCAGTTTCACCCGAACTTGATTTTTACGCCAAACATACCGACCATAAAGGCGCTGTCATTTTCAGGTGTTTTCCAATTAACATCGCGCCTTTGACCACGTCCGCACAAAGTAATAACAACTACAGCCTTTGTTATTATCCGGCTAGTTTTATTAAAGGGTGGCGGTGTAATAGACACGCGCTTTTGAATAATATGAGAGCGGAATTAATTCAATTTATAGGCTCGTAAAAAGTGATCACTTCATGTTCATATACACACTAGATGCACCCCGCGGTTTTACCCGCATAAGTCTCGATCTCGTGGGAATATCGAGACAAAAAATATCTTAAGTCCCATGCCAGGTCATGGTGTAGACCTGAGCCAAATCTCATCAATATCCGTTCAGCCGTTTTAACGTGAAAGTGTAACAAACAAATATCCAAAAAAAATATCTGTCTTTATAATATTATTTGGTTTTTTAAATTTATTTTTTCAGTACCCTAATTGCGTAACACAATATATTGATATTGCTAATCCTTCATATGTTCGAAAAATGTGACAGCTGAACAACGTGGATAACGCAATTAATGTTGTTGAACTGTCAAAATGAACCCCATTGCTACTCATTGTACCTATGTTACGCAATTACCCCGCAAGTTCCTAGAACCCGGTATTTTTAACACGATAAAATCTCACGGGTGTAAACCAAGGTGAGTTTTGAAGTTATATTTTTTAAGTTATTGTCTAATACTGCATTATTTATAAATTTATATGTACTTTATTGTATAACATACATACCAAAAAAAAATTAACACTAAAAATATACAATGGGCGGCCTTATCGCTTTCTGCGATCTCTCCCAATCGACATTGGAATGGTCAGTAATTTGTCTGGACATGAAATCGGGTTGTCGTTAGTGCATTATATTAGTTTAGACACAGTTTTTGACATGCCTTGCATATTTATTTACTTTATTGTACACCACAAAAATACATAACATGAAAAAGATACATCAAACACTACAAAATATACGATGGGCGGCCTTATCGCTTTCTGCGATCTCTTCCAGGCAACCTTGGAATGGACAGTGATTTTCCTGGACACAAAATGGGGCTATCGTTGGTGCAAATATTATGTATACAATACCCTAAAATAGATACACAGATATATACATATCCAAAATTATAGATACATAAATACATGACATACCGACGCTTGAAAGGCAAAATTGACTAATAGAAGCCCTCGACATAGAAGCCCTATGTCGCTTAGTAAATTTTGCCTTTCAAGTGTCGATACATACTTTATCATTTACATTTTTTTACCTTATTTGACGTGCGAGATATTTCTAACTATCAAGCTGGAGGCGTTGTGGCGTAGTCAAGTGTTTACTAGCGAGACCACAAATTGTTAGTTCATTAACAGGGCTGGACAATAGTTTTATGAGTTGCCGAAATAAGTTTGGTAGTGTTTAAACTTCGGAATTGGTTAGCGGTGCATTTTGTGTGAGCGCTGCAGCCTGCAAGTAAGACCGGGGCGAGATGAGCTGGCGCCCGCGGCCACCGGACGACGGTCCGCTCCACGGGATAATTAACTGTGAACTATCCTCTCATCCGACAAGTACTGCAATTAGAAATTTGCTTTACAGCGCTAATAAATATCATTAACATTCGAGCCTAACTGCTACGGCGTAGTACCGTAAGTCTGTAACGTACTTTAGACATACATATGTGTAGTGCCATTGAGTTTTTAAAACATGGAGTGCTCAGCTAATATAAGAATCCAAAAAAAAAAACAAGACAGATGGGGTCAAAGTAAACCGGCTGCTACGGCGTAGCCGCGTAGCAGCTTAGGGGCTACGAAATTACAAATTGGCCACTGTCACTGGAATCGAGTTGTTTTTTCTTCAGTGAACACTGCAGAGGGGCAATTCTCGTAATTTCAAGAACGTTCACAGCCTGACCTTAGTCTCAATCTGTCAAAGATGTAATTTCCTTACATTTTTGACAAGTTTTTGTCATTGATTGTCGCTGAGATGAGATTGTGACCTTAAAGCTATGTGCGTCCGTTCACCAGCACATAAGCACTTCATTTGTTTACTACGCCGCGAGCAAGTTTATAAAACGTGGTCCGAAGTGGGTTCCGTGCTGGTAGACCCATCACATAAACAAAGGCGCCCTTTGTACGTTGCTCAATGAACAGCTTAATTGTATTTCTTCGCTACTTCTATTTGCTCAGTTCGCATGTCTAATAATTTCAATTAATTAATACATCTTTCAAGGGCGCTGTAACTGTGAAATGTATTCGTAAGATGGAAAATAATGGTGATGATAGATGGGAATGCTACAATGTAGCTCCACTTTAACGTCAATTTCAAAACTTAATCCTGCCCTCATTGATCACGTTAATGTACCGGTAAACAGAGTACATTTCCACGAAAGCCTGCTCAATACAGCCATGTATTTCAGTAATTATGATCGCCACACCGCCGTACGCGCCCGCTCCGCTACCTAATCCGCTCGCACTGAGTGGTCGCATCGTGAGTGCAAATGGTTTCCGGCACAGCCTAGCTCGCCTCCATCCCTCTGTTTCGCTTATGATTCGTGAATTTTTAACACGTCTGAGAGGACCGGCTTTGCGGCGTTGCTTTAAAAATATTGGTATTGGCTTTTAGAAATATGGTATGTAAAATGTTTTTGATTAGTCTTTTTCTGTCTGTGGGTAAGACCCTGACTTTTTTTTTTGTTTTTTGTTGGGTATAGAAGGTGATAAAGGGTTGTTTCTGACGAATCGATGAGGGTAAGGCTTGTTTCACACGTACCACAACCACAACATAAGGGCGGGCGCTAATTTCTATGAAAATTAATAGTTAAATTCAAACGGACCACGCTTTGCCGTCATTATTGACTGCGTGTGTGATACCGACCACATCGATGCCACGTCGCAACCACAACGCAACCACTAGTGACACCGAGAACTAGCGGCCGGCCACATCGCAAACACAACTTTAACACAACATTTTGTAGGGACCACAACTCAACTGCAAGAAGCCGCAGCGACACTATTCACACGTAACCACAGCTTGACCACATTTTGTCGCTGCAATGTGGTGTGGTTGTAGTACGTGAGAATGGGCCCCAACTTCATAAACATACATATAATACAGGAAAAGTTTTTAACCAGTGCGCAAATTTTGACATAATAAACTTGAATATATTTTAATAAACACGTATTTTTTGTTTTGATATGTTTCAATAGTAAAAAATTAAGTTAACGCTTACGAGACTTGTTTACTCAGAAATTTATTTTATGGACGTCGCTTGCCAGTCCGTCGACCGGTCGCCCGATTCACGCCGCGCGTCGACCGGTCGCCTGACGCGCCAGCTGCTATCAGAAGTACTCACGCGCGCTCGCGGATTATTGACCCCAGTTTAGCGCTACAATTTTTTAAGTTTAGACTGTGTAAAGTTATTTGTAAACGTAATTTTTCGTAAATTCCAAATTATCCTTCATACTTTCATGGGCTTAGGACCATCAAAATGCAGAAAATAAATCATAATAAGTAAGAAAGTAATACGTTTTAGTCCATTCAAAATAAAACATTTAGGTATGATAGGTACTTAGACATGATACAATTTGCGTCAATGTCTAATCAAAGAGAACCTAAGACACTAAGATTGTTTATAATTTCTTCTTACCTCTACATTTTATTAATCACAATAATTTTAGGTATTTTTCGAAGTGACCTCCTCCCTTTTCAAGGCATAAACGTGCACGTTTAAATAAGTAAGCATTTAGTTTGTTTAGGACACTAACACCACTTTTTACTTCATTGAAAGCGTTAATTATTTTTTCTTTCAAGTCATCTAGGCTCTGAGCCTCTTCTACATACACCTGGGGCGTTTCACTTGTTTCATACACCTTGGTTTGGGCTCGCATACGAGGTACGCTCTCCCTTTCGTATCTTCTTCGTGCTGCTCGTAAATTTTCTTTACTTAACAAATACACTCGCACCATTTCATAATACTCGCGGTGAGTAAAATGAGACATTGTCACTACGCTAGTCTAGTACGCGGCACGCGCGCAGGGACGGCGAAGGGACATCCGACCTCCGCTTCCGCAAGTGACGTACTGCATGTGTGCATGCGTTTTGTTTATCAAACGCCGGCGCCGCGCCGCATGCCCCCGCACCCCCGTCTCGTGCGCTGGGCCTTCGCGTTTTCATTCATGCTCATTCATAGTATTACTATTAAATTATATCCATGTCTTGCTTATTTCAAATTGGGACAAAGTGGAAAAATGAAAAAAAAAAAGTCATAAACTAAAAATGGAAATGTGTTCTATTGCTTACACTGAGCCACCAAAAAAAATTTGCGCACTGGTTAAAAACTTTTCCTGTATATGACCTGGGGGCCTAAAAAGGTCACTTTGGAGAATCATAAAAGGATAGGCCCCCTGATATTTTGCTACTGGCTACGAAACCAATATTCAAGTCAGAAATGTAGAAGCAGGAATGAGAAAGTCCTCATAACTATGTTCCCAATATACAGGGTGGTATACATCGACGCGCTAACTGTAATCATGAATTTAGTACCTACATGATTTTAGACCACCCTGCGTTGAAATTTTACGTCGGATATTTAAAAAAAAATCTGCTGTTTCCAAAAGTGTAATACCTACGCGATCTAAATGTATGGAACTGCTGATATTTTTCTAGAATCATGCATGTACTGATTCCATGGTAACAGGTTGTGCGTCCATGTCCCTGCCACCTGTATATTTTTTAAATAAAAAAAAAACGGTCAAATGCGAGTCGGACTCGCGCACCGTGGGCTCCGTAAGGTATTCGTATGTAAATAGTACTATTTTTTTTTGTACTGTGACAAAAAAATTTACGGTTTTCGGATTTTTTGCCTTTACTTGTGCTACATGACATTGCTTCTTGTCAAATTTCCTGATTCTAGGTCAACGGGAAGTATCCTATAGGTTCTGATTTCAGAACATAAACGCCCGCATCTTTTGATTGCGTTGACTTAGAAGTTAGATTTTGTCACTGCTTCAATAGATTGCAGCCTTGAGTATTTGATATTAATTTCAACTTGATAACTCCACGCGTAACTGAGAAAAACGGTCTGAACCGACGGACAGACGGACAACGAAGTGATCTTATAAGGGTTCCGTTTTTCCTTTTCTGGTACGGAACCCTAAAAATAGCGGATCCTTCCATATTTGTCTTACCACATCACATGACAAAGTACACATGTAACTTCCTATTACAACCGCACTGCACTACCCACTACGTGCCGCCACTTTACGAGCTCTGTCACTTTTATCTCTCCGCCTCAGTTACTACCATAGACAATAGCAAATTACCTAGTTACACGACAAACGACTGCTTAATTAAACCGTTGCCGACTAAAATTGCTTTTTATCAAGACTTATCGTTTAAAAATGTAAATAGGTGAAACTGTTCTATATCTGGTACAGAAACTGACTGATAACAATATGGAACATAGGAAAATAGTGCCGAGTCTGTTGTTCACTAACTAAACTAAATTTAAGTTCAGTGCATCTTTTTCTTTCTATATATATATAGAAGATACATTTTAGTTTAGTCCTGTCAAATTAACCAGCGCCTGACGTAAATTGACGTAATTTTAGTAAGCAAGTTTTTAATCACATTTATACTTGTATGGAGTAGTGTCAGGCGCCGATTAATTTGACAGGACTAAACTAAAATTTATCTCCTGTCCTTTTCTTAATGAAATAGAAAGAAAACGATGTTTAATTTTTATACGATGTTTAATTTTTTTTTTTTTTTTTTTTACATACTTTTTCACATAATTTCTTAATTATTTGACATTATATACTTTTTGACATAATTTCTTTATTATTTGATATTATATACAGATAATTGAAAATTTTCACCTCTTTATTAGTGGTTTTAATGGGAATCATAACACTTGGTTTTAGTAGGTTTTTATTATTGTTTTTATTTTTTTATTTTTTATTATTTATCCTTTTGATAAATTCTTATTTTGTAAATGTGAGGACTTTGTAGGCCTTATAGACTTTAGATCTGTAGACCATTTTCTATTTTATCAAGTACTTGGTACTTGTTGACAGGCCTGCACTGTCCTCCCATACCTACTGTAATCTGGAAACATTGTAAAAGCCAATTATTTTTAAAAAGAGTAACCATGGAGTTTCTTGCCGGTTCTTCTCCATAGGAAACGACCAATTGGAACCGTGCACCTAGCTTCTGACGTTTCATAAGTGCCCATGTAGGTTTATGTGAAATAAAACATTTTGATTTTGATTTTTTGATTTTGATGCACTGAACTTAAATTTAGTTTAGTTTGTGAAGAAGGGACTCGGCACCAATGTGTAGGAAGTATTTTTAGTACCTACGCATTATTATTTTTAGAACTGATTATGCGAGTCTTAATTTATTGAATTGTTTTTATAACTTAGTTTTTATTTTTAGTTTTCCTTGTTATTGACGTCCGAGTTGTGGTTAGATAAGAAAGAGAATTTGTGTAAAATTGCATGGAAGGGTAACAGTATCTTCTTTTGCGCCAATATAAATAATAATAATAAATAATTATTATTTTTTAATATTCAGTAAAAATATTTTACCGGCTGATATGTATTTCTGATAACTACAACTAATTGCTTACGTAACTAAAATTGCCTACATCAACATTCCCCAATTACGTCACCAAATTAACGGAAGTACTTACAGAACTGGAAATACCGATTTCTGAATACTCCATTCAATTGGCAATTCACCGCGGTGTCAATCAACCCACCCCCCGGCAGACAATAATTAACGCAATTAATTAAGCTTAGGAAATACCTTAATTAATGATCACGTTAGTCACGACATGTAAGTGTTTGCTGGCAAAGGTCAAGCGTGAACCCGCCCACGAGTTAAACCTTCCGAGGTTTATTAAAGAATGTATAGAGGCGCGGCACAATGATCGGTTCTGGTAATCCATTTATAGTCGATTAATTTAATATTTATTGATTCGGAAAGTTTTTATTCTATAAAATTAATCGATTTTATCGAAAATTTATTGGGTATGTATTTGGTCATAGTCGGTTCCGGTCAGTGATGTTCTATAATCTGAACAAAGAAGGGAGTTCTTAAGTTCAGTGGAATTTCGTATTTTTAGGCGTTCTGTGTTGTAAGATGTCGATGTTGTGTAAGAAAAAAGCTGCAGAGCCTTTCTAACCAAATCTAAATTTCAAAAATCAAAGCTGAAATGCGGCGGCACTAAGTGACGTGTGGATTATTTTTTTAATTGCTGGAATTACGATGGACTCTGTATTGAAGAAACATAATTATCACCGAGCACCTTAAACGTATCTAAATTATAAACAGTTTCCAGTACATACCTCCTCATAGTCTTTATGCGAGTGTTGTGGCGCTTGCGCGCGCGCAGCCGGAGCTCATTCGCGCGAGCGGCGCGGGCGGCCCACTTTGTTCTTGCGCATGGGCGCGCCAGGCGCCCCCGTCGCGTTTGCGCTCTTCATCAGCTTCTGCCAGTCCTGCTCGCACACTAGTGAGCCCGCAAGCATGTAATACCTGAGGAAAGAGAGTTGGTGTCTTGGTAAACAGCTCTCGTTTGTGATTAAATAATCTAAACTGCCCTGTAAATCCGAAACACTGTATCTCAGAAGTACCTATTTCGTGAAAAGGGCTTTTAAAACTTTTTTGGTTTTGGTACGTTTTTGGAAATATAACTAATACAATATTTATAACATACTAGGACCTCGTTCTACATACTATAAAATGAAAAAGTAATAATACAGGGCTATGTAACTGCCTCGAAAAAATCAAATGAGCGCTACTTTGGTAAAAGCAGGGAAACTTTACTTAAACTCTTTACTGTCGTGTATGTCCAATACACTGCAACTCGAGTTACACTGCAACTCGAGTTGTAACTCGAGTTTCCCTGCTTTTACCTTTAGGTACAATGGTGTCCTTGTTGGTTTCCAACACGGTTGTAACAGACTGAAGCTTTTGGAGCTCAGATTGAACTGTGCTCTTGAGAATTACTCCTACTTGGCATCTTGCATTCTACAGGTCTGCGACTTAGCGATTCTACGCCACGTCTACGAGCGGCTACGAGGTTTTATCCGGCACTAAATGATAAGGCCGGTTAGTTGATTCTTACTACACAAAAGTCCCGAGCTCTGGGTTGTCATTAGAGACCAACAGCACGTATTCTGTGAATTTCTGTGCAATGCCTGTTAGGGCCATACATAGATGGTAGAGGACTCATACCTACAGCATTTACCAATCGGTTTACTAATGTTAGTAAAAGGTAGTCTCAGTAATACCCAAAGCTTTTTTTTCTCATTTTATACTGACCTATCCCCCTGCATGAGGTGTGATCCGCACTTGGAGCAGGCGAAGCACTTTATATGGAACACGTGGAGCGGCTGCTGGGGCGCGTTCGTCCTCATCACGAACTCGCTGGCGGGGATGGCTTGCCCGCACGCTGCGCACGCGCCGCCTGAACCGAACATTCTGGAACAAGACAACCTTATTTTAGTTTGTTTTAGAAGCTCAAATACCCCGGGCCCAGGGGATGGGCAAACGCCCAGTGCGGAGACAAATTGGGATTTGATCTCCTTTGATGGGGGAAGGTTATTTGGCACTTCTTAGGTCGGATCCAGCATTGAGTTTACTGAAGACCAGATTATACCAGAGTAATGAGAACTTTGCTTCTATACAGGGTTATTTGAAAAACACCAAAAACCTCTTAAGAGGTCATTGTACTCATAATTATGAACAACTTTTACTATGGGACCAAATCTGAAATCGCGAAAAAAAAATCAGCTGTCCTACATTTTGACGAGTTATACGAACATAAATGTAGGGAACAGCTGATTTTTTTTCGCTATTTCAGATTTGGTCCCATAGTAAAAGTTGTTCATAATGATGAGTACAATGACCTCTTAAGAGGTTTTTGGTGTTTTTCCAATAACCCTGTATAATTAAAAATACTTCATAATATTATAAACGCGAAAGTTTATGAGGATGGATGGATGTTCGTTACTCTTTCACGCAAAAACTACTTAACGGATTTTGATGAAACTTTACAGTATCATAGCTTATTCATCAGAATAACAAATAGGATATTTTTATCCCGATATTCCCACGGGATCGACATTTACGCGGGTGAAACCGCGGGGCACTGCTAGTTGAAAATAAATTATTTAACTTTATGCATCACAAATACCTTTGTAGCCTTTAATCAAACACAAAAGCAATTTAAAACCTACTTTTCTAATTGCTAATTAAAACTCCAACTAATTACTAGTATTGAATTATTCTTTAATGAAGTTGGAGTATTTTAAACGACCTGCTTCTACAGAATGTTTAAATTGGGGATTCAAAAAGTTTTTTACAAAAAAAAATCATCCGACTTCCAAATAAGACACTACAAAGTGAGAAATAACTTTAATTTCGGAAGTTAGTGTAGTTGGGTTCGCATTTTCGTTGTTTGCCACCGACTTCCGAAATTAAAGTTATTTTTCACTTAGTATTTAGTGTCTTATTTGGAAGTCGGTTATTTTTTTTTGTATTTTATTTTTTATTTTTCACTTTTACGTTGTACTTACCCCACACAAATATCGTATACCTAACACTACTTGCTATGTAAATATCAGTGACAGGAAGCTATTATAACATCATCAATATAAACCAAGTGGCAAAAATACGTATTATTGAAGCTAACTAAAAAACTACCCAAGCAAAGTTAATAAAATTTATATAGGACCACCTCTGAGGTAGATATACCCTATCCATAAAAATAATAATTTTTGTAATCGATTTACTATTGCCGCAGATATCGCGTAACAAATATACAAAAAAAAAAAATAAAGAGTCCAATTGAGAACCTCCTTCTTTTTTGAAGTCGGTTAAAAATTATCGACATCTGAGGTACTAAGAGCTAACAATTTTAAAAAGCTGGCTTCAATCTGTTAAAATGCCACGATTATTGCTCGTTAAGCTTTGATAAATGGATAATAAAGTAACGACGTTGACTATAAATCACTCAAATACACATGGTTATTTGTACTGCTGGTTGAACACTAAATTATTGAGTATATTTATAAAATTAATGCTAGTTCCACGCCACAAGCTTCGCTTGAAACGGGGACACCATCTTGTTAAACGTTCAAAAACAATATCGTATCAAAAAAAAATCAGCTGTTCTCTACATTTATGTTCGTATAACTCGTCAAAATGTAGGGAACAGCTGATTTTATTTTCGCGATTTCAGGTTTGGTTCCATAGTAAAATGATGAGTACAATGACCTCTTTAGAGGTTGTTAATGTTTTATCAATAGCCCTGTATATGTTTCTGCGTATTCAACTGACATAAGCCCTGAGTCGTCTTTCACAAAGTTTACGAGAAGCGACGTGATATTCTAAGACCACCTCTATCATCGTATAACAATTTATCAATCATCATTAATTCTCCACTAAAAAGCTCTATTTCTCCTTTTACTTTTTATCGCTGTATTATTATTATAATATCAATAATTCGTCCCGTAGTGATTTAGCGTATAATTAATGAGGCTTCAAGCCGCTTTATGGCCAATAAAATGTGTGAACACAGCCGATAAGATAAACTTTATAATGCCTTTGTCGTCGTCATGTTTATAATTTGCAAAAAAAGTAATGTGACCACATTAGACTCATATTTTCTTTTTATTGGTTGAAATGGGAATGATACATACGACTTACCTGTGTCTTATCAAACTACTGACGCCATATATGTTACGTAACTAGAATTTAGTTATCACAGGTTTAGCACCGTACTTACGAGATAGGGAAACGACCGGGAAAGTCCAAAAGATATACAGGGTTATTGGTAAAATATTAACAACCTCTTAAGAGGTCATTGTACTCATCATTATGAACAACTTTTACTCTGGGACCAAACCTGAAATCCCAAAAAAAAATCAGCTGTTCCCTACGTTTGTGTTCGTATACTTAACTCGTCGAAATGTAGGGAACAGCTAATTTTTTTTGCGATTTCAGGTTTGGTCCCATAGTAAAAGTTGTTCATAATGATGAGTACAATGACTTCTTAAGAGGTTGTTAACGTTTTACCAATAATCTTGAATATACTTTGGCTATGGTTGTGCATGAACTGGCGAAGACTTAGGATTCCTTCTCAAGCTGAGACACTAGAATAAATTGAAATTCGCAATTAAATGTCATAATACCATTGAACCTAAAAGTCAACATGACAGTCCTAACAACTCGTTGCAGCTAAATAATTACAATCTGTATTTCATTTCAGTTGAAACGTCGCTTGCCAACTATAATAAAATAAATCTATTATTATTTAGCTTGTTAACTACCATGATTCCGCATAAAGTTTCTATAATGCGCAGTTCACTGGCTGCAGGGACTGACTGAAGTCCGCAGCTTGTTGTAAATCTTACCGGAAAACGGTTCAAGTTAATGACATGTATCCTCCCAAAAATCGCGACCAACTGTGAGAACGCTGCGACTGAGCTGTGGTACGACAGTTTAATAGCGGTATTTAATACTTAATGAGTCATTATTGCAATCGCTATTAGCGTCGCCGGCGAGCCCGTATTATTTACAACCGGCCTGAATATTAATAAATCGCAATAATAATCCGGCCAAAAGCAATCAAAATTTAATTACCTGCGCTTCTTAGCGTTATTCGTTTTGAAATGATTCAACGCCGAACATTGGCAATGGGTTAAAGATAAATTTGAAAGTCTTATAAGATAAATTCGCTTCAATCACTCGGAGCAAATAGGATTTCGTTTCATTTACTCCGGTAAGAGCGTTTTCAATTAAGGAGCGCCCGACAAACAGTATCGGCGTATGAAGGTAAAATTAATTAAACCGAGCCAAGACAAACATGTACGAATCTATTTGTGTTGGGTGTTGGACGCTCGCGGGGTGTGTACGAGGAGATGTACGGATTATACCCGGGAAAAATACGGGAAACAGCCAACACTCATACATGTGTAGCGTCGGAACCGAACTATACATAACGCAAAAGTATAAGCCAAAAGCAAGGTTGACAGACTAATAAATCTCTACGCTAACCTAAGTGGGTCGAACTCCTTGAATACCTAAATAAATCTACACTTTTTATAAACTAGTCAATTATGAGCACTTAATTTGGACGAAAGAGATATATTACGTTGTGATTCGCAATTGAAGGCCGGTGGAGCCGTAAGTTATAATTAATTAAGAAAATTAATACGGTTAATATTTCCTTACGAATCTTTTGAGCATTGAGCACCTACATCGCACATCAATTCTCGAAACGGACTTAATTAAAACGAGGACATTAACACACGCGAAGTTGTTTTATTTATTCGACCGTGTGACTTTAACAAGTTTAGTTTGGGTTTGAACATTTCTATCTGATAGAGGACGCGCTTAGTTCGATACCTTTCAATTTATTAACATAATGTAGTTGAAAGTTGTTAAGAATTTCTAATCGTCAACTTTTAGGTTTCCTTTCATACTGATATTAATTAAGGAGTGTGTATAGCTGGAGTTTAATAAATGCGAAAGTTTCTTGTATACGGGGCGGTTGCGGTGCCTACTCGAAGTTTATTTGCCTTCGTTACTTGTAAAATTGAATACGTCGCCGTGAATCCTCATTAATTTAAGATGTAGACTGTATCTTGACATGTTATTTTATTCATTAAGGGAGCGTCTTGAGTCTCACGGTTGTGTACGTGTCGACTTCGGATTGTTGTAAGGAACATAATTTAAAACCTCTTGACAAGATCATTAGAGCGAGGGTGTGGAGGCTCGCCAGAGGGCGCTGTTATCGTTTCTAAATATAATGTAGGCGAGGACTTCCATGAAATATACGCGTAATTATCAGCGGGTTTTCCTAGAAACTGCTTAGTACACACGTACCGATAATTTAATTACGATGATTACATGTTCCAGTAGTTAGTCCTAATGATATAGGTATAAATGGAACGGCACGGTTCAACGCATACGTGTTTAATTAAATATCAGATTTTTCATCTTTCCTTCCTCCTGTTGACCTTGTTTGGGAATAAAAACAATGTTATTTTAAACTTTAATTAGGTAGGTACCTGTCCACAGAAAAACTACAAAATATAGCTTGCTAATTAGAAGTATCTGATCCCTGAGATAATTTATAGTGTAACAAGCTAACCCGGCTAACTTTCGTACCGCCCCGCCAACCACTCTGCACCCGCTTTTTAAATCTCTGATATCTTCTAAGATATTCATTTTAATGATATGCTGTAAAGGGCAATTTTGATCTCCATGAAATGCACAACGTATTTACGGTATTTAATTAGATAAGGAATAATACTGTATTGTTTAAAATAGATTGGTAAATAACCCATATTTTTTTGTAATATATAAAAGATAAAAATGGTTACTGTAGGTTATCCTTAGGAGATAAACATCGCGGATATACCATCGCGGACATACCATCGCGGACTTCTTTGTCAATATTTTTAAGATTTACAATCCGTAGTACAATAATTTGATCCATCTCGTAAGGTTTAGCCAGCGTTTGCAATGTAAGCGTACAAAAATATATTTGTTATGACATCACATTACAAATCTTTGTATTTCTCGGCTTTTCTCTACTATAATATGCATGTATTATACATATAAACCTTCCTCTTGAATCACTCTATATTGCTGAAAACTGCATTAAAATCCGTTGCTTAGTTTAAAATTCTAAGTTAACAGGGAGCGGGAGCGACTTTGTTTTATACTATGTAAAGATTCTAGCAGCAATCCTACGATGTTTGTATCATCGAATAGATGATAGATGAACTTAATTAACCAGTGCGCAAACTGTAGCCATGAATTCAGCATATCATTCTAGAATATTCTAGATGTAGCGTAGAAATTTTTTGTCGGTCATCAAGAAAAAATCTGCTCTTTCATAGAAAAGTCCAATTACCTACGCGGTTGAAGTGTATAGAACAACAATTTTATTTTTTTTATTTATATTAATTAATTAATTTCTACGCTAGAATCACATGCTGAATTTAGGCTATAGTTTACGACTGGTTAAAAAAAATCAAACCATTTATTAAACCAAATGAACTAAATTAATCATCACGAAAGCGCTAGTATAATAATAAGTACGGGCCACATTGTGGCAGGGGAGAGAGGGGGCGATTGGCTCAAGACGAATGCCTCTCAATAGAGGCGAGATGCGTCCGGACCGGCATCACTTGTTGCTTCGCCGTGTTTGCTATCAAACTTAAGGAAAGGACCCTAGAAATCTTTAAACGACGCCATTATGAGTATCAAAGGGGATTATTAAATTCAGCGTCGCCTACTTAAATTTTTATTCGCTTTTATTAACATGGAGTACTTCTTATTTAGATATTTAATGGCGTCTGGATTTAAGCCAGTATCATGAGACTAATTTGTACTAACATTTGCTAATTGGATGGCGACAGTTCTTGTGGTAATTGCAAGGAAGCTAATTCTGTCATGTTATTATATCGTTATGACATACTTTCAATATTAATTGATTGTTAGTGTAAGTTTTACATCTACTTTCACTACTTAGTTTTTGGCCGCGGGCACTAATTCATCAGAGTAATGTAGTTTCTAAGTTATCTAATTGATCATTGTTGGTGATGCAATTTTGAGTAACTTTGACATAACTTAACATAACATTAAGCATGTTTTACCCCGACAGACAGAGGCGTGGGTCGATGACACCCACAATTTTGCCAGTTACGAGTACGTTTAAATCCCAGGGACTTTGACATGATTGTGATCTTAAATGAAATCTTCTTGAAATTTGTAGCTCTTTCGGTTACAACCGCAGAATTAACTTTGTTTTTTTTTTCTTTTTTTTAAATTACTATGAAATCCAAACTTATTTCTGCGGTCAATAAAATCAATACTGTGCATGCGTACCAACTACGGAACTCTTTACTGTTTGTGGTCCGTGGTTTTCATTTGACGTTTTGAAGTGTACTATTATTCTATCGCCTAAAATCAATGCATATCTTCTGAGTCGACAGTTTAGTTGAGATACTAAAGACGCCAATAGTGTGATTGTGTGCTTATGATCACAATGCAGGCAGGGACTTACGAGGCGGGACGCACCATCGTCTGTGTATCAAGTTAGCACGTCGTTAGAGCGACTCGTTAGCGGCGCGTGGCGACGACAAGCCAAGAATTTGCTAATGACACATGCTCGCGATAGGGTTGACTAATACAACCCGTTATAAAACGTATGAGCGTATATCCTCGCAGACTAATTAATGGGATTAAGATTTTGCATCAAGCTGCAGTAAGTGGAGGATGCATTGATTAAGCTGTTGAGAAAATTTAAGATGATATCGGTAAAAGTAACGTAGGTGCTCGAAGCTGTTCATTTATGCACTGGTCATATTTTCTTTAATAAATGTATAATAAAACTGCCGTGACTAAACCGAGATTAAAGACGAATTATTGAGAGATTTTGCAGACTTAAGTTAATCTATCAGCAGGCTGATCATAATAATATTATCAAAAATATTTAGTACCTACTATTTCTATGCTTTGATCACAATACTTAAGTAAGGTCATTTTTATCTTGACCTTATTCCAGTTTATTTGTGGTATTTTCTTCCATACTTCTGAATTAGTCGTCATCTCAGTAGTCACTGTTTCTATCAATATCATCTTTCACAAAGTCGTTTCTTTGGTCTTCCCCATAGAGCCATTACGAGTACATACACATTATACATTCATAATATAATATAATTATTCATTCATACTCAAAACCCTTCTCACAACATTTTCCTCATTCCCAAATATGTAAGATATTTATTACATACATTTTTAAATATATTTTCCGACACCATATTTTAGTTAATAGTCAGATAGGCAGTCGCTCCGTGTAAAATACTGGTATGCAGCTGCATCCGGTTAGACTGGAAGCCGACCCTTACATACTTGGAAAAAGGCTAGGCAGATGATGATTTAAGTTTATAGTTTTAGTTAGGTTATTTTTTATTTTTACTTTATTAAGTAATTTGTTAGGTATAAGTCATTATTTATGTACATTTCATTTGAATACTGCATAAACGGTCCAGTTAATAAACACTTTCACATATTAGGCATAACGGAGAGGCCCTAATGCAGGGCTTGCATGGAGGCTGATGAAACCATTGCGCATGTGCTCTTTGAGTGCACAGGCGTCACCCAGATAAGGACAGAAACCCTCGGGACACCCAGATGTTCTCAACAGACCAGGAGACTTAATCAGCTTCTGGAGGGAGGTGGGCTGGTTGGAATAACCACCGACGGACGCCATGGCCCACGCACAATGGTCCATTGAAGGACTAAGTGCGAAAACCAAACCCAGAACATAGAAAAAGGTCCAGTAAATATAATTTCATATATCACAAGTAAGATATCAGTATCAAAGAAGATCAGTTACTGTTGGTAGCCCTGTTGATATTCGCGGTCGCGCCGTCTACGGCTCGCACGCGGATGAATCAAGCGGTTTGACAAATCGGATCGCTTTAATGAATATCATGTTTATTATTCCGAACGAGTCGCATACGATTGAGCTTAATGACGGAACATGGTGTCGGCTGCCTCCTTAGTGTTTAGTGAGAGTATGATAAGTAGTTTGACTTTGTCTTGATTGTGTTGGTAGTTTTAGGATTAACTTCTGTACTAATACTAGCTGTTGCCCGCGACTTCGTTTGCGTTTTAGGATGACAAGTAGCGTATGTCCTTTTCTAGGGCATGGTCTACTCTTGTGCTAAATTTCATCAAATTCCGTTCAGCCGTTTTAACGTGAAAGCGTAACAAACAAGCTCACTTTCGCATATATTATACTAGCAGCGCCCCGCGGTTTCACTCGCATAAGTGTCGATCCTGTTCGAAAGACACGTGGCGCCATCTATTATCATAATAACGTTATTGCTCTTTGCTCGCTCGGGAACAGTACTTTTTTCGGTATGAAAGGTAGGGTTATGTCCGTTTCTGTAAACCTGACAACGTATACCTATGCAAAATTTCAGGATGATTGATTCAGTGGTTTTGGCGTGAAAAGGTAACAAACAAACAAAGTTACTTTCGCATTTATAATATTACTTAGGACTAGCTAAGCCCCGCGGTTTCACCCGCATAAGTGTCGATCCCGTGGGAATATCGGAATAAGAAGTACCTAGCCTAAGTATATGTTAATCCAGGGCGTCAGCTAGCTGCATACAAAATTTTATCAAAATTGGTCCCGCCATGTGAGCGTGAAGAAGTAACAAACATATAAACACACACACACACACACGCAAACTTTCGCATTTATAATATTAGTGTGATTAGTTAGGATTGTAAAGAGGTACAATTTGTGAACAGTACTGATCCGATTCCGAATATTGTTTAACTAATTGGAAGCCACAGTATTGACGAGTATCATAAGATTTCATGTTAATACCAGAAATTCTACGTGAACGAAGTCGCGTGCAAAAGCTTACTGGTAATAAGTTTACGTAAAAAGTTGAAACATGAAAAAAATAATTTCGTATCCAGCAGCGTATTCGTATCACATAACATATTCAGTGTCAATAAATCCAACATTAATGTGACAGATTGTCGGTAAGTATAAGTATTTCCGCACAAACAAATTGTTTTCTATATATTTCCAGCGAAATTTTATATAGAGTTACGTTCGTTAACCGTGGGGCAATCTCGTATTCAAATTGACATAGTAAAACAACAGAGCCTCCGGTCCAAGTTCCATAAACTCGTTTCAAAGTCCCCTCTACACATTCTATCGGCGATTTTTAATTAAGTCCCTAGCGAGCGGCAAGCGGGCAAAGTAACACCATCAATTCATTATCCTAAACTCTGGCTCGATTGTTCCTCGCTCGCTACTTACGCAAACTTTCATTTTAATCAAGCGTTTAATTAAAAATTATCCGAGAAAAACAAAATAAGCCCGTTAGGGGGCGGTCTGAACTAATTAAGGCGCATGCGATGAGCCGACCGACAGCGGCTAAGGTGAGCGGCCTTTCATTAAACGCCTTGTTCACTCCAGTGTCGGCGCTTAACAAAACTATTACTACTACTAGAGAGGAAAAACTAACAAGTGTTAGGGGCGGCGTCGGTGATTGTGCGATGTGGCCACCGCGATGTAATGACGACGTAATTATCAGCGACGCGTCCCACCGCTCGCGAAGCATGTATTATTTTAACACAACAGAGGTGCCGTCCATTAGTTTAAAGCGGTTTATTGTACTCCAGTGATCGCTGTTTAACGAGACTATCCTGCAATTATGTTAGCGAGAAACAATTAAATCTCGCTAATGAGTTGCACCAGTTTTTGTAAAGGGATAATATTGCAGAAGATTCAAAGCCTAAAGGCTCCACTATAAAATATAACGTTGTAAATAATCGTGTAACAAAAACGGTATAGCAAAACTTTTCTAATTACTGTTAATACCAATATCAATTAACTTGCGCTAAGAATTAATTATCTCGGTATTACGGTCCCTCATTTATTACTAAACTTTCACTAATCAATCTTCCAAAGTAGCCAACATCGCTATAACATAATTCTATAAAATAACCACTATATATTTTCTTAATGAGGAACCTTAAAATAGTACGAACATAACCCTTCTTGGCAGTCGAATAAAAGAGGATAAAATATGACCACATTAGTCGTTTTATTCAGAACATCATTAGTCTTGAAGTTGCCATCAAAAAGAATTAGGTAAGGACTAGACGTCTAGACGTAATGTCCCGGTAGCTGACAATAAAACGTTTAATTGGTAGTCACCATTGCCACTAATAACAGAATACAGGTTTGACATGTGTAGTTATGTTGTGCACATTGTTCATTGCAGTTTAATAATGATGGAGTCATAACAATTTATTATCTAACTTGTTAATAAAACACTGCCCCTCGCGCCGACACGCTACAAGCTCATAAATGATCTCTTATCAACAACTTATTTGACAGCTCAAATGTTATTTCGCGCATTAATTTAGTCAAAGGTGTACGAGGATTGACGTAAAGTATTAATTACGTCAATTATCGGTGTCACGCATAAATAATAATAATTTATAAGTGGCAACATTTGTCAAAAGCCGCACACGATGAGCTAATCGACTATCACCGCTAATTGCGCGCACCCCGTCGGGGGAACCCCCGCTGCCGCCCGCCGCCCCCACCCCTAACTAATTAGATAAGTTTGCAACTCCACTGTACTTCTGGTGCTCCACTCCGCCGGTAAGCATCAATCTTTTTAATTAAACATTTTTGACACCGCAACGATTAGCCATCGAACCCATTTCTATGCTAATATTGTGAATAGTTTTAATTTAAATGCAAAACGAGGAGCGAATATGGCCACAAGTTTACACTTATGTGGGTTCTGCATTGTTATAGGGGTTTTCAACTATTCTTAGAATGCATTCAGGTATTTAAAATAAAACTTAATACTTCTGTATACAAAGAAACATACATATTCGAATGCATATAAAAAAAAATGATAAAAACCCTCATACACCTTGCGGTTTATTCGGGGAAACAGAACACATTATAGTTTTAAAAGCTTATAAATCTCGGTCGTTAAGGCCGAATAAGCTGTGCTTGATGGAAACACGAACCAATCTCAGATTTATAGCTAATTGATGACTATATGCTCAAAATTCACGCAATAAAGTGACACAGTTTGAATAAAATTGTGTCACTTTATTGCGTAATGTTTACGCACCGCCATCAAAATAAATATAACTGTGAGCGCGTTTGCGTAGAAAGCTTTCAATTAAGATATATCATAACGTGTCCATCAATAGAAGAGACATTATGCAAATATTGTGCTCTGGGCGTAGAATTCATATACAAAATAGGTTGTTATCCTAATTAATTGGTTATTGACTCAATTCCCGTGCCCATAATACGTGTTCTAATCAACCTATTTGTAAGCAACAAAAATTAAATTGACGAATCAATTTTGTTAATAGTCCAAGAGCGGCACCCATCGACGTTAACTCGGATAGATTTTTATAACTCCCGCCTGATCAAATATTACTTTTAATGTAAACATATTTATTATAATCGACCGGATTTACGTCAAATTGATCATAATCAATTTCGTGAGCAATTAATTTATGAGACAAGTGTAGATACTTGTTAATAAAACAAGAATCGACTCCATTATAGATGAGCGCGGAGCAATAAATCAGGACATACAATGGCACATTGTCTGTCGCTCAACCTGATTAAATAAATAAATAGGTGCCGATCTGAGACGCTTGCGCAGATCTTATCACACATCTTGGGACATTTATAGAAGCGAAAACGCCGAAACGACCTCTCTATATAAGATAATAAGGCTTTAAGTATCAGTGTATGAAATCGCATGTATCTAATCGTTGTCCGTGTTTGGCATGTGCCGAAGCGATTCAGAGCTTTGTTAGTATTGAGTTTCGGTTGAAAGTTGAGTGGTAAGTGTGTCTTGTTAGTTAGGACGCGAGACGGCCGAGATGGATGGCGGCGAGGAAGGGGAACTACGAAGGTTTGCACTTCATCTTTCATCGTTATATGCTTAGTGACGTGCGAGCTAGAAACGTAAGTGTATCTAGAACCGACGACTAACTGCCTTATTAGGAAAAATAACAATTTCCAAGATGTTATAAATATTGCTATAATAAAGTCAATTAAATAAATAGCCACGTTGTTATATTGAACCGTTCTGTTTTCTGAGAAACCTGAGAATTGTCAACAGCAAATATTATCAATGTATTTTAGCAGTGGAAAGCACAAGGTCTTCGTAGATGAGGCCAAGAAACTACAAAATATTTGACATCGTACATTTTTACCACTGCACAAAACCCGTGTAAAATACGGTCGGTCATAGTCGGTGTTCCCCAAGGTATCATACTGGGTCAACTACTGTTTTTGCTATACCATATCTACGTACAATACTTTTTCTAATGACTACTAAACGTTTCAGATACAATGCTGCAAAATGCACTTACTATAAGCAAATGACTAAGGTCTGCCTCAATATTTAAAAAAAGTTCGATAAAAGAATGAACTGCATCTGCATTTGGAAAAGGAGTCTCAAGAAAACTTCGAATTTTACTAAGGTTATTAGAGTACCCTATTCTTTTGTACTAACCTATATATACTGTCCCACTGCTGGGCAAAGTTCTCCCCCATACTTCGCCATTAACGTTTGCCTACTGCCTAATATACACGTATATTTATTATTATATAGGATTTGGTCGCCTCTGACCGAATCCCACAGCCAACGATATAGTTTGGCATACAACATAAACTGTGTCAAAATATGAGCTAAGTTAGAGCGATAATTAAGTAGCGCGTTCACATTACACGCAACACATGACATTCACAATTTACATGCGATATTAATGAATCTCGACGCAAATTTTAACCGGTGTCCAGTAACGGTCGTTAGGGAGCTTTATTTAGGGCAAAAGGCCCAGTAATTGGCCCGGCCGGATGCAGCGCACAGGTGCTCCGTGCGTGCGCCCTCTCGCGGTGGCCACAGGAAATGAGAGCCAATTTGAATTTCTTCCGTAGCGAATCGATTAATTGGAGAGCTATTAAATCATTTTTCGGTTATGAATCCAAACGAATATACGGTTATTTATTTTTTCCCTCACACCTGTGCCACTCAATGTAATGAAGAGTACATAAAATACAACAAAAGAAGTTTAGAGACAATGAAGACAGAATGATTAAGTTATGGTTTTTATTCTCATATAAAAAGAAAAGTTAATTAAATAAGCACCCAACAAAAAGGTTGAAGACAAAAAGGTATATCCTGGTGCAACGATGATTTGAATGAAACAATCTTGAGCAGAATGAAGGCGGCAAGCAAAGGTACAGACGCCAGCACATCAAGCTACTCGAAACTGTCAAACTTTCCCAATCAACTTTGAACCTAATGTTTTAGTGATAAAGTTGAAAATCGATTAAAGAAATTTGACAGATTGTAGTAGCTTGATGTGCTGCCGTCTGTACAAGTAGATGGAAGTTCGTTTCCCTCACAACATTATGAACGCACGTACTTCATATTTCACTTGATCTTGATTCGCCATCGCAAACAATTTGTAATGTAAGGGTAATTAGGAGTTTAACCTGCACGAAAATAAAGGAATTATTAGAAAACAATCCGGACAGAGAAAGGGGGTGCAGGTTGGTGAGGCGGGGGGTGTTCGAAGGAAGGGTGTCTAATTAGGGAGTGGGGGCGAATGTAATGAGCCGCGATCGCCGCTCCGATATAACGAAGGCTATTTACGCGGTGGTCGCTCTGAAAATTGCGAGGTTTTGTTTTAAAAGCGGTTACCGTTTGAGTTTTGCGATTAACGAGTTTAATTAGACAGTGTTGTTTACAACCTCATTACGGTAGGTAACGTCGGTAGGAAATAGCCTCGGATATCGGCCGATAATTTATGAAGTTGAAAAATGAGTTTCTTGCCGCTAAGTAGATTCTGTTGTAGATTATAACCAAACAATCCGGGCTTATGAATAAACATGAGCTCAATCTCCTTGTTTTTCTGTTTAAATTCTGAATGTGGACTTTATTGTGTTCTGTTTAAAGTTAATTGTTATTTGTTGGTGGGTAATACACTTGACCTTCAATTGTTTTAGAAAATAACAACTGCCATTACCGTCAGTGGTCCGCTACAAATATATTAGTTGGTAAGCTTTGTGGGAATGAGCTATTGACTTAATCTTGATGTGTTTAATTAAGATGCACTTTATGATATAATTGCATTCATTCAAAAGATATGGCCTAGCCATACGAAAAGTAACTGACAGTGCTTGAATACATATTGTATTTAAACACATATTGTATTTAAACACCCGAATAAAAAAAATTAAAATACGTATAACAAACAACTTGCACCTACTGTTTGCTAAAAATAAAGAAAACTATTAACTATGGTCAATACATTGAAACACCTTTAAGCCGGTGGAAAACTTAAAAAAAAGACCCTTTAGACAGACTAATTTATCAGCCGGTAAAGGTGTGCAATGTGCATTTTACATATTCATTATACGAACGCTAAGCATAGCTATATCCTGTCTTTTTCACTTTCCTCCTTCCACTATAATCATCCCATAAATTAACTATGATTACCATTATAAACAGCATTTATAGAATTCTTACATAGTATTTTACACCCATTCGCTTAAGCATCTCTATTAGCGATTATGCTAACTACCCGTTTCAGAATTCATTACAAAACATAGAATTATTCAAATCATTTGTACACAAGTACTTTGATTTACATATTCTGAAAGAAACTACCTACTGGCGAAAGTATGCGGTGTCATTAATTAATTACAACATTATTAAGTTTTGGCTTTACGATAATGATATTATGAACGCCATTTTTTTTTAAAAGAGTAACTGTACTGTTTCTTGCCGACTCTTCTCCATAGGAAACGACCAATTGGAACCGTGCACGATGACGTTTCATAAGTGCACATGTCGGTTTATGTGTATTAAAAAATATGTATATTTTGATTTTGAATAATAAAGTGCAATTGTAGAGTTTTTGAAAACTGCTGCAGCTGATTGCTTGACTGATTGCAATTGATTTTGCTACTGTTTACTGTTCTAGATTATGATTTGATAATTTTAAGGCGAAAGCGCCAGGGTAGGCCAGGAAATTCAATTTTTTTTACGTTTTTTGCAATTTGCTGGTCAGTATTAAGTTGTACATTGATTAAAATATGATTCGCGGCCGTAACAAATATGTATTTACAGAATTATAATCTACCTTAGCGCTTCCCCCTTAATAGGTATAATTCTGAATATAGGAAAAGGATGAAAGCTGATTGACTAACTGACTGATATATTAGCGTCTAGTCCAAATGGATTTTGCTAGTAGTTTAAGGATCGATGGACTCGAAAAGTGTGACACCAAAAGAAAGTTAAAAACTGGTCTAGTGCGAGTCGGACTCGCACACGAAGGGTTCCGTACCACAAGGCAATAACGCCGAAAAAAAAACACGTTTGTTGTATGGGAGCTCCCCTTAAATATTTATTTTATTCTGTTTTTAGTAGTACATCATCTGTGGAAATTTCAACTATTTAGCTATCACGGTTCATGAGATACAGCCTGGTGACAAACAGACGAACAGACGGACAGTGGAGTCTTAGTAATAGGGTCCCGTTTTTACCCTTACGGGTATGGAACTCTAAAAACGGCAAGGCGCGAAACGAAGAGACGGTTTTAGCAGCTGTGAATAAAAATAAGGCGAAGCCAAGAGTAAAAGCTAGTAAGGCATGAAACTGAAGGTGGTCATTAGTTGTCAAGAAGTAATTACGGTCTTGTGAAATCCCGATGGAGTAAACCAAGCCATCCTTTGATAAAGGACACGCCGTTCACCAATTAAAGTAATAAATATGTTCTAATCTGTGAAAATTTCAACTGTCTAGCCATCACGGTTCATGAGATACAGCCTGACAAACAGACAGACAGACGGACAGTGGAGTCTTAGTAATAGGGTCCCGTTTTTAGCCTGACGGGTACGGAACTCTAAAAACGGCAAAGCGCGAAAGTTGAGACGTTTTAGCAGCCGTGAATAAAAATAAGGCGCAGCCGAGAGTAAAAGCTAGTAAGGCATGAAACTGAAGGTGGTCATTAGTTGTCAAGAAGTAATTACTGTCTCGTGAAATCCCGCAGAAGTTAACCAAGCCATCCTTTGATAAAGGACACGCCGTTCACCAATTAAAGTAAGAAATATGTTCCAATCTGTGAAAATTTCAACTGTCCAGCCATCACGGTTCATAAGATACAGTCTGGTGACAAACAGACAGACAGACGGACAGTAGAGTCTTAGTAATAGGGTCCCGTTTTTACCCTTAAGAGTACGGAACTCTAAAAACGAAACGAAAGTTGAGACGGTTTTAGCAGCCGTGAATAAAAATAAGACGAAGCCGAGAGTAAAAGCTAGTAAGGCATGAAACTGAAGGTGGTCATTAGTTGTCAAGAAATAATTACCGTCTCGTGAAATCCCGATGGAGTAAACCAAGCCATCCTTTGATAAAGGACACGCCGTTCACCAATTAAAGTAAGAAATATGTTCCAATTAAATAATGAACAATGTGCACGTCACAGGGACAAAACCAAAGAGAATGAGCGATATTATTCAAGGTCTTTAAATAGTTTAAAAAATCTTGTCAGATAAAATTAAGGTTCCTTTTCACTAATGTCAATATCGTTATAAAACGGTGTTGTAAGAGACGGGACGCGGCACTCGCGAGCCGCGTTTCGGATGCGGCACAAAAGGGACGTTTTTTCCCGTAATAGACGTCTCGCCGACATCATTAACGTATCGACAAAGTTGGCCGCAGTTATTCGCTAATGTGACAACAACAGAGAAAGCCCGCCACAAATGAGGGACCATCTTTTCGGCTTAGGATTTGGGCACACCGCGGGCTTTCGGTGCGAGCCCCGTGAATGTAATAATAATAATAATATTTATTTAGCAAAAAGAAGAAATACAATGCATGTTACATTATTATGATAATACATTTGTGCTCTATATTAGTGAATAATGACCCCGATGCTAGGAAAATCCTGTGTTATAGGGGCCATCCAAATGAAATGTGTACTGTTGGGAATATTTTTCTGATTATCAAAAACCTGTTTTTTTAACATTTCACGTGTAATTCTTGTAATAGGTAATTGTGTGAAGTAGAATAGTTTTATTATAGATACAAAGTTTGAAGAAGAGAGAATTTAATAAAAAAATATAAATAAGATTTTAACAACTCTATATTCCGGTGCTCGTAGCGCGTACTTTTTTTTTTTTTTTTGCTGATGGGAAATCATCAAATGACTCCTCCCGCTCTGGGTGGAGCGGAAGGGAGTGTCAGACTCTTACTGACTAAAACCCACCCGTGTTCCTTCCTTAGCCCTTTATGTTCCGGGCCAGCGGTAACCCTTTCGGACAATCCCGCTGACCCGGCAGGCTTCGGCCCTAAGGGGCCCCTCCCCGATGCTGACATCTCTTTGAGGCGCGCGTGGAACACGTACGCGCCGTCCGGCACGGGCCTGGTCCTGATCGGGCGGTGAGCTACCCATTACTCTCCGCCCGCAGGCCCGCGCCTACGGTGGCCGGGAGTCGTCATGCGGCTCCCGACGCCCGGAGCGTCTCCCGCGGCGGCTGGGACGGGAGGCTCTCTCCCTGAGCCGTTCCGCCACCTCCTTCGCTAGCATGACTGCTTCGCAGAAGGAGGTGACTGCCTCCCACTCCCTCTCGCCCCGGACCATGGCTTGCACCAGGGCCGGACGCGAGAGGTCGCCGTCGCTGCCAATCGCCTCTACGAGGACACGGCGGTGCTCCGCCCAAGCGGGGCAGACCTCCACCGTGTGCTCCACCGTGTCCTCTGGGCGATCCTGACAATGGTGACACCCGGGCGTTTCCTCCCGCCTGATGATGTGCAGGAACCTCCCGAAACATCCGTGTCCGGTGAGGACCTGCGTCAGGCGGTAGGTGAGGGCGCCGTGGCGCCTCTCTAGCCACTCCTCAAAGAGGGGTCTTATCGCCGCTATCGCGGCGTGCCCTTCGTAGCGCGTACTGCGAAGCACTTCGTAGGCGACGAGCATCCCTAGGCGACAAATTTATGTGGGCATTCCTCGTGGTAATTTAACATTTATTGTCTAATGAATGATACTATATTTTATTTATACCCACACTAATCTTATAATTAAGCAGTTAGCCGCTACTAATAATTAATTTCTAATTAGAGGAAAAATACGGATCATCTTAATCTGCCCGTTACGAGCCGTTTAACCTCCGAACAAAGGCAAAGTAGCAAGTACGACCTCTACAAAGTGCAGGTGTGTCTAATTATAATAGTAATTTTATTTAATTATGTTTTAACAGCTAGTGTTTGCGTCCGGTGTGCCCCGGGCGGCGGGGGTGTATTCTAATCGCGTGTTAGCGTGGCCCGTTTTTGCGCTAACGAACAGGTTGCGTAGACGGCGAATCGACGGGAATTTCGCCTCATTAAAAGTTGCGACCTGCGGAGGAGGCAATTTGGAGGCTCGCGACGACTTCGCCCGCTACTTATTAACGAGCCGACTTTACACTATCACTGTGACGCGAGTCGCGTCGGACGTCTTCGTTTCGTCCCTTTATACGTATTTTATTTGTATCGCATTAGTGGCGCACTATTATTATGAGCAGCATCCCTCGCGTGGTGCGGCGCGCCCCACCTGCCCCACTCGAATTAGTAAACAAACGTCTTTACGAGCGGTTTTACGAGCCCCGCGATATTTCGGTCTCGCGCACGCCGGTTTACGACATAATGAATTTGTTGATGAACTAGGTATTAGAAAGTTTGGAAATAGACGCGTTAGTGACCGACGCATCGCCTTCGCTACGGACCAGTAGCTTCATAGGCGACGTGGTTTATGAAAAATTAAATACGTGACACGAACAACTTTATTTCCACAAGGGCAATGGTTACGTTGCCTGCCGTCCGGTTTTACCACGGACCGTGGAAAAGTACACTTTTATGTAACAGCACATTCGCTGATCATAACCTAGAATCGTTACAAAACATAAACATGAATAGAGCTCACTAGTAAAATTGATCATACAATTTTATGACCCAGACGAGCATCGCATCGTAATAAAATTACGCCAGAAATAAGTACAAATTACGTCGTAAAATTTTTAATTTTTCTGAATTATTTAATGATTACGGATTTTTTGTAATAATAAGACTGATAGTTATAAAATGTCCTATTAGTTAGGAGGTTACAGTGGTAAAGTTAAGAAATTTAAAATTTTTCGGAATTAGTTTATGATTACGTAATTTTTGTAATTATAATACTATAGTTACAAAAGGAATTTAAGGCATAATGTAAAATGTCACCAATTAGCTAATGTCACCAATTAGCTAGGAGGTTACAGTGGTAAAGTTAAGCGCTTTACTATTAAATTACAGCCACCTCGGCACATAATTAAGCCATCTTCAATAAAGTTAAGCACAAATTTACATATCGGTGCGAGTATACCTCCTGTTATTAATAAGTAAGTCGTAGTAAGTTAGTAGTGCAGAGAGCACGCGTCTCATAGTTATGGCGAGGTTAACACATGAGGTTAATTAAGATCAGAAGCGAGACCTATAACTAGCTAACGTCGCCGTCGCTACCGACACTCCGCGCGAGTTTACTGAGTGCTTCCCCTTAATTGATACGATTTGATCGTCATCACAAGCTTTCGCTTATTCCCGGTATATAATTTAATTAAAATTTATGTAACGATAACTTAATTTATTTCCGACGATAAACGTAATTGGTTAGTTTCCTTGCCGCGCGGATGTGCTCCGCAATACACACGGAATACGCGAAAGCTTTGACAACTGACAATAAAAATCTCTATCGACGAGTCACAACAATATCTTTTGGCTGGATATGAACTGTCAGAGTGCCAATCGTAACAAGTGGGAGTCCGGCCTAACCGAATCTCGGACAGTAAACATTATTAAAAATTCCTTTGACAGCGGTGGCTATCGAATAATGATTTGTGTACGTCACGCCGGCTTCCGCTGTCATACTTGCGCCAAATTTTCATCGGGAACATTTTTTACTATTTTTTGACGGCCAGCCGGACGCCGGGCACTGCGTTTATTTATTAACGAAATTCGTCCGTCTATGTAACACGTCTCGTTCGTCGCGCGCGCCCCGCACAATATGGGCTTCATGTCGGTGCAGTAGAGTACAAGGTGCAGTGGCCTGGGTGACACGCAATAAGCCTTTTTCAATCGGTCGAGTATCGTTTACGAGGCTGCATAGGCGCGACGCGGCATTGCGCCCGTGCGCTCCACCCATATCAATTTCGAATAGGTTTCCTATTCGGCCGGAGAGATTGCGTTTTGATCGTTTTGTGTGTAAAACTGTTGCCCTAAATTAAACGCTTTAATAATAGAATAGAATAAAACTGGTCCGGTTCTGTTGACATGACAACATTGAGCGATATCGAGCGGACAGTTGATGTTAATATTTCATTAGTCGATCGTTGGTGAAGGTAAACGTTGGGTATTTACGAGGGCATCGGACGTGGCCAGGCGGGACACGTAGAGCTTCAATGTTGGGATCATCAATTACAAACTACTTCCAATTAGTGATAGTGCAGTAACAAATCAAATTTAACCGAGTCCTGTTGGGGAGTCGTTCGCTAATTAGAGCTGCGGGCGAGGGGCTTCCTGCGAACTAATCAGGTGGCTAAATAATGTAGTCGTGACGGCGTCGTTAGCGCTCGTGAGACAGACGTTATTAATTAACATCACATCCAGCCACCCCGCCTCACACCCCCGCACCCCTCCTGTGGACCGCCCTGTGCTATTACTGCGACACTCAATGTACTTAATGAGTTAATACCTATTATGACTACTGTGCATTCCATATTGCATTCTCAAACAATAATAGCAACCAACGATCAAAAATATTTAATTAATTCTAAAGCATGGTACTAATCACTACAGCTGGTTTACTTGTTCAATTGCCAATTGAATTCCTTTTACGGCATCGGTGTGGTATGAATAAGCCATTGAATCAGGAATCTAAATGAATCTGTGTCCGGTATAACATTATAATTTGAACTGGGCTTGACAACAGCATACCTTCGCGCGGCCGGACACCATTGAATCAAGCATAGAGTAATTTTATGAAATATCTTTCTCAGTTTGTGCAACGATAAAGTTACTATACCTACTACTTACATACATAAACTCACACCTTTTTCCATGGGGTAGACAGAGATTACAGAATCCTCAATACGCATTTTGCTTCGTTTACCTTCATACATCTGGTCATACTACTGAACTTTCTATTACCTGAACTTTCTGAAGAACATGTCGAATTGAAAACCTTCTTTCTTAATCTGTCAATAATAGGTATATGTAGGAAGAGATTAATGCCGAAGCTTGGATTAAAAGATCTACAAGACTTTACATTCACTGCGATCCATGTTTATGTCTCAGTAAATTATTTTCAGTAGCAGCAACGTGTTCATACATTCAATGTAGGTACGGTAGCAATGCTGTTTGGCATTGTTACAACTATTAAATTGAAAAATTTAATTGTGTTCTGCATAGTGGTGAGTTACAAATTGTCAGCGTACAATCTGTTCTATGAAATATGGGTCAGTCAAATAAGATAATATGGTCTGTGTGGTGCCGGACTTAAAGAATTGCACCACCCCTTACTTCCCGTGGGTGTCGTAAAAGGCGACTAAGGGTCTTACCGGAGAATGGGCAGCAGCGTTCTCTATTTATTCCACCATCATACCATACTGCGATCGCCAACCCGCCTGCCAAGCGTGGCGATTATGGCAAACCCCCCCCAAAATTGGGGGAGGCCTATGTCCAGCAGTGGACGTCTATCGGCTGAAACGACGACGACGAAATAAGATAATAAGGTAGAAATCCAAATTTTAAGACAAAAAAATTTCAGGATCAGAATTAAGAAAGAAGTTTGAAGAACTTGCTTATCATTATGACGCAGCCTATTTCCAATCAAACAAAATCAAATGTCTGACCAAAACAGAAAGAAAAGAGAGTATCGCAAAAAAGTCGCGTAGCGCTGTCAAAATTGGCGCGTAGCAATCGGCGTAGCAGCATAGTACCGTCGTGCGTAGTAACCCTATTATTCGTAACACTTTGAGGGACAGAGTGCTTGCAAGTTACTTACAGATATTTTAATTTTGCACTATTTATGCCTGATGGTAAAAAATGAACTATAACGTGTATCTATCACTTAATCGGTTTACCTGTCATTGCTTCATTTTTAATTCTTTTTACATTTTGTGGTAGACTAATTTTTATCCTAGGTGCATCGTCTTCATATATAATTATATTATGTATACAAGACCTTGTAAAATATTTTAAAAGAGTAACGATGGAGTTTCTTGCCCATTCTTCTCCATACGAAAACTACCTTTTGGAATGGGCGACTAGAAACAATTCTATTTAGTTGTAATTTTTGACGTTCAAAAGTGCCTTTAATGTGCCTATTTGAAATAAATGATTTGACTTTGACTTTGAACAATACTATCTTTACTAATCTATGAAAAAAATGGGAAAATTAATTTTTTTTTCACGTTCTATTTTATGTAGTTAATAACAGTTCGCTTTTTGAACTGGCATTCTAACGAGAACGCACTCAGCCTAACATGCACTACCGACTGACTGTAAGTGGCCAGTACGTAAATGATTGAAAAATTGAATGATTGCATAGAACGCGTGCGCGTAACAAGTTGACACTATGCACAATTGCATTCATTCACTCATTCGCTTATTGTGTAGGCGCCTACGCTTGACCCATTTAGATCAACAGAGTACATTTTATTATAGATCAGATAGATCTACTCCTTGGCGTGGGCTGGTTGGCGGATACAACTTTGTCGCTTACTTCATGTTAATGGGATATTTTTGAAGTTTTCCCACTATTCTTGACATCTTTAAGTTGTTATCTGAGCTTGTCTAACTGGCCACTAAACAATATATTTTGACTATTTAAAGCCTGCTACAGTGCTGCATACAAAATTAAATCCATCACTTGACCATCACTCCAAAATACAAAATAACATCTAGCCTGCAATCCCCGAAAGGGTTAGGTAGAGGTGTACCTGTAGTGGGTGCATTTCGCCAGTTATGTTTAAGTCCCTTGTAATAGGGGCGAGCCTATTACATTCCAAATTAAAAAAGAAAAAACCTTTTCACTAAGTAGGCACAATTTCTGTGCGGAACCGCACATTAGTTTTGACTCATGCGCCGTGCATTCTGTGCGCTCAGCATTTTGTACCTATTATTAAAGGTAAAAATTTGTACATTAATTCAATAAATCATTCAGACATTCGCGGTGATCGGTTTTATTTCATCATCATCCCTAAAGAATCGCCCCGGCATCACCAATAAGTATAGGGATCCCCCTTAATTTATTTTGGTCCTTCGAGCCGGGTTTCTAACTAAACACTTTTATTTTGTATTTTCTTTGGCTTAATATGTGAGGTGGGCTATAAGCTAGTGTAGCGGTATCTACAACGCGGTATCTTACTGACGTCACGCAAAATCCTAGATCTCGCAAGCAGAATTTACCACGCAACTAGCTTATATACTCGTACAACTGCCCGACATGAATCATCGGGCAGTTGCCCGCCAGACATGACACCCGTCTGGTCGGAGGATCCTCCCTTTTCTATGGAGTATGAGTGAACTTTACTGTTCCTCATGCCTCTATACTAGTTACGAAACTGTTTTCTGTGTGCAAATTTTTTTTTGCCGACTACAGTAATATCAAAGGAGGGAGTTATTTTGATATGATTATGATTTCTAAGCCCTCTCCGCCTGTCACATTGTATGACGTGACGATTCATCCGATGGAGCCTGTAACGTATTAATTAAGTGCAGTTTACCTCAAAGGCAATGGATTTCGAGAAGATTGGAAATGGATGCTGGAATAGGTATTGCAGGTGTTCCCAATACCTATTCCATTAGTTCAGAAGCAGATGGAGATGGCTGTTAATTAAAGATGTGATCCGTGTTTAGACTTAGAATAGAATATCCATTTTAAAATTGAACACTGTACTAAGTTTTGGATCAACTTTAAAAAAAACTTTTTGCTTTGATGAACTTTTGCGTGTTCGATTTTTCAAGTACTATTGTTACTTACTGGGCTTAATTCATTGTTGTTATGTCAAGTTTGAGCCAATATATAGTTTTTTGTAATATGGGTATGTATGTAGACTGCGGCGAAGATGGTGTGACGATCTGATAAGGTTTTCAGGGCCAACATGGCCAGAGATCGCACAAGACAGGGAGGTCTGGTAGGGAAAAGGAGACGCAATTGCCCAGCAGTGGGACACAGTATGCTGGACTAACAAAAAAATGTAGAGTGAACCTTTCTTAATGAAGATTTGAAGTTTCAAAAAATCCTACATCTACATCTTCTAAGGATCTCCAAATTTCATGTTTCTTGCTATCAATTTAGGCTGTAACTTTTATTCCGGAAAGTCAATTATCACGGAACTATTTTACGTGTATTGTCCCCTTGTAACCAATCACTTCCCTAAACGATATTCTCAATCGCTTACAATGTTATCTTGCAACAAATACTCACAAAACCGTGTGCAAACGTTACTATAACTTGTAAGCCAAGACTGTCCAATTAAGAAGCCAAACACAGTATCAATTTAATGTAACAGACATGGAGGAACATGTACAAGATTGGTCCATCCAGTGAATTTCTCGTGGCTTTCCGTGGTACACGACTTGTGGACGTATACGTCCGCACGACGTCGCTTTGCAAACACGTCCGATGACGCTCAACGACGGTAAATTGATGACGACAAATATCGGTAGTATATTGAGTGCGTACATGTATACGTGTCCTATGTTACGTTCTGCCGTTATTTGGCGTTCACAAATTGCTTTCTGTGTTAATCTAGGCTGGGTATACTTATATGTACTAGGTGCTGGTAAATTGTAACTGGACGTGGCAGGGTCTAATGGGATTGGCAGATAACCTGTACTCTCACAAACGTTGCAATCGATTCTAATAAACTTTATTTGGGACCGTTGTTTCGGACTGCGTTGTAAAGTCAGGGAAATTACATAAAATAAAGTCACGGATGTATTCCCTGTAGGGTTAATGAGAGGTGCCCCCACATTTGGAAATTAATCTATCTATATACTAACAATAAAGCTGAAGCGTTTGTTTGTTTGTACGCGCTATTCTCTGGAACTACCGGATTCGGATACGGGATAGCGGATATCGGATACTTCGGATTTAAAAACAAAATTTTGCATGTGACAGACCAATTATTAGGGTAGTCTGTTTAATATATGAAGTCGAACAAAAAGAAAAAAGTCGGAAAGAACGTTAAGCGACAACGAAGTAACAGCGCGGGTAGGCGATGCGATGCGATGCGCGACGGGGAGGGTCGGGGGAACAAGAAATTTCACGCGGACGAAGTCTCAGTCAGAAGCTAGTTTATAAATTGACTACAATCTTAAATAGTCCGTACAATCACGAGCATAAGTAAGTATACACTTGACTTTATTCAAAAGCAATGTTCTCCTTTATTGAAGTGAAACTTCTTTACGCACGCTTGACTTGGGGAGTAAGCTGGCGAACGCGTGACGTAAGCGTTACGAAAAGTGTGATCGGGCAAGGCGAACGGAAGTTAAGTGGGGGATATAAGCAAGAGACAGCAATGCGCGCGCACATTTTCTTTCTCTCTTTAAGTTTCACTTCAGTCGTGTGGTCATAAGCACACTCGTTTTTTTTTTATTTTTATCTCTCTTTTTATTTTTATCTCTGTACAGCTGTTAGTAGAAATCATTGACACTGTCTTCACTTGTTCTGGTTGTGAATATTAACAGAATCCACTTGGCTTGAACCATATCTTTTAAGATACAGGCTAGTCCTAGTTTAAAAGATAGAGTCTACTATTGCATCATAATGTAAATATTATCTAAAACAATGTATACAGTGCAAAGTGCTATGTTTTTGTGAAATAAATACTTATTATTATTATTAGTTTATAAATTGACTACAATCTTAAATAGTCCGTACAATCACGAGCATAAGTAAGTATACACTTGGCTTTATTCAAAAGCAATTTTCTCCTTTATTTTTGAATTACGCACATAGTATTTTCGAACCCATAAGTTTATGTAAAGTGTCGTATTTCAATGTTGCATTCGTCATTTCACGAAAAAATCGCAATTGAAAGTTGCCAAGTGTTGACATATTAGTGCTCGTAACTGTACATATTTTATTCAAATGACAGCTGTCTTCTTTGACTATTGCATGAAATGGCTATAACACATTGGACAAACTATTTATTTCCCTGACAGTAGGTACATACGCAAGTCTGGGGTCGTATTACGAAGTATTAATGCCATCATTAATCCAGTGCGAAAAAGGGATGGTGCTATTGGTCATGTATAGCTCCGTCTCTATCTTACACTGGAATCATGAAGGTATTAAGCCGTCATAATACGGCACCTGATGGTCGTAATATTTTGTTTGATTTTCATACATTGGCATTGTGGCATATACACTTGTATCGAGGGTTGCTACATGACCTAAAGCGCGGTCAATGTCTGAGGGCATAGAAAAGAAAGAGAAGCGCGATGACACAACACTTGTAATTTTTTGCAAAATATGAAGCAATTGTCTATTTACAAAAAATCTATTGTTTGGACTAAAAAATTAAAACACTAGTGCTTGAATATGTTGTAGAATAATCTGACAAAAAATTAGAATGATTGTATAATGTATATTAGTATGGTTTTTATTGTGAAAAAAGAAAGTTTTTAGAGGTGTCTTCATGATTTTTTTTTATCGTATCAAATTAGTTGTATTATGTTTTCAACACACTATCTAACTAGCATATATCTTGAAGAACATCATGTATTTTTCTGATTTTGTTTAGTGTAGTCGATCATATACTTTTAGGCACTATAGAACATGCGTTTTTTTGCATTTAGGTCCTGAAGTCTCTTAATACTATAATCTGTTAAATAAAAAATCTGTTGTTTCGAAGCTAGAACTAATTGCAACTCCAATACAATTAGTTCATACCTACTTTAAGACTCAAATTCAAACAAATGAATATTTCCATTCCAACTATTATTCTGCCCATATTTCTTGAGAAATATCGCAATAGTTCCATTCGTAAACCGATAAATACCACTCAAATTTCAATGAGAGAAACAATACATAAGAAATATTAATGATTTCTTTGTAATAATTAATTCAACCTGTTAGACGAGTTATGCAATGAATCTTATTTATCGAGTATGCTAATTAATGTATTTAAATTTAAATCCATTAGTGTAACGTTGTGAAGCCTCCGTTTATTCTATGTAGCTATAGTTTAACATTGAATTTTTATGTAGATGGATGTATTATACATTTTTTGGATAGAAAGATAAAAGATTTATTCAGTGCACAATAAAGACAGAAGAAAACACAAAAGCACAATTAAATATTTACAAATCACATTAATAAATATATATAATATATAAAAAGACCACCACCCATTGCTCTCAAAACGGTGAAGAAAAACATCGTGAGGAAACCGGCATGTCCTAGAACCTAAAACTCGAAAAGTGGTGGATTACGTACGGCCCACTCCCTCTCACCGAGAGGAGGCCTGTGTTCCAGCAGTGGGAACATTATAGACTGATTATCCATTTTTTTTGGATTTCCTTTTTATCCATTTATCCATTATCCATTTAGGTGGGAACATTATAGACTGATTATCAAATTCGTAAGTAACTCTGTCTGACTGTCTGTATGCTACCTTTTCACGCCTAAACCACTGAAAGGATTTCGATAAAATTTGGAAGAGAGATAGATTTCATCCCGGGCTGGACATTGGATAGTTATTATTGACATACCTCGCGGGCGAAGCCGCGGGCGGAAGCTAGTGTTATTTAAAAAGAAGGTACCAAAATACAAAAAGAAAAGTAAGAGAAAAACATACGTAAAGAAGTAAAGTGAAACTATGACATGCTTTAAATCAAATAACGAAAAAGAAGAAAAAGAGACGCACACCGCTTCTCTAGATTGCACCAAATGGTTGGTCCAGAACAGCATGTGTCCCGTGCCGGACGGCGCGTACGTGTTCCACGCGCGCCTCAAAGAGATGTCAGCATTGAGGAGGGGCCCCTTAGGGCCGAAGCCTGCCGGGTCAGCGGGATTGTCCGAAAGGGTTACCGCTGGCCCGGAACATAAAGGGCTAAGGAAGGAACACGGGTGGGTTTTAGTCAGTAAGAGTCTGACACTCCCTTCCGCTCCACCCAGAGCGGGAGGAGTCATTTGATGATTTCCCATCCTCAAAAAAAAAAAAAAAGAACAGCATGTGTGTCAGGCAAATATACCTGACGCTGATATTCTGCTGGATCCCTGCAGTGTCATAAGGACATCGAGCAGACGAGACAAAGGTTATAAAGAAAGAAAGAAAGAATATAAAATATGTGCGGCAAACATGACGCACTAAAACACCACCAATTTAAGGCTCCCGCAGACAGGCGCGCCGCGACGGTGCGACGCGATTCTGGTAGAACAATTTGCATGACGTCTTCATAGAAATTGGTCTTGTCTTCATCTTAAATTGGTGGAGTTTCAGTGGATAACTACTTTAAAACTCATTTGCACCACAAATCACTAAATGCGTTTAGCGACAGATACAGAATGTGCAATAGTGCAGTTTAGTGCAAATTTTGCCTTTATTATTCTGATATTTAAAAATGCAATAGTGTTCAGTGATTTCTGGTGCAAACAGGCCTAAGAATTGCTTATCTTGTACGTTTAGGAGCTCCAAGCCTTCCAGTTATACGAAACAAGCTCAACTCATCATTTGCAATTATATTATTTGAGAGGACATGAGAAGCGAGAATAGCCAGGACGAGCTTGACGCCTACAGAGAGGATTGGTCCACACTAGCTCAAGGCATAGAGGAGTGGAAAGGAGTAACATTGGCTATAAATAACAATAAGGAAGTGTAGGTAACTAAGAGTAACTAACCGTCTCAGGACAAAGTAACATTTCTGCTAAAAGTAAATTTGTTTTTTTAACTAGCTCATTCCAAGTAAACGGCATTAAAAAGCGTTTTTCCTATAATAAAACCCAATGAATTAATGAATGAACAGTTGTAAAGGCATTTGAACGGTAAGTAGTGAGGGGATTCTCATAATGAAAATTTACTATTAGGAAATACCTTATAATATAATTAAATTAAACTTATAACAAGAGATCGGAATAGGTAGAGCTGTTTTATGTACTTGCCATAGGTCAGAATAATATGGATATTCCCTTTTAGTTACGAAGTTAAGTTTAGTTTCGAAGTTAATGTTGGTAAAGAATTGAATTCTAGTGGCGCAGAAAGGACAAAAACAGGTGCGTCACTCTAGCGACAATAAAATCCCGTAGTATCAGTCGGAATCCCGTGGAATATCCATATTAACATCAATGTTTGCGGTCAATGAACCTAAATAGCTCTACCTATTCCGATCACTGCTTATAACCCTTATATAATAATACCTTATATTACCCATTCTATGGATATAAGGTTTGAATTTCAATGAAAAGCTAATCGTACTTGCACGTTATTTGGGGAATCCCCAAAACTTATGATTAGTATGCCACTTCGGGAATGGTAATCCAAATTGTAGTTTTTTGTCTAGTGTTGCTAGGTAAGTGTTGAGCTGAAGGTCATGAGGTGAGGCCTTCACCCAGCAGTGCGATGATGCAGGCTAACAGTAACAGTAATATATCAAAGAACCCTGCTTTGATCAAATATTTATCACTAGCAGCGCCCCGCGGTTTCACTCGCATAAGTGTCGGTCCTGTGGGAATATCGGGATAAAAACTATCCTATGTCCTTCTCCGGGATGCAATTTATCTCTGCCAAATTTTATCGAAATTCATTCAGTGGTTTAGGCGTGAAAAGGTAACACAGACAGACAGAGTTACTTTCGAATTTATAATATTAGTAAAGATGTACCTAAGGATTCCATTTCTCTACTACGCATGAATGGAAACATTCGATTCTCTGAAACATTGAATCATTCATATTATGATTCCCGATGCATTTGTGATAGGAGTACCAACCACGTGGTAGGACCACCATGATAGAAAACAATTGACTATTGCTTACTACGCATGAATATCCAAACAGCATCATGAATAACTACATTCCTTTATTCATTGACTAGTGACCAACCCCTGCTTGGCACTGTTTTTACGACTTGACGAAACATCGAGATTTCTTTATGTTTAATATTAATGTATTGTACACATAAACCTTTCGGAATAAATTTATCTAAATGATGTTGAAATCACATCAAAATGCGTTGCGTAGTTTAGAAGAAAATCGCGGTCACACAAGTAGACACGAAAAGCGACTCTAATTTATAATATGTAAGAAGAAGAAAGAAGATGCAACTCCTAGAAGGTTCAGAATCCCTGACGAGTCAAATGGAGTTGATCCTCAAATTAAGGGGGATGATTTTTTTTTTTTTTGATAACCGAAAAATTTCTACACTAGGTATGGTTACAGTTTGCGCATCAGTGGCCCTGCCAAATAAACTTTTTAGGTCATAACTTCATAGGTAAGTACCTATAGTACGAAGGTCTTTTATTTTTTAATGAATATGATACGTCTGAGCAAGCGTGCTTCATCGTCGCTTACCTGGTGGTGAGACCACTAAGCAAAGACCAAATCAATAAAAAAATCTTTAAAAGTCAATTACTTAATCTACAAAATCAACACTAATCTGCAAACAGAAGCTCCAAAATCAAGCTTTTTCGAAACATCAGTCAAACTTCAATATATAACTACGTACGTGTGCTTCCATGATTTACAGATCTGCAAATATCGTGCCTAGGAACACATTGCACGTCGTCGCCAGTTCTAGCTACTAAATTGCTCCTGACTAATGTACCCACTGTCGGACCTAACTGCCACCGGCCTTGTAAACGGACGAATATATTTAGATCACCAATTAACGGCTAAAAGCTGTCTTAATTGATTAAGCTGCGCGGTGCCTTGGTCACGGAAGTGAGAAGTGTTGTTTAATGTGTCCAGTAATTGGAATTTAGTTAGTTTCATTAAACTGATTAAAGTTCTAACTAGTGCGAAAGTAATTTGAATTCTATTTAAAGTGTTTAAGTCTCAAAATGCAACAGCTTTTACTTTTCAAGAAATCAGGGCCAATCTCTAATAATTCTGAAAGTTTGCTTCTAGCTTGGACTACTGCATAAAATACGATTCCATTCCCTACATTCATAAACTTTTCTCTAGAGTTGTATAGTATAAACTACCTTTAACTCTATTGGCGTCTCTATAAAAAAAATAAAGACAGGAAAGCTGAGCCTAAGATTTGAAAGGAAAACAAATAAATTATTAGAGCAAGTTTACTGAAAACGCTTCAATACATTAGGAAAATCTGTGTGTATCAATGGAGGAAGACCTAAAGTTCTGCTAGCAACATGCAACTTGCTCAATGCCGAGATGAATATCTATCGGTAATCGAATTGTAGGCAAAGATCGTTTGCTGGACGCTGTTTAGGTTCTATTTAGAGGACCGGAGACGCCGGACGACCGGACGGACAAAGAGACAAACGAAATTAATCGAGACATGCGCCGACGGCCTAATCCAATCGCCTCTATCCTGTCTGTGCCTTTTAAACAGATCAGCCATGGCTTCGGGCGGCTCTCTTGCAAGAAGTACCGGCTAAAAGCAAGGAATATACCAGGAACTGGGCTTAACATTGTTGGGACTCAAACTCAAACTCAAGCTCAAAGCATTTATTTCAATTAAACCTTTAACAGGCACTTTTGAATTGTCAAGAAGTCGGTCAGTCAGAAAATATGAAGCTTGTTGCCCATTCCAACGCGTAGGTACCTATGGAGAAGAACGGGCAAGAAACTCCATGGACACTCTTTTTAAATTACATTTTATTAAAACATTTGTTACATCATTACTTTTGAATTTATGATTATATAATGTGAGAACGATGTAAAAAATAAAAAATATGTCCGCGTTAAAAGCGTCCTGAATACAACAAATAGTAACAAAACAACAATCCAAAATTAAAACAATTAAAATAAGCCCACTGCATTTAGTCCGAAACATGTATGGAATTACTAGCCTTAAACCTAATGGATCTTCTACTGACACTCAAGTAGAGCAGACCTGTGTACCTAAAAGCATTATTATCCTGACCTACTAATATTATAACCTGTCGATCCCGTGGGAATATCGGGATAAAAAGTATCCTATGTCCTTCCCCGGGATGCAATCTGTCTCTCTGTTAAATTTTATCGAAATCAGTTCAGTGGTTTAGGCGTGAAAAGGTAACATACATACAGACAGACAGTGTTACTTTCGAATTTATAATATTAGTATGGATGTGAAAGTTTGTGACGATGTTTGGATGTTTGTTACTCAATCACGCGTAAACCGTTGAACAGATTTGGATGAAAATTGGCACATAGATAGATTATTTCCTGAATTAACGCATAGGATAATTTTTATCCCGATATTCCCACGGGATCGAAACTTACGCGGGTGAACCGCGGGGTGGTGCTAGTTTATCATATGTCGTTAAAACATTTCCAAGTGATCTAGCTTTGACGTAGAAAAGGAATCACGCATTTTTCTGCTAAGTTAGTGATTTACTTTAGTGAATAACAATTAATTATGAGAAACATTTAAGAATTAAGTATGTCAAATAGGGAAAACAGCCCTCGGAGTATCAAACCACCGAGCAGCCCTGCCGGCAAACCTCAAATACCAGAAGGCCAATTCTACTAATTTAAAACGTTCAGAATCTAGTCTCAGTCTCATCTCGGCGACAAACAAATGTCAAAAACTTGTCAAAAAAGTAGGGAAATTAAAGGTAATTTTGACAGATTGAGACAGCTATCAGACTGTAAACGCTTTTAAAATTAGTAGGATTGCCGCAGATCATGCGGCTGAAGGAAAAATTCCGGCAGTGGACACCAGAGAGCTTAACGACTGGTTGATCTCAATTGAATCATGCCTGAATGAAATTTGTATTGTACCATTGCTCAGGAAGGAAAGCTGAACTCCAAACAAAAGCTGATGATTCATTTCCCTACCGCGCAAGGTTGGACATGGCGTTTCACAAATGGCAGTTTACTACCAGGACTTGAAGCTAAAAGCCCAAGAAATACAGAAATCTAAACTAGTGTTGAGAGAAAAAGGAGGCCTCGAAAATATCAAGAAAACCATTTAAACCACACTGGTTTATGGCGAATCCGGTGTTTTGCGAGTCTGGTAATTTGCGAATTTGGTATTTAGCGATTCTGGTATTAAGCTTCGGAGCCTTCAAGAAAACTGCGCTAAACCAACGATGGAAGAAAAAGTTTCGTTCGCTGACTTGGTAGAAACCACAGATATAGATAGACCTAGATAACGCAAGTATCACGAGCTGTATGAAAACCAAGCGTGCCATTTTTTGACTACCTACTATGACGTCACAAGCACTATTTAGTGATGGGAAAATTAAATCGATTCAAAGACGCCGCCGCGTGCGGCACCACCCCCCGGGCCTAGCACCAGCGCTCATGCTCACCCAGCCAGCAGTACACAGGACTGAGCGCGAAAGTGGCGGCTTACGATTTTTGTACGCAAGCTGGTGCGATTTTTGCCTCGCGAAGTAGTTGCTCTTGCGTTATCTAGGTGTATCTATATCTGTGGTAAAACCAATCAAAAACATTACTTAATATAACGTCAGTTCTATTGCAATTTACCCAAAGGTTAAATTAAAATGTAGTGACGATACTAAGCATTTCACATTTCCCGGCAACCGGGTAGCCGGAGCCGACTATCCGGTAACATTGCCAGGCAAACTACGCCGGTACGCGTGAAAGCTAACGTACAAGGCTAATACACTTCGCCGCCGGGTACCCGGCATCGGCTACCCGGAGCCCGTCTCTTGAAAAAATTATATGCCCTGAACAAATGAAATTGCAATTTTTTTTTAGGACCCCTGAGGCGTTGTAGTCAGCACCGAGACGAAAGACGACATAGAAAAACTTAGGAAATCATCGCAGCTTAGTAGTTCCAGCCTGAAAGTGGAAAAGCCCCATAAGATAAGACCAAGAATTGTAGTCATAGGTACCGAGAAGTTTATGACTGCCTGACTGACTTGTCGGCTACATTCTGCTCATAGACAGCAGCATTCTGCTGTCTATGAGCAGAATGTCGACAGCCGACAAGCTGCCTAGTTTGTCTCGTGACTCTTTTTTGGACTTATAAATTTAAGACACATGTCAAGTCAAAAGGGGGGGAGGTGCAATTTTATTCTTGAAGTTACTGCTAGCACAAGAAAGGCGCTTACAAACCAAAATCGAATGTTCATTAATTGGGCATCCTGCCCAGTGAGTTTAAGGGGACTTCATGATCTAAAGCGCGGTCACTGTCGGACTGCATAGAAAAGAAAGAGAAGCGCGATGACACAACGCTGGTAATTTATTGCAAAATATGAAGCAATTATCTATTTACAAAAACTATTCAATAATAAATAATCCATCACTGAATGCAGTTTGGCATTAGAAATTGAATGGTCTATTTTTAATTATAATTAAAATTGTTAATGACGGGATAAACTGCTTATAAAGACAATAAAGAGGTGGATTTGAAGATTTTTTTGATGCTTTATTGTATGTTTAATTATGATTTGAGTTTCATCACTGTATTAAAATAAGACGGACTTGTCTGTGTGGTGCCGGACTTAAAGAATAGCACCACCCCATACTTCCCGTGGGTGTCGTAAAAGGCGACTAAGGGGCGTACCGGAGAATGGGCAGCAGCGTTCTCTATGCATTCCACCACCATACCATACTGCGATCGCCAACCTGCCTGCCAAGCGTGGCGATTATGGCAAACCCCCCCTTTTGGGGGAGGCCTATGTCCAGCAGTGGTCGTCTTTCGGCTGAAATGATGATGATGATGATGATTAAAATAAGACTTGACAATATCATTTTTTTTGGTCAAAATTATTTACGGTTTATGAGATACACTGCTTTAAAAAAACAACTTTTTATGGATATTAGATATGCTGCAAGGACTTGTCAAAATTTAAGAAATTTCGCCCTTCTCCCATTCACCCTCTTGGGGGTGGAATTTCGAAAAACCCTTTCTCTAGTGGATACGTATTACCTACTCATCACATAGAAGATATCCTCCAAATTAAATGTCTCTAGGACCAGCGGTTTAGGCTGTGTGTTGATATATCAGTCAGTCAGGACTTTGAATTTTATTTAAATAGATATATAGAATAATTAGATATACATAATGACGTCGGTTAAGGCCGCCAAAGTTTTTGTTTTAATTATTCTTAAATTGTCTTTTACTGTTATATACGTAACTGTACTGTTGTATACGTAAAAATAATTTTAGTTTTAGTTTTTACAATTCGTATTTATACAATAAATCACATGCAAACTTAATATTTTGTTGACACGGTAAAGAAGGTCGGTCACTTCCCATACATCGTGTGACCTGACTATAAAATGTCGCGGACATGAATAGTGTATGGATTAATTCGTTCCCCTGGGCACAATAATTAATCCTAAATTGAAAATATATTTTTTAAAAGCCGAGGATCCGAGGATCTTAGAACGTAACTTTTGAGGTTATGATGTAGGTAATACCTACCGAAGTCTACAGCCATGACTATAACCACAAAATGAAAACAGAACCTAAGGTGTAATTTATAATACCTTCGACCTTACTTCTTCTAAGATTAAGGGCCTATTTCACCACATCTGAATAGTCACTAGGTCTCTGAAAAAATAAAAAATGGAACAGGCGGCTCTTTCACCACCTACAATAAAGCTCTTGTTAACTTACTTGGCAGATAATTTCATACAGATTCGGTTCCATTTTTTAATTTATTCATATTTATTACTTATATTATACCTAATGGCTATTCAGACATAGTGAAATAGGCCCAAAGACGGTAGAGCAGCTTGTCGCAACTGCCAAGCTAAATTATTTCTTAGGGAACAGTCATACATTTAATAGAAAAATGTATAAAATAAATTGATTCCTTGCTTTATCTTCTAATGAAAATAACATAATATCTCAAAGGACAGACCTCTGAGATATTATGTTATTTTCTTATTATGTTATTTTCGTGAATAAAGATAAATAAAAGGGCACCTTAAATAAAACACCAATATGGTTTTATCATTTTATTCTATGTCTTCTCTTACAACAACTGAATCTAAAAATTCAGCAGGAGCAGAAATATTTGACTGGTATCGAGCCCATCCAAGGTACCACACAATCGTCATTACATGAGCACAACATCCAAGTGTTCGTCGTCCTACCAAACAGTTGCAACAATACTCTGCTATACCCTCTCTCCCTGATGTATTGTTTTCTATTAAAATATAAACATAATATTGCTTTCTTGATATATGTCTAGACTTGATTTTCCCCCGTATCAGAGTATTGTTGCCACTTCCTCTCAAATTGTACTCTGAAGTATCTATAGTGTCACTTGTTACTTCTATTCTGTACCCGCCATGAAATCTTATATGTTCCCCATAATATGACCGTGCTTGTCGTATCTGATATGTTCCTAAGGCAAAGAGAATTAAGTCATTCATTTCCATTCTAGGAAATATAATTAGGTTATCCCTATCAGCCGTTATATTAATAAAGTTAGAAGACCGTCTGTTCATATTTGTGTTTTCTACCAATCGGGACAAATTATTCTGAAAAGAAATCCTTTCCCTGATAATATTTAACATTTCCCCTGCATCATCTCTATTTCTCAGGCGAACACCAAACCTGTTCAGAAGACTAGCCGCTATTGAAAAATGTTGCATCATATGCGGCACAGTCTTATTAAAATAGTCTTGTCGTAATAGTTTGAAGTCTCTTTTGAAATACCCATTTACAACCTCCACCACCCATCGACAAAGTGTAACACATCTACTTCTATTTGCTTGCTCTGTGGTCAGTTGGTGTTCCCCTTCTAATAGAGATTCTGGCATGTAGGCCTTTAGTATCTAATAGAGTCTCTGAAACCCCTATCTAAAATAAATATATCGTTAGCTTGGAGATACAATCTGAGAGGAGAATTCTCATTTATAAACAAAGATGTCATAATCTCAGCATCTGATGTGGTAGCCTTGTATGGACCAAAGCAGTCAAGAATATAGCCGTCACATGTTACAATTAAAAACGGTTTAAGTAGATTTCTATACTTATGTAGTGAGTAAGTATCTTTTTGAAACATGTAATTTGAACTTTTGTTAATATAAATGTAAGTGCCATCACAAATCAAAATGGCTTGGTTATTATTAGTATTATTATATATACCATTTGGCAACAGCAAATTGTGTTGTAGCAAATTCTCCCTTGAAATATGGTTGATTCCAAGATTATTCGGCACAAAGTCTTGCACCAGTAATTCTCTTATGCTGTGCATTAATCTTTCAAGGGTGCGACGAGGGACTCCTAAAAGTTTTGATAATCTGTCGTCAGATTCCCCAGTTCTCAATTTCATTAGCAAAGCAGCCAAACCTAAAATACCTCTATGAGCTTCTTGGATCCTAGGAACTTCATTTAACAATGAAATAAATTCCTCTTTTAATCTTCCAATCCAATAGAAAAATAAATTGTCATCAATATCTTGAATTGCTTCAATACTGCTTAAGTCGAAATAAGTTTTGGATGAATTTACAAATGAGAACACATGCTCTATTTGTTGCTCATTAAAAGTACTTATGCTGTTTGGCAAATCATATAGATTGTCCCAGTTATTGGTAAATAAATGTTCCTGACAAACTCGTGCAAGTGCTGGTATGTAGAACTTATTATTACTCAAGACAGTTGCTCTCAGAGAATCAGATATTGTCCGCAAATGTACATTAGTACATCCAAAGAATAAACAATGAGAAGCAGTATTTGCAGCCCGTCTGTAATTAGGTAAAACAATTTCTGCTGCTGGTTGCTCAACAATTTCTGCTGTTGGTTGATCAACAATTTCTGCTGCTGGTTGATCAACAATTTCTGCTGCTGGCTGATCAGCAAATATTGGGATTTCAGCTCTATCTTCCTCAGCATCTATATGTTGTTCTACAACACGCTCCGTGAGGTTTGGTGCTTCTAAAACATGGTCATCAGGATGAACAGATCGTGCATCTTCAATTTGCTGGGCCCTAAGTGCAGATCGTCTGCATCTCTGCCAGCATGGATGACAAACACGATCAGTTGATGTAATCTATAAAAACAACATCTAGGTATAACACACAATATGACACATGGGTTAAAAGATAAATAAGAATTATTGAGCCCTGAATTAGAGAACTGCTCATGGTTACTGACCTGACGTGGTGCAATCCTGGATGCAATGATAACGGTAATATTTTCATCCAAAACAGAGGCATTTTCTTTCAAAATAAGATCACTTCTTCGCCTTAATATGGATAGACCGCAGGTAACACACACTTGTCTATGGCTTCGGTGAGAGGATCCAGCTGCTTGTTGTTCACCGCTGTTGTCAAGGGCTAATGCTTCATTAACTGCATGCATTGCAATGTTCCAACAAGCCTCACAAATGTAATCATCTTCAGTGATCTGAAAAGAAGGAGTACCTAAATATTACTACGTATGAAACCAAGTGAATATCTGTTTAACTTTGTCCTAAAATATCGCCAATATTTTTCCAGCTTTGTTCCAGCTTAACTTCATAGATCAATCAATCTACTCAAAGACAACCCACTGACCAATCTGCAAGGTACTCACATTATATTAGTATAATGTGGGTATGGAGTAGATTGGGCAGTGAGATCATTGAGCATAACACTACATTTGATAAGTATTATATTTCTGTCATAATCTACCTGTCTCTCTGTCTATCTGTTCTTTATATGTGTCTGTCTGTGTGTGTTGTTTGTCTGTCTTAATTACTAACATAGGATAAGTTTATTACTAACAAATGAGTCATAGTTACTTGATAAATAAATTGAATTGATTGATAACATATTAAATCATATCAGAAAAGTACTTACGAGTACCGGGGCGATCCAATTGCTGATTAACGATATGACTCTGTTGTCAAGTTCCAAGACAACGAAGCGCCGGAGTGTGTCAACGACGATATTGCAATTAATACACTGTAAATGTCGACGAGTAGCTCGGTTGTTCGGGTTCATTGTGGCACGTTACTTGGCACTCTGAACCAATTCATAAAGCGAAATCAGTGTCCAGAAATCAATAGCAGCGGGTCAACAGGTAAAAGAGTTTTCGGTGTCCAGGAATCAATATCAGAGGGTCGTCAGGAGTTCAATGATCAATCGGAGTCCGTAATAGAAGCCAAGTCACAAATAAAACACATAAACCACAAGAAATCGCACAGTACGCAACGACGCAAGAGTAACGAACGAAGGACTGCGCGCGGTAAACGCTTTGACAGCTCTCATGTCATAATACGTTCCGTTCTACGTATTCAATATTACTGTCAACCCATCATTTGCAACTCATTTTGGAATAATTAATCCAAATCCCCATCTACAAATGATGTTATTGATAATACACTACAAAATAATTAAAAATTCTTAAATAAAATCTAGTATTTAAATAAAGTAAGAGCCTAAAGGTAGTGCCAAAATGAAACTTGTACCACAGTTAAAACGGGACGGGTTTAGATGCGTTCCGAATCCTATAAAAAGTACTAAGGAAATGAGATTTTTATTACAAAGCTAAATTATTTTTCCGGCTTCAATAAAATAAGTTGAGCCCCGTAATTTAATATGCACTTAAATCACTATTTTTTGATGTATCACTCATTGGTGTCCGTTTCATATTTCGGTCAGGTCGTATTTGGCCGATGTTCTTTATCAAGTATGACAAAGTAAACGCGACCTTATTAAAAATGAAACATTGCAAAAATCATAATAGAACATGGTTGCAAAAATGTCTTACGATGATGCAAAAAAGTAGCGTTATTTCTGACAATTAGAATCCATACCTACTAATATTGTAAATGAGAAAGTGTGTGTCTGTCTGTTACCTCTTCACGCTTAAAGCGCTGAACCAATTTAGATGAAATTTGGTATAGAGATATTTTGAGTCCCGGGAAAGGACATATGATAGGTTTTATCCCGATATTCCCACGGGATCGACACTTATGCGGGTGAAACTGCGGGGCACTGTTAGTATAACCATAATTTATAATAGATAAATTATTTACTATTTGTTTAAGGAATTTTAGACATTACTTATGTATAAGCACTTGAGTGAGATACCTGAGATACAGGTTTACATCTAGTTCAGGTAGAAACCAATTATGTTTACCTACATCTGGTATAAGACCATATTTTGTAACTATTTAATGTAAATCAATTATTTCAATAAACAATTTCAATTCCATTTTTTTTTAGCTAAATTGGTACAGAAATATAGTGTGGTGTCTCAGAAGAAATAGAGCCCGATTTTTAAACCAAAGCGTGTCACGAAAACTATCAGCTTTGTCCGCAACAATAAAGTCCAGTCGTCGTTTTATTGCTTTGTGAGTTCGAAACGAAAATATATAGCTGTCTCTATTCAACGCCACAAATCTTTGAAACACACCAATTACCGACACCCACATTCGTCGAACAAACCACTAATGAGTTCATAATTAATAGAAGCGCAATTTTAATTAACACTGGCAACATCATCGTTTGGCATCGCGTATCGGGCTTTGGCGACATCAATTTACGTACAATGTCAATTTGCGCAAGAGACGGCTCGAGTCCGGGATACAGGGCCTCATTAGAGGCGAGCGGGTGCAATTAAACCGCGCGTCTTTTGCGACTTAACGAGCGCCCAAATTGGACGGCCCGCCCGCCCTGGACACGCGTTTTAATAAATATACATTTCGACGTGATGCAATAAATATATTCGCTGATGGTATCGCTGTGAAATGTTGTGTTCCCTTTGGGTTTAAATGAGGATATAATGTAGAACTGATAATGATGAGGACGAGGAAATGTTGACGTGGTTCTGTGTTGAGCTGAAATGGCAACGGTTTTAATTGACCGTAGTTGGATCATTATTTTATCGTGAGGCTAAGAATAGACTGTAAAAAGGAAAAATAAACAAAGCAATCGTACTTATTTTTTTCTACATCTCTTCGAATTTAACGTAATTCACCAAGATCAAAATTCACTGCTACGTATGAAAGATCTTAACTGTCACTAAGGATGGACAAGACGTTCGTATAAAGGTCTTGTTAGTGATGCAGGCGCCTCCTCCACTAACGAGACCCCTTCGAGATGCGGGAAACTGCTGATTGTCGATGACAAATTGCCTTGAGATTTGGCAAGCAAACAGAAGTATTGTTTGTGGTTAAAGTAGAAGAAGAAAAGGTGTCGACCAAAACCAATACACAAAAAAGTACCTAGTAGATAATAAGAAAACAAAAAAGAAACACAGTTTAAAAGCAAAAAAAAATGATACTGTTGATAGTTGATTAACCCTTAGTCTGCCGGAACGTAGATGTACGCGAGACACAATGGCTTTTTATTTGTGTCTGTAATTACGACACACAAGCGGTTAAACAAGCCAGTTCAAAGTAAAATTATTCTTGCGAATTTCTATTTTCCTGGACAAACTCAATCTATAATATGCCTATGCGTTTCCAGGTATCCAGCTTCCTCTCTGCCAAATATCAATATAGCCGCGAGAACACGATCAAAATATAGTCTGACTATTTGCAATTATTTTAGTGGATTGATAACTCAGTTTTAAGGGATTCTATTTGCTGTAATAAACTGTCTCTCAGTCTCTAAAAAATAATACAGTTTTTTTTTTCGTTACGTATTTACGCACTTTGCAAAATAAATGTTTATGGATGTTGATTGGTGAAAGAGTTAGACTTTAGAAGGGTCTCATTAATTAAGGGTGCTAAGAACAGCGGTATAGGTTATTATTATCTACGCAAATATTAACCACGCAAGGCAAAGCAATGTAAAAAAAATCACGTATCGCCTACAAATTAGAACTCGAATACCAGCGTTCCAGTACGCCATTTTGCAAAGGACGCTAGTTAACGAAAGTGTTAGTAAGAATGGGTAAGAAGTTGGTATTTTAGAGGGGTCTCGTTAGGCGCGCGGGCGGCTGATTGCCGATTGAGCACCAATTGCCTTGATTGACGGCGCCCGCACGGCTAACGAACCTGCTTTCAACGTGGACGTGCCGTTCTTGCACGTCCCACGGACACTGCGGGAAGCTACGTACGTCTTACAGACGCATCGTCTATGTAGGTCAGTTATGTGTGGAATAGGCAGGTTAGTGGGCTGATGAAGTGATTGCGTGTTGAAGTTGCGATAGTATAAATAAATAGTTGGATGTGGAATTTGGTGTTACTTATAAAAAAAAGATATCGATCAATGCTACGTTACAAGAAAGCACGTGAATGTCCGAATCAAATAAGATGAACGTTTAATGCCAGTTTCAACTTTCTATAAGCCCTATAAGCTCTTTTCATAGATCTGAAAAATCGTAAACAGGAACAGCGCCGCTCCGCAAACTCGTCATGTTCGAAACTCGTAGAGGTGCTACGCGCTACGACAGGTTTCTGATTGCTGACTGGCTCCAATAATTTGGTCCGATTGACGTCGAGAAATCCCCACTGAATTTGGTTCATTTGTACACAATCAAGGAATTCTGTACCACCTACCGCTACACGCCCGCCCTCTGTACTGCTTATTGCCCACACATATGAAACATAATGTCTTCATTCGAACAATGCCAGACGCGCTATAAATCATTATAAAATTCGAATTAAGGCAGCTTAATGTTTATGTAACGCTTCCGCCGCTTTTATAGTCGCACACACGAGGCGTAACACCTCACCGGCTAATTCGTTCGTACACAGTAATCAGCAGCACGTAACATCATCAGCGTCTTTGTGGAGCGAGACCGCAATCCATCATATCGGGACAAAAGGAGGCGGATAAACGCGCCAGTTGTTTGCGTGAGAGAGCGTTAATTTTGTTAAGGAGTCTCAATCAGTGAAGGCGTGTAAGTAAAGTCGGCGCGCGACCGCCGCGGGAGCGATTCGAGCGAATTACCGTACCTGGAGGCGCGGGGCCGACTCGTTAGTTGTTGTTTGCCGAGTGACGCGGGTCAATCAGCAGAGACATGCACGGAACCGCACTTCTTCATCCCCCTCTGTGGCCCCTCACCTGTCCCCCGCCCCGCTCGTTAGGCCGCGCCGTCTCTGTCAACTGTGAGACGAGCTTTATCGAATCTACGACGCACGACCCGCGCCGCGGTCGGCCCACTCTTCGCTCTAGTTTGACTCACAACCGCCGGTAAACAAGGGAAATCAGTGTAAAACGAATTTATATAAACGACAAATAGAAGGGGCTAAGTAACGTAACGAGATATTATAGGCGTCTGTGATGACGGAAGGCGGGGGGGAGGCAAGTGTCAAATTGTTCGACAAAGATTTGACCCAAATATTTTTAACAGGCTCGAAAATTTCAAAAGAACTTTTGAAGACAAAAAAATCTCTTACAAAATGTGGCATGTCTAAAGCAGTAATGGAATCAAATAATTGTATGGAATGCGTTTAGCTAATTAACGCGCCGGGTCAGACAGCTGCGGTCCACGTGCGAGGCTGCGCCCGCGCCGCCCGCATGTTTCTACGACCGTCCCACCTACAACGGTGAAAACGCAATTTCTACTTATTTGTGAACAACTTTCGTATGCACCGCGTGTTTAGCGCTTCTTTTAATAGCTTGGAATATATAATATTAAAAATATATATTATTTCATGCTTTTACATCCAGGTCAGAATTTTTATTCTACTTTTGTAAATGTCTGCCCTTGTATATAGACAGATGCAGCTACCTTAAATTAAATAATATAGAATCAACTCTTTATGACTGTAGTTATTCGATAAATAATTGCATTTATTTGTATGTTTTATTAGTGTCCCTTAATTATTGTTCATGGACAGCGAGTGGGAATTGTGGGCAATAAAGAATTTTCAAGTACTTTGCATAAACATTAGCTAGGAACCTGTGCTATGGGCGCCGTAATTATCAACACATAAAAAGAGACATGTAGTTATTTTAACGAAGTAAACAATAATTATTAACATTTACAGTAATTATACAGAAGTGATTGTGCGTAACTCCACAGCGTTTAATATTATGGCTTGTGTAAAACTTAATGGAAATCTTAGGACGTAATTGCTCATACAACCCAAGGAATTTATCTGCCTAGATTGCTATGAACTCAACTATGTATTATTCTTTAGACACGAGTGGGGGCCTTAAAAGGCCACTTTGGAGAATCATAAAAGGATAACATTATGAATCATAATATGGCGAAAACAGTCCGTTTTTATTTTTTTCGCTGCACTACGTAGGTATAATCAAATAGATTGGGATTGGATTTGGATCGGATTGATTGGTATTTTAGCACAGACAAAAAAAAAAAAACTGAAAAATGCTTCACCAATGGGATTTGATACGATTAACTTAACGGTTAACTGTCCATTAAGTTATCCTTTTATGATTCTGCCAAAGTGGCCTTTTTATGCCCCCTGAAATATATTGCCTTAACACAGTCTATTTATCAACAACGTCGCAGAAACTACTAACTATGGTTATTCATTAGTTCGCAAAGAGACATAAAATTTCCATAATCGTAATATAGCCGTGCCGTAACGCTAGGCAGCTAACTAAAAACAGCCGCGGTACACTGACACACAAAGCCTGATTAGTGCGGGGTTTCAAATAAAAACTTTGTTGCCTACATCTTAAATTAGTCCTTAGCGTTCTTTAACGAGATCAATTTAGTTGGTCCGCGAGACGCCGTTCGCTTGTTGTGTGCAAAACTGTTTACTTTTTGCTCCTCTTCAGGTAGAAAACACAACGGTTCGAAGCATTTTCATAACAATGCGCCTGCGGCTTTCTCGGTATACTTTTTTTGGACGCGATGCGTTTGACAGACACGCCATTGTCATCGTCAGATGACGGACTAAAAACTAAACCTTATATTGATGATCAATGGGAAAGATCGATGCGAAGCCGAACACTTGGAATACCGAACCATAAAAGGTACCAATTAGTCCTGTCGAGGAGAAGAACTTGGAAATAATTAGATTATGATGAACAAATCTGGCTCACCTTGTGTAATCGCTTTTGCATAATATCATTCCGCCTTTGAAGTAGAAGGAGCGTCCCATGTCGGCGAGGGCCTGGCCACAGCAGGCGCACTTTAAGCAGCCATGGTGCCAGTATCTGTCCAGCGCGTGCAGGAGGAACCTCTCGACTATTTTGCCGTTGCAGCCGGCGCATTCTTTGAGTGCTGGGTTGTTGTTGTTGTGCGGGTAGTCGTGGCCGTTGGCAGCGAAGGCGGCCTCCGGCGAGGGCGGGTGCGGTGAGCTGAGCTCCGCGTACCCGTGGTAGTGCGGGTTCATGCTCAACGCGCTCGCGGCCAGCTTGACGGTTGGAGCGGGGACCGCTCGCACCGACCACCACAACTACACGCCCTGCGGACAAAAGAACAAACGGTTAGGATCTGCTACTACTGCTATAGTTGCACATTAGCTGGCTGTGCTGGTAAGTCGTCGAAAATTGAAAACTGCTAACTAAGCTGTGTGGTCACTTTGACCTCTTTGAGATGGTGACCCGTTGTTTTAATTTTTCTTGGCAGCCCTTGGTCAGGGCGCAGTGGTCCGGGGTAGGCCTGCGGGCGGCCGCGTTTATAAAATTTTCCAATTAGCAATTTCATACAATTAGGAGCGGGGTGAGGGTGCGGGCGGCGGGCGAGGGATGGTTAGCGCGGGTCGCGGGGGGAGTGCGTCAACCCGATCCAATTAGCTCGCGGCCGGCGGAGCGGCGGGACGCCCGTGCCGTCTGAGCGGCCCTGTCGCCATAAAACTTAATTAAACGTTTTAAAACAAGTATTCATTAAAGAATAATCAAGCTTATGTAGTCATAAATAACCGGATTGTCCCGCGCGGAACGGGTGCCGTAATTAAGACTGCACAGAGTTGATCAAACGCACTGATTTGAAACTACCCTTCATTAAGAGAGCGCGAGTCGGGCGCGGGAGCTTCCGCTGCGGTGCAGAAACTAATTAAGAATAACGGACGCTTTAAAAGCGTAATTAATTTAGATTGTAATTCTATTTCCCCGAGAGTAAAGTAGACAATTATTTCAGTAGCCCTTTCTTTTGGAACGATTTGCTTTGCTGAATGTAATTTGCTTAATTTCTGTGTCCAACAGGATAAAGGGTTGTATTGCGTCGAGATTTATTTCTTGCGTCAGAATCGACATAGAGCATGATAAATAACGTTATCAAGAGCGAACAGGTACCTATGATTTTATAATGAGTTAGTGCGTACTAACGAGCGTATCGTGATTAATTAACGATGTAGACTACAATTACGATTGGTGCAATGGTGTTGTAAACATTACGTGAGGTTTCTTCACGGAGTATATCTGCAGGAGCGTGAGGAAAGTCATTACACTTGTTGGCGCATGTCTAATGAAGGCTATAAGGGCGAGGTATGGCGTGAACGCCCGTACGGCCGGTATTGCGTGCGTCCTAATGAGCGGCGTCGCGTGCGCACCTATCGCACTTCGTTAAATCGCGCCCGAACTACGCGGTATTAATGTCTTTGTTTAGTTAATTCTGCAACGCGTTTGGCATAGCCATGAGGACTTTAGGTCTTAATTGTGGTGTGCGTGTTACATTTCCTATTTCACGTCAGTCGGTCAGGAAATTATGTTCGAATTGAGGATATTAAAGGTGTTGAAATTTTTATGTTCATACTAAATAGGTACCAATAATAAAACAGTGAGTTATAGCTACTAGTTTATATAATAAAGACTACCATGTAATTGTCCCACTGCGCAGCAAATGCCGCTTCTCATACAAATAAGACACGATCTTGGTAAAGGCAGATTTCAGAATTATCTACAACGTTATTTAGAGTATATGCGAAACCTGAATACCTATAGTTTGTTCAGAATAAGTATGTTGTATTTTGTCCCAAAAATATTTAAAAAAGGTGAAAAGTTGGACACCGAGCGACGCTAAGCAGATTATCCAATCTCCGCGCCGAACGGTTAGGTACCCAGGTACTATTATTAATGAGCGCAAGACGGCGCTGCGCGAGCGGCGCGGGTGAGCATGTTTTTGTACGGACAAACAGGTAACTTAACAAGCTTATAATTATAACTTTGTGATTTTTCATGATACAGTTTTGAAATTTTGTACATAGATTCTTCACATAAAAATACTAAAAATAATGTTGCATATCTATACTATTGTTTGTTTCAACGCACTAGTCTCTGTTACTACCAGTCGGATTAAGAAAAATTCATTTTGAATTTGATAGCCTAATTTTTGAGGAAGGCTATAGGCTACTTAACATCAGGCTAGTAGCACCCTTAACAGCCGAGCAAAAAGAAAAAACTCAGAATGACCGCTAATGCTTGCAATGGGTTTAATTTTGACAGTTCAACAACATTCATTGCGTTATTCACGTTGTTGAGCAGACACATTTTCGAACATAAGAAGCAATGGATTAGCAATATCATTCGAAATTATTCAGATAGAGATTGATAGTTGTTACGCAATTAGGGTGGTTTTTTCAGGATGTTTTCTTTCACCGATGTCACAGTGATGCCTATAGAAAGTAACTTTAAGGCGAAAGCGCCAGGGTAGCCCGCGAAATTCAATTTTTTTTACGTTTTTTGCAATTTGCTGGGCAGTATTAAGTTGTACGTTGATTAAAATGTGATTTGCGGCCGTAACAAATATGTATTTACAGAATTATAATCATTAAAGTCATCAACACAACTCTATAGGACCAAGTAATCCCCAAGAATGACTATTTCATGAAATTTTGACATTTGGGGATTATACTAACTTAACAAGTTGCATTACTGATTGTAATGATTATAATCCCGTAAATACATATTTTTTACGACCGCGAATCATATTTTAATCAACGTACAACTTAATACGTACTGACCAGCAAATTGCAAAAACGTAAGAAAATTTGAATTTCGCGGGCTACCTTAGCGCTTGTCACTTGAAAAATATCACTTGTGTTTACGTGTTACCAGATGTAGGACAAGGAGAACATACTGTACTGTTTTGGAACACTCCTAGCAAAAAGTTACGATTCCAAAGCCCACAACTCCACAGAGCCAATTTTGATCAATTATCCCTGTTAGAAACTCGGGTAGTTACACTTTAAGCGTTAGTTGCCGAGGTCTGTGATCAGAGGGGAAATTCTTGTAATTTTAAGAGCGTTCAACTGATCTCAGTCTCATAATCTGTGAAACATACCTCTAGAATCCCTATGTTTTTGACACTGATTGTCATGTCGCTGAGATGAGATTGAGACTATTTTTTTTTTTTTCTCTTTTTGGCTTCGCGAGATTGAGGCTAGATTTTGAACGTTTTTTTTTAAAAACGGGAATAAAATTGACCTTCATCTGTGCACATTTTCGGATTAAAAATAAGACAAATACCTAGTCATGACACTGGCCATTAAAAAAAAAAAGTCATGACACTTGAAAAACCGTGGGAAATAATATGGGTGTGATTCTAGTCAGTAGGTAAACAATTTTATAAAGTAGACTAGATAATTGCTAGAACTGACCATAAATCTTGTTCATGATTTAGATTCAAATTAGGAATAGTTGGATAATGAGTCGTCTAGTATTTTATTTGCGTCGTAAATATTCAATGTTTTGTACTTGTGTATAATTTGTAACCATTAATTGCATAATTATATTGATTTTAATCATATTTTAATGTATTCAGAATGCATATTAATCGGAATCGTCTAGCCTCTAGCTAATAATGAGGAAATAGAGTTAATACTACTTCTTACGCATTGAGGGGCCCGTGGCTAAATAATAACAGCCGCATAGGTCGATCGATCAGGTTAAGCTACGCTTGCCGCGGTTGGTCTGTGGATGGGTTACATACCGTGACCCCTCCGTGCCTCGGAAAGCACGTTAAGCCGTTGGTCTCGGTTGTCATTCGTGGATCTTTGACAGTCGTTACGGGTAGTCAGAAGCCTGAAAGTCTGACAACCAGTCTTATCAAGGGGTATCGTAATAGGCAGATGATGACTACTTCTTACGCATTAATTTTGTACGTTGTTGTATCATTGCATGTGAATATATGACTACAGAAAATAAAACATTTTTAATTGGCGGATGGGGTATACGGATGGGCTATACTTTTTATCCCGGTAGCACGTCCCCGTGAGACAATGTCCGCCATCCACGCGGGCGAAGCCGCGGGCAGATGTTAGTACCTTATAAATAAAAACTGACCAAGTGCGAGTCGCACTCGCATACGAAGGGTTCCATACCACAAGGCATAAAACGAAGAAAAAAAACGTTTCTTTTCCCTTTAAATTTTAACTTTATTTTATTTTTATTATTCGTTGTTAAAGCGGCAACAGAAATACATCATCTGTGATAATTTCAACTGTCTAGCTATCAAGGTTCATGAGATACAGCCTGGTGACAGACAGACGGAGAGTGGAGTCTTAGTAATAGGGTCCCGTTTTTACCCTTTGGGTACGGAACCCAAAAAAACAAATGCTCGTTTTTGGACACGAAACAATTGTGCATAATTACTCAAACTTATGTCTATTCGAATTTCATTGTGTTAAGTTGATACTGAAATGTATCTTATTATCATTAGAATTAAGGTTTATAATATGTTTTATTGTGAGACGAGGTGCGTGTTTAGGCTGGCGGGGGTGTGCTGAGAACTTGGCAGGTGCCGTTTTCATTATTCAAGCCCCATTGATTGGATACTTTGTTGCCGTTTAAAAATCTTATTAGCAACCGCCCGACAACAAAGCAGGCTACGATGAGCCTCCTCGCAGCCCCTCTATTTACCTGTTAAGTGATTTTTTTTTTCAATTACCGCGATGAGCTGCAGGTTCCAAACGAAAGTGTAAGTCATCTTGTTAGTGAATGTTTATTTCCGCGCTTCCCATCGTCTACTTTAAAACATTTGTCAGCAGCAATAAATGTGATGATTCGACACAAAATGCTGGTGGAATTCCAAAAAAAAACAAACTACAATGACAAACGATTTGACGTGAAAACCATAGAGTTATTAATCATATTTATCTTTGCGACACAAAAGAACAAAAAAAAATCCTGGCTGAAAACAATAGCAACAATGAGGGGTTTTCTTTTTCTTTTTTCGCTTCCCTAGTCGCTGGATAGATGGCGCTGAACTTGGTAAGTTACTGCAAGGAACGGAACGTCACATAATTTTTTTATTGATTCACTTGGATCTAATTTTGAGATCGTAAAACGAAACTATCACTCAACGAGCGTATATGACGTGACGCAATGTTTTTTTCCAAGCGTTTTGACTTTGGCACCTAGTAACGTAGTCAGTTCAACGCCATCTTCAGGGTTCTTGGAAACTAAGTTTTTTTTTTAATACTGAAAAGAAAAACCTCTCATTCAACTACAGTAAGTAGGTACTAAGCGGCATTAAAACTTAAATTATTATCTAGTAAAAAAGCTAATGTAAGTAAACGTATCGGTCACTTGTTTTAACTGCAGGGTTCCCCAAGACCAGCCGGGCGCCCGCACGCCGCGAATAATGTAATTAAGGCGAAACCGCCGGCGAAATTAAACGCGAAAACGGAATGAGAATGTGAGCCTAATTAGAGCCGGGAGCGGGGCGGAAGACGGTGCAGCGGCACCCCAGTCCGACCCTGCCGCGCCCCCTCCGCGACCCGCGGGCCCGGTGCACGCGGGACCCCAACACGTGACGTAACGTCTTCATCTATCGCACACAAACACCACGTATGAAGCCAAATAATCCAGCTAATGACGTGGCCAAATTAAAAACACAAATTAGAGGCCCATTCAAAAATGCCAATTAATTTTAATTCCCAGCAGAACTAATGACAAACATAACTACGCCAGTAATATTAATTCTGCGCTAATGAGCCGCGTTTTAACGAAGCTATAAAATATTAGCCTTTTTTCTGCTTTTTATATTGCACCACGCAAATAATCACAGCACAGTGCATGTCGGTCGCAAGCATAAATCCAATTCGTTTTCTCTCACATCCATACTAATTAAAAAACTGCGGACAAATTGGAGCTCACTCTTCGCCCACGGGAACATAAAATATCCATTCCATTGACGGCACCGGTCTGCCATTGATTAATTTTATCCAATCGGATGCGAATTCAAGTTTTTCAGGAGTTAATTGTCATGCTTCATTACGTGACTGACTTTCGGCGTTATGTACGATTACCGATTTATTCGCCGAGCCATGTACCGAATATATTTGATATCGATGAAGATTAAATTAGCGACTCATGCTGTAGAAAGAATGATAGCAGCAATATGAATGTAGGTATCAGCCCACTTATAGTAAACGGGTATACTGTACATGAGACTAATGTGTGTAATATTATTTGCATATAATGACCGTTAATGTGCCCAGCGCATTATTCATCCGGCGTGACCTCAAAACGGCCGCAAGAACCGTTTGATCGATGTACGTTCCCTCTCCACACATCTGTGTATTTTAAAATGGTTATTTCATGATAGGTAGGTAATTACTAAAGAATCACGTAGCGCATAGATAATTTTATAGAAATCATGAGTGGCAAACGATGTAATCGGCGCACGACGGTATCAGATCCAACAAAATTGTATGCCATATTCTAAATGATGGTTATTATGTGGGCATCAAATAAAATACTGCTTTTAAATGTTCATGGACAGGGGGTATAAAGTTGACGTAAACGACATGGACGATGAACAAAAATCATACATCATGAACCAATCCAAGAAACACGTTCAGAAGTCACCTTTAACCTTTTGAACGCCACGGTCGGGTATAGACGACAAACGAAAACGTGCCCAACACGCGTTTTCTTGTCGGCTGTAGGCGACGGTGGCGTGTTGGGCTCGTTTTCCTTTGTCGTCTATACCCGACTGTGGCGTTCAAAAGGTTAATGATGAACGTAATCCTAATAATTTCAAGATACTTTTAACAATTCGCTATCTTTATCTTCTAATCGCCAATTCTCCATACATTCAAATATATCATAATGAGCTACAACATACTAGACTACAAAGTCAAACAAGTAGGTACCTAACCTTGGCAGAATATTTAATGATTTTATCTACAACGTTAATAGCTTGTATTAACGTTGAAAACTATCAGCTCAATTTGAAAAACAACGACGACCTTGTTCAATTTGCTGTTATTTTGACTATTTTGTATGTGGCTCTGTCAAGTATGTAATATTATCATTTACCTTGTCACTCAGAGCCGTGTCAGGGTTTTGCATGAATAGTCATATTTGGAAAGACTCCGTCCTTGCTTTGTTACCGGCGAATATTAATTACCAGTCACTAACTTATACGACGAAGAAAAACACACAACACTTTATTATAAAATTACATTATTATATTTTTATTATACTATACGTTAAATTTACTTCGTTGGTATGTATCCAACTAGTTCATGAATATTCTTATAATGGTAATTTTTAATGTACAAGTTAACTCATTTATAGTTGCTGCATTAATTAATAACGTGCTCACCAGAAAATATTGTTACATATTAATTTAAACTTTATAACTTTTCATAAAATGTGTTCACATATCATTAATTTTTAGGAACTATTCTTGAAGAATTCACCACTAGTAATAAAATTACGAGCGAAACGTAAGTGAATGAACTGGTAGGCGCACGCGCGTGGAGAATGCTAATAGGAACGTTTTGTAGTACACTAATGGCTAAGGATTTGTCATTGCCGCTAAGCAGGTGTCGTGACGAAAAACACGTAATAATGACCGTACAAGTGTAGACATTGTCTCCGACAGATCGAGCGCTCTCGCCCGTAATTAGAGGCGGCCGACCGAGGACGTTCGCGAGCTATGAATAATAGAGGAGGCATCGAAAACAAATGTGTATCTAATAGAAAAGTGGAACTCACGCGGAAATAATTAGAAATTGATGAAGATAATTTTCTAAGCAACTGCAATTAGCATTCCGATCCGTTTCCTAATGCTAATCAAACACAGATATCACTTCCAGATAATAAACCTAAATGAGAGGTTTTTCTTTTGAGTAGGTATTAAAAAAAAAATATAGTTTCCAAGAACCCTGAAGATGGCGTTGAACTGACTACGTTACTAGGTGCCAAAGTCAAAACGCTTGGAAAAAAAAACATTGCGTCACGTCATATACGCTCGATGAGTGACAGTTTCGTTTGCTTTCGTTTTACGATCTCAAAATGACATCCAAGTGAATTAATAAAAAAATTATGTGACGTTCCGTTCCTTGCAGTAACTTACCAAGTTCAGCGCCATCTATCCAGCGACTAGGGAAGCGTTAAAAAAAAAGAAAAAGAAAATCCCTCATTCAATAGGTATTCTTAATAAAAGAAACGAGTAAAGTCTAATTTAAATGCTTTGTAAAAATTGATTACGATCACTTATCGTTATCACATATTAAATCTGCAATGCACAAAGCTACCGTTGACAAATTACGCACAGGTAAGCAATGAAATAGATGATCTATGAGCGATAATTTAATTAACTGATCGAAGATTACTTGCAATTTTGATACAGGATTTATACAACATTGTTAATTAAATTGATAAAGAGGTCATTCGCAAAACAAAGGGGCCGACCATCATGCTTAATTGGATAACATTGATCTGATGTCCTTCTCATTTTTCGTACAAACTTACCATATATTGATAACATCAAAGGAATTTGATGAAGTTATCTATCAGGCGTCGAAAAGTACAAAAGGTTTACATTTGTTATTTGTAATACACATCATCTTTTTAGACGGTTGTGGAACTAGTCGTGAGCTTGAACTCACTGGTGGGCATAGCCCAAAAAGCACGCTGGCTCACTTGACATAGTGTCCGACAGTGACAGTATCAGTGATAAGCAGTTAGACGCTAGTCTACATGCACAACGTCTAGTTCTCACGCACCCAAACACCGTTTCGAACAGAAAGGCGCGTAAAAAAATTCGAAAAGGTCTTCGGAAAATCAAGTTTTTTAAAAAAAAACACTGCATAAATCAATTACAAATAAAGTTTATTGACCTCTTCGATAACTGATCTTTGTTTTGAACAGTTCGTTTATTACTTAACAATACGTAAAAATACACCAAAACCCAAAGTTACGGAAAAATAGCAAAAAAAACGAATCTATGTTAGCTCATAACTTTTTAATGGCTTTTTATTTTACTATTCTGTTTCCGTACTTTAATATTATGAAAAAACGATATCATGTTTAATTTTGGATGCACAGTGTCAAACAGTGGTGTTCCGAAATTTGTATGGAAAAAATATCGACTATTGCCACCATAAGGGCTTCAATGCGTTCCCTTGTGGCATTCTTACTCACAAATGCACTTCAAATTATTTCTAAACATTCAACACTTTTTACTGAAATAACTCACAATTTATTATATTCTTTTTTCGAACTTCTTCCCTAAAATGACAATTTAGAAGTTTACGAGTTTCACACAATGTGCCTCATCCGAAAGCGTAGCCCAGTTCAGAGCTCAGTGTCAAACGAAGCGGTCCGTCACGGCGGACTGACCATAATTGTGCCTCGTCCAACAAATATATTAAGTATTCGTGATAGAAGTGAGCAGTGTGTAATTTTAGAACGTTTTGCCACAAATGTCAGCCGCGGGCGGGTCCGGAGTGTCCGGACACTTGAACTTGTTGCTAGCCCAACGTGAATGATTGCTGCCTTGCATTTGCTTTGATACATGAGGACAAGGATGGTTTATCATCAAGATTGCAAGTACATATAACCATTTATTATATGAATTGTGGTAAATAGGCATGTAAATGTAATGTAATCAACGTTGCGAAATGGTGTGACGTCTTTTTAGCCTAATTTTGCAAATTCTTTGATATTAAGCATTTTTTTTTGTATATTTCTCATGCATAATTTCAGTCGACGATATTTTTATGTTTTCTTCAACAGCTTTAAGGAAAACTATGTAAGTAGTTACTAACGTGACAAGGAGATTTATTATTTACTTAGTATCTACAGTCACAGTTTGCTAATGCCAGAATCCCATTTCAACAGGATCTTCAAGTGCACGCAAACATAAATCTTATTTAATCTTATCTTTAATTGGGTGCAAGTTAAAATCTTAATTGGCACTCGACCCAAACTGTTTATAAGCTGTCGAACATTAAAAATACACGTTAGTATGACGGAGGTCGTTAAATTCTTTAGTATTATACCTCTAATGTTCCACAGCTCATTATTATCTGATGGTCATACTGTGATAATACCTCACAACGCATCCATTGTTTCCATCAGTGAATGAACTTTATGTCATCGGGTACACAGTTATTGTCATCAATATTATTATTTTTGTTTTTATTTGCCTTTTAGAGGTTAGAGACCTATGCAATGACGCCATCTTAGATTATTTTTATATTTTACAATGCCGTCAGCACGTCGTGCATTTGCACCGTCTTGATTAACAGCTATATGAGTGCTTTAAGAAACATAGCTGAATAATAGTCTCACATTTTGCTTTGGCGCCAGAATTGTCATCAATTTGTCCAAAAACGAATGTTTATGTTTAACGAATGTTTCATCAGCGTGTTTTTGTCGAGGAAGCATAATTTCAAGTGGCAACCGACGACCACACGAAACCCCACTTGAGAATACTAGGTACGTAAGGCAAAATTATTGCTAAGCTCTCTGTTCTAGCGAAATGACAGATGGATATATTGACAATTTAAAGTACCGTAGGAGAACTTTCATCTGTCCCTTTGGCTTGTACTTACGATTTGCTGAGGTCGCTGAGGATGATAAATGTTCTTTAGTTTTAACTTATGCGTAGGTAGTAGGTATATCTAAAATCTATGTATAGGTATTTTTTTTTTATTCGTGTAAATCTTAGTTAAATATTTCTTATGTCCTACATAATACTATGTCTAGACTATGTACTATATCTAGATACTATTGAATGTGCCAGACAATCAAAATGAAAACTTATCATTTTTTTTATCGAAAATTAATTAAGTACAACGTACACAAGCAAATAGACTTAATTAATTCCAACCAGAGTGCTGAAAACATTTATTTTAATTACAAAATTAATTAGCCGTTGTTTTCTAAATTAGTTATCCAAACAATGCGTAAAAATCTGAATCTGTTATTAATGTTTTTCATTGTTATCTTACATCATAATTATCTACAGGAGTAACATTTTTTTTCTACACCTAGGTATTTTCTGTCCATTCGATTCTTCATCGAAGTATCTACCATTGAACAAAAATGATTCAATAACAGAATTGAATGTAGGTACATACATACCTTTACTACAATTTTTCAATTTTGTATTTATCTATTTCCAGGGGTCGGATAGTGAACGCCGAAGGGGACAGACGTGTCCTGTCCAGCCTTTGTTTATACTTGATGCAACGTGCGTTGCACGTGGCTCTAACTAAACGGGCGTAACTCTCAGCTTGAAACTCAAATTCGAAATTCGAACGGTGTATCGTGTGTTGTATTTGTGGGTATTAAAACGTTAGTGAAGTGGCATACGTGTGTTCCTGATATACAAGCCCGAGGCCTAGGCCTTCCAGCCGAAGACATTGGTGACGACAAGTCCTCAGCGAGCCAATTTGGTGAGATCTTTCCGTTTATTTCAGGGATCTCCATTAGAAGCTGTATCCGGCTGCGCTTTGTTTTCTTAATTTGTATTTTTGAAGCCACACGCGTGAATTTAACATCATAGCAAGTTATAAATAGGCTTGAGGGAAATGTTTTCATATTATATCTAGGAGCGAGGGATAAACTAGTACACTCTATTACACTAGCCTAAAATACAAAATCGCTCTAGAATTCGTTCTCCACGCTTTTCCTTATTTAACATAGTACTAAATTACCAAAACTGCCTTGAGCAAAACTTCTAATTCCCAGCCTGTAAGTCAAGTCCTGAACACGTGTGCAAAATTGGGCTCGAAGGGAAAAAAAAAGGTTAAGTAACAAAAATAGCTCATAAATTTGAGGCGTCCCCTGTCAGCTTTATTGTTTCTCAAAAACCCACACAGCACATGTTTTGCTGAGAAGGTCTTGTAATACCATAAAAACAAAAGGCTTTTTTCTTTAAAAATGGGTATAATTGTGCGTATGACAAAAGACGGCAATTGCTTATTTAGGGCTATAGCCCATCAAATAAATAATTTAATGGGTTTAACCTTCGATCACGTGTAGTACGCCGGGAATTAGCTTCATATTATGTAATGGAGAATCGAAATAACGACAGAATTCGCCTAGCACTTTTAATAATATACAAGAATTTCTCCCTAACAGCAATCTCTCCCAGGAACAAAGGATAGCAAAATACATAACCATGCAGTTTAACAAGACGTTATGGGGAGGAGAGGATATCCTAATCGCCGCGTCCGAGTTCTATCTTGTAAATCTGCACGTGCACACGGATACAAGACACACACTAGTGTATTCACCTACCGACGAACCAGTACCCGGCAACATACACATCCGCTACAAGGACCAGCACTATAAGCCTTAACTAACCAGTTCAACACACGTGAAGAGTCAACCATAAAACCTCAGTCCCAAACGAACAGCCCCTAATTAGCTAGCCCATTAACACAGTATGAACAACAAACATCAATGTATACACAGGTATCAGATGTAGTCGCAGATGCCACTGGGTTCACAATACTTAGAAACCAGCCGTCTAGCGCAATAAAATATACTTGCCCAGACTTGCGTATTGCAACCTGGAACGTCTGTGGGGCCTCAAAACCGGCCAAAAAAGATAAAATTGACGCTGAACTCTCAATTAGGGGCGTTCATGCAGCCTGCATGAAACAGGTATGAACACTGGAGCATACAACTCTACACACTACGAATGGCACCTCTATGGAACCTCAGGTAAAACACACCGGGGACTTGCAATTCTAATCAGAAAAGATTGAATTAGTTAACAGAAAAAGGATACAGATGCGAAGTCAGCTACTCTTAAAGTTAACAGGGGAAACGATAAGCCTGCACATCAGTATATAATCAATTCTCACATCAACAGTTGTACATCTATAGCAAACAGATCCTTCACAGGCTTATTAAACTTGATCAGACAAAACCAAGGAAATATACCTTAATAATTCTTGGCGACTTCAACGCTCATATTGGTCGACATGACACAAAAAGTTCGCAACGCAAAGGACTGATCCAACAAAACCTACACTATGACTTCTCTAACTACAACGGGGAAATGTTAATGGATATAGCCAACAGGGAAAAACTGCAAATAGAAACGACAAAAGCGAGATCATCATGCAGGATAACATGGTCAAAGGGCACTCAGAAATCCCAATTGGATCACATTATAACGCCACACGCAACAGAAAAGCTGTTCAAACGTATAAAAGGCGAATGGGCTGCTAGGGGCACATCCGACCATAAAATAATCTGGGGTCTGCAAATAATAGTCTGGGTCTAATAAGTTCGGTTTATTCTTAAATAAACCGAACTTCAAACAAAAATGAAAACACCAAACACATTAATGCACAAAGACAACAGCAAGCCGCGAAGGAACCAACAATTGCAGCCAAGGATTTCAACCATAAACAGTGCTATTATGCCGCCCTCAATAGTAAATTCACGAAAACAAAATACCAAGATTGCATAACAAAAAAACTAAAAGATTTCGGAATCAACTCAGCGGACAAAAACATCGAAATACCTTGGAATACCATAACGGAAGTATTAAAAGCGGCTGCCCAGGAAACTCTGATTCTTCAGCCAGTTCTATCCAGAAATCATCGACTGGCTCTTGCTAAACTACAAAAAGCTAAGTTCCTCCAAAGTAGGCAACCTGATAATCCAAATAGGCACAACTTAGTAAAAGAATGTCAGGCAACACTTCAAAAGGTCAAATATCAGGAAGAGCAAAAAGAGTGCAGAGCCTGTTCAATGGATTGGGGAAAAACCACCCTACAAAACGCATGACGATGCTATACTTTTTTACAGTAGAAACAAACTTCAAGCAAAACGTCGAAAAAGATCTACCTATATACCGATGACCAAATGGGAGTAAATATTAAAAAATCCGAGGGCCATCTTATACCAACAGTTAATATAAAAAATCCGATAACCGAAGCACAGTGTGATGGACTCATTGCGGATGACGTAATGGGAATCATTAATAAAATGCGGAATGGGGCAGCCCCCGGAACTGACCAAGTGGTAATCGAGCTTTACAAAGCAATGCCAGAAATATTACAAGAAGCCGTCACCAAACACATGAACAAAGCTTGGACACAGAACGAAGCACCCGACACGTGGCTGGAGACCGTACAAGTACCAATTCCAGCGAAGGAATATCGCCGCATATCCATTTGCAACACGGGTTACAGAATTTACGCCTCCTACGTACTAAAAAAAACTAGACGAAACAATAACGGAACTGGGAAGCTATCAAGCGGCCTTTTTAAACAATAGATCAACAGACGACCATATATTTACGCTTAAAAGGGTCTTGGACGAAGAATGGCGAGCAGGTAAAAGAACTTATGTACTCGTTCTTGACGTAAAAAAGGCAAACACAAAGACAACGTCGACCTCAATGCACTGAGGGATATCCTATTACAACGAACCAACAAATCGCTGACCAACAAGATAATTAAGGTATGCTTGAATGAACGAACATGCATCAAATGGTGTGGCCAGCAAAGCAGTTGGATTATTAAAGGTAAGGGAGTCAAACAAGGTTGGCCTCTGTCCCCTCGCCTGTTTACACTGGTCATCGACGAAGTCCTTAGAACCCTCGACGAGGAAACCCACTTAATAAAACTCGACCAGGATCGTGAAATCTCACTCCCCCTAGTACTATCATTTGCGGATGACCTTATCTTTATTTCAGATGACCTAGAAAGGTTAGAAGGTATCCTATACCATATCAAACCCCTACTAGATAGTTTAGGCCTCCAAATAAATGAAACAAAAAAAAAACTAATTAGGGACCCCATAGCTACACAGACAACGGCCCACGTGACCCTTAATGGAATAAGTATACCGACAAGTGATGAAATTAAATACCTAGGTACATACATTACATCTACATTAAGCAGAAAAAGTACTATAAAAAAAAAAAGGTGCAAACAGGCCATGAAAAACGCCAAATCGTTACTACCATTCATAGATAACTGAAATATGGACTGGAAATTAGCCAGACTCATGTTCCGAATGGTGATCGTACCGTGCATGATACAATGGTCTGAAAGTATCGGCATTTACCAAAGCTAACAGGTCAAGACTCAGAAGATATGAGCGAGTTACCATGAGAGACTTGATTAGCCACTCTAGGAATAAACCAAGACAAAAGAAAATGCATGAAATCTTAGACGGAAAAACAGTAACCAAACGCATCAAGAACCACAGGATGTGCTACCTCGCACATGTCTACAGGCGCCGCAAACCACACCTACTGCATGCAGCAATGCAGTACAAGGCCAAATCCAAGAAGGTCGGCCGACCTATTTACACATGGAACGACAATCTAAAACAGGACATGAAGTACTTCGACAAGGGAATCAATTTTTCGATGGATATAGCGGAAGATAGAAGTAAGATCAAGATAGCTGCCAGTGAGATTTACAAAAAACTGGAAACGGATAGTAGCGAAACTTCAGACGAAGACATTGAAAACAGCAACATCTAACACAACACAGCAGAGCAATGACATACAAAAGAACCGAGAAAGCAGGAGAAGCCCGCCAAAAGACGCACTGAGGAAGCTCGACCTGAACCAACCTGGCGGCAAGGTCGATAAAAGATGCCCATCCACAGACAATAATTACCCATCTCTCCACTAGTCCAATGCTTGCTCTAGGATGCATATCCGGTAGGCTCTTAAATCCTTACCTATCCTGCGGGCACGTCTTCCCTACCATTACCGCGCCCCCCGGTCTATTCCTTGATATGCAATGGTCGCTGTAGCACCATGAACATGAGGCTACAGGAGCTAGTGCGAATCTTGGGGTTCATTCGATTAATCGAGTCTGGTTTAACCACGCTGGGATCGGTGCAATTCATTCATTCATTCATTCATTTGTATTTATCTATTTCCAGAATTACTATTAAAGTTATAGAAGTAAATGATAGAAAGTTTTCAAGAAGGTTAAGGTCAGTGTAAAGTCCATTTCAATTTATTTGTCCCACAACCCCGACATTTCTTTTGATTCTTTTTACTTATTAGGTACGGATCGGTATTTCGACCACCGGAGATGGAAAAACCGTAAAATGTCGGGATCTTAAAATAAGAATTTCTATTTCTGACTGTCTGTGACTCCCGGTCTATTTGTGGCTTTTGTTTTCCAATAATATAATGTAATGTTTCAGAAGCTTATTACTTAAACACTTGCCTACAAGTTTTTGACGAAGGCAATTTTGAGGTATAGACAAACGTGGTGCCCATTAAAAGTAAAGAATTTTTAACATGTGGTCAAAACTGGGCAACACTAAGGACATAAAAATATCTATTTTGTACTTGTTTTTTCCGTCCTTATTTAATATTTTTATTGTCAAGTTATAAACACAAAGAGCCATAAAAGCATTCAGTCGAAACGGTTGTTTTATTACAGCATTCTCTACTTTCATACATACATATTTGTGCAGTAAAAATATCAAGATAAATACCATCTGCAATTCCACAATTACTAAGGCTGCGATCGTAAGCGAACAATTAGCTAGAGGACTGGACTGGATACCGCTGTTAGTTTACCATAAAGACTATTATGAAAACATAATATTTTTACTGTAATGTAACCATTCTAAACAGTCATCCTTGAGACTCCACTGTTAAGAATGATTTATAAATATTACTATTTTAATTACATTTTATCGTAAAGTTTTCATTTCAACCATTTTTACAAGCAGGTAAAATGGAATTATTATGGCTTAATTATTAGTTTTCAAATTAGGTCTAGTTGTTTACCTCGCATCTTCCATTTAAAGTTAATAATGTCGATGCATTAATTTGAATCACTTGTATTAACTTTCTTCGTCTTAACGTTTTGGTATTTTAGGTCACTTAATGCATACCAAGTGTCATGTCTATTTATGTCATGACATGACAAATACTATTACCAAACAATGTTTATTAAACACACTGGCAAACATTCAAGCGTCCCAATCCAACTGATGGAATGATGTTAAACTGGTGTCTGTGATACAATGATTTTTTCATTAGAACAGGCACCAACAGGGCTTTCAGTCTCGATGGATTACTGAGTCCCGGGAAAAAAAAACGAGACTCGATGTGGTCTCGAAATTCCCGTGGAAAACGAGACTTTTGAGACTATGTCAAAACTAGATTTCTTACTTATAGGAATTATAGGCTATGCAATTAGGCAGTCAAAACTAGATATTTTAATGAAGTACTTTATTAAACAAACATCATCATCATCATTTCAGCCGAAAGACGTCCACTGCTGGACATAGGCCTCATCTAAGCACCTCCACTTCGACCGGTTCTGTGCTTCTCGCATCCAACGGGTTCCTGCGGCCTTCACAAGGTCGTCGGACCACCTTGTGGGAGGTCTTCCAACGCTACGTCTTCCGGTACGCGGTCGCCACTCCAAAACCTTTCGGCCCCATCGGCCATCTGTTCTGCGAGCAATGTGCCCTGCCCACTGCCACTTAAGTTTGGCAATTCTTCGGGCTATGTCGGTTACCTTGGTTCTCCTGCGGATCTCTTCATTCCTAATTCGATCACGCAGGGAAACTGCAAGCTTAGCCCTCTCCATTGCCCTTTGGGTGAATTTTAGCCTTCTTATAAGGCCCATTGTGAGCGACCACGTTTCAGTGCCACAAGTCATCACTGCTAACACGCTCTGGTCAAAGACTTTCGTCTTGAGACACTGTGGTATGTGGGACGAGAAGATATTGCGTAGCTTCCCGAACGCTGCCCCGCCAAATCGTATTCGACGATTGACCTCTTTCTCGAAGTTAGACCTACCTAACTGGACAGTTTGTCCTAGCTAAACATACTCGTCCACGACTTCGAGTGTAGCGTCTCCGATCTTTATGAGAGTGGGTGCTACATGGGCATTTGACATGACCTTCGTTTTGTCTATGTTCATTTTAAGACCCACTCTTTCGGAGGCTCTTCTGAGGTCATCGGTTTTTCGCCGGCCTTCAGAAGCTCGTCCGGTTCTGTCATCACCCGGCGCCTTGTTGTTTTTAAACTGCTTCAGAGCCATCCTAATCTCGTATAGGCTGACATCTGGGATGTATTCGGTATAGTGTCGGGTCAATCTAGCTCTAGGGTCGTTTGCCAAATTCATAACGGGGTTACTTGTTGACGTGTATAACTGTCCATAGAACCTCTCGATCTCTCTCAACAGCTCAGGTTTGGCGGATACGATCCTGCCATCATCGGTCTTCAGTTTCGTAAGCTGGCTTTGCCCAATAGACAGATCTCTAGCAAAGACCTTGGAGCCTATCGCGTCGTAATACGGTTTGTATTAAAGTGGCGAAGATCGCTTTTCAAGGACTTAGAGATCCGTCTATAGAGTTGCCGGTGATTTAGCGCATCATCTGAAGACTGCAGGATCATCTCGCGCCTCTCCTTCATGAGCCGTAAAGTAGGATCAGAGAGCTTATTTTTTGAATATTAAACAAACGCAAAATTAAAAAAATTATTTGTTGAAGTTTTTTCATTTTTGTAGTGGGCACGGAAGAAACAAAAGGCGTTTAATGTGGTTTCAGACGGAGAGAACCTAATTTTATTACAAAAGTAACCCGCGTCTCAAGTCTCAAAAATCTCGTTATTCCCGTGACCGAAAATGTTATTCTCGAGTCTCGAAAATAGAAAAACATCATCGAGACTCTCGAAATTTTCGAGACCGAGACTCCCGCGGGATGAAAGCCTTAGCACCAACGATACACTTTTTTATTTTGTTGTTTTTCTGAATAAAGTTTATTTATCCGACGGTAGACACTACACTCGTGAGCAATCACTGAGTTGCCTGTAACTTAGTAAGGACTCTTTTCTGTAAAATTTCAGTAGAATTGACAATCAACAAGGAATTGTCTCCAGCTTCAGAAAAAAAATGTAGTCCTGATGGCCAATTCTCGTAATTTAAAACGTTAAAAATCTAGTCGCTGTCTCATCTCGGCGACATACAAATGTCAAAAACTTGTCAATATGTGGGGAAATTAGAGGTATTTTTGACAGATTAAGACTGAGATCAGAACGTGAACATTCTTAAAATTACGAGAATTACCCCTCTGATAAAAAGACGAACATAGGCAAAGAAGCTGTTTAACATTCCTCTCGCGTCATAAAAGTCAACTATTCTACAGTCCCCTATAAACTCTAGATGAGATGTGTCGTGAAAAGTTCTGTTAAACCACTTTTTATTTAAAACGCAAGTGAATGAAGTTCAATTTCGGGTATTCAGGGTGCGAAATCTATAAAATGTACCAGAGAAAGTATTTCTTTGTAAAGTGCATTCAAGACCAGCCAATAAGGTACCATAAGATATGGAGGTTCACGTAAGTATAATTTTATTATTCTATCTCACACCGGATAGATAATGTCGTTATTCGGTCACTTTCACACCGTTTTATAGCTCTTCGCGTATCGAATATGCGCCGGCGCAGCTAGGCTTACCAGTCGTCCGCAGTTGTCCGGACATGTCCGGCGTTTGGCCCTCCGCCCGGACTTTGTTTGGCCCCATTATTAGCCCGGACATTTTATTAGAAAATATTTTATTTTAATGAATACTGAAATAGAAACATTTAAAAGTAAAAGCTTCGGATTTTTTTTACTTTTAATGCCCGGCTATTTGTCGAGACTTTTCGAATTTCGAAATGGTAACCCTAGGCGCAGCGCGATGCGGCGCGGACGCACCGAGATAACCACGATTCCATGTTAATTTATCGCGTTTACTGCACACAAGCGTAAACTACTTTCTATCTTTCTATTAGATACATATCATAGAATTTTCTCTAATAAAAAATCTTGACATTTAATTGATTTATTTACTTTCTTGTACTCCGAGAGAAATGACATGCTCTAGTGGAACGGCTGCATAATTTCCCGCGTCGTTTGACAGAAGAAAGCTGAGATTTGATTGGTTGATGGTGTTCGTAAACCATGTAGCTAATTGAGTTAGTTTTTGTGCAATAGTTTATTAATTACAATTGTTTCAGTGAAATTGTACAACTTGTCGATTGCCGCTTGGAATATCGGTTTTTTACATCAGTGCTTGTCAGTAGGTATTTCGTAAATGCAATACAGAACGTGAGCATTGCGACCATTGACTTGCTTTTTTCATGAGCTTGCGAAAGAACTCGCGAAGAAACTCAAATTCTTGCCACTTTTTTCCGAAATTTTCTCATTTTTTTGCCGGTCCAGGAAGCCATTTATGAAGCAAACACCATTCATGATGAGCGTGCCAAGGCGTTAAACATTTTGTTTCTGGTTTATGCATACTTTTTGTGCTATAACTGTTAAGTTAAGCGGTTCTGACGTCTACCGTTAGCTGCGCATGCGATGTCAACCGCAACATTAAATTCTATAACAGGATTGTATTTATTCTGATTCCCTTTCTCCTTCAAAGCAGACATGATATTTGTTGTTAATATTGGACGATTAATTATCTTTTTTGATCAATCGTCGAGATTGCTCAGAGCTATCGTTGGGATTATAAAAGGTTCAATTATAATAAATGTAGCTAATTTCAATCAAATAATACCACTAATTAGCTGACATGGAGCCTTCTTTGTGCAGGCCGCTTAACAAATGACTCAATTGATGTTGTTAATAGTCGGGCCTTCGCGGCCTCATTATAACCGAGTCATTCGGGGTTTACAGACAGTCACGACAGCAACGAGTAATAGAAATCACTATTAAAATTAATACTGGATGGTATTCTGATAAGGCAAGCGATACACAAAAAGAATCCGCAATGGATGCAGGAAACAAAAAAAAAAACAAAACTGACGTGATTGGTTTTAGTTGGGGCTATGGTTAGGGCGCATTCAAATTACAACTGAACTGGTGTTGAGCTTTTTGGAAAGGAATTTAGTTGAACAAATAGGTATAGATAAAACGCAGCAAGAGTAGCAGTGGGTGATTTGGTGGTGTTATGAACAAAAAATTCGAAGACATGTGACATCTACCAACCCGCACTAGGCCCGCGTGGTGGATTCCAGCATTTCCAGCCCAATCCCTCTCACCGAGAGGAGGCCAGTGTCCCAGCGGTGGGAACGTTATTGGTGGATTATGTTATGTTGGCAATGGGTACTGACATTAAGTAGATGTTGGATGTTCGCTAAGGGGTTATTATCTTAAATTAAAAATCAAGAAAGAAAAGTCTGTGATTGTCTGACTTCTAAAAACTTTCTTGCATGTGAAATAATTCTAAATTAATTTATACCAAACAAGCATGGGTACCAATCGGATTACTCGAAAAATAACAAAAGACTGTCGGGACTTATCTCCCATCATTTGTCAATAAGAATTATTATCGTTGCAAAAAAGGTGAGCATCAAAAAAAGTATCATCATCATTACAAGCCAAGGGATATGAACAGCCTTTGAAATTCATAATGACCTTTGAAAAATAACCGTAGTTACTTAACTAATGGTCAAAAAAGATGTTAATCGAGAGTTGCGTTCATTACTTGTTAATTATTAAGAGCCCGAGGCAAAACCATACCGACCATACCAATTAGTTGAAAAAACAAACATATTTGTGACACAGATGTCACAAATATGTTTGTTTTTTCAACTAATTAAAATTAGACAGGGCCTCGCTTAGTTAAGTAAATTCATTCTTTTTACAATAATTGTTACACGTGCCTTGTTTAAATGTTAAAGATAATAAGAAATCTAAAGAGGTTCTTATTTCAGTAATTGTGGACACAAGTCGTAATATAAAAGGGAAAGCATTGATCTGATTTTTTTTTCTGTCAAAGAAGATCGACTTATCGCCTGACATTTAAAAAATAAACATATCGCAGAAAATTTGTAGAATTATTAGATTTTTTTAAACGTTTAAAGAATTTTAAGATAAAAGAAAAAAACATCCCTGATCCTCCCGAGGCAATAAAAAATTAAAAGGAAATATTTGATTGTAAAAAACTAGATATGTTTTTGAGCGAATGCACCGATTTGGATTCTCGTTATCTATGAATGAACGAGGAGTGACATTGACTGACATCGGACTTGGATAGTGCTTTGAAAGCGACGGGCGGTCTGCTGAGACGTGGTCTCCGAGAAACTAATATCAAATTAAATCTTCTGAAGCAGTTAATTTTTTATCCTAAAGTAAACGACTCACTAGTACCGAATTAAATTGCTCAATCGGATTGTGGTTTTCTAAACATTTCACGACTTGAGAAACCAAATTCAGCTGTGATAGTCTGGAATTGTGGCTGTTTGATGGCAATAGAATCGATCCCTATTACTTGGATGTTTGGTCATAATCATTTTTCTATGAGAGGGAGTGGGCCATAATCTACCACTCGGGCCCAGTACGAGATGGTGGATGTCAAATGTCGTCGAATTTTTGATTCTATGACATACAGGTTTCCTCACGATGTTTTCCTTCACCGTTTTGAGAGCAGCGATGATGAAATAATTTACACAAGGTAAAGCGCCTGCTTGGGTTAGAACCAGCGACTTATAAACTCGTACCTAAGTCGCGGCCGTTACCACTGGGCCACCAAACCAAATTCTCAATCGGAAGTCATCGTCCGTGTGGTGATGTGGAAAAGTAAACATAATTGTACGGGCTTGTGTGGCTAATGCATGCATGCGTAGGCGACGGTAAGCTTCGAACACCACTGTTTGATGAGGCAATCCTTTATTTGCATTGCCTCTAACGATTTTCTAATTACATCTGGTTGTGACGACTAACCCTGGAGAGGAATGCTGCTTCAAGTATTTACATGCTCCAAATGCAGACGCTGTAGCTGTAGCAAATCAAATGTATAAAGAAGGAGCGAACGATAAGGTCACAGACGAGAATGAAAGAGCACACATTTAGCATCGGCGTCGAGTAACAAGGGAACAGGCAGGACAGGCAGACAAGAAGTGTGGATACGGATGTTGGAGGAAACGACCAAAATGTGCATTACAAGTGCACTCACACCCACACTGGACTTGGGGTCTCCCAAATCTCCAGTGGATTTGTTCGATCGATTACTTGAATCATTCGATCCTTATGGGCTGAATAAAGTCTGTTTGCTTGAGTTGGTTAGAAGTCTGAAGAAGTCTTCGATATCCCTATTGTTTTCCCAGAAGTTGTTTTTTTGGTTCTAGGACAACACACGATGTCACAATGTTTTTTTCCATCACCGTTTTGAGAGCAGTGGTGATGAAAAAACTTAAACAAAGTATAGCGCCTGTCTGGGTTACCACCACTGCTCTCGATCTGTGACACAGCGGTGATCCATGAGTATATACAAACGAAATAAAAAGTGTGACTTCTAAAAATCTAAAAACTGAACCGTGCAACGTTGAAGCAACACATTCCCTGCGTGTATTACGCTTCAACGCCGCTTTGACGAGCACATTAAAAGTTTTATTATATAGCAAGACGGGATAATAAGCGGTGGCCCCAGTTCACATTGACGGACGTTTGACTGCGGACTGACAGGCAGTTGCCAGGTGGTCCTTACGGCTTACCCCACTATTGTGAGTTGTGACACAATTTTATGCCCAACATAACAGAATACATTTAAATTTTCGTATGACTGTCATAGACCAGCCACTCTGATACAATTTTATTTGTCGCGTGTGTCATTGGCATTAGAATAAAAGCTCTCGTGTCTGTACCAGACCGGGCCGTTTCCATGCGTATGATTTTCTCTTTTACTTGTCGCTTTAACGAGCGCGACAGAACATTACCAACGTAGGTCGCCCATAAAAAATATCCTAGGCAAGTTTCCAAAGTACTCGCAGTCTCGTACTGTAAGCGTGCCACAGCCAATACATGTTCCGGTCACAAAAACGTTGGAGAGCAAAGCAAACAACGCGAACATAAATCTAGAAGTTGTAATGAAGCGTTATTGGTACGATAATAAAAGCTAAATTGATTAGCGGTGGTCCCGCGCAGGTAGACCGCATTCCGGACGCCCCTCCTCCCCCCGTTGCCGCACACCTACCCGCCGCGATCACCGCCCGCCACGGGACCGGGCGGGACACGGGAATGTTTGTCATAACATTAAACTCACGTTAAGAAATTACGTTGTAACAATTGGTGCGGCTCACTATAGACAAAACAAAGAATCTGAAAAACTTTTTCTTTTTTGGAAACGTTTTGAGGACTTATGGCTAATCTTTAGGGGCAAAGAAGCTGCACATCATTAAAAACCCTCCGTATCAAAATTTCACCCCACTCACGTGTGTTGCTACACCGGTTACAATACCAAAACTTGTCTTACCTGTAACAAAAAATAAAGCATTTGTTAGTAAATCCAACAGTTTAGGAGTATCCAAGCTCAGGTAAACTGTAGAACTTGCTTTTTACCGTTGTTGACGATCTGCGCAAGAGCCATGACTCATCGCAGGGCGCGGTGAAAATAAGCGTAAAATTAATAACAGATCAAGGTTGCAATCAAAGGAGAACGCCTGCACGTTGGGTATGTTTATTTTTTACAAAATTATACACTAGTTTTACGAAAGTTTTAACAGTGCATTGAAGTATTTTGCACAAAAATTACTTACATTTTTAAAAAAAATTATATTATAGACTTGTTGCCGTGCATCTTTTCGGAGAATCGTATGTAGGTAAGCTGTTTTTGTAGACGAACAGAAAACGAGCATCTTTTATTAATGTAGTACCTACCTCATTCATATTTTCAAGTTATCATGCACTTAGTACTCGTACCTAAACATTCCATTAATCATTTTCTATTCTTAAAGTTTATAACCTATAAATGTTCCTTATAAACTGTCTTTACGTTCATATTATTTTATTATCTCGGCTAGTGAAAGATTAATCGTAACCAGATGATCAATGTTTCATTTATACAAACAAACTAGAATCTGAACATTCGTAACGTGGCCGATCCTAGAATACGTCTTTATATTTGTTACATTGTGGTCCCGCGAACCAGTGACCATCTTATTGGGAGAACGTGCGTGGGCGCAACTATACAAACTATAAATTTAAGACCGCTAATAAAAATACTACTAACACATTTCCTACACTTTGATTCGACCTGTTTAAATATAGATCAAAGAAGTATGAAATAAAGTTTATATTATATAATGTTCCATAATAACTTTGTATATTCAGAAGATATGAATGAGTGAATGGCCCAGTTGCAGCAATTCCAGTTTCCTGTTTTTCATCATTCGGAGATACTTTGTGTCCAATTAAATGTTAAGATTGAACATAATTATGAACACCTGTAAGATACACAATATGAACGTAATGAGGAAGCTGGCACGCAAGCAGCTGACATATCGAGACGCACGATGGCAGTGTTAATTGGGATTATTTCATTTAAGCCGTGCTCTTAATTCCTCGTTAATAAATTCGATTGTTGAGACAAGTTAATGCGCCCAGGTGAGCGGCTTAATGAAGTGGTGACTGTTAATTACTCAGGCATGTATGATCGTAAAGATTTCGAGTAAAGTGATATGCGCGAGGTTCCACGTTGCATCGTGGTCGGCGACGACGGCGCGGGCGCGGTGTACTCGCGTGATGGCATCCCAGCTTCATGAATGAACGCCGATCGGACTCCATTCAACCAGTTTGGTCGCGCACTGATTACCGCTTACCCACTTTTAATCTTATCTACTACACGACTTGGTACCACCACGTGAACTGATCCCGCCGAGCGGCGACCGCGATTGGTCGGCTGGTCGCACGTCCCAAAAAACTAACCGCTGCCTTCCTCTTTTCATTCACACCTTTTTATGATGTTTTTTGGTGAATGAAGTCGTGTTCGGGATAATTATTGAATTTCGACGATTCGTTACGAATATCGATGAGCCGGAAGCCCATCGGCGCGGGTGATTGCATCGGGTGATAAAATTCCGTCGCTCAGAAAGTAATTTTATGGTTTTTAAACTGAATTTTAGTTCGATCTGAAATATATTGTTGGTGATGTTGACGGTTCCGTAATAACCAGATGGTGTACCATAACATAAAATCAACATGAAGGTACAATGACTACAAGAGTTATAATTAGATTTCTGTCCCGAAGCATTGCTTAGAGTTCTACAATAACAATGATCCGGAAAGTCAAATTAAATTAATGAACAAACAAGCGTGGTGCAGTGGCGGCCGCTGGATGGATATTAGACGGGCATTATAAAACGAATCAGTGGTAATAACGCAGGGGATCTAATTAAATTGCCGCCGATAATAATGGCACTCAGTCTCCCCTAGCAGACCCCTCGACATTTATTATTCCAACAGTACCAGCACAATACGGAAAGGGAACAACATTTTTCTAAATTTCTCACAAGCTCGTAAATACTTTATAGCAACTATGAGGTAACAGAACAATTATTTTTAGCAAGATTCAGATTAAATGTAAATAACTGGAAACATTCTGTAAGTGGAACAAGGGCGGACTGGAGTAACGTAATTAAAGGGCTCTGGATTCTCTTGGAAAACGTGTCAAGGAAACCGTAAAAGTAAATTTTATGTAGTTACTGCAACAAACACTTAAGAAGTACACGGTTTATAAAAACAGGAGTACAGGACATACGATTTCCCTAACGTGGAGTCGTTGGCGATTCCATGCGTCGTGTCTATATTGTCTGCTACTCCGTCGAATTGCAATTCACGGCAATTCAAACGCACACCTTTATATTGTTATATCTCCATTTCATTGCTCGCCAGGGACTACATCTGCTCGGGCTTCCCTCGTGCTCCCCGCGCCCCTACCCCACGTCCATTAGTGTTTTGTGAATGATTTAAAAGCTCTTTCGGATAACTACTCTGTAAGTGAGTAAGTAATATAAGTCTTGCTTCCTATTTTATCAGTGCTCCCCAAATTTGAGTGCGCATTAAAACATTAAGCTGTATTACAGGCATTATTATGAACTCGAAGCAGCTGTACTCCTGTAAAGGAATGTAACTCGTTCAGCCCTACAAATTAATGGACCAAGAATTCTTGGCAAGACATAAAAATATAAATGATTAGAGACAGTAAAATAGCTTTTAGCATAGCGAAAATTCTTTGGCATCGCTGAAAATCTCGCCTGAAAGTTACTATCTTCACCTTATAATGTATTTACCTACATAAATAGAACGGCTGACGACATCAATTTCGTCAGGCGGGAATGGCATTCGATTGGAGACATCCCTGAGTATTTACACATTCTTTATATACCTGATATATTACAAGACACATTCATAAAACCGTATAAAAATATACGCATAGGCAAGCCAGAAATAACAATAACACGAAATTTCGGAATCCGAGTTTTAGGCAGAGCGAAAGCGGAAGAAAATCCGTCATCTGTGGGTCGTAAACAATGCTCGTCGGTACGTAGGTGCATGTAAATGAGAGTTATGGTAATTTATCGGCGGGGATGGGGTGGTAATGATAAGATAACGCTTTTGTTACCGCGCGGTCCGGAGATACGGCCCATGGACGAGCGCCGCACCCGCCGGCAATACCGAATTATTTTTAGTGTACCCTAATGAAATTGGGAAAACGGAACGCTTATGGAATTGTCTCCGTCTGAGTTTTGGTGTCACGGCCCTATTCGGAGTTGGCAGTGTAAATAGTAGACTTGGTTTATTTTTATTTCATAATAGCTCAAGGATAAATGGTTGGCAAAAATGGTTAATCGGACGTATCCTGTTGCATGCAGACAAATTAACCTTAAATATAAATGTTCAACAATAAAATGTTTAAAAAATACCCCTCGCTTTTAATAATTCAGGTAATAAAAAACATGCGCAACGTGGTCTACCTTGAGGTAAAACTGTCAGCTGCGCATTACACAATAAACATTCTTTAACACACATAATAAAAATATTTATTTAAACAATTTGTTATACTTGTAAACAGTACGCCTAGAATGTTTCGGCACATTTATCACACGTCAGGGCTCACACTTGACCGGCTTTTATCGTGAAAAATTACAAAACAAAAACAAGATTTCACACTTAAAGCATTTTATTGGACGACGCAGGAATCCGTTGGACCATTGAGGTGAACGGTCGAGGATAATTTTTAACGTGAAAGCTTTTACTGAATGCTGTAGTACTGTCTAAAGAATTCACATTAACGAAACTCTTTTAGATTCTTTTACATTCAAATAGACGCTAAATATGTCATTAAATAGTGGCAAACGTTTTGTTTACAGAATGTTTTTTTTATGCCCAATATTTAAATGAAACTTATTAAGCGTAGTCATAATGTCATCATGGCTCATCATAATCGAGATAAAATCTTCAGTTTCTCATTTCCAGGGAATTAACGTTTTGTCACTAAGCGATAACTGTCATCGCTTATCTACAATAGAGGAGATTGGGGTAAATTGGCAGATAAAAATAAATTTATCTGTATGTGCAGTTAACGAGACTCACCAGGGGTCCCCGGCCCCATCTGTTCCCCTGCAGACATAGCGACGCCGAAAACTACTATTATTGTAAAAATTATAATTCATAGAATTTGTTTATTCAAATATAAGTGTGTATTTACGTACGGACGCTATAAATTGCCGCTTAAATAGAAACATAAAAATGCTTTTCGGTTGAAAAATTGCGGCTGTGTCAAAGTGGCATCCACGTGGTATTTTTTATTTGGACATAAAGTAGTGTAACGGTACTTGTAATAATGAATAAGTATGACAACACGTTAATGCATGTCGCTTCAAATCAAACGTTACTAAGCGACTTTATTTATCAAACATCATGTTGGTAACCTTTCAGAAACTAGCTGTATTTCTTTAAGGAGATTATTATTGTCTTTTCGAAGGTTACCTTATAAAACTGTAATAAAATGTTTCACAACACAATATGAGTATTGGCATTTCATGTAGCAGAGTAATTTAATTTGATGCACTTTGCGTGTTTTCGTTTGTATACCTAGTGCCAATGAAACTGAACGCGATCAGCACATCTAAACTGCATTCAAGAGCTGTCAGTGTCAATACTATACAACAATGATGACACTGACAGCTCTCGCGATTAGCACATCTAAACCACGTTCAATTTATACGTGCTAATCGCGTTCAATTTCGTTGGTGAAGTCCGCCCTTTGTTTCGATCCATTACTGTCCCTGTTAAAGCAGTAGTGGCCCAGTGACCGGCCCCGACTTACGTGTTGTAGGTCGTGTGTTCGAACCTAGACAGGCTACTTCGTGTAAATAATTTCATCACTCCTGCTCACAAAAATGTGAAGGAAAACATCGTGAGGAAACATGGCATGTCCTAGAACCAAAATTCGGACACATGTGACATCTACCAACTCGTTCTGGGCCCACGTGGTAGTTTGCAACCCACTCCCACTCGAAGAGACGAGGTCTGAGTCTCAGCAGTGGAAACGTTATAGGCTGATTATTGGAATTTTATGTAGCAGAGTAATTTAATTTGATGCGCTTTGCGTGTTTTCATTTTATTAGTTTCGATCCATTAGGTGCTGTCATTTTTCTGGATACGATCCATAAAAAACAGTATTGGTTATAATGATGGATCGATGGATGGCATGATTAAGATGTCAGATATTTTGTACTTAATGAATACAAATTTTAATGTGGAAGAGGTATAATGTTTTTATTCCATTACAGTGAGTATCATAATGTCAGCAAAAAATATCATTGCATTGTAAAGTTTTACAATTGTGATTCATTGTTGCTGCGTGAATCTTTAAGTTAAGTGTTTAAGTTGATTGGCATGGTATATCATTACCTAAAACTACGAGTACATAAACACGAGTAGGCCAGGTTAACCTCTTGGTCCAAGCTAGTTTGACCGATTCTCCTTTGAGAAATCAAGGGAATTTAAACGAGAATTTTATCCATTTTAAAATGATTTATTTGTATCAGTTTCTATCTGTCAATTTTGGATCGAAATTCATAACTTAGCCTCGCACAAATACCAGTAATGGTTTAAAATTTTCAGCAAAATTTAAAAATCATCAACAGAAAAATGACTCAAGTGTTTTTTTATTTTTTATTATCTAAAGCTAGGGTCAACAGAGTGCACGCAGAGGTGGTAAGCGTCTAAATAATTCATAAGCAGGTAGCGAAGCGTTCAGTGCGCGTACGCAGGTCGCCATTGTTCGCTGATGAGCTGTGTCAGAGGGACAAAGAGGTCATGCCATGGAACAATGTTGACTGCGGTACCATATTGGTGATCACCTATTAAAATGACTAGGTTTTCTTAATTTCTATTTTCCTTCATGAGCTTTCTCTTTACAGCTGTTTGGCAGATTAGCTCATTTCAATTTTTTTAAATTTGCTTCTTTGCGTTTTTCCATACTAATACCTCATTTTTAGGGTTCCTTACCCAAAGGGTAAAAACGGGACCCGGGATATTACTAAGACTTCGCTGTCTGTCCGTCCGTCCGTCCGTCTGTCAGTCACCAGGCTGTATCTCAAGAACCGCGATAGCTAGACAGTTGAAATTTTCACAGATGATGTATTTCTGTTGCCGCTATAACAACAAATACTAAAAACAGAATAAAATAAATATTTAATGATAAATGATTTATTTTCTGTTAGTAGGTTTTTACAAACACTTTTACACGTCATCATATTTTTTAAACTAGATGTGGTCGGCGTTTCCTATCTGACTACTCTGAGAAGAAAGGCCGAAACAAACTCAGAGGTCACAGTCTCTTTTAAAGTCCAGACAAAATCTTGGTCAGATCGTGTGAAGACCATGTAGATTGGTGTCTGAAATGGTCTTTTGAGGAAAGAACCACATAGATTGAGTGGACCTGTCCAATCAGTGCACGCATTTGTCAAAAATCATGCAGCTCAACTCAGAAATTGAGGAGCTCAACAATTCGACGAACAATACCAAAGAAAGGACATTGGGTAGGCCGCGTAAATTACTCAAACTGCCAGATCATGATTAAAACTAAGAAGGAAAACAGAAAAAAAATTACCCACATAGTCCTCAAATTCACAATAATTAAATGAAAAAAAAAACTTTACAAAGTAAATATTCATGTCATTGTCTAAATAAAATTCATCAATGTCAATGTGTATATAAAAAATCCGGACATAATCTTTGAGGACCATGTAGATTAGTGTCTGAAATGATCTTTTGAGGAAAGAACCACACAGATTGAGTGGACCTGTCCAGTCAGTGCACGCATTTGTCAGTAACCGTGCAGCTCAACTCAGAACTTAAGGAGCTCAACGATTCGACGAACAATACCAAAGACAGGACATTTGGGTAGGCCGCATAAACTACTCAAACTGCTAGACCATGATTAAAATGAAAACAATGACCCACATAGTCCTCACATTCACAATAATTAAAATAATATAATACTTTATAGGTACAGTAAATGTACATGTCATTGTTTAAGTAAATAGATACTTTAAAAAAATATATATATTAAAGTGTAAAATAGCAAAATAACATTCACTGTCTAAACCTATTGGAGCAGCTCAATCCCAAGCCCTTTTTTCCTCAATATAGTCTTTTACAGTATAATAGGCTTTCTGGCATAGTTTTCGCTTTATAAAAGATTTGAATTTATTAAGGCTTAGTTCTTGAATGTGGCTACGAAGTTTATTATAAAAACGTATACATTGGCTTCTAAACGAGCCACCTATTTTCTTGAGCCTTGTTGTAGGAACAACAAATTTGTGTTTGTTCCTAGTATTTATGTTATGGATATCACTTTACTTTTTAAACAAATTAATATTTTTATGTGCATACAAAAGATTATCATAAATGTACTGAGAAGGCACAGTCATTATATTAATCTCTTTAAATTTGTCTCTGAGGGAGTGTCTGGGACTTAATTTATAAAAGGAACGAATTGCCATTTTTTGTAAAATAAAAATTGTCTGAATATCGGCGGCATTTCCCCACAACAGAATACCGTACGACATCACACTATGAAAATAACTAAAGTAAACTAAACGGGCTGTCTCTAAATCAGTCAAATCACGAATTTTCCTAACGGCGTATGCTGCAGAGCTAAGCTTTTTTGACAATTTATCTATATGGGGGGCTTGATTGAAGCTTGGCATCCAACGTTTTGCCTAAGAATACTGTGGTGTCTTCGGGTTTTAACTCTTCATCCTTAATGAGAACACTAGTTTCTACTTGTCTAACGTGGGGTAATTTAAGGGGGCTCCCATACAACAAACGTGTTTTTTTTGGCGTTTTAGCCTTGTGGTACGGAACCCTTCGTGTGCGAGTCCGACCCGCACTTGGCCAGTTTTTTTTAAATAAAATGAGGCGTAAGCAATTAATTATTTTGGAATTTGTTAGGTAGGTACGTCAATTCGGTATTTTCGCAGAAAATATCAGTAGGTAAACAAGGGGGTAAACAGCTAGTTTCGTATAACAGCGCAGGATAGCCGCTACCAGAAGTGGTCATCTTATTAGTGGTTCAGCAGCTTCGATAACATCAGTATTGTGCCGGAATATAGGTGTTCGTCGTAGACGTGGTACGACAGCGGCTCCCTTGACATCATCTCTGTCCTCTGAAGACAGCCGCCACGGAACCATCGATGCGACGCCCTGCTAGATCGACAGACCAGCCAGTGTCACTTTTATACGACCTTTTTGGTGATTCTAATAACTTCAAAACCTAGACGGCGCCTCTTGCTGCGTGCAGCTAAATGTGCGGTGATGACCGTTTTTTTATTTTACCACGAGCATTACCAACGTTTAATTTCCATTTTATTACGCCTTTATCTCTGCGCATGCGCATCAAACAATTAAACGGAAACTACCATAATTATGAAAAATTAAATTTCAAAACTGCATGCACAAAGAGGTTTTATAACATTGTAATAATACCTACATGCTCTCATGTACCTATAGATCTTTGTTGTATGCAATGAATCACGATAAAAGGAGTAAACCTTGTCTTTATTGTTTGCCCTTTTATGTGACAGGTACGTAGTTATTTTAATAATCATTGTAGCATGTACGGAGTCCATAATAAGTAAACTGTTAAGTATAGCGACGGTTTCTGGATCTACCTCGTTAAAACTTCACACGTCTCGGAATACTTTAACAAGTTCGACTAGCTTGATTTTAGACGACTAACATTTAATTTGTATAGAAAATGGCGGCGTCTAATACAAATTGTCACGAACTGGATCATGTTATTGGAAAGCATACATACCATACCATTTTTATTATATTTTCAAATTCAAATGGGACCCGCCTGCTTCCAACTTTTATTTAATTTAAAATGGGCTTGTTTGTAGCTTTTCAGTTTCGCAGTCGGGATTTTTTTATTTTTTTTTTATGTTTGTTACCTCAGTACGCCGCGCGCCGTCATTTATAAACCGATTTGGAAAACTATTTTTTTATTTAAAAGGATATACTTCCAGATTGGGCCAATTTTGTCAAAATCCAGTTCTGATGATGGGATCCACGAGGAATTGAGGGAACTCCTCAAATATTATAGTCATGCATATAGCAATTTTGGTATTTTCATCAACATGTCAAGCATTTGCATTCAGAAAGTATAATTTGGTGAAGTGGAACTGATGAAGGAGACCACAGATAGCCACAGGAACTCTTCAATGATAATAAGTATTTCACGGGTGGCGATACGATATCTCGATTAAGATATTTAAGCGACTATGACGAAGCAATTGGTGTGGGGGTGTACCACAACAACAAAGAGAAAAATAAAATATTTTGACAAAAAAAAAAATAACACTACAAAGTGGAAAAAACACTACAAAGTGAAAAATAACTTTAATTTCGGAAGTCGGTGCCTTTGGTTTTGTATTTACGTATTTTGTCACCGACTTCCGAAACTAAAGTTATTTTTCACTTTGTAGTGTTTTTTTTTTTTAAGTCTGTTGTTTTTTTTTGTTGTCAAAAAGTTTTTATTTTTTTTATAAATATAACAAAGCAATATACCCCTGTATTTCCCGCCTGTAGACACCCACATTTCGCCAGTTATGACATGTTTAAGGTCCAAGTAATAGGGGGAAGAACCTAATAACACTTTGCCTAACCAGGGAATTAAAACCAGGACCTCATGTTCAGCAGTAGCAATAGACTTACGAGGCAGTCCTACTTTTTTATAAATGCTGTATATTCAGTGCAGTCGTCTTTCATTGTATGATGTTCCTCCTGCTTTAATCCCAATTTGGGCGAACAGCAATTCTGCTATGTGAGCCGTTACCTTAGTAGTCACTTCATTCCAGTCAATTCTTCTATCTTTGATCTTCCTCTATTCTAATAGCCATCTTTTCCTTCAAAAGTCTTATAACATATTATAATATAAATATGTATAATAGCATCACGCCTGAGCGGTAAACAGATTTTTTTGTAGTACCCAAATTTCGCCAGATCAGGTTTTATACTTATGAATTTAGAGCACTAATCCACTGTCCAAAACTGTCCAATTCTGGTAACCAGCACACTCCTTGCAATATGTAACATGTTCTTTCGAAGATTTGAGATTCCTTATCGTTCATTCACTTTTATCAAAACTAGTGCAAGTTGTGATTTCATGTTGAAAGCTCTCCCAAAGAAATATGAGGGCTTCCTTGTGTAAACTTCAACGAAGAGCAATGGTATGGGTAACACTGTCGAGATAGGTAAAATTCTTTCGGGGAAGCTGATTGTTCAATTGTTTTTTTATAAAAAAATCCATTTCGTTTATAGACATAATTAATAATAAAGCCTAAGAGAGCGGAAGACGATGCATGGTCAGATGTGGCTCAAATCTTTTTTTGGCGCCTGTGTGGAGGGAAGTGAAACCTATGCTTATTTGGTACTCCTCCAATGTCCCGCCGAGCTTCATTGTATTGTCGCTTTTATGGTTGGTAGCCAACGTAGATTTTGAATATTGAATTATGAATGGGAATAGTGTGGCGGTTGATCCACCTGTCAAATAATACCTGTCAGTGTCAGGCTTCGACGACCATTTTGCACTTATCTTTTTAAAGTTGACCCCATAATAATTACTTCAAGATCCCTATCATTAACACTGTTTAATTCTAATGATATCATAGCGATACTGTGGAAGTTTCGCATACAATAGTGGAGTTAAGAGTCAACGGAAGATTGCACTTGATAACGCTCGCACGGAAACGCATTTCACGGCGCAAAGTCGCGGGTAATTGTAGCCGTAAATACATCGGTTTTAACATAAATAGGTAAGGCTATACAAAATAACATGGTTACACATTATAAAAGAGTACAATGAATGTTAGTGGACGATTTGAAAAATGTTGAGCGCTACGTGCAAGCGTTTAATGATGCTAATTTTGAGCATGGTTCTGTAATGTGTGTCCACATTTATTACAGTTTGTGAGAGAGAGTGGTATTTTTGTAGCTCGATCGTAATCCTTAATTAATGGACTTTTAATCAAGATGATCATTTTTAAGTGATGTCTATTAGGATATCCTAATTGGCCACCCAGGTAAATGAAGGCAAGCTCCAAAATATTTATGCTGACGTGCCTCGCATTAAGAGCATCCGCATTCAATAAAATGCACGTCATTATTTGTTTAGGATACCGTTTCAATAAAAATCCACCAGAAATCAACAAACGAAAATAATAACACTTAACGATACGAAAATAATTACAATATCGTCAATGAATGGTGACCTAGTGAACTCGTCGATTTCCACCCCAAATAAAAAAGATACGTAATTGATTGCATCGACGCGAGCTCATTTGACTGATTGTATAGAGCACCAAATTGCGTATTTAACGTATGGGAAGAACCCTCGTGAACCGTTGCCAATTTGGATGGCACCCCCCGGAGTCGGGGACGGCACCGCTCCCCCCAAACATGTTTATATTGCATTTAGATTCAGATCATTCAAAAAAGCAATACGTCCAATTTTATTGCCGTCAGATACCCTTCTGGAAGCAAAGAATGTCTAGCATGAATATTGTAAAATAGAAGTGGAACAGTGTTGCAAAATGCCGATCTGTTAAGGGCCATTCGCAGTTTTATCAGAGTGCAAATAACCCGCCCTGAGCAGATTAGATAAACTACAGAAAACGGCGCGACGTGGGAAGCGAGCCGAGAATTATGACGTAAACAGTGTTTTAATTACAAACGTTTGTGTGCAAATTACTCGCGAGCCATTAATCTCTTATGAAAAATGTCTGTAACACCATTCTTCATAAATAACTATTTTTTTTTATGTAAGGTCGTCCAATGTGACTCCTGCGTCTCGTTAAACGTATTAGGATCGTTGTGTTCGTTGACAATTTGGTTGGAATTTATGGCAGTGCAAATGAATGCGCATAATTTGTCAAAACTGTCGGATTTGCAGGGAGCGTGTACTAGCGATTCCCGGATCGTTCGGTATCTATGCAGATCTAAATTTAGAGGGTAATCGCTTGTTTAATAATATATGCCGCTGGGAGCACTCAGTATAATCTATTTACATTCGGAGTGGACCGATCTATTCAGTCGATATTACATGAACGAGTATTTACTATTATCGTGAAACTCTCCGTAAACACACATTTTTGCTTGTTCAACGTCAGTTCGGTTTTCCTCTTACTCGGCAAGTTCCTTATCAGTAATTACTCTTTTATAATCCGTCTTTGGATTACATTCATCAGCCTTTCACCGTTGTAAATCGTTTTATTCTTTATATTATTTGTTTTGAATAATTCATCTCGAAGATTGTAGGTAATAAATGAACTTGCAGATATTTCAACTGGTTCTTTTCAACAATACAATTCCCTTACATTGTAATCACATTCATTCTGTTTTCAACGACCCCATGGTTTGTATTCACGATGTTCAAGCATAATAATTTATCTGTGAGAAGTAGTTAATTAGCAGCTATAACTAAGTAAAGCAGATAATAGCAAGGTATTCCTGTCATGAGGTCACGGATATCGTCAGTCGTCGCCACAGTAACAGATGGCTCATTGTGTTAAAAGGTGGAGAATTGGAGATAAGCCATGTCTTGAAGTAAACACGCTTCATCCAACGAGTCGACTGCTCACCTACTTTTAGGAAATTAAATTAGAGAAACAACGGCTCACGCAAATTCTAGATTGTGACGAAACTGGCGTAAAATGCTAACAATTCAAATTAATGAGGTTGAGTTTTTATAGAAATACTAGACATAGGTAGGATCAGATATTAAATGTATAAAATAATTATGTTGATATGATGATTCAGCTCAACGCGCGACGACTCCACGTAAATACCAGCATTGTCTGCACCATTATAAAATTAATAACAACAATGACTCAGTGTACCGAATAAATCAAATTACATCGCCCACTATGCGGGAACAATGAAACAAAATATAACGTTTAAAGTAACAATTAAACGCAAGACAATGCCGCGGAAAGGAGCTCCGCGTAAAACTGAGAACTTCTTGGCTCCTCATCAATCAGCTATCACGAACCCCACCCCGGCTTTGCTCGTTACACATAATTAATCACTGAATATAATTAAAATTCCCGATGACAAGGCGCGATCACCACAATATTCATCAGAGAGGAAAAGCCTCAGAAAGAATATTGGCGAGTTCAAAGAGCCAATGAAAGGACATTTTTTAACCCTTTGGGACCTTCGTCTTCGAGTGATTCAATTTTCAATTAATATTTGACGTGACTTGCAAATGAGGGCTAATTAATTTATCTGTTCTCTTGTGGCTTACGAAAATGATAGTTTTAGATTAATTATTGTTTCTTTGGGGTTCTTCAGAGGCTTATAGTAATGAGGCACAAGATAATGTTAGATTTGAGGCGCCTCACTGGCGTCTGCCGTGGTGTAATTACCTAGTGACTCAGCATGGCTTTGTTCGCCCTGCATAGGATCCGCGAACAAACTTGTTTTAATTAATTTCGTGTCTCGAACAAGCCTTCAGCTGATTGTTATCTACTTAGTTGCTGTTAGCGCTCCGGACGCCCTGATAATGAAGCAACAAATTGTTCTAAACTAGACTTATGATTTTGATATCAATGAGTATGCTATTATGTGCTACTATCGTAGCTAAACTTATTGCGTTATTGAATATCGTTGGGGTTTCCTTGATGGTCTTATTGCTTATCATAAATGTACCTAAAATACGGTATTCAGCTGCATCCGGTTAGACTGGAAGCCGACCCTAACATAGCTGGGAAAAGGCTAGGCAGATGATGATGTAAGTAGAAGTACCTAAAGTAAGAAATATTCCTTTCCTATAATATTGTACTCTTTTTTCTGATTTTCTTAGTTGCCAGAAAATACTGGAACCTTCAGTACCACCTACACCTACTGCTCCTATTTTCCAGCATTTACCTACCACAAAATCGAAGTGAATATTTTGGCTTTGGTTGGACTACATCTTTGTAATCTTATAATGTATCCAAATTGGTCAATGAACCTTAGCATGGCCAACAATCAAATTGATATTACCCGTAACAGGTTTCAATGTTATTGTTCGCTCAAGTTCTCCGATATGATACATTTATCGATAACCCTTTCCAAAAAGCTTTTTAGCTACACTCATTACAATCTTATTATTGTTTTGAATGTAGATGTGAACCGGATATCGACACGTAACTGCCGTTATATCTCCTCGTTGTTCATGTTTGGCGCGCCAGTTGCCATGGCAACCGGTGAAATATGGGCCCCGTCTTTACTAAGCTTATTGCCATTTTTAGCTAAGGATAGCTATTAATAATATCCACTTCCATTCTTCAGTACTTGGATTCATTTTATAGTGGGAACCACTCCAGTCCAGAAATTGCTGCAATTCATTTGATGTGTTTGAGTTTCCTCATCATGTAACCACTTTACTGCTTCAAGATACTCTTGGGTAACCTAAGTTATAAAAAGTTTTGATCTGTATGAAACCTGTTTTGCCATTTTTCGTAAGTGTATTAGATGTCTTGATATGTCATAAGCAAACGGTTAAAGGTAAATTAAAAAAATCTGATCTCAATGAATTTGTATTGATAAATCTTGTTCACCCAGATTTGAAAGTCCATTAAAATCACATAAAAAAACTGTAGGTACTATCACGACAATCAGTAAATCATAATCCATTGCTATTAAAACAACATGAATTTTACAATAGTCCATATAACAGAGTGCCCTCAAAACAATAATTAGTACCAATTACGACACGAAATATCCTCAACAATCAAATGGGATGACTGGCACAAGTTGAGTGGCCGCACGCAGAGAGAAATTAAGGAGATCATCCGTCTCTCTTCGGTGAAGGCACAATAACAGCTGTCCCTTGCCCTCATTCACAATTCAATTTAAGCTTTCAATCATCGACATCGAAAACTACCATTAAGATAGCGAGAAGTGCACTTATTTTGATTGAATAAGGCGAGCATTGTTTGAAAAGAATGTCTTCCTCAGAAGAATTATTTCTGTTTTCCTCATTGCTTTATGTAGCTTCAGTAAATATGTTGAAATCTTAAATCACAAATTCTTGAGCATATTAGAAATTGTCTGATATTTTTAGCTTGACAATCTCAAGTACCTACTTTGTGTGGTTAATATCTATTCTGTTTTCTTCTCAACTGTCTGAGTTATATTAAAATTCTTTAATTCAAAGAATTTGCGTCTCGTTATTATGATAGAGGTTAAACGCTTGTTCCTAAATTCTTCAAACATCATTATTTCATGGCCAAGACCCTCTTACCTACAGAACAAATAAACTTCGGTTGACTTTGTTTATTTTTCTATGGGAGTTGAATTGCTTCTTCCTGGAACGTGGGTAATATTGGTAATCGTTCTGTAAATATCACTTGGGAATTTCCTAATAATGACAGAAGTAGTCCATACTTAGATCCTTTAACAAAAGATGCTAACGATCTAAGTTACGGTCAAAGCAAAATAATAGACATCCAAAAAAGAATCAGACGATGAAAAACTTTAGCAAGTGGTTAGATGCTTGTTTGAAATAGTTAACAAACAAAAAAATCTAATTGTACATTGTATTAAGAATATGCACAACAACCTACGTGAGAGGTTCGTTTCCGCCAAACGGATAAGTAGGTAGCTATAACCTGTAATCGAAACCGGTTTAGTCAATGTGGACTTACGGACTGGGGAGAGGGCATGCGCGATATCATAGCAGGTGTTCCACTGTGAGCCTACTGCCTCAATGAGAATTCCAATTCAAGCCTTAAATAGTTTGTCTGAGATTTACTTCGCGGTCTAGCTATAACTCAAGATAAATGTTGCCACACAGCTGGCCTTTGATACGAGGGATCTGAGTTTGATAAACAAAGATAAAAAGAGTTGCGAAGCCCATGAAGTTGTCGAGGAGGCTATCATTCCACCATCAGTACTCGCCATAAACATTCGAGAATGAGTTTAGGCCGGCGTGTCTGTAACGCGTGTTTAATAATTTAAGGTCTGAAGGCGCGCCGTCCCTTACCGGCCAGTTCTCTGAATAATGGATGCAACAATAATATGACTCCGAGTACGCCGTCTCAATTTATTCAATACCCAATTCCATATTGCTTGTCCATAACTCCAACAGGAATTTGAAACTCTGAATATCTAGAGCTCCGAGTGAAATAAAACTTATTTTAAATATTGATGTCATTGATACTTAGTAATCCTCTTAGTTCAACAATCAACTCTCATTTGTGGCGTTGGAATATCCTCCTCCGAATAAAAGGCTTTTATAAGAGAAACATGGGAACGTACACCTGTCGCACCCCGCATTTAGAATATCGTCTGGTTAGAGTATTAAATATATTAGTATTCATTCGAAATGTATCACAGACGAAATAGCGGTTCCAGAATATTTCGCACAAATTATATATAGACTTATTCGGAATATCCCATTATTGTTTAAGAAAATAGAACTTGGGAAATTTACGTAGCTCTGGCATGCTATATGTAAGCTTTATTTGCATAGTAAGCGAGTTGTTTAGTTGCTCTTTAAATGTAAGGAACTAATGTGTAGGTAGAGAGTTAGCCAAGCGGAACTGGTTATGTTCTGCTCACTAATGTAAAACTAAGTAAAATTAACATTAGCTCTTCTGGGGATTTTAGCATTTCCAAAGTTTTGATTGAAAGAAACACAGCTTAAATTCGGATTATTTCAGAGAACATCCAATTTTCTTTGCAATCTTGGACGCTTCCATTCGGGAAGTTAAGGTGGATTCAATAAAAGTTTATGATTATGCTAGGCGATGCTTCTTTTTCTTTAATCAAACCCCATTTGTGTAGGTACATGGTGTTTTCATGAGGGTGCAGCAGAATGCGTTTAATTCGTTAATAAATCAGGGTGCGGGGTGGTGCGGGTTCATTAGGCTGATCGCCCGGGGCTTCCGGGGTGTCTGTCCGGCCCACTCCATGCACTCCAGCCTTCGGTTGCTTGATGCATTTAATTTTGCGAGGGCATTCGATGATGGATGCGTCGCTAATTCCATTTGTCCATCAGCGGGCTTGTCGTTTACAAACCACCGATGCACGAAACATCAATTTGCTTTTGTTTCATAAATTCATTCAATTACTTCGTCTATATTGGCATTGCCTTTTTGTAGCCAAACAATTTGATTTGGGACACTCAAAGAATCAGGTGCTTAATCTGTTTAATATCCAAATGAGAATCTTAGTTAAAATAAGTAATTAATTGGCTCTCATAACTTGGGCTTATCGCTGGCATAAATTAAGGTAGATTCGCGCGGCGCCTCGTCCACGCACGTAGTGAAACTTTTAATTGCATTGAGCTCTATCACTGTCGTCAACTGGGAGTTATGAACACCCACAGAGATTGTACTCTTCTCGGTGCTACTAACAAATAAATTTTAATCATGTATCATAGAGAACCAATTAAGCGCATTATCGGGTGTTAGAAGCGTGACATAATTTATGACTATCTAAATATTTTAGAATTTTACTATCATTAACAACCATTTTTAATCTAATGAAACGAGAAATCTATTATAACTTCGAAATTAAAATCCTCCGAAATTATTTAGGATCTCGAGAGTCAGCACGAAATGAATAATGGATTAATTAGAATTTTTAAATTAAAATTGTCACCGTGTATCCGTTCTGTGGCCAGCACAAACATAATACAATAGAGGCCAGGGCCGGACGAGAGGACTCATTAATTTAGATGATTGTACAATTATCTAAATATAAGCGGAGCGAGACGCCCACGCGGGCGCAGGGGGTACTCCAACCCGAAAACGAGGGAGGGGAGCGGGCACTCGTTTTTAATTAAAGCGGCGATGAAATGAAGTGGTCCGTATAATATTGCTTAGACATGTTTTAAATTAATTTTAACCCGTCTTATTACGAATGATTTGATGAAATAATTTGTGCGCTCCCGGGTCTAGCCAACATATTTACGTAAGTCATCGTTTCTTTTCCACACTGGAATCCTTTACAGCTTACAGCAGTAATGTAATATCCTCTTCAAATGGCAGGCAATCAAACGTTTTGTTTAGTTCGTGGCTTAATGTAGATTGGCCGGTCCCCACGACTCATGAGCGAATAGGCCTAAGTCCTCAATAACAATGTTGGGGCCGGGGCCCCGGCCGGGCCGCGGTGACGGGGCTCTCGTACGCAAGGGTTGTGCGCCTCTCCTCTTCTCTATTTGTTTTTCGTTAAAGATTTAATTAAAAGTAGGTTTATTTTAAAGAAAATTGATGTTCAAAGTAAATAAATCCTTGATGGTTTAATTATCTCTTAGTAATTGAGTTTCACCTGACGGTAAAATAATTAGTGTTGTGCTCACGAGATGCTTATTAATTAATGATTTTGGAGATACTGTTGTACGGGGTAATCTATAATGATGTCTTCTTTTGTGATAGAAGCTTTAATTAATTCATTCATTCGGGCACGCTTTTTCGTTTCACTAACATTAATTATATTTTCAAATTATATCCTTTAAAGTTCGTTTGCCGATTTATCTAATGCAATCGCCTTGAAATTAATTGTAAAGCTGATATTTTTATTTAAAAAATGTTCTAGAAAAACTTTCAAGTTTGGGTCTACCGATGAGTTCATAGACTAAAACTGTTTCCGCAGAAGTAATAGTTGTTGAAGATTCTCACTTCAAATAGTTACAGATTATTTAATTTCTCATGTAAATAATTGCACATCACTCTGTGTTTGAAGCAATTAGTTGAGCAGCACGTGGCCGCTTAGTTTGAAGTTAGCAAGCCGTCGCGGAGTGCAGCCGGACTGCCCCACCACCACATGTTTCTACATCCAGCAGCTGAGCTATTGTTGTAATGTCTCCAACGTGTCATAGTTTATTAGTTGATGCAGTCTGTTTACAAACATGCTGCATTGCAGTTCGACGCTAAAGACGTTCGATCGTTACAGGCCAACCACCAACTTCTTCCCGATAGTTACCTAAAGGCTTTGTCCTCTGGGGTCTGTAGGCCGCGCGTCCAGGCTTGGTGCCTCGAAGGGACCCGCCGGTCTCCGGACCGGCACGATGCACCAAACAAAAAAACTTAACAATAACAAAAAAACACAATAAACGTATGAACTCAAGAAACTACACCGTCGAGCGCAGTCTCTTAACCTTTTAGTTCGACAGGATAAAAGACTGGTCACATAAAAACTTCCTTGTAAAACTTTAAAACAAAACTGTACAGAGAACTTCGAAAAAAGTAGAAATGTTTGTGGGGATCGACGACACTTCCCCGTGCGGCGTTTCGGTCGCGACTGAGCCACGCGGTCGGCGAGGGGCCGCGCGGGGGCAGGGGGCACCGGCCCCGCACCTCCGCGGTATTATTTGATTAATTCGCCTCCCCCTTCTATACTCGGTGAGTCGTTACGACGACGGCGACGTTAAGTTTTTAAATTTCAGTGAGAGGACCGCAACCTTCACCTACTCCTTAATACTTTAATTGAATTAATTAAGATCGACGGGCGCCAACAAAGATTAGACGTTAATAAGCAAACGCTGAAGGACCCGTCCCGTTCATGGTTAATTACAGCGGCCGCGGCTGCGGTACGCTCGCAGGAAAAAATCCCAGCTTGAAATAATGAGTATTACCTACCGAGCAACGTAAGACCCGCTAATTGGTGCATTTACATACAGAAGTAAAATAAAGTCAGAGTGAGTTATTTGACGATGTCAGATGTTCTGAAACGAGTGACAGTGCACGACAACGTTGCTATAGATTGAGTCTGTTCTGTCGGCCGGCCCGCCGAGGACACTTTATGCATTTTGGTGAATATTAATCATTGGACCGAATCCTTTTAGTGCTTACAGCCCATAGGGATACGAAACACAAGTATTGCAGTTTCACTGATTAAGTTATTCAACAGAACAGCACAGATGACAACCTTTATTCAACTTCAAGAAGTTTCCTAGTTACTTTTCTGTATTTTTTCGAAGTAAAAGTGTCTAATGTCACAACGATCAGTTTACCAATTAAGCCAACTAAAGTCGATTAGACGTTGACTATTGAACCCAATCCGTTAAGTTCGTTTGTTGTTCCCACGGGCCGAGCGACTGTGAAACTGAGGCAGGAATTAGTGATGCGATTCCTTAATTCGAGGTGACTTGAGTCGGTTAACTTAGCTTTAGAACTTTTGGCGAAGATTGGGAAAATAAAAGATGGTAGGTGGGATGTTAGAGATGGAGCTAACGGTGATGTGATAGAAGAGTAAAAATGTCTAGAAGCCAGGGTCCCAAAAAATAATCCATGGACTATAGACTAGATTTATAAAGAAGACGCTGTGTTTTTATTTCAAAGGACAAAAAAAAACAAAAATTACCAACGACACATCAAAGCATGTCATCTCTATAGATCCTGCCAAACTGACATTGAAAATGCATTATAGGCCTAACCTATGTTTGCTGCTTGGTGTCAAATTGTCAATTCATATCAAGGTAAAAATAAATGAATCGAGTAGAAAAATAACCTTACCCATCCCGACAGGAAACTCATTACACATTCCGTGTCGGGTTACAAGAAAGAGGCCGCTCTCGATTTCTGGTTAATTCAATAATTTTACGGATGGAGCATTATCGGGCTAATTCGGTTTAGTTCGGTTAAGCCCGATCGATCAACTGATGCGCGGGCGCAGGTGGGCGCTTAACAAAGTATACGCGCACCTCCAGCCCGTATTATGAAACTTTGATGTATTTGAACCTCTGGATTCTGGAAATTTTGTGTTCCTTGAAATATTCCTTTTACTTCTTCGTTTAAGTTGGTATTCGATTTCTTTCTCCTCTTAACTATGTTTGTTTTGAGGAATATTGACTAGGTTCCATTCCAGATTCCAAATGTTAAGCTTATTTATAGGTATGAATCGGTTCGATTTTACATTTTTGATACCTATCTTAAAATGGAGCTCTGAACTCTTACGTTTCATTTTGATGCACTTTATAACAACACCAAGCCTTTTAGTTTTAATGACATGGCAACCTGTGGTCACAGGTGGCACCAGGCAACTGTCGCTACTCCCGCCATCGCCACTGTGTAGATGTTAATGCAAGGTAGGCAGGTCCTACCTTGGATTTTGACCCTTAGTCTCATCCATCATAGTTTTATCCAAGTAGGTACTTGGATTAAAAATACAGCATAAGAAAAAGAGGTTATAGGGTTTGAACCTACTTGGATTTGGTTACGTCCAATCAAAACCCTAAAGACAGGCAATGCAACACTGTGACAGTGCAACTTTTTTGTTAATTCAGCTTATGGTATGCCTGTCACAGGCAATTAAATTCCACCGTGTAAATCAGGTTTTAGTTTACATAAAGTACTGTTCATATATCTTATGCTTTTGTCAAAAGATCTGTCTTTTAAAACTGTTTCTAAGTTTTTGTTGTTTTTTCAAATCTCCCGGTGTTTCCTTCTGCTTCAATTATGCAACAACCTCTATTTCTAACACTTTATTTTAAATAAACTTCGTGATATTTTTCGCGATTTCTTCCAACATAAGCACTAAAGAGTACGATCTAATAAAACATTCACCATCTTTCAGAAATAGAACGCTTTTGGACGTTCTTAGTTTTCGTGGTACGAGGAAATCTCTTACAAGACTGCTCCGCTTTGAAATTAATCTTTGTTTAAAGTTAATGGGTCTTATTAATCATGGGCATTATGTCTAGATGAATATAATGTGGTAATCGGTGACTCACTTCAAAGATATCGAGGCTTTTATTACGAAAACAAATGCACCGTTACACAACCTGCCCGTTGCTCTATTACATTAAACCGATCCGGAAGATAATAGAAATTACACTTTAACGCACCGCATTAAAGCTCATAATTAACTTAGAATTATTCATTCTCAGATACCTGTGGCAGGTGAATGTGTTACCAATATTATATTTCTTAATTAATAGAGGTGAGAACACTCAGATCCACGGGAATTTAATATAATGGGCTTTATTCCTGACTAATTTAATTGTAATGGTTTTATTATGTTTTATAATTTTATGGTTCCGTGTCTATTATAATTGTATTCATAATAACTTAATATATTGTACCGCCAGCTGCTTCAATTAGAGTGGTTATGTAAATATACCTCTTGTGAAAGTTGTTTTAACGACTACACTTGGGTTTTGTGGGTGTATTTTAGACAGCCTTCTTAATCCTTTAAGTATTCGTAGCACAAGAGTTTCTATATTCATGTAACCATCTCTTCATCAGTATTATAGCGGAGAGACTAATGGGTACAGCACTCCCCCTCTGTCTGCCAAAACGTACGGCGCTCCGCGACGTCTCATCCAATCAGGATAATGTGTGATACTCGTCAATCGTGTAAGTGGCTCCAAATTGTACTCCAATAGGTAAAGTCTTCTCCTAGTGAGTGCACTTTTGTGATTAGCTAGTAGTTTTCTTTACATTGTTATTTGAAGCGGGGTCTTTTGGACCATTCTCCTTTAGACCAAGCAATCAAAATGATGGTAACAGAACAAGATGCGTAAATGCAGACATCTTATTTTAAGATTAGTTTACATATTCATGTCTCTAAAACGGGTAACAACGAGACAAGGGTACAATTAAGGCGGTTGCACACTGCACCGCTGCAGCGGAGGGCGGGTGTCGCGCGTCGGTCACAATGCGCCAAATGACGGCCGGTACGCAAATGAAGAATATTGTCGGACGGCGTGAATGCTCCTTAATGACGCGTAGTCGGGCAGGCCCCGTGTGCCGTCGTCACCCACACGACATTTGCGCGATTGTCGAGTGTTAATTATTGGATCATTGTCGAGGTGACTCCACATGGGGAGTGTCTTTTGAGGTGGTTTGTATGCCATGTGTGACTATGAGCTTTCTGAGCATTCTTAGTGTGTTGTTTGCTAGGAACAGTAGCGTAATCATCACTTATTTTACATTTGAATGTATGGAAGTCTGCCGTAAGGGTTGTAGAAAAGGATCAGAATGAGCTAGAAGTTAAAGATTAAAAGCGTGCGTAAACTGAAAGTGTTAGTGGCACCTAAGTTGGTGAATCAGGAAATCAAGAAAAAAACACGAAGACTTCAAAATATGATAAAGTAGTTCTCATTCTTAATGGTATAAAATCTTATACAATTAATTCTACTATTAGCATAGTTAAAGCTGAAACAATAAATATTCAACAACTGTCAACAGTACTTTGTTGTGGAATTCGGTAAGTATTTGAACTTGCGTGCGCACACGCACGTTCGGGTGCCAAAGCAACAGTTACACAAACTCCATCAAGTGGTGTGCCGACACTACAACGAGTACTGTCAACAAATTGTACCAACATGTGATTTGTGCCCGCACATAAATCAACAGATTTCACCGTTTGTGAACCCAAAATAAATCTGATGTGTACAGTAGGTACCAGCAGGTACAAAACGATCTAGTTGACACAGATACTACAAATCGTTTCTAAAAGAGTAAATATTGGTTTAAAACAGGTGTTTCCATGTCAAAATCATCTACGATTTTAATGTGGCTCTAAAATAATTTTATAATTGCCTCGTCACCAAAATTAACTTCAAGTGTTCGTATATTATCTATTCCATTTGATCGTATATCATCAATATCAGATCAGTACCCTCATATTCGGTCTGCTGGAAGGTAAAAAGTCTTCAAATACAAAGCATTAACACAATCGTCCTAACAACTTCACTTATTACAGTTACAACAGTACCAATAGCTCCGTATCTATCGCGAAATACTTCATTTAAATATCATATTCGTGCTAAACATAAAACAGTTGGATGTACCAGTGCTGGTTATAAAAGCTAGGCAAGACAAACCGCAGTTGTAATAATACATTATGAGGGCACTTAATGTCGAAGACTGACGTTCACCAGGTACCAAGACCGGGACGCGGGTTCATGAAAACTACTCTTAAATGCGGTATAGAAGTGGTAGAAGGCATTATTGTAATTGTGCTTACAGCTTTTAGCATAGTTGTGGTGTTCTAAGACTTCGGGACACTTTTATGATTTATGAAAGTAAAACTATGTTTAAATGTATTAATAAATCATTATCCAAAAGTCAGGAATTAGTCACTTAATATTTAAGGCTTTGTAGACAACAGCGATAGTAAAAATCAGACGAATTTGGAAACAATAAAACTTAAGTAGCCAAAGGTTCAAGTTGAAAATCTGTAAACTAACTCAGGTTCCATGTATACATTCAAGAAAAGTTTCGAATACAGTTTTCGTAAATCTGCGTTCAAGTGGGACGACTGCCAAATTCCTCGACAGCACGCGTGCGGTTGTACCATTTGTTTCTACTGTAGCATTATTATTTCTTAATCACATGTTAAACGTATGATTAGTGAAGATTACTAGTCATCCGAGAAAGGAATTACAACTTAGTAGTTCATGTACCCCAATACATTAACTAGGTACTAAGTTTTAAACTCAAACCGAAGAAAGTTGGCGCGACTGGCAGGTGCGGAGATTTACGGAGCGCAGTTGACCTCTGCCAAGCAAATTGCCTTTACAAAAGAAGCGATGACGGGGACGCACAAAACGGTTGACCCTAACCTTGAAAGTGCAGACGAGGGACCGAGGCTTGTGAAAAAGAGCTTAATTGACTACAATTTCAATGTTTTGTGACCTTAATTACTTCGACGTACAACATTGCGACATGATTAATAGTGGCGTTTCCATTCTAAAACACGAAACACAAATAGAAATATCCATAACAGCGGAAGTTATCAGCAATTATTTTGAAACCAGATAACTAAATTACTGAGCATTTATTTCTTAAAATATATAACAAATCTCATGCTAATTGTTACAAATTCTCAGAACAGCACGTTACGGGGGTGGTTTTCGGGACTGTGAGATCAAGGACGAGCAGCTTCGTGGCGTCATCGAACGAGAGCGCATTACGTTCGATTGTAGGGCCAGGCGCGGCCTAATTGCCAGCATTGTGTCGGCATGCAGATGTGAATGGGCTTTGATTTGGGCCCGGGGACGCGGGGGCCGGGGCCAGGGGACAAATCGCTCGTTACGGCTGCAGGTAAACTTTCATTGAGCGTCGGAAGGCGTCGGACGTGAGAGGCGGCCGACAAAATGCCCTCGTTATTCGCCGCCGAATCACTCGCTCATTGTGCTCCGGGAAACGGTAGACGCGGTCGCCGAATCACGAAAAAGACTAATGAGGCGTGAGAACGTTCTAAATGAACGATTGTGCAGGAGCTTGGATTAATGAACGATTGATATTAGAGTGGCTCTGATTAACACCCCATTACGGGATGTTCCAGACAAAGTACCGCCCGGATAGGACACTTCGTCATTTCTTCGACATAATGTAATAGATTCTCGGTTTCGGAAATTTCGGCAGTTCATCGGACCACTTGTTGCTCTGTAGAGGGTGAGAGAAAAACTGAGTGTCGGGCGAGAGGCGATCCTCTCGCTCCCCGCGCCTACCCCTCACAATCCTCTGGTCCGAACTCGACACCACGCCAATTAAAACCTGACTCCTGGCGTTTTGTCATGTAGGTATGGCACGCGTTAGATTTTGCTAGCTGTGTTGAATTTTAATTGAATCAATGTTCTAAAAATATTTTTTTAATTGGCACAGCCTAGCATAGCGTGCGAACATAGCACAGACGAGGTTATTTAGGCTCTTAATTAAATATTTTAAATTTAACTGTTACTAGGGCGCATAATATAATTGGAGTACGTAGGTAGGTAGTTACAATGTGGGGTGCTTAATTAGTTGGCATAAAGTGTGTAGTGCGGTGCATACTGCAAATATCTGTGTGAGCACCCCAGTGCGTGAGACAGGTGGCGAGGGCGCCCGGCGGGGCCCGCCAGTCCGGGGCCGCCTGCCGGGGCCCGGGGCGCAACGGTGTAACAGTTGCCTCGCATCACCGACATGTGCCCACTATTTGTATGTAAATTAAAAATTTAATTAACAGTTAAAAATAAACAACATTACTTTCCATATTTTAATGACTATGTACATAAATAGTTGTTTCGTCTAAGTTGTTAATATAGGTAATTCGCTAATATGGCCGCGTAGTTGCTAGGAACAAGTATTTAATTAGTTAGGTATGTATTGCTCAGCCTTTCACTTCGAGTTGCCCGCGGCTCTGAATCAGCTTAGTAACTCAATAATATATTATGATGACGTAATTTAAGGATCAATCGACAATGATTTACAATGTTCGAAATGAGGTCAACGGCTATGTGAGTGAGTTGGTAATCTAGTAAAATAGTGGTCTTACTTTACTTTTACTAACGTCTGACTCTATCAGATTTCAGTTCGAATAACTTATGTTTAACTTTTTACGAAGCAGATAAGTACCTACCTACAATTTGCACAGTATTTAAATATAAAAAAAAATAAACAATACTATGCATATTATGTTTTAGTAGAAACAGCACTTTACCAGGGACTATGTCCGCGTAGATTTTAGACAGTAGCATACTTTTCATCCTATAATTACTAAAACTACTATTTTACAAATTTTCATTGATTTTACTTAGAAAGTACTTAGCGGATTTTTATTCAAACTTTTACCCAATACGTAACCCGTTTAGGAATATACATCATCATCATCATCATCATCATTTCAGCCGATAGACGTCCACTGCTGGACATAGGCCTCCCCCGATTTTGGGGGGGCTTTGCCATAATCGCCACGCTTGGCAGGCGGGTTGGCGATCGCAGTATGGTATGATGGTGGAATGCAGAACGCTGCTGCCCATTCTCCGGTAAGTAAGACCCTTAGTCGCCTTTTACGACACCCACGGGGAGTAAGGGGTGGTGCAATTCTTTAAGTCCGGCACCACACAGACAGGAATATACATATATTCCAAAAATTCTTCTTAGTGATTACCTACTCAAAAGGACCTACTGGCCAAAAATGTTACCAATGTTAAAAATGTTAGTGATTTAGGCTCTGCCTTGACGAATTAGTCAGGAGGACATTTCACGCATGAATAATCTAATATATTAATCTCTAGAAATACTTTTTCAGAGCTTTCATTTTTCAGTTCTGTTTGAAAAAAACATGCTGCATTCCAACAAACGTCCAAAACAAAAAAAAACTTTACCTTGGGAATATTTTTTAAATTATTTTGTGTCATAGCATAGGGGTTTGGGCTAGTTTGGGATGACAAATAGTATAAAAAGAGACCCAAATAAAAAAGGTCTCGTTGGTTGGATTAAATAGTGTCATAATATATTAACATTCATGGAGTGGGATCCAACCGTGAACCGGACTCAAGTATCTTTAAAAATACCAACAGTTTACGCAAACAATGCCTTAAACATGATACTTTTTGTTAAAAACCTTCACGGTAAAACGCATTTGTTTGTTGTTAAACAACAAAAAGTTAATGAAATTAAAGGTGTCATGCTCCAATTAAAGCCCCAGTAGCCGGTGCACGAGGAGACTTGCGCACGTGATTTCAATATTTCATCTCAAAGGCAGCATACACACTTGCTACACACTGCGGTCTCGGCCCGCACTCGTTCCACTCCTACAATTACGCGCTTGTGTCATATTTACAGCCCAGGTAATTGCCATTCAATTACGAGGCCAGCCCGCTGTGCATCTGAGAGAGAGGTCCGACACCTCACCGATATATCCGTCCCATTCCAACGCGGCGTGCAGCCGGCCAGCCATCAATCATCGAACACCCCCCGCTGGGCGCCTGTAGGGATGGGAAACGTCACAAAGCGAGTATCTCAGTCCAACAATGCTCGATAAGTGGGCAAACGCCACGCTAAATTGATTCCGAACCGATTCTGATCCGAACGTTGTTTAGCCGTATTAATTTAACTCGTCCGCTTGTCATTTGTGTTGCAAAATGTAGTTATAGCATTCAATATTTTAATAGAATTATGAATAACGATTAATTGTTTTTAACGATATTCTAGAGTTAACAGGTGTTTCTAAATGTCACCGGATCTTTGTGTTTGGCATTAATTGTTGACTAAGCATTATTTTATACTTTAATATTATTTTATAAACTTTCCTAGACCCTAGCAGCTAGTTAAAGGTTTTGCATAAACGATGGCTTATAGCATAATAATTAAGGTTTTTATAGCGTAATTGTTAGTAAATAATTGCATTGGCACTTTCATAGGCTTAGAAAAACGATAACAAATGGAGAGGATGTTAACTTTAAATAAATACGCCAATTAAGAAAGATTATAATCATTTTTAAAATGCAAGACACTTTGTTGTTTTTTATACGTTAAATAAAATACCATGCTATTACAGTATAATGGTGGGTTGTAAAGTATCGATATAAATAGCGAGTGTGTGCCAGCCCTAGGTTGTAGCACAGGTATGCAATCTCGCCTTTATACCATCACCCTATTGCACTTCGGTGCTCGAGCCAATCTTTCAAATTGAGTTCAGTGCGATGTAGGGAATAATGTGATTTAAAACCAATAACTTAGTTATCTGTATCATTTATTTATGTTTTCTTGATTCGATTTTCATTTATAGGTACACTTTGTAAAATAGAGAGGGTGTGGGAATGTGCCTACTAATGTAAGAGAAGTTAACAGATGGATACACAAGTTCATCTCATGTAAGTGGTCTCTAGCCATTCCAATGATAAAATAAAAAATAGCTATATATATAAGTACAGTCCATCGTATTCAATCGTTAATGAAATAAAATCAGCGTGTAACTATCCTACTTCAGGGCAAAGGCTTCTTATCATACAGAGAAAGCACGTGCATTGATCACCACGCTTGCTCAAGACGAATTAGCGATTTCAGACTTATATCACACTAATATTATAAAGGCGAAAGTTTGCGAGTGTGTGTGTGTTTATATGTTTGTTACTTCTTCAAGCTCAAACGGTTGGACCAATTTTGTATGAAGGTAGCTGACACCTTGGATTAACATATAGGCTACTTTTATCCCGATATTCCAACGGGATTGAGACTTATGCGGGTGAAACCAAGGGGCGCAGATAGTTAACTAGAAGTCCAGGTTTCCTCACGATATATCCTTCACCGATGTCAGTGATGTCAAAGATAAACTTAGAAAGTACAGAAGCCAGCACATCAAGCTACTACAATCAGTCAAAATTCTTTAATAGATTTTTGACGTTATCGCTATAGAATAAGGTTTAAAGTTGATTGGGAAAATTTGACAGTTTCGGGTAGCTTGATGTGCTGGCGGCGTCTGTACATATGAATTGAAAAAGTGCATGAGAGGCGAGGTCTTAACCACTAGGCCAATGTAAACAAAGAAACCAGGATTGTTATAATTTCCTATAATTGTAAAATATTATTTCAGGCCCCATCTGATCAAATATAGACTGATGAGTGATGAACAGTTTGACCTAGACACAGTTAAGGCTATACAATTTTACACACAAGGCAAAACCAATACAGAAACGTGTCTAAATAAATACATCGTTTTAATCGACTTTAGGCAAACACATTTTGGTTTTTTTAAAGTCAATATTTATACAGACAAACCTATTTCCTGAAACCTTGAACTATTCGCAAAATACGTGAAGCAGTAATTCCAACATGTATGGAATTAAAACTATTTAAACAATCGGAAACAATCAATTATGTTTCTTTTTTCTGTTTTTAGGGTTCCGTACCAAAATGGTAAAAACGGAACCCTTATGGTGAGACTAAGTGTGTCTGTCTGTCTGTCTGTCACAGCTGGATATCTCAAGAACTACTAATGCTATCAATTTGAAATTTGGAATAGTTTTAGATGACGTTTGCCCAACTATTTTGTAAATAAGAAAGAAATAAAAATGTATGCATATTTTTTGCAACAGGGACTGAAAGGGGGTCTGAAAAATTCGAAGTGGGGCTACTAGGGCATGTTGGATACCGTATGAAAGAGTGCAGTTTGCACATTCTCAAACATTTTTTCCTTTTTTTTATGCAGCATAGTTTTCGACTTTTGGTGAAAAATGTAAAATAAATACGGTTCGCCCCTTATCTCCGAAGTTTGCAAAGAGAAAAATCTGAAATTATTCTATGTGATAGAAGTTTATGTAAAGATTACAGAAAAAATAAAACCAAGTCTCTAAATAGCACACTTTTTCAGAAACCATTAACAAAAGTTACATTAGTTCCACTATCGGTCAAGAGATGGCACTGACATAAAACTGCAATATTCTACACCACAGTGCACAGTGTTAAAATTCTCTGATGAATATAGGCCTCGCCGATGAAAATTTAAAAGCATATGATGGTACGGTACGCTCGATGCCTCGAGTCCGACTCGCTCTTGCCCGGTTTTTTTTTGCCTCGTTGGTATAGTGGTCGCAAGTGCTACTGCTGAGCACGACGTCCTCGGTTCGATTCCCAGGTCGGGCAAAGGGTTGCTGGGAATTTCTCAGTTATATCGCGGAGACTGTCTGTGTGGTCCCGGACTTAAAGAATAGCACCACCCCTTACTTCCCGTGGGTGTCGTAAAAGGCGACTAAGGATCGTACCGGAGAATGGGCAGCAGCGTTTTCTATGTATTCCACCATCATACCATACTGCGATCGCCAAAATTGGGGGGGGCCTACGTCCAGCAGTGGACGTCTATCGGCTGAAACGACGATATCGCGGAGACTGGATTGCGCCCGGTTTATGGCAATAGGCTAGCCTCCTATTATATGGGGCTTTAACGTAACTGTCGAAATGTGGGTGTAAGATAGGTGCATCTCTGCCAAACTTTTCGGGGCAGAAAGGCATGATGAAATATAACAAAAAAAAAAAAATGTTTATTAACACAAAAACCGTAAATATACAAAGCTCATACATTACACATAGGAACATTAAACTTTGGGAAACAAAGGTTGCATAAATAGTGACAACCCTGCCTCCTAAACTAGGGGGGACCTTGTGACTTAGGAGATTGTTATGTGTTTATTTCATTTTATTGGTTCGCTTTTCTAACCAATCTCACCTGATGGCTAAATAATAACAGGTCGATCGATCAGGTTAATCTACGCTTGCCACGGTTGGTCTGTGGATGGGTGACCATCTTTACATACCGAGACCCCTCCGTGCCTCGGAAAGCACGTTAAGCCGTTGGTCCCGGCTGTCATTCGTGGATCTTTGACAGTCGTTATGGATGGTCAGAAGCCCGAAAGTCTGTCATCCAGTCTTACCAAGGGGTATCGTATTACCCAGTAACTGAGAGTTATTGTAAAGGGTTATCAGTCGCCACTTTATTACTCAACATCTGGGGTGCCACAGGGATCGCATCTTGGTCCTATTCTTTTCCTGGTATTTGTGAACGATATCATACACTCCATTAAAAACTCAAAATGCTCTATGTTTGCGGATGATCTAAAACTATACAAGGAAATTAAATCAAGTACCGACATTGCTTTGCTTCAGAAGGACTTGGACGCAATTCATGAGTGGTGTCATAGTAACATGATGACTCTCAATGCCGTTAATATAACATTTACACGGAAAAAGCTGATTCAGCCTTCAGCATATCACTTAAACGGCATAACTCTTCAGAAAGTCGATACCATTCGTGATTTGGGAGTCCAACTTGATCGTCAACTATCCTTTGTAAATCACTTTGACACTATTGTCGCCAAAGCAAATAAAATGTCGGGATTTGTAAAAAGAACTTGCAAGGAATTCCGATCAATCAGCACCCTTAAGGTTCTTTATAACTCTTTGGTGAGGAGTATACTGGAATATGCATCTCCTGTATGGAATCCCGCGTATCGTGTCCACATCGACAGAATAGAGTGCATCCAAAAAAGTTTACGAGATACCTCCGCTACAGATCACAGACATGACGTGATCGCGAAGCGGATTATCCTCAAAGGCTCTGTCATTTCAGGATGAGCTCCTTGGAGCAACGAAGAAGTTGCTCAGACTTAGTTTTCCTTTATAAGACCCTCCACAATTTGGCGAATGTACCGGAGTTGGTTTCGGAGATCGGTCTGAATGTGTCCCGCCGTACCTCATACAGATCCAATTTTAAAACAGAAACATTTCGAATGCCTAAAAATAGAACTAATCTTGGTCGTTCAGCTCCTTTATACCGGTTTTTGTCTAGCTACAATAAGCTGAGCACGCGTACTAACAACTTGGACATATTTTCGAATAGTCTGCATGAATGAATTCAGACGATACGTTCTCAGTTCTTGATCGATCTGTTTGTTTATTTCTTTTACAAAATGTTAATTGTGTATTTGTGTGACTCCATCCAATGTATTTAATATTGTACAATTTAATTTAATTTAATTTATTTTATCCTATTCTTATTTGTAATTAATGTAATAATGATAACGTCCTAATTTATTTGTTATCTTTATAGTTTAAATTTATAATTGTTATAATATTCCAATTCAACTAATTTATTTGTATTTTTATAGTTTAAATTTATATATTTTTTTACTATTTCATTTTAATTGATTTTTTTTATTAATTTTTGAATTATACTGTATTTTATTTAACTACTTGTCATTTTAAATTCAATATAAACTTTGTACATTTTAATTGTTGTGTGTTATGATCATATATTTCCATTTTAATTCTTATTATTGATTATACAAGTGCTGTGCACACCTATAAGTGACAAATTCACCGCAAAGCTGTTGATATAGAATATATTTAATTTAATGATTTAGTGAATAAGTCGTTGGTGTGTCAATAAATAAATAAATAAACTGGGTTGTGGAGGTTGGATACGCAGTCACTCCATGTAAAATACTGGTATTCAGCTGCATCCGGTTAGACTGGAAGCCGACCCCAACATAGTTGGGAAAAGGCTAGGCAGATGGTGACGGTAAGCGATGATGCGGTCGACGAAGATGCACGATTGCCTATTTACTTTAGACTTGAGAACTTTTAGTATGCAGCTTTCGGAAAACACAGCCTTCATCAATTTAGCCTTTTAATTTTTTTTGTTGTTGTTTATGCATATTGCAATATTGTTGTGATTTAAAAGACTGTCCATGGAGTTTCTTGCCCGTTCTTCGCCATTGGTACCTACGCTTTCGAATGGGCAACTAGCTTCATCTTTCTGACTGACCGACCCCTTGACAATTCAAAAGTGCCTGTAATTGGTTTAATTGAAATAAATGCTTTGAGTTTGAGTTTGAGCAACCCACATTACTATTACTTACATATAAGCTGTGGTAATGTGGGTGTAAAAGTTCATATTTCTATCTTTATTTATTATCATTAAAGCATTATAGAAACTCTTTGTCGATTCCCGGTAAAGCTTTAGTCTTAAGTTATTTTTTTAAATAGTAAACTAGCTGTTGCCCACAACTTTGTCTGCGATCCAAGATGAAAAGTAGCCTATCCTTCTGCCAGTCATGGTCTTAATCCATTCAGCCATTTTAATATGAAAGCATAACAAACAAACTTATTCATTTATGTATAACTGCTGCGCCCCGCGGTTTCACCCGCGTAAATGTCGATCCCGTGGGAATATCGGGATAAAAAGTAGCCTATATGTTAATCCAGGGTGTCAGCTACCTCCATACAAAATTTTATCAAAATTGGTCGAGCCGTTTGAGCACACACACACACACACACTCACAAACTTTCGCCTTTATAATTTTAGTGTGATATTAGTTAGGATTAAGAAGTTGGGCAGGATTCAAAATAAGAATGAATAAAAAAGTTAATTTGATGACCTTTTAGCTTTTAAAGTTAATGTCATGGTAACATTTTGCCTCAAGCTTTAACTGTTTTCGGATCAGTATAAAATACTGTTTTGAACATTAGGTTATGGAACTGTTTAAAGCAGTTCAGATTAATGTTTTTTAGGGTTCCGTACCTAAAGGGTAAAAACGGAACCCTATTAGGTACTAAGACTTCGCTGTCTGTCCGTCTGTCCGTCTGTCCGTCTGTCTGTCTGTCTGTCACCAGGCTGTATCTCAAGAACCGCGATAGCTAGACAGTTGAAATTTTCACAAATTATGTATTTCTGTTGCCGCTATAACAACAAATACTAAAAACAAAATAAATTAAATATTTAAGGGGGGCTCCCATACAACAAACGCGATTTTTTTGCCCTTTTTTGCTCGATATCAAAAATGGCAACAGGTAGACACTTGAAGTATTCACAAAATACTCAGTTGTATTTTAACTTTAATAATAAATAATAAAATTAAAATAAAATAAATATTTAAGGGGGGCTCCCATACAACAAACGTGATTTTTTCGGCGTTTTTGCCTTGTGGTACGGAACCCTTCGTGTGCGAGTCCGACCCGCACTTGGCTAGTTTTTTCATTTTTATTTACTGCTGATTTCTTTCAGTGTAGTACTTAACTTTGCATGACGTTCCGTTTCAAATGATAAATGACTTATTTTCTGCAAGTAGGTTTGTACAAACACTTTTACATGTCAATTATATTTTTTGAAACTAGATGAGGTCGGCGTGTCATAACTGACTAATCTGAGAAGAAAGGCCGAAACAAACTCAGAGGTCACAGTCTCTTTTAAAGTCCAGACAAATTTTGGTCAGATCGTGTGAAGACCATGTAGATTGGTATCTGAAATGGTCTTTTGAGGAAAGAACCACACAGACTGTCCAATCAGCTCAACTCAGAACTTGAGGAGCTCAACGATTCGACGAACAATACCAAAGAAAGGACATTTGGGTAGGCCGCGTAAATTACTCAAACTGCCAGATCATGATTAAAACTAACTAAGAAGGAAAAAAGAAAAAGAAATGACCCACATAGTCCTCACATTCACAATAAATAAATATTAAAAAAAATACTTTACAAAGTACCTAAATATTCATGTCATTGGATATATAAAATTCATCAAGGTCAATCTGTACATGAAAAATCCGGACATAATCTTTGAGGACCATGTAGATCGGTGTCTGAATTGATCTTTTGAGGAAAGAACCACACAGATTAAGTGGACCTGTCCAGTCAGTGCACGCATTTGTCAGTAACCCTGCAGCTCAACTCAGAACTTAAGGAGCTCAATGATTCGACGAACAATACCAAAGACAGGACATTTGGGTAGGTCGCATAAACTACTCAAACTGCCAGATCATGATTAAAACGGAAACAATGACCCACATAGACCTCACATTCACAGTAGGTAATTAAAATAATATAATACTTTATACAGTAAATGTTCATGGCATTGTATAGGTAAATAGATATTTAAAAAAAAATAAAGTGTAAAATAGCAAAATATAAAATAAAAACAACATTCACTCTCTAAACCTATTGAAGCAGCACAATCCCAAGCCAAATGATATGATTGACCTTGGATTTTGAAAGTGCCACGATGTCTTTCAAAAAACATGTAAAAAATTATACTTTGTCGATTCTACATTAATTAAAAATAACGAGAATAGAATAGGCTGTTGTTAGAGCAATAATGGCCGTTCGTATATGACATGTCAAACAAAATAAAGTACTTACCTAGTTTTTAGGTTATTTCGTTTTTTTTTTAAATCTCCGAAACCCGGGTTTTGTTTATAAAAAGAACTTTTGTAGGAGTAAATATGATAAGTGTAATCTATAAAAAAACAAAGTTTGACTTTGATGCTGCATGGTACGGGATTCCATGAGCATTGTCCTTTACCTACCGGCCAGCCATGGATTCAGTACAAGACATGATTCCGAAACCCCCTTGGGTGGAAATTTTTTGTCACTTACTTACTAAAAAAAATATTTACTGTTCCATACATTTTGATCGCGTAGATACCTATTGCACTTTTCTATGAAACAGCAGATTTTGTTATTCATAAGTCATAACCGACGATAGGTTTCACTAGGTAGGTTGGACTGGGTTTAGTTTGCACGTCGATGTGGATGCCATCCTGTACAATAGTCAAATAATAAAAACGTTAAACACGTCATCTAAAAATTAATTCAAGACTCCGAGATCAAAAACAATCCAGTGTTATTTTTCAAATTATTATTTTTTAAAATTACAGTTTCAGGAAAATCACATACATAATAGGAAAGCAAATTTTCTGATCGTTATCCATCGGAAAGTTCTCTCAGCTAATACCAAAGCTCTGATAATACTAATTAAGAGCGATCGGAACGAAGTCCTCTTCACGCTAAGGGTCTGCTTCGTTACCCGATTCCGAGAAAATTTTGAACGTACCTTAGATTATCGAATATTGCATTCGCTTCTAGTATAATTTGGCACTAATTATAGATATTATATTATTATATACTAAATAATATATTTTTATTATGAAGAAAAAACAGATGTGTATAATTTGAAGTGATTCTATAAATCTAGACGATAATAAATTAGCAACGAAAAAATGTTGTGCGTTTGTCTGTATATGTTCTGGACTGACGCAAAAACGGCTGATGGAATTTGGCTAAAATTTGGTACACGGACAGTCGGATCGGAAGTACGTTTCCGTGTGATATTTTCCGGCATCCACACGGGCGCAGCCGCGTGCAAAAGCTAGTGACGTAATAGGATGGTCAAAAAGGGCTTGGATTCATATTATCTTGTACTCTATCAGCTTATCACATTTTATCGTCATGATTTTTAAACACTTACTCGTATGTAGATTGCGCAGGTCATGAAATCACATAATGAGATACAATAAAACGTCGCTAAAAATAATCATCAGGTACCTATTAGGTAACCTTCAGTGATAAGTATAAGTGATACTAATCGTTTTGCCTATGAAGTATCAGTGATTACCTACACCCGTGGTCAGGTATACGTCATCATAATCTTTGGGCAAATACGCTGTAGATTAAGTACTTATAAAATACTAGCTTTTGCCAGGGGAAATCGGAAATTATCTCACGGGTATGTACAGACACCAGCACATCAAGCTACTACAATCTGTCAAATTTCTTTAATAGATTTTCAACTTTATCGCTAAAGTATAAGGTTCAAAGTTGATTGGGAAAATTTGACAGTTTCGGGTAGCTTGATGTGCTGGCGTGTGTACTACCGAGATACTAAGTATCTATCCTATGTTTTACAAACTATCTAGCTATGTGCCAAATTTAATCCACACCCGTTCAGCCCTTTTAACAAACATCAAAACATACAAACTTTCATATTTAGGTAATATATTTTAGTGGGATCTGCGATTTTAGAATACTATTCTATGAAAGACAAGTGTCGCCATCTACTGTCGTAGGTACAAAGGTTTTCTTTCTATTTAAATATTTCTATGGTAAGAGAAGAGATGGAGAACTCTTTGCCAACTCATCCTCTGGAAATAATTCTCTGAGTAAATATCTTGCATTAATGTAAGTAAACTTTTGTATATTCCGTTACTAATTCAAGCACAAAGGATTACAATTCAAAAGTCACCAAAACTGAAGGCTATATAAGTAATTTGAAACTCATTATTGCAATCATCAAGAAACAATTTAAAATCCTCTTTTGCAAAAAACAAAACAATTTTGTTTTACGTAGAGTAAAGTGGGGTACTTAACTCTACATTTAATAGGTAAGACCCTATTCACACACATGTGTAAATATTTCTTTGTGAGAGTGGCTTTGGAAATTCATAATTGACATTGACAGATATTATTTCGACCTGCTTTAATTAATATTCCAGTTGACAAAGAAGTTGTAGAGTGCGTGAGCTAGGCCCTAAGCGATTTCTTCAGAAAGTTGTTCAGGGTGCTTAGGAAGTAAACATACTAAAAGTCCCCGCGTCTAGGAGGTGAGCTGGAGTGGGTGGGAAGGATAATTGTTCCTACTTTTGAGTTTTTCGCTAATATCTTTTAAACGGTGCGTTGTAGAGAAAAAAAATCTTCTACGTAATGAAAGCTAATACAATTTTCTATAACTTTTATCTTACACACTTTTTCGAATACCTACCCATTTTCGAACTACACGTTAAATATATTTATATTTTTCAGGCTTCTTTTCTGTGAGTGTTTTGTATATTTTAAGTCCTTTTTAGGGTTCCGTAGTCAACTAGGAACCCTTATAGTTTCGCCAAGTCTGTCTGTCCGTCCTCGCTTAATCTCTGTGACCGTTAGCACTAGAAAGCTGAAATTTTGTAGGAGTACGTATATCAGTTACGCCGACAAAGTGGTAAAATAAAATTTTGGAAAATATGTTTTTTTAGGCTATCTCCCCTACATGTGAAGTGGGGATAAATATTTTTTTCATCATCTACCCCATCGGGTGGGGTATCGTTGAATAGGTCTTCTAAAATGGCTTTGGAGTTGCTAAAATTATTTTTCGATTTAATGCTCCATTTACGAAATATTAAAGTTTAAAGTGCAAATTTTTGTTCCAGTCGGGCGTCCCCCCCCCCCCCCCCTCTAAAAGCTAAACTACTGGCTTGAAAAATCTGGAAAAATTCTCGATCATAGTGCATTTCATGAACTTTAAAAGAAAAGTATAGCGGTTAAAATAACTTTATTAGTTTAGCAGTAATAGTCGTTGAACTTGGGTGTTGGATAATTTTGTACCAAATACAAAGATGAAGTCGTCGTTTCAGCCGATAGACGTCCACTGCTGGACACAGGCCTCCCCCAATTTTGGGGGGGTTTGCCATAATCGCCACGCTTGGCAGGCGGGTTGGCGATCGCAGTATGGTATGATCGTGGAATAAATAGAGAACGCTGAAGATGAAGTAGTTGCTTGTTTATAATGGGTAAAGACTTGCATTGAAAACCAAAATATGTTTTTTTTTTTAGAATAAAGAACAACAGAATCGTACTACATTGTGATAACGGGCTACTACGGAACCCTACACTGTGCGTGGCCCGACACGCACTTGGCCGGTTTTTATTATATTCTGTCAACAGGTTTTTTGTAATGTTTACTATCTAATAAACAACCAATATGAATAATTCCAAAACAATCGCGATGATTAAAACTAATTGCTTTGAGAACGATATGCTTGTTTTTTCACAATGAACACAGTCTTTTATTAAAAAATGAATCGTGTTCTAGCGTTAATTAAGCATACCCCACATTGAAATAAATGCCAGTTGCATATAGTTTTTAATTAATACCTTTATAATTAACACAACGGGCGAAATGGGAATTGAAGTAAAAAATGTGCAAAAATGCAGGTTCATTAAATTGGCTACGGAATAGTTAATGTTAAGACAAAGTGACCATGCGTTACGGTTTTTGCAAGACTTTCTCGCTAGTGATACTGCTGAGCGTGACGTCCACTGTTCGATTTCCAGGTCGGGCGAAGTGTTGTTGGATTTTTCCATAAGGAGTTGCTAAGTAGCGGTTTGGAATCTGGATTTATGCGCGGTAGATGGCAAAAGGTTCGCCCCTTATTACATGAGACTTAAAAATAACTGGCGAAATGCATTGAGATATAAGTACTTACGTACTAGAGTGGCCGCCGCGAATCGGTAATTTGTAGCACGCTTTGTGGTCCATGGACCAGAAGTCCTTAGTCTGCGCCGGACGCTTGTCGCGACGTGACACGTAGCACTGATACAGTTAATTCTAAAACTGCCTTCGTGTGTATTGAGATACTGTTCAAACCACTCTAGAAAATTGAATAAAAGTCAAGGAGTGACGTTTCACCGGTAAGTTTATTGTATTTTCTGTAAAACGTGCGTTGCCACGCTGTACAACATATTTTGTTCGCAATGTCAGCTCTAGTACGTAAGTACTTTATACCTCAATGGCGAAATGTGGGTATACTGTAGGTAAGTACACCTCTGCCTAACCTTTCAGGGATGTTAGACGTGATGTTATGTTATGTTCACTTCTAGATTAGATAAACATTGTAGCATCAATGTAAGCTTTCATCTTTTGTTATTATTAATGATTCTACAAAGACGAGGTAGTGAATAACGTCACGTTAATTATATTTACATAATAAATTGGTGTGTATCTGCAAACCATTTGCCTACATTTTATTTTTTAAATTAATTCCGGGCTGAATTTTGTTTTTTTTTTTTTTTTTTTTGTATGGGCAATCATCAAATGACTCCTCCAGCTCTGGGTGGAGCGGAAGGGAGTGTCAGACTCTTACTGACTAAATCCCACCCGTGTCCTTTGCCCTTTATGTTCCGGGCCAGCGGTAACCCTTTCGGACAATCCCGCTGACCCGGCAGGCTTCGGCCCTAAGGGGGCCTCTCCTCGATGCTGACATCTCTTTGAGGCGCGCGTGGAACATATACGCGCCGTCCGGCACGGGCCTGGTCCTGATCGGACGGTGGGCTACCCATTACTCTCCGCCCGCAGGCCCGCGCCTACGGTGGCCGGGAGACGTCACGCGGCTCCCGACGCCCGGAGCGTCTCCCGCGGCGGCTGGGACGGGAGACTCTCTCCCTGAGCCGTCCCGCTACCTCCTTCGCTAGCATGACTGCTTCGCAGAAGGAAGTGACTGCCTCCCACTCCCTCTCGCCCCGGACCATGGCTTGCACGACGGGCCGGACGCGAGAGGTCGCCGCCGCTGCCGATCGCCTCTACGAGGACACGGCGGTGCTCCACCCAAGCGGGGCAGACCTCCACCGTGTGCTCCACCGTGTTCTCTGGGCGATCCTGGAAATGGTCACACCCGGGCGTTTCCTCCCGCCGGATGATGTGCAGGAACCTCCCGAAACTTCCGTGTCCGGTGTGCGTCAGGCGGTAGGTGAGGGTGCCGTGGCGCCTCTCTAGCCACTCCTCAAAGAGGGGTCTTATCGCCGCTATCGCGGCGTGCCCTGCGCTGGGTTGCGATAGTCGCTCTTTTCATGCCGCCATGAGATCGCGCCGGAGATCCGTCTGCTCCGCAGCGATTTGCCGCGGAAGCGGAGTTTCCCCCCGGCGTAGTGCCTCCGCGCGCCACTCATACAGGCGCGCGAGTACGAGACTACCTAAGATTAATATTTTATAAAAATAGAAGCACTCACTTCAGTGCTTCTACTTTAACCAGTACCAGTAACTACTTAGCTGACAAGCTACTATCGAATTAATATTTTGCAACAAAAAACTTGGTTCTAATACTATCATGTTTATGCTTAAACTGCTGCTCTCAAAACGGTGAAGGAAAACATCGTAAGGAAGGCATGTCTGCTACTATCGAATTAATATTTTGCAACAAAAAACTTGGTTCTAATACTATCATGTTTATGCTTAAACTGCTGCTCTCAAAACGGTGAAGGAAAACATCGTAAGGAAGGCATGTCTGCTACTATCGAATTAATATTTTCCCAAAAAATAACTTTGTTTCTAATACTATCATGTTTATGCTTAAACTGCTGCTCTCAAAACGGTGAAGGAAAACATTGTGAGGAAACCGGCATGTCTTAGTACCAATAAAATCGAATATAAGTAACTTCCACCAACCCGCACTGAGCCCGCGTGGTGGCCCACTCCCTCTCGAAGAGAGGGGGCCTGCGTCCCAGCAGTGGGAAAGCTATAGGCTGGTTATGCTATTGTAAACTGCCAACATTAATTTAATTTTTATAAAAATAACTACCACCGTTTCTATAGAAGCCAAAAAAAAAAATACATACCGTATCAAGTGTCCCGCTTTGAACTAGAATCCTAGCCACATTATGTATAGACAAAATTAACCGGAGATTTTTCTCGGAAAAATCCAAGGCTTGCTTGTTTCAATTACGGTTACTAATGAGTTGACTTGTGCTTGCTAATTAGGCACCTCGCTAATTAATCACAACCAGTTCACCTTGTTCGAGAAAGTTCATTTTACTCCCGTTCTTGTTTACTCTCCTAATTATTTTCCTATTATAAGTAAATACGTGTTTGTAGTAGGTATCTTACGTTTTTGTGGGCGTGAATTTGAGTTAGGTATTGCTTTAAAATTAGTTTAAAGATTATTCTGTGTTCCGATTGTTTATTTGAGATGTATTTTTTATATAGTGATAGTATAATATTTTGTAAAATTATTTACTATTACCTATAGCTCGTCGATTAGGATTATGAAATATTATGCTTGTGACTGGTATTTGTTATGATTTTTGAAGACACTATTGTGACAAAAAAGAACTCTATCTTATTATTATGGGAGTTACTGATAACACTCACTTTGTTTTCAGTGTATATTTTTCTGGAAAAAAAACCTAAAAATATTTCGCGAAGTTAAAAGAATTAGTCACATCTGATAACTGTTAAATACAAACAATTGGACACGAGTAAATATTTGATAGTTCAATAATTCATTACAGATACATAGCTAGCTTAGGTAGGTACCTATAATATACATAAGCATAATACAACTTTAAGTCAAAAACAAATCACTCCTTCAGAAACAAAACGCAAGACTCTAACAAAATATAAATATTAAACCTAACAAATTGAACTGGTACTGGGCAGTTAACTAAATCTTCAGCACCGAGGCAATAAAAATGAAGCCTCAGTGGATAAACTCTGGCTTTCACAGGAAGCTCAATATATCCGTGTGTGACCGCCAACCAGTACCAATTAACAGCATTACTCTTATCTAACACCCTCATTATAACAAGTAATGGTGTAAGTGGCTTCAGTAAAACTTCATTATTTAACGTCAAAGATTGGAGCTTCGCTCGCCCATCACTCGGCGACACTCGGAACTTGTTCGTGTATTATTTAGCTACAAGTAATTTTAAACTGTAACTCCTGTTGCATGGAACTGAGTTTTAAACGGTGAGAATATAGTTTAGGTGACACCAAAATACCCATGCTTCAAACAGTTATAGTGGAGTACTTACTTGTATGTTAAGGTGCATTCAACCAATGTGCCACCTGTCAGGTCCGTATCGCGGAGTTTGAAATGAGAGCTTTCATTTATTTTGACAAGCTGAGATTTACTTGAGCGTATCTTCTTTGAGGAATGTTGTGCAATAATTACTTACACTTGAGGTGCAACAAATAAGTAAAATTATATTCTTGTTGAAATAAAAGGAACACCCTGCTACATATATTTTGAAAAGTGGCTTGAGGTTTGTCAGAAGTTTTACTAAAGGCTTGTCTCTCACTTCTACGCAGCCTTCATGTAACAATGCTATTGCGGTGCTTTAAAACGTTGTCGAATTCTGTCTAATGACGATCAAATACACCGAGGAAGTATTAAGGGCTTTTCCTAAAGTGAAAGGCAAGTATTGATTTACCTCTAAACATTTCGATCTAAAGTCTTGTCTCTCCCTTTTACTAATTATGTCGCTTATGCCAGCTTAATGCAATACTGCCACTGTGTTGCTTAAAAACTTTCTCGAATTCTTTAAAATAATAATCAAATCCATCGTCGACCGTTGGTCGTATGCTGTTATGCAGCGGCGGCGACATCTCGCGTCCGGCCCTGGTGCAAGCCAAGGTCCGGAGCGAGAGAGAGTGGGAGGCAGAGGCAGTACCTCCTTCTGCGAAGCAGTCATGCTAGTGAAGGAGGTGGCGGAACGGCTCAGTTAGAGAGCCTCCCGTCCCAGCCGCCGCGGGAGACGCTCCGGGCGTCAGGAGCCGCGTGACGACTCCCGGCCACCGTAGGCGCGGGCCTGCGGGCGGAGAGTAATCCGTCCGATCAGGACCAGCCGGACGGCGCGTGCGTGTTCCACGCGTGCCTTAAAGAGATGTCAGCATCGAGGAGGGGCCCCTTTTTTTTCGGTTGGGAAATCATCAAATTACCCGGGGCGCTCTGGGTGGAGCGGAAGGGAGTGTCAGACTCTTACTGACTAAAACCCACCCATGTTCCTTCCTTAGCCTAAGGAAGGCCCTAAGGGCTTCGCCCGGCAGGCTTCGGCCCTAAGGGGGGGCCCCCTTAGGGCCGAAGCCTGCCGGGTCAGCGGGATTGTCCGAAAGGGTAACCGCTGGCCCGGAACATAAAGGGCTAAGGAAGGAACACGGGTGGGTTTTAGTCAGTAAGAGTCTGACACTCCCTTCCGCTCCACCCAGAGCGGGAGGGGTCATGTGATGATTTCCCATCCGCAAAAAAAAGTATGCTGTTATTATAGCCCACAAAAAGGCAACAACCACCAAAACCGACCACTGCATAATCAAAAATTCAACTCATTTTTGAGAACACAAGAAGATGCCCAATTATGTACTTATCAGATTGGCATTGTAAGCGGCAAGAATGAAAGAACCTTATGAAATAGAGCCCTGTATTCAGCTGCTCATTATACGAGGTAAGTTGCGAAAGAGATCGTTTCCGAACTCAATGTGATGCCTTGGGCGAGCAATTTGTATCTGCTGGTGTATCATTGATACATTTATTACCAATGAATTGTTGCTGCAATGGTGTAAGCTAGGACTTATCTCATTCAGAAATGAGGCCCTATAAAAAGTGCAACAAATAGGTCTAAGTTTAGTCTGCCCCGTATTAGCATTACCACTTTTGACAATATTCTCAGTAAATTAAAACTTGCCTAAGGTTTACACTAACTGTCACATCTACGCATAATAATAAAACAGTAATGGAGTCAGAACTGTACGTTGGCTATTTAAAAAAAAAGTATATGCTCCGAGATGTGTGAACGAGTCTGATGCCGAACATATAGTTTTTAAAATGTTCGTCCGTTTATCTGGATGTATGTTCCGGATTGGCGTAAAAACGGGTGAACGGATTCGGATGAAAATTGGCACACAGATAGTCTATAACCTGGATTAACACATAGAGTACTTTTAATCCCGGTAGTACATCACCGTGAGATATTTTCCGACATCCACGCCGGCGAAGCCGTGGGAAGAAGCTAGTAAACAAATATACTTCGTCGTTTTATGACGTGCAGGTGAGGCGACATTCAACCTTCGGGTGGCTATGCAATTCCGAGGTCAACTATACGTGTTTAGAAGTCCTGCTTTCTTAAACTCTCATAAAACATCGATGGAATAGAGCAGCAAGAACTCATTTTCTTACTTTTAGGTCGTAACTACATACGCCATAAAAACCTAAACACAGTCCTCACTTGACTGCAAAAACTAACTTAAAATGTAAAAGCCTATTATGTCTCGTATGTATGTCATTGTTTGCACTGAGAACGAAATGACGAATGGCAAGACGTTTTCTAAGAGGCAAAAAAGAGTCAAGTGTTGTGCCTCCGAGGTTTTACTATTCTTACTCCTTCCTACCTTTAAAAATACTTCGTAAAATTTTAATATACTATCATCATTTCAAAGGGGTTTAAGTACCTAATTAATTATTGTTTCAAATCTATTCTCAACATAACTACCTAACTCTTTTTTCAAAACTAATAGTTTTTTTTTTCTCAACTTTTCTTCTTACTCTTTTAGTTTCTCTTCTCCTGATTTTCCTTGTTATTTTTTTTCCGAAAAACAAAACGTTTGTAAGTAAAATTAATACCACAGAAATTGTTATTTAAAATACTATAAATCTTACTAACCTTTTAACAAAAACAAACATAAGTTCCTTCGGCTAATATCTACATGAACACCAATTAACACATCAAGATCAATAAACCCTTAACCCCCATTACTTAACGACCAAACAATCGATCAAACAGATAACCACCAAAATCGGAATAAACTATTCAAAGCCTTATTATTAAGCGAAATTACAAGTTAACGCTATAGAAGACACGGGTAATCGGATTGTGGGGAATAATGAGATTCCGATAGCGGCCGATGTATCCGCGATAGGATCTACAGATAGTCGCGAGTCACGTTGCGCTTGCGCACGCCTTACAACTTCATCAACGACGAACAAACCTATATAAGGTTAAGCCCGAAACGATTATTTAATGTCGGCGACTCATAATTAAAACGCAATATAAAATTTATGAGCGATTGTCATTTGTCAAGTTACATACATTAATCATTTTATGTTGCGAATAAAAACATGTTTTTAAAAGGTGCATTTGACAAAACTCGTTGCGGTTTCAGAAAGTAGTCGAGTAGTCAGACATCTTTCTGTGTTCATGTAAGTTTAATTAAATTGAATGCCTTATAAGGATGTTATAGAATTAAAAATCGATAAAGCTGCGTTCATATTATGTGCAGATGAAAAGATATAAGCGTTAATGTCTATTGACACGCAAACAACGATTAATATTACATTAGAATTTTGTATAAATTAAAAGTAATAGCTATTTTTTTGGTTAATAACCACTGTTGAGCCCTTTTTCACTATTTAAAATACACGTAATTAAAGGAAAACAGGATATTAATTGCATTTAAGTACTACAATGGATGTTATTTTATTTCTCATGTTACACGAAGATACGATGAAGTTCCTCGTAAAGAAAGTAAACGTTAATTAAAATTCAGACCAACTATTTAAGTTGTAACACGGCTACGTAATTTAGAAAGTGTCATTGCGAATCATTTTCCTGTTTAAATCCAGCTCCATAAATCCATACAGCCTTAAGAGCGTTTACGCCGAACGGATTTTCATACATACTTTCAAGCCCTTATTTTTCGAAATGAATGAACCGATTTTAATGAAACTATATATATATAATTCGTAGCGTGCTACGAATTTATTACACAAGTAAAAATCTTATTTCAGTGTTCGAATTTAAAACAAATCGTATGTAATTGTTAATCTCAATAAAGATAGATCAATATGGTTTTGAATTTAATGGGCAATTACTATTATGTTTTCTTACTATGTCTTTTCTGATCGTGAGAGTTGGCGTAAGGTTTAAGTACTAAGTACGAGAATTGTTGCATTATTACCTTTTATTTTTCACAATGAATTTGTTAGCTTATCATAATATATGGTTCTGGGGAGGGAAATAAATAATGGGAGGCAGAAAAGGTATGAATATTTAAACACGTATAAATTACGTAATGCGTAAAAAATATTATTTAAGAATTTATTGGTTCCTAAGATCTACTTATATATTTTGTTAAAATGACATCATTAATTAAAACCACAATCAGAAACAAAGCAATCGCAGTATTTACGTTTAAAATGCAATTTATCAGAACATGGTCTTGTTTAGTCCACTCGGTAATTAAACGAGAGCTTTCACTACAGTAATGGAATTCAATTAAAACTAAAACGCAGTGCATTCAGCCGTTGATACCTTACTAGCTAGCGTAAACTTCCGCTGAATACAATTAATTAAATTATCATTGGAAGACCTAACATTTTTACAAGTTACATTTGGATATTTAATTAAAATTCCTGATTGTCTTGTCTGTATCTACACAGGTTAATCTAAACTCTCAAAATTCAATTAGCTAATTAAACAGGCGAGTAAGAAAGTACAACAAAACTATATGGGAGAAGCGCAGCAAAGGCATCTCATATTGGCAGTGTAGTCGCGATCGATGGCGCCCCCTCGCGGCCCCCAATCAGCTCCATCAAAACTCGAGCTCATTACTCAAAATCAATTAGCGTTATTAGTGCGGCGCGTCTTCGTTAGCCCGTGATGGAGGGTAATTTATTGGCATCTCTTAATTAGGGATAAGTCTAATTGGAGGCTTAGTCGTAACGAGGCCCTCGAAATCTGACGTCCCGACGAATAAATTGGTCGGCCCGGCCACGGCCTCGGCGCGACGGGGCACGGCTCGGCGCGGTGCCGCACGCACGCCGCTCCATCACAGCTGATATTTTGACGTGCCAACTCGATTTATGCTCCTCCACTGTACTCACTTTAACGACAGCTCTAATAAGTTTCAAACATCGACTTAGACCTGGCTTAAAAGGAGGCGTCATAACCTATGGGATTTAGTATACGGTAATGAAAGTTATGCGGCTCGACGTCTAATGTCGGTCTGGGGACTACTAAAACGATTTTAAAGTCACACCACACGAGACGTTTATACTTAAGGAATATTGATTTTATATGTGGTCTGACGGAGAACATAATGCATTCTAGTAAGACTAATTCGGTCGGGTAGGATCTGCGGCGAGCGCTAAGCGGTGTGGTCGGTGCGGTCGCCGTTCAAAGCGGTTCGAACAAAAATAAAGGACGCACATAAAGCATATAAATAAAAGAGTGCGGACAACGGCATGATCAAGTGCACCGCGCGATGTAACGCGATACTTTGTAGCGTGCCTTATTCCGACGAAAGGTGCCCCCCTCCGTGCCCCCCTGCCCCCCTGCGGCCCACAGAACTGGTCAACTCTATAATTAGATCGCTCCTCTGTGACACACAACGTGGAAATAATTTGTATTTTAATAATGAGATGAATTTAGATCTTAGATAAGTCTCGGTTCTATCACTGTCGGGAAGTGAGGCCTAATACAAAACGACCACGAAATTATTCAAATTGTTGAAGGAGGTGAAATTCTAATTAGTAGAACCTAAAATTCTAGTTGGAGAATGTTAAGATCTTAAAGTGTCCTGCAATTTCATTTGCCTAAAATCGGACGGAATCAAAATTTGCAATTGTTGGAAACCAAAAATTTCTTTAGGATTTAGTTCTGCACTCGCCCTACTTGCTAATCAAAAAAAAAAAACACGTATGAAGTATTAAAAATCTCTCACTTAATTGTTCCAAATCGATACATGGCCCGAGAGCGCCAAAGAATCGGTTTAATGCCAAATCGAATTACGATCAGACGATGCAGGAACAGAGGTGGCTTGGAGCTGTGTCAACTCTATATTTTTTGAACAAGCAAATAGAATTATAAAAATAATTGACTTTGAATGTTTACACAGGTGTCCATTATCCATTCATGTTCAATACTCGAATAATTATCAAATTAAGCACACTTTCATTTTATATTTGTTTGACGAAAGGAGCCACGGATTGTCTGTCTCCGTCGATGGGTTTTATAAGCTTTTTTATTACTTTTAAATAACTTTTAAGCTGCTATTAACTATGTTCATAAATTTATTAGCTTTGTAGGCTTTGTCTTTTACGACTTTATGACATAATGAATGTCTGTCACTTAAGTTTAAATGTCGAATTTTTATTTTACAAGTTATAAAATCTCTAGCGGTAAGGGTAATTGAAGGCTCAATGAATTCCTGATTTTCTGAACGACAATGTAGGTACTAGGTTTAACGTTCGAAACGTGTGGAATACAAAACAAAACTTTCCTTCAGACTAAAATACTGGGAAGCAAACATAATGACTAAAAATTTCTCGCTATAGAACAATTCGCCATTCAAAACGGTCATAAAGATCACCGCGCTAATCCCCGAGCGTTTCAAATAAAACCGAATGGACCGGCTACGTGGCTACGTGGGCCATACATTACCCTTTCTTAGGACGACGTCTCGGCGGACTAATGTCTACAATGTGTATTATAGCATTTAATATAATAATAACGTAATGAAACGTCTCGCGCGAGGGGGCGAGGGTGGGGGGTGCGCGGGCGGCGCGGAGGGAGCCGCGGGAACCGGTCGCCGGAGGTCATCGGCAGCGAGCCTTCCGCGACCGGTGTTGCCAGCTTAGGCCGACTCGGTTGCCCATTTATGTAGTTTTTCGAAACGGCTGAGGTTAACTGGGACAGCCCGTAACATTTGTTGCCTTTTTAAGTCGTCTATTAGTCTTGCACGCGGCAGCTACGGACAGGATACATTAGAAGTAATGATCTGTGCATGCGACTCTACATTATGCAAAACTTTTTTCTTCCTTCAAGTACATATCCGCTTTTTGCAATACTTCGATTTTCTTGGAAATCAAGATTATCGTTAAGGACATTTTCCAGTTCATTACGTGACATCACTCCAAGCGTGCAATTCGAAGGTGTCTAAAAAGTCCAGGTTGTCGGGAGGTTGGCAACCCGCCGACGGCTATGGTAATGCTCCGACGCGTCGCCCGCGCGTATGTTAATGCTCCATTAAGATTATACTAATTGAAAGCCAATAAATACAACGGCTATGAATAATAATTTTATTTGGCTTCGCGCTGTTACTGAACGGACCAGTTTCTGGATCGCGTGCGACGAATTATCCGCGACTCTTTCCAATGTTTTATAGAAGACAAGCGATGACGGACTTCGGAGAACGCATGCCATGTTTAAGTTCATCGAAAGTCGCTTAAAATTCATCGATATCGATGTCTTATTTGATGTCTTGAACCAACTTCTAGCAAGGTTTTATTAGTGGTGATTCTACATAATTTTACATAGAAAAATGCGTGTTAGGAAAATACCCAAATCGTGCAACCTTCAAATTCATTTGCGTTAATAGTATCAAAGTAGAAGTCGACACATACGTCCCTGTCTACGATACAGTCGCCACATACGTCCCTGTCTACAATACAGTTGCCCTTGAATTCATAAACAAGCAGTGCTAACTGTCGGTGATCGTGACGCTCGTAGTTATCGACAAGTGTAGCCGTCACCGGCGGGCGCGGCGGCGGCGGCCGGTAGCAGTCAGTTGCGTGCGTATCTTCGCCATCCGGCTGGCGTGACGTCTCGATATTCCTGTCAATCCCGTTCGTCGTCGATTACACAGGACAAATCAATTACCGCTCGCATTCCACCGGCAGCCGACCGACGAATTCTCTGTCACGATCCTATCGGACGATGACGAGACCTCTCATCGAATGGTATGCAGAACATTGCGTGCCCCTGTCCGCCCCTAAAGACTAGATTTGCACATTGAGAGCGATGGATCGCGCGCTTCCATCAATTGTCCGTGAATTCCACGTATTCAAACATACGACTAGATCGAATCGTTGTGTACCCTCAAGCTTGGCTCAGCTTTGACCACGCCAAGAATTTCGTGTTCGATACCTGAACCGGAATGTTATCAGTGCGTCGCATCGGTACTCGGCATCAAACATGTCCGACACTATCGTACTACATTGTAAACCACTATTTAAATGAGTAGATAAATTAATTGAAAACGCAATCATGTAACGCGTTCGATATAATAAATATGTACGTATTACATGTACTCGTACATCCTGCGGTAATCAGCTAATTGGATATGAATTATTGATCCCGTAAGTGGTAATGATCGGTTTGTGTGGCCGAGCGGATGAAAGTCGTACTGAGGTGGCGTGCTCACCGTCTTGGATTTTTTTGTGGAACTCGATTACTTGCCGCGCAAAAGTAGATAATATTTCATAAATACAAAAAACTGCGTTGCCGTGGCGTGGTGGTCGCAGTGGCCGCGCTGTGCCCTCACCGCCGCGCTCGGCGCTGTAGACAGAGTGGGGCTCGCCGGGTCAATGTCAGCGCGTGCGGTTTTCCTTCGCAGTTGGGCCGCGAGGTCGACTAACTGCTAATTATTTTTCGACCAACGAGTTGCAACATCAGCTGGTTTATGATGACTAACTGACTAAATGCGGTTTAGTGGTCACGAAATACTTTAGTGATTACCGTGGTGTGGTAATAGGATTGTGTTTGCTGTGTGCGTTTGTTTTGTGTTAGCTTTGCGGAGGTTTAGAGGGAGCGAGATCCCAATATAAGGCACGGGGCACGGTAGATGCGCAAGAGCACGCGCCCACGCGGGTCGCCGCTGTTCGCCTCGATTTTATGTTAATCGAAGAGCCGTGTCGTCGGGCGACGTGTACATAAGACACAACGGTTAGGTAATACGGAACATCCAGTCACAAATACATTAAATACGCCATTATCCACAGCCGAGAACAATTTCACATTTACGACTTTACACTGACACGTCGTAAATTGACTTTATATAGTTTCTATTGCGGCCTTATTTGCACGTGAGGTGATTGGAAACAAACTGGATTGCAGGACAAAGTGCAGCGAGACCGTTTAACTATTATTAGATTTAAGTAAATATAAAGGGGACTAAATTCTTTTTTCATCGGGAATAAATAGCTAAATAGGTAACACACGATCGGTGTCATGTTGCATGAATATTTTACACACTTAATGTCGGTAGCGTTATTACCATAATTACACACCTAATCTAAATGAGAAAAATATATTTCCCCACTGACTTATTTAACGCCTCCCTGAAAGTTAATAAGTTTAATAATAACGAACTTATGGAAAGTTGGAAAAGAACGTTTAATTGTAAAGTACTTAATGGTAATTGCAGTAATAGGTTATTAATATAAAGTATGTGAAGGAATTTAAAGTCGTGTCCAAGATATTGAATGAGCTCTTTATTCATGTGTAGTGGCCAATAAATTAACTATTTAATGTAATATTCATTACAGCGAGTCGCATTTTTCTTTGCTACCGCAGAGTTACAACTGTTAAGAAATTCCGTGTTCAAGTAGTCGATGTAATTCAAAAGTGTCGGACTACAAACTACAAGCATGATTAAGTTTTATTTAGAAAATATGGAAAAATTGGCTTCACTTATAAATGTTTCATGTGAGTGGAAAAATGCTACAAATTCGTGCTTTTTGTTGGTGCACGAAGTCTACGAGTTTAGGAGCACTTTATTGACTTTTACAATCTGTGCTAGACAGATTTACTGTTTGAGATTTCAGTTTAATTTAATCGAATGTATGTTAGAACGTAGATTCTTTATCAGAATCTTTCTCATTCTCATAGTTTATCTGACTGAGATCTAAATCAACAAAAAAGCCACTTTAAAATTAGTCTTTTTATGTTGCACCTCATCTACAGGGTTATTGGTAAAACATTAACAACCTCTTAAGAGGTCATTATACTCATCATTATGAACAACTTTTACTATGGGACCAAACATGAAATAGCGAAAAAAAATCAGCTGTTCGCTACATTTTGTCGAGTTATACGAACATAAATGTAGGGAACAGCTGATTTTTTTTCGCGTTTTCAGGTTTGGTCACATAGTAAAAGTTGTTCATAATAATGAGTACAATGACCTCTTAAGATGTTGTTAATGTTTTACCAATAACCCTGTATATTTTTTTAATGATTTTACAGGGATTATCTACACCGTAGGTATTGTGAATTATATAAAAAGTTTTTAGTCTGACAGAAAATGTACCTAATTGATATTAAGTACTAATAATACAAATAGAAAGAAAAAGCAATAAGTTACGACGTAAAGCTAGTAAGTATCTAATTAATTATTGTTTTTGTATCTTAAAAGCCTTACTTATAATGTATATAATGCCAACCCAAGAATACAAGTTTTTTTTTCCCAGAAAAAGTATTTTACTCACAAAATATATTTTTATTTATTAATATATTATCAGTTTCCAATAACTCCACTGTAATCCTCCAATAAGGTATAATCTTCAAATAAAACCCCGTACTTACATACAAAAAAAGATCTACCTACATTTTATCCACAATTTAAATAACTTCAAAGGATGTCTCAATTTATACAAATAAAGACGTTACATAAATAAAATCGTGTTTTGTTACAAAAATATCGTACAGTTGGTTCCAATATCGTGATCCGTAAGCGTCTCCTACGCATACACCTACTCCTTAGGTACTTACTGTTTACCTTTTACAATATCTTAATTTATTCAATCAGAGGCTATCACGAACGCGCGACTTAAACGCATCGTAAATTCGAATAATTTTTTATTTGAAAACACAGCAACCCTATGGCATTTTAGTTAAAAATTTTGTGACAAGCATAATTAGTATCCCCCATAGATATGAATAAAGTCTTCAAACTTAATCAATATTATTGGCGACATGAGTATTTTCAATTTTAAAATCTTTCGAAATAAACGTTAAACCCGTCACAGACGTAGCTATAATATATATTAATATGAATAATAACAAAGCATATTACGACATATTTTCTATATAAATTTGCGAGTGACCACACACGCAGCTATAATATATATTTCTATGACGTCACCAAAATATGTCGACATATACATCTCGGTATATTTTAGCATAGGATGGACGCATAGGACAAGGACGACCGCAGAGCGAGTGAGGGCAAAATATATATTATAGTTTAGCTTCCGTATGTGGTAGCTTGCTATACTATAATATATATCTCGATTTATTAATATATTATAGCTACGTCTGTGGCGGGCTTTATGTTTACTCCGCGCGTTCGTACTAGGCTCACAAGTCACAGGTCTACCAAAGACTATGAAACGTTAATCGTAAATTATTTTTTTGTAATCAAATATTTTATTTTCCTTTGTGATGTAACACAAATATTTGATTACGGAAATGGTCATAAAACTATAAAAGTCGATTAGATAATTAATTTATGGGCCATTGGTGCCTGATACTGGATTTACGATTTGAAAATAAATTCTATTCAGGCCCTTGGGAAATATTAGATAATGTTAGGTAGACATTATCTTATATTTCCTAAGGGCCTGTCAAACAGACCCAATGATGATAAAAAGAATATTATGTTTAAACTACTTTTAACCCTTAGTCTGCCGGAACGTAGATCTACGCGAGATCAATGGCTTTTTAATTATTTAAAAAAAATAAATTCAAAAGATGTTATTTAGAAATGTTATAAAGTGCTATACTTACCTAAGTCTAAAGTATGAATTTGTAAGTGTGTCTAAAAGACTCGTCAGACCCTACAGTCAAACCATTACTACGGTTTTGTGGGGCTTAGTTTGTAACTTTTTTTTTGCATGATGTGAACTTATAATAAATAAATAAAATAAATAATTGTGTCTGTAATTACGGCACACAAGCGATTAAACATTTATATTATAATACCTAATTGTTTTCATTTCACATAATTTCAAAATATGTCAATTTTCATTGTACTAAAAGCGGATAATGGCAAAAAGGAAAGTCCAAATGCTTTTTTAACATTTAATTATAATGTTAACACAATACCCACTGATGTTTTATCACGAATTAACAATTCAAACAAAACAGTCGAGGTAAGCATGAGGGCCTTCTAAGCACAAGTATTAATTAAGAGGGTTGAACCACTCCGTCTCTAATTAACCGAAGACCCAAGCCAGCCACATTCGGAGTAATTAGTTCCCTCCGAGGGCTGTTCTCACGCTCTCGGACCTTAAACATCGCGAAATAATAGGAATTTCATCGATTACAATTATGCAGATAAGGCAAATATAGTTGAGTATCCAGCGAGTCGGACACATTGAATAAATTAGTCGTCATTAATACCGGGTTGAGAATGGAAGCGGTCGGACAGTAAGAGAGATGTCACACGTGCAGTCTCATTACGGCGGAGCGCGGCGGTCAGCTGGCACAATTTGTCGCCCGCTACGTGGATCGGTTATTAATCTGTTGCTACAATTACTCGCCGACCATTGAATTAATTGTACCCCTTATCTGGCGAATTCACTCGCGAACTTCAACTTATCGAGATGTTAAGTTCTTGTGTAGCTGTCAAGAAACGTTCGTGGTGATATTTTTATTGTTGCAAAAAGTGACCAATGTGCACTTGCGTTGTTATAATGTCAACCACTTGTCGCCGTTACAGCGCGCTCGCAAAAAACTTTCTTACTCGATGGCTCGTTTTACTTAAAAGAACTCATTTAAGGCATCCGATCGAAAAGCCGTCGACAATGAAATAAATGATCCCTCTCGACGACACAGCAATAAAAATTTCATAATAAGACTTTTTAAAACAATAACACTCGAACGAGGGTGGTCGAGAATCTTTATTAAAATCTCGAGAGAGTAATAAAAGCACAGTTAAATGCGGAGAACTCTGATGAAAATATTAATTAATGTTTCGGAATGGGAAACATGTTGCTAATTAAATGGCGATATCGCATAAAACGTAATTAGAGGCCGGGAACATTCGTTTCTCACGGGGCGGGCTGCATGCGCGTCCGGGCGCCGCGTGCGGTACCGGCCCGGCGCGCAGCCGGCCCGGCCCGGCTCAGCGCATCTCTCGCGTTTATGAAAGGAATGCAACGCGTACGCTTACACAGCAAAACAGGTTACGCTCCAACTGCGTACTGTATAAAGATTTTCTTCACTCGACACATTAAAATTCGCTCTTAATAGTTGTTCACTTTTTGCGAGCCACCTCCTGTTAACAATGTTCAAATTGCAATTTGTAAGGATGATTAAATGAAATCGGTTACGATTCGCGGGTGATTCTGTTCAAGATTTTAATTAAAAAAAATAGATTAAATAAGGAGGAGTTTATAATAGAAATTCCGCGAGAGCGAAACTACGAGTTCTCCGTGAGTCGGCGGGCGTTATTAAATGCACTGACTGGCAAGTATTAGCCGTGATGATAGACGCATGAATGGGCGGCGTAATTAAAAAAAATCAATGATCACTTATTGTAATTAGCGTTGTATCGCTTGGCCGACAAAAAGGTAATTGTTTCCTGACGGCCGTCAATCAGTCGAAGAGAGAATGGTGCGGGATCGACACGTGCGCTTGCGCAGACCGACCGACGTCTTTCTATTCTATTGCGATGCATATTAACGCGATGTTAAAGCTGTGAATAACGAATTCAATAGAGGATGGTAATTATTTTTAAATTATTTGTAATACTTTTGGGATGACGTGACGCGGCGCTTTTGAATTTTGGTTTTTACTATACATTCGACTGATAAAATTCAAATTCAAAATCATCTATTTGCTAATATGGGTAATTACATAGAGTTATTAAAAAATAGAGCATAGTTCAACCATATTATACGGCTTGAGGCATTCAAATCTCAAGCTTTTACTGGATCACATTCACAGCATCCAAAATCTCCATCATTAGGTACTATATGCATTGCCATGACAACGAACAAAACTATATTAAAAGTGTGCAGTGCTGCACACCCCCTACCCTATTTCAATTTAAACAAATATCAACCTTATTTCTATGAAAATTAAGTTGATTTCAGAGTGACTAGCACTATTCAAAAAGTTATAAAAATGTTTGAAGTTGTAGGGTAAACTGAACTTTATTGTGTAGAAATTAAAGTTATTTTTTATTTTTCCATTAATTCATATTTGTTTACATTTTTGGCAAATAAATCGCAAACGCAGTTTACAAATAATGTACAATCAAGCTAGTTTACGGCCTCGACTTACGAGTTGGTCATGAGTTCAAACCCAGGCAGGCACTTTATGTTGTGAATTCCATGACACCACTGTTCTAGAAACAAAAATTCAAAGACATGTGACATCCACCAACTCACACTGGGCTCTCGTGGTAGATTGTGGCCCACTCCTTCTCACAGAGAGGAGGCCTGTGTCCCAGTAGTAAGAATATTACAGGCTAATTATGCAAACAAATTTAAGAAATGGGTTTTTACATAAAATACAATAGAAGAATACTAATATAATACTTTTATAGGACCATGTTTTTTTATCCAACTCAATGAAATATAAAATAAAATTTATTTTAATTAGGTAATGTATTGTAACCTTACATTGTTTACAATTTCAGTAATTGAACAAAGCGCATGATCATAAATAACGTTGGCTAACAGCGTAAGATGCACAGTCTCGCGTTATCTAACAAACAGCAGAGGCTCGTATATTTCATAATGAGGTTATTACTGAGCATTCTAGTTGCCTTATCTCCAGCTATTCCGAAGCAGAGACTAACGCCAAATTGGCGTGGCGGAGTGCGCGGGCGCAGGCGATCGGTCGCGCAGATATAGCTAATTAAGGGCCGCGCGCGCCGATCTATTTGGAGAGATCTAGCCGCTGACGTGTGAAAATATCCAATTAATTAACGCGAAACGCTCGCCCGATCGCGGGGCATCGCACCTCGCGTGCAACAGAAACGACCTAACGCTACTGAGTTTCTATTACAAGTTTAATTCGAACTATCTCTCGTTAGAGACACCCATTACTATCGTCAACTTAACGTTGAACTTTATTACGAGTCGTCTTCACCGCTGTAAGTGTTATCCTCGACATATTTAGAGCTGGTGACGTTAATCTAATCATCCACTGACCACCAACTTCACAATAGCGCCATAAATTCAAAGAATTCGTGCCATAAATAAATTCGATTGCACATTAGCCGCACTACCTATAAAGTGGAACATTTGAACGTTTATTTATGACAGCGGACTCCCGTCAATTAAACGGGGTTCCCCTCCGTCGCCGTGCAGAGATGACGGCAAGGGGGGTGGGGTAGGTCCGGGCTGAATTGGCGGTGCACTAACAGGCGAATAGATGGAGGTGAGCGATGGCCGCGCGGTGTAAAGCGAGTGTTAATGGGCTATTAGCCGGTGGTGCGACGGGCGTCTAATTGGCGCGCGGGCACGCCGGCACGTCGCGCGGGCACGCCGCGCCAGCACGCGCTAGATGCGCGCTGATACCACGCACGCTAACTGCACTATTTTCGGATACTTAATTGCCTATTTCCCCTAACTTTGTTCTATCGTGATTTAGAAGGTACCTACATATACAAAGGGTTCAACCCCGTTCCTGAAAACCGGCCAGTTATTTTGCAGTGGAATCTCTTTTATGTTATTGTGATTGGTTGATCAAAACAACAACATCGAATGGAATCACTTGACACCGGATTCGAAATTCCACAAAAAATTACTAGGCTACTGGAAACTGCGTCACAATAGTTAGTTCCAGCTACTTATTTCATGAACTGTCCTTTTACTACACAGATCCTACAAAACTAAGTAGGAAAACATTAGCTAGCAGTTCTTGTGGACGGTACGACTTGTACAATCAAGCGTCGGCGACGCGGCGTCAACCAGGAAATTAAACGCTTGGACAGTGCGGCCTGCGACGCAACGCCATCGTCACGTCATGACGTCATTCAACCAACCACGACTCTATTTACAGGCGGGTTTTGAGTGAGCACCTCTGTTCTCTGTTTCAAGCCTTTTCAAGTAAATGGAGGCTTAATTAAGGAATAATTAAGACGTTGATTTGACTTGTGTCGAGTTATGGGTGGTTTTATTTATAGTGATAGTCATGGTTCTGATTGTGAAAAACGATTTGGCGTATCAATATGTGTTTTTAAATAACACTATTCTGCTGAATAAAATTGTCTTTTTGAAAGAAGTTGAATGTAACCTAATTGTCTGTAGTAAAGCCACTTCATTCTATAGTAAACAAATAACTTGATGTCAATAGTAAAAGCTAATAAAATTCAACTTAAATCAATAACTTATTTAACTTAAATCAATAACTTATTTATGGCATGAACTCAATAAAACACCAATACAAACAACATTACGTTTACAACCACCATCAATTCACTCAAGGTAATCAAAACCCGTATAGGCAACCACAGCCAAAGATTTCAAAGGCCGTTATTATAGAAGCAGCGTGTAAATCAAGTAGTTCTGGGCATAGAGTAAGCAAGGCTGGGCATAGACTCATAGAGTAAGCAAGGTAATTGAGCAGCCATAGACAGCCCGTCCACAGTGTGTCGTCGGTTAATTTCCTGGTGCAGAGATTCGCAGCGTGTGTTGTGGCACGTTGATTAGTTACGTACAAGTTGTGGGTAGTATAGCTTTTTGTAAGGAGCTTAATTATTATGGGTTAGTTGATGTTGTATAATTAATTGGAGATATTCTAGAAGATTGGTAGGAAGTATTTTTCGTTTTTTGACTTCACTATTATCCCCGCCATAGTGAATATCAGTCTGAAATCGCCAACCCGTCTTGAACAATCGTGGTGATCATTGCTCGTGTCTTCTTTGTATGAGAAGAGTGTGGAGGCTTGTTATTAGTAACTTGAAGATGTGTTGTTGTTACCATTATACCTATGTAATTAGTAGTGATCGGAATATGTAGAGCTATTTAGGTTCATTGACCGCAAACATTGATATTAATATGGATATTCCACGGGATTCCGACTGATACTACGGGATTTTTACGGGATTTTACTGTCGCTAGAGTGACGCACCTGTTTTTGTCTTTTTCTGTGCCACTAGAATTCAATTCTTTACCAACAGTAACTTCGAAACTAAACTTAACTTCGTAACTAAAAGGGAATATCCATATTATTCTAACCTATGGCAAGTACATAAAACAGCTCTACCTATTCCGATCCATGGTAATTAGTCTGTAAGCCTTCTTAAAAGTAATAAATAAATAAATAAGAGGCCTTTGCTCTGCAGTGGGACAATAATAGGCTGCCAATATTTTTGAAGTGAAAACTTCTTTGAGATGGGAAAAAACCATTGAACTCGCGCCACTGTTACCGTAAGCGACACCGCGCGTGTTTTGTTTATAAGACGATTAAAAAAATACCCGCTTCGGATGTGTTCGACTGTCCTCGCGATGTAATCGGTTTTAATGTATATCCAATCAGTAAGTGATGGCAAAGTATTCTGTTTGTGTTTTGTTTTCACTTCTGTCAGTACTCCCGGAGTGCCACTGATTTTTTTTATTATAATGTGTACCTACTCAATAGTCTCATATTAGCTCATCTTTAGAGTAAATTTTAGGCTATACTTACATGGCATGTTTATATGATTCCTGTTGCTTACAGCCGCGCATGTCAACGGGCAGGCTTCATTTTATTATTTCATAATAATTTTAGTTATAGATATAAATAGTTTATAATAAGGTTGCGCAAAATATTGTCTCTGCTTAGATACTAAAAATATATGTTAATTTCATTCACTGACTGTCCTATTCAACAAATACTTTTGTAGGGAGATGGCCTGAAACACAGGTTTAAAGAAACCTAGATCAGGCAACGCACTACATTACCTTCAGAGTTCTATTTTAGACTGTAATCACATATTTCACATACCATAGTCTATATCCAGATTATTATAATCCTATTATAGGCCTAGATTAATATATACTACTGAACCATATGTACACTTTTTGTAAACTTATTATTATTTCAATAAAGTTTATTATATTATATTATTCATTGGGTAACGTCAAAAAACGTCAAATGTTAAAATAGTTTAAAACGTATAGTATGTGTTTTAAATGTTTCAAAACATTAAGAGGAAATGCGGGTGGTCTTTTCTCCATAGAAACGCTCTCGCCTGTTTTCTTTCTGGTTTATGACCATAAAGCAATGATTTTTTACAGAACAATAAATATTACTGGTACGTGCCTATATTTTCGTTTTTTATGATACATTATTTTTATAAACACTAGAACCCTCGAAAAATGCCGATTTAAACCGCTGTGAACTGAGGCCTGGTTTGCAAATGTGACAACTATTAACGGAAAAAAAACACAGGGACACGTATCCTTCTTATTCAGTTTATGAAATATCATTTAAATAGGTCTAATATTGGATGAGATAGGCGAGAGCCAAACCTCGAATTATGACTTTTTTCTTAAGCTTTTTCAAAAGTCTCTCCGACCGCATTTCCTCTTAACAACTGAAGGTAACAGAGCCAACACGTTTCCGGCGGGTAGGTGACTCGTAGCAAACTCGTAGCGTCGCGTAGTATGCGCGTAGCAGATGCATAGTAGACGAGTCTTTGCATAGCAAATTCGTAGCATAGTTGCAGCGCCGCATAATACGCGCGTAGCAGAGGAGTCTACGCGTAGCAAATTCGTAGCATACTCATTACTCATAGGGCCGCGTAGTACGCGCGGCAGTCTTGGAGTAGACGAGTCAATACGTAACACATTCGTAGCAAACACGTAGCAGATGTTTGATCTACGCGTAGCAAACACGTAGAGGACGCATAGAGTACGTCAAACCGCTTGTACCCAGTTTGAAAGTAATCTATGCAATCCAATAGTGCCTCTATCGACTAACAATAAACTCAAAATGAGGCCGATAATCCATCAAATCTATAAAACGTCAAACCTCTAACAAAACTTTAAAAGACAATAAGACAAGAATCGTTATTAACAGCGCATTGTTCCGGGGAAGAAAGTGACCATATGACGTTTAATTTCCTCCCGGCTCCCCGGCCCCTTCCCTGCAGCCCCTCCCCCTTGTAGTGAGCTCACTCTCGCTGCCATCATCTGATAGTTGGAGATTCAATTAATACAGCAGAGCGAAACTGGGCCTTTGTCTGTTATCTTTGCGCCTTAGAATCTAGATTAAGTTGGTGGTTGATGATAAATTCTGTTGGTTATCTGTTAAAGATTGTGTAATTGTTTAAAAAAAGTTTGCAGTTTGTTGTAAATTATGTTTTTAAAATTTTTTTTTATAGAAACAGTGTAGTTAATTGAGTAGAAGTTATCTACTTCGACTGACTTTTCTATTCGTTTTTTTTTTATCAGTTTTTGGTTTGGTGACGTTGCTCTAAAAGTCTGAACTGCGCCATGAGAGCGATTCAATTAAATACCGTTGACTATAAAAACTAACACACTGCATAAACCCCGAATTTAAAAATAAAATGAAAATAAAAAAGTTTTTAAAAACAAGCTTTTATTTAAATAAAAATGTATCCTAAAAAAGAAAGAACAACGCAAACTAAACAGAAAAAATAAATTTAAGTGACACTGTCATTTTAAAATATATATAAGTTTTAAACGCTTGAGGCACTGTTATTGTGTAGTAGGTACACCTGTCTAACGGATACCGTACATCAGTGCCTCGAGCTTTTAAAATTTATACATATTTTAAAATGACAGCGTCATTTAAATTTATTTTCTCTTTTTAGTTCGCGTTGTTCTTTCTTTTTTAGGATACATTTTTATTTAAAAAAAAGCTAGTTTTTAAAAACTTTTTTTATTTTCATTTTACTTTTTAGTCTAAAAGATTTATCATTAACATTTTTTTTAGCCATGAACGGTGGTCAGCTTGTATTGTAAAACTTTTTTTTAATCCGTCATCTTGGAGCGGCGGTCATATTGAATTTAGTGTGATGTTACTAAATTTATCAAATGAAAGGGTCATTTGATACCCATATTAAGGGGATTGAAAAAAAATGTAATCCGCCATTTTGGAGCGGTGGCCATATTGAATTTAGTGTAATTTTACTAACTTTATCGTTTTCTACTCTTTAAGCCCTTTCATTTGATACCCATATTAAGGGGATTGAAAACAATGTAATCCGCCATTTTGGAGCGGCGGCCATATTGAATTTAGTGTGATGTTATTCACTTTATCATTTTCTACTCTTCAAGCCCTTTCATTTGATACCCATATTAAGGGGATTGAAAAAAATGTAAAGCCACCTTAGAGCGGCGGCCATATTGAATTTTGTGTGATGTTATTTACTTTATCGTTTTCTACTCTTCAAGGCCTTTCATTATTGATACCCATATTAAGCATATTAAGCATATTGAATTTAGTGTGATGTTATTAACTTTATCGTTTTCTACTCTTCAAGCCCTTTCATTTGATATCCATATTAAGAGGGTTGAGAAAAAATATGTAATCCGCCATCTTGGAGCGGCAGCCATATTAAAATTATTACAATATTGAGTATTGTACATTGTATTATTACCAGAACTAAAGGTGTATGCAACATTTCAGCTCAATCGGATACCAACAAATGGTCGAAACTTGGTTTGCAAATTTTGACGGACAACTTACATACAAACAGTGCAAGCTAAATAAAAGCTTGTAATAATCTACAATACCTACTAATCAAATCAACCCGGCTCCAAAAAACAAAAGACAGCTGACGCCAATAACAATCAGTGCACACAAAAACCTTTGATACACTGCCTAGACAATAAGGGACTGGTCTAGTCACCATCGCTACGGAAGTAATTTTCCCGTGCAGGTTTCACGGAGCGTTCGTCGCGTGTTTGCTAGTTAGAATTCGGGTGCAGTTCGGAAATTAATCAGGGCCCATTGTGGGCGCTTTGTCGCGGGCCCTGCTGCCAATTATTGGCTGCGGAGCGCCCGTAATTGAACCAGCCTCCAGGCAGTTCCCAACTAGTGGGCGACCGAAAAAGTTTGTATATCTGTGTTGAAGAATATTGGGGAACCGGTGGTTAAATTGTTTTATGAGGCGTTGAGGTTGTTATAGAAATTGACTAGTAGCGTTATAAAAATGAATAAGGTCGTCAGAAAGTTTTGCAAAAAAAAAAACAATTAAAAATATAGCGGAACTTATAGGTCCCTATTTCCAATTAGTATGATTTTATTTTGTTGTTAAGTCTTTTCCGATAAAGTATGCTTTTGAAATATTCCTACCATCCTGTACGAGTGATGCTTGCTCGTAATTGTTTGAATGTTCACAGTACGTAGTTAAATATCGTTTCCGAGAACGCAAATGGCTATAAATATCGACGCTAAGAGGCTTAACAATCATTTTAAACGAAGCGCAAACATGTGTAAAATAAAAATTGTAGCGTTTCCGGGTACACTGTTGCGAGTTACACATATAAAATATAAATATGAATTGAAAAATATTGAGAGGAAAATGCAGTTAACAATCACATCATAAGCAATCACTCGCGTTGAATGAAATAAATTGCACGTTCCCATTTACAATATTCGTTGTTGAGAAAAATTGGAATGAAAACATGGTGGGTTCAGCAGCTTCGCAATTTGGTCGGTTATGTCGCGGGCGCCGGCTCCACGCGTGTCGCCCGGCCACCGCGCAATACGCTGATTGATTACAATAAAATAATTTGCGTGAAAGCGCAAACCTCATCACCTTTCTGTTCCCTTTCTTTTTTTTTTCGCATTTCAATCACAGAATTTACTGCGCAAAAAATATTTCAATTTTCATTACTTACCGTATTTTTTAATCCGAAACGTGAATCACAACACTACGGTCCGTTAGTTTGTGTTGTCGCTTTTTTACATAGATTAATAATTTAAATTGTGAACTATTTTGTTGTAGTTTTGTATTGAAGTTATTTGTTCTATTGAGGTATGTAATACCTTCACTAGTCAATTACTTCGTCGTTTTTTCGAAAATTTTCACTTTTCCGGAACGTGTAGTTTGAAAATGGGTAGGAATTCAAAAAAGTGTGTAAGATAAAAGTTGCCCCCCCCCCCCCCCCCTCCCTCTCCGGCTCACCTCCTAGACTCGGGGACTTTTAGTATGTTTACTCCCGGGCTAAGCACCCCCAATAACTTTCTGAAGAAATCGCTTAGAGCCTAGCTCACGCACTCTACACCTCCTTTTGGGTCATTCGTTGAGTGGAGCTTTACACTTGTTAGTAACTTATACTAAAGACAAATTAATGAGAAGACCACCCATCAACTACTCAGACACATTGAGAAATGGTAGCTAGGGTTAAGTTTTCTAACATAAAACAAAAATTGTCTTGTCGAAGGCGGAGGAAGTGTCTGCCGCCACAGCCTTCAGGACTTTATGCACAATCTTTTCTATTTATTTTCACAATTGGGTAAATCAATCGCTACTTATTTCAAGCTAAAGTTTTTAAAAGTAAAAATATTTTTATTTACATTGATTAAATATATAGGGCTAAATAATAACAGCCGCACAGGTCGATCGATCAGGTTAAGCTGCGCTTGCCGCGGTTGGTCTGTGGATGGGTGACCATCTTTACATACCGTGACCCCTCCGTGCCTCGGAAAGCACGTTAAGCCGTTGGTCGGCTGTCATTCGTGGATCTTTGACAGTCGTTACGGGTAGTCAGAAGCCCCAAAGCCTGACAACCAGTCTTACCAAGGGGTATCGTATTACCCAGTAACTGGGTTGTGGAGGTCAGATAGGCAGTCGCTCCATGTAAAATACTGGTATTCAGCTGCATCCGGTTAGACTGGAAGCCGACCCCAACATAGTTGGGAAAAGGCTAGGCAGATGATGATTGATTAAATATATTTTAGATTTAAAACTTTGTGTTTTACTGTCCATTGAGAGTTGAACGTGGATTAAAGATATTCAAAAATAAAAGTCCATGTTCAACCAGTCAGGGGTTGAACATGGACAACATTTAGGGGTTCAACATGGTCGGGGGTAAAAATTGTGGGGTTGAACATGGACTAAACCTGAAGAAGCCTCCTCGTGTGGCGCAGTTTGTTCCGCCAGTTACTCAACTGAACCAAGCGCTCGGCACATCTTGGACAGTCACACCCAACACCTTATTTGACTGCCCAATACTTCCCTTGCAGTGGTAGGGCTAACGCCCGCCTGCAACCATCTTACCGGAGTCCGGCGTCAAGCAGCCTGTTGTGTTTCGTCGATGCGTGGGAATTCCAGTGCCTTAGGCATCTTCTGGGCACGCTCATTCTCTCTCTCATCCATCGCTTTCCATCAGGCGTGATCGAGGTCAAGAGCGGGCCCATCCAGATCATGAAGTGTTTACGGCACACTAATAAGTTTTTCGTGCTTTCAGTTAATTTTAGATACCAAGATAGCCTGATATCACACATGCAGTAAACAAATACGGTGATTCCAATATTACCTTTCAGTGGGACATAAGCATGACATAACATCACGCCTGTAAACCCGAAAGGTTAGACAGAGATTCACGAGCACTAATATGTCAACACTTGGCAACTTTAAATTGCGATTTTTTCACGACATAACGAATGCAACGTTGAAATACGACACTTTACTTAGATTAGACCTATGGGTTCGAAAATACTTTGTTCGTAATAACATAAAAATTCATTCAAAACTGAAGGAGAAAATCGTCTTTGAATAAAGCCAAGTGTATACATACATATGCCCGTCACACTTCGCTAGTTATCCAGTAGGACAATAACTAAAAATAATAAAAACAAAAACTGAAAAGACCAACCCCACATAACACCCCAAATATTTATATTACAACACATCGTCCGCTAAACAAAAACAAAGGATTAGCACTAAAGTCTCGTAATTCGGGGGTTCACGTATTAAAAGGTATAAAAGTCCAAGGGTGGCGTAAAGCGGCGGTGTTAAAACAATGGCAAGTAACGCGACGGTAACCACCACCGAATTTGCATTCCTCATTGCGAGAGCACATAAAAATGCTCTCATTAACCTGGGCTGGTCAACTCACCCTGTATAGGGCATCTGCTCCACCGACGGGGAAGCGACTAGCTATCAACGATTTTCTCGCTCAAGAAACGTACAAAAGATTGTGACTGTGAAACAATACTGTAGGTAAGTCCAGCGGCGGTCCTAGAATTTTTTTTAGGTGGTGCAAAATCTTAACGTGGCGTCCTTCTATATGTTCTATGTTCCTATGATATATGCATATGCAGTTGCTTGCTTGCTTGTGGAATTACTATCATTAATGACTGGTGCCTGGTGGACTGTCCACCAGGCACCAGTCATTGATGATAGTAACTTACTATAAAGCCGATCGTCGAGGCGCTGAAATCAACCGAAATGCGACCACCACTGGTGGTCGCATTTCGGTTGATTTCAGCGCCTCTCCCATGACGGCGCCCGGTGACGTCGCACCGCTCGCACCGCTCGCACCGCGCTAGGCTACTGGGTAACTCTTTAAAAAAATACTGTGTCTCTGTTACTTACACGGAGGTCCCGTGTAAGTAACAGAGACACAGTATTTTTTTTATGTCACGAAGCGACGCACGCTTTACTCGCGGCAAGCAAATTTACAAACACAAATCTCTGAATGTGTACGTGAAGACGAGCAGTGTCAGCACATAACTCACACATACACGTTTGTGTGTGACTTCCGACTTTGCCCGCATCTCGGACGGTACCGAGAGCTCCTGCGCTTACACACACATTCACAGTGTGTTTGTACTCATGATAACCACAAGTAAAACGCGTGTCGCTCGGTGAGATAAAAATACGATACTCATTTATATTAATAGTTGATCGCTGACTGTTCACACCGCCGGAGAGTACTCGGTTGTCGCAGCGACAAGAGCTATCACAGAGGGTACTCGCTCAGCGACGCTCGCTTGGCGGGCAGAATACTTGCTGAGAGACTCACGCTTGGTACAGTCAACAAAAGAGATAAGTATGCAGGATCATCGGATATAGTTGAAGTTTAGTGAGAAACCGATGGATGTTCTCGAATAAAATTTAATTTGAATAATAGAAAACAAACAGCTCATATAACAAATTAAATTTCAGTCGACGACATCCATAGGTTTCTTACTAAACTTCAACTATATCCGACGATCCTGTATACCTATCTCTTTTGTTGACTATACATACCGTACGCGCACTTGCTGCTCGCCAACTAGTTTATAGTTGCTAGCTCTAGTCGCTTCTCGTTAATCGCCAGCTGTGGGACAGGTGCCTAGTGACCACCTCTACGACCGTACACAACACACGCTGCGTCAAAGTGCGGTATTGCTCCATGACGACCGTGACGCATCGTGTTAGTGACGTGAAACGTTGTCAAGTCATAACTCGATGTTGTAATTGGTAACGGTTGAACTGCTAAATGCTTAGTATGGGACATTTTGTTGGCATGTTTTTTTATTATTTTTACAGGAAACACGTATAAGGTATATAACCAATGTCACAATGACTCTTGTAATTGAGGAACACTGACTCCCAAGTCACCGGTATAAACTTTGTTTGGAAGTCAGGGGACATATGTTTAAGTAAGACACTATTTCTGTATATTGTAAATGTAATGTCTGAAACAATGTTATCACTTTATTTAAATTCTAATTCTAAACTATTGTTATTATATATTACTAGCTGCGCCACGCGGTTTTACCCGGGTAAATGTCGATCCCGTGGGAATGTCGGGATAAAAAGTAGCCTATATGTTAATCCAGGGTGTCAGCTACCTCCATACAAAATTTTATCAAACTTGGCCCAGCCGTTTGAGCGTGAAGAAGTAACAAACATATAAACACACACACACTCACAAACTTTCGCCTTTATAATATTAGTGTGATTTTTATTAGAAGAATATAGTGCTATGCGCAACTTTGTACCACACATGTTAATCTTAACCCTTTAAAAAGTCAAATCTAACTGGCTCTTTAGCAAAAACCAATCGCCGCACCTGCCTCAAGCGTACGTTTCACAACACACAGGGTGTAGAATTCCCAGCAAGATCAGAGGACGCGAGTAATCGTGTATCCGACGCAGTTTCATTACCGCTGCTTAACATACCAGCGTCGCGTGCCCGCATACCGCCTCTTTTTGTTCCATTTTATTCTGCCTAATGTTTATTGCTCACCGGTCAAGTAATGCGACACTAATTTCGCATGCCTTCGTTTAGCAATGTCCTAGGAAACTGCGCTCGTAATACGTAAGCGTTTGCTGTTGTTTGTTGCTGGTTTACTTGTAAATAAGTGCGAGTTTGTTTTGTTTCTTTTGCTATACAGCTTCTAGGGTATTTTTGCCAGTGTTTTAACTTTTTAAAACCATGTAGGTAGGTACTATATTTTGGAGTTTCCAAAGTGTCCATACACCTGCACTTCTGAGGACCTAAAACACCTAAAATGCCACTGATGCCTTGCTAGGCATGGCCACATATTATTGGGCCCAACTCGTTTAACAAAATTCATGCATTTACCATCGACTAAAAGAGAAGAACTTGTTTTTAAAAGACTTAGGGAGTTAGAGTTTTCGATTTAACCGTTTTATTTCTAAGATTTAAATGACACCATTAAAAGAGACTACTCTAGAGTTCAACAAAGATTACCATTAAACCATTTCATTACACAAACCATTAATTTATTTGAGAAACTAAATTAGAACACTTTCAGTATTTCGTATATTTACGTCGATGCTCGTAATCTCCCCGCTTTCGAGGGTTAAAATTCAGTCCACAATGGCGGCATTGTTCCATTAACACAATTTTATACCCGACATATTAAAATAATAAAAACTTATGCCTCTCTTAATTAAATAATTTAGCGGCGGCCTGAGCCGAGATATGTAAATTGTTTTAGGGGATAGATCAAACAACCCTTTTTTATGACTTTAATATGCGGTCGCCGGGAGGGGGGAGACACAGTCGGGGCCGGGGGGCGAGGTAAGTTATGAAATATTTAATAACGGCGCACACGATTCCATTTGAATTACTTTCGAGGAAATGACGACGTGCAAAGCAGGCGGCGGCACATCGCGCGCTGCCCCGGCAGCCCCGCCAGCCCCGCCCCGCACCGACGCGACGTGAGCGCCGAAATGAGCTAAGAAACAAATATTACTACAAACAAACTTTTTGCCTTATTAAAATTCACCAACGCAGAATTATTTTTACATAGCCAACGTTTTGTTTTGCGGTGACGGCTTTCCCTTATGATATTTCCCGAGCGCTTCTCATTGAAGCCAACCAGTTTAGTTACAAACAAACCTTGGCATTGAGAAAGTTCATTAATTGTTTTTTTTGTTTCTCGTATTGTTTATGGTTGCTCTCTTTAAAGCAATTAAAGCATTATTCCTAAGTAGAATTGCCATACAGTTCCTTGTAAAAAGTTAATGAATTAAATAATGATATGAGTAATCTGCGCCCGCTGTGCGCCGGGTATTACGCGGGACTTCACTGTCTCAAATGCCGAGGGAGTGTTTTAATTAATGTTTCCCGACAAATTGTGAAAAAACCGGGTAATGGCGTCACGGGGCTCGTATGTGCGGGTAATGACGCGGCGGCGTAATCAAGTAATGACGCTTATTATTGTTATGTGACGTCATCAAGACACGTCTTTTAAACGATGGCTGTTTAAGTACGAATGCGTGTAAAGAAAAGGGTTTGTGTTTATAAGCGTCATTAATATAAATGTTTATTTTCCAAATGTCATTTCATTTAGTCGCAGCCTTATTTATCTTTAGGGATTAGGGCATAATATAAAACATTTACTTTAGAAAAAAAGTCTACGCAAAAATAAAAAAGTTTTATCTAAAGTCTACGACCGAAATGATGTTGGGCTATAACAAACATGTATATTTTTTTCATCTCGTCATGAGAAATGATGCTGGGCCGCTTCTCACGCGTCTGTAACGAGTCGGTATTATCGGGCGTATCGCTCAAACTCGCGGCCGCCTCGCGCCCAGTGTGTGCACGCCCTAAACCACGTTCGACGAACAAACGTTATCAGTGAAATACTGATTACTGAAATATATGATCTAAGAGCCAGTAAATTATGTTCCAACGTGTTTTCTACCCACGGTCGATGTAAAATATGTAATTGGGACAGGAAGTTGTTTGTATGTTTTATTACTATTTTTAACAGTCGTTACGAATGGTTGAAATTTGCTTTGTTAATTGATATTAATTAATAATAAAAAATAAACATATTTTTCTATGTCTAAGTTATTAATTAAAGACGAAACTTATCTTGTGTGAATCGAAGAAGGTATTTCAAGAATTTAAAGTAGTAATTAACCAATCAAATCTATCTAACCATATTTATTTTCTTGATAAATTCAAATAAGTTAAAATAACATCTCCGTTCACGATGGAACTTCTAATAGAGATTTTATCAACATTCTACAGTTTGATTGACTTTCGTTCATTACCATCTAGTTGCACCATTACCGTGACTCTTAAAAGACCTACCAAGTTAAAACTTCAGGTAAACCCTTGGATTAACAACCTTATTTCCAATACAAACAGTTCAATTTCCATTGAAGCTAAAATTATCTTCAGCCCTTTTAAATATTTTTTGTCAGTCTAAAATTAACTTTAATTACACGTAATCAAGATTGTCATTTGTTTAAGTTGCGATACGACGTTTTTCAATAAATACGTGGATAGTTTTCCGAGCGAGAGTACTAAGTGGGTGCACAGTAATTTATTGCGCGATCTGTACCGACGATACCGAAAAGATTCCGTAATGAGGGTGATTTGAGTCGGTAAATCACCGAACATCATTAAGTTGTTATAACATGCCAATTCTACGTGACTTGCCTGTACTTATGTAGTGGATAGTCAGCAAAAAAAAGGTTGGTAAACAGATATGGAATAAACATCTTGATCAGTAGGTATCGGTGAAATACATTGTTTTTTTTTTGTTATCGTAAAACACTCCGATGAACTGCACATACCAAAGCTCCGTTTCATCTGTATATACTCAAAAATTGAGTTAAGAAAATAGTTGAAGTTAGCTGCCTGCATACTAATCTATTTTGTTGACCGTACCATGTACCTATAAGTATGGGTACACGAGACGATATTTTATAAATCACGTTATTAAGTTTAATAAAATTTTGTAAACCTTTATGGGTTTTCGTGATGTAGTAAGTCAATTATAAAAGACGAATGTTAATTAACGGCTTAATTAGGAAGTCAAATTAATGTCAATAGTTTTCTATCGAATAATCAAGTTATGTTTCATTACTAAGTTATTTTATTTTTCAAATTCGTGAGCATAACGATTGAAGTTTTAATGGCTATATTTAAGTTCACATAAAAATGTTCAATTAGTATTGATTAATGTTGATTTCTTTGAACAGTTCTTCCATGTACCTAATACATATTGTAAATAGAGTTTTTTTACTTGTTGAGGGGCCCGTGGCTAAATAATAACAGCCGCACAGGTCGATCGATCAGGTTAAGCTGCGCTTGCCGCGGTTGGTCTGTGGATGGGTAACCACCTTTACATAACGAGACCCCTCCTTGCCTCGGAAAGCACGTTAAGCCGTTGGTCCCGGCTGTCATTCGTGGATCTTTGATAGTCGTTACGGGTAGTCATATATTTATATTTATGTATGATAGATATAGATTACCGTATTGGTTCCCTAACTTAAAACCCCCTTTTTCTGGAACCAAAATCAGCACAAAAATTAGCAAAAGCATTAGCTATTGTCTAAAAAAATAATCCTGTTGGTGTGGTGTATAAACAGTTGAACGAACTTCCCCTCTAAACTTTTGCATCGTTTTGCATTACCCACATAAACAAAATAATTAATTTACACACAATCTTCAATCTCCATTCCAAGAATGAACAACAAGAGAGCTATTAATATCTGGATTCGTCACAGTCTTTTTTGCCCATACTGTGGGCGTAAACTTAGGGTCTCTTCAGACGGGCCACAACCACGACCACATGACAACGGGAAAGATTTTGCCGGACATACCCTTATTAACACGCTTTTATTAGCTCGACCTGTATGTTCCTATGTAATGGAATCTAAGGTAACTAATTTAACCATCTTCCAAGGGTCGTAGCATAATGAAAATTGGCAGCTGTATGTAGTTCTGATCACAATACAATAATATGGTACTGTCGAACTGATCTGATGATGGAGCCGGAAGATATGATCTGGAACTTCATAATGGAAAATCGTATCATAGCTGTTTTGGATTTCTTAGAAAAGTCTTTGACCACGATTAGGTTTCAAGGTCTGATGATGAAGCCGGAAGATAGGCACTGGCATTCCATGATAGAATATCGTATTGTCGTGTTTGCACTTGTGAGAAAGGCCAAACGTGGTTTCTAGTGTTTTTTAAACTATTAGTTTATTTTATACGTCAATGCGGACATACCATTTTATAAAAACTTGAGGTTCATTCATACGTAAGACAACAGTAGCATTTAACGGTTGTTGCAAACGTGTGGTCAAAACCGACGACATTACGATCACAAACGCTAGGTTGAACCACAGCCCACAAGCTTACTAAATCTTCAAAATAATATATAACAGAATAGTTTGTAGGTGCATCAACAAGACTCGCGCCAAAATTGCGCTGTACATGGACACAGCGCAATTTTATGGGTGTGACAACGCAGCATCAAGGTTTCGCAGCAAAACCATTCATAATCGACAGCTGCTTGCCGACATTTTCGCAGCCGTGATGTTGTAGTCGGTTTGTGGTCCGTCTGAAGCAACCTTTACTCCGTAGTCGTGAAAACCTTTGGCAGATAACTCGATAGCTAATTCGAAATGGTTCATTGTTGTCTGTAGTTTCAAAGGCTGTACTTTCACAGATATTGCTTGCAGTGTCTTGCACAATAGTGTGGCTGTTAAGGCTAAACTAAATGGCAAGGGTTGTCGCTTAACGTGAAGACTTGACGTGACAATGTGCGGTCACAATGGGCGTTTTAATTTTAAGGATGTGACTTTTAAGCTATTGTTGGTTCTGTTAGTGATGGCGGCTGGAAGATTTATTTTGTTTGGAATATCTAAGTGTGTTTCATTTTCGAGTTAAGCTTGCTTTATTTTTATTAGCTTTCAGTGCTTCTGTGTTTTCAAGTCATGAATTTTGTATGTTTAAGTTCCCAAGCATTGCAGCAGGTTACGACGTTTTGTTTTTCAAGTTAAAACATACATGAAGTTAAATACATACAGACTAACATAGAACCTCTGTCTTTTTTGAAGAACTTTCTTCGATTCGCTCAAAGGTGTGATATTAATGACCATGTACGGTCAGCAGCAAAAGTCGATAAACTCTTCAGTTTTTTTTAATCTCAGTTTTTGAGCAAAATATTTGTTCAAAATTGCATTATAAGTACATACGCTGCAATTTTGATTGCAACACATATTTTGCTCAATAACTGAAATTAAAAAAACTGAAGAGTTAATCGAGTTTTGTTGTACAATTAAACATAGATAAACTCAAACCCAAAGGTATTTACTTCAAATAAACCAATTACAGACACTTTTGAATTGTCAAGGGGTCGGTCAGTCAGAAAGATGAAGCTACTCGCCCATTCTAAAGCGTAGAGTACCTATGGAAACGAACTGGCAAGAAACTTCAATGACACTCTTTTAAATCAAATAATGTGGTTACAAAATATTGCTTACATTATTCATGTTGAAATTATGCATATGAGAACGATGCAGTACATTAAAAGCGTCCGTAATGAAAAAATAAATCAATATTCCTCATCATCTGCCTAGCCTTTTCCCAACTATGTTGGGGTCGACTGCCAGTCTAACTGGATGCAGCTGAATACCAGTATTTTACATGGAGTGACTGCCTATCTGACCCACTACCCACTATAATACGAGACCCCTTGGCAAGACTAGTAGTCAGACTTTCGGGCTCCTGACTACGCGTAACGACTGTAAAAGATCCACGAATGACAGCCGGGACCAACGGCTTAACGTGCTTTCCGAGGCACGGAGGGCTCCGAATGTAAAGATGGTCACCCATCCACAGACCAACCGCGGCAAGCGTAGCTTAACCTGATCGATCGACCTGTGCGGCTGTTATTATTTAGCCACGGGCCCCTTCATATAAATAAATATACCTATATATAAGATACTAGCAGCGCCCCGCGGTTTCACCCGCATGAGTGTCGATCCGGTGAGAATATCGGGATTAAAACAATCCTATGTCCTTCCCCGGGATGCAATCTATCTTTTTGCCAAATTTTATCGAAATCCGTTCAGTGGTTTAGGCCTGAAACGGTAACATACAGAAAGAGTTACTTTCGAATTTATAATATTAGTATGGAGTATGGATACCTAAGTATGTTCATCTCGTTTATAGCTAGTGACTTATTTTATGATACAGGGTACTATTAATTTGTCTACTAAGTGTAGTGATTAAGTAAGGCCCGTTCTTTATTGCAGTCTGTTATAAAGTTAGTGCTCACGTGATGGCCCCTCTAATTTCCGCACATTTGCGGTATTATAAGTATATAATGGCTATAAAACGTTTATTATGACTGTATAAAAGGGCCTTAGTATGAGATGTAGAACTGTTAGTTATGAGTAGGTACGCAAGAATGCACGATCATAATCAGCCTATAATGTTCCCACTGCTGGGACACAGGCCTCCTCTCTGTGAGAGGGAGTTTGCTGTAAACCACCACGCGGGTTGGTAGACATCACATGTCTCCGATTTATTTGTTTCTAGGAATTCCGGTTTCGTCACGATGTTTTCCTTCACCGTTTTGAGACCAGTGATGATGAAATTAAATACACAAAGTATAGTGCCTGGCTTGGTTCGAACTCACGACCTACAACTTATAAGTAAGTCGGGGCCGATCCCACTGGACCACTACTGCTCTCTAAGAATGACAGTTTATAAACTCTTCCATATGAAAATTGTTTCTTTAGTGGGACTCAATGACATTGTATTTATTTTTTAATTAAATGTCTTATTGCAAGTCCCGATTATAACCCCATGAATATGTATAAGAAACGGACACCTTTCTTGTCAATGGTGACAACTAAGTTGTAGCAAGAATAGAGCACTATGTCCAACCATACATACATGACGTATAAATAATTTACCTTTTTGTATGTTCTCAAGCATCTACAAGGAATAAACAAGTTTATGGGAACAAACCGGAGATACAAGGTTGTGAGCTAGCGCAAACATAAGGGCGTGGACACAGCGCGGCGAGCGGGCACGCGTGGGCGCAGACACGGCCGCCCCTAACAACTTAATAAGCGGTTGTGCGTGATTTACGCGCGCTCGCGGCGCCGGCGCACTCGCCCCTCGACTTATTTATACTAATTTATGACAGATAAACATCGATTTTACTTAGCAATACTAAGACAAAGGATCGAAATGCATCCCTCTTATTATCCTCAAGAGTTCATACCTACCAAAAGCAACACAACGGAATTGTATTCGTGCTCTCATAGTAGACTGTACGCGTATCATTAAAAGCTACAGCCAGTCAGAATGGCTCATTAGCGCTAAGCGTGCCGTTAAAAAGTGGCCACAACTGGCTCACACTGGCTCACACAGGGTACAAATTCAGATTATAAATCTAAACGCGCGCTAATTACGCCGCACCCAATAAATCTCCCGCATTATATAGGCCGTAAATATACCACAAATATACCATAAATATACGATTCCGTGGTCGTTGGCCATAGACCCCACTCGAAGCGGCTCTCGGGCCGAGTTATGGCCCTCCGAATGGCCGACTCGGCCGTAACAATCGGTGTGAATCGGAAATAACCGGAAAATTTCCACAACTTGTCTAATGGCTTATTGTTATACGATTGTTGTGTTATTGTTGTTACGGCTAACAAATTGCCGTGTTGTCAACGTGTTTTAAGCGTTATTTAGTGAGCACTTATGCGGAGAAATGTCCAAGACTTATGAAATGTTAAAACACGTAGAGAAATTCAAATGGGACGCGGGCCGGTGCTGCTGCGTACAATTATACTTCGTTTAGCGCTCGATGAATAAATAAATAATGTAAATCAGTCAAGTGCGAGCTAAACTTGTAGGTGTTTCCGCATCAATATTTACTTGAAAGGTGCTTATTGTTGAGCCAGTAAACTAATGAAGACTAAACACGATGAATAAAGATGCTTCAGATGAACAGATCCTTCCGTCGTCTCATTAGGCTTTCCCGAATGCAACAACTAGGTATAGAGTATACTACGAGTATAAACGTGTTATCTACGTATACTACGCGAGTATAAATTGCGTATACCATACCAAAAGAAAAAGATGAGTATCCTTTTCCTATATAGCTCCGGTAGCTCAAATTATTAAGTGCCTATGTCAAAACTTCGCTACTCAAGCTTAAAACAACAACTACTTATGATAATAACGTGTAATGTAAAATAATATTAACAATCAATTAGCGGTTCAATAACCCACTGCATACTTACTTACATTAAGATTTTAAGAGACCCAAATATTAGCAACAATCTAAGGTAGTCAGTAGTTATGTAGTTATCGAACATTATATTCTACCTATGCTCTGTCCCTGTCTTTGTTTGTCACTTTTGTTTCTTTATTATTTTCTTTTCTTTTTCTCTATTTCACTTTCAATCCGACTGTTTATCCCATAATGAAGATCGACGTATTTTCTTAGTAGTAATTAAATTACTATTCACTAAAAGATAAATATTTTCGGCTTTATCTGACGTTTGGTAGCCGGATACTCGCTCTAAATAATATTTATTAATCTTTGGACACAATAAAGGTACAAAAACGGGCTTGATGCCTTAGGCATTCTCTAACAGTCAACCAAGGATAATGGAAAGATACCATGACAGGAATAGTCTAAAGTTCTAGCTTAAAGCACTCAAAACAACAACTACTCGTTTAACAATAACGCGTCAACAATATTCCATAACTGAATATGAAGCAAAGCGAGCAAGTTAGAAAGAAAAGCAATCAAGGTGGCGGCTTTATCACCCACTGCATAAATTAAAATTTTCAATAAGTCCCAAATATTTGCAAAAATCTAAGAAAGTCGGTAACTATCGATCTTTTTTGTTTTAATCTGTCTGTCCTGAACTCTATTTAAGTAGAAGGAATTACCCAATAATGAAAATAGACGCATTTTCTACTTACAGTAAGTTGTATAATCTTAATTAAGTT